>CM051236.1:304400800-306800800 GCA_027917425.1 Gastrophryne carolinensis | reverse complement strand
ATGTGCCAATATTCAAAAAGGGATCTAGGGGGGAAACTGGGAACTACAGACCGGTAAGCTTAACATCTGTGGTGGGCAAGCTGTTTGAAGGTTTCTTAAGGGATACTATCCTGGAGCACCTTGGGGAAAATGACCTTATTACTCCATATCAGCATGGATTTATGAGGAATCGCTCCTGCCAGACAAACCTAATCAGCTTTGAGGAGGTAAGTTCAAGATTAGATCAGGGGGAGTCATTGGATATCATATATCTTGACTTTTCTAAAGCATTTGATACTGTGCCACATAAAAGGCTGGTACAAATGATGAGAATGCGTGGACTGGGGGAAAACGTGTGCAGATGGGTGGGAAATTGGCTTAATGATCGGAAGCAGAGGTGGTTATCAATGGTACACACTCAGATTGGGTCACTGTTACTAGTGGAGTACCACAAGGGTCAGTTCTGGGACCAATTCTCTTCAATATATATATATATATATATATATATATATATATATATATATATATATATATATATATATATATATATATATATATATATATAAATGACATTGGGTATGGATTAAAAAGTAAAGTCTCAATCTTTGCAGATGATACTAAGCTGAGTAAAGTAATTAAAACAAAGGAGGACAACAGGCAACTACAAACAGATTTAGATAAATTGGAAGCATGGGCAGTTAAATGGCAAATGAAGTTTAACACAGATAAATGTAAGGTTATGCACATGGGAAGGAGAAATCTGTGTCATGATTACACACTAAAGAAACACTTGGTGAAACAAGAATGGAAAAGGACCTAGGGGTTTTAGTTGACAATAAGCTCAACTGTAGTAATCAATGCCAGGCAGCTGCTGCCAAGGCAAATAGGATCATGGGGTGCATCAGGAGGGGCATAGGTGCTCATGACCAGAGCATCATTTTACCCCTGTACAAGTCGCTGGTCAGACCCCATATGGAATACTGTGTACAGTGGTGGGCACCTGTGCTTAAGAAGGACATATCAGAACTGGAGCGCGTTCAAAGAAGGGCAACAAAGTTAATAAAAGGAGTGCAGGGGCTAGAGTACCCGGAAAGATTGTCCAAGTTAGGTTAATTTAGTCTAGAAAAAAAACGATTGAGGGGTGATCTAATAACTATGTATAAATATATTCGGGGTCAATACAAAGATCTGTCCCACAATCTAAACCCCAGAGTGTAACCATAACCTGGGGGCATCCACTAAGGTTAGAGGAAAGGTGCTTTCTCCACCGACATAGGAGGGGATTCTTCGCTGTAAGAGCAGTGAGACTATGGAACTCGCTGTCAGAGGAGGTAGTAATGATGGATACAGTAAAAACGTTCAAAAGTGACCTTGATGCCTTCCTGGCATGTAATAACATTTCCAGCTATGGCTACTAGACCACTGGAAGGCGTTAAACAGGCTGAACTGGATGGACTAAAGTCTTTATTCAGCCTTACATACTATGTTACTATGCTTCAGCGGATGCTGTTTTTGGCCGCAAGGTTCGGCAAGCTGCAGTGGTTTGAGTTGCTGCATTCTTTACTGTTTATGGTTCCCACCCTTGACGGACACTGCTATTGGATGTCCCAACTGTCAAGACTTATTGAAGTGGAGTGTATGTCACACTTGGAATAATACCGTTTTGTGATTACTCACCTTTTAAAACGGATATTATAAGTGTGACATAACACTCCGCTTCACCCACCCTGTTTGGTATTCTGGATCATTTTATATGGTGAACCATTGTTTTTTGTTAGTATTGTTATATTTGGTTCTTCCTGGTCCCTTTACTGCTATCTTACACTGGGGTATTGGTGGGAGGTCCCAGGTAGTTATGGACCGGAAGGGGATTCTTTTTTTGCATTCATCTCTGCAGAAGTTCGCCCTCTACTGGAGAATAACCCAACTGTCAAGACTTATTGAAGCGGAGTGTATGTCACACTTATAATATCCGTTTTAAAGGTGGGTAATCACAAAACTGTATTTTTGCTCTTCATCCTTTGGTCAAGACTTTCTTCCAGGGGGTCACTCATGTGCGCCCTCCCCGCAAACCCATGTTACCGGTTTGGGATTTGAATTTGGTATTGTCTGCCCTTCAGGGTCCTCCATTTGAGCCTGTGCATGAGGCTGCACTGTCTATTCTCACCTTGAAAGTTGCCTTCTTGGTGGCTATCACTTCTGTCCGGCGTGTTTGAGTTCTGTGGCTCTGTCTATTCAGGCCCCCTACTTTGAGAGACACCAGGACAAGGTGGTTTTCCGCTTTAAACCAGACTTCTTGCCTAAGGTTGTCTGTCTTTCACCTCAATCAGGACATTGTGCTTCCTTCCTTGTGCCCTAATCCTGGTAATGACAAGGAGAGGGCTTGCATTCTCTGGACGTTTGTCAGGAACTTGAAATACTACCTGGTGGCTACAACGCCTTTCAGGACGGACGCCTTGTTTGTGGTACCCTCGGGTCCCAAGAACGGTTTGGCGCCTGTCAAGTCTACTATTGGTAAATGGATTCGTCAGGCCATTATTAGGGCCTATTCTGCTAAAGGGAGGGATCCTCCCTTTCGAGTCACTGCTCATTCTACCCGTGCTGTTGGGGCTTCCTGGGCCTTTCACACCAAGCTTCTGTTGAACAAGTTTGTAACACTGCTACTTGGTCTTCTGTTCATACCTTTTCCAAGTTTTACAAGATTGATCGGGCCTCAGCGGATGCTGTTTTTGGCCGCAAGGTTCTGCAGGCGGCAGTGGTTTGAGCTGCGCATTGTTGCCTTTTTGGGATCCCCACCCGTTTATGGACACTGCTATTGGATGTCCCAGACGTAATTAATAATTTACTGGAGCAGGGCGCGCTGCATTCCATTGACTGCTTGTCACGTGTGCTGCTTTGCGCTCTTCGGATGGCGCGTTCCGTGTCACTGTCTCCGCGGCCCGCCCCTCCAGGTATACTCTGCGTCCTTTTTTCCTCTGGATTCGTCTGCTGCGTGGCTGGCATCTACCTACCGTGGTCTGTGAGTGACCTCACGGGCGGCTTTATTTACCCTATGTCATTATAGGGTTTCTATTCCAACCTTTTCACCGTGCCCAAAAGAGATGGTTCAGTCAGGCCCATCCTGGACTTGAAGATCCTCAACAAATTTGTCAGATGCAGGTTCTTTCGCATGGAGACTCTACGTTCTATCAGTTCCCTGCGTCCAGGGGACTTCATGACCTCTGTGGACATCAAGGATGTTTACCTTCATATTCCTGTTTTTCCAGGTCATCAAAGATTCCTCAGGTTCGCTCTGGAGGGTCAGCACTACCAATTTGTGGCATTGCCCTTCGGTCTCACTTCAGCTCCCAGAGTGTTCACCAAGGTTCTGGCAGGGGTGATGGCTGGGCTCAGGGCATTTGCATGCTGCCATATTTGGACGACATTCTCATCACTTCTCAGTCCCTCCATCAAGCAGAGCTGGATACTCAGCGAGTAGTGTCCACTCTGGAATCATTTGGCTGGGTGATCAACCATCCCAAGTCTTCCCTGTCTCCCTCCTTGGTGACGCCCTTCCTGGGAATAAATCTGGATACGGTTCAGGCAAGGGTATTCTTAGTATACAGTACGTCCTGCTCCAGATACATTGCTTACACATGGGTTATCCTCCGCCAGATGGCGCTGCACTGCAGACATGTAAAACAGGCTCCTCCCGGCCCCTCAAATACCCGGTGACCTCCCACAAATCCCCAGATTTCTCTGCAGTGCTTACTGCGAAGACATGAAATTATCACTCTGTCCAGGTGAGCGGGGCTATTAGCCTGCGGCCCTGTTGGACTATTCCCACCCGTCCTTCGTGTGATGTGCCTCCCAGCCTGGGCTGCCCTGGTCGGGTGAAGGTAGGCGGCACCATGCGTGCTTATGGAGCGACGCTCCACCGCAGTCCCCCACCAAAGGGTAGGCGGTATAGGCTGATGGTGAGCCTTTATGGGATGCCCCTCTCGCATTAGACGTAGCCTTCGGGGGGGGGGGTGTGGGTGAGCGTGTATCGTGATTCGTGCATACCACCTGTTGGCATGTGTGTTGGGACTAGTATATGTGATGTCAACCGCCGCGCTGCCTTGTCTTTTACTATTGCAAACGCCGCCGTTCGCGCCTTTTCCTTCATTTGGATGTTCCGCGCCGGGCGGCGGCGTTGCCTCAGACGCTCCTGCGTCCTCATTCGAGGTTCGTTCGGCGCCATTTTCCTGTACAGTCTTGCGCGCGTGTAACGGTCCCCCCTTCCGCGGTCTGTAAGTGCCCTCGCGGGCGACTTTAATGCTCATTTACTGTGTATGGCTCGGACGCCCCTTCTTCTCATTGTGTCTTTCAGACGGGTGAATCCAGTGGCTTTTCCCGGCCCGGTGTAATTGTAGTTGGGCCTAGTATAATTACTCCCACTTCCCTAGCGAGTCATTGGGGCATCCAGGGTTGCTTTATAGCGTCAATCCCTACTGGCATATTGTGCCTAATAATCACCATATGGAGGCATCCCAGGATAATGGGACCGGGGTTCCTTCGGGACAAGCCCGGCTGTGTGTAGCTTGTGGGGTCACACCTATCAGCGGTGATGGCGCACGGGTCTGTGTTCCTTGCGCACAGCAGGCGCTAACGTTGCAACCCGCCCCTCCGGTGGCTGGGCCTGCACCTCGTCTCACTTCACCTACCCCTCCAAGCTTGAGTCTCACCCCCATTGAATTACATACAAGCGGGGATTCTCAACCTGTGTCTGTTAGACTGTCCAGTGTTGAAAGATTGATCGCTAATACCTTAGCGCGTAAGGCCACCGCTAAAAAGCGTCACTTAACTCCTGATGCCACTCCTTCTCCTATGGAATCTGATGAGTTGTTGCATCTGTATGGCTACACCCCATCGGACGAAGGGGAGCTGTTCTATGACTCGGGGTCATCTGACGAGAGACTCTGGGCTCTGACCCCTGGGCCCCGGATGATACTGACAGACTGCTGGTCCAGATATTTGAGGTTTTGTCCATCTCTCCCCCTGTTGCGGCTCCCAGGCAAAGGGGTGAGCTTTTTCATACTGCTAAGGTTAGTTTGGAATTTCCAGAGCAAACCCATTTCAGTAACCTTGTGCTTAAGGAGTGGGAACGTCCCAGTGGACTTCCCGGTATACCTAAGAGTTGGGACAGAAAGTATCCCTTTCCTGCTGATATGGTCAAGTGCTGGTCATCCCCCCCCCCCCCCCCCCGAGTTCGATGCTCCTATTCTAGGACTGTCTAACACCTCTATTATGCACTCCCCTGACACTACTACGCTGCGGGATGCTGAGGACCGGCGCATTGACCAATTGGCATGTCATGCCTTTGCATTTGTGGGGGGACCGCCCGGTTTGCGCCTTGGCCATTACGTCTGTGGCGCTCAGGGCCCTGATCAGAAGTGTACTTGAAGGTTCTGATGAGTTGCCACCTGATACGTTTAATGCACTAACTGTGATGTGTTTGTAAACTTTATCCTATCTGCCTTGGATGATGCCATTAGGATGTGTGCCAGAACCTCTGCCTTGGTGGTAGCTATACGCCGCGTGGTTTGGCTGTGCCAGTGGGCTGCTGACAATGCTGCTAAGAGGGCCCTTACTGGGCTTCCATTTAAGGGGCTACGCCTGTTTGGGGACCGCCTAGACCTTTTTGCTAAAGGAGGTAAGTTACCCCAGCGCAGGCGGCATTCTCGGCCCTTTCGGGGGCAGGGCCCTCTTTCACTCCCCTACCGCGGTGCTAAGCAGGCATTATTCTGGATCCCCTGTATGGTGATTATCATTGTTATAGTTACCAGTTTTTGGGTGGTTAAATTCTCCCGGCTTCTTGTTCACTGCTTTTCAATGCTGGGGATTTGTGGGAGGTCCCCGGGTATTTGAGGGTCCGGGAGGAGCCTGTTTTACATGTCTCTGCAGTGCAGCGCCATCTGACGGAGGATAACCCAAGTGTAAGTAATCTATCTGGAGCAGGACGTACTGTATACTTATAATACCAATTCTGCAGGTGAACTATTTCACAGAATTGTATTTTTTCTTCCTCAGCAGAAGGTGGACAGTTTGCTAATGCAGGTTCAGTTTCTGCTATCTTGCCCTCATCCCTCCATCAGGCAGGGAATGCAGCTGGTGGGCCTGATGGTGTCGTGCTTCGAGGCGGTCCCTTATGCCCAGATTCACATGAGGCCTCTGCGACTCCATCTCTTGTCAGTATGGGACAAGGATCCTGCGTCCCTGGACCAGGTCCTTGTTCTGTCCCCCCTAGCCAGGCGGTCCCTCTCGTGGTGGCTGGACGCCAGGAACCTGTTGGCGGGCAGATTCTTTCTGGCCCGCTGCTGGGAGACGGTCACCACGGATGCCAGTCTTGACAGGTTGAGGGGGCTTCTGGAAGTCCCTGCTGTTCAAGGGCGGTGAGGCCCTCAGGAGTCCCACACACCCATCAACATTCTGGGACTTAGGGCGATCAGGTTGGTTCTGGCTCACTTGACCCAACACCTTCAGGTACGCTCAGACAACCAGACAGCGGTTGCCTACATCAATCATCGGGGTGGGGGGACCCGGAGCAAGGGGGCCCTCAAGGAAGTGTCTCTGATCCTGTCCTGGGAGGAGGACAATGTCCCCTGCATATCAGCTGTGTACATTCCAGGGGTGGAGAATCTGCAGGCAGACTCTCTGAGCAGGGGGACCTCTCGCCTGGGAGAATAGTCCCTCTGCGAGAGGGTGTTTCAATCTGTGTCACCGTTGGGGCCAACCAGATGTGGATCTGTTTGCGTCCCTTCACAAGCTCCCGGCCTTTCTCCCTGTCCCAGGACCCTCTGGCCTTGGCCACAGATGTTCTAGCAATGTCATGGCAGGACTTTCAGCTCCTGTATGTCTTTCCCAATTCCCCCTGCTGAGGGTTCTGTGCAAGATAGCTCAGGAGGGGGTGCCAGCAATACTGGTGGCCCCCAAGTGGCCAAGAAGAGTGTGGTTCGCAGACGTGGTGCAGCTGGCAGTAGATCAGTACGCTCTTCCCAGAGTGCCAGACCTGCTCACTCAGGGTCACTTACGCTATCCCAATTTACAAACTCTGGCTTTGACCGCCTGGCTGCTGAAACCTCCATCTTGATGGAGAAGGGGTTGTCTGCCCCTGTTGTTGACACCATGATAAAGGCTAGAAAGAAGTCGTCTTCTTACATTGACTGAGTCTAAGTCTCTTCCCTGTCGTGTGTTCTCTATTCCCAGGATCCTGGAGTTCCTGCAGCATGGGTTGGAGCTGGGGCTCCAACTCGTTACTCTGAAGGGTCATGTCTCTGCCCTGGCTGTTTTCTTCCAGAGGTCCTTTGCCCAGCATTCTCTGATCAGGACTTTTTTCCAGGGGGTTACTCATGTGCGTCCCCCACGTAAGCCTATGTTGCCTGTTTGGGATTTGAACTTGGTCTTGTCTGCCTTGCAGGGTGCTCCCTTTAAACCTGTGCAGGATGCTACCCTGGCCAGTCTTACTTTCAGTTGTCTTTCTGGTGGCGATCACCTCTGTTAGGCGTGTGTCTGAGTTGGCGGCACTTTCTATTCCGCCCCCCTACTATGAGAGACACCAGGACAAGGTGGTGTTTCGCTTCAAGCCAGATTTTCTGCCTAAGGTCGTGTCTGCCTTTCATATGAATCAGGACATTGTTCTTCCTTCCTTGTGCCCTAATCCTAGTAACGCTAAGGAGAGGGTTTTGCATTCCTTGGATGTGGTTAGGTGTCTGAAGTATTATCTGGTGGCTACTGCACCTTTCAGACAAACTGATGCCATTTTTGTGGTCCCTTCTGGTTCTAGGAAGGGTTTGGCTCCTGCTAAATCTATTATCAGCAAATGGATCCGTCAGGCTGTGATTCGGGCCTATTCTGCTAAGGGGAAGAATCCTCCCTTCCGCCTTACTGCTCATTCTACTCGTGCTTTTGCTGCCTCTTGGGCTTTTCAGCACCAGGCTTCTGTTGAACAACTTTGCAAGGCCGCTACTTGGTCTTCTGTTCATACTTTTTCAAAGTTTTACAAGGTTGATGTTAGGTCCTCAGCTGATGCTGCTTTTGGCCGCAAGGTTCTGCAGGCGGCAGTGGTCTGACCTGTCTGTTACCTTTGGGGATCCCACCCTACTTTATGGACACTGCTACTGGATGTCCCAAGAGTAATGATTCTTATCTGGAGCAGGACGTACTGTATACTCATAATAACAATTCTACAGGGGAGTAATCACAGAATTGTATTTATTCTTAGTATACAGTACGTCCTGCTCCAGATACGATTCTTTACGTCTGGGTATAACTCCGCCAGATGGCGCTGGACTGCAGACAGCGAAATTGGCTCCTCCCGGCCCCTCAAATACCCGGGACCTCCCACAAATCCCCAGCTTTTCTCTGCAGTCTGGACTGCGAATGACAAGAAGATGGCTCTCTTCTCGCAGTTAAGCAGGGCTATTAGCCTGCGGCCCTGTAGGACTATTCCCACCCGTTCCATTGTTAATTTGCCTCCCAGCCTTGGCTGCGCTGGTGCGGGTGATGGTAGGCAGCACCGCTGTCAGGTGTTTAGGAGCGCTGCTCCACCTTCAATCCCCCACCAAAGGGTAGGCGGTATAGGCACATGGTGAGCCTTTATAGGATGCCCCTTGCCCCTGTCTTAACGGTGGGCCTTATGTTAGGTGGCTGCTGCCCTCCCTCGCTCTCCCTTCTCGGTGGGGGGAGGGTGAGTGTGTTTGGTACATTTACTTATTCTAAGTATGTCACACACCCCGCTTCAGATAGTCATTACACTTGGGTTATACCGACCTGTAGAGGGCGATCTTGCAGAGATGTCATGAAAAAATGGGAGCCCCTCCCGGTCCATAAATACGTGGGACCTCCCACTCATTCCCCAGTCTTTCATCTCTGCAGATGGCGAGCAAGTCAGAAGATGGATGTCTCCTCCTTGCAGGTAGCCGGGTTAACCCCCGGCCCGCTTGTTTGTCTATTTCTGCCTGGACCCCTTTCTTAGCATTACACCTTGCCTCCCAGCCTAGGCTGCTGGTCCGGGCAAGGGTAGACGGCACCTAATGGTGCTTAGGAGCTACGCTCCACCGTGAGACCCCATACTAAGGGATAGGCGGTTTGCCGGGTTGGTGATCCCGGTTAGGGATGCCCCGTCCCTTGCCCTTCCACCTTCCAGCGTGGATTCCCCTTCTCCCGGATTGCCCTTGCTTCTTAGAGGGGGAGGGGGCCCTTTCTCCCTTAGTGTAGTCGTTTTTTTATTAGGTCAGTACTGCTGTGTGTGTGCGCGTGTTCACGTGGGTGCACTCCATCGAGTTCTCAGCCGGCGCCGGCCGCTGTGACAGCTTCGGTGGGGGAGATTCTTCCCCTCAGGTGCGGTTGGTCGGGGGGCGGGGTCGGGCGCTCGCCTACGGCCAGGAGCGGCCGGTCGTCCGGGGGAAAGGGCCCGGGCGCGACGCGCCGTCCCGCCCTTCTCCCTCTGCTTCTAGTGTCTCCCGCTGCTGGCTGGACGGACGCCATCTTCCTCCGTGTGTGGCCCTTGGGGCCTCATTGCTTCTTGACAAGCATATTCATATATATATTTTATATATTATTATTTATTTATGTAGATTCCTGGTCATTGCTACAGTATGTCTGCCTTGTGTGCTTGGGCATGATTGAGGTGCCGAATAGCCCTGTATTCTGTCTTCCATGTGGACCCTTGTTGGATCCTAAAGGGGTCCATCCTGTACTAGGGTCCCTGTGTTCTAGAACTCCCTATAAATCCTCCCACTCGGGACACAGAAGGGGCATCCCGGGTCGCTTATATTGCGTAATTCCCTCGGGTATTGCGACTGCCGATAAAATCACCATATGGAGGCTTCCCAGGATACCGGGCTCGGGCTCCCCTCGGGGCAACCCCGGCAGTGTTTGAGGTGTGGGGCATCCCTTACAGGGGATGATGTATTCCTTTGCATGCCATGTGCACAGCAGACATAAGCGGCAGTCCGGATCCCATGCGTCGGGTTCTGCGCCGCTGATCCCTTCTCCTATCCGTACCCCGGGTGATGTCACGAGTGGGGAGTCTTAATCTGAGGTGTGTGCCAGATTGTCCAATCTTGAAAAATTATTTTCTAGTGCTGTGGCCAGAAAGGCCCCGGCTAAGAGCACTTGTCCCCAGCCACGCAGGCTTCTAACCTTGAGGAGTTTGATTCACTGGACTGGTGTGATTACCCCCCGCTAGAGGAAGGGGAGCTTTTTGAGTCGGATGGTTCTGACCAGCAGTTTGTGGGCGCTGATGCAGAGCGGGGTCAGGGCGATTCTTTGGATACCCCTAAGGTCCTGGCTAATATGTTTGAGGTTTTAGCAATCTCTCCTCCTGAAGCGACCCTTCCGCAGAAGGGGGATTTCTTTGAAGAGGCTAAGCCGCGCTTAGAATTCCCTAATCAAAGGCATTTTGATGGCATTATTCTTAAGGAATGGGAGAGGCCTACTCGGCTTCTGGGTGTCCCTCCGGGTTGGGATAAGAAATGTCCCTTTCCGGTGGATGCTGTGAAGCGCTGGTCGTCCCCTCCCGAGGTGGACGCCCCTGTTTTGGGGTTGTCTAGCACCTCTGTCTTGCATTCTCCTGACTGTTCTACTCTCAAGGACGCTGAGGACAAACGCATTGACCAGATGGCTTGTTATGGTTTTGCCAGTGTCGGGTCCGCCTTGCGGCCGGTCTGTGCTTCAGCGCTTTTAATAGTGGCTTCTAGGTCGGTTGTCAGGTACCTATTGTCTACCTCCAGGCTTGACCCGGCTAGTGATTAAGCGGTGCGAATTGTTTTTGTCATTTGTGCTAGCCGCCCTGGATGATACCATGGTGATGTGTAGTAGAACTTCGGCCTTGCTTGTGACTATTCGGCAATCGGTTTGGTTGCGCCAGTGGGCGGCTGATTTTGTGTCCAAAAAGTCACTTACGGCCCTTCCCTTTCTGGGCTTGCGGCTCTTTGGAGAAAAATTGGACTCGCAAAAGGAGGTAGGTTACCTCAGCGAAAGAAGGAACATTGTCCCTTTCGGGGGGTGGATTCCTTTACCCCGTCCTTTCGTGGGGTCAGACCTGGACGGGGATCGGCTGTCTTTTCCTCCAGAGATGATTCCTCCTGGAACAGGGGAAGAGGACGTGCCCGTCCAGGTCACAGCTGGGGCTCCAAGCCCAAAGCCGCTGCTAAGCCGGCTCAGCAATGAGGGGGCGCCCTCGCGGGTGGGGGGACGGCTGCGACACTTCTCTCCGGTCTGGGACCAAGGAGGAAGGTCTTTCTGATGCTGTTATTCAGACTCTGGTTAGGGCTAGAAAGAAGTCTTCCTCTGCCATCTATTATAGGATTTGGAAGTCTTATATTGATTGGTGTGAGGTCCGGGCCTTGCAGGGCGTTTTCTATCCCTAGGGTTTTGGAATTTCTGCAACATGGTCTGGACCTGGGGTTGCAGCTTAGTACGTTGAAAGGGCACGTTTCTGCCCTGGCGGTTTTCTTTCAAAGGTCTTTTGCTCTTCATCCTCTGGTTATGACCTTTTTCCAGGGGGTTACGCATGTGCGGCCTCCTAGGAAGCCTTTGCTCCCGGTTTGGGATTTGAACTTGGTTCTTTCTACTTTGCAGGTTCCTCCTTTTGAACCTTTGCAGGATATTGCTCTTTCAACGCTTACTCTGAAGGTTGTGTTTTTGGTTGCCATCACTTCCGTTTGGCGTGTATCTGAGTTGGCGGCTTTGTCCATTAAGGCCCCGTACTTTGATAGGCATCGGGACACGTTTGTTTTCCGCTTCAAGCCAGATTTCCTTCCTAAGGTGGTTTCTGCCTTTCATCTTAATCAGGACATTGTTCTACCCTCCTTGTGTCCTAAGCCCAGCAATGACAAGGAGAGGGTCTTGCATTCACTGGATGTGGTTTGCTATGTGAAGTACTATTTGGTGGCTACTTCTTCCTTTCGTAGGACTGAGGCCCTTTTTGTGGTGCCCTCCGGGCCTAGGAAAGGTTTGGCTCCCGCCAAGTCTTCATTAGTAACTGGATTCGCCAGGCAATTGTTGGGGCCTATTCTGCCAAGGGGAAGGTTCCCCCTTTTCGTGTTACTGCTCATTCTACTCGTGCCGTTGAAGCGTCCTGGGCTTTCCAGCATCAGGCCTCTGAGCAAGTTTGTAAGGCTGCTACTTGGTCTTCCGTTCACACGTTTTCCAAGTTTTACAAGGTTGATGTGCGGGCCTCAGCGGGTGCTGTTTTTGCAAGCTGCAGTGGTTTAAGTTTGTGCCTTGTTTTTGGATCCCTGACCTTTATGGACACTGCTATTGGATGTCCCAAGTGTAATGACTATCTGAAGCGGGGTGTGTGACATACTTAGAATAATACCATTTTGTGATTACTCACCTGTAAATTGGGTATTATAAGTATGTCACACCCCGCTTCACCCCGCCCTTTTGTATTCTGGATCCTTTCTATGGTGAACCTTTTTTTACTGTTACAGTTTTTTTTGGCTCTTCCTGGTCCCCTTTCTGCTGTCTTAATACTGGGGAATGAGTGGGAGGTCCCAGGTATTTATGGACTGGGGCTCCCTTTTTTTCATGACATCTCTGCAAGATTGCCCTCTACAGGTCTGTATAACCCAAGTGTAATGACTATGTGAAGCGGGGTGTGTGACATACTTATAATGCCCATTTTACAGGTGAGTAATCACAAAATGGTATTTTTCGTTGGTGTGCTTGGTTGACCTTTAAGTCCTGTCACCGCACCGATTTGGTTGCACTGGTTGCTTGTTTGAATATGCCGCCGCGCGCGCCTGTATGGCGTTCCGTGGTCGTCGGCGACATCACCTCTGGCGCTGCTGCGCCATCATTGGTTGATTGTCACGTGTGCGGCTTCGCGCTCTTTGGGGGCGGGGCCTGCGGATGGCACGTTCCGCATCACTGTCTCTGCGGCCCGCCCCTCGAAGTATACTCGGCACCATTTTTGCTTCTGCATGGTTGGCGCCTACCTACCGTGGTCCGAGTGCCCTCGCGGGCTGTTTGTATATATTTTTAATGTTAAGTATGCTTGTCGCTTACGGGTTTTTTTGCTTATGTCTTACAGGCGGGTCAAACTCAATTGGTTTCTCCCGGCCCTACCACCTCTATTAGTTTATTAAACTTATTGAGGCCTAGTGTGCTAATTCCTCCCACTTCCCTAGTGGTGTATTGGGGCATCCCGGGTTGCTTTTCTAGCGTGAGTCCCTATCGGCCTATTGTGCCGCTATAATCACCATATGGAGGCGTCTCAGGATAATGTGCTCGGGGTTCCTTCGGGACAAGCCCGGCTGTGTGTGGGGTGTCCCCTACAAGTGTTGACAATGTGCGGGTTTGTGTATCCTGTGCCCAGCAGGTGCTTGCGCTGCAGCCTGGTTTACCAGCAGCTGGGCCAGCTTCGCCTACTCCCCAAGCTTACATTTGACCCCCAGTGAGCTGCATACCAGTGGGGAGTCTCAGCCTGATGTGTCTACTAGACTGGCCAGTGTTGAAAATTTGCTTGCTAATACTATGGCGCGTAAGGCCTCTGCTAAGAGGCGGCATTTGGCGCCTGATATCACTCTTTTCCCTATAGAGGCTGAAGAGTTCTTTGAACTGTCTGGTTATACTCCCCTGGAAGAAGGGCAATCGGTCTCCTGACTGAGTCATCTGATGAGCGGCCCAAGGGTTATGCTGATTCTGGCTCTGATCCTTGGGCCCCAGATGATACTGATAGGCTTTTTGCTCAGATCTTTGAAGTGCTTTCTATCTCTCCTTCGGCCGCAGCTCCTAAGCAGCAGGGGGAATTGTTTCATATTGCTAAGCCACGTTTAGAGTTCCCTGAACAATCTCATTTTAATAATCTCATGCTTAAAGAATGGGAGCATTCTAGCAGGCTCCCCGGAGTCCCTAAGAGTTGGGATAAGAAGTATCCCTTTCCTGCTAATGTGGTTAAACGTTGGTCATCCCCTCCCGAGGTGGATGCCCCAATTCTGGGTTTGTCTAACACCTCTGTCATGCATTCCCCTGACTTTACTACCCTGAAGGCTAGTGAGGACCGGCGTATTGATCAACTGGCTTCCCATGCCTTTGCCTGTGTGGGGACGGCGCTGCGCCCGGTTTGTGCCTCTGCCATTACAGCTGTGGCTATTAGGACTCTGCTTAAAAGTGTCCTAGATGGAGCTCCTGATGATCTATCTAGTATCTAGTGAAGAGTATAATGCACTCTCGCTCTGTGAAGTATTTGTTGCTTATGTCCTCTCTGCCTTGGATGATACCATTAGGATGTGTGGCAGAGCCTCTGCCTTGGTGGTGGCGGCTATATGTCGCTCGGTTTGGCTGTGCCAGTGGGCAGCTGACAATGCTGCCAAGAAGGCTCTCACTGGTTTTCCCTTCAAAGGACTATGCCTCTTTGGGGACTGCCTGGACCTGTTTGCTAAAGGAGGCAGGTTACCCCAGCGCAGAAGGCATTCTCGGCCCTTTCGGGGCCCGGGCTCCTTTTCTTCCCCCTACCGTGGATCCAAAACGGGGAGAGGGGTCTCCTTTACTGGGGCCCGAGGAGATTTCTGGGGTAGGGGCAGAGGACGTGGACGCCCTGGCCCATCCTGGGGCTCCAAACTTAACCTTCCCCCAAGCCCCCTCAGGCATGAAGGGGCGCCCTCACCCATACGGGTGGGGGGACGTCTTCAGCTCCTTGCTCACGTCTGGAGGCATCATGTCTCAGACCGGTGGATTCAGGAGGTAGTGTCCTCCGGTTACAAGATAGTTTGCTGCCTGGCCGCCCCCAAGATTCATCAGATCCCGGATGTCTCAGGACCCCATGTCAGCTCAGGCTCTGATTCTGACTGTGCAAAGCCTTCTGGAGCTGGGGGTCATCTGTCAGGTCCCCTTACGAGAAAGGGGAAAGGGTTTTTATTCCAACCTTTTCATCGTGCCCAAAAGAGATGGGTCAGTCAGGCCCATCCTGGACTTGAAGATCCTCAACAAATTTGTCAGATGCAGGCGCTTTCGCATGGAAACTCTGCGCTCTCAGTTCCCTGCCTCCAGGGGACTTAATGACCTCTGTGGACATCAAGGATGCTTACCTTCATATTCCCATCTTTCCAGGTCATCAAAGATTCCTCAGGTTCGCTCTGAAGGATCAGCACTACCAATTTGTGGCATTGCCCTTCGGTCTCACTTCAGCTCCCAGAGTGTTCACCAAGGTGTTGGCAGGAGTGATGGCTCTGCTCAGGTCTCAGGGCATTCGCGTCCTGCCCTATTTGGACGACATTCTCATCACTTCTCAGTCCCTTCAACAGGCAGAGCTGGATACTCAGCGTGTAGTGTCCATTCTGGAGTCATTTGGCTGGGTGATCAACCATCCCAAATTTTCCCTGTCTCCCTCCTTGGTGACGCCTTTTCTGGGAATGAATCTGGATACAGTTCAGGCAAGGATTTTTCTTCCTCGGCAGAAGGTGGACAGTCTGTTAGCGCAGGCTCAGTTCCTTCTATCTTGCCCTCATCCCTTGATCAGGCAGGGAATGCAGCTGGTGGGCCTGATGGTGTCGTGCTTCGAGGTGGTTCCTTATGCCCAGTTTCATATGAGGCCTCTGCGACTCCACCTCTTGTCAGTATGGGACAAGGATCCTGCATCCCTGGACCAGGTGCTTGTTCTGTCCCCCCTAGCCAGGCGGTCCCTCTCGTGGTGGCTGGACTCCAGGAACCTGTTGGCGGGCAGGTCCTTTCTGGTCCCCTGCTGGGAGACGGTCACCACGGATGCCAGTCTGACAGATTGGGGGGGGGGCTTCTGGAAGTCCCTACAGTTCCAAGGCAGGTGGGGCCCTTGGGAGACCCACACCCCTATCAACATTCTGGAACTGAGGGCGATCAGGTTGGTTCTGGCTCACTTGACCCAACACCTTCGGGGCCGGCCTGTGCAGGTACGCTCGGACAACCAGACAGCGGTTGCCTACATCAATCAGGGAGGGCCCCGGAGCAAGGGGGCCCTCAAGGAAGTGTCCCTGATCCTGTCCTGGGCGGAGGACAATGTTCCCTGCATCTCAGCTGTGTACATTCCGGGGATGTTGAAACTGCAGGCAGACTCTCTGAGCAGGGGGACCCCTCGCCTGGGAGAATGGTCCCTCAACGACAGGGTGTTTCACTCTGTGTCACCGTTGGGGTCAGTCAGATGTGGATCTGTTTGCGTCCCGTCACAATCACAAGCTTCCAGCCTTTGTCTCCCTGTCCCAGGATCCTCTGGCCTTGGCCACAGATGCTCTAGCAATGCAATGGCAGGACTTTCAGCTTCTGTATGTCTTTCCCCCATTCCCCCTGTTGGGCAGGGTTCTGCGCAAGATAGCTCAGGAAGGGGTGCCAGCAATCCTGGTGGCTCCCCGGTCGCCAAGAAGAGTGGTTCGCAGACATAGTGCAGCTGGCAGTAGATCAGTACGCTCTGCCCAGGGTTCCAGACCTACTCACTCAGGGACATTTACGCCATCCCAATTTACAAACTCTGCCTTTGACGGCCTGGCTGCTGAAATCTCCATCTTTATGGAAATGGTGCTATCTGCCCCTGTTGTTGTTAACACCATGATTAGGGCTAGGAAGAAATCATCGGCTTTCCATTTGGCGTGCCTACATTGACTGATTTGAGTCTAGGTCTCTTCCCTGTCGTGTGTTCTCTATTCCCAGGATTCTGGAGTTCGTTCAACATGGTTTGGATCTGGGGCTTCAATTCAGTACTCTGAAGGGTCATGTTTCTGCCCTGGCTGTTTTCTTCCAAAGATCTTTTGCTCAGCATTCTCTGGTCAAGACCTTTTTCCAGGGGGTTACTCATGTGCGTCCTCCACGTAAGCCTATGTTGCCTGTCTGGGACTTGAACTTGGTCCTTTCTGCCTTGCAGGGTGCTCCCTTTGAACCTGTGCATGAGGCTGCCTTGGCCATTCTTACTCTCAAGGTTGTCTTTTTGCTGGGTACGGTTTGACGCGTTTTGCGTCATGCGCTCGCGTTCCGCCCCTCTAGGTGCTGCTGTCGGCGACATTTTGTGGCCTCGTCCTTGCGGTGCTGCGACGCGGTCTGGTCTCTGAGCGATTTGTCTGCTTGGTCCGCGAGTCCCTTACGGGGGTTTTTATTTTGCTTTACTATGTATACGCTGGGGATGTTTGTGTACTTATTGTGTCTTGCAGGCGGGTCACCTCTGACTGTGGTTCTCCTGGCCCTGCGGGCTTTAGGGGGCATCCCAAATAGGGTGGCTATTGCTAGCTGTGTCTCTGTACTGGCCGTTACGCCTGTATCTAAATCGCCATATGGAGGCTTCCGGGGACAGTGTGCTTGGGGTTCCTTCGGGACAAGCCCAGCTGTGTGTTGCGTGTGGGGTATTCCGAATTAGTGACTGTGTCGGGGCGTGTTTGACCTGTGCCCAACATGTACTTGCGCTGCAGCCTGGGTCCTCTGCCACGGGTCCCGGTGCTGCGCCCCTTTCTGCTTCGCCTAACCCCCCACACTTGCATCTGACCCCCAGTGAGGGGCACACTAGCGGGGAGGCTCAATATGACTTGGTTTCAAGGGTTGCCAGCATTGAAAAACACATTGCTCGGTCAGCCCCGCGTAAGGCTTCTGTTAATAAGCGGCATTTATCTCCCGCTGCTTCCCTCTTTCCTGTGGAAGATGAGGGTCTTTACTCAGTCTGGTTTTCACCCCCTCGAGGAGGGGGAATTATTGTGATTCAGAATCCTCTGAGGAACAGTCTGTTATATGGTGGAACCGGGTCTCCCTTTGGAGAAGAACCATGGTCCTCAGTTGACTGACTGTTAAACCACGGTTGGAGTTCCCGGAGCAGAATCACTTTAATTTGGTGCATAAAGAGTGGGAACACCCTAGTAAGCTACCTGGGGTGCCCAAGACTTGGGACAGGAGGTATCCTTTTCCCGCTGCTGTGATTAAGCGTTGGTCATGTCCTCCTGAGGTAGACGCGCCCGTCCTAGTGTTGTCTAATACATCAGTCATGCATTCAGCTGACACCGCTACCCTGCGGGATGGTGAGGACCGGCGCTTGGACCAGCTGTCCTGTCATGCCCTTACCTGTGTGGGAACTGCACTGTGCCCGGTTTGTGCCTCTGCCATAACGGCTATTGCTATTAAGGGTTGCTAAAATGTCTCCTAGATGGGGCCTCTGATGACGCGGGACTTGAGGATTATTGATCTCTCCTACTTTGCTATGAATGTATTGCATATATCCTTTCTGCCATGGATGATGCCATTAGAATGTGTGGTAGGACTTCTGCTCTGTTGGTGGCTATACGACGCTCTGTCTGGTTACTTCAGTGGGTGGCTGATAATGCTGCTAAAAAGGCCCACACTGGCTTTCCCTTTAAGGGGCTGCGGCTCTTTGGTGAACGCTTGGACCTATTTGCCAGGGGTGGTAGGCTGCCTCAACGTAGGGGGCCGTCTCAGCCCTTTGGGGGGACTAGTGCTTCTCTTCCCTCCTGGGCTTCCAGGGCTGGTGGAGGAGTTTCCTTTGCTGGGGCACGTGGAGACTATTGGGGCAGGGGTAGAGGACGAGGCTGTCCCGGGCTCTCATGGGGTCCCAAGCCCCCTCAGGCATGAGGGGCCTTACCTTTCGGTATCACCTCAGCTGCCAGGGTATTCACCAAGGTGCTGGTGGGTGTGATGGTTCTGTTGAGATCTCAGGGCACGGGCATTCTTCCTTATTTGGACGACATTCTGATCTCTTCTCAGTCCTTCTATCAGGCAGAACTGGATTCTCAGATGGTGGTGTCCACACTAGAGTCCTTTGGCTGGGTGATCAACCATCCCAAGTCTTTCCTGTCTCCATCACTGGTGAGGTCCTTTCTGGGCATGACTCTGGATACATCTCAGGTCAAGGTTTTTCTCCCTCAACAGAAGGTGGAGAGTCTTCAAGCCAGGCCCAGTTTCTTCTTTCTTGCCCTCATCCCTCCATCCGGCAGGGGATGTAACTGGTGGGCCTGATGGTGTCTTGCTTCGAGGCGGCACCCTATGCTCAGTTTCACATGAGACCTCAGCAGCTACACCTCTCATCAGTGTGGGATCGGGATCCTGTGTCCCTGGATCAGGTATTTGTTCTGTCCCCCCTGGTCAGACTGTCCCTCTCGGGGTGGCTGGACTCAAGGAACATCTTGGTGGGAAGGACCTTTCTGTCCCCTTGCTGGGAGACGGTCACCACAGATGCTGGTCTGACAGGTTGGGGGGGCTTCTGGAGGTCCTTGAAATTCCAGGGTCAGTGGGGCCCCCAGAAGGCCCATACTCCTATCAACATCCTGGAACTGAGGGCGGTAAGGTTGGTTCTCGCCCAATTGACCCCTCACCTTCGGGGTCGGGCTGTTCAGATCCGTTCGGACAACCAGACGGCAGTTGCCTACATCAATCATCAGGGAGGGACTCTGAGCAAGCGAGCCCTCAAGGAAGTGTCCCTGATTCTGGCCTGGGCAGAGGACAATGTCCCCTGTGTATCGGCAGTTTACATCCCGGGGGTGGAAAACCTGGAGACAGACTCCGAGTAGGGGGATGTCTCGGCTGGGGGAGTGGTCCCTCAGCAACAGGGTGTTTCACTCCGTGCCGTCACTGGGGTCTGCCGGATGTGGATCTGTTTGCGTCCCGTCACAATCACAAACTTTCATTCCTTGTCTCTGTCTCAGGACCCTCTGTCCTTCACCACGGATGCGCTAGCAATGCATTGGAAGGGGTTTCGGCTCCTCTGTGTTCTTCCGTTCCCTCTGCTGGGCAGGGTGCTGCGCAAGATAGCCCAGGAAGGGGTGCCAGCCATTCTGGTGCCCCCCTGTTGGCCAAGAAGGGTGTGGTTCGCAGACATCGTGCAGTTGGCAGTAGATCAGTACGTCCTGCCCAAGAATCCAGATCTGCTCACTCAGGGACAGCTGCGCCATCCCAATTTACAAACACTGGCTTTGACTGCCTGGCTGCTGAAACCTCCATCTTGAGGGAAAAGGGGTTGCCTACCTCTGTTGTTACCATGATTAGGGCTAGGAAGAAGTCCTCGTCCTTTATCTACTACCGGGTCTAGCATGCTAACATTGCCTGGTGTGAGTCCAAATCTCTTTCCTGTCTGGTGTTTTCTGTTCCCAGAATTCTGGAATTCTTGCAACATGGTTTGGATTTGGGCCTTCAACTTAGTACCCTCAAAGGTCATGTTTCAGCTTTGGCAATTTTCTTCCAAAAATCTTTGGCCAATCACTGTTTGGTTAAGACTTTTTTCCTGGGGGTTTCTCATGTGCGTCCGCCATGTAAACCTATGTTACCAGTATGGGATCTGAATCTGGTATTATCTGCTCTGCAGGGTCGTCCTTTTGAGCCTCTCCGTAAAGCTGCTTTGCCCATTTTGACTCTTAAGGTAGCCTTTTTGGTGGCTATTACTTCTCTCAGGCGTGTTTCTGAGTTGGCGGCGCTTTCCATCAAACCTCCTTATTTTGAGCGACACCAGGACAAGGTGGTGTTTCGGTTTAAGCCAGATTTCTTGCCTAAGGTTGTGTCTGCTTTTCATCTCAATCAGGACATTGTCTTGCCTTCCTTGTGTCCTAATCCTGCTAATTCCAAGGAGAGGAATCTGCATTCTTTGGATGTGGTCAGGGTTCTGAAATTTTTACTTGGTAGCTACTGAATCTTTCAGGAAGACTGATGCTCTTTTTGTTGTTCCTTCTGGTCCTAGGAATGGTTTGCCTCCGGCTAAGTCCACTATCAGCAAGTGGATTCGTCAGGCGGTGGCGCAAGCCTATTCTGCTAAGGGGAGGGAACCTCCCTTCCGCCTTACTGCTCATTCCACTCGTGCTATTGGTGCCTCTTGCACCTTTCAGCACCAGGCTTCTGTTGGACAAGTTTGTAAGGCCGCTACTTGGTCTACTGTTCATACTTTTTCCAAGTTTTACGAGGTTGATGTTAGGGCCTCAGCTGATGCTGCTTTTGGCCGCAAAGTTCTGCAGGCGGCAGTGGTTTAAACTGCCCGCCTTTGATCTTTGGGGATCCCACCCTACCTTACGGACACTGCTTTTGGATGTCCCAGACGTAAAGAATTACTGGAACAGGACGTTCTGTATACTTGGAAAAATACAATTCTGTGAGTCCTCACCTGTAGAATTGATTTTATAGTATACAGCACGTCCTGTTCCACCCCTCCCTTGTTTATTTCTCCTGGTTACCTCTGTATGGTGATTGTTCAAGGTTTATTTTGGGTTCTCATCCATTTTGTTGATTCTCCCGGCTTCTTGTATAACTGCTTGTCAACATTGGAAATTGGTGGGAGGTACTTGGCTATTTATGGGGCTGGGAGTGGCCACAAGTCTTTCTGCTGTCCAGTGCCATCTTGTGGCGGAATAACCCAGACGTAAGGAATTACTGGAACAAGACGTGCTGTATACTATAAAATCAATTCTACAGGTGAGTACTCACAGAATTGTATTTTTTTGAACGATCGTAAATCCACACTCCTCTAATCTTAAAACTCGCCACCAAATCCTGTTTTCAGGCACCACATTAACAATAAATCTTTTTTAAATGACAAGTACATTTTAAGAGCTAAGATTTTAGAGGGCAGGTTGGATGGTCTGTAATTGTTTTTTAAAGTGGTTTGAACCCCGGGTTTTTTGTGCTCCATGGGTTTCCTTGTCCAGCCACTCTTTCGAGGGCTCTTGTCCAATCAGAGCAATATGAGTTTGACTATGAATTTCAGCAAATGACCAGTCAGCACATTCTCCCTATATGAATGGCTGTCGCAGATTTAAAGCGATGCCATTTTGATTAGGTGCACTGCTAACTTTTGTGTTGGTATGTCTTTGTTCACTACTTTCGCTAACGTGAATGGCGAGAAATACTACAAAGCTAAGCTATGTGTAAAGTAGAAGTTCCATGCCATATATTATCTAAAGTAAAAATGTGTGAGAGCACAAGGTCAGTATTAGCACACACCCTTAGTACTTGTGCCCTTATTGTGGTGGTGATTATGCAGGTTTTTAGATAGTCAAATGCAGGGAAAAGTCTGTCTTGAATGTGTATAAAAGTCATGCAATGTAAAACTAAAATCTAGTTTGCCCTTTTTATACAGGAGCTATCTCAGGATTCCTTTACATCCCAGGCTTCGTCGACCCCTTCTTTGGGTTCTAGCAAAGGACAAGATGACCTTGGTATGGGGATGCAACCACGACCCTCAAGCCTTCCAGTGAGTATTGTTTGGTAATCTTGAAAGAGACTACCATATTCTTAGTATACAGTATGTTCTGCTCCAAATCTAATACTTACACTTAGGATATACTCCGCCAGATGGCGCTGGACTGCAGAGACGTCGAAAATAGGCTCCTCAAATACCCGGGGGACCTCCCACAAATCCCCAGAATTTCTCTGTAGTCTGGCTGCGAAGGACGAGAAATGGCTCTCTACTTGCAGGTGAGCGGGGCTATTAGCCCGCGGCCCTGTAGGACTATTCCACCTGTTCCACTAGTAATATGCCTCCCAGCCTTGGCTGCGCTAGTCGGGTGAAGGTAGGCAGCACTGCTGTTAGGTGCTTAGGAGCGCTGCTCCACCGCAATCCCCCACCAAAGGGTAGGCGGTTCAGGCATATGGTGAGCCTCTATGGGATGCCCCTCCCGCACTAGTGCCCCCTTGCCCCTGCCCATCGGTGGGCCCTGTTTAAGTGGCCGCTGTCCTCCCTCATCCTCCTTGTAGCCTTCGGGGGAAAAGAGGGGGGGGGGGGGTGTAAATGTGTATGCTATGCATTCTGTGTTTTACACTTTTTTCCATTCTGTTTAGTCTTGTCAACCGCCGCGCTGACTTGCCTCTACTGTCTTTTTAAAATTGCTGCTGCCCCGCGCTGACTTGGTTCCGCGCTTGGCGGCGGCATTACCTCAGGCGCTGGTGCGCCATCATTGGCTGCTTGCACGTTCTGGATTCGCGCTCTTCGGGGGGGCGGGCCGTCTATGGTGCGCTCCGCGTCATCGCTGATACCGGCCCGCCCCTCGAGGTATACCGATGCCATCTTTATCCTGCTTGGTTGGCCCATGCGCGACGGACCCCTACCTACCGCGGTCCGTAAGTGCCCTCGCAGGCGGCTTTATATCTTTCACTTTTGTTATTGTGTGCTTACAGGTCTTGTCTGCTTATGTCTTTCAGGCGGGGCGAACCCTTTTGGCTTCTCCCGGCCCTGTATTAGTATATAACTTGTAGGCTTTGTAAAAATAATACTCCCACTTCCCTAGCGGGTTATTGGGGCATCCTGGGTTGCTATATAGCGTTATTCCCTATCTTATAGCGCCGCTATAATCGCCATATGGAGGCATCCCAGGATAATGTGACCGGGGTCCCTTCGGGACAAGACCGGCTGTGTGTAGCGTGTGGGCAGCCTCATGCTGACGCTGACAAGGCGCGGGTCTGTGTACCCTGTGGTGAGCAGGTGCTTGCATTGCAATCTGGCCTGCCAGTGGCTGCACCCCGCTTCACTTCGCCTACTCCCCCCCAAGCTTAAACCTCACTCCTACTGAGTTGCATACTAGTGGGGATTCTCAGCCTGATGGGTCTTCTAGACTGGCTACTGTTGAGCAGTTGATTGTTAAGTCCTTAGCACGTAAGGCCCCTGCTAAGAAGCGGCACTTGACGCCTAATGTCACTGTTTTCCCTATGGGAACTGAGGAGTTTATGAATCTTTGTGGCTATACCCCGTCTGATGAAGGGGAGCTCTATTCTAAGCATACAGCACGTCCTGCTCCAGAACATATTCATAACGTATGGGTATACCTCCGCCTTCAGCGCCGTGCACTGCAGATCATGAAGAAAACAAGCTCCTCCCGGCCCTACATATACCGGAGGACCTCCCACAATCCCCAGAATTCTCTGCAGTGCTGAAACTGCGAAGACATGAAGGATCACGCTCTCGCAGGCGAGCCGGGCTCGACAGCCCGAGGCCCTGCGGGACTATTTCCACCCGTCCTCATTGTGAATTAATGCCTCCAAGCCTGGGCTGCGTGAGTCGGGTGAAGGTAGGCAGCACCTGGTGTGCTTATGGAGCCACCGCAATTCCCCAAACATAGGGTAGGCGGTTTAGGCTGATGGTGAGCCTCCAAGGGATGCCCCTCCCGCATTATTGTCCTGTACCCCGTGTAGTGCTGGACCCTATTTTCGGGTCGCCATTCTCCCTCTTTTCCCCGTCCACTTAGGGGGAAAAGAAAGGGGGGGGAGGGTACGCGTGTGGCGGTCCCAGTGTACCGGTGTGTCAAGCTCGTGGCTTCTATTCTGCCCTTTATTAGCTCAGAGATGTCCGGGCCGCGCTGCTTGCTCCTTATTTCGGCTGCCCCTGTGTGTTTACTCGATTGCCACTTAATATTGTTGCCGCGGTGCCCGCGCTTATTGTCGGTGTCCGCTCTATGGTATATAGGCCTGGTGGTTGCATCCTTGCCTTTTTTTCTTCAGAGCTTTGCGCTCTTTAGAATGGGTGGGGCCTTAGTTCGGCATGCATCGCCGGGTGCCATTTTGGTTAGCTTCCCGTGCACGCGTTGTGGCGGTCTCCTCCTCCACTTGAGCTGTAAGTGCCCTTGCGGGCGAATCCCTCTCATTATTTTCTGCCCATCTGCGCATGTTCCTGACATCTCTTTCCCATTGTGTCTTTCAGACGCTGAGTTTCCGGTGGCCTCTCCCGGCCTCATATACATATATAGCTATATACCTATTCATATATTTACTATATACGTATACATTGCTATACGCATACGTATAAGGAGCGGGCCTTCCCAAAATCTCCCACATTGATCAGCGGGTAGTTGGGGCATCCAGGGTTGCTTACGGCATACAGTAAATCCCTATCGACATCCTATATTTAAACAATCACCATATGGAGGCATCTCAGGATTGTGTTACCGGGGTCCCCCTGGGACAGGACCGGCTGTGTATATCGTGTGGTCTCCCCCATGCTGGGGCGGACGGGGCACAGGTCTGCGCGTCATGTTCTGAATAGACGCTGGACTTGCGAGCGACGATTGCGGTTGTACCTCGCTCCTTCTCCCCCCTTACCCCTTCCCTAAACCTCACTCCTGCTGAGTCTTGTACAAGTGGCGAGTTACAAATAGATTCCCCTCCTAGACGGCCCACGCTGGCCCAGATTGTGGAAGGTTTGTCTGGCCGGATCGGCCCAGTTAGACAACGGCCTGCCACTCCCGCGGCTTCGGCCTGTGCTATGGGCTCTGAGTCCTTTTCTACACGTGCTAGCGCCACGTCGGAAGAAGGGGACCTGTTCTCTGACCTAGGCTCCTCTGACGAGAGACCGAGGGGTCAGGATGATGCTGGTCAGGATGACTGGGACCAGCTTGATATTGGCGGGATGCTACTCAGGATTTTTAATATTTTTGTATTGTCCGTTTCGCCTCCCGGTGCGGTCTCCATCCCGAGAGGGGGGCGCTTTCATACTGCGCCTGCGCGCTTGGAATTTCTCGAGCAGGCTCACTTCCATGCTCTTGTACTTAAAGGGTGGGAATGTCCCGCTGCTCTTCAAAAGACCCCGGAGGACTGGGCTTGGAAATACCCTTTTCCCCCCCAAGATGGTAGATATTTGGTCCTCGTCCCCATTAGTGGACGCTCCGATTATTGGTTTCCCCAACCCCCCCCTTCCTTACATCTCCGGCTTACAGCTCCCTGCGGGACGCCGAGGACCGGCGTATCGATAGACTTGCTTCCCACGCCTTTACCTGTGCTGGCACGGCGCTGCGCCCTGTCTGTGCCGCGGCCATCACGGCAGTGGCCGCTAAGACTCTTATAAGAAAGGATACTGGAGCATCAGCCTGAAGAATTACGCTGGGAGGTGTTTTTACGCACTCTCGAGCTGCGATATTTTTGTTAAATTCATCCTTTTGGCCTTGGATGACACCATCAAAATGTGTGCGAGGACTTCTGCCCAAGTGGTAGCTATACGTCGCCTACTCTGGCTTCGTCAGTGGGGGGCAGACGATGCCAAAAGGATCTTGACGGGGCTTCCCTTTAGAGGGCATCGCCTGTTTGGGGCACGTCTGGACTTATTTGAGAAACAGGACAGTCCACCCAGTCAGAGGCGGCCATTGCGCCCTCCGGAGCAGGGATACCCCTCCTCCTCCATATCATTCTGTTAAGCAGGAACCGGGGTTGCCCCCTGCTGGGTCTGGTTCGGTATCCTGTCCCTGGAGTGACGTCGGGCTAAGCCCATTTCCTTCCCTGAATTCCCTCATGTATGATGGGACGCCCTCACCCACCTGGGTGAGGGGATGGCCACAGCACCTTACTCCTATCTGGAGGCATCCTGCCTCGCTCTGGTGGCCTTAGGGGATAGTTCTCCAGATATGGAACGGTGTTTGCTGGGTGGCCCTTTCCTGAGTCGGTTGGGAGGACTATGGTTCCATGCCCTTCTTCGGGCATGGGTGCAGGCTTAACTGGGCCTGTCAGGTATGGCTTCCCTGCAGAACGCCATTATCACATAGCAACTGGGGCCCCTGAGCGGGTCTGCCCCTCTCTCCCTTCAAGGTTGAGGGAGTCTGCCCCTCTCTCCCTTCAAGGTTGAGGGAGTCTGCCCCTCTCTCCCTTCAAGGTTGAGGGAGTCTATCTGCCTAACCCCTAGGGGGATGTGGCATCTGTACCATAAGCTTTCGGCCTGACGCCCTTGACAGGGCTGTCTGTGCCCCATGCCCCAGGGGTCCTCTGGCCGCTGGTTGGGTGTTCGGATTTCTTTCTAGGCTCTAAGGAGCCTTCTGGATATTGAGCCCTCTACGGCTGGGTATGGGTGATCACTGACACCATTGAGACTTAAACTAAGCTCCCTGTTGCGCCCCTGTACGCACTGGGCTCAGGAAGGGTGTGATGACTCACACGGCACCAAGGGACATTTTACAGGGGACCTATCAGGCCCTCCTGTTCCCTCACGAAGCGGTTGTGGGATGGAACTTGACAAAACCGGAGCTCTACTCTGCTCCACCCTCTAGTTCCTGGATTGCATCGGGAGTAGGCTTCACCCAGTGCCTTTTTTTCCTTGGCTATAAGGAGTTTACAGGTATGAGGCCTCGGGTCCTCCGTCCTGTATAGTGATTCCTCCAGACAGCTTCGCTTCTGGTGAGCGGATTGGCGGCTCGTCCTTTGACACCACTTGTCTCGGATCTTTGGGCTCTGAGGTGAGTTAGCCATTAGCCCTGGATGAGGGGTTTGCACCCTGGGTCTGGGTCTGCTTACCTTACTCCTTGTGGAGGCGGTTATTCTTCTACTGGTTACTCGATAGTACCGTGGGGGAGCATTCCATACTTCTTGCTTTTCCCTGTTGGTTACCATGGTACCTAATCTGGCAGGATGACAAAGGGTCCCTATTCTTCTGAATCCCCCGGGGGTTCCTAGGAAGGGACCTTGAAGGTTCTGGTTTCCTAGGTGAATTTTGGTCATAAGGAGCACGTTGTGGGTCCTAGTTGGGGACTACTCCTTCTTGTACCCGTCCATTGGGGGACTTTTTGCCTTAATAGGACAGTGGTTGCTCCTTGTTCCTGCGGAATTCTTGGGCCTGGATCTATTCCAGGGGTGCCCTGATTCCTTAGGGGACTTGATATTCCTTGTCCTTCCTGAAGTATCCTTCCCTTGGGAGGTTCTCTGTTGTGCCTCTGGGCTCACACTGGCAGGGTTCTGTGGGACCCCGCCTCTATTACAGGGGTCTACTCCTGTTATTGGCCAGATTGG
Organism: Gastrophryne carolinensis; assembly: GCA_027917425.1. NCBI lineage: Eukaryota > Metazoa > Chordata > Amphibia > Anura > Microhylidae > Gastrophryne > Gastrophryne carolinensis. Next base: position 306,773,158 of record CM051236.1, on the reverse strand, counting down.
TCTGCCCTGGTTGGGGCTAGTGGTTCTGGCTGGGTAGTTTACTTGAAGATGTTATACCCTTGCCCTACCGGGCACGGGGAGAGCTTGCGCTAGTCCCTGATGACAAGCAGCACCTTATGCTTGGGGCCTGGGAGGCCCAGTGGGGTGTGGGTTCTCAGGGAGTTCTGCTGAGTACAGCTGGACGTTCCCTCATGAGGACTATTTTTAACATAGTATGGTGCCTTTACCTTAGACCTACTTTAGCGTTGGCAGGATCGGGGGCTTACCCTGCCGGAGATGACAGATCTCGGGGTGTCTTGTTTCTTGGTGGCTCTGGACTGTCTTCCTCATTTTCTTCCTTCTGCCACGCTGGTTTAGCTTATGTTGTCCCTATGCTATTCGCTGGGTCTAAGCTCCTTCCCTGGCGGGATGGTATCTGCTCCTGGGCTCAGGGTCCTACAAGCAGTGTTTGGTATCGGCTCACTACTTGACTCGGTCTATGGTTGGCGCCTGATCTGTTCTTCTATTACGAGACCTGATCCAATCTTTTGTTTGCATTTTGTTTGCATTCCTCAGGGTCTGCTCAGGTGCATTCCTGGGGGATCCCTAGTTCCCCCTTTGGGGGAGGACTTATTCTGAAGCCCTACCAAGGGTTCCCACAGGTCTTAATCAGGTCCCTGTCTGACCTGTTCCTTCCATCAGGTTGCTCTTCTGGGGAGGTTACTCCAGGCAGTGGTGTGCCATAAGGAACGGCACTATTGGTGGTCCTAGTCGTCATATATATATTTCTTATATATACATGCCTTGGTATAGATCTATTCCATGAGGTGAGGGTACCCGCCTCACACTAAGTTGGATTCAGGAGTTAATTCGTCGTTTTTGCCTTGGACAGATCCTCTGGTCTCGAGATGAAAGATGAGATGAAAGGGATCTGTGCCCCTCTACTGGGGTTAGAGATCTGCCGGAACTGTCTTGTCCCTGATGGGATCTTATTTTGGGGTCTACCGGTGCCCCCTTCTTGAAGTACCGGATTGATTGTTTCCATGGATTAAGGGCCCTCTGGCCTGGTCCTATTCGGTTGGTCGTCCTTCCGGACCTGTAGGACTCTTTCGGCTCTGCTGAATATTGTTGTTAGCACTTCTGTTTGTTCCGTCTGTGACCTGGACATGTATTCCCCGTTGGGAAAAGTTTTGAGTTACCATGGCTACCCCCGCTTGTAGCGGCATGGTTAGGCAGTTATTTTGGCCTATCCTTCTAGAGGAAGATTCTTCCTCCCTATTGTTTTTCGTTCTTTTACTATTAGTGCTTGGCTTGCCCTGTAGCACTATGTTCTGACGATCAAGCTGGACCTTTACAAGGTTCAAAGGTTGAGGTTAGAGCATTGCTCTCGTTTTTGATAGCATGGTTAAGGGTGACAGCGCTTTACTGTTGGCTGTGCCTTTTCAAGGGGATCCCACCCTATTGTGGACACTGCTATTGGATGTCCCATACGTTATGAATATGTTCTGGAGCAGGACGTGCTGTATGCTTAGAATAATACAATTCTGTGAGAATCCCACCTGTAGAATTTGTATTATATGCATACAACACGTCCTGCTCCACCCCACCCTGGTTTCATTTTTGTTCTGGATCCCCTGTATGGTGATTGTACTCACTTGGTGTTATTGCCAGACATTCTGGGTGGTTTGTTTCTCCTGGCTTCTCTTCTCACTGCTTTTCAATGCTGGGGATTGTGGGAGGTCCTCCGGTATATGTAGGGCCGGGAGGAGCTTGTTTTCTTCATGATCTGCAGTGCACGGCGCTGAAGGCGGAGGTATACCCATACGTTATGAATATGTTCTGGAGCAGGACGTGCTGTATGCATATAATAATTCTACAGGTGAGATTCTCACAGAATTGTATTTTTCTGATTCAGGCTCATCTGATGGGAGACCAAGGGGTCATGACTATTCTGGCTCTGACCCCTGGGCCCCGGATGACACTGACAGATTATTGACCCAGATTTTTGAGGTTCTGTCCATCTCTCTCCCTGTTGCGGCTCCCAGGCAAAGAGGGGAGCTTTTCCATACAGCAAAATCGCATTTGGAATTTCCAGAGCAGGCACATTTCCATAACCTTGTGCTCAAGGAATGGGAGCGCCCCAGTAAACTTCCCGGGGTTCCATAAAGTTGGGATAGGAAGTATCCCTTTCCTGCTGAGGTGGTTAAATGTTGGTCATCCCCCCCCCCCCAGGGTGGATGCCCCGGTCCTAGTAACACCTGTCATGCATTCCCCTGATTCTACTACCCTGCGGGATGCTGAGGACCGGCGCATTGACCAGCTGGCATCCCACGCCTTTGCATGTGCAGGGACAGCGCTGCACCCGGTCTGTGCCTCTGCCATTACTGCTGTGGCCACTAGAACCCTTATCAGAAATATGCTTGATAGTGCCCCTGATGATTTGCCTTGTGAGGTGTTTAATGCGCTCTCCAGTTGTAATGTTTTTGTAAATATTCTTAGTATACAGTACGTCCTGCTCCAGATATAATACTTACACTTGGGTTATCCTCCGCCAGATGGCGCTGTACTGCAGAAGCATGCGAAAACAGGCTCCTCCCGGCCTTTCATATACCCAGGGACCTCCCACAAATCCCCAGATTTCTCTGCAGTGCTGACTGAGAAGACATGAAGTATCACTCTCTCGCAGGTGAGCGGGGCTATCAAAGCCTGTTGGACTACTCCCACCCGTCCTCCCTGTGATGTGCCTCCCAGCCTGGGCTGCGTCGGTCGGGTGAAGGTAGGCAGCACTTTGTGTGCTTATGGAGCCATGCTCCACCGCAGTCCCCCACCATAGGGTAGGCGGTTTAGGCTGATCGTGAGCCTCTAGAGGATGCCCCTCCTGCGCTATTCCCCATGCCCCGTGTAGCGGTGGGCCCTATACAAAGGGTCGCCATCTTCCCTCGTTCCCCCCATAGTCCGGGGGGAAAGAAAGTGGGGGGGGGGTTGTGTGGTGGTCAGTGTATGCTTACACGCTTATGGCCTTAATACTGTCCTTTACTGGTATTCCTGGTGTCAGTGCCGCGCTGTTTAAAAATTTTTTATTCATCTGTCGCCGCCACACGCCCTCCTTCCCTCGTTGAATGTGCTGCGATGAGCGGCGGCGTTGCCTCAGACGCTGCTACGTCTTCATTGGCGAAATTTTTTCTAAGTGTGCCTTTCACTTTGATCTTCTGACAACTGAATCTATCTCAGAGCTTCGTGCTCTTCGGGGGGGCGGAGACCTGGCTTGGCGCGCTCCGCATCACAGCCCGCTCTGGCCCGCCCTTCGAGGTCCGCTTGGCGCCATCTCGATGCTCATCGCGTGCGTGGTAACGGTCCTCCTCCCTCGATCTGTAAGTGCCCTGGCATTTGTCTTGCTTACTGCGCATGGCTCTGACATCCCTATTCCCATTATGTCTTTTTCAGACGGTCAAATCCAGTGGCTTCTCCCGGCCCGGCTTAATTACCAGTGGACCTAGAAATATTACTCCCACTTCCCTGCAGGTCATTGGGGCATCCAGGGTAGCTTATAGCGTCAGTCCCTACTGGCCTATTGTGCCATTAATCACCATATGGAGGCATCCCAGGATATTGTGAACGAGGTTCCCTCGGGACAAACCCATCTGTGTGTAGCTTGTGGGGTCTCGCCTATCAGCGGTGACAATGCACGGGTCTGCGTCCCTTGATCACAGCAGGCGCTAATGGTACTTCCCGCCCCTCCTGTGGCTGGGCCTGCACCTCGCCTCACTTCACCTACTCCCCCAAGCCTGAGTCTAACCCCCAATACAAGCGGGGATTCTCATCCTGATGTGGCTACTAGACTGGCCAGTGTTGAAAAATTTCTTGCTAGCTCTAGCGTGCAAGGCCACTGCTAAAAAGCGGCACATAATTCCTTTTTATGGCCATACCCCTTCGGACGAGCTATTCTCTGACTCTGAATCTTCTGATGAGAAGCCAAGGGGTAATGACGATTCCGGTACGGACCACTGGACCCCGGATGATACTGACAAACTACTGCTTCAGATTTTTGAAGTTCTGTCGATCCCTCCCCCTGTTGTGGCTCCCAGGCAAAGGGGTGAGCTATTTCATACTGCTAAGGCTCGATTGGAGTTTCCTGAGCAAACCCATTTCAATAACCTAGTGTTGAAGGAATGGGAACATCCCAGTAGACTTCCCGGGATGCCGAAGGGTTTGGACAGGAAGTATCCATTCCCTGCTGATATGGTCAAGTGCTGGTCATCACCCCCTGAGGTCGATGCCCCGGTTTTAGGGCTGTCTAACACCTCTATTATGCACTCCCCCGATACCACTACGCTACGGGATTCTGAGGACCAGCACATTGACCAATTGGCATGTCATGCCTTTGCATTTGGTGGGGCGGCGCTGCGCCCAGTTTGCGCCTTGGCCATTACTGCTGTGGCGCTCAGGGCCATGATCAGGAATGTTCTTGACGGCCCAGACGAGCTGCCTACTGATGCTGTTAATGTCTAATTGGGATGCATTTGTGAACTTTATCCTGTCCGCGTTGGATGATGCTGTTAGGCTGTGTGCCAGATCTTCCGCCTTGGCGGTGGCTATACGCCGCGCGGTATGGCTGCGCCAGTGGGCGGCAGACAATGCCGCTAAGAAAGCCCTTACTGGGCTTCCCTTTAAGGGCCTGCGCCTGTTTGGGGACCGTCTAGACCTCTTTGCTAAAGGAGGTAAGTTGCCACAGCGCAGGCAACAACCTCGGCCCTTTCGGATCCAGGGCCCCCTTTCAGCCCCCTACAGAGGTGTTAAGCAGGGGAGAGGGGTGTCTTTCGCGGGGGCTCGTGCAGACTCCTGGCATAGGAGCAAGGGGCGACGCCCCGGCTCCTCCAGGGGAACCAAGCCCAAAGCCCCTCCCAAGACCCCTCAGGCATGATGGGGCGCCCTTGCCCGCCAGGGTGGGGGGACGGCTACATCACTTTGTGCATGTCTGGAGGCACCAAGTCTCGGACCGGTGGATTCAGGAGGTAGTTACCTCTGGCTACAAAATAGTTTGCTGTACGGCCCCCCTCAAGATTCGCCAGGTCACGGATTCCCCAGGACCTGGCATCGGCTCAGGTCCTGATGCAAGCAGTGGATCTGGAAGTTATTTGCCAGGTTCCCTTGAGAGAATTGGGAGAAGGGTTCTACTCCAACCTGTTCACCGTACCCAAAAGAGATGGGTCAGTCAGGCCCATTCTGGATTTAAAGATCGGCCGTTGGCTCTCTGCGCCCAGGGGATTTTGACAACTGTGAACATCAAAGATGCTTACCTTCACATCCCTGTGTTTCCGGGACATCAAAGGTTTCTCAGATTCGCGTTGAAGGATCAACATCAGTTTGTGGCACTGCCATTTGGCCTCACTTCGGCTCCCAGAGTGTTCACCAAGGTACTGGCGGGAGTGATGTCCTTGTTAAGGTCAGGGGGCATTCGAGTGCTGCCCTACCTGGACGACATCCTCATCGCCTCATGGCCCCTACAGTAGGCGGAGCTGGACACTCAGCGAGTGGTGTCTTGGAGTTCGGCTGGGTGATCAATCACCCCAAGTCTTCTCTGTTCCCTTCGGTGACCCCATTCCTGGGGATGATTCTGGATACGGTTCAGTCACGAATATTCCTTCCCCAACAGAAGGTGGAAGCCCTGACTGTGCATGTGCGGTCCCTGCTCTCATGGCCCCAGCTCTCACTCAGACAGGGAATGCAGCTGGTGGGCCTGATGGTGGCGAGCTTCGAGGCGGTGCCCTTTGCTCAGTTCCATTCGAGGCCTCTGCAGCTTCACCACCTCCTCTCGGTATGGGACAAGGATCCTGCGTCCCTGGACAGGTTTTGTGTGCTCCCCCCATTGGTCATAAGGTCCCTCTCGTGGTGGCTGGACTACAAGAATTTGCTAAAGGGCAGATCCTTTCTAGCCCCCTCCTGGGAGACGGTCACCACGGATGCCAGTCTGTCAGGTTGGGGGGGGGGGGGGATTCTGGAAGTCCCTGAGGTTCCAGGGCAGGTGGGGCCCTCAGGAGGCCCATTTACCCATCAACATTCTGGATCTACGGGCGGTCAGGTTGGTTCTGGAGCAGTTGACCGATCACCTGCAGAGTCCGTCTGTTCAGGTGCGCTCAGACAACAGGACGGCGGTTGCCTACATCAATCATCGGAGGGACCCAGAGCAAGGGTGCCCTCCAGGAAGTGTTGCGGATTCTGACCTGGGCGGAGGCCAATGTTCAATGCATTTCGGCTGTTACATCCCGGGGGTGGAAAATCTCTGAGCAGGGGAACTTCCCGGAACGGGGAGTGGTCCCTCTGCAACAGGGTGTTCCAGTCCCTGTGTCACCGTTGGGGTCTACCGGATGTGGATCTGTTTGCCTCCCGTCACAATCGCAAGCTCCCGGCCTTTGTCTCCCTGTCTCAGGATCCCCTGGCTGTGGCCACGGACGCCCTGTCGTTGTCTTGGAAGAAATTTCGCCTCCTGTATGTATTTCCACAGTTTCCCCCGCTGGGCAGGGTTCTGCGCAAGATTGCCCTGGAGTGATTCTAGTGGCCCCAAGGTGGCCAAGAAGGGTGTGGTTCGCAGACGTGGTACAAATGGCAGTAGATCAGTACGTCCTGCCAGAGGCGCCAGGTCTACTCACTCAGGGCTCCTTAACGCCATCCCAATTTACAAACTCTGGTTTTGACGGCTTGGCTGCTGAAACCTCCATCTTGATGGAGAAAGGCCTGTCTGCCTCAGTGGTGGATACCATGGTTCAGGCTAGGAAGAAAACTACTTCTGCCATCTATTACAGGGTATGGCGTTCCTACATAGACTGGTGTGAGTCCAGGTCTCTTCCCTACAGGGAGTTCTTCATCCCTAGGATTCTGGAATTTTTACAACACAGATTAGAGTTGGGTTTAAAGCTCAGTACTCTCAAGGGTCAGGTTTCTGCACTGTCTGTTTTCTTTCAGAAATCCTTTGCTCAGCAGCACCTGGTTAAGACCTTCTTTCAGGGGGTCACCCACGTGCGTCCCCCATGTAAGCCTACGGTTCCTGTTTGGGATTTGAACCTGGTTTTGTCTGCCTTGCAGGGTGCTCCCTTTGAGCCTATTCAGGATGCTGCCTTGGCTGTACTTACCCTCAAAGTGGTTTTTCTGGTGGCTATCACTTCGGTCAGGCGTGTTTCGGAGCTGGCGGCGCTGTCTACTCAGCCCCCATACTACAAGAGACACCAGGACAAGGTGGTGGTCTGCTTTAAGCCAGACTTTCTGCCGAAGGTGGTGTCGGCCTTTCACTTGAATCAGGATATGGTGCTTCCTTCATTGTGTCCTAATCCTAGTAACGCTATGGTGCTTCCTTCATTGTGTCCTAATCCTAGTAACGCTAAGGAAAGGGTTCTGCATTCCTTGGATGTGGTCAGGTGTCTGAAGTATTACCTGGTAGTCACTGCGACCTTCAGGAAGACTGATGCTCTTTTTGTGGTCCCCTCTGGTCCTAGGAAGGGTTTGGCTCCGGCCAAGTCTACTATTAGCAAATGGATTCGTCAGGCTGTGATTCAAGCCTATTCTGCTAAGGGGAAGAGTCCTCCCTTCCGCCTTACTGCTCATTCTACTCGTGCTATCGGGGCCTCTTGGGCCTTCCAGCACCAGGCCTCGGTTGAACAAGTTTGCAAGGCCGCTACTTGGTCTTCTGTTCATACCTTTTCCAAGTTTTACAAGGTTGATGTTAGGGCCTCAGCAGATGCTGCTTTTGCAAGCAGTAGTAGTTTAAACTGCCTGTCACCTTTTTTTTTTTTTTTTTTTTTTTTGGGATCCCACCCTACTTTATGGACACTGCTATTGGATGTCCCAAGTGTAAGTATTATATCTGGAGCAGGAGGTACTGTATACTAAGAATAATACAATTCTGTGAAATACTCACCTGTAGAATTGGTATTATGAGTATACAGTACGTCCTGCTCCACCCCACCCTATTTTTTTGCATTATTCTGGATCCCCTGTATGGTGATGGTTACCATTGTTATAGTTACCAGTTGGTGGTTAATTCTTCCGGCTTCTTGTTCACTGCTTTTCAATGCTGGGGATTTGTGGGAGGTCCCCGGGTATTTGAGGGCCGGGAGGAGCCTGTTTTGCATGTCTCTGCAGTGCAGCGCCATCTGGCGGAGGATAACCCAAGTGTAAGTATTATATCTGGAGCAGGACGTACTGTATGCAAATAATATTCTAAGTATGTAACACACCACGCTTCAAAACATTCATTACATGTGGGTTATACTGACCTGTAGATGGCGATCTTGCAGAGATGTAAAGGAAAATAGAGAGCCCCTCCCGGTCCATAAATACCTGGGACCTCCCACTCATTACCAAGTCTTTCATCTCAGCAGACGACGAGCAAGTCAGAAGATGTCTCCTCCTTGCACAGGGGGATTTCAGGTAGCCGGGATGACCCCCGGCCCGTTATTTTATCTATTTCTGCCCGGATCCCTTTTTGATTTACCCTGCCTCCCAGCCTAGGCTGCTGGTCCGGGCGAGGGTAGATGGCACCCTAGGTGCTTAGGAGCTAATTCTCCCCTCCCCGGATGCCCTTCTCCTTAGAGGGGGGGGCGACCCGTCTCCCGCAATGTCAGTCAGTTTATTTTTTATTTTTTTATTGTAAGCATTGTGTGTGTGTTTTACTGACCGGCTCCGCGGCGCCGGCCGTTGCGAGCATGGGGGAGCTTCTCCCCTCCGATGCGGTGGTTGAGGGGGGCCGGCGTTCGCCGCGACCCGCCCCGTGCGACTGGTGCCGCTGCGAAGCCCGGCCACTGGCTGGGAACCGCGCTGTGTGAAGGAGGGGGGGGCGGAGCAGAGCGCGAACCGCGCTGGCCACGCCCCCTTCTCCTTTTTTTCTCCTCAGCATCGTGAGGATCTGTGTAAACGCCATTGCAGCGCTGTGAGTGGCCCTGTGGGCCTTCTTTAATGGCATATATGTGTGTTGTTTATTATTGCATATAAGGTGATATGTTTTACATATGAAGGCTGGTGATGCTGAATGGGTTTATTATTGTGTCTTCCAGGTGGACTTACATTGCTTATTAAGGGGTTCTCCCGGTCCTAGGGTCCCTGGGTTCAAATTGGGCTTATATGTAAATCCTCCCACTTGGGACATTAAAGGGGCATCCCGGGTTGCTTATATGCGTAATTCTGTTGGTCATTGCGACTACCTATAAGATCACCGTATGGAGGCGTCCCCGAATACTGGGCTTGGGCTCCCCTCGGGGCAATCCTGGCAGTGTATGGGGTGTGGGGTATCCCTTACGGGGGATGATGTGTTTCTCTGTATACCATGTGCGCAGCAGACTATTACGCGGCAGTCCGGACCCCATGTGTCTGGTTCAGCGCCGCCGGTCTCTTCTCCTACCCCTCCCCGACTGATCCGTGCCCCATGTGATGTTGTCATGGGTGGGGAGTCGCAATCTGAGGTGTGTCAGATTGGCAAATCTTGAGAAATTATTTTCTAGCACGGTTGCCAGAAAGGCCCCGGCTAAGAGAAAAAGCACTTCTCGCCAACCACGCCGGCTGTTGAGTTTGAGTTTGATTCTCTGGACTGGTCCGATTACTCCCCGCTAGAGGAAGGGGAGCTACTGATTCTGACGATCAGCAGTTTGTTGGCGCTGATACCGAGCGGGGGCTGGGGGATTCCTTGGATACCCCTAAGGTTCTGGCTCATATGTTTGAGGTTCTGGCTATTTCTCTTCCTGAGCTGGCTCCTCCGCAAAGGGGGGAGTTTTTCGAGGAGTCTAAGCCGCACTTGGAATTCCCTAATCAAAAGCATTTTGATGGCATTATTACTAAGGAATGGGAGAGGCCTACTCGGCTCCCAGGTGTTCCTCCGGGTTGGGATAAGAAATATCCCTTTCCGTTGGATGCAGTAAAGCGTTGGTCGTCCCCTCCCGAGGTGGATGCCCCGGTTTTGGGGTTGTCCAACACCGCTATTTTGAATTCTCCTGATTGTTCCACTCTTAAAGATGGTGAGGATAAACGCATTGACCAGATGGCTTGTCATGGTTTTGCCAGTGTCTGGTCAGCCTTGCGGCCTGTTTGTGCTTCTGCGCTGTTAGTGGTAGCTACCAGGTCGGTTGTTAGGGACCTGTTGACTACTTCCAGGCTCGATCCGGCTAGTGATGAGTTCATTGCTCTTAAACGGTGTGAATTGTTTGTCATTTGTACTAGCCGCCTTGGATGACACATTGGTGATGTGTGGCAGAACGTCGGCCCTACTTGTGGCTATTCGTCGTTCGGTTTGGTTGCGCCAGTGGGCGGCTGATTTTGTGTCCAAGAAGTCGCTTACGGCTCTTCCCTTTGTGGGGTTGCGGCTCTTTGGAGAAAAATTAGATCCGGTCGCCAAAGGCGGTAAGTTACCTCAACGAAGGAAGCAACGTCGTTCCTTTCGGGTTGGCGGCTTCCTTTACCCCTTCTTTTCGTGGGGCCAGAGCTGGCAGAGGATTGGCTTTCTCCTCATCCAGAGGTGATTCCTGGAACAGGGGCAGGGGACGTGCCCGTCCAGGACAGAGTTGGGGCTCTAAGCCCAAAGCTGCTGCCAAGCCAGCTCAGCAATGAGGGGGCGCCCCCTCACCCTTGTGGGTGGAGGGACGGCTGCGACACTTCTTCCAGGTCTGGGACCAGGAGGTCTCAGACAGATGGATACCGGAAGTGGTGTCTTCCGGCTACAAGCTGGAGTTCGAGTTCCGGCCCCCTCCCAGATTCTTCAGGTCTCGGGTGCCTTCAGATCCTCTGGCCGTGCAGGGGCTCCGGGCGGCGGTAAAAAATCTTCTGGATATGGCTGTCATTTGCCCGGTGCCTTTATTAAAATCTGTTCACGGTGCCCAAGGAGGACAGCTCTGTTCGGCCCATCCTGGATCTGAAGATCCTCAACAGGTTCGTCCGTCCCCGGAAGTTCCGCATGGAAACGCTGCGCTCAGCCATCTACTCTCTTCGTCAGGGGGACTTCATGACGTCCATAGACATCAAGGATGCTTACCTGCATGTTCCAATCTTTCCGTTGCACCAGAGATTTCTCAGGTTCGTGGTGGAAGATCAGCATTTTCAGTTTGTGGCCCTTCCTTTCGGCCTTACCTCGGCTCCAAGGGTTTTCACCAAGGTGCTGGCAGGGGTGATGGCTCTCCTCAGAGCCCAGGGTATCCGCATCGTGCCATATCTGGACGATCTTCTCATTATGGCGTCTTCCTTCAGCCAAGCGGAATTAGACACCAGGACTGTGGTATCCACTCTGGAGAGATTCGGTTGGGTGATCAACTACCCCAAGTCCTCCCTTTCTCCGTCCAGGGTAGTGTCTTTTCTGGGAATGTGTCTCTGGATACTTCTCAGACCAGGGTGTTTCTTCCTCAGTCCAAGGTTCTCTTGATTCAGGAATTGGCTCGGCTTCGCCTGTCCATCCCTCGTCCGGCCATCAGGCTGGGGATGAGGCTGGTGGGATTGATGGTGGCTTCCTTCGAGGCGGTTGCTTTTGCTCAGTTTCACACAAGGACCCTCCAGCTCCATCTGTTGGTGGCCTGGGACAGGTCTCCGCTGTCGTTGGATCAGTCTTTCCTGATGACCCCCAGGGTTCGGTGTTCCCTTCAGTGGTGGCTGGATCCAATCAATCTGTTGAGGGGCAGATCCTTTCTGACTCCTTGTTGGGAAACGGTCACCACGGATGCCAGCCTGTCAGGATGGGGGGGGTTTCTGGAAGGATCGTCAGTTTCAGGGTCTGTGGGGGCCTCAGGAGGCTCACGAGCCCATCAATGTTCTGGAACTGAGAGCCATCAGGTTGGTTCCGTTTCACTTGACTCATCAGTTACAGAGCTTGCCGGTTCAGGTTCGGTCGGACAATTGGACGGCAGTCGCCTACATCAATCACCAGGGAGGGACTCTCAGCAGGAGTGCCTTCAGGGAAGTGTCTTTGATTCTGGCCTGGAGGGAGAGACATGTCCCGTGCATTTAGGCAGTTTACATTCCGGGAGTGGAGAACACGGAGGCGGACTCTCTGAGCAGGTTCTCATCTCGCCGGGGGGAATGGTCTCTCAGCCCCAAGGTGTTTCGCTCGATTTGCCTCAGGTGGGGGTCTCCGGAGGTGGACGTGGTAAGGTTGGCAGAGGATCAGTTCGCTCTACCCCTGCTGCCGGATCTGCTCACTCAGGGTCAACTACTTTACCCCAATTTACCAACGCTGGCTTTGACGGCGTGGCTGCTGAAACCTCCATCTTGAGGGAGGAAGGTCTTTCCGATGCTGTGATTCGGACTAGCGCTAGGAAGCGGTCTTCCTCTACCATCTACTATAGGACTTGGAGGTCTTATATTGATTGGTGTGAGGTCAGGGCCTTGCCTTGTAGGGTGTTTTCTATCCCTAGGATTTTGGAGTTTCTGCAATATGGTCTGGACTTGGGGCTCCAGCTTAGTACGCTGAAAGGGCAGGTTTCTGCCCTGGCGGTTTTCTTTCAAAGGTCTTTAGCCCTTCATCTTTTGGTTAAGACCTTTTTCAAGGGGGTTACGCATGTGCAGCCTCCTAGGAAGCCTTTGCTCCCAGTTTGGGATTTGCTCTTCAGGGTCCTCCTTTTGAGCCTTTGCATGATATTGCATTGTCTTCGCTTACGCAGAAGGTTGCATTTTTGGTTGCTATCACTGTTCAGCGCGTCTCTGAGTTGGCAGCTTTGTCCATTCAGGCCCCGTACTTTGAGAGGCATCAGGACAAGGTTGTTTTCCGATTGAAGCCGGATTTCCTTCCTAAGGTGGTTTCTGCCTTTCATCTTAATCAGGACATTGTTCTGCCCTCCTTGTGTCCTAAGCAATGACAAGGAGAGGGTCTTGCATTTCTTGGATGTGGTTCGCTGTGTGAAGTACTATTTGGTGGTTACTTCTTCCTTCCGTAAGACGGATGCTTTTTTTGTGGTGCCCTCCGGGCCCAGGAAAGGTTTGGCGCCCGCCAAGTCTTCCATTAGTAAATGGATTCGTCAGGCTGTTGTTGGGGCCTATTCTGCCAAGGGGAAGGTTCCCCCTTTTCGTGTTACTGCTCATTCTACTCGTGCTGTTGGGGCTTCCTGGGCTTTCCTGCACCAGGCTTCTGTTGAACAAGTTTGTAAGGCTGCTACTTGGTCTTCTGTTCACACTTTTTCCAAGTTTTACAAGGTTGATGTGCGGGTCTCGGCGGATGCTGTTTTTGGCCGCAAAGTTCTGCAAGCTGCAGTGGTTTAAGTTGTGCTTTATTGCCTTGTTTGGATCCCCGTCCATTATGGACACTGCTATTGGATGTCCCACATGTAATGAATGTTTTGAAGCGGGGTGTGTGACATACTTAGAATAATACCATTTTGTGAATACTCACCTGTAAAATGTATATTATAAGTATGTCACACACCCCGCTTCACCCTGCCCTTTTGTATTCTGGATCCTTTATATGGTGAACTTTTCGTTATGACTTATATTTGGCTCTTCCTGGTCCCTTACCTTACTGCTATCTTTATACTGGGTAATGCGTGGGAGGTCCCAGGTATTTATGGACCAGTAGGGGCTCTTTTTTTCCTTTACATCTCTGCAAGATCGCCATCTACAGGTCAGTATAACCCACATGTAATGAATGTTTTGAAGCGGGGTGTGTGACATACTTATAATACCCATTTTACAGGTGAGTATTCACAAAATGGTATCAATTCTACAGGTGAGTATTTCACAGAATTGTATTTTTCAGTTTGTGGCTCTTCCATTTGGCCTTACCTCGGCTCCAAGGGTTTTTACCAAGGTGTTGGCAGGAGCATTGGCCATCCTCAGAGCCCAGGGGTATCCGCATCGTGCCCTATCTGGACGATCTTCTCATCATGGCGTCTTCCCTCAGTCAGGCTCAGCTGGATACCCGGAATGTGGTGTCCACTCTGCAGAGTTTCGTTTGGGTGATCAACTATCCCAAGTCCTGCCTCACTCCCTCCAGGGTGGTGGAGTTGCTGGGCATGTCTCTGGATACTTCTTAGGCCAGGGTGTTTCTCCCCCCGAGCCAAGGTTCTTCTGATTCAGGAATTGACTCGGCGTCTCCTATCCATCCCCCCGTCCGTCCATCCGGCTGGGGATGAGACTGGTGGGATTGATGGTGGTGTCGTTCGAGGCAGTTCCCTTTGCCCAGTTTCACACAAGGACGCTCCAGCTCCATCTCTTGGCGGCCTGGTACGGGTCCCCGTTGTCATTGGATCAGTCCTTTCTGATGTGCCCCCGGGTGAGGCGTTCTCTTCGGTGGTGACTGAAACTGAGCAATCTGACGAGGGGCAGGTCTTTTCTGACCCCTCGTTGGGAGACTGTCACCACGGATGCCAGCCTGTCAGGTTGGGGGGGATTTTGGAAGGATCTTCAGTTTCAGGGGCTGTGGGAGCCTCAGGAGGCTCACAATCCCATCAATGTTCTGGAGCTGAGAGCCATCAGGTTGGTTCTGTCTCACTTGACTCATCCGTTACGGGGACTACCGGTTCACCTACATCAATCACCAGGGAGGGACTCGCAGCAGGCGTGCCCTCAGGGAAGTGTCTTTGATTCTGGATTGGGCATAGGGCAATGTCCCATGCATCTCGGCAGTGTACATTCCGGGAGTGGAGAACATGGAGGCGGACTCCCTGAGCAGGGGGGTGATCTTGCCGGGGGGAATGGTCGCTCTGCCCCAAGGTTTTTCGGTCGCTTTGCCTCCGGTGGGGGGCTCCGGAGGTGGATCTCTTTGCCTCTCGTCACAAGCTTCCGGCATTTGTGTCTCTCTCGCGGGATCCGCTGGCTCTGGCAGCGGATGCCATGTCTCTGAACTGGAGGGATCTGGGGTTTCTGTACCTGTTCCCTCCGTTTCCCATGGTGGGCAAAGTGGTGCGCAAGCTGGCCCTAGAGGGCGCGTCGGCAATCCTGGTGGCTCCAAGGTGGCCAAGACAGGTTTGGTTCGCAGACGTGGTAAGGTTGGCAGAGGATCAGTTAGACCTGCCCCTTCTGCTGGATCTGCTCACTCAGGGTCCACTGCTCTACCCCAATTTTTCCAACGCTGGCTTTGACGGCGTGGTTGCTGAAACCTCCATCTTGAGGGAGGAAGGTCTTTCTGATGCTGTCATTCAGACTCTGGTTAGGGCTAGAAAGAAGTCTTCCTCTGCTGTCTATTATAGGACTTGGAGGTCTTATATTGATTGGTGTGAGGTCAGGGCCTTGCCTTGCAGGGCGTTTTCTATCCCTAGGGTCTTGGAATTTCTGCAACATGGTCTGGACCAAGGTTTGCAGCTTAGTACGCTGAAAGGGCAGGTTTCTTTCAAAAGTCTTTTGCTCTTCATCCTCTGGTTAAGACTTTTTTCCAGGGGGTTACGCATGTGCGGCCTCCTAGGAAGCCTTTGCTCCCAGTTTGGGATTTGAATTTGGTTTTGTCTGCCTTGCAGGGTCCTCCTTTTGAGCCTTTGCAGGATATTGCACTTTCTACGCTTACTCAGGTGGTTGTTTTTCTGGTTGCCATAACTTCTGTTCGGCATGTTTCGGAGTTGGCAGCCTTGTCTATTAAGGCTCCTTACTTTGAGAGGCATCAGGACAAGGTTGTTTTCCGCTTCAAGCCAGATTTCCTTCCTAAGGTGGTCTCTGCTTTTCATTTGAATCAGGATATTGTTCTTCCCTCCTTCTGTCCTAAGCCCAGCAATGACAAGGAGAGGGTTTTGCATTTTCTTTGGATGTGGTTCGCTGTGTGAAGTACTATTTGGTGGCTACTTCTCCTTTTCGTAGGACTGATGCCCTTTTTGTGGTGCCCTCTGGGCCTAGGAAGGGTTTGGCTCCTGCCAAGTCTTCCATTAGTAAATGGTTTCGCCAGGCCATTGTTGGGGCCTATTCTGCCAAGGGGAAGGTTCCCCCTTTTCGTGTTACTGCTCATTCTACTCGTGCCGTTGGGGCGTCCTGGGCCTTCCAGCACCAGGCTTCTGTTGAGCAGGTTTGTAAGGCTGCTACTTGGTCTTCTGTTCACACTTTTTCCAAGTTTTACAAGGTTGATGTTCGGGCCTCAGCGGATGCTGTTTTTGGCCGCAAAATTCTGCGAGCTGCAGTGGTTTGTTTGTGCCTTGCTTTTTTGGATCCCTGCCCTTTATGGACACTGCTATTGGATGTCCAAGTGTAATGAATGTCTTGGAAGCGGGGTGTGTGAGACATACTTAGAATAATACCATTTTGTGAATACTCACCTGTAAAATGGGTATTATAAGTATGTCACACACCCCGCTTCACCCTGCCCTTTTGTATTCTGGATCCTTTATATGGTGAACCTTTTGTTAGTTGTTGGCTTTCCTGGTCCCTTGATCTTACTGCTATCTTTATACTGGGTGATGAGTGGGAGGTCCCAGGTATTTATGGGCCGGGAGGGTCTTACCTTTTTTTGATATTATCTCTGCAAGATCGCCATCTACATGTCAGTATACCCAAGTGTAATGAATGTCTTGAAGCGGGGTGTGTGACATACTTATAATACCCATTTTACAGGTGAGTATTCACAAAATGGTATTATCTGGTGGCTACTGCACCTTTCAGGAAAACTGATGCTCTTTTTGTGGTCCCTTCTGGTCCTAGGAAGGGTTTGGCTCCTGCCAAGTCTACTCAATCAGCAAGTGGATTCGTCAGGCTGTGATATAGGCCTACCCTGCTAAGGGGAAGAATCCTCCCTTCCACCTTACTGCTCATTACACTCGTGCTATTGGTGCCTCTTGGGCTTTTCAGCACCAGGCTTCTTTTGAACAAGTTTGCAAGGCCGCTACTTGGTCTTCTGTTCATACCTTTTCCAAGTTTTACAAGGTTGATGTTAGGGCCTCAGCTGATGCTGCTTTTGGCCGAAAGGTTCTGCAGGCGGCAGTGGTTTAAACTGTCTGCTGCTGATTTTTTCTTGGGGATCCCACCCTACTTTATGGACACTGCTATTGGATGTCCCAAGTGTAAGTATTAGATTTGGAGCAGGACGTACTGTATACTGAGAATAATACAACTCTGTGATTACTCATCTGTAGAATTGGTATTATGAGTATACAGTACGTCCTGCTCCAACCCACCCTTGGTTTGCATTTTCTTGGATCCCCTGTATGGTGGTGGTTGTTATGGTTGATAGTTTGGATTGTTTAATTCTCCCGGCTTCTCATTAACTGCTTTTCAATGCTGGGGATTTGTGGGAGGTCCCCGGGTATTTGAGGGGCCGGGAGGAGCCTATTTTCGATGTCTCCATCGCCATCTGGCGGTGTATATCCTAAGTGTAAGTATTAGATTTGGAGCAGGATGTACTGTATACTCATAATACCAATTCTACAGGTGAGTAATCACAGAATTGTATTTTTAATGGCCAATTGCTGTCAAATTTCCTTTTCTTTCCTCTACTTGTAGAGTAATTGCTTGGCATACATTTTAGGCACCACCAAGCTCCTAATCCTAAAACCACCAATCTATCTTCCAGGATAGTGTTTGGGCAAAAAGAGGGCATACAATAAAGGAGTGGTCGGCTGCATTGTTTACAATGGCAAGATCGTTAGACAGTGTCCTACATTGGTTGTGCTTTTCAGATTAATCTGTTTTTCTATATAGATTTTTATAAATCGGTTTAAATGGGAGCTCTAAGAATTGTAAAATGATCGGGCATGCAATTGCTCTTTTCCCTGTGCCACCTTATACTTTATATCCATTTTCTTTTCCCATTGCATGGCACGGCCTGTTTCACAAAGTCATTACATCTGGGTATTCCACCACAAGGTGGCGCAGTGAACTGCAGAAGAGTTGTGGCTACTCTCGGTACCATATAAAAACGGAATCACCATACTTATCCAGTTTTCCTCTGCAGTGATTCTGCAAAGATAGAAGATGGCTCTCTATATTGCGCAGGTGAGCGGGGCAAACAAGCCTGCGGCCCTGCATGGCTATTTCCACCCGTTTCCGGACCCTCGGTGCCTCGGCTAATGGATCGGGTGAAGGTAGAAGAGCACTAGGGTCAAGTGCTCAAGGAGCGCTGTTCCAAGCCGCAGACCCTGTAGCACAAAGTAGCCGGCCATAGGCTTTATGGTGAGCCTGTTTGGGATGCGGAGTTCCTGCCCTAACTTCGAGGGGGCGAGTGTTTTTTGGGCACTGTTTACTCGTTCTGGCGTTTTGGGGCCTAGGCCCTCGTCGCTGCTCGCCTGCTTTACTCGCTCCCTCCCCGTAGTGTGCTCGGGGGAGGGGGGGGCGGGTGGTAGCGGCGAGGGTGCTTTGGCCGTGTATTCACATGTTTTACTGTTTTTCGCCGCTTTGTACTACGCTCTGCGGCGGGCGGCGCTATATTTGTGAGGCGTTTTTTCTTAACTGTGATGACGGCGGCGAGGTCACGTGAGCGCCGTTTTTGCGCTCTTCGGGGGGGGGGGGGGGTGGTTGACGCTTATCGCGTCGTCCTCCCGGGGCCCGCCCCTCAAGGTTCCTCTGCCGGCGCCATTTTGATTCTGCTGCGCGTTGGGGTCCTTCTCATCCCGGGGCTGCGGCGGTGATCCTGATACTTTTGTTGGCCTTTACCCCCTAGAGGAGGGGGAACTCTTTCAGGACTCTGACTCCTCTGGGGACCAGCAGGAGGGTTACGGCAGTGACCCTGGGTCTGCATCTGGGGAAGACTCATGGTTCCCTGAGGACACTGATAGCCTGTTAGCTCACATTTTTGAAATCTTGCACATTGTCCCTCCTGAGGTGGCTAAGAGGAAGCAGGGTGAGCTCTTTCGTCCTGACAAACAGCGCCTGGAGTTCCCTGAGCAGAGCCATTTCACTAATATGGTGCTCAAGGAGTGGAAACGTCCTAGTAGATTGCCCGAGGTGCCCAAGGGGTGGGATAGGAGGTATCCCTTTCCTGCCGACCTGGTCAAGCGATGGTCGTGTCCCCCTGAGGTGGACGCTCCTGTGCTCGGGCTGTCCAACACCTCGGTCATGCCTTCACCTGACACTACTACACTGCGGGACAACGAGGACCGGACATGGATCAGCTGGCCTGCCATGCTTTTGCGTGTGTGGGGGCTGGGCTGCATCTGGTCTGCGCTGCTGCCATTACAGCTATTGCCCTTAAGAGATTGCTCAAGCGTCTCCTGGAGGGCGCTACGGCTGGCAACAGGGGGGAGGATTATAGGTCCCTTTTTGCTTTGCTCTGATTTTGTTGCTTTTGTCCTTACTGCCATGGATGATGCGGTACGGATGTGTGGTAGGGCCTCTGCCCTTTTGGTCTCTTTGCGCCGCTTTGTTTGGCTGCGTCAGTGGACGGCTGATGCTGCCGCTAAGAAGGCTCTCACTGGGCTCCCATTTACGGGGCTGCGGCTCTTTGGTGAGCGTCTGGATGTTTTAGCCAAAGATGGTAGGCTGCCTCAACGTAGGAGGCAGCCTCTGTCTTTCGGGGGCCCTCCTCTTCCCTATTCTCGGGTACATGCAGGGATTCTTGGGGCCGTGGCCGTCCCGGTCTCTCATGGGGCCCCAAAGCTTCCCTCAAGCCCCCTCACGCATGAGGAGGCACCCTCACCCATCCGGGTGTGGGGGACTGCTTCGGCTCTTTGCTCTCGTCTGGAGGCTACGCGTCTCAGACCGGTGGATTCAAGAGGTGGTGTCCTCCGGTTAACAGAGTTTGCAGCCTGGCCGCCCCCAAGATTCATCAGATCCCGGAAGTCTCAAAACCCTCTGTCAGTTCAGGGTTTGCGTCTTGCGGTTCAACGTCTTTTGGAGTCAGGAGTCATTTGCCTGGTGCCTTCCCAGGAACGGGTTCGATGGTTCTACTCCAAACTGTTCACGGTCCCCAAAAAGGATGGGTCCCTGAGGCCCATCCTGGACTTGAAGGGTCTCAAGTTTCTCAGATTCAAGCCTTTTAGCATGGAGACTCGGCAGTCAGTACCCTGCGCCCGGGCGACTTCATGACCTCAGTGGACATCAAGGATGCCTACCTTCACGTGCCAATCTTTCCAGGTCATCAGAGATTTCTCAGGTTCGCTCTAGAGGATCAGCATTACCACTTTGTGGCCTTACCGGTCGGTATCACCTCGGCCCCTCGGGTGTTCACCAAGGTGCTGGTGGGTGTGATGGCTCTGCTGCGGAATCGGGGCATTTGCATCCTTCCTTACCTGGACGACATTCTGATTGCGTCTCAATCTCCATCAGGTTCGAGAAGGATACTCAGGTGGTGACCTCCACTCTCGAGTGGGTCCTTCAGTTGGGTGATCAACTATCCCAAGTCTTCTCCGTCTTTGAGGACCTTTCTGGGCATGAATCTGGATACCTCTCAGATCAAGGTATTCCTGCCTCAGCAGAAAGTGGAGGGCCTTCAGAAGCAGGCACGGGCTCTGCTCTTGTGTCCCCATCCCTCCATCCGGCAGGGGATGCAGTGAGTGGGCCTGATAGCGCCCTGCTTCGAGGCGGTCCCCTTTGCTCAGTTTCACATGAGACCTCTTCAGTTGCACCTCTTGTCAGTTTGGGATCGGGACCCTGTGTCCCTGGATCAGGATTTTACTCTGTCCCCCCTGGCCAGACAGTCCCTTTCATTGTGGCTGGACTCAAGGAACCTTCTAGTGGGCAGGACCTTTCTGCCCCCGTACTGAGAAACTGTCACCACAGATGCCAGTCTGACCGGTTGGGGGGGCTTTTGGAAGTCTCTGATGAGAGCATGGGCCTCCTGGGGGCCCCACCGACCCTGGAACTTCAGAGACTTCCAAAAGCCCCCCCAACCGGTCAGACTGGCATCTGTGGTGACTGGCCGTCTGGTTGTCCGAGCGGATCTGAACAGCCCCACCCCGAAGGTGTGTGGTCAGCTGAGACAGAACCAACCTGATCGCCCTCAGTTCCAGGACATTGATGAGAGTGTGGGCCTCCTGGGGGCCCCACCGACCCTGGAACTTCAATGTCCTGGAACTGAGGGCGATCAGGTTGGTTCTGTCTCAGCTGACCACGCACCTTCGGGGTGGGGCTGTTCAGATCCGCTCGGACAACCAGACGGCGGTTGCCTACATCAATCATCATGGAGGGACTAGGAGCAAGCGAGCCCTCAAAGTGTCCCCGATACTGTCTTGGGCGGAAGAGAATGTCCCCTGCATCTCGGCGGTTTACATTCCGGCGGTGGAGAACCTGGAGGCAGACTCCCTGAGCAGGGGGACGTCTCTGCTGGGGGAATGGTCCCTCAGCAACAGGGTATTTCACTCCCTGTTGGGGTCAGCCGGATGTGGACCTGTTTGCGTCCCGTCACAAGCTTCCCAAGTTTGTCTGTCACAGGACCCTCTGGCCTTCGCCACGGATGCGCTAGCAATGCCTTGGACTGAGTTTCGCCTCCTCTGTGTTCCCTCTGCTGGGCAGGGTGCTGCACAAGATAGCCCAGGAAGGGGTACCAGCCATTCTGGTCACCCCCTGTTGGCCAAGGAGGGTGTGGTTTGCAGACATCGTGCAGTTGGCAGTAGATCAGTATGCCCTGCCCAAGGATCCAGATCTGCTCACTCGGACAACTGTGCCATCCCAATTTACAAACGCTGGATTTAACTGCTTGGCTGCTGAAACCTCCATCTTGATGGATAAGGGTTTGCCAGCTTCTGTTGTTGATACCATGATTAGGGCTTGGAAGAAATCCTCGTCCTTTATCTACTACAGGATCTGGCATGCTTACATTGCCTGGTGTGAGTCCAAGTCTTTTCCTTGTTGGGTGTTTTCCATCCCCAGGATTCTGGAATTTTTGCAGCATGGTTTGGTTTCGGGCCTTCATACGTGGACGACATCCTCATCACTTCCCAGTCCCTACATCAGGCAGAGTTGGATACTCAGCTGGTAGTGTCCACTCTGGAGTCATTTGGCTGGGTGATCAACCATCCCAAGTCTTCTCTGTCCCCCTCCTTGGTGACTCCCTTCCTGGGAATGAATCTGGATACAGTTCAGGCAAGGATTTTTCTTCCTCAGCAGAAGGTGGACAGTCTGCTACCGCAGGTTCAGTTCCTGCTATCTTGCCCTCATCCCTCCATCAGGCAGGGAATGCAGCTGGTGGGCCTGATGGTGGAGTGCTTCGAGGCGGTCCCTTATGCTCAGTTCCACATGAGGCCTCTTCAACTCCACCTCTTGTCAGTATAGGACAAGGTTCCTGCGTCCCTGGACCAGGTCTTTGCTCTTTCCCCCCTAGTCATGCGGCCCCTCTCGTGGTGGCTGGACTCCAGGAACCTGTTGGGGGGCAGATCCTTTCTGGGAGACAGTCACCACGGATGCCAGTCTGACAGGTTGGGGGGGGGGGGGGGTTCTGGAAGTCCCTGCAGTTCCAAGGACGGTGGGGCCCTCGGGAGGCCCACACACCTATCATTCTGGAACTGCGGGCAATCAGGTTGGTTCTGACTCACTTGACTCATCACCTCCGGGGCCTTGCCTGTTCAGGTACGCTCAGACAACCAGACGGCAGTTGCCTACATCAATCATCAGGGAGGGACCCGGAGCAAGAGGGCCCTCCAGGAAGAGTGTCTGATCCTGGCCTGGGCGGAGGCCAATGTTCCCTGCATATCAGCTGTGTACATCCTGGGGGTGGAGAATCTGCAGGCAGACTCTCTGAGCAGGGGGACTTCTCGCCTGGGAGAATGGTCCCTCTGCAACAGGGTGTTTCAATCTCTGTGTCACCGTTGGGGCCAACCAGATGTGGATCTATTTGCGTCCCGTCACAATCACAAGCTCCTGGCCTTTGTCTCCCTGTCCCAGGATCCTCTGGCCTTGGCCACGGATGCTCTAGCAATGTCATGGCAGGACTTTCAGCTACTGTACCTCTTCCGCCATTCCCCCTGTTGGGCAGGGTTCTGCGCAAGCTCAGGAGGGGGTGCCAGCAATACTGGTGGCCCCCAAGTGGCCAAGAAGAGTGTGGTTCGCAGACGTGGTGCAGCTGGCAGTAGATCAGTACGTTCTGCCCAGGGTGCCAGACCTGCTCACTCAGGGTCACTTACGCCATCCCAATTTACAAACTCTGGCTTTGACGGCCTGGGTGCTGAAACCTCCATCTTGATGGAGAAAGGCTTGTCTGCCTCTGTTGTTGATACCATGATAAAGGCTAGGAAGAAGTCTTCTTCTTCCATTTACTATAGGGTTTGGCGTGCCTACATTGACTGGTGTGAGTCTAAGTCTCTTCCCTGTCGTGTGTTTTCTATTCCTAGGATCCTGGAGTTCCTGCAGCATGGGTTGGAGATGGGGCTCCAACGTAGTACTCTGAAGGGCCATGTTTCTGCCCTGGCTGTTTTCTTCCAGAAGTCCTTTGCCCAGCATTCTCTGATCAGGACTTTTTTCCAGGGGGTTACTCATGTGCGTCCTCCTATGTTGCCTGTTTGGGATTTGAACTTGGTCTTGTCTGCCTTGCACGGTGCTCCCTTTGAACCTGTGCAGGAGGCTGCTCTGGCCATTCTTATTCTCAAGGTTGTCTTTTTGGTGGCTATCACCTCTGTTAGGCGTTTTTCTGAGTTGGCGATGCTTTCCATCCAGCCCCCCTACTTTGAGAGACACCAGGACAAGGTGGTGTTTCGCTTCAAGCCAGATTTCTGCCTAAGGTAGTGTCTGCCTTTCATTTGAATCAGGACATTGTTCTATCTTCCTTGTGCCCTAATCCTAGTAGAGTAGAGGCATTCTTTGGATGTGGTTAGGTGTCTGAAGTACTATCTGGTGGCTACTGCACCTTTCAGGAAAACTGATGCTCTTTTTGTGGTTCCTTCTGGTCCTAGGAAGTGTTTGGCACCTGCCAAGTCTATTATCAGCAAATGGATCCGTCAGGCTGTGATTCAGGCCTATTCTGCCAAGGGGAAGAATCCTCCCTTCCGCCTTACTGCTCATTCCACTCGTGCTATTGGTGCCTCTTGGGCTTTTCAGCACCAGGCTTCTGTTGAACAAGTTTGCAAGGCCGCTACTTGGTCTTCTGTTCATACCTTTTCCAAGTTTTACAAGGTTGATGTTAGGGCCTCAGCTGATGCTGCTTTTGGCCGCAAGGTTCTGCAGGCGGCAGTGGTCTGACCTGTCGTTACCTTTGGGGATCCCACCCTACTTTATGGACACTTTATGGACACTGCTATTGGATGTCCCATGTGTTATGAATCTTAGCTGGAGCAGGACGTACTGTATACTAAGAAAAATTCTGTGATTACTCACCTGTAGAACTGGTATTAGGAGTATACAGTACTTCCTGCTCCACCCCACCCTTGGTTTTGCATTATCCTGGATCCCCTGTACGGTGATTATCATTGTTACCAGTTTGGTTCTGTTTTAATTCTCCCGGCTTCTCGTTAACTGCTTTTCAATGCTGGGGATTGTGGGAGGTCCCGGGTATTTGAGGGGCTGGGAGGAGCCAATTTCGCGGTCTCTGCATTCCAGCGCCATCTGGCGGAGTAATACCCAAGTGTAATGAATCTTATCTGGAGCAGGACGTACTGTATACTCATAATAACAATTCTACAGGTGAGTAATCACAGAATTGTATTTTTAGCATTAAATTGGACCAAAACACAGGATTTTGACTCTCCTGGATTTTGGTACTTCCCCCGGATGCCCCGCTGTGTGAAAAAATCCCCCTCCCCAGCCAGGTCGCCCAATCTCACTCGCTCTTCCCCGGTCCTACGGCACATGCGCAGCCCTCTCATCCAATGTGCACGGTTGGATCTGATACCCGCCCCTTTGTCTTATAGCTTGTCTAAAGCAAACGGATCAGAGCACGCTGGCGACCGCATCCCCCGCTATCCAACAGGGAGTGTGCACGCTCCCTGCTAATGGGATAGTGGGAATGCGGCAGCAGTTCGTATGTGCGGTTAGACCTGGAAAATTAGTTTTTGGGCGACCTGGGGGGGGGGGGGTTGACACAGCGGGGCATCCCGATTCTGGATGCCCCGGGGGGGGGGGGGATTCAGCGTCCCAGGCATTCTGTATATTTCAGGGGCTGGGTTTTAAACCACTTTAAGATTGGTCTGAGAATGTGAGGCAAACATACTATTCTAACTAAGGCAGCAATTAGTTGGCAGCAAACCCTTTGTAATGTTTGGTTGTATCCATTTTTTCAGGATCTCTCTGGTTCCATTGATGATCTGCCAATGGGTGCAGAGGGTGCGCTCAGTCCTGGAGTGAGTACTTCAGGTATTTCCAGCAGTCAGGGTGAACAAAGCAACCCAGCTCAGTCGCCATTCTCTCCCCATACATCGCCCCATCTGCCTGGCATCAGAGGACCTTCACCTTCTCCAGTAGGCTCTCCAGCTAGTGTAGCACCATCTCGATCTGGTCCACTCTCGCCTACATCCGTTCCAGGTAACATTTACCTAGCAAAAGTCTCTGGCTTGTTTTAAAAGGGGAAACGCATGATCTCATCTATTTTTTTTTTCTCCTCTTTACTTTAAATCAGGTACACAGATGCCTCCACGTCCTCCCAGTGGACAGTCAGATGGCTTGATTCACCCTTCTATGAACCAGGCTGGACTTGGACAGGAGAGAGGTGAGCATTGGTTTGCTTTGCATAATAAAATTGCCATATTGTGAATGGTTTTTCATAAATTTTATTTTCAACAGGGTACATGCAGAGGAATGCACAAATACCTCAATACGGATCCCCACAGCCTGGCCCAGCACTTTCACCACGCCAGTCAGCAGGGGCACCGATGCATGCTGGGATAGGGCCATACCAGCAAAACTCTATGGGGAGCTATGGACCTCAGGGAGGACAGTATGGTCCTCAAGGTTTGTTTTCTATTAATTAAAATGCTGACTGGATGCAGCAGTGTCCTTTGCACATCTTACAATTAGGACCAAAAAAATATTTAGGGTTCTCGGTAATTAAAGTTGACTATTCCAATAAACTAATGCCAAATAACTTGATACTCCAGGTCTGATATTTTCATAATTAGAGTCCAGACATGCTTTTGTGCTCACAGTAACCAGTTTAAAAATGGACACCAAAATAGTTCAAGTGCATTTAAGTGAGTGTTACATTTTCCTATTTCAAATTCCTTGCACTAACATGTCAGTCTATACTATCGATCTTCAGCATACTTTAGTCTCAAGCTGCAGGTTGTGGGGTATAGTGAGTTATGTTTGGAAGTAGGGATCTCTTTTCAGGCCCCAGTGCTAGGATAGTGGTTTTACATAAGGCATCAAGACTTTCACAAATGGCAGGTCGGTCCATCTGGTCATTAGGCTCTGTGGTGGCTTCACTAAAACATTGCAGCTCCCAGCTACTGTGGGCATTTGGGATTGCCTTGGTTTGAGGTAACCCACCAGTTTTGGCCTTTACTTGGGAATTATGCTGAATATTTTGGCAAGATACCTGCACCGCATGTAAACAGCATAGCAAATGTTAAACCTCATGGCTCTATCTTTTTTGACAGTGTAGTAGACCGCTGGATCTTTAAAGTGGACCAACACCCACGGGTGATCGGCCCGGGAATCTATAAGATTCCCGGGCCGATCACCCCCCACCCCGCGGGACATCCGAGATCGGGATGTCCCGCGGGGTGAAACCCCCCCCCAAACACCCCAACTCACCTACTTTATCTTCGGCGGCGGCCGGCCGCCGCCGCCTCCCTCGCGCCCCTGTAGGCCAGCGCGCCTCCGCGCTGGCCGTCTGCGAATGGCCGGCGCGGGCGCGCGCGCGCGTCAAAAGTGACGCGAGGGAGGCGGCGGCGGCCGCCGCCGCTTAGACGTTCCAGATCTTCCCTTGTACGTCGGCGCGGGGAGAGGTGAGTTTTTCGGGGGGTTAGGGGGGGTTTCACACAGCAGGGCACCCCGATCGGGGGTGCCCCACCGAAGTGGACCAAGACCCAGGATAGTCAAAATCCTGGGTGTTGGTCCACTTTAAGTGGCAATGCCTTTGTAGTTCCATACCTGGGCACTTTATTTGGAACTGGTCAATGGAGTCCCTGGATAAAGATGTTTAGGCTCTCTGTCGAACATTTTTGTGGTGGATTTGGTTGCTTCTAGCTGAGGAGAGGATCCTTTCTGCAGATCTAGTGGAAGCTTGAAAAGAATGTGATTAGGTGTTCAGATGTCCGGAAAGAACAATGTGAGCAATACAGGGCATCACTGTGGCATTGTCCAGTGTTTTCTCTCCCCATGATTTTGTTCTGCTTTAGTAGGGCAGCCTGTTTGGGGATGCCCCTGTGTGTGAAACCCCTGGGAAAGCAGAATTCCAGCAATCTCACTGGTTATGTGCAGGCTCTCCTCTCATTAAAATATATTGCAGGGTGATAATAGTCAGTCAGAATAGATTGAAAAACGATGCAGAAATTCCGATTTGCTGCAGTCGCCTTGCCATCTATTCTGAATCAAGTGTTGGATGCTTCCCTTCAGCTGATGAGTGCCCAGGCCAGTAATTCAGATATGGCTGGTGCAGGTATGTGCCTTTGAGGCAAGCCACTGATGCCATGTGCTGTGATGTGTTTATGGGAGAACTAGGGAAAATGGGCTCTAATCTAATATGAAGGATTTTGGTCCACTTGAAGATTACTAAAGGGGTATGCTTTCTCTCATATTCCACTCCAGTACGTCACAATCTCCACAATCCAGTTTCATTCTTGCAGTTGGACTGGGCTGCAAAGGTTGTGCTTGGATTTTATTTCCTCAATTTCATTTATTTAGTTTTTATAGATTTGTTCAGGAAGCGGGTCATTTAAGCCTGTCCGTCTTCCAGGCACTTACGTTCCCGCTGATCCGGTGGACCACCCTATGCCTCCAGGAGTCAGGCCGATGGCGGCAGATCAGGGTAAATTAACCGCAAGGGCAAGCACAGAGGAAGCACAGGCAAACGCCTGTGGGCGCTACGGGGTGTCACTTCAACCTTGGAGGGGGTCATCTACAAAAAAATGGAGTTCCCTTCTGAAGGGACAACCAGCCGCCGGTTTTTGTCTGATGAACCTGCCGGGTGGAGGGGGGGAGGTTTTTCCCCTTTGCCTCTTCCTTCCCCTTTCTGTGTACAATATCCTTTTATTTTTCAACTGTTAGGGCTGTTGCATATGCTGGAGATGGATTTTCTTTAAAATTCGTGCTAAGGAGGCTGAAACACCATTGGTCAAGGGGCGAGACCAGGGCCTAGCAGGAAGGGGAGTTCTAAGCCCCATCCGGGTTGGGTCCCTTTCCAGCAGCGACGAGGCATTTTCAGCGGGCCTGACAGTGTTGCCACCATATCTCTGAAGGAAAATCGCTTCACATTGGGATGGATCCCCAGCAACTAACTGCTTCCTTGTGGGCTTCTGCACGATCACGCCGGCACCTCCCTGGTCCGCTAGCTGTATAAAACTGTCTGCTGCCTGCTTGTGTGTACGTCTTGTTTTTTGAAATTTGGGTGGGTATTTCTGTCTTTTAGATATTGTGGATAAGGGATATTAGGTTGTGGTCCACCCCTAGGGTATTGAGTAGTCACTTGTAACTATTGCTCATATACTTCGGTCTTAGGCCCTCAGGTATAAAAGACTGACTTCACCATGACTGGGGCGTCTGGGTCTGATATTTTAGCAGAGAGTGTCGCCCCATGTCCTCTGTGCCTGCAAAGACCTCCGGAAGAGGACAACTCTATCTTCTCTTTATGCACGGACGTGGTGGTACTTTACAGATTAAGGAGACCCTTATAGGGTATTTCCCTATAAGGATGCCTCAGGGCCTGCTCCCATGGAGTTTACTGCTCCTCCGGCAACTCCAACTCATTCTGATATTCCTGGTTTTCGTTTCCAGATGGAAATGGCGAGAAGGTTGGCCTGCTTAGAAAGCTATTATTTCCAACCTAAGGGTTATGTAGAGTCTCCTGTCTCTAGAACTCTAAAAAGCGGAAACATTTGGTTTCGATGGAACCTTCTGATTCCAATGTAGAGGATGTTTATGCTGCCATAGAATGCTGCCAGGAAGATTATTCTGAGGGGGAGCTCTCATCCAGTAGAGAAGAGGGGGGATTCAGGTTGCTCTTCTGAACAGGAGTCTTCTATGTTCAAGGAGCAGATGAATAATAGCAGTACTTCTATGTTCAAGGAGCAGATGAATAATAGCAGTACTGATTATTTCAGACAATGCCACAGTGGTGGCCTATCTCAACTGTCAAGGGGGCACGAGGTCGGTCGAGCTGAATATGTGCCAGGTTGGAAAGCACAGGAGAGGACTGTCCACATCAAAGGAGACCTAAATGTTCTGGTGGATCTTCAGTCGAGTGCCATTCAGACAGGCAGAGTGGGAATTAAACCAGAAGGTCTTCAGGCAGCTAATGAACCTATGGGGCTCCCCTGAGGTGGATCTCTTCAGCACAAGGCATAATGCCAAATGTCTGCAGTTTTCTTTTCTCTGCACCAGTGTCGGGGAGCACTTGGGGGGGGGGGGGGGGGGGCTGGGTCAGAATTTTGGGTCGTTCAATCTTTGCTAAGCCTTTCCCCGCTCCAGATTCTTTCTCTAGTCATAAGGAAGACATAGTTGGATCAGGCAAAGTTGATTCTGATTGCCCCCTGGTGGCCCAGGAGACTGGTTCTCCCTACTAAAACAAATGTCAGTAGGTTCACCAGTAACTCTCCCTCTGACGGCAGATCTGCTGCCCTGGGGACCAATGTTTCACCCTCAGGTTCAGAGCCTCTGCTTGACGGCATGGAGCCTGTTAAGGGGCTTTCCAGCTGATTCATTAAGACCCTTTTCCAGAGCTGGTTACCCGTAAGATATACTGGAAGATATGGGAAAGGCTTTCTTCATTTTGTGCAGACAATAATCTGAATTGGTCAGATCTGGTGCAATTTTTTGGAATTCTTACAGAAATGGGATTGGCCATCAGCACTTTAAAATTTCAGGTGGCAGCTCTCTCTCTTATTCCACTCTAGGATTTCAGGAAATCTGTAATGACTGGGTAAACTCTCGACCAAAGGGCGTGGACTACAAGACAAAGGTCTGGTTCCTCCGGCCTATATACTTCCAGCTGCACACACAATCCAGTTCATACGTTTTATAATTTTATAAGGTAGATATTAAAACCCTCGGCGGATGCCACTTTTGGTAGAACGGTATTACAGACAGTAGTAAGCTAGAGCTTGTTTTGGAATAGCTTGCTCCTATTAGAAGATATATTATTTGGGATCCCATCCTGAAGTAAGGGCACTGTTTTTGGAGGTCCCAGTCATTACGGCTTGTAAATAGTTGATCAGCATAAAGTAAAGGAGAGGTAGAGAGTAACTTATCTGTCTCCCCTTTTGTCTCCAACAAAGACATAGGACTTCCTTGGATGCCTTACCCTCCCGCGTGGCTGTGTTTACTGCTTTTCAATTACTGGATGGTGGTCACATGCCATTTGGTCGAGAATTAACCCAGTCTTTACTGATTTCCTGGCATCCTGTAGTGGTAATAGGAGAGAGTACAGGTGAGAATCACAGATTTGTATTATTTCTAGACAGAGAAATAAAGAATCTTTCCTCCTAAGGCCTTCCCTCACTGGGACCTTTCCATTAATGAAGTAGCGGCTACGTTTTTAACACTTAAAGCGGTCCTTCACTCTGAATAAGAGCATATCTTATAGGTTTCCCACACACTGCACATACAGATTGCCCACATTAAAAATCATCCTACCTGCATCTACTGCATGTTATGAGCCTTTAAACATTCAAGATGGCGGCTCATGGAACATCAGGCAGCCTGCAAACAGAGTGCCTTCTGACTGTTCTGCTCTGCATTCTGGGATTGCTGACTTTTCCTGACCCCAGCTCTGCTCTGTCTGAGCAAAGCACAGCTATAACCCACCCCTTGTACTTTATCCCACTCTCCTCTCCTCAGTAAGTGTGATGCTTCTGAGTCAAGATGGCAGCCCGTATCCTAATGTCCTGAACAGAGCTGCAGCCTGGTGGGGGAAAGAATAAGTGACTAAAAACGTAAAATATATTAACTTTAGATGCCAGGGAATCATTTTTTAAGGGTTAGGGCTTTTCAATAAATCATGGTGAAGGTTCCGTTTAAGTTCGCCTTTTTACTTCAGCTAGAAGAATTGGTGATTTGCAGGCCTGGTCTGTCAAGGAGCCATATTTTAGGATTTTTTTTCAGATCCCCTCACAATCGGACCTGATCTGCTTTACCTACCGAAGATTGCTTTGGGATTTCACAGGTCCCTGCAACGCATCCATGGCAGTCAAGAGGTGGTAAAAACAGTTCTCAATTTTGGGCTGGTCATTCCCGTACTTTATGCTCTCAGTTGATAAAGTCCAGCATGAAAGTTTACAACTATGTCTATTCTATGGATGGTATTAGATTAAATGTCAAAGCCCTGCTGGTGGCTCAGAGGTGTTCTATATGGCTTAATCAATGGCCAGATGTCTCGACTTCCAAGAAGACTCCAAGAATGCCTTGTGAAAAGCCAGTGACTGGCCCGGTAATTTTAGATTTCAGGCCGGCCACTGCTGGGTTTTGTCCTGCTTTAAAGCAGACCTTCATAGTAATTTAATGAAAAGCCCAAACCCTTAATCTATTCCCTGGCATCTAAAAATACAATTCTGTGAAACTCACCTGTAGAATTGTTTTTGTATCCGTCCAGGCCTTCACGATTGGGTGTTCGCCCCTAGGGGGGCGCTTGACTGCAAGATCAAAGATGTAGCTCCTCCCGGCCCCCTATAAAGGCAGCTGCCCCTCTATCATTCCCCAGTGGTTAAAAAGCAGTACTCAATAAAAGAGGGGAGGCCTAAGAAAATAAGAAACCATGTTACCTCACATAGCTTCAGCTTGAACTCTCTCTAATGCAAAAACTAGAAGAACTAGAGTCCTATGAACAACAATGGCTGATCACCATAACAGGCAAACGGGACATAATGAACACAAGGGCGGGGTGGGACGACTTGGACTGGATGTATTCAAAAACAATTCTACAGGTGAGTTTCACAGAATTGTATTTTTCTCTACATCCAGTCCAGGTCGTCCCAATATCCTTACAGATGGGACAAAAGCAGTGTCCAAATGGGCGGGATCCCCAGAGCGGAACAGCAGGTAGTTCATTTCACTACCGCCTGAAGCGCCTTTCGGCCAAAAACGGACAGCATCAGCTGAGGCCCTGACATCCACCTTGTAAAACTTTGTAAAGGTATGAACAGAAGATCAAGTTGCGGCCTTACAAACTTGTTCAACCGACGCCTGGTGCTGAAAAGCCCAAGAAGCACCAATAGCTCTGGTAGAATGAGCTGTGATCCGAAAAGGGGGTTCCTTCCCCCTGGCAGAATATGCTTGCACCACCGCCTGACTGATCCACTTACTGAGAGTGGACTTAGCTGGTGGCAAACCTTTCCTAGAGCCCTCTGTTAGGACAAAGAGCAAATCCAATTTCCTGAAGGATTCAGTCGCAGCCAGGTAATACCTTATGGCTCTGACCACATCCAAGGCATGGAGGGTCCGTTCTTTGGAATTAGCCGGTGCTGGACACAAGGAAGGTAAGACAACCTCCTCATTGAGGTGAAGGGAGAAACGACCCTAGGCAAAAAATCAGGTTTAAAACGAAAAACCACCTTACCCCTGTGCAACTCAAAGTAGGGTGGTTTCATACAAAGCACGGCCAGCTCTGATACACGACGCACTGAGGTGATCGCTACCAGAAAGACCACTTTGAGAGTGAACATAGACAATGCAGCATCACTCAGTGGCTCGAAGGGAGGACCCTGGAGAACAGACAGCACTAGATTTAAGTCCCACACTGGTAATACTGACTTACGCAGTGGCCGGACATGGGTGACTCCCTGGAAAAAAGTCTTGATCAACCTATGGTTGGCAATGGATCTCTGGGGAAAAAAGTGGCTAAAGCTGAGACCTGACCCTTGAGGGTTCTCAGCTGGAGACCCAAGTCTAGACCGTGTTGTAAAAACTCCAGAATCCTAGAAATAGATAATTTTCGGCAATGAAAGCTCTAGGCTTCGCACCAAGCGATATAGGCCCGCCAAACTCAGTAGTATATCATGGAAGATTTCTTCCGTGCCTGAATCATTGTATGCACCACCATAGCCGATAACCCTTTCTCCATCAGGATTGAGGTTTCAATAGCCAGGCTGTCAAAGCCAGTGTCTGTAAATTGGGGTGCCGCAGCGACCCCTGTGTGAGAAGCCCTGGGTCGTCGGGCATGACGTAGTGATCTATTGACATCTGAGCTATGTCTGCAAACCAACTCCTTCTCGACCAGCGAGGAGCCACCAGGATGGCTGGTACCCCCTCCTGGGCTATCTTGCACAGCACTCTGTCCAGGAGCGGAAACTGAGGGAATGCATACAGAAATTTGAACTATGTCCAAGGGATCGCCAGAGCGTCTGTTGCTATGGCCAGAGGATCTCTTGAGAGAGACTAACCTTGGAAACTTGTGATTGTGTCTGGAGGCAAACAGGTCCAAGTCTGGTTGACCCCAGTGGAGACAGAGTCTGAAAAGTCTCACTGCTGAGGGACCATTCCCCCAGGCGCAAGGAACTCCTGCTCAGGGAGTCTGCCTCCTGGTTTTCCACCCCGGGGATGTAGACTGCCTAGATGCAGGGAACATTCTCCCCTGCCCAAGTCAGAATCTGGGTCACCTCCTTGAGGGATCTCTTGCTCAGAGTCCCACCCTGGTTGATGTAGGCCACATCAGTCTGATTGTCCGAGCGAACCTGGATTGCACAGCCTCTTAAATGGGGAGTCAAGCGTAGAAGAACCAACCGGATTGCTCTCAGCTCCAAGAGATTTATGGGTAACCGGTTCTCCTGCGGACCCCATTGACCCTGGATCTTCTGGGTCTGCCAAACGCCTCACCAGCCTGTCAGACTGCCATTTGTGGTAACTATCTCCCAGTGGGGAGTCAGGAAGGACTTGCCCACCAGCGGGTTCCGAGAGTCCAACCACCACAAGAGGGACTGCCTGGCCCGGGGGGGGGGGGGGGGGGACAGCGCAAATCCTTGTTCCAGAGATTTCTGCGACTGATTCCAGACGGTCAGCAGGTTCAACTGAAGAGGTCTCATGTGAAATTGGGCGAAGGGCACCGCCTCAAAGCACGACACCATTAAGCCCACCAATCTCATCCCCAAACGTACCGACGGCTGTTGACAAGCCAGCAAGGCCTGCACTTGCGCCTGGTGTCTATCATCATTCCCAGGAGCGATCTCACTGTTGAAGGCGTGATAAATGACTTGGGGTAATTGATTACCCACCCGAAGGCTTTCAGGGTTGACAGCACCGTCCGAGTATCGCCCTCACCCTCCTGAAGGTATCGGGCCGAAATCAGCAAGTCGTCCAGATAGGGTAACGCACGATTACCCTGACTCCTCAGGATGGCCATGATGCCCGCCAGCACCTTGGTGAACACACGAGGGGGCTGAGGATATGCCGAATGGGAGTGCCACAAACTGGTAATGTTGATCCTCCAGTGCAAACATCAGGAACTTCTGATGTCCTTGGAAAATCGGGATGTGCAGATAAGCGTCCCTGATGTCCACAATGGTCATGATGTCGCCGGGCCGACGCGATCTCAGTCGACCGCAACGTTTCTATGCGAAAAATGTCTTGACTCTTACAAACCTGTTGAGACCCTGGAAGCGGTCCTTCACTCTGAATAAGAGTCTATCTTATAAGTTTCCCACACCCTGTACATACAGATTTCCCACATTAAAAATTATCCTACCTACCTACTGCATGGTATGAGCCTTTAAACATCCATGGAACAGGCAGCCTGCAAACAGGTAGTGCCTTCTGACTGTGCTGCTCTCTTCCTTCTCTTGACCCCAGCTCTGCTCTGTCTGAGCAAAGCATAACTATAACCCACCTTCCTGTACTTTATCCCCCACTCCTCTCCTCAGTAAGTGTGATGCTTCTGAGGCAAGATGGCGGCGCCCAAGTCCTGAACAGAGTTGAAGCCCAGTGGGGGAAAGAATAAGTGACTAAAAACTTAAAATATATTAATTTTAGATGCTGGGGAATATTTTTTAAGGGTTTGGGCTTTTCAATAAATTATGGTGAAGGTCCGGTTTGAGGTCCAAGATCGGCCGTAGCGTTCCGTCCTTTTTGGGAACCGTGAACAGGTTGGAGTAGAATCCCCGACCCTGTTACTGCCGGGGTACAGGGCAAATCACACCTATCCGCAGAAGGTGTTGAACAGCCGTTCTCAAAGCCTGAGGTTTTAGCGGGTTTCGGGATATCCTTGAACTGAGGAATTTTGTGGGTGAGGCTGCCAGCTCTATCTTGTAACCGGAGGACACCACCTCCTGAATCCACCGATCTGAGCAAACAGCAGAAGCCGTCCCTCCACCCGTATGGGTGAGGGCGACCCCTCATGCCTGAGTAGGCTTGGCTGGGGGTTTGGACTTAGCTCCCCAGGAGCTGCAGGACCTACCTCTGCCCCAGGTATCTCTGCGGGCACCTGGAAATGAAGAACCTCTTCCTCCTTGAAAGGACTGATAAGGGTTCCTGAAAGGACCGAGCAGGCTTTCTTCTCTGAGGGAGCTTACCATCCTTGACCAAGAGGTCCAGGTGCTCCCCAAACAGCCGGCTTCCCACAAAAGGTAGACTTGTGAGGGACTTCTTGGCAGCCGCATCAGCCAGGGCGAGCGGCGTAAAGCAACAAGCAAGGCCGAAATTCTGGCTTTTCTGCACATCATCCATGGCAGTAACAACAAAGCCAATGAAATTCAAGCAGGCCTTGAGTTCCTTACACTCCTACGCCTGCTTGCGAGCCTTAGCCCTAGCCACTAGGTGTCTCACCTTTCTCCTGTTGGCTAGTGAAACGATTGCCGAGGCACACGCTGGGCGAAAGAGCACCAGCAAAGGTGAAAGCATGGCAGACCAGATCCATGCGCTTGTCTGCCGCGTCACGTAATGAAGCATTGTCAGGTGACTGCATAGCGGTGGTATTGGACAAGCCTGACACGGGAGGGTCCACCTCGGGAGGGTGACACCATAACCGAACCAATTCAGCAGGAAAAGGGTACCACCTATCCAGGCCCTTAGGGACCGACAGTAATTTGGGCCATTCCTTAAGGATCATGTTAGAAAAATGAGGCTGCTCGGGGAAGACCCGTCTTTGCCTCTCAGGCCGAAATAAATCGCCCTGCTTCCTCTTAGCCGCTCTGGGAGGAACAATGTGTAGCGTCTCAAACACGGAAGAGAGTAAACTCTCCTCATCAACCCAGAAACAAGAATCCTCGCCCGAGGAGGAAACAGAGAAGCTGTCACCAGCGGAAAACTCCACCGTTGAAAGTGAATCATCTGGCAACGCAAAATCATCCGAGTAAATCAGCTCCAGATGCCACTGCTTACTCGCGGCCACCTTCGGGGCTGTCAACGAGATCTGCTTCTCGAGACTAGCCAGCCTGTGCGCAAAGTCAGTATGAGACCCCTGGCTGACTCCCCCTTCACTAGGGGCCAACTGCAGCAGCGGAGGGTCCGGAGAGGTGGATGGTAACGCAGGTCTAGGATCAGGAGCGATCTAAAACAAAAAGAGAGAGCAATTACATTACAACCCCAAGTCAGACCTTAACATAGACATATGGCATAGATGCGCAAGTAACCAAAAAGAGGGACTCACGACACTGCAACCGAAGATGTGCCAGCGTTCCGCAGCAAGGAAAACCAGAGTGCCGGTCTCCCAGCACGAAGGCCTCAGCAGTGCGTCTCGCTACAGTAGCGAAATCTAGAAGGATCCTTGGGGGGGGGGGGGGGGGGGGGGCATCACCGACGCGACGCCGGGGCCCCGCCCTCCCCCGCTGTGTCAGCCAAGACACGTAACGCCGCCTGTCATGGCGGCGGTCCCCCTGCCATACCCCCCGTCCCCCATCTCAGCAGGAGCTGCACACGGTGGTGCGGAGGAGGCCTGCGGGGCGTGACTTCCGGCGAGAGGCGCGTGCCCCGTACAACACCGACGGGGGAACGCAGGGAGGTAAGGAGATCAGAGACCGCGCCTCGCTGCGCAGTCAGTGAGGAGCGCACAGTGATAGTCTCACCAAAACATGCAGCACACACAACAATAAAGCAGTGGGCAGGGAGGGACATATATAAGAAAATATATACAAGTGGTTCCCCATCAGGCTCACCATAAGCCTGTGGCCGGCTACCTTTTTAATAAGGTCTGCGGCCCAGAGCATGTGCTGGGAGACAGGAATGGGTCAGAAGAGATGCACGGGAATAGGGTCCTGCAGTTTCCGACAGGCTAGGCGGCCCCGCTCTGCTGGCAAATTCTGAGAGTGTGTCAACGATCTTATGCAGCCAACTGCAAGATGAACAACTGGGGAATAATAGAGGGGCAGCTGCCTTTATAGGGGGCCGGGAGGAGCTACATCTTTGATCTTGCAGTCAAGCACCCCCTAGGGGCGAACACCCACTTGTGAAGATATCGGGACGGCCTGGACTGGATGGAAAAGAAAATTAATATATTTAATGTTTTTAGTCACTTTTTATTCTTTCCCTCACTGGCCTGCAAAGCTGTTCAGCACTCTAGGATACGGGCGCCGCCGTCTTGGCTCAGTAGCATCACATACTGAGGAGTTAAGAGGGTTCAAAAGTGCAGGAGAGCGGGGTTATAGCTGTGCTTTGCACAAACAGAGCAGAGCTGGGATCAGAAGGTCAGCAATATCACAATGCAGAGCAGCACAGTCATAATACACTTCCTGTTTGCAGGCAGCCTGCACGTCCATGAGCCGCCATCTTGGATATTTAACGTCTCAGAAAATGCAATGGATGCAGGTAGGATGATTTTTAATGTGAGCGATCTGTATGTACAGGTTGAGGGAAACATATAGGATAGGCTCTTATTTAGGCTGAAGGTCCGCTTTAAGTTACTCTTAGTCCTGTGATGGGCCCACTTCTATATTTGATAATTAGGTTTTTAGGCTCTTTTAGCCAGTACAAATAGCAGACAATCTGTTTGGTTGGATTCTGGAGGGATCTGTTTCCATGGCCATGGGTTCCATGGTTTTTGGACAGTTTTGGATGCTTTTGTGTTGGTTACATTTTGTTATACGTTTTTGACTCATTTGCAGTTTCCGACACTGGAATAGGTCTATTTGCAATTTAGGTTATTTGAAATTGTAGCAAGAAGAACTTTTTCTAATCGCACTGCATCAAGAAAGATGTGCCTGCATAGGAAAGACTTTTCTGTGCGTTTTTTGTGTTGCAAACTGCAGACTTGTGGAAATGTGCCCCCAGAGACCCCTTCAGCTGCACTTATCTGATGTAAAACCCCCTCTGTTCATTTCCTTCAAGTGGTTGTCCCTTTGCCTTTTTTGCTCCTTGCTTCCCTTACTGCTCTCTTCCCTCTTCTGTGGGCTTTTGCCTGTTGTCTTGGCACCTGCGTGACTTCAGTCTGCAGTACTGAACTGGCAGGGGGTAAAACTATTGCCATGCTTCCTATCCCCTGATTTAGGGGATAGTGGGAAGGAGCCTTCTGCATGCCTAAAGTTAAATGACTTTAGGTCCCTTTTGACAATTACCCCTGGGGCATACCGTTTTGAGGCTGCATACTTGCGAACTGGAAAATAACTGCATGTTTAGCTGCTTCCTGTCCCCCACTGGATGAAGCTTTGTTAGGAAAAGGTGAATTTCTCTGTAATGCAAGGCTCCCTAAAGTGGAACAAAACCCACTGTGGCTGAGCCTGGAAACGTAAGATTCTGAATCGGGACCCCCACTATTTGACGTTTACACCACAAGGGTAAGTGTTTCTGACGTCTGTCCCTGCATCTTCAGGCTGTGAGCACTCTTGCCCCCAGCCATTCAGATAGACGAGGGGTGGGAGTTTGCGCGCTGTTGGTAATGCGCCCAGTTCACACTGCTCTGTTTACATGCAGAGCTCTGCAATATGCACATATGCACGACAAACTGTTCTGAATGGACAAGAGCCTGCGCATGTGCCATGGCCTGGAGAGATGTTTACAGTGCGTTCTGGGGGGTTTCGCACAGCAGGGCTGTCCATTTTGGATGCGTCTGGGCACGGAACAAAACCTGGGATAGTCAAAATCCTGGGTTTTCTGTATTAAAGGGATTGATAGTCAAACTTTAAAATCACTTGGCAGTTTACCTGATACAGTCCCATGCTGTCCTCACACCAGTCATTGAAAGCAAAGGGAATTTCTTCCTCTCTGCTGCCTCCATGCCATCCTTAGGCTTTTGTAAAGTTGACCCCCATCTTAGAGTGAGCTGGGAGGGCGCTTTTTTAACCCATTACTAATGTGCATGCATCACTCAGCCCTGCCACTCCCATCAGAGGACATGAGTAACATGGGGAGAAACTTTATTTTATAATTATAGCTTTGTTAAAAAAAAAAATGCCCCTACACAATAATTGAGTGTAAACAATTAGTTGTTGTTGAGCTGGGGTGGTAACTTTAAATTTGTGTCCTGTGAACCAGAACTCTTGGGGGGGGGGGGGGGTGAAATTGGGCCATTCCACTACTAAAGAGTGTCTAGAAAGCTTGATATAACAAAAATGTAAATGTTTATAACCTGTACCCCCATTTCTTTCCAATAGGAGGGTATCCCCGACAACCAAATTACAATGCCATGTCTAATGCAGGATTTTCTGGAGGCGGTATGGCGCCGCTTGTTGCAGGTGGCCAGATGCATGGTCAAGGAGGTATACCACAGTATGCAGGACGTATGGGCCATTCTGCAATGGGAAATCGGCCATATGGGCCAAACATGGGAAGCATGCCACCACAAGTAGGATCTGGGATGTGTCCTCCACCTGGTGGCATGAATCGCAAAGCACAAGATGCTACTGGTATGCATGGAACTGCAAATTCCATACAAAACAGGTTTGTGACTGAGACTTGAGTTTTTTTTTTTTTTTTTTTTAATGTATTTGTATCAATTTGCTTGAGCAAAGCGCATGGTATCTTTTAAGTCTCAAAAGAGAGGAATCAACTTAAGCACATTTTAAAGCCTAAACAAACCAGCCACAATTAATTTTTGTACACTTGTGTAATGTATTATGTGGAGAAAAGGGCAATTTTAATGCTTTGTATGTAATGAAGTTTTTCATAGTAAAATTGATTAATATGAATCCTTTCTGATGTGATGTCTGGTTGAGGAGTTCATTAATCTGACTAGTGAGGTATTTGATTTATAGCCATAAAGTTAGAGGTCAACCCCTCCCTGAAAAGCAAGTATCCTTTTGGGATGGAGTCGGTAAATTTGGTAAGAGGGGGTATCTACCGGTTTACCTCTAAGGTGTATATTTTAAAAGCACAGTCCATTTCACTTTTTCCTATATCCAGTCCAGGTTTTCCCAGAGTAATGACATGTGGGTATTCCCAGGGGGGCGCTCGACTGCAAGATCAAAAGCTGTCGCTCCTCCCGGCCCCCTATAAAAGCAGGTGTCTATCATTTCCCAGTGTTCATCTTGCAGTCTGGCTGCTGAAGATCGTTGGATACTCTCTCCTGGATATTGCAGCTGAGCGGGGCCTCCTAGCCCGTCGGCCGCTGCGGACCCTATTACCACTGATCCCGTGGACCCACTATTGCCTCCCAGCCTCGGCTGTCGGGACTGTGATGGTAGGGAGAACGCCGGGGGTCAGGCGTTTTGGCAGAGCTAGGCTCTGGGCCCCAGACCCTGACTAAAAGGGTAGCCGGCCATAGGCTGATGGTGAGCCTATGGGGGGGGAGGAACCACTTACTGCCCACTGGCTTTTCATTCCCTCTTGCCCCACAAGCTTTATTGCTGTGTGTGGTGATATTGTCACTGTCTTTTACATTGCGCTTGTTATACTTGCTTCCCTCGCTCCCTCGAGTTGTCTCCTGTTACCCTCTCCACACCATGTGTACGGGGGTCCCGCTGTGGGCCGCCCAGTGGCTGCTATGTGGGGGTTTTTTGGAGGAAGGCCTCCATCTTGGGCTCTGTGGAGAAGGCAGGAGGCGGGCGCTCCTGTTTGTGTCGACGGGAGGGGGCGTGGTCATGCGATGACGCTTTTCGTGTCACCGCCGTGCGGCCCGCCCCTCGAGGAAGGTGCCGAGCTGCTGGCTCTGCGCCATTTTGCTGCTGCCTATCCTGTCACGCTGCCTGGGACCCCTCCGGTGTTGGCTTACGCTGTCGGTGTCGTGAGTCCCTATTCGATGTGCTGCTGTGGGATACTTATGGCCTTCTTTTGCTTGTGTCTTGATAGGACCGTTCATAGATTGTGGGTTGTTTCCTCCCGGTCCCCCGCCCCCCTCTCCCTTTTATTAAGAGGGATCACAAAGGAGGAACTATATAGGAGGGTTACTTAGGTTTGGGCCGTCAGTGCCTTGTAACCTGCATACAAATTTTCTTCTAACCGCCATAATGGAGGCATCTGGAGATAGTGAGCTGAGGGCCCCATCTGGGCGGGGGAAACTCTGCCCCATGTGCAGTGCATGCCCTCAGGGCGGATTCAGCACTATTTGTACCACTTGCGACCGGAGCGTCATCTTGGAGCATGATTGGGCGGGCGTACCTGCCCCTAGCCCTTCTTTGCCTGCGGCCTCTCCAGAACCCCCGCTGCTGCACTCAGTCCCCAGTGAGGGGGAAGCCAGCAGGGGGTCCCATGTTGATCTGGCATACAGGGTGGCCAGTCTCGAGAGACAGATCTCGTGAATGGCTCCCAGGAAGGCCACGAGTAAGACACGGCACGTCGAGCCCGTTTACTCGGATAATGATGATCTATGCTCAGTGTGCCACACACCCCGCTTCCCCTTTAATTCATAACGATCGGGTTACTCACCAACAGGTGACGACGTTGCAGAGAGTCTTGTAAACGAGCCCCTCCTGGCCTACATATACCTGGGACCTCCCACTGAATCACCAGTTTTTTCTCTCTGCATGAAGCGACAAGACAGAAGAATGAAGACTCCTGCTTGCAGGTAGCCGGGGTAAAATCCGGCATCCCCTTTTGGTCTATTTCTGCCCAGTTCTAGTGTGTTTATTATGCCTAGTTAAATGGAAGCCTCCCAGCCTAGGCTGCGGGCTGGGCAAAGGTAGATGGCACTTTAGGTGCCTAGGAGCTTATCTCCTCCGCTCGACCCCACTTGTGGGGCAATGCGGCTATCCGGCTGGTGATCCGGATTTGGGATGCCCCTGTCCCGATGTCCCTTTAGGCCACCTTCTCCCTTCGCTGGGGGGGGGGGGGGGGGGGGTGAGTGCATGAGTGCTTTACTTTACTGTGAAAAGGCCTTGGTCAGCACATGGCCAGGGCTGCTGGGGCCTGTTTTTGACAGTTTGTTTTTCTGGCCCGCCCCTCGCTTCCCTGGTCTCATTAGAGACCTGGACGCTGCAGCTGGTGGGGGAAGAGCTTGCGGCTGAAAACTACACAGGTAAAACGGCCCCACCATTGCGCACGTGGGGCCGTTCTTATGCTATGGCTGCTTGTGCAGCATTTTTCTCCCTGGGGCATTTCTTCTTATGGGGAATGTTGTTTTTTCACATAGGTGGGATATGTGCTCCAGTGGCTGCGATTGTTCATTTTACCTTGTGAGTGTGTAGGTATGTGTATGGATATATGTATTTAGTGTGTAGGTATGTGTATGGATATATATATTTAGTGTGTAGGTATGTGTATGGATTTATATATTTAGTGTGTAGGTATGTGTATGGACATGTCATGTATATTCAAGATGTTTAAGCTAGCCATATATGTTTGCCTTATTGGTTATGTATGATTGTGGCTGGGGGACTGACTGTGGTCTCTTTTCCTCCACAGATTCCCTCACAGCAGTGGCTCTCCCGGTCTGTTATACCTGGCTAGTCTTAGTCTCTAAATTGGGATTTTCCTAGGTTTAAAAAAAAAAAAAAAAAAAAAATCCTCCCACTTCTGGGACTTTAATTACAAAGGGGCATCCCGGGTTGCTTAATGCGTAAAACCCTGGGTTGTTGTGAATACCACAAATTCACCATATGGAGGCTTCAATGTTACCGGAAATGGCTCCTCGGGGCTATCCAGGTTGTGGGGGGCTGTGGGTTTCCGCTCCCAGGCGATGATGTCATATTATGCGTTCCATGTGCTCAGCAGAACATTGCGCGCCAGTCCGTTGCTCCTGCTTCTGGCTCCTCGCAATTTCCGCCATCTCCTATCCCCCTCAACCTAGTCCGGACCCCGTGTGACACTGTCAAAAATGGGGATTCACATTCCGAGG
This sequence comes from Gastrophryne carolinensis, assembly GCA_027917425.1. NCBI lineage: Eukaryota > Metazoa > Chordata > Amphibia > Anura > Microhylidae > Gastrophryne > Gastrophryne carolinensis. The sequence continues at coordinate 306,730,170 of CM051236.1, read as the reverse complement.
TGCATGCGTGGTTGGCCAACCTCGAGAAAATTATCTCCGCTTCAGTGGCTCAGAAGGCTACGGCAAAGCGGAAGAACCTTGCTCCGGCAGTACCTGCCCTGGAGGATGAGGTACCTGAATTTTTGGATTATTCCGATTGTCCCCCTGATGAGGAGGGGGGAACTCCTTGAGGAGTCGGATGAGCCTGCAGACCAGCTATTGTTTGATACTGCTGGTGATCAGGCTGTGGGGGTGTCCCTTGACACTCCTTCCATTTTGGCTCAAATGTTTAAAGTTTTGGCCTTGGATCCGCCTGCGGTGGTCCCCCTGCCAAAAGGTGAGTTGTTTGATGTACCCCAGCCGCGTTTGGTGTTTCCCAGGCAACAGCACTTTGAGAAGCTTGTCCTTAAAGAATGGGAACAACCCACGCGCCTGGCTGGAACTCCTCCTAATTGGGATAAGCGTTATCCCTTTCCAGAGGACTTGGTGAAGCTATGGTCAGTGCCCCCCGAAGTCGACACCCCGGTGTTGGGGTTGACTGGCCCGGCTGCGTTGCATCTTTCTGGCACCACTACCATTAAGGATGGTGAGGATCGTCGGGTTGATCAATTGGCCCGCCATGGTTTTATCAGTGCCGGGTCGACACTACGGCCAATTTGTGCTTCGATGCTTCTTCTGCTGGCCGTTAGATCCATTATTAGGGATCTGCTCGCAGATCTTGATCCCGCTTGTGATATGATTAGCTCTCTCAAGCAGTGTGAGTCGTTTGTTTCTTCCTAGGTTTACGCCTTTTTGGCGAGAAATTGGATGCTGTTACCAAGGATGGTAAGTTGCCTCAGTTCAAGAAACCTTGTCGCTCCTTTAGGGGTGCGAGTTCCTTTAGTCCCTCCTTTCGAGGAGCCAGAGCAGGCAGAGGGGCTTCCCTTCCCGTTACTGGGGCTGTAGGTTGGTCCCGGGGAAGAGGTCGTGGCCGTCCCGGTCAGTCCTGGGGCGTCAAGCCCAAACCTACTGCTAAGCCCGCCCAGCAATGAGGGGCTGCCCTCACCCGTGCGGGTGGGGGGACAATTGCGACACTTCTCCCTGGTTTAAGGCCGGGAGTCTCCGGACACACAGATCTGGGAGGTGGTGTCGCCCGGTTACAAACCGGAGTTAGAGTCTCGCCCTTCTTCACGGGTTTTCCTGGAACTGGCGGTCATCCGGCTGGTGCTGCACTTAGAGGTGGACCTCGATTTTTATACCATTTTCTTCGCAATCCCCTAGAGGGACGGGTCAGCTTGCCCCGTCCTGCATCTGAAGTTTTTCAAACTTCCCAGGTCCCCCCTTGCTTTAGCCAGGGTAGTGTCCTTTCTGGGAATGCGGTCGGATTTCGGTCAACACAGGGCGTTGCTCGCTCAGTCCAAGGTTTGTCTAATTCAGGAGTTGGCTTGGATCCTTCGTTCCAATCCTTGGCCGTCTGTTCTGGAGCTGAGAGCCTTCCGTCTGGTTCTTGCTCTTGTGTCCCATCAGGGTCTGGGCCTTCTGGTTCAGCTACGCTCGGACAGTCAAACAACGGTTGCTTACTTCAATCATCAGAGAGGGACTTCCAGTCTGGGTGCCCTCAGAGTGGTGTCCCTGATCCTGACCTGGGCGAAGGCACATGTTCCTTGTCTCTCGGCAGTCTGCAGTCTGCTCCGGTGGGGGACACCAGAGGTGGTCCTGTTTCCCTGGCGTCACAATTGCAGGCTCCCGATCTTTGTGTCGCCCTCTCAGGATCCTCTGGCTCTGGCGGCGGAAGCCATATCCCTGAGCCGGGGGAACCCGGGTTTTGTGTACCTGTTTCCTCTGATACCCAGGCTAGGCTGGGTGGTACATAAGCTGGTTCTGGAAAGGGTGTCCGCCATTCTAGTGGCTCCAAGACGGCCAAGAGGAGTGTGGCGCAGACATCATTTGGCTGACAGTAAATCAGCTCATTCTGCCTCTTCAGTCGGGTCCACTCGCTCAGGGTCGGCTGTCTTACCCCAGTTTACCAACGCTGGTTTTGATGGCTTGGCCGCTGAGACCTCCATCTTGGAGGAGGGTCTTTCTGACTCGGTTATTAAGACCATGATCGGTGCCCGAAAGAGGTCTTCTTCTATCACCTACTATAGGACTTGGAAAACCTATATCGCTTGGTGTGAGGTTAGATCTTTTCCTTGTAGGGTCTTTTCGGTCTCCAGGATTCTGGAGTTTTTACAATCTGAGCTGGATTCTGGTCTTCAGCTGAGTACTTTGAAAGGGCAGGTTTCTGCCTTATCGATCTTTTTTCAGAAGCGTTTTGCGCTTCATCCCTTAGTTAAAACTTTTTTCCAGGGGGTTACGCATGTGCGGCCTCCCAGGAAACCATTACTCCCTGTTTGGGACTTGAATTTGGTTATTTCTGCTCTTCATGCTCCTCCTTTTGAGCCTTTGCAAGATATTGCGTTGTCTACCCTGACTCAGAAGATTGTCTTCTTGGTAGCTATCACTTTGGTTCGGCGTGTCTCGGAGTTGGCGGCCTTATCTGTCCAGGCGCCCTACTTTGAGAGGCATCAGGACAAAGTGGTATTTCGGTTCAAACCAGACTTTCTTCCTAAGGTTGTTTCTGCTTTTCATTTGAACCAAGATATTGTTCTTCCCTCCCTGTGTCCTAAGCCTAAGAATGACAAGGAGAGGGTTTTGCATTGTTTGGATGTAGTACGCTGTGTTAAGTACCGGCCAAATCTTCCATTAGCAAATGGATACGTCAGGCCATTATTGCGGCCTATTCTGCTAAGGGGAAAGTTCCCCCTTTTCGTATCACTGCTCATTCTACTTGCGCCGTTGGAGCGTCTTGGGCTTTTCAGCACCAAGCTTCTGTTGAACAAGTTTGTAAGGCCGCTACTTGGTCTTCTGTTCATACTTTTTCTAAGTTTTACAAGGTTGATATGCGGGCCTCAGCGGATGCTGTTTTTGGCCGCAAAGTTCTGCAGACTGCAGTCATTTAAGTTATGCTTCACCTTGCCTTTGGATACCCATCCCTTGTGGACACTGCTTTTGGATGTCCCGATCGTTATGAATTAAAGGGGAAGCGGGGTGTGTGGCACACTGAGAATAATACCATTTTGTGAGTACTCACCTGAAAAATGGATATTGTCAGTGTGCCACACACCCCGCTTCACCCGCCCTTTTCGGTATCCCGAATCCTTTATATGGTGAAGCTTTTCTTTATTTTGAGGTTACCGTTGGATTTCCTGGTACCTTGTCTTTCTGCTTTTTAAATAACTGGTGATTCAGTGGGAGGTCCCAGGTATATGTAGGCCAGGAGGGGCTCGTTTACAAGACTCTCTCTGCAACGTCGTCACCTGCTGGTGAGTAACCCGATCGTTATGAATTAAAGGGGAAGCGGGGTGTGTGGCACACTGACAATATCCATTTTTTCAGGTGAGTACTCACAAAATGGTATTTTTTGATGGTTTGGGCTCTGTGGAGAAAGGTCAGTTGCCAGAGGAATCATGGTCCACTGCGGATTATTCTCCTGGCGATGACAGTTTTGTCTGGTTTTTCCTCGGATGAGGATGCGTGGCTCCCTGATGATACGGGACAGTTGCTTGCCTGCACATTGTCCCTCCTAGAGCGGCTAAGAGGAAGCAGGGTGATTTGTTTAGGCCTGAAAGGCAGAGGCTAGTCTTTCCAGAGCAGGCCCATTTTTCTAATATGATTTTCAAGGAATGGGAAAGGCCTAACAAACTACCGTCGGTGCCTAAGGACCTGGATAGGCGGTATCCCTTCCCTGAGGAGCTGGCCTGTCTATGGTCTCGTCCTCCCGAAGTGGATGCCCCTGTGTCGGTTGTCCAACACTACTATTATGCCTTCCTACACCTGATACCGCTTCCTTACGTGATCCAGCTAACAAGCGCATGGATCAGCTGGTCTGTCATGCCTTCACCTTTACTGGTGCCTTGTTTCGGCCTGTGTGTGCCGCGGCTATTGTCTCCCTGGCCACCAGAAAGAACGTGAGACGCCTTGTGGATAACGCTAAGACTCGCAAGTGGGTGGAGGATTTTAAAGACCTCAAGGCTTGCGTGGACTTCATTGCCTTTGTTGTCTCTGCCATGGACGATGGTGTCCGGCTTGGTGCCAGAATTTCAGCCCTGGTTGTTGCACTTCGCCGCTCACTCTGGTTGTGCCAATGGTCGGCTGATGCCGCGGCCAAAAAGTTGCTTACTAGTATCCCCTTCGTGGGGGCGTCTGGACCTCCTGGTCAAGGATGGTAGACTCCCTCAGAGACGGAGGCCTGCTTGGCCCTTTCGGGGCTCATCTGCCTATGGCTCCTTTCGAGGGGGGAGAGGCTCTTCATTTTCAGGTGGCCGCAGAGATACCTGGGGTAGAGGTAGGTCCTGCGGCCGACCCAATCTCACTTGGGGAGCCAAGTCCAAGCCCCCTGCCAAGTCCCCTCAGGCATGATGAGGCACCCTCACCCATCCGGGTGGGGGGACGGCTTCTGCTATTTGCTCATATCTGGAGACAGTGCGTCTCAGATCGGTGGATTCAGGAGGTGGTGTCCTCCGGTTACAAAATGGAGCTGGCAGTCAGGCCGCTCTCAAGATTTCTTCAGTCTCGGATATCCCAGAACCCATTGAAGGCACAGAGGCCTGAGAATGGCCGTGCAACACCACCTGCGGTTAGGTGTGATTTTGTCCTGTACCTCGTCAGGAACAGGGTCAAGGTTTATACTCCAATCTGTTCACTGTTCCCGAGAAGGACAGAACGTTGAGGCCTATCCTGTACCTGAAGGGTCTCAACAGGTTTGTAAGAGTCAGACCTTACGGTCCGCGGTGAGCTCACTTCGGCCCTGTGACTTCACGGTGGACATCATGGATGCTTATCTGCACATCCGAATATTCCAGGTGCATCAGAGGTTCCTGAGGTTTGCTCTGGAGGATCTGCATTACCAGTTTGTGGCACTGCCATTCGGGATATCCTCGCCCCCCCCCCCCCCCCCCCCCCCGTGTTTTCACCAAGGTGCTGGCGGGCATCATGGCTATCCTGAGGAATCGGGGCATTCGTGTGTTGCCCTATTTGGACGATTTACTGATTGCGGCCCAGTCCTTTCAGCAGGCCGAGAGCGACACCCAGACGGTGTTATCCACTCTCGAGGATTTCGGCTGGGTAGTCAATTACCCCAAGTCTTCGATCACTGCCTCAATGGTGAGGTCCTTCCTGGGTATGACGTTAGACACCTCTCAGGTCAAGGTTTTCCTGCCACAGCAGAAGGTGTTGGTCCTCCAGAAGCAGGTGCAAGTCTTGCTGTCTTGTCAGCGGCCATCGATCCGTCTGGGGATGAGACTAGTGGGCCTAATGGTGTCATGCTTCGAGGCCGTGCCCTTAGCCCAATTTCACATGAGGCCTCTTCAGTTGAACCTATTGGTGGGCAAGTCCATTCTGACTCAGATGGCTGTCGCCTAAATCAATCACCAGGGCGGGACTCGGAGCAAGCGAGCCCTGAAGGAGGTGACCCAGATTCTGACTTGGACAGCGGAGAATGTTCCCTGCATCTCGGCGGTTTACATCACCGGGGTAGAAAACCAGGAGGCAGATGCCCTGAGCAGGAACGCCTGACGCCTGGGGGAGTGGTCTCTCAGCAACAAGACCTTTCACGCTCTGTGTCTCCGCTGGGGTCAGCAGGACGTTGACCTGTTTGCGTCCAGACACAATCACAAGTTCCCAAGGTTCGTCTCCCTGTCAAGAGATCTCTGGCATTTGTCACAGACGCTCTGGCAATTCCCTGGATGGAGTTCAGGCTCCTTTATGCATTCCCTCCGTTTTCATTCCTGGGCCGAGTGCTGCGCAAGACGGCCCAGGAGGGGGTACCAACCATCCTGGTGGCTCCTCACTGGCCGAGAAGGAGTTGTAGTAGGGGTAGTTCAGATGTCAGTGGATCGATACATCATGCCCGACGACCCAGGGCTTCACACTCAGGGGTCGCTGCGGCACCCCAATTTACAGACGCTGGCTTTGATGGCCTGGCTATTGAAACTTCAATCCTGATGGAAAAGGGGCTGCCGGCCACGGTTGTGCATACCATGATTCAGGCACAAAGAAGTCTTCTTCCATGATATACTATAGAGTTTGGCACGCCTACATTGCTTAGTGCGAGTCCAAGAGTCTCCCTTGCCGCACTTTATCTCTAGGATTCTGGAGTTTTTACAACACGGCTTAGACTTGGGTCTCCAGCTGAGCACCCTCAAGGGCCAGGTCTCGGACTTAGCCATCTTTTTCCAGAGATCCATTGCCAACCATAGGTTGATCAAGACTTTTTTGCAGGGAGTCACCCATGTCCGTCCACCGTGTAAGTCAGTAATACCGGTTTGGGACTTAAATTTGGTACTTTCTGCTCTTCAGGGTCCTCCCTTCGAGCCTTTGTGCCATGCTGCATTGTCTATGTTCATTCTCAAAGTGGTCTTTTTGGTAGCGATCACCTCGGTGCGTCGCGTGTCAGAGCTGGCCGCGCTTTGTATGAAGCCTCCCTACTTTGAGCGGGATAAGGTGGTTTTTTGATTTAAACCTGATTTTTTTGCCTAAGGTCTTGTCTCCCTTTCACTCTTACCTTTGTGTTCAGCACCGACTAATTCTAAGGAAAGGACCCTCCATGCCTTGGATGTGGTCAGAGCCATTAAAGCGGACCTTCACGCTGAATAAGAGCCATCTTATATGTTTCCCTCAACCTGTATATACAGATTGCTCACATTAAAAATCATCCTACTTGCATCTGTTGCATTTTCGGAGACTTTAAATATCCAAGATGGCGGCTCGTGGACGTGCAGGCTGCCTGCAAACAGGAAGTGACCTCTCACTGTGCCACTCTGCATTCTGGGATTGCTGACCTTTTCCTGACCCCAGCTCTGCTCTGTTTGTGCAAAGCACAGCTATAGCCCCGCTCTCCTGCACTTTTGATCCCTCTCAACTCCTCAGTATGTGATGCTACTGAGCCAAGATGGCGGCGCCTGTATCCTAGAGTCCTTAACAGAGTTACAGGCCAGTGAGGGAAAGAATAAAAAGTGACTAAAAACATTAAATATATTAATTTTAGATGCTAGGGAATAGTTTAAGGGTTTGGGCTTTTCATTAAATGACGCTGAAGGTCCGCTTTAAGTATTACCTGGTTGCGACTGAATCCTTCAGGAAATCGGATTTGCTCTTTGTCCTAACAGGGCTCTAGGAAAGGTTTGCCACCAGCCAAGTCCACTCTTAGTAAGTGGATCAGACAGGCGGTGGTGCAAGCATATTCTGCCAAGGGGAAGGAACCCCCTTTTGGTATTACAGCTCATTCTACTAGAGCTATTGGTGCCTCCTGGGCTTTTCAGCACCAGGCATCTGTTGAACAGGTTTGTAAGTCCGCCACTTGGTCTTCAGTTCATACTTTTACAAAGTTCTACAAGGTTGATAGGGCCTCAGCTGATGCTGTCTTTGGCCGATAGGTGCTTCAGGCGGTAGTGAAATGAACTACATGCTGTTCCGCACTGGGGATCCCGCCCTAATGGACACTGCTTTTGGATGTCCCACATGTCATTACTCTGGGACGACCTGGACTGGATATAGGGAAAAATAAAATTCTGTGAAACTCACCTGTAGAATTGTTTTTGAGTATATCCAGTCCAGGTCGTCCCACCCCTCCCTTTGTTCATTCTCTGTTTGCCTGTGTAGCGATAACCCTTATCGCCGGAGGGCTTCACCGCCCGAGACGTCCTTTCCCAATGGTGAGAGGTGCTGCTGGAATTCCAAAGTCGTCCGTGAGGAAACAGGAACAGCCCTTACAAGGGCTAGTGAATTGTAATATAGCGTTTCCCCCAATAAGAGACAGAACTCAGTATTGAGGGTGAAGATGAACTGAACTTTATTAGTGCCACACTTGGCCTTATATGCAAGCAAAGCATGACAAATACACAGACCAATGGGAGCAGGGCACGCAATCCCTCAACTCTGCCGGTGACGCAATCAGCAATATAATAGACGTCTGTAATACACTCAATCCGAACAATGCCATTGTCTGTGACGTAATCAATCAATACAATGGTAGTCAGAACAATGAATAACGTAATCAATCAATACACTGGCAGTCTGTAACATGCTTAAGAAAAGTAATGAACCTGTGTAAAGACCAAAGGGGCAGAGAGTCTGTCACAGCCTGTTATGGTGATTACCATTTGTATTTTTGGACTTGTTGTCCTTAAAGTTCTTTGTTGGAGAGAGTACAAACTGAAGCTATGTTAAGTAACATGGTTTCTTGGCCTCCCGGCCTGTCTCTTCTTACTGCTTTTTAACCACTGGGAATTGATAGACGCCTGCTTTTATAGGGGGCCGGGAGGAGCGACGGCTTTTGATCTTGCAGTCGAGCGCCCCCCTGGGGGGCGGAATACCCACATGTCATTACTCTGGGATGACCTGGACTGGATATACTCAAAAACAATTCTACAGGTGAGTTTCACAGAATTGTATTTGCTCGCAATACCTGCATATTGGTTAGGTGTTGCTTTTGTATATCCTATCTAGTCCCACTGCATTTGCACAGAAAACTGGGACAGGCACACTTTGTGATAATTCCCATAGTGGTGGTTCCTGGCATTGTTAAACTTAGCTCCTTAGTTTCCCTGCACCATCTAGGCCCATTTACCGGTGACCTCTGGGACAAACTGATGCGGGGCCGTGGAGTGTGACAGGATTTTTTTTTTTTTTTTCCCTAAGATTTTGTATTTGGTGTGTGTAGCCTTGTGGCATTTATTTTACCATGTCTTAACTTGATTTAATGCTTGCAGGTCTCCAGGATATCCCAACATGAACCAAGGTGGTATGATGGGAGCTGGTCCCCCTTATGGACAAGGAATGAATAGTATGGCAGCAATGATGAATGCACAGGGACCTCCATATATGGGAGGAAACATGGCCAACAATTCAGGTAAAGGTTAATGACAGTTGACTAGTTCAAGCTGAGTGACTTAAGGTCCAACTATATGAATCTGTGCATATCTTCTAGGTATGGCTGGCAGCCCAGAGCTTATGGGGCTATCGGATGTTAAACTATCACAGACTCCCAAAATGAACAACAAAGCTGATGGAACACCTAAAGCAGAGACCAAATCCAAGGTGTGTTGCTTGAAAGCTTTTTGTGGGGTTGTCATTCTGTTTTGTGCTTGCGTTATTTGGTTTAAGACTGAAAGGCGTGACTAAGGTTTATGCTAAATAACGGGGTTCACACCATCAGTTGGAATGAAAAAATTGCTCTTATAGAGAAGAATGCATTCATACTATGTTGCACACCTGAAAAGTATAAAATTCAGTGTAAAAGGTTTTTACAATAAAGATATGCCAATAGCCTTAGGCAAGCCAGTTTAGAGAGAGAACATGCATATCCAGATCAACACATTATTGAGATATTGAGGCTTTTATATTACAACGGTGTATAGATGAATAATCACCGCCTTTCAAACATTCATAGGAAAGGTGGATGGAGCAAAACCAAAATTTGTGCTTAACAGTTGGACACTCTGTATCTGCATTTATGCAAAAATGTACATGCAGACAATATATCAGGTGTAGCTACAAAGTCACAGCCAGATATGCAACACCTTTGTGTAAGTGGAGCATTACCCAGCTTTAGTAATGTAAGAGCTCACCCTACTTTTGGTTATCCCATCTACATTGTCAAGGTATTGAGGCACTCACTTTTCTTTTCATTGCAATAGCTTGTGTGTGCCTCTTTATGGTGTATATAGTCCATTTGGACAATTGATCAGAGATGATCCAGGAAGCAGCACCCTATGTTTCACGCATAGCAGCATTGGGGATTAATGCGAAGCTAGTGTGCTTCCATCGACGGGCTTGGATATCGCTCTCTGGATGCATGTGACTGAGTTTTTATACTGTAGTTTGTTGGGCCAACCAACACATTGCTCTTTTAAGAAAAAAAATCTTTCTGTTGTGTTGCGAATACAAACGCATGGAAAGTAACACATTGGGTCAAGTCACTTCAAATAGCATTTCACCTTGTGAGACACATGCTTTTAAATGGGCTGTAAACCCAACAATAACAAGGCAGCAAGCGGTTTGCCTGTTCTCTCTCCTCCCATTTCCTCCACAGTTTGCCCTGGTTTTTCCATTTCATTTCTCCAGGACCATGCAAAAAAATGGCCCAACAGTCACTCTTGTGTCTTGGTGCTCTCAACATGAGTGAGCATGACCAGCCACAGTGTTCCACAGCTGTCTGAACCACAACAGAGCATGCTCAAGACTCATAATGCTGCGGCAGGACATGCCCCCTTTGCGTGCTCAGACACATAAATTAAAACTAGAAATGAAGATTCTTTGAAATTGTTTATTTAGCATGGTTTCCAATGAGTATAATGTAATAAAGTAAATCAGCAGGCTGGCCAATTGAATACAAATAAACCCCATCACCCCAGCCCCAGTGAAAAACCTGCGTTGGCATATTGAAATTAAAGCACAGCACCAAGCCACCAATCCCCCACCAGATTCTCGTTTTCTACCTGCTTCACGTATTCCGACTTATCCACCAGTTAGTGCAGCAGAAACTCATTACTGCACTGTGATTGGAAATTAACGGACTCAGAGTCATCGCTTGCCCTGTTAGGCTGCCTGGATGCTCTCCTCTTGGGATCTTTCCATGGCAGTCATCAAATAAGCCTGATAGGTTTATGCTGGTTTACCGTCCTGTAGGGTTATTTGCAAGGGGGGGGGGGGGGGTCCAGCATCCTCCACTGCTAAAAAGACTGTCAGATAGCAGCTCTGTGGTGTGTGTTGGTCCGCTTTAAGCAGTCGTGCTCTGGTCAGTCTGGGAGATATGCTGTATGATCAGAAAAAGTTGTTTGTGTTTTTTTGTTTTATAAAAAAAATGCTCAAATGATGTGTGGGTGGGGAATTTGTTGCCCACTCTTTGTAATGTGGCCGTTAAATTTGAAATTTGTAATGTGTATTCTTATTGCATAAATTTGAATCATGCATGGACTCTATATATATCTATATCTTTGTCTATATGCAGAAATCGAATTCCTCTACAACAACAAATGAAAAGATAACAAAACTTTATGAACTGGGAGGTGAGCCAGAGCGAAAGATATGGGTGGATCGTTACCTGTCATTCACAGAAGAGAAGTCAATGGGCATGACCAACCTACCAGCTGTGGGCAGGAAGCCTCTAGATTTATTTCGTCTGTACATGTCTGTCAAAGATATTGGTGGACTAACCCAGGTAAGAGATACATCCCTCCAGCAAAAAAAACAAAGCTTAGTAAAAGATTTCCCATAAACTTCATCTCTGGCGATCAGTGATGTAAACGGTTTGAGGGCTTAACCCATGCAGATGCTGCCCTCCTGAACTGCATGGCAGTAGCCACCTTGCTGAAACACCAGAGTTCGGTTTACAAAAAACCCCAGTGCCACAGACAAAATTGCCTCAAATTTTCTTTAATGCATGGCACGGCCTGCTTCGGTATTTATAACCGTTGGGTTATTGCGCCACAAGGTGGCGCAGTGTACTGCAGAAGAGCTGTGGCATCTCCCATCCCCCTATAAAAACGGGATTAACTGTAGAGTTCCCAGTGTTTCCTCTTCAGTGAAACTGCGAAGATAGAAGATGGCTCTCTCTCTGTGCGCAGGTGAGTGGGGCAACCAAGCCTGTGGCCCTGCAAGTCTGTTTCCACCCGTTTCTGGACCCTCTCTGCCTCCCAGCCTCGGCTGACAGATCGGGTGAGGGTAGAAGAGCACTAGGGTCAAGTGCCCCGGGAGTGCTGCTCCAAGCCGCAGACCCTGTTCCACAAAGGGTAGCCGGCCATAGGCTTTATGGTGAGCCTGTTAGGGATGCAGAGTTCCTTTCCTGGCTTCTGAGGGGGTGAGTGTTTTGGGCACTTTGTCCCCCTTCTTCTTCTCCACCCCCCCCCCCCGGCCTGGATACTCGTTGCTGCTTTTCGTCTCTTGCACCCCCCCCCCCCCCCTCTGACTTTTGTTCGGGTGGGGGGGGCGGGTGGTAGCTGAGAGTGGTGTGTGTTGTGGTGTATTTGCGGTTTACAGTGTGTTTTTTAGCCGCCGCGCCGCTTTGTACTGTGCTCTGACGGGTGGCGCTATAACCTGTGGCGTTTTTGCTTGGTCATGGCGCCGGTGGGGTCACGTGGGCGGCGTTTTCGCTCTCTTCGGTGGGGGGGCCAGGGGATGACTCGTATCGCGTCATCCCCCGTGGCACGCCCCTCGAGGTACCTCTACCGGCGCCATTTTGGATTAGCTGCGCGTCTGGATTTATCCCTTTCTGGCTGCAGCGTTTTGTCCCCCAGTGTGTCGCGTCATCTAGCGGTCTGTGGATTGGTGGCTCTGTGGTGTCCTTGGTCCGTGAGTCCCCCTTGGGGTTGTTTTTTTTATTGGTCTTGTGGCGCATGTGTTGCGGGATGCTGAGTGGGTTGTGGTTTCTCCTGGCTCTACTCCTTCCTCCCCCCCCCTTTACTGACTTCTGAGGGCATCCCGTGGGAGGGCATCCCGGGTGGCTTTTGTATTAGACTTTGCCCAGTGCTGGCCTATTGCGCCTGTGTTAATCACCATATGGAGGCTTCTGGGGATAGCGTGCTTGGGGGCCCTTCAGGGCAATCCCGGCTGTGTGCCATGTGTGGGGTTTCCTCTGTGAGTGACAGTGTTAGGGTGTGCGTGCCGTGCACCCAAAGTGTCCTTGTGCTCCAATCTGGTTTGCCTGCATCGCTTCCCAGCTCTGCGCCCCCAGTGAGGGGGATAATAGGGGGTCACAGTCTGATTTGGCACTTCGTGTGGCCAACATTGAGAGGCAGCTTGCCGGGCCTGTACCTAGGAATGCCTCTGGCAAGAAGCGGCACCTGACTTCCACTCCCTCACGCTCCATAGAGTATGAGGAGTTTGATGCCACTGGTGGACGTTATTCCCTAGGGGAAGGGGAACTGTTCCAGAGTTCTGACTCCTCTGGGGACCAGCAGGAGGGTTGCGATTGTGACCCTGGGTCTGCGTCCGGCCGCCCGCTGTGCCCAAGGGATTGGATAAGGGGTATCCCTTTCCTGCTGATTTAGTGAAGTGGTGGTCATGCCCCCTGAGGTGGACGCTCCCGTGCTAGGTCTGTCCAACACTTCAGTCATGCCTTCCCCTGACACTACCACTCTGAGGGACAGCGAGGACCGGCGCATGGATCAGCTGGCCTGCCATGCTTTTACTTGTGTGGGGGCTGGACTGTGCCCGGCCTGTGCTGCTGCCATTACAGCTATTGCCCTTTAACTGCCCAAGCGTCTATGTGATGGCGCTATGGCTGGTAGGAGGAGAGAGGATTATAGGGCCCTCTTGCTTTGCACTGATATTCTAATTATACAGCACGTCCTGCTCCAGATAATGATTCATAACTGATGTGATTACCTCCGCCAGAGGGCGCTTGACTGCAGAGATGGCAAAAAAGAGGCCCCTCCCGCTCCATATATATGGGACCTCCCACAAATTCCCCAGTTCCTTCTCTGCAGTCGGCTGCGAAGGTCAGAAGATGGCTTCTCTTTTCGCAGGTGAGCCGGGCTTAGCAGCCCTTGGCCCTGTGGGACTATTTCCACCTGTTCCACCTTTTTCTTATGCCTCCCAGCTTTGGCTGCGCTGGTCGGGTGATGGTAGGCGGCACCTATCACTGGTTCTCTGTTAGGGAGCTTGGCTCCGGCCACAATCCCCCACCAAAGGGTAGGCGGTGCAGGTTATAGTGAACCTGAGTTGGGATGCCCTGTCCGCCTTTGCCCTCCCATGCCCTGGTCTTTAGTGTGACCCCTTAAGGGTCTTCCATTATCTCCCCTCTCTCTCTCTGTTCTTTTGGGGGTGTGTGTGTGTGCATGTTAGTTTATAGACTTTGCTGCCTTTTACTATGCATTCCTTTCAGGGCTCTGCGCCTGTCTTCATTTTGAATTTGGCGTCAGCACTATCAATTTTCCTGACTCTCCTATTGGCGGCTGATGCAGGCCAATTGCGCGCCTTGCAGAGGGGGCGTGGCCTACCGGGCGCGTTCCGCGTCCCATCATGCGGCCCGCCCCTCGAGGTCCCTCCAGCGCCATCTTGCCTTCCTCTTGGAGTGTCTGCTGGCCCCCTTAACGTGGTCTGAGTGTGCCCTTGCGGGCTTTGTTTGCTATCCATTGTACTACTGTTGTGTTTATGGGTGCTTTTTTGTTCTGTCTTTCAGACGGGAGAACACTGTATTAGAGGTTTCTCCCGGTCCTGGCCCCTCTATTAGCTTTCTATAACTTTATTAGAGGCCTAAATTGTTAAATCCTCCCACTTCCCTGCGGACATTTTGGGCATCCCGGGTTGCTTGTACGGCGTAATTCCTATTGGCCAGTTGTGCCACCTTAATCACCATATGGAGGCTTCACAGGATATTGTGCTCGGGGTCCCCTCGGGACAAGCCCGGCTGTGTGTAGTATGTGGGGCGTCCCCTGTGAGTGATGTGCAGGTCTGTGTACCCAGCGCCCAGCAGGCGCTTGCGCTGCATTCTGGGCTATCTGTGATTATGTCACTATGTCCTCACCCACTCCTCCTCGCTTGATTATGACTCCCAGTGAGCTAAATACTAGTGGGGAGTCTCAACCTGACGTGTCTTCCAGGTTGGCTAACATTGAGAGGCTGATTGCTAGCTCTGCGGCCCGTAAGGCCCCGGCTAAAAGGTGGCATGTGGCGCCGGGTGCATCTGCCTTTCCTATGGAGATGGAGAACTTTCTTGATTTGTCTGACTATACCCCACTTGAGGAGGGGGAATTGTTCTCTCTTATCTGATGATCAGCATTTCAGTGGTGCTGACTATGGCACTGACCATTGGGATGCTGATGATACCAATAGAATGTTAACTTTTCAGTACTGCTAAACCATGTCTGTAATTTCCAGAACAGGCCCATTTCAATAATCTTGTCCTCAAAGAATGGGAGCGTCCCGGCTGGCTCCCGGGAATCCCCAAGGGCTGGGATAAAAGGTACCCTTTTCCCGCTGATGTTAAATGTTGGTCAACCCCTCCAGAAGTGGATGCACCGGTATTGGGGTTGTCCAACACTTCTGTGGTCCATTCCCCTGATTCCACTACTCTTTAGGATAGTGAGGACCGGCGCATTGATCAGCTGGCTTCCCATGCCTTTGCCTGTGTGGGGTCTGCCTTGCGCCCTGTCTGTGCTTCTGCTATTACTGCTGTTGCTATCAGGTCTCTCCTCAAGGGTCTGTTGGAAGGCGCTCCTGATGATACTGCTAGTGCCGAGCTCAGGGCCTTGTCACAGTGTGAAATGTTCATTGCATATGTCCTCTCTGCTTTAGATGACACCATTAGGATGTGTAGTAGAACCTCTGCATTGGTGGTTGCTATACGCCGCTCTGTTTGGCTGCGCCAGTGGGCAGCTAACGCTGCTAAGAAGGCCCTCACGGGACTCCCCTTTAAGGGGCTGCACTTATTTGGTGATCGCTTGGACCTGTTTGCCAAGGGGGGTAAGTTGCCTCAACGTAAGAAGCAGTTGCGGCCCGTTCGGGGGCCCGGGAGAGGGGTCTCCTTTGCTGGCCCTAGGGGAGAATTCTGGGGCAGGGCAGAGGTCGTGCCCGCACCAGATCTTCCTGGGGCTCCAAGCCCAAATCTGTTGCCAAGCCTCCTCAGCCATGAAGGGGCGCCCTCACCCATCCGGGTGGGTGGAAGGCTGCGGCTCTTGGCTCGTGTCTGGAGACAACAGGTTTCAGACAGGTGGATTCTGGAGGTTGTGTCCTCCGGCTACAAGCTAGAGTTCGCTGCATGGCCGCCGCCAAGATTTCTCTATTCTTGGATTCCTCTAGACCCCTTGGCAGCTCATGGACTTTTTCTGGTGCAAAATCTACTGGGCTTGGGGGTCATATGTCAGATCCCTCCTGTGGAAAGAGGTCAGGGTTTTTATTCCAATCTGTTCACAGTTCCCAAAAGGGATGGGTCAGTCAGACCCATTCTGAACCTAAAGCTGCTCAACAAGTTCATTAGGACCAGGCACTTTCGCATGGAGACCCTGTGCTCCACGATCAGTTTGTTGCGCCCGGGAGACTTCATGACCTCCATAGACATCAAGGATGCTTACCTTCATGTTCTAGTCTTCCCAGGGCATCATAGAATCCTCAGGTTCGCCCTGGTGGACCAGCACTACCAATTTGTGGCACTGCCCTTCGGTCTCACTTCAGCCCTCAGGGTCTTCACCAAGATGCTGGCGGGTGTCATGGCTCTCCTCAGGGCTCGAGGCATTCGCATTCTTCCCTATCTGGACGACCTTCTCATTACATCTCAGTCCTTCCAGCAGGCGTTATTGGATATCCAGCAGGTGGTGACTGTTCGGCTGGGTGATCAATCACCCCAAATCTTACCTATCCCCATCTCGGGTGACTTCTTTCCTGGGCATGAATCTGGATACTGTTCAGGCCAGGATCTTTCTTCCTCAACGGAAGGTGGACTCTCTGCAAGCTCTGGTTCACTCCCTGCTGTCATGCCCTCATCCCTCCATCCGGCAGGGGATGCAGCTAGTGGGGCAGATGGTGTCCTGCTTTGAGGCAGTTCCATATGCACAGTTTCACATGAGACCTCTTCAACTCCATCTCCTATCAGTCTGGGACAAGAGTCCCCTGTCTCTGGATCAGGCTTTCGTTCTGTCCCCTCTGGTCCGGTGGTCCCTCTTGTGGTGGCTGGACTCGAGGAACCTGTTGGGGGGGCAGATCCTTTCTGGCCCCCTGTGGGGAGACGGTCACCGCGGATGCCAGTCTGTCAGGAGAACCCTACAATTCCAGGGGCTGTGGGGCCCTCAAGAGGCCCATGCCCCAATCAACGTCCTGGAACTGAGGGCGGTTCAGTTGGTACTGGCCCAGTTGACTCCTCACCTTCAGGGCCGGCCGGTCCAAGTTCACTCAGACAACCAGACGGCGGTTTCCTACATCAATCATCAGGGAGGGACTCGGAGCAAGAGTGCCCTCAAGGAGGTGTCTATGATTCTGTCCTGGGTGGAGGACAATGTTCCTTGCATCTCAGCAGTGTACATTCCGGAGGTGGAGAATTTGGAGGCGGACTCCCTGAGCAGGGGGACCTCTCGCCTGGGGGAATGGTCTCTCAGCAGCGAGGTCTTCCTGTCCTTATGTCACCGTTGGGGGGTACCAGATGTGGATTTGTTTGCGTCCCACCACAATCGCAAGCTTCCAGTCTTTGTCTCTCTGTCCCAGGATCCCCTGGCCCTTGCGGTGGATGCTTTGACTCTATCCTGGCAGGGGTTCCGTCTCCTGTATCGGTTTCCTCCATTCCCCTTGCTGGGCAGGGTTCTGCGCAAGCTGGCTCAGGAATGGGTGCCAGCAATCCTGGTCGCCAAGACAGGTGTGGTTCGCAGATATCGTTCAACTGGCAGTAGATCAGTACGCTCTGCCCCTGGTCCCGGACCTTCTCACTCAAAGGCAGCTTTGCCATCCCAATTTACAAACGCTGGCTTTGACGGCCTGGCTGCTGAAACCTCCATCTTAAGGGATGAGGGGCTTTCTGAGTTTTTGGTTAAGACTCTAATCAGAGCAAGGAAGGAATTCTCTTCTAACATCTACTATAGGATCTGGCGGGCCTACATTGACTGGTGTGAGTCTAGGGTCCTTCCTTGTCGGGTGTTTTCCATTCCTAGGATTCTGGAGTTCCTCCCAGCATGGTTTGGATCTGGGACTTCAGCTCAGCACGCTCAAGGGTCACGTTTCTGCCTTGGTTGTTTTCTTCCAGAGACCTTTCGCTCAACATCCTCTGGTCAGGACTTTTTTCCAGGGGGTTGCTCATGTGCGTCCCTCTCGCAAACCTCTGTTGCCAGTTTGGGACTTGAATTTGGTTTTGTCTGCCCTTCAGGGGCCTGCTTTTGAGCCTGTGCATGAGGCTGCTCTGTCTATTCTTACCCTTTAAAGCTGCCTTTCTGGTGGCCATCACCTCGGTCAGGCGTGTTTCGGAGTTGGCTTCCCTTTCTATTCAGGCCCCCTACTTTGAGAGACACCAGGACAAGGTTTTCAGATAAAACCTGATTACTTGCCTAAGGTTGTCTCTGCCTTACATCTCAATCAGGACATTGTGCTTCCTTCCTTGTGCCCTAATCCTGATAATTCCAAGGAGAGGGCCTTGCATTCCCTGGATGTGGTCAGGAATTTGAAGTTCCACTTGGTGGCTACTGCGCCCTTTAGAAAGACTGATGCCTTGTTTGTGGTTCCTTCGGGTCCCAAGAAGGGTCTGGCCCCTGCTAAGTCTACTATTAGCAAATGGATTTGTCAGGCTATTTTTAGGGCCTATGGTGCTAGGGGAAAGGATCCTCCTTTCCGTGTTACTGCTCATTCTACACGTGCTATTGGGGCCTCCTGGGCCATCCAGCACCAGGCTTCTGTTGAACAAGTTTGCAAGGCTGCTACTTGGTCTTCTGTTCATACCTTTTCCGAGTTTTACAAGGTTGATGTTCGGGCCTCAGCGGATGCTGTTTTTGGCCGCAAGGTTCTGCAGGTGGCAGTGGTGTGAACTGCGCGTTGTTGCTTTTGGGATCCCACCCTGTTTAAGGACACTATTGGATGTCCCATCTGTTATGAATCATCTGGAGCAGGACGTGCTACATACTTAGAATAATACAATTCTGTGATTACTCACCTTGTAGAATTGGTATAAGTATGCAGCATGTCCTGCTCCATCCCACCCTGTTGCATTATCTTGGATCCTCTGTATGGTGATTGTTATCCTTGTTAACGTTGTTTATCATTGGCTTCTCCTGGTTATCCTTACTGCTTTTCTATACTGGGGAATTTGTGGGAGGTCCCGGGTATATATGGACCGTGAGGGGCCTCTTTTTGCCATCTCTGCAGCCTAGCGCCCTCTGGCGGAGGTAATCCCATCTGTTATTGAATCATTATCTGGAGCAGGACGTGCTGCATTCTTATAATACCAATTCTACAAGGTGAGTAATCACAGAATTGTATTATTCCAAGTGTGACATACACTCCGCTTCAATACTTCTTGACAGTTGGGTTATTCTCCAGTAGAGGGCGAACTTCTGCAGAGATGAATGTAAAAAAGAAGCCCCTCCCGGTCCATAACTACCTGGGACCTCCCACCAATTCCCCAGTTGTCTTCTCTGCAGGGAGCGAGCAAGACAGAAGATGAAGGCTTCTCTTACTTGCAGGTAAGCCGGGCTTGCGCCCGGCCATTTTCGGCTGCAGGTCCTGGAAAAGGTAGGAAATGGGTGCAGTAGGAGCACCGCTCCACCGTGAGACCTCACCATGGGGTAGGCGGTTATCCAGGTTTTGGTGATCCTGGTGTGGGATGCCCTGTCTCGTTAGGCTTAGGGCCGGATTCTGCCAGGGTTCCCCCCCTTCCGGGTCCCTTACTCTCCGGGGGATTGGGGGGGGGGGGGGGGGGGCTGGCTACCTGACCTTTATTTTGTGTGTGTTTGTGTGTTTTTTACTCATTGTATATGTGTGTGTGTTAACGCTCTCTTATGGTTCTCTTATGGTTTAACGGTCCTCTTATGGTCGGCTCCGCGGCCGTATTGGCCGGGGAGTGCGACCACCTACTAACTTCAGTGAGGGGGGGGGGGGGCGGGCCCTGGCGCTCTCCCGCATCGGAAGAGCGCGCCGTGTCGGGCCGCCCCCCTTGGCTACGTTGGCCGGCTTTGGGTGTGAATCCGGCGTCGGAAGGGGTCGGGGCCATGTGCTGCCGCGCTCCGCTGGCCCGCCTCCTTCACCCTTTCCACCGAAGGGACGCCATCTTCAGCCCGTGAGTGCCCCATACGGGGCTCCCTTAGCTGGATACATTGGCTTATGCACCTTATTGTTGTACATTGCTCTGTATGGCTGCTTGGTGGTATATATGTTATATATGTAGACATATACCTGTATATGTATATTTCGGTTGTGTGACTGTAATATCAAATGCTAGGGCATCCTTTACTATGCTCTGCTCTTATGTGGCTTATTTTGTGTTACAGGTGTCCCTGTATACATGCATTTTAAGGGGTCCCTCCTGGGGGTCCCTAGATATAAAAATTGTCCACCCAAAAATCCTCCCACCGCGACTTTTAAGGGGCATCCCGGGTTGCTTATGCGTAATCCCCTACGGTCTTGCAACTGACCACAAAAATTCACCATATGGAGGCTCTGCAGGATACCAGGCCCGGGATCCCTTCGCGACAATCCGGGCCATGTGTGGGGTATCCCTTACGGGGGAGAATGTGCTGATCTGCATATCATGTGCACAAAAGGCCATAACGCGGCAGTCGGGTACCCAGCTCCTCCCGGCAGTCGGGTACCCAGCTCCTCCCGCTTCATCGCCTCCCCCTCCCCACTTGATCCGTACCCCAAGTGACATTGGTACTAGTGGGGAGTCGCTTTCTCATGTTTGGGCTAGGTTGGCCAGCATAGAGAAAATGATTGCTAGCACGGTGGGCAAGAAGCCCCAGGCTAAAAAGAGACAGTTGTCGTCGGCCCAGCCCTTGTGGGACACTGACGATGAGTCCGCTGAATTGTCCGATTATTCCCCGCTAGAGGAAGGGGAATTGTATCACGATTCAGAGGCTGACTATGGTCAGCCTGGGAATTCCAATGTCGGGCAGGCGCTGGGGGATGCCTTTGATACGGCCACTGTTTTGTCACATTTATTGGAGGCGTTCGATATTGATCCACCTGAGGCGCCCCCTTTTAAGAAGGGGGAATTTTTGGGGGCCTATAAGCCCTACCCTACCCGGGGTCATTTTGATGCGCTGATACTTAGGGAATGGGAGAGGCCCATTCGGCTCCCTGGTGTGCCTCAGGGATGGGATAAGAAGTATCCCTTTCCGGTGGAGGCGGTCAAGCGCTGGTCTTCTCCTCCCGAGGTCGACGCGCCTGTGTTAGATTTGACCAACTCTTCTGTACTGAACACCCCTGACGCCTCCTCCCTTAAGGATGGCGAGGACAAGCGCCTTGATCAGACGGCTTGCCATGCATATGCCAACGTGGGCTTGGCCCTGCGGCCGGTTAGTGCCGCTTGCTACCAGGTCTTTTATCGGGGACTGGCTAAATAACGCTCAGCTGGATCCAGCTAGCGCTATACTTAAGAAGTGCGAATTGTTCATGGATATTCTCAGTGTGCCACACACCCCGCTTCCCCTTTAATTCTTACGATCGGGTTACTCCACCAGCAGGTGGCGACGTTGCAGAGAGAAGTCTTGAAAACGAGCCCCTTCCGGCCTATATATACCTGGGACCTCCCACTCAACACCAGTTTTTTCTCTCTGCATGAAGCGACAAGACAGAAGTCTCCTGCTTGCAGGTAGCCGGGGTCAAACCCGGCATCCCCTTTTGGTCTATTTCTGCCCAGTTCTATTGTGTTTATGCCTAGTTAAACAGAAGCCTCCTAGCCTAGGCTGCTGGCTGGGCAAAGGTAGATGGCACTTTAGGTGCCTAGGAGCTTATCTCCTCCGCTCGACCCCACTTGTGGGGCAATGCGGCTATCCGGCATGGTGATCCGGATTTGGGATGCCCCTGTCACGATGTTCCCTTTAGGTCACCTTCTCCCGCTCGGTCCCTTCGCTAAATGGGGGGGGGGGGGGGTGCGTGTTGCATGAGGTACTTTTACTTAGTGTTATGTGTGGAACTGCGGTGGCGGCGCGTGGCTTGGGCTGCTGGGGCCTTTCTGGTGCACTTTCAAATTTCCCCCCTTTTTTGCTGTGTCCGGGCCCGCCCTTCACTTCCCCTGTCTCATTAGAGACAGGTGTGCTGAAGCTGGTGGGGGAAGAGGTCCAGTGCGGCTTGAGCTGTAGAGGTAAACGGTCCCTACCATTGCGCACGTGGGGCCGTCCTTGTACTTTGTTATTGCCTGCCATGTATAGCGTTTTTTCCTGGGGCACTTCTGCTTATGTATGGGTCAAATGCCTGTATTTGGGTATGTGTGTGTGTATGTGTGGTTATATATATATATATATATATATATATATATATATATACTCTTACTTTTTATTGATGCACTCTCTGGCTTTGCCTTGAAATAGCATGTGTCATGTATATTTTATTCATGATGTTTAAACTATTCATATGTTTGCCTTGTTGGTTATGTATGAATGTGGTGCATACTGGTTGGGGGACTGACTGTGGTCTTTTCCCCCACAGATTCTGGGATCCCCTCACTGCAGTGGCTCTCCCGGTCTGTTATACCTGGCTAGTCATGGTCTCTAAATTGGGATTTTCCTAGGCTTAAAAAAAAAAAAAAAAAAAAAAAAAAATCCTCCCACTTCCGGGACTTTAATTACAAAGGGGCATCCCGGGTTGCTTAATGCGTAAAACCCTGGGTTGTTGCGAATACCACAAATTCACCATATGGAGGCTTCCGACGTTACCGGAAATGGCTCTTCGGGGCTATCCAGGCTGTGTGGGGGTTGTGGGGCTCCGCTCCCAGGCGATGATGTCATATTATGCGTTCCATGTGCAAGGCAGAACATTGCGTGCCAGTCCGTTGCTCCGGCTTCTGGCTCCTCGCAACTTCCGTCATCTCCTATCCCCCCCAACCTATTCCGGACCCCGTGTGACTTTGTCAAAAATGGGAATTCGCATTCCGGGGTGCATGCGCGGTTAGCCAATCTCGAGAAAATAATTTCCGATTCAGTGGCTCAGAAGGCTACGGCAAAGCGGAAGCACCTTTCTCCAGCAGTGCCTGCTTCGGAGGGTGAGGTACCTGAATTTTTGGATTGGTCCGATGAGGAGGGGGAACTCCTTGAGGAGTCGGATGAGCCTGCAGACCAGCTATTGTTTGACACTGCTGGTGATCAGGCTGTGGGGGTGTCCATTGACACTCCTTCCATTTTGGCTCAAATGTTTAAAGTTTTGGCCTTGGATCCGCCTGCGGTGGTCCCTCTGCCAAAGGGTGAGTTGTTTGACGTACCCCAGCCGCGTTTGGTGTTTCCCAGGCAACAGCACTTTGAGAGGGTTGTCCTTAAGGAATGGGAACAACCCGCGCGCCTGGTTGGAACTCCTCCTAATTGGGATAAGCGTTATCCCTTTCCGGAGGACTTGGTGAAGCTTTGGTCAGTGCCCCCCGATGTCGATACCCCGGTGTTAGGGTTAACTGGCTCGGCTGCGTTGCACTTTTCTGACACCACTACCATTAAGGATGGTGAGGATCGTCGGATTGATCAATTTGCTCGCCATGGTTTTATCAGTGCCGGGTCGACACTACGGCCAATTTGTGCTTCGGCGCTTCTTCTGCTGGCCGTTAGATCCATTATTAGGGATCTGTACGCAGCCCGCTTGTGATATGTTTAGTTCTCTCAAGCAGTGTGAGTCCTTAGTTTCTTTTGTCCTGACCGCTCAGGACGACGCTCTTGCGACGAGTAGCAGGACAGCGGCATTGCTGGTGGCTATTCGTCGGTCTATATGGCTGCGCCAGTGGACGGCGGACCTTAACTCTAAAAGGGCGCTTACAGCGCTACCTTTCTTAGGTTTATGCCTTTTTGTCGAGAAATTGGATGCTGTTACCAAGGATGGTAAGTTGCCTCAATTCAAGAAGCCTCGTCGCTCCTTTCGGGTTGCGAGTTCCTTTAGTCCCTCCTTTCGAGGAGCCAGAGCGGGCAGAGGGGCTTCCCTTCCCGTTACCGGGGGTGTAGGTTGGTCCCGGGGAAGAGGTCGTGCCCGTCCCGGTCAGTCCTGGGGCGCCAAGCCCAAACCTACTGCTAAGCCCGCTCAGCAATGAGGGGCTGCCCTCACCAGTGCGGGTGGGGGGACGATTGCGACACTTCTCCCTGGTTTAAGGCCACGAGATTCCGGACACATGGATCTGGGAGGGGGTGTCGCCCGGTTACAAACCGGAGTTCGAGTCTTGCCCTCCTTCACGGTTTTTCCTGGAAATGGTGGGCATCCGGCCGGTGCCGCGCTTAGAGGTGGACCTCGGTTTTTGCTCCATTCTCTTCGCAGCACCCAAGGAGGACGGGTCGGCTTGCCCCGTCCTGCATCTGAAGTTTTTCAACCTTCCCAGGTCCTCCCTTGCTCCGGCCAGGGTGGTGTCCTTTCTGGGAATGCGGTTGGATTCCGGTCAACACAGGGTGTTTCTCTCTCAGTCCAAAATTTGTCTGATTCAGGAGTTGGCTTGGGTCCTTCTTTCCAACCCTCGGCCGTCTGTTCTGGAGCGGAGAGCCTTCCGTCTGGTTCTTGCTCTTTTGTCTCATCAGGGTCTGGGCCTCCCTGGTTCAGCTTCGCTCGGACAATCAAACAATCAGTCATCAGGGAGGGACTTGCAGTCTGGGTGCCCTCAGAGTGGTGTCCCTGATCCTGACCTGGGCGAAGGCACATGTTCCTTGTCTCTCGGCAGTCTGCAGTCCGCTCCGGTGGGGGACACCGGAGGTGGTCCTGTTTCCCTTTCGTCACAATTGCAGGCTCCCGATCTTTGTGTCGCTCTCCCAGGATCCTCTGGCGGCGGAAGCCATATCCCTGAGCTGGGGGGACCCGGGGTTTCTGTACCTGTTTCCTCCGATACCCATGCTAGGCTGGGTGGTACGGAAGCTGGTTCTGGAAAGGGTGTCCGCCATTCTCGTGGCCCCAAGATGGCCAAGACGAGTATGGTGCGCAGACATCGTTTGGCTGACAGTGAATCAGCTCATTCTGCCTCTTCGGCCCGATCTGCTCACTCAGGGTCTGCTGTCTTACCCCAGTTTACCAACGCTGGTTTTGATGGCTTGGCCACTGAGACCTCCATCTTGAAGGAGGAGGGTCTTTCTGACTCTGTTATTAAGACTCTGATCGGTGCCCGAAAGAGGTCTTCTTCTATCACCTACTATAGGACTTGGAAAGCCTATATCGCTTGGTGTGAGGTTAGGTCCTTGCCTTGTAGGGTCTTTTCGGTCTCCAGGATTCTGGAATTTTTACAATCAGGGCTGGACTCCGGTCTTCAGCTGAGTACTTTGAAAGGGCAAGTTTCTGCCTTATCTATCTTTTTTCAGAAGTGGTTTGCGCTTCTTCCTTTTAGTTAAAACTTTTTTCCAGGGGGTTACGCATGTGCGGCCTCCCAGGAAACCATTACTGCCTGTTTGGGACTTGAATTTGGTTGTTTCTGCTCTTCAGGCTCCTCCCTTTGAGCCTTTGCAAGATATTGCTTTGTCTACCCTGACTCAGAAGATTGTCTTCTTGGTAGCTATCACTTCGGTTCGGTGTGTCTCGGAGTTGGCGGCCTTGTCTATTCAGGCGCCCTACTTTGAGAGGCATCAGGACAAAGTGGTCTTTCGGTTCAAAACGGACTTTCTTCCTAAGGTTGTTTCTGCTTTTCATTTGAATCAGGATATTGTTCTTCCCTCCCTGTGTCCTAAGGCTAAGAATGACAAGGAGAGGGTTTAGCATTGTTTGTACGCTGGATGTAGTACGCTGTGTTAAGTACTATTTGATTATTACTTCTCCTTTTCGTAAAACTGTTGCCTTTTTTGTTGTGCCCTGTGGGCCTAGGAAGGGTTTGGCGCCGGCCAAATCTTCCATTAGCAAATGGATACGTCAGGCATTATTGCGGCCTATTCTGCTAATGGGAAAGTTCCCCTTTTTCGTATCACTGCTCATTCTACTTGCGCCGTTGGAGCGTCTTGGGCTTTTCAGCACCAGGCTTCTGTTGAACAGGTTTGTAAGGCCGCTACTTGGGCTTCTGTTCATACTTTTTCTAAATTTTACAAGGTTGATGTGCGGGCCTCAGCGGATGCTGTGTTTGGCCGCAAAGTTCTGCAGACTGCAGTCATTTAAGTTATGCTTCACTTTGCCTTCGGATAGCCATCCCTTGTGGACACTGCTTTTGGATGTCCCGATCGTAAGAATTAAACTGGAAGCGGGGTGTGTGGCACACTGAGAATACCATTTTGTGAGTACTCGCCTGAAAAATGGATGTCAGTGTGCCACACACCCCGCTTCACCCGCCCTTTTTGGTATCCTGGATCCTTTATATGGTGAAGCTTTTCTTTATTTTGAGGTTACCGTTGGATTTCCTGGTACCTTGTCTTTCTGCTTTTTAAATCATTGGTGTTGAGTGGGAGGTCCCAGGTATATATAGGCCGGAAGGGGCTCGTTTTCAAGACTTCTCTCTGCAACGTCGCCACCTGCTGGTGGAGTAACCCGATAGTAAGAATTAAAGGGGAAGCGGGGTGTGTGGCACACTGACAATATCCATTTTTCAGGTGAGTACTCACAAAATGGTATTTTTGTCATGACTGCGATGGAAGACTCCATTGTCGTGTGTAGTAGGACGTCAGCTATGCTGGTGGCCATGCACAGACTGGTCTGGCTCCGTCAGTGGACAGCGGACGTTGGAGCCAAGAAGTCGCTCACAGCTCTCCCCTTCTTGGGTGCGCGGCTGTTTGGAGATAAATTGGATGCTGTTGCTAAAGGCGGTAAGATACCTCAGCGGAGGAAGCAGCGCCGTCCCTTTTGGGGGGCGGGCTCGTTCACTCCTTCCTTTCAAGGGGCCAGAGCGTCTAGGGGTCTGGCCTTCTCGGGGGTCAGGGGCTCGTCCTGGAACAGAGGCAGAGGTCGGGCATGTCCCGCGGCTGCCTGGGGTTCCAAGCCCAAGCCTGCCGTTAAACCGGCTCAGCAATGAAAGGGCGCCCTCACCCGTAAGGGTGGGGGGACGGCTGCGGCTCTTCCGGGTCTGGGCCCGGGAGGTCACAGACAATTGGATGAAGTGGTCTCCTCCGGGTACCAACTGGAGTTCGAGTACTGGCCGCCCCCAAGATTCTTAAGGTCTCGGGTGCCCTCAGACCCTCAGGCTGCACAGGGGCTCCTGTTGGCCGTGAAAAGCCTTCTGGACATGGGTTATATGCCCGGTGCCTCCGTTGGAAAGAGGCAGGGGTTACTACTACAACCTTTTCACGGTTCCCAAAAAGGGGGGTTCGGTGAGACCCATTCTAGATCTCAAGGTTCTCAACAGGTTTATCAGAGCCAAAAAGTTCTGCATGGAGACTGCGCTCGGCTATCAATTCCCTTCGCCAAGGCGATATTATGACATCCATAGACATCAAGGATGCGTATCTGCATGTTCAGATTTTTCAGGCACATCAGAGATTCCTCCGGCTTGCGGTGGGGGATCAACATTATCAATTCGTAGCTCTTCCCTTCGGTCTGACCTCGGCACCTAGAGTCTTCACCAAGGTTTTTGCGGGCGTAATGGCTCTGCTCAGATCTCGGGGCATTCGCATTGTGCCTTATCTGGACGACCTGTTGATTTCTGCTTCTTCCCTTCAGCAGGCAGAACGGGACACCCTCCAGCTGGTGTCGACCCTGGAGAGGTTCGGGTGGGTGATCAACCGCACCAAGTCTTCTCTCTCCCCATCTCAAGTGATTTCATTTCTGGGCATGAATCTGGATACCAGTCGGGCCAGATTGTTTCTGCCCCAGACCAAGGTGCAGGGGATTCAGGACCTGATCCGTCTTCTTCTGGGCAGTCCTTGTCCCTCTATCCGACAGGGGATGAAACTGGTGGGCCTGATGGCGTCGTCCTTCGAGGCGGTGCCGTTTGCACAGTTTCACATGAGATCTCTTCAACTTCACCTATTGACGTATTGGGACAGGAGCCCACAGTCATTGGATCAACCTTTCAAGATGTCTCCCAGGGTTCGGCAGTCATTTCGGTGGTGGCTGGACTCGAGCAATCTGGTGAAGGGCAGACCCTTTCTGATCCCTTGTTGGGAGACGGTTACCACGAATGCCAGCCTGTCGGGCTGGGGAGGTTATTGGAAGAGTCATCAGTTCAGCGGGGTGTGGGGTCCCCAGGAGGCTCACACCCCCATCAATGTATTGGAGCTCCGAGCCATTTGTCTGGTTCTGGCTCGGTTAACCCCACGGTTACGGGGTCTTCCGGTTCAGGTGCGTTCGGACAACTGAACGGCAGTGGCCTACATAAATCACCAAGCCGGGACTTGAAGCAGGAGTGCCCTCAGGGAAGTCTCTCTGATCCTGCGCTGGGCGGAGAGCAATGTTCCTTGCCTTTTGGCAGTCTACATTCCGGGGATGGAGAACACGAAGGCGGATTCCCTGAGCAGGGGATCCTCTTGCCACGGAGAGTGGTCTCTCAACCCCGAGGTCTTTCTGGATCTTTGCTGCAAGTGGGGCACAATCACAAACTTCTGGCATTTGTGTCTTTCTCAGGATCCCCTGGCCTTGGCAGTGGATGCCTTGTCTCTGGCGTGGAAGGACCTGGGTTTTCTGTACCTGTTTCCACCTGTCTCCATGCTGGGCAGGGTAGTTCGCAAACTGGTTCTAGAAGGGGCACCAGCGATTCTGGTGGCTCCAAGGTGGCCAAGAAGGGTTTGGTGCGCAGACGTCGTAAGGATGGCCGTAGACCAGTGCAGGCTTCCCTTGATGCCGGATCTGCTATCCCAGGGTCATCTGCTTTACCCCAATTTACAAACGCTGGCTTTGACGGCCTGGCTGCTGAAACCTTCATCTTGAAAGAGGAAGGTTTGTCGGAGGCTGTCGTTCAGACCCTGATTAGGGCTAGGAAGCAGTCCTCTTCCGGCATTTACTATAGAACTTTGAGGTCCTATATTGACTGGTTTGAGGCTAGGGCCTTGCCTTGTGGGGTGTTTTCAATTCCTAGGATATTCTTGGTGTGCCACACACCCCGCTTCACTTCTAAATATTCTTCACTTAATGGGTTAACTCGCCGCCAGGTGACGTAGTGCAGAGAGGAAGTCTTGTAACGAGCCCCCTTCCGGCCTATATATACCTGGTACCTCCCTTCAATCACCAGTATTTTTCTCTCTGCTTGACGACAAGTCAGAAGATGGGAGTCTCCTGCTTACAGGTAGGCTGGGGTTTTTACCCCGGCACCCCCCTTTTGGTCTATTTCTGCCCGGTTTGAGTGTTTATACCTTGATGGTGGAATGGAAGCCTCCCAGCCTAGGCTGCTCACTGGGAAAATGGTAGATGGCACTTTAAGTGCCTAGGAGCTTATCTCCTACCGCTCGACCTCATGCGTGGGGCAATGCGGCGATCCGGAAATGGGATGCCCCGTCCCGAGGGTCCCCGTAGCCCCTTTCTCTCCTGTTACGATCCCTTCTCCCTTCACTATGGGGGGGGGGGGGGTTTGAGGGTGTGCATTTAGTATGTGTGTTTCACTAATACAACTTTATTTCAACATGTGTGTGTTCATGTTATGCATTAAGTTTATTTCAGCATGTGTGCACTTGGTTTAGGTCTGCTTCAATGACAGACCGCGCTGGGTAGGTGGCTGGCCGCTTTAACTAAATAGACTGTTGTGTAAGCGGCCTCCTCCCCCCTTTTCCCCCTTCCCCGCTGACACTGTATGTAGTTTTGTTTTTTGCATAGGCTGCGCTATGCGGTCTTTGCCTTCCACCCCCCTCCGCTGCCTGGGGGCGCACGTGTAGTGGCCCATCTTGTGTAATCCCCAGCTGAATTGGCTGCACTGATCAGCGTAGGGGGCGGGTCCCTGTGACGCGGCAACGGGGGCGTGGCGCCGGCGTCATGCGACGCCCCCAGTTTCACGTCCCTTCAAAGGGGGGAGTCACGTGGGCGCGCGGCCGCACTCGGTCTCCGGTGCTGCGGCTGCTGTCTCGCTCTCCGGCTGCTGCGGCTGCTGTCTCGCTCTCCGGCTGCTGCTCTCGCTTGGCCAGGTTAAGTGGGATTTTCATACCTTCCTGTATTGGATATGGTGGGGAGTTATTTGTTATTAGGGGGCATGGTTTTGCTTTTTTTTTAAGGCACTTTGGTGCCATGCATATATGACTGTTGCACACGTGAGGATCTGATTGTGATTTCTCTTGCCTTACAGATCCCGGGATCCCTGTGTATGGTGGCCCTCCGGCTCTATGTTGCCTGGCTATTTATTGGGATATTATAAATGCTTGTGTATATATATATATATATATATATATATATATATATATATATATATATAATTTTATTAAAGGGGACCTTAACTTAATTTAAAAAAAAAAATCCTCCCTTCCGGGACATTTACAAATAAAGGGGCATCCCGGGTTGGCTTATGCCTTAAAAGACCCAAGTATTGCGAATACCATAAATCACCATATGGAGGCTTCCGTTATTACCGGAAACTGTTCTGCTGAGCCTTTTGGGGGTGCGTAGGTTGTGGGGCTCTACTCCCAGCTGATGTCTTTATTTGCATCCCTTGTGCAAAGCAGACTATTGCGCGCCAGTCCGTTGCTTCGGCTGCGGGCCCATCGCATCCTTCATCATCTCCTACCTCTCCCTCCCTGTTCCGGACCCCGCATGGCACTGCCAAAAGTGGGGATTCGCATTCCGAGGTGGCGGCACAGCCCAGCCCCCGGAAAGTTGTGCCCGTTAAAGCAGCGTTAAAGGCCGCTGCAAAACGGAGGCACCTGACTCCGGTACCTTTGGCTCCACAGGACGAGTTATGTGAGCCTGTGGAATGGTCCGATGGATCCTCGGACGAGGATGAATTCCCGTTGGAGTCAGATGAGCCTGCAGGTCAGCTTGAGGCTGGTGTGATTGGCGATTGGTCGGAAGGGGTTGTTTTTGACACCCCCTCCATTCTGGCTCGAATGTTTGAAATTTTGAATTTAGATTCACCTGAGGCGGCCACCCTGCCAAAGGGTCAGTTATTTAAGGAGCCTCAGCCGCGTTGGGTTTTTCCCAGACAACACCACTTTGAGAGGGTGGTTCTTAAGGAATAGGAACATCCCACGCGGTTATCTGGAATCCCTTCCAGTTGGGAAAAGCGTTATCCTTTTCCGCCAGAGTTGGTAAAGCTTTGGTCTGTCCCTCCTGACGTCGATACCCCTGTGCTAGGGCTCTCCAGCACGGCTATGGTACAGTCTGCTGAGACCACTGTCCCTAAGGATGGGGAGGATCGTCGGATTGACCAATACGCGCGCCATGGCTTTATTTACTCCGGGTCAGCGTTGCGCCCGGTGTGTGCTTCAGCCCTTCTGCTATTGGCGATTAAGTCTTTAATTCAGGGGCTTTATGAGGATCTCAATCCCGCTTGTAAACAGTTCACTGCGCTTAAGCAGTGTGAATCTTTCGTGTCCTATGTCCTATCCGCTCAGGACGATGCACTGGCTATGAGTAGCAAGGCAGCGGCTATGCTGGTGGCTATTCGCAGGTCAGTATGGCTGCGTCAGTGGTCAGCGGACGCGGCTTCTAAAAGGGTGCTCACAGCTCTCCCCTTTTTGGGCTTGCGTCTGGGGAGAAAATTGATTCAGTCGCAAAGGGTGGTAAAATGCCACAACGCAAGAGGCCTCGTGTCCCCTTTAGGGGGGCAGGTTCCGGTAGGCCTTCCTTTCGAGGATTCAGAGCGGGCAGGGGTGCTTCCTTTCCCGCTACCAGAGGTGCAGGTTGGACTCGGGGGAGGGGCCGTGGCCGGTCTGCTCAGTCCTGGGGCACCAAGCCCAAACCTGCTGATAAGCCCACTCAACAATGAGGGGCTGCCCTCACCCGTGCGGGTGGGGGGACTATTGCGACACTTCTCCCAGGTTTGGAACCAAGTGGTTCCAAGCAGATGGATCCAGGAGGTAGTGTCGGCCGGTTGTGACCCGGAATTCGGGTCTCACCCTCCTTCACGGTTCGTTCGACCTCGGGTGCCCATCGATCCTTTGGCCACGCAGGGGCTCCTGGCGTCGGTAAGGAATCTGTTAGAGATGGCGGTCATCCGGCCGGTGCCGCGCTTAGAGATGGGCCTCGTTTTCTACTCCAATCTTTTCGCAGTCGCCGAGAGAGATGGGTCGGTTCGTCCCGGCCTGGACTCTCCTCAACACAGAGTGTTTCTTCCTTTTGCCCAAGTTCACACGAGAACGCTTCAGCTTTTTCCGTTAGCGTCTTGGGACCAGCAACCTCGGTCGCTGGATCGGTCCTTCCAGTTGTCCTCCCGAGTCCGGCAGTCCCTCCTGTGGTGGTTGGTCTCGACCAATCTTGTGTAGGGCAGGTCTTTCCTGACCCTTCTTTGGAAAATTGTCACCACGGACGCCACTCTGTCGGGATGGGGCGGATTCTGGAAGGAGCTGCAGTTTCAGGGGCAGTGGGGACCTCAAAGGCCCCACTTACCCATCAATATTCTGAAACTGAGAACCATCGGTCAGGTGCTTGCTCTCCTGACTCGGCTCGTTCTGGGCCTTCCGGTCCAGATGCGTTCAGACAATCAAACAGCGGTTGCTTACATCGGTCTTCAGGGAAGGACTCGCAGTCTGAGTGCTCTCAGAGCAGTGTCCCTGATCCTGACCTGGGTGGTGTCCCATGTTCCTTGTCTCTCGGCGGTTTACATTCCAGAGGTGAAGAACCAGGTAGCGGACCGGTTGAGCAGGGGCTCTCCCCGTCTGGGAGAATAGGCTCTCCATCCTCAGGTGTTTCGCTCACCGTGTCTCAGGTGGTGGACCCCGGAGGTGGGCCTGTTTGCCTCTCGTCACAATCACAGGCTCCCGAACTTCGTGTCGCTCTCCCAGGTTCCTCTGGCTCTGGCAGTGGACGCCATATCCCTGAGCTGGGGAGTTCTGGGATTTCTATACCTGTTTCCTCCGATGTCCATGCTGGGCAGGGTGCTTCAGAAGTTGGCTCTGGAAAGGGTGTCCGCCGTTCTCGTGGCCCCAAGGTGGCCAAGGCGAGTGAGGTTCGCAGACATCGTTCGGCTGGCAGTGGACCAGTTCGTTCTGCCTCTTCGGCCCGATCTGCTCACTCAGGGTCAATTGTGTTACCCCAATTTACCAGCGCTGGGTTTGATGGCCTGGCTGCTGAAACCTCCATCCTGAAGGAGGAGGGTCTTTCTGATTCAGTCATTAAGACTCTGATCAGTGCCCGGAAGAGGTCTTCTTCCATCACCTACTATAGGACTTGGAAAGCCTATATCGCTTGGTGTGAGATAAGATCTTTTCCTTGTAGGGTCTTTTCGGTCTCCAGGATTCTGGAGTTTTTACAATCAGGGCTGGACTCTGGTCTCCAGCTAAGTACATTGAAAGGGCAGGTCTCTGCCTTATCTATCTTTTTTCAGAAGCGTGTTGCGCTTAAATCTTTAGTTAATACTTTTTTCCAGGGGGTTACACATGTGCGGCCTCCCAGGAAACCATTACTCCCTGTTTGGGATTTGAATTTGGTTCTTTCGGCTCTTCAGGCTCCTCCTTTTGAGCCTTTGCAAGATATTGCTTTGTCTACCCTGACTCAGAAGATTGTCTTCTTGGTAGCGATCACTTCGGTCCGGCGTGTCTCGGAGTTGGCGGCCTTGTCTATCCAGGCGCCTACTTTGAGAGGCATCAGGATAAAGTGGTCTTTCGGTTCAAGCCAGACTTTCTTCCTAAGGTTGTTTCTGCTTTTCATTTGAACCAAGATATTGTTCTCCCCTCTCCTAATCCTAAGAATGACAAAGAGAGGGTTTTGCATTGTTTGGATGTAGTACGCTGTGTTAAGTACTACTTGATTATCACGTCTCCTTTTCGTAGGACGGATTCCTTTTTTGTTGTGCCCCATGGGCCTAAGAAGGGTTTGACACCAGCCAAATCTGCCATTAGCAAGTGGATACGTCAGGCAGTTACTGCGGCCTATTCTGCTAAGGGAAGAGTTCCCCCTTTTCGTATCACTGCTCATTCAACTCGCGCCGTTGGGGTGTCTTGGGCTTTTCAGCACCAAGCTTCTGTTGAACAAGTTTGTAAGGCCGCCACTTGGTCTTCTGTTCACACTTTTTCTAAGTTTTACAAAGTTGATGTGCGAGCCTCAGCGGATGCTGTTTTTGGCCGCAAAGTTCTGCAGACTGCAGTCATTTAAGTTATGCTTCACCTGGCCTTGAGATGCCCATCCCTTGTGGACACTGCTTTTGGATGTCCCATTAAGTGAAGAATATTTAAAAGTGAAGCGGGGTGTGTGGCACACCAAGAATAATACCATTTTGTGAGTACTCACCTGAAAAATGGATATTGTTGGTGTGCCACACACCCCGCTTCACTCCCACCCTTTTCGGTATTTCCGAAGCTTTTATATGGTGAAGCCTTTTTATTTTTATCAAAATTGATTTTGAGGTTACCGGTGGAATACTGGTACCTTGTCTTTCTGCTTTTTTTAATATACTGGTGATTGAAGGGAGGTACCAGGTATATATAGGCCGGAAGGGGGCTCGTTACAAGACTTCCTCTCTGCACTACGTCACCTGGCGGCGAGTTAACCCATTAAGTGAAGAATATTTAGAAGTGAAGCGGGGTGTGTGGCACACCAACAATATCCATTTTTTCAGGTGAGTACTCACAAAATGGTATTTTTGGAGTTTCTTCAGCATAATCTGGATCTTGGGTTCCAGCTTAGTACTTTGAAAGGACAGGTTTCTGCTGTCTGTTTTCTTCCAGAGGTCTTTTGCTGTACACCCGCTCGTTAAGACCTTTTTCCAAGGGGTCGCGCATGTGCGGCCCCCTTGGAAGGCTGTAGTTCCTGTTTGGGATTTGAATTTGGTTCTTTCAGCTCTGCAGGGTCCTCCTTTTGAGCTGCTACAGGATATTGCTCTTTCGGTTCTCACTCAGAAGGTTGCCGTCTTGGTGGCTATTATTTGGTGACTACTTCTTCCTTCCGCAAGACGGACGCTTTTTTCGTGGTGCCCTGCGGGCCCAGGAAAGGTTTGGCACCTGCTAAGTCTATGATTAGCAAACGGATTCGTCAGGCCATTGTTGGGGCCTATTCTGCTAAGGGAAGGACTCCCCCTTTTAGGGTCACTGCGCACTCTACTCGTGCTGTTGGTGCATTCTGGGCTTTTCAGCACCAGGCTTCTGTTGAACAAGTTTGTAAGGCTGCTACTTGGTCTTCTATTCACACTTTTTCCAAGTTTTGCAAGGGTGATGTGCGGGCTTCAGCGGATGCTGTTTTTGGCTGCAGTGGTTTGAGTTGGTACATTCTTTACTGTTTGTGGTTCCCACCCATGACGGACACTGCTATTGGATGTCCCACATGTCATGAAGATCGAAGTGGAGTGTATGGCATACTTAGAATAATACCGTTTTGTGAGTACTCACCTTTAAAACGGGTATTATGAGTGTGCCATACACTCCACTTCGCCCCACCCCTTTTTTTCAGGTATTCTGGGGCTTTTATATGGTGAACCATTGGTTTTGATAAGGTTATAATTGGTTCTTCCTGGTCCCCTTACTGCTTTTATACACTGGGGAATTGGTGGGAGGTCCCAGGTATATATGGACCGGGAGGGGCTTTTTTTGCATATTCATCTCTGCAGAAGTTCGCCCTCTACTGGAGATTACCCATATGTCATGAAGATCGAAGTGGAGTGTATGGCACACTCATAATACCCGTTTTAAAGGTGAATACTCACAAAACGGTATTTATAAGGTCTCGGGTGCCCTCGAACCCTCAGGCTGTACATGGGCTCCTGTTAGCAGTACAGAATCTTCTGGACATGAAAGTCATATGCCCGGTGCCTCCCTCGGAGAGAGGCAGGGGTTACTACTCCAATCTTTTCACGGTTCCCAAAAAGGATGGCTCCGTGAGACCCATTCTGAACCTAAAGATCCTCAACAGATTCATCAGAACCAAGAAGTTCCGCATTGAGACTCTGCGCTCGGCCATCAATTCCCTTCATCAAGGGGACTTTGACATCCATAGACATCAAGGATGCGTATCTGCATGTTCCTATTTTTCCAGCGCATCAGAGATTCCTCAGGTTCGCGGTGGAGGATCAACATTTTCAGTTTGTAGCCCTTCCCTTCGGGTTGACCTCTTCGCCGAGAGTCTTCACCAAGGTTCTGGCGGGCATAATGGCACTGCTCAGAGCTCAGGGCATTCGCATTGTGCCGTATCTGGACGACCTGCTAATCTCAGCTTCTTCCCTCCGGCAGGCGGAGCTGGACACACACCAGGTGGTGTCGACCCTGGAGAGGTTCGGGTGGGTGATCAACCGCTCCCAAGTACTCTCTCCCCCCATCAAGGGAGATTTC
Source organism: Gastrophryne carolinensis (assembly GCA_027917425.1). Lineage (NCBI taxonomy): Eukaryota > Metazoa > Chordata > Amphibia > Anura > Microhylidae > Gastrophryne > Gastrophryne carolinensis. The sequence goes on along the minus strand of CM051236.1, from coordinate 306,694,294 downwards.
ATTTCTGGGCATGAATCTGGATACCATTCTGGCCAAAGTGTTTCTGCCTCAGTCCAAGGTGCAGGGGATTCAGGATCTGATCCGTTTGGCAGTCCCTTCGGTGGTGGCTGGAGTCGAGCAACCTGTTGAGGGGCAGATCCTTTCTGGATCCTCACTGGGAGACGGTTACCACGGATGCCAGCCTGCCGGGCTGGGGAGGTTTCTGGAAAAGTCATCAGTTCAGCAGGGTGTGGGGTCCTCAGGAGGCTCACAACCCCATCAATGTCTTAGCTCAGAGCCATCCAGCTTGTCCTGTCACGGCTGACGTCGCACTTACAGGGTCTTCCGGTTCAGACTCGACCAGACAATCGGACGGCGGTAGCCTACATCAATCACCAAGGAGGGACTCGCAGCAGGAGTGCCCTCAGGGAAGTCTCTCTGATCCTGCACTGGACGGAGAGCAATGTTCCTTGCATTTCGGCAGTCTACATTCCGGGAGTGGAAAACACGGAGGCGGATTCCCTGAGCAGCGGGTCCTCTCGCCAAGGGGTCCCTTTGTCACAAGTGGTGGACTCCGTAGGTGGATCTCTTTGCCTCACGGCACAATCACAAACTCCCGGCCTTTGTGTCTCTATCTCAGGATCCTCTAGCTCTGGCAGTGGATGCCTTGTCCCTTGCCTGGAAGGATCTGGGGTTTCTGTACCTGTTTCCTCCCTTCTCCATGGTGGGCAAGGTGGTTGGCAAACTGGTTCTGGAAGGGTCACCAGCAATTCTGGTGGCTCCAAGGTGGCCAAGAAGGGTTTGGTACGCAGATGTTGTAAGGTTGGTGGTAGATCAGTACCGGCTTCCCATGTTTCCGGATCTGATTTCTCAGGGTCATCTGCTTTACCCCAATTCACAAATGCTGGCTTTGACGGCTTGGCTGCTGAAACCTTCATTCTGAAGGAGGAAAGTTTGTCTGAGGCTGTTGTTCAGACCTTGCTTAGAGCTAGGAAGCATTCCTCTTCTGGCATTTACTATAGGACTTGGCGGTCCTATATTGACTGGTGTGAGGCTAGGGGTGTTTTCGATTCCTAGGATTTTGGAGTTTCTTCAGCACGGTCTGGATCTTGGGTTCCAGCTTAGTACCTTGAAAGGGCAGGTCTCGGCTCTGTCTGTTTTCTTCCAAAGATCTTTTGCCTTACACCCGCTGGTTAAGACTTTTTTCCAGGGAGTTACTCATGTTCGGCCCCCTCGGAAGGCTATGGTTCCTGTTTGGGATTTGAATTTGGTTCTTTCGACTCTCCAGGGTCCTCCTTTTGAGCCGTTACAGGATATTGCTCTTTCTGTTTTCACTCAAAAGGTTGCCTTCTTGGTGGCTATTACCTCTGTTCAGCGTGTCTCTGAGTTGGTGGCTCTGTCAATTCAGGCCCCTTACTTTGAAAGACACCAGGACAAGGTGGTCTTTCGCTTTAAGCCAGATTTCCTTCCTAAGGTGGTATCTGCCTTCCATCTCAATCAGGATATTGTTCTCCCTTCCTTGTGCCCTAAGCCTAGCAATGAGGAGAGGGTCCTGCACAATTTGGATTTTGTTCGCTATGTTAAGTACTATTTGGTGACTACTTCTTCTTTCCGCAAGACGGACGCCTTTTTCGTGGTGCCCTGCGGGCCCAGGAAAGGTTTGGCGCCCGCCAAGTCTACCATTAGCAAATGCATTCGTCAGGCCATTGTTGGGGCCTATTCTGCTAAGGGGAGGACTCCCCCTTTTTAAGGTCACTGCGCATTCTACTCGTGCTGTTGGTGCGTCCTGGGCTTTTCAGCACCAGGCTTCTGTTGACCAAGTTTGTAAGGCTGCTACTTGGTCTTCCGTTCATAATTATTCTTGGTGTGCCACACACCCCGCTTCACTTCTTAAATATTCATCACTTCATGGGTTAATCCACCGCAGGTGGACGTAGTGCAGAGAGGAAGTCTTGTAACGAGCCCCCTTCCGGCCTATATATACCTGGTACCTCCCTTCAATCACCAGTATTTTTTCTCTCTGCTTGCTGACAAGTCAGAAGATGGAAGTCTCCTGCTTACAGGTAGGCCGGGGTATTCTTACCCTGCCACCCCCCTTTTGGTCTATTTCTGCCCGGTTTGAGTTTGTATACCTTTATGGTGAAATGGAAGCCTCCCAGCCTTGGCTGCTCACCGGGCAAATGGTAGATGGCACTTTAAGTGCCTAGGAGCTTATCTCCTACCGCTCGACCTCATGCCTGGGGCAATGCGGCTAACCGGCATGGTGATCCGGAAATGGGATGCCCCTGTCCCGAGGGTCCCCGTAGCCCCTTTCTCTCCCGTTCGGTCCCTTCTCCCTTCACTATGGGGGGAGGGGGGGTGGTGAGGGTGTGCTTTTAGTATGTGTTTCACTGTATCGCTGCTAACATATATGTCATGTTTATACATCCACTGTAGCATGTGTATATTTTGGGTCTGCTTTAAGGGCAGCTTGCGCTGGGTATGGGCTGGCCACTTCTCTGGCAGTTGGTCGCTTTGTGCCCCCTCCCACCTCTCCCCTCTCCTCGTCTGGCATTCGTTGAGCTTTGTCAGCACATGCGGTTTTTACCCTCCCCCCTCCGCCGCCTGGACGCGCGTGCTGTGATCAGCTGTAAAGTGTTCCAGCTGATCGGCGTAGGGGGGGGGCGGGTCCCGCTGGCGCGGCGCCGGGGGCGATTGGTCAGAGGGGGTTGTTTTTGACACCCCCTCCATTTTGGCTCAAATGTTTAAAATTTTGAGTTTAGATACGCCTGAGGCGGCCGCCCCGCCGAAGGGTCAGTTATTTAAAGAGCCTCAGCCGAGTTTGGTTTTTCCCAGACAGCACCACTTTGAGAGGGTGGTTCTTAAGGAATGGGAACATCCCACACGGTTATCTGGAATTCCTTCCAGTTGGGAAAAGCGTTATCCTTTTCCACCAGAATTGGTGAAGCTGTGGTCTGTCTCCTCCGGACGTCGATACCCCTGTACTAGGACTCTCCAGCTCGGCTATGGTACAATCTGCTGAGACCACTGTCCCCAAAGATGGGGAAGATCGCAGGATTGACCAATACGCTCGACATGGTTTTATCTATTCCGGGTCAGCATTGCGCCCGGTATGTGCTTCAGCCCTTCTTCTATTGGCAATTAAGTCCCTAATTCAGGGGCTATATGAGGATCTTGATCCCGCTTGCAAACAGTTCACTGCACTTAAGCAGTGTGAATCTTTTGTGGCTTATGTCCTGGCCGCTCAGGACGATGCGCTGACTATGAGTAGCAAGGCGGCAGCTATGCTGGTGGCTATTCGCAGGTCAGTATGGCTGCGTCAGTGGTCAGCAGACACGGCTTCCAAAAAGGTACTCACAGCTCTCCCCTTTTTGGGGTTGCGTCTGTTTGGGGAGAAAATTGATTCAGTCGCAAAAGATGGTAAGATGCCACAACGCAAAATGCCTCGTCCCTTCAGGGGGACAAGTTCCGGTAGGCCTTCCTTTCAAAGGTTCGGAGCGGGCAAAGGTGCGTCCTTTCCCGCTACCAGTGGCGCAGGTTGGACTCGGGGGAGGGGCCGTGGCCGGCCCACTCAGTCCTGGGGCACCAAGCCTAAGCCTGCTGATAAGCCCACTCAGCAATGAGGGGCTGCCCTCACCCGTGCGGGTGGGGGGACTATTGCGACACTTCTACCATTGGAACCATGTGGTTCTAGGCAGATGGATCCAGGAGGTAGTGTCGACAGGTCACAACCTGGAATTCGAGTCTCACCCTCCCTCGCGGTCCATTCAGGGGTCGGTTCATCCCGGCCTGAACTCTCATCAAGACGGAGTGTGTCTTTCTTTTGCCCAAATTCGCACAAGAACACTTCAGCTATTTCTGCTAGCGTGTTGGGTCCAGCAACCTCTGTTGTTGGATCAGTCCTTCCAATTGTCCTCCCGTGTACGGCAGTTCCTCCTGTGGTGATTGGTCTCGACCAATCTTGTATAGGGCAGGTCTTTCCTGACCCTCCCTTGGAGAGGTGTCACCACGGACACCGGTCTGTCGGGATGGGATAGATTCTGGAAGGAGCTGCGGCTTCAGGGGCAGTGGAGGCCCCACTTACCCATCAGAGAAATGTCCCTGATCCAGACATGGGCAGTGTTCCATGTTCCCTGTCTCACGGCGGTTTACATTCCAGAGGTGATGGAACAGGTAGCGGACCGGTTGAGCAAGTGCTTTCCCCGTCTGGAAGAATAAGCTCTCCATCCTCGGGTGGTTCTCTTGTTGTGTCTCCAATGGGAGACTCCGGAGGTGGACCTGTTGGCCCCTCATCACTATCACAGGCTCCCGAGCTTCGTGTCACTCTCCCGGGATCCTCTGGCTCTGACAGTGGACGTCAGGTCCCTGATCTGAGGAGCTCTGGGATTTCTATACCTGCTTCCTCCGTGGCCCTTGCTGGGCAGAGTTTTTCAGAAGTTGGCTCTGAAAAGGGTGTACGCCGTTCTCATGGCCCCAAAGTGGGCAAAACGAATAGGGTTCGCAGACATCGTTTGGCTGGCAGTGGACCAGTTCATTCTGCCTCTTCGGCCCGATCTGCTCACTCAGGGTCAATTGTGTTACCTCAATTTACCAGCGCTGGGTTTGATGGCCTGGCGGCTGAAACCTCCATCCTGAAGGAGGAGGGTCTTTCTGATTCAGTCATTAAGACTCTGATCAGTGCCCGGAAGAAGTCTTCTTCCGTCACCTACTATAGGGCTTGGAAAGCCTATATCCCTTGGTGTGAGATAAGATCTTTTCCTTGTAGGGTCCTTTCGGTCCCCAGGATTCTGGAGTTTTTACAATCAGGGCTGGACTCTGGTCTCCAGCTAAGTACATTGAAAGGGCAGGTCTCTGCCTTATCTGTCTTTTTTCAGAAGCGTGTGGCGCTTAAACCTTTAGTTAAAACTTTTTTCCAGGGGGTTACGCATGTGCGGCCTCCCAGGAAACCATTACTCCCTGTTTGGGATTTGAATTTGGTTCTTTCGGCTCTTCAGGCTCCTCCTTTTGAGCCTTTGCAAGATATTGCTTTGTCTACCCTGACTCAGAAGATTTTCTTGGTAGCTATCACTTCTGTCCGGCGTGTCTCAGAATTGGCGGCCTTAACTATCCAGGCGCCCTACTTCGAGAGGCATCAGGATAAAATGGTCTTTCGGTTCAAGCCAGACTTTCTTCCTAAGGTTGTTTCTGCTTTTCATTTGAACCAAGATATTATTCTTCCCTCTTGTGTCCTAATCCTAAGAATGACAGAGAGGGTTTTGCATTGTTTGGATGTAGTACGCTATGTTAAGTACTACTTGATTATCACGTCTCCTTTTCGTAGGACGGATTCCTTTTTTGTTGTGCCCCATGGGCCTAAGAAGGGTTTGGCACCAGCCAAATCTGCCATTAGCAAGTGGATACGTCAGGCCGTTACTGCGGCCTATTCTGCTAAGGGAAGAGTTCCCCCTTTTCGTATTACTGCTCATTCCACTCGCGCTGTTGGGGCGTCTTGGGCTTTTCAGCACCAAGCTTCTGTTGAACAGGTTTGTAAGGCCGCCACCTGGTCTTCTGTTCACACTTTTTCTAAGTTTTACAAAGTTGATGTGCGGGCCTCAGCGGATGCTGTTTTTGGCCGCAAAGTTCTGCAGACTGCAGTCATTTAAGTTATGCTTCACCTGGCCTTGAGATGCCCTTCCCTTGTGGACACTGCTTTTGGATGTCCCATGAAGTGATGAATATTGAAGAAGTGAAGCGGGGTGTGTGGCACACCAAGAATAATACCATTTTGTGAGTACTCACCTGAAAAATGGATATTGTTGGTGTGCCACACACCCCACTTCACACCCGCTCTTTTTGGTATTACCGAAGCATTTATATGGTGAAGCCCTTTTTTATTTATATCAAAATTGATTTTGGAGGTTACTGGTGGAATACTGGTAAGTATTACTGCTTTTTAAATATACTGGTGATTGAAGGGAGGTACCAGGTATATATAGGCCGGAAGGGGGCTCGTTACAAGACCTCCTCTCTGCACTACGTCACCTGCGGTGGATTAACCCATGAAGTGATGAATATTTAAGAAGTGAAGCGGGGTGTGTGGCACACCAACAATATCCATTTTTCAGGTGAGTACTCACAAAATGGTATTTTTCATAAGTTTTTTCATAAGTTTTACAAGGTTGATGTGCGGGCTTCAGCGGATGCTGTTTTTGGCCGCAAGGTTCTGCAAGCTGCAGTGGTTTAAGTTGGTGCATTCTTTTACTGTTTTTGGTTCCCACCCATGACGGACACTGCTATTGGATGTCCCAGATGTCATGACTGTGGAAACGGAGTATATGTCACACTTGGAATAATACCGTTTTGTGAGTACTCGCCTGTAAAACGGATATTATGAGTGTGACATACACTCCGCTTCACCCCACCCTTCTGGTATTCCGGATCCTTTATATGGTGAACCATTGTTTGTTAGTATCATTATAATTTATTCTTCCTGGTCCCCTTACTGCTATCTTACACTGGAATTGGTGGGAGGTCCCAGGTATTTATGGACCAGGAGGAGCTCCTTTTTTTGCATTCATCTCTGCAGAAGTTCTCCCTCTCTACTGGAGATTACCCAGATGTCATGACTGTGGAAGCGGAGTGTATGTCACACTCATAATATCCGTTTTACAGGTGAGTACTCTCAAAACGGTATTTTTGTTCTTGCATGGCACGGCCTGCTTCGACCCACCCTTGTTATCGTTATTCTTGGTTGCCTCTTTATGGTGATTGTTCCAAGTTAATTGGGGTTCATTACCCTTTTTGACATTTTTTACCTTTATTCTCTCCCGGCTTCTTGTCTCACTGCTTGTCTATGCTGGGAACTCTATGGTTAATCCCGTTTTTTATAGGGGGCCGGGAGATGCCACAGCTCTTCTGCAGTACACTGCGCCACCTTGTGGCGGAATAACCCAACTGTTAGACACTGCCTGCTTCGGTATTTATATCTCACAGAATTGCTATTCTAAGTATACAGTACGTCCTAATACTTACATTTGGGTTATCCTCCGCCAGATGGCGCTGTGCACTGCAGACATGCAAAAACAGGCTCCTCCCGGCCCTTCATATACCCAGAGACCTCCCCAGATTCTCTGCAGTGCTGACTGCGAAGACATGAAGTATCACTCTCTCGCAGGTAAGCGGGGCTATTACAGCCTGCGGCCCTGTTGGACTATTCCCACCCGTTGTCCTTGTGATGTGCCTCCCAGCCTGGGCTGCGCTGGTCGGGTGAAGGTAGGCAGCACCATGCGTGCTTAACAGAGCCATGCTCCGCCGCAGTCCCCCACCAAAGGGTAGGCGGTTTAGGCTGATGGTGAGCCTCTAGGGGATGCCCCTCCCGCACTATTGCCCCATGACCCGTGTAGCGGTGGGCCCTGTGTAAAGGGTCGCCATCCTCCCTCGTTTCCCCCCGTATTCGAATGCTCCGAATGCTCTTTTTATTTGGCCGCCGCCGTCTTTGCCTTCTCACTTTATTAAAATTTACTGTGCTGGGTGGCGGCGTCGTCAAACTACTAGTATCCATTAGCAGATGCGTTTAACTAGCATATCCTATGCTTGGCTTGTGAAGCCTGGACGGCTAACTCAGAGGTTCGTGCTATTTGGGGGAGACGGGGACCTGACGTGGCGCGCTCCGCGTCACGCCCAGATTGGGCCCGCCCTTCGAGGTTCGGTTGGCGCTATTTTGTTGCTCTTCGCGCGTGTTTGCGGTCCTTCTCCTCCCCAGGTCGGTAAGTGCCCTCGCGGGCAATTTCATCATTAGTATTTTTTCTGCTGCGCATGGCCCTGACACCTCTTATTCCCCTTCTGTCTTTCAGACGTCAAAGATTCCGGCGGCTTCTCCCGGCCTAACATATATTGTAGCGGGCTTACAAAATTCTCCCACATTCCTAGCGGGTCTTTGGGACATCCAGGGTTGCCTATTGCATAAATCCCTACTGGCATATATTGCATTGATAATCACCATATGGAGGCATCTCAGAATTATGTGACCGGGGTCCCTCCGGGACAAGACCGGCTGTGTACAGCGTGTGGACTGCCCCATGCTGATGCGGACCCTGTGCTGAACAAGTGCTGGCCCTGCAGTCGGGGTTGCCAGTGGCTGCGCCTCGTTTCAATACACCTGTCTCCCCGTGCTTAAATCTCACTCCTTATGAGTCACACTCGAGCAGGAATGACCAGCAAGTCGTGCCGCGCAGACTGCCTACGGCCGATCAGGTGATTTCGAGGTTGGCAGAGCGCTTGGGCCCTGGTAAGAAGCGGTCCCTGACGCCTCCGGTTTCGCCCATTCCTTCTGAATCTGAGGAGTTCACTGTTTAGCAGGGTTTTGCTCTTTCGGATGAAGGTCGGCTGTTCTCTGACTCGGGCTCATCTGACGAGGGGCCGAGGAGTCATGATGATACGGGCCCCGGTTCTTGGGGCATGTGTGACACCGATGAATTACTGATAAAGATCTTCGAGGTCTTGTCTATCTCTCTCCCTGGTGAGGCCTCCAGGCCTAGAAGGGAGAGTTTTCATACAGCGCCGCCGCGTTTGGAATTTCTGGAGCAGGATCACTTCCAGGCTCTTGTACTCAAAGAATGGCAATGTCCTAGTAAACTTCCAGGGGACTGGGATTGGAAATACCCTTTTCCCCCTGATGTGGTTAACTGCTGGTCATCACCTCCCGTGGTGGGTGCACCCATCATTGGGGTTCTTAACCCCCCCTTTATTGCAGCCCCTACTTATCGTACCCTACGGGATGCTGAGGACCGGCGCATTGATAGGCTGGCTTCCAACGCCTTTTCTTGTGCAGGGACGACTCTGCACCCGGTCTGTGCCGCGGCCATCACTGCAGTGGCCGCTAGGAGCCTCATCAGAAAGATGATTGATCATCAACCTGAGGATCTCCCCTGGGAGGTGTTTAATGCACTCTCCAGTTGTGATGTATTTGTAAGATTTATCCTTTTAGCGCTGGATGACACCATTAGCATGTGCGCAAGAACTTCCACCCTTGCGGTAGCTATACGCCGACTGGTCTGGCTGCGACAGTGGGGTGTTGACGATGCTACAAAAAAGACTCTTACTGGGCTTCCCTTTAGAGGGAGACGCCTATTCGGGGCCCGTCTGGACCTGTTTGGAAAAAAGGGCAAAACACCCCTTTGCAGAAGGCGGTCTCGGCCTTCTCGGGGCAGGGGCACCCCTCCACCCCCCTAGGTTAGTGTCAAACCCGAAACAAGGGTGTCCTTCCAGATTTTTGGTGTAGATTCCTGCCCCAGGAGTGGCAGACAACGCCCTGGCCCCTCCGGCAGGACTAAGTCCAAATCTTTCACCTCGCCTGGGCGAGGGGATGGCCGCAGCACCTTGCTCCTATCAGGAGGCGTCATGCCTCGTTCTGATGAAGTCAGGAGGAAGTTTCCTCTGGATGCAGGATAGTGTCTGCTGGGCGGCCCCTTCCCGAGATTGTCAGGATGCTTCTGGTCCCTCCCTCTCTTCTGATGTTGGCACAGGCCACGCGCGGCCTGCGAGGTCTGGGGTCACCTGCAGGTTGCCCTTAACAGACAGAGGCAGGGGCCTCTACACCAACCTTTCCACATTCCTCCAAAAGGATGAGGCACTCTGCCCATTATGGCCTTCCATAGGTGCGGCAATTTACATTTACAGCGCCCTGTGTCCAGGGACCTCTTGCTGTCTGTGGAGATCTAAGATGCTTATTTCTTTGCCACTGTGTCTTCTGGACACCGAGGATCTTACGGGTTAGTGTTGGAAGTCCAACACTGCTGATTGTGGCCTTATCTGGCCTCTTTACTGCTCCCAGAGTGTTCGCCAAGGCGATGACGGGGGTGATGTCTCTGATGAGACCAAGGGGGCGTCCGCGCGAGGATCTGCCTGGTCTTCCTTCCTTGCTTCCCAATCTCTACGTCAGGCCAAGTTTGTTACTCGGCTAGTGGTGTCCTTTGGGAGTCTTTGGATGGGTGCTCAATCACCTCAATTCCTCTTTTTTCCCCTTATTTGGTATCTCCATTCCTAGGGTTGAACTTGGATTCGGTTCAGGCGGGAACCTGCTTCCTTGACTATAAAGTGGACAATCTGGTTACATGGGCTCGGTCCCTCTTTGCTTTTCCTGTCTCTTCACCAGGCTGGATTGCAGCTGGTGGGCTTGTTGGTGGCTGTTCAAAGGTTGTCCCTTATGCTCAGTGCCCTTGGGCTCTTCTGCAACTTATATTGTAAATGCTGGACTGGGTTCCAGCATCCCTGGAGCTGGGTCTGTGTACCCTTCCACCTTGGTACGGTGGTTCCCCTTGAGACTGTTGTACTCGAGGAACCAGTCAGGGGGGCGCCCCCTTCCTTGCGACTTCCTGTAGTTGGATACCAAATCTATCAGGTTGACGGAGGGGGGACTTTTTTCTTCTAAAATCCCCTGTGGTTCCGGGGGAGGTGGGACCTTTAGGGGTCCATTCACCTGTCTATTTTTGAAGCAGTAGGCTTTCAGGTTGGCTCTATCTCGCTGGACTTCTCCTTTGCGGGATCTGCCTATTTGGGGGCTCCTTGGTCTGTATGACAGTGGCCTGTATTAATTATCTGTGTGGACTCTGAGCAGGATGATCCTCCAGGAAGGTATCTGACCCTGATCTGGGTGGAGGACAGCGTTCCCTGCATATCTGATATTCGCTCCAGTGGATGTCCTTCTGCGACAGGATGTGCTAATTCTTGTGTCTCTATGTGATCCGTCTAGTGTGGATCTTTTTGGGCCCGTCACTGTCTGGGTTCTAGGCCCTTGTTTCCCTGTCTGATTGTTCTGACCTTGGTCATGAGGCTTAGTAACTTTATGCTGGACATTCTGTTCTGTATGTCTTATCTTCATTCACCCTGCTTGGCAGGGTTCTGCGCAAGTTCGCTCTGGAAGGGGGAACCAGTGATACTGGTGGCCCGGTGGAGTGTGGTTTGCAGATGTGGTACTGTGGACAGCGGACCTGTATGTCCTGTCGGAGTGCTGATCTGCTCACTCAGGCCCCCCTTTTCTATTTCACCCCAATCTACAGACTCTGGTCTGGATGGCCTGATGGTTGATTCATCCACCTTGATGGAGATGGGCGTATCTTCTGGGTGTCTGTGACTTCTGGAAGTCTGGTCTCTCCCCTGTGGGCGCTCTCTGTTCCCAGGGTTCTAGAGTTATTACAGCATGGGTTGGAGTTGGCTCTCCTACTCGGTACTCTGGTGGTTCAGGCTCTGCCCTGTCCGTCTTCCGGTAGAAGTCTTTACTCAGCTCTTTTGCCTGGGTTGACCATTCTTTCGGGGATTGCTCAGCGGCATCCCCCACGTAGTTCTAGGGTCCTTGTTGGGATTTGAATTCTATTCTGTTTGCCTTGCGGGGTGTTCCCCTTTGGCCCTATTCCGGATGCTGTTCTTATCCACAAGGTTGTCCTTCTGGGGGCTGTTACTTCAGTCGGACGTGTGCCTGAGCAGGCGGCTCTGTTTAGCTAGCTCTCGTTCTTTGATATATATACACCGAGATGAGGTGGTGTTCCGCCTTACGCCGGATCTTCTGCCTAAGGTGGTGTCTTAGGCTCATGTATTAAGACATTGTCTTTCCTCTGGGCTTTATTCCTAGTATCGCTGAGGCAAGGGGATCTATTTTCCCTCAATAGGTGCTGGAATTTTTTTATCTGGATTGTTTCTTGTCCTTTAGGGGGATTGATGCTCCTTGGGGTTTGTGGGCACCTACATCTGTATGTGCCTGATCTCGTTTGCCTCCAGGGGTTAAGCAGCCTTGGGCCTAGCCTTTACTTGGATAGATGTCCTTTCTGGTCCTAGGGAAGGTTTGACTTTTCTGGGCTACTATTAGCTTTTGATCTTGTCAGGCTGTTACTCAGGCCTATTTCTTTATGGGGAAGAGTTTCTTCTCACTCTATTTCTGATTCCACTGGTGCCTTGGTATGTTTGGGCCTTTCAGCACCAGGTTTTGTTGAACAAGTTTGCTAGACCGCTACTTGTTTTTTTGTTCGTACCTTTTCAAAGGTTGTTTTGATGTTGACGTTAGAGCCTTTGCTCATGTCGCTCTTGGTGGCAAGGTTTGCAGGTGCCAGTGTTTTACTGTCTGCTGTGCCTTTTTTGTTGGGGATCCCACCCTACTTTATGGACACTGATATTGGATGTCCCAAGTGTAAGTATCTGGAGCAGGACGTACTGTATACTTAGAATAATACAATTCTGTGAAATACTCACCTGTAGAATTGGTATTATACGTATACAGTACGTCCTGCTCCACCCCACCCTGGTTTTTGCATTATTCTGGATCCCCTGTATGGTGATTGTTGTTATTGTTATCATTACCAGTTGTTTTGGGGGGTTAAATTCTCCCGGCTTCTGGTTCACTGCTTTTCAATGCTGGGGATTTGTGGGAGGTCCCTGGGTATAGGAAGGAGCCTTTGCGCTTGGCGGCGGCTTTGCCTCAGGCGCTGGTGCGCCGTTATTGGCTGCTTGTCACGTGTGCTGCTTCACACTCTTCGGGGGACGGGGCCCGCGGTTGGCGCGTTCTGCGTCACCATCTCCACGGCCCGCCCCTCAAGGTATACCCGGCGCCATTTTCCTTGATCTGGCTGCTGCATGACTGCCATCTTACTACCGCGGTCGGTGAGTGCCCTCGCGGGCGGCTTTATTTACCCTATGTCATTTTACATGTCGCTTACGGGTTCTTTTCGCTTATGTCTTTCAGACGGGCCGACCTCTATTGGTTTCTCCCGGCCCTACTTCCTCTATTTAGTTATTAAACTTGTGAGGCCTAGTGTGTAAATTACTCCCACTTCCCTAGCGGGTTATTGGGGCATCCCGGGTTGCTTTTATGGCATGAATCCCTATCGGCCTATTGTGCCGCTATAATCACCATATGGAGGCGTCTCAGGATAATGTGCTCGGGGTTCCTTCGGGACAAGCCCGGCTGTGTGTAGCTTGTGGGGTGTCCCCTATTGGCGCAGACAATGTGCGGGTCTGTGTACCTTGTGCCCAGCAGGTGATTAAGCTGCAGCCTCGTTTACCAGTAGCTGGGCCTGCGCCTCGTATGGCTTCACCTACTCCCCCAAACTTAAATTTGACTCCCATTGAGTTGCATACAAGTGGGGATTCTCGGCCTGATGTGTATTCTAGACTGGCTAATGTTGAGAAGCTGCTTGCTAATACCTTGGTGCGTAAGGCCTCTGCTAAAAAGCGGCACTTTACGCCTGATGTCACTCTTTTCCCTATGGAAGCTGATGAGTTATTCTTAGTATACAGTACGTCCTGCTCCAGATATAGTACTTACACTTGGGTTATCCTCCGCCAGATGGCGCTGCACTGCAGAGACATGCAAAAACAAGCTCCTCCCGGCCCTCAAATACCCGGGGACCTCCCACAAATCCCCAGATTTCTCTGCAGTCTGACTGCGAAGACATGAAGTATCACTCTCTCGCAGGTGAGCGGGGCCATCAAAGCCTGCGGCCCTGTTGGACTATTCCCACCCGTCCTTGTTGTGTTGTGCCTCCCAGCCTGGGCTGCGCTGGTCGGGTGAAGGTAGGCAGCACCATGTGTGCTTATGGAGCGCTGCTCCTCTGCAGTCCCCCACCAAAGGGTAGGCGGTGTAGGCTGATGGTGAGCCTCTATGGGATGCCCCTCCCGCATTACTGCCCCGTGTAGCGGTGGGTCCTGTACCAAGGACCGCCATCCTCCCTCGTTCCCCCCGTAGTCGGGGGGGGGGGGGGTAGAAAGAGGGGGTGTGTGGTCTGTATTGGATCCTTGCACGTATATGGCCCTTTGTCTGTTTTTGGACTTTCATACATAAGGCGTCAGCCGACGCGACCTTTCTATGTTTTTTACTTGCGGACTGCCGCCGGGCGGCGGCGTTAACTCAGACAACTACGTTTCCTCATTGGCTGTTGTCGGACTTCGCGCTCTTCAGGAGGGCGGGGTCTGGTTTGGCGCGCTCCGCGTCATGGACCGCTGGCCCGCCTTTCGAGGTACACGGCGCCAGTTTGCCTGTTTGACGCATGGGACGCCCCTGATTACCGCGGTACTGTAAGTGCCCTCGTGGGCGGTTTATTTTCATTATAGTTTTCCTGATTCTGACACCATTTTCTTCTCCTTGTGTCTTTCAGACCGGTGAACACCATTGGCTTCTCCCGGCCCGGTGTAAAATTATAGCGGGCCTTGTTATATTCTCCCACTTCCCTAGCGGGTCTTTGGGGCATCCAGGGTTGCTTATAGTGTAAATCCCTACTGGCATATTGTGCCTTGCATAATCACCATATGGAGGCATCTCAGAATTATGTGACCGGGGTCCCTCTGGGACAAGACCGGCTGTGTATAGCGTGTGGACAACCCCATGCTGATGCTGACGGGGCACGGGTCTGCGGACCCTGTGCCGAGCAGGCACTGGCTCTGCAATCAGGCCTGCCAGTGGCTGCACCTCGCTTCATTTCACCTATTTCCCCTTGCTTAAATCTCACTCCTGCTGAGTCGCATATAAAAGGGGAGTTGCAGCCTGTTGCGTCTTCCAGACTGCCCACGGCTGAATAGTTCATTGCGAGGTTGTCAGAGCGCAAGGGCCCTGGTAAGAGCGGCACTTGACGTCTCCTGTCTGTTTTTCCTATGGGAACTGAGGTGTTTTCTACTCCGTGTGACTATTCCCCTTCTGATGGAGAGCTATTCTCTGACTCTGGCTCATCTGAGGAGAGGCCGAGGAGTCATGACGATTCTGGACCTGAATACTGGGCCCAGTGTGACACTATTTGTTGATCAAGGTCTTTAAGGCTCTGTCTATCTCTTTCCCTGGTGAAGCTTCCAAGCCGAGAGGGGAGCGTTTCCATACAGCAACAGCACGTTTGGAATTCCTAGAACAGGCTCACTTCCATGCTCTTGTTCTCAAGGAATGGGAATGCCCCAGTAGACTTTCAGGGGTCCCAGGGGATTGGAATAGGAAATACCCCTTTCCCCCTGAGGTGGTTAATTGCTGGTCATCTCCCCCCGTGGTGGATGCCCCGATCATTGGGGTTCCTAACCCCCCCCTTTATTACAGCCCCTGCTCATAATACCCTTTGGGATGCTGAGGACCGGCGCATTGAGCTGCTGGCCTCCCACGCCTTTTCTTGTGCAGGGACGGCGTTGCGCCGGTCTGTGCCGCGGCTATTACTGCAGTGGCCACTAGAACCCTAGTCAGAAAGATGCTTGATCATCATGCTGATAATCTCCCCTGGGAGGTGTTTAATACACTCTCCAACTGTGATATGTTTGTAAGATTCATCCAATTAGCGTTGGACGACACCATTAGAATGTGTGCAAGAACTTCTGCCCTTGCGGGGGCTATACGCCGCTTGATTTGGCTGCGACAGTGGGGGGCTGATGATGCTACAAAAAAGACTCTTACTGGGCTTCCCTTTAGAGGGCAACGCTTGTTTGGGGTCCGTCTAAACCTGTTTGGAAAGAAGGGTAAGTCACCCCAACGCAGGCGGCCGTCTAGGCCCCCTCTGGGCAGGGGCACTCCTATTTCCCCCATTTCCCCAGACTCCGGCCCCGGGAGCAGCAGACAACGCTCTGGCCCCTCCGGCGGGGCTAAGCCTAAATCTTCCACCAATCCCCCTCAGGCGTGATGGGGCGCCCTCGCCCGTCTGGGTGAGGGGATGGCTGCGGCACTTTGCTCTTGTCAGGAGGCTTTACGCCTCATACTGCTGGATTCAGGAGGTTGCGTCCTCCAGATACAAGATAGTTTGCTGCGCGGTCTTCCCCAGTTTTTATCAGGTCCCAGGTACTTCTGGTCCCTGCCGCTGTTCAGTTGTTGACACAGGCCATGCCAGGCCTGCGAGGTCGGAGGGTCTCTTGCAAATTGCCCGTAACAGGCAGAGGCAGGGGCCGCTACACCAACCTTTCCACAGTCCCCCAAAGGATGGGTCGGGCTGGCCCATTCTGGATTCACAGGTTCTCAGCAATTCTCCAGTTACAGGCAGTTTCTGCATGGTAACTCTGAGATGGGCCATCAGCACCTTGCGCCCAGTGGGCTTCTTGCCATCTGGGGAGCTCTAAAATGCTTATGTTTACATCCCTGTGCCTTCAGGACACTGAGGCTCTTCAGGTTCGTGTTGGCAGTCCAACACTGCTAATTGTGGCCTTGTTATCTGGCCTCTCTTCAGCTCCCAGAGTGCTCACCCAAGTGCTGACGGGGGTGATATCTCTGAGACCAAGGGGTGTCCGCGCGATAACCTATCTGGACATCTTTTCTCACTTCCCAGTCTCTGCGTCAGGCTAAGTTGGATACCCGGCTGGTGGTGTCCATTGGGAGTCATTTGGATGGGTGATCAGTCACCCCAAGTCCTCATTGTCCCCTTAAATGGAAACTCCATTACTGAGTGAATCTGGATTAGGTTCAAACCAGAATCTCCCCTTTTCAGCAGTAAAGTGGGCAATCTGGTCACATGGGCTCAGTCCCTCATTGCTGTCCCGGTCCCCTCACCAGGCAGGGATGCAGCTGGTGGGCCCGTTGGTGGCTTGCTCGAAAGAGGTCCCTCTTGCTCAGTTCCCTTTGGGCCCTTCTGCGACTTCTATTGTTAATACAGGACAGGGATCCAGCATCCCTGGAGCAGGGTCTGTGGACCTTCCCACCTGGTAGAAGGTTTCTCTTGGAGTGGATGAGCTCAAGGAACCTGTCTGGGGGCAGTTCCTTCTTGCCCCTTCCTAGAAACGGTCACCATGGCTGCCAACCCATCAGGTTGAAGGGGGAGGGTTTCTTATGAAACTCCCTGCGATTCTGGGAAAGGTGGGGCCCTTAGAAGGTCCTTACGCCTATTGCTGTTTGAAACAGTGAGCGTTTTCAGTTGGTTCTATCTCGCTTGACTACTTCCCTTCTGGGCCTGCCAGTTTGGGGGCGCTCGGTCTGTCTGACCGTGTCCTACATTAATCATTGGAAGGGGTCTGGAGCTGGTGGACCCTCCAGGAAGTGTCTGTTCCTAATCTGGATGGAGACAATGTTCCCTGCATATCAGTGATATTCGCTCCGGTGGAGCCCCTCTGCGGCAGGATGTGCTTATCCCTGTGTCACTATGGGGTCCAAACAGTTGTGGATCTTCTGTCACTATCACAGGCTCTCGGCCTTTGTTTCCCTGTCCCAGGATCCTCTGGCAGTGGTCCGGATGCCTTAGTAACGTCATGACTGGACGTTCGGTTCTGTATGTCTCTTCTCCATTCCCCCTGCTAGGCAGGGTTCTGCGCAAGATTGCTCTGGTAAGGGGACCAGTGATTCTGGTGGCCCCCAGGTGCCCTAGTAGAGCGTGGTTTGCAGACATGGTACCGAGGACAGTAGTTTTCTGTACCTTTTGCCAGGAGTGCCAGCTCTGATCACTCAGGGCCCTCTTTACGTCACTCCAATCTACAGTCTCTGGCCTAGTCGGCCTGACTGAAACATCCATATTGATGGAGACAGGCTTATCTGTCTCGGTGATTGAGACTATGGGGAGGCTAGGAGCAAGCTTCTTCCTCTTCTTCTATCTGTTATAGGGTATGGCATACCCATATTGATTGGTGTGAGTCTAGGTCTCTTCCCTGTTGGGCGTTCTCGGTTCCCAGGGTTCTAGAGTTGTTTTAAACATGATTTGGAGTTGGTTCACCAACTCAGTACTCTGATGGGTCAGGTTCTGCCCTGTCCACCTTGCCTTAGTAGTCTCTGGTTCAGTCTTCCTTGGTTAAGACTTCTTTCAGGGGGTACTCATGTGCGTCCCCCATGTAATCCTATGGTCCCTGCTGGGATTTGAAATTGAATTTCATTCTGTCTGCTTGCAGGGTTTTGTCCCTTTGGTCCTATTGAGGATGCTGTCTGGCTGTTCTTACCCTCAAGGTTGTCCTTCTGGTGCCTGTTACCTTGGTCAGGCGTGTGTTAGTGGCCGGCTCTGTCTACCTAGCCCCCACTCTTTTAGATACAACAGGATAAGGTGGAGTTCCGTCTGAAGCCATACTCTCTCCGCATCAGGTGGTGTCCTATGTTCATTGATTCGAGATATTCTTCCTGCTGTGCCTTTTTCCTAGCAATGCTGAGGAAAGGGTTCTGCATTCCTTGAACAGGTGTTGGAAGTTTTTCCTTGGTAGTCACTGTGTCTTTTAGGAGAACTGATGTTCCTTGGGGCCTATGGTCATTACATCCTGAATGTGCCCGATCTCTTCTGCTCTCAGGGAGTTGGGTGGCTTTGGCCCTGGTTATTACTTTAATGGATGTTCCTTCTGGTACTTGGAAGGGTCTTTTGGCTTCTGCCAAGTCTACGGCTAGCGATTGGATTTGTCAGGCTGTTACTCAGGCCTATTCCAACAAGGGGAAGAATCTTCCTTTTCGCTTTGATTCCTTTTCTATTCGTGCTTTGATGCCTCTTGGGCTTTTCAGCACCAGGCTTCTGTTGAACTGGTTGGCTAGGCCACTACCTTGGCCTTCTGCTCATACATTTGCCAAGTTGTACAAGGTTGATGTTAGGGCCTCAGCTCATGCTGTCTTGGCCGTATGGTTATGGAGGTGACAGTGGTTTTAAACGGTCTGCTGTTGTCATTTTTGTTGGGGATCCCACCCTACTTTATGGACACTGCTATTGGATGTCCCAAGTGTAAAGTACTATATCTGGAGCAGGACGTACTGTATACTAAGAATAATACAATTCTGTGAAATACTCACCTGTAGAATTGATATTATTTGAATACAGTACGTCCTGCTCCACCCCACCCTGGTTTTTTGCATTATTCTGGATCCCCTGTATGGTGATTGTTACCATTGTTATAGTTACCAGTTTTGGTGGTTAATTCTCCCGGCTTCTTGTTCACTGCTTTTCAATGCTGGGGATTTGTGGGAGGTCCCCGGGTATTTGAGGGCCGGGAGGAGCCTGTTTTTGCATGTCTCTGCAGTGCAGCGCCATCTGGCGGAGGATAACCCAAGTGTAAGTACTATATCTGGAGCAGGACGTACTGTATACAAATAATATCAATTCTACAGGTGAGTATTTCACAGAATTGTATTTTTGCATCTGTCTGGCTATACCCCTTTGGATGAAGGGGAGTTATTCTCTGTCTCAGAGTCATCTGGTGAGAGGCCCAGAGGTCATGATGATTCTGGTTCTGACCCCTGGGCCCCAGATGATACTGATAAGCTGTTGGCTCAGATTTTTTAGGTTCTGTTTATCTTTCCCCCTGTTGCGGCCCCCAGGCAACAGGGGGAATTGTTTCATACTGCTAAGCCACGTTTAGAATTTCCTTAGCAAGCCCATTTTAATAACCTTGTGCTCAGGGAATGGGAGCGTCCCAGCAGGCTTCCTGGTGTAGAGTTGGAATAAGAGGTATCCCTTTCCTGCTGATGTGGTGAAGTGTTGGTCATCCCCTCCTGAAGTGGATGCCCCGGTCCTTGGGTTATCCAACACCTCTGTCATGCACTCCCCTGACTCTACTACACTGCAGGATGCTGAGGACCGGTGCATTGATCAGCTGGCGTCCCATGCCTTTGCATGTGTGGGGACGGCACTCTTCAGGGGGGCGGGGCCTGGCGCGCCCCGCGTCACTGCTCGCTCTGGCCCGCCCTTTTTCTGCCTAGGTGCTGTCTGCTTTTCATTTGTATCAAGATATTATTTCTTCATTGTGCCCTAATCCTAGCAATGCTTAGGAAAGGGTTTTGCATTCCTTGGATGTGGTCAGGTGTCTGAAGTATGACCTAGTTGTAACTGCGTCCTTCAGGAAAACTGATGCTCTTTTTGTGGTCCCTTCTGGTCCTACGAAGGGTTTGGCTCCTGCCAAGTCTACTGTCAGCAAATGGATCCGTCTGGCTGTGATTCAGGCCTATTCTGAATTCTCCCTTACGCCTTATTGCTCATTCTGCACGTGCTATTGGTGCCTCTTGGGCCTTCCAGCACCAGGCTTTCTGTTGAACAAGTTTGCAAGGCAGCTACTTGTCTTCTGTTCATACCTTTTCAAAGTTTTACAAGGTTGATGTTAAGGCCTCAGCTGTTGCTGTTTTTGGCCGCAAGGTTTTGCAGGCGGCAGTGGTTTAAACTGTCTGCTGTTACCTTTTTTATTGGAGATCCCACCCTACTTTATGGACACTGCTATTGGATGTCCCAAGTGTAAGTAATCCATCTGGAGCAGAACGTACTGTATACTAAGAATAATACAATTCTGTGAAATACTCACCTGTAGAATTGGTATTATAAGTATACAGTACGTCCTGCTCCACCCCACCCTGTTTTTTTTGCATTATTCTGGATCCCCTGTATGGTGATTATCATTGTTATAGTTACCAGTTTTTGGGTGGTTAAATTCTCCTGGCTTCTTGTTCACTGCTTTTCAATGCTGGGGATTTGTGGGAGGTCCCCAGGTATTTGAGGGGCCGGGAGGAGCATGTCTCTGCAGTGCAGCACCATCTGGCGGAGGATAACCCAAGTGTAAGTAATCTATCTGGAGCTGGACGTACTGTATACTTATAATACCAATTCTACAGGTGAGTATTTCACAGAATTGTATTTTTATGACTTATGTCCTCTCTGCGTTGGATGATACCATTAGAATGTGTGGCAGAACCTCTGCCCTTGTGGTGGCTATACGCTGCTCGGTTTGGCTGCGCCAGTGGGCTGCTGACAACGCTGCCAAGAAAGCCCTCACTGGTTTTCCCTTCAAAGGACTACGCCTGTTTGGGGACCGCCTGGACCTGTTTGCTAAAGGAGGCAGGTTCCCCCAGCGCAGGCGGCAGTCTCGGCCCTTTTGGGGTCAGGGCTCCTTTTCTTCCCCCTACCGTGGTGCCAGACAGGGGAGGGGGGTCTCCCTTACCAGGGCCCGAGGAGATTTCTGGTGTAGGGGCAGAGGACGTGGTCGCTCTGGCTCCTCCTGGGGCTCCAAGCCTAAGTCCTCTCCCAAGCCCCCTCAGGCATGAAGGGGCGCCCTCACCCATCCGGGTGGGGGGACTGCTTCAGCACTTTGCTCACGTCTGGATGCTACATGTCTCAGACCGGTGAATTCAGGAGGTAGTGTCCTCCGGTTACAAGATAGTTTGCTGCCTGGCTGCCCCCAAGATTCATCAGATCCCGAATGCCTCAGGTCCCTGTGTCAGCTCAGGCTCTAGTGCTGGCGGTGCAAAGCCTTCTGGAGCTGGGGGTCATCTGTCAGTTCCCCTTACGAGAAAGGGGCAAGGGCTTCTATTCCTACCTTTTCACCATGCCCAAAAGAGATGGGTCAGTCAGGCCCATCCTGGACTTGAAGATCTTCAACAAATTTGTCAGGTGCAGGCGCTTTCGCATGCGCTCTGCCATCAATTCCCTGCGTCCAGGGGACTTCATGACGTCTGTGGACATCAAGGATGCTTATCTTCATATTCCTGTGTTCCCAGGTCATCAAAGGTTCCTTAGGTTCCCTCTGGAGGATCAGCACTACCAATTTGTGGCATTGCCCTTTGGTCTCACTTCATCTCCCTAGGTGTTCACCAAGGTGCTGACAGGAGTGATGTCTCTGCTCAGGTCTCAGGGCATCCGCGTGCTGCCCTACCTGAACGACTTTCTCATCACTTCCCAGTCCCTACATCAGGCAGAGTTGGATTCTCAACTGGTAGTGTCCACCCTGGAGTCATTTGGCTGGGTGATCAACCATCCCAAGTCTTCTCTGTCCCCCTCCTTGGTGACTCCCTTCCTGGGAATGAATCTGGATACAGTTCAGGCAAGGATTTTTCGTCCTCAGCAGAAGATGGACAGTCTGCTAGCGCAGGTTCAGTTCCTGCTATCTTGCCCTCATCCTTCCATCAGGCAGGGAATGCAGCTGGTGGGCTTGATGGTGGCGTGCTTCGAGGCGGTCCCTTATGCTCAGTTCCACATGAGGCCTCTGCAACTCCACCTCTTGTCAGTATGGGACAAGGTTCCTGCATCCCTAAACCAGGTCTTTGGGCTTTCCCCCCTAGTCAGGCGGTCCCTCTCGTGGTGGATGGACTCCAGGAACCTGTTGGGGGGGCAGATCCTTTCTGGCCCCCTCCTGGGAGACGGCCGCCACGGATGCCAGTCTGACAGGTTTGGGGGGGGTGGTTTCTGGAAGTCCCTGCAGTTCCAAGGACGGTGGGGCCCTCAGGAGGCCCACACACCTATCAAGATTCTGGAACTGCGGGCAATCAGGTTGGTTCTGACTCAGTTGACTCATCACCTCCGGGGCCTGCCTGTTCAGGTACACTCGGACAACCAGACGGCAGTTGCCTACATCAATCATCAGGGAGGGACCCGGAG
The DNA here is from genome assembly GCA_027917425.1 of Gastrophryne carolinensis. Classification (NCBI taxonomy): domain Eukaryota; kingdom Metazoa; phylum Chordata; class Amphibia; order Anura; family Microhylidae; genus Gastrophryne; species Gastrophryne carolinensis. The sequence goes on along the minus strand of CM051236.1, from coordinate 306,672,086 downwards.
CAAGAGGGCCCTCCAGGAAGTGTCTCTGATCCTGGCCTGGGCGGAGGCCAATGTTCCCTGCATATCAGCTGTGTACATCCTGGGGGTGGAGAATCTGCAGGCAGGGGGACATCTCGCCTGGGAGAATGGTCCCTCTGCAACAGGGTGTTTCAATCTCTGTGTCACCGTTGGGGCCAACCAGATGTGGTTCTATTTGCATCCCGTCACAATCACAAGCTCCTGACCTTTGTCTCCCTGTCCCAGTATCCTCTGGCCCTGGCCACGGATGCCCTAGCAATGTCATGGCAGGACTTTAAGCTCCTGTATGTCTTTCCTCCATTTCCCCTGTTGGGCAGGGTTCTGCGCAAGATAGCTCAGGGAGGGGTGCCAGCAATACTGGTGGCCCCCAGGTGGCCAAGAGTGTGGTTCGCAGACGTGGTGCAGCTGGAAGTAGATCAGTACGCTCTTCCCAGGGTGCTGGACCCGCTCACTCAGGGTCACTTACGCCATCCCAATTTACAAACTCTGGCTTTGACGGCCTGGCTGCTGAAACCTCCATCTTGATGGAGAAGGGGCTGTCTGCCTCTGTTGTTGATACCATGATAAAGGCTAGGAAGAAGTCTTCTTCTTCCATTTACTATAGGGTTTGGTGTGCCTACATTGACTGGTGTGAGTCTAAGTCTCTTCCCTGTCGTGTGTTCTCTATTCCCAGGATCCTGGAGTTCCTGCAGCATGGGTTGGAGATGGGGCACCAACTTAGTACTCTGAAGGGCCATGTTTCTGCCCTGGCTGTTTTCTTCCAGAGGTCCTTTGCCCAGCATTCTCTGATCAGGACTTTTTTCCAGGGGGTTACTCATGTGCGTCCCCCACGTAAGCCTATGTTGCCTGTTTGGGATTTGAACTTGGTCTTGTCTGCCTTGCAGGGTGCTCCCTTTGAACCTGTGCAGGAGGCTGCCCTGGCCATTCTTACACTCAAGGTTGTCTTTTTGGTGGCTATCACTTCTGTTAGGCGTGTTTCTGAGTTGGCGGCGCTTTCCATCCAGCCCCCCTACTTTGACACACCAGGACAAGGTGGTGGTTCGCTTCAAGCCAGATTTTCTGCCTAAGGTAGTGTCTGCCTTTCATTTGAATCAGGACATTGTTCTTCCTTCCTTGTGCCCTAATCCTAGTAATCCCAAGGAGAGGGACTTGCATTCCTTGGATGTGGTTAGGTGTCTGAAGTACTATCTGCACCTTTCAGGAAAACTGATGCTCTCTTTGTGGTTCCTTCTGGTCCTAGGAAGGGTTTGGCACCTGCCAAGTCTACTATCAGCAAATGGATCCATCAGGCTGTGATTCAGGCCTATTCTGCTAAGGGGAAGAATCCTCCCTTCCGCCTTACTGCTCATTCACTCTTCACTCGTGCTATTGGTGCCTCTTGGGCTTTTCAGCACCAGGCTTCTGTTGAACAAGTTTGCAAGGCCGCTACTTGGTCTTCTGTTCGTACTTTTTCAAAGTTTTACAAGGTTGATGTTAGGGCCTCAGCTGATGCTGCTTTTGGTCGCAAGGTTCTGCAGGCGGCAGTGGTCTGACCTGTCGTTACCTTTGGGGATCCCACCCTACTTTATGGACACTGCTATTGGATGTCCCAAGTGTTATGAATCTTATCTGGAGCAGGACGTACTGTATACTAAGAATAATGCAATTCTGTGATTACTCACCTGTATGTATTTAGAGGAGCTATTTACTAAACTTTCTTCTCTAGAGGTCCGCTCTAATGTCCTGGTTTGTAGATTATATTGGCTCATTACTAATCTGTTTCTTTTAGGTTAATAAGAACAAGAAATGGAGAGAACTTGCAACCAACCTAAATGTAGGTACATCAAGCAGTGCGGCTAGCTCTCTGAAGAAGCAATACATACAGTGTCTGTATGCATTTGAGTGCAAAATTGAGAGGGGTGAAGACCCACCACCCGATATCTTTGCCTCAGCAGAAGCGAAGAAGCAGGCAAAAATACAGCCGCCTTCTCCAGGTATTGAAATTTTAATGTAGAAATATACTTTAAGGTTAAGTTTTTTTCTTTTTTTTTTGTGCTTTTTTTTTCCCCCTTAATTTGACATCTGTATTCAATTTGTTACATTTAGCTGGCTCAGGCTCTATGCAGGGACCACAAACTCCTCAGTCCACTAGCAGTTCCATGGCAGAAGGAGGAGATCTGAAACCACCCACACCAGCATCCACCCCACATAGTCAGATGCCTCCCATGCCAGGCATGAGGTAAACTGTTATAGCTGCTTATATTTAGTTGCAAATGATTTGTGCTGCTTCCGGAATGTTATACTTTTTAACTTAGTGTAAAGAAGCTGTATTTTAATTCCCCCCCCCCCCTTTCCCCTTATAGGAACAACTCTGTGGGTCTTCAGGATGCATATGACGGTTCAGATCCTTCTTATCAAAAGCGAAATTCAATGACCCCTAATCCTGGATATCAGTCAGACATGATGGGTAGAATTCCTTATGAAGCAAACAAGGACCCCTATGGAGGAATGCGGAAAGGTAGGTGTAAACCAGTGTCAGGGCACCAATAGGTTAATGTATATTGAGCGTATAAATTGCATGCAGAGAATGCATGTATTGCATCAGAGAATGAACTGTATTTCTAGTCCTGGAGCCAGAGACCCCTCCCCGACACTACTAGTAAGCTGTGTCACTTTAAAAGTCGACTATATAGCTAGTGAAAGTACTATTACAGATGGTGTACCCCAGATCTGTCTTTCTAGGAATTTGCCTTTTCATAGTTGAGCCTAGAGTTGGGTAGATCAGGTACACTGAAGGATCAGGTTTCAGCCTTTGCCCTAAATCTTAGATAAGATCTTACTGCATTTGTCTGGCCACAAGACATAGGCATACTTTGGGGACATGGCACCTGAATCTGGTACACGTCACTCTGAATTCACCCCCCCCCCCCAGGTACAGTTCATTTGATTGTAAAATTCTGGAAGGTGATTAGGTTAAAGTGGACCAACACCCAGGATTTTGACTATCCTGGGTTTTGGTCCACTTCGGCGGGGCACCCCGATCGGAGGTGCCCCGCTGTGTGAAACCCCCCAGAAACCCCCAAAAACTCACCGCTCCCACGTGAACGCCGCAGCCAATCCACGCCAACGTCCAGGCGGGGGACAGGAACGTCCAAGCCGCTTCCACCGCCTCCCGCGCGTCACTCTCGGCGCGCGCGCCCCCGCGGGAGGCGGCGGTGGATCAGGTAAGATCTTTTTGGGGTTTCACCCCGCGGGACATCCCGATCTTGGATGTCCCGCGGGGTGGGAGGTGATCGGCCCGGGAATCTTATAGATTTCCGGGCCGATCACCCCTGAGTGTTGGTCCACTTTAAGGCTTTTTGGTCTCTCCCTTTCATGGTAACTAGTTAGTTGGTGTGGCAGGACTATCTAATATTTTTTGGATACTTTGATACCTTGTTCGCCTTGCAAGGTAGAGGGGACGGAGCAGAAATGGTAGTATAGGTTTTTCCCCTCTTACGGGCGCTGCAGTCGCAAGCATTGCTGTAGTCTGTTGGACTTGTTTTATTCATGTTCTAGATAGTTCCTGGGTTTCTTTTATTTATGGCCAATGTAGTTGTCCATTTAAACTTGTGATAGTCCAGTCATATGCAAACTTACTGAACCCCCATCTGGAAGGGAAACTCATTTTAGTATTCACAGGAACTGTGGTCAAGTCACAACTTTATCATTCATGGTGTATGGCACCAAATGGCATTTAGTCAGGTGACCAACAGAAACCTTTCAGGTTTGATATGCATGCCCACTGGGAAATTCAGATTGGTCCCCTGCAGTCATGTTGCCAACTATACGTGAATGAGGAAGTGGTTAACATATGGTTATAGTGCCACTTTAAATCCTTTGCCCCACTCACATATGGTAGTATGTACTTGACTCTACAGTATGGGCTGTTCCTTGAATTGTAATTTTCTCTAGGCGCAGATCCTTTCATGCCATCTGGTCAAGGACCCAGTGGAGCCATGGGAGATCCTTATAGTCGAGCACCAGGTCCTGCTATGCCAAATATGGCACAGCGTCAGCATTATCCATACAGTGGTTATGATCGAGTGAGGTGAGAATATTTGTAAAAATTGCAAAGTAGATGCTTATTTTGCATGACTGCTTGTTGACATGTTTGTGTGTTTCTGATTTAGGTCAGAACCTGGTCTTGGCCCAGAGGGGAGTATGGGAACTGGAGGGGTACAGGCAAATATGATGCCTTCAAATGCAGACAGTGGCATGTACTCTCCTGGGCGTTATCCACAGCAGAGGTAAGAAGTACTGTGATGCCAGGTGTCTGGTATGGTGAAAATGAATGGTGTGTTTAATTTGTTTTTCCACTCCATCTTGCAGACATGACTCCTACAGTAACCAGTATCCCACGCAGGGCACATCATCAGGGAGCCCCTATCCCAGTCAACAGAATCCAATGTATCAGCAACAGGTGAGCTGTAGTTGCTAAATTACGGTTTACTATAGAGCAGCTGGGCAGCACATTTTTGACCATAGAAATCCTAGCTTGTATTCTTAGTATACAGTACGTCCTGCTCCAAATCTAATACTTAGTTGGGATATACTCCGCCAGATGGTGCTGGACTGCAGAGACATCGAAAATAGACTCCTCCCGGCCCCTCAAATACCCGGGGACCTCCCACAAATCCCCTGAATTTCTCTGCAGTCTGGCTGCGAAGGACGAGAAATGGCTCTCTAGTAGCTGGTGAGCGGGGCTGTTAGCCCACGGCCCTGTAGGACTATTCCCACCCGTTCCACTAGTAATATGCCTCCCAGCCTTGGCTACGTTGGTCGGGTGAAGGTAGGCAGCGCTACTCCACCGCAATCCCCCACCAAAGGGTAGGCGGTTCAGGCTTATGGTGAGCCTCTATGGATGCCCCTCCCGCACTAGTGCCCCCTTGCCCCTGCCCATCGGTGGGCCCTGTTTGAGGCCGCTGTCCTCCCTCATCCTCCTTGTAGTCTTCGGGGGAAAAGAGGTATGCTATGCATTCTGTTTAGTCTTGTGTCAGCCGCCGCGCTGGCTTGTCTTTACGGTCGCTCTTAAAAATTGCCGGTTCCGCGCTTGGCGGCGGCATTACCTCAGGCGCTGGTGCTCCATCATTGGCTGCTTGCACGTTCGTGGCTTCGCGCTCTCGCTCTTCGGGGGGGGGGGGGGTGTCTTTGTTGCGCTCCGCGTCATCGCTGATATCGGCCCGCCCCTCGAGGTATACCGGCACCATCTATATCCTGCCTGTTTGGCCCATGTGCGACGGACCCCTACCTACCGCGGTCCGTAAGTGCCCTTGCGGGCGGCTTTATATCTTTCACTTTTGTTACTGTGTGCTAACAGGTCTTGTCTGCTTATGTCTTTCAGGCGGGGCGAACCCTTTTGGCTTCTCCCGGCCCTGTATTTGTATATACTTGTAGGCCTTGTAAAAATAGTACTTCCACTTCCCTTGCGGGTTATTGGGGCATCCGGGTTTGCTATTTAGCGTTATTCCCTATCGACGTATAGCGCCGCTATAATCACCATATGGAGGCATCCCAGGATAATGTGTCCGGGGTCCCTTCGGGACAAGACCAGCTGTGTGTAGCGTGTGGGCAGCCTCATGCTGACAAGGCGCGGGTCTGTGTACCCTGTGCTGAGCAGGTGCTTGCATTGCAATCTGGCCTGCCAGTGGCTGCACCTCGTTTCACATCACCTACTCCCCCAAGCTTAAACCTCACTCCTGCTTAGTTGCATACTAGTGGGGATTCTCAGCCTGATGGGTCTTCTAGACTGGCTACTGTTGAGCAGTTGATTGCTAAGTCCTTAGCGCGTAAGGCCCCTGCTAAGAAGCGGCACTTGACGCCTAATGTTACTGTTTTCCCTGTGGGAACTGAGGAGTTTATGAATCTGTGTGGCTATACCCCGTCTGATGAAGGGGAGCTCTTTTTTGATTCAGGCTCATCTGACGAGAGACCAAAGGGTCATGACGATTCTGGCTCTGACCCCTGGACCCCGGATGACACTGACAGATTATTGACCCAGATTTTTGAGGTTCTGTCCATCTCTCTCCCTGTTGCGGCTCCCAGGCAAAGAGGGGAGCTTTTCCACACAGCAAAATTGCGTTTGTAATTTCCCGAGCAGGCACATTTCCATAACCTTGTGCTCAAGGAATGGGAGCGCCCCAGTAAACTTCCCGGGGTTCCAAAGTTGGGATAGGAAGTATCCCTTTCCTGCTGAGGTGGTTAAATGTTGGTCATCCCCCCCCCCCACCCCCCCTGAGGTGGATGCCCCGATCCTAGGGCTATCTAACACCTCTGTCATGCATTCCCCTGACTCTACTACTCTGCGGGATGCTGAGGACCGGTGCATTGACCAGCTGGCATCCCACGCCTTTGCATGTGCGGGGACGGCGCTTCGCCTGGTTTGTGCCTCTGCCATTACTGCTGTGGCCACTATAACCCTTATCAGAAATATGCTTGATAGTGCCCCTGATGATTTGCCTTGCGATGTGTTTAATGCACTCTCCAGTTGTGATGTTTTTGTAAATTTTGTCCCCTCAGCATTGGATGACACCATCAGAATGTGTGCCAGAACTTCTGCCCTTGTGGTGGCTATACGCCGCTCGGTTTGGCTGCGCCAGTGGGCTGCTGACAACGCTGCCAAGAAGGCCCTCACTTGGTTTCCCTTTAAAGGACTGCGCCTGTTTGAGGACCGCATGGCCCCTTTTGCTAAGTAGGCAGGTTAGCCCAGCGCAGGCGGCAATCTCAGCCCTTTCGTGGTCAGGGTTTCTTCTCCTCCCCTTACCGTGGTGCAAGACAGGGAAGGGGGGTTTCCTTTCCTGGGGCCCAGGGAGATTTCTGGGGTAGAGGCAGAGGACGTGGACGTCCTGGCTCCTCCTGGGGTCCCAAAGCAAAATCCTCTCCCAAGCCCCCTCAGGCATGATGGGGTGCCCTCACCCATCCGGGTGGGGTGACGGCTGCAGCACTTCGCTCACGTCTGGAGGCTTCATGTCTCAGACCGGTGGATTCAGGAGATAGTGTCCTCCGGTTACAAGTTGGAGTTTGCTGCCGATCCCCCTCCAAGATTCATCAGATCCCCGATTCCTCAGGGCCTCCTGGAGCTGGGGGTCATCTGCCAGGTCCCTTTAAGAGAAAAAGGCAAGGGCTTTTATTCCAACCTATTCACAGTACCCAAAAAAGATGGTTCAGTCAGGCCCATCCTGGACTTGAAGATCCTCAACAAATTTGTCAGATGCAGGCGCTTTCGCATGGAAACTCTGCGCTCTGCCATCAGCTCCCTGCGCCAAGGGGATTTCATGACTTCTGTGGACATCAAAGATGCTTATCTTCATATTCCTGTGTTCCCAGATCATCAAAGGTTCCTCAGGTTCGCTCTGATGGATCAACACTACCAATTTGTGGCCTTGCCCTTTGGCCTCACTTCAGCTCCCAGGGTGTTCACCAAGGTGCTGGCTGGAGTGATGTCTCTGCTCAGATGTCAGGGCGTCCTATCTGCTTCCCTATCTGGACGACATTCTCATCACTTCCCAGTCTCTACATCAGGCAGAGTTGGATACTCAGCTGGTGGTGTCCACTCTGGAGTCATTTGGATGGGTGATCAACCAGCCCAAGTCCTCACTGTCCCCTTCCTTGGTAATTCCATTCCTAGGAATGAATCTGGATACAGTTCAGGCAAGGATCTTCCTTCCTCAACAGAAGGTGGACAGTCTGATTGCACAGGCTCAGTCCCTCCTAGCGTGTCCCCATCCCTCCATCAGGCAAGGGATGCAGCTGTTGGGCCTGATGGTGGCATGCTTCGAAGCGGTCCCTTATGCCCAGTTCCACTTGAGGCCCCTGCAACTTCACCTATTGTTAGTATGGGACAAGGACCCAGCGTCCCTGGACAGGGTCTGTGTGCTCTCCCCCCTGGTCAGGAGGTCCCTCTCATGGTGGATGGACTCAAGGAACCTGTTGGGGGCAGATCTTTTCTTGCCCCTTCCTGGGAGACGGTCACCACGGATGCCAGTCTGTCAGGTTGGGGGGGTTTCTGGAAGTCCCTGCGCTTCCAGGGGAGGTGGGGCCCTCAGGAGGCCCACACACCTATCAATGTCTTGGAACTGTGGGCGATCAGGCTAGTTCTGGCTCATTTGACTACTCGCCTTCGGGGCCTGCCTGTTCAGGTGTGCTCGGACAACCAGACGGCAGTCGCCTACATCAATCATCAGGGAGGAACCCGGAGCAAGGGGACCCTCCAGGAAGTGTCTCTGATCCTGGCCTGGGCGGAGGCCAATGTTCCCTGCATATCAGCTGTGTACATCCCAGGGGTGGAAAATCACCTGGCGGACTCTCTGAGCAGGGGGGCCTCTCGCCAGGGAGAATGGTCCCTATGCAGCAGGATGTCAATCTTTGTCTCTCCGTTGGGGCCAACCAGATGTGGATCTGTTTGCGTCCCGCCACAATCACAAGTTCCCAGCCTTTGTCTCTGTCCCAGGATCCTCTGGCCTTGACCTCGGATGCGCTCGCAATGTCATGGCAGGACTTTCAGTTCCTGTATGTCTTCCCTCCAATCCCCCTGCTGGGCAGGGTTCTGCGCAAGATTGCTCTGGAAGGGGTGCCAGCAATTCTGGTGGCCCCCAGGTGGCCAAGAAGAGTGTGGTTCGCAGACTTGGTACAGCTGGCAGTAGATCAGTACGCTCTGCCCTTGGTGCCAGATCTGCTCACTCAGGGCTCACTACGCCATCCCAATTTACAAACTCTGGCTTTGACAGCTTGGCTGCTAAAACCTCCATCTTAATGGAGAAGGGGCTGTCTTCCTCGGTTGTGGATACTTTGATTAAAGCTAGGAAGAAGTCTTCCTCTTCCATTTATTACAGGGTTTGGCGTGCCTACATTGACTGGTGTGAGTCTAGGTCTCTTCCCTGTCGTGTGTTCTCTATTCCCAGGATTCTGGAGTTCCTGCAGCATGGGTTGGAGATGGGGCTCCAACTCAGTACTCTGAAGGGTCAGGTTTCTGCGCTGGCTATTTTCTTCCAGAAGTCCTTTGCTCAGCACCCTCTGATCAGGACTTTTTTCCAGGGGGTCACTCATGTGCGTCCCCCACGTAAGCCTGTGCCTGTTTGGGATCTGAACTTGGTCCTGTCAGCCTTGCAGGGTGCTCCCTTTGAACCTGTGCAGGATGCTGCCTTGGCCATTCTTATGCTCAAGGTTGTATTTCTGGTGGCTATCACTTCTGTCAGGTGTGTGTCTGAGTTGGCGGTGCTTTCCATTCAGCCCCCCTACTATGAGAGACACCAGGACAAGGTGGTGTTTCGTTTCAAACCTGACTTTCTGCCTAAGGTAGTGTCTGCTTTTCATTTGAATCGGGATATTGTTCTTCCTTCTTTGTGCCCTAATCCTAGCAATGCTAAGGAGAGGGTTTGCACTCTTTGGATGTGGTTAGTTGTCTGAAGTACTATCTGGTGTCTACTGCACCTTTCAGGAAAACTAATGCTCTTTTTGTGGTCCCTTCTGGTCCTAGGAAGGGTTTGGCTCCTGCCAAGTCTACTATCAGCAAGTGGATTCGTCAGGCTGTGATTCAGGCCTACTCTGCTAAGGCGAAGAATCCTCCCTTCCGCCTTACTACTCATTCCACTCGTGCTATTGGTGCCTCTTGGGCTTTTCAGCACCAGGCTTCTGTTGAACAAGTTTGCAAGGCTGCTACTTGGTCTTCATACATTTTCTAACTTTTACAAGGTTGATGTTAGGGCCTCAGCTGATGCTGCTTTTGGCCGAAAGGTTCTGCAGGTGGCAGTGGTTTAAACTGTCTGCTGCTGATTTTTCTTGGGGATCCCACCCTACTTTATGGACACTGCTATTGGATGTCCCAGCTGTATTAGATTTGGAGCAGGACGTACTGTATACTAAGAATAATACAATTCTGTGATTACTCACCTGTAGAATTGGTTATTATGAGTATACAGTACGTCCTGCTCCAACCCACCCTTGGTTGCATTATCTTGGATCCCCTGTATGGTGATTGTTATCCTTGTTATAGTTGATAGTTTGGATTTTTAATTCTCCCGGATTCTCATTAACTGCTTTTCAATGTTGGGGATTTTTGGGAGGTCCCCAGGTATTTGAGGGGCCAGGAGGAGCCTATTTTCGATGTCTCTGCAGTCCAGCGCCAACTGGTGGAGTATATCCCAACTATAAGTATTAGATTTGGAGCAGGACGTACTGTATACTCATAATACCAATTCTACAGGTGAGTAATCACAGAATTGTATTTTTTACTAGGTTCTTTGAGTGAGGCTATTCAAGTTTCTCAACCTTTTGCCACAAGTGCATATGTCCTACCTATACTCAAAAAAAACAAAACAAAAAAAAAACTCCCTTCCCCACAGAGTGTGTGTCCTCCCAGGTGTTATCAAAGTGTTAACCGGGGGGGGGGGGGGGTGGGGGGCACTGCTTACCTTTTTGTTCCTGCTTCATTGAGCCTGTGCCTCTGTCCCTCCTGAGATGCAATTTCTGTATGCTGGTAGCTGCCCTGCTGACAAACCCTCCTCTATGGATGGTTGAGCTTTTCCAGGGCTTTTATTGGTTACCTTCCAGGGCTCTCAAGGATTTTTTAATTTTGTGATCCATGTTGATGGTATGGCTGTAGCTAATGGTTTTCTATCAATTATATTCTAAGTATGCAGCACGTCCTGCTCCAGATAATAATTCATAACAGATGGGAATACCTCCACCAGAGGGCGCTGGACTGCAGAGATGCCCCTCCCGGTCCCATATATACCCGGGACCTCCCTCAAATTCCCCAGTTTCTTCTCTGCAGTCGGCTGTGAAGGACAAGAATGATGGCTTCTCTGTTCGCAGGTGAGCAGGGCTTATCAGCCCGTGGCCCTGTATAACTATTCCCACCCGTTCCATTTCTTCATTTATGCCTCCCAGCTTTGGCTGCGCTGGTCGGGTGATGGTAGGCTGCACCTTTTACAGGTGTTTTAGGAGCCTTGCTCCAACCGCAATCCCCCACCAAAGGGTAGGCAGTGCAGGCTTATGGTGAGCCTGATTTGGGATGCCCCTTGCCCTCTCCCCGGTCCTCGGGGGGGGCCTATGCTAGCTGGTCGCTGCCCCCCCCCTCACGCTGTCCCGCTCGGGGGGGGGGGGGGGGGGGGCAGTAATGTGTGTGTGTTTAGTATAGTGTGTATTTGTGCCTTTTTTGCTGTCACTATTCTGGGCTCCACGCCCGGGCTTTTACTCTGCAAGTTTACTGTTTTAAATCTGCCACGCGCGCCTTTTCGGCGTGTCAGCGGTGATGTCACTGCAGGCGCTGCTGCGCCCCTATTGGCTGGCCAGTCATGCATTAGGCTTTCGTGCTTTCTTGGGGGCGGAGCTTATCGGGCAGCGCGCTCCGCGTCGTTCTTCCTGCGGCCCGCCCCTTGAGGTACCCAGCGCCATTTTGGGCTCTTCCTCCGGCGTGACCTGTGACTCTCCACCGCGGTCTGTGAGTGCCCCTGCGGGCTTATGTATTTGTCAAGTGTTTATTCTGTATGCTTATGGGGTGTCATCTTTGGTGTCTTTCAGGCGGGAAAAACTATATAGAGGTTTCTCCCGGTCCTACCCCCCTCTATTAGTTGCAAAAACTTTTAGAGGCCTGATTAGTAAAATCCTCCCACTTTACTGGCGAACCTTGGGGCATCCCGGGTTGCTTTGACAGCGTAATTCCAATTGGCCCACTATAATCACCATATAGAGGCTTCACAAGATATTGTCCTCGTGTTCCCCTCGGGACAAGCCCGGCTGTGTGTGGCGTGTGGGGCATCTCCTGTAAGTGGTGATGTGCGGGTTTGTGTACCCTGCGCCCAGGAGGCGCTGGGATGCTGATGACACCAATAGACTTTTGACTCAGATTTTTGAAGTGATCTCTATTTCCTTTCCTGCTGCTGCTCCCAAACAGCAGGGGGAATTGTTTAATACTGCTAAGCCATGTTTGAAATTTCCAGAACAGGCCCATTTTAATAATCTTGTTCTCAAAACAGTGGGGAACGTCCCAGTCGGCTTCCCGGAATCCCTGGGATAAAAGGTATCCCTTTCCCACCGAGGTGGTTAAATGTTGGTCAACCCCCCCGGAAGTGGATGCTACAGTCTTGGGGTTGTCCAACACTTCTGTGGTGCATTCCCCTGATTCCACTACCCTGAAGGATAGTGAGGACAGGCGCATTGACCAGTTGGCTTCCCATGCCTTTGCCTGTGTGGGATCTGCATTGCGCCCTGTCTGTGCATCTGCTATTACTGCTGTTGCCAGGACTCTCCTCAAGGGTCTGCTGTAAAGTGCCTCTGATGATGCTTCTAGTGCCGAATTCAGGGCCTTGTCACATTGTAAGATTTGTATTGCTTATATCCTTTCTGCTCTAGATGACACCATTATGTGGTGTAGTAGAACCTCGGCTTTGGTGGTTGCTATGCGCCGCTCTGTTTGGCTGCGCCAGTGGGCAGCTGACAACGCTGCTAAGAAGGCTCTCACGGGGCTCCCCTTTAAGGGGCTGCGCCTATTTGGTGATCGCTTGGACCTGTTTGCTAAGGAAGGTAAGTTGCCCCAGCTTAAGAAACAGCCGCGGACCTTTCGGGGTTCAGGCGCCTTTTCCCCCTCCTTCCGCGGATCCAGGTCTGGGAGAGGGGTATCCTTTGCGGGGCACAGGGGTGACTTCTGGAGCAGAGGACGTGCCCGCCCAGGAGTCTCCTGGGGCTCTAAGCCCAAGTCTGCCACCAAGCCCGTTCAGCCATGAAGGGGCGCCCTCACCCATTCGGGTGGGGGGGACGGCTGAGGCTCTTCGCTCATGTCTGGAGACAACAGGTCTCAGACCGGTGGATTCTTGAGGTGGTGTCTTCCGGCTACAAGCTAGAGTTCGCTGCCTGGCCGCCCCCAAGATTCCTCAGGTCCCGGATCCCTCAAAATTCCCTGGCAGCTCAGGGTCTGTTTCTGGCTGTGCAAAACCTTCTGGACATGGGGGTCATCTGTCGGGTCCCTCTTTAGGAAAGAGGTCAGGGCTATTATTCCAATCTTTTCACAGTGCCCAAAAGGGATGGCTCAATCAGGCCCATCCTGGACTTAAAACTTCTCAACAAATTTGTCAGAACCAGGCACTTTTGCATGGAGACCCTGCGCTCAGCTGTCGGCTAGTTGCGCCCGGGGGACTTCATGACCTCCATAGACATAAGACGCGTACCTTCATGTTCCAGTCTTCCCAGGGCATCAGAAATTTCTCAGGTTCGCGCTGGAAGACCAGCATTACCAATTTGTAGCTCTGCTCTTCGGTCTCACCTCGGCTCCCAGAGCCTTCACCAAGGTGCTGGCAGGTGTTATGGCTCTCCTCAGAGCTCAGGGCATTTGCATTCTTCCATATTTGGACAACCTTCTCATCACTTGTCGGTCTTTCCATCAGGCAGAACGGTTCAGGCCAGGATCTTTCTTCCTCAGCTGAAGGTGGACTCTGCAAGCTCTAGTTCACTCCCTTCTGTCATGCCCTCACCCCTCCATCTGGCAGGGGCTGCAGCTAGTGGGGCAGATGGTGTCCTGCTTCACGGAGGTTCCCTATGCGCAGTTTCACATGAGACCTCTTCAACTCCATCTCCTATCAGTCTGGGACAAGAGTCCCCTGTCTCTGGATCAGGCTTTCGTTCTGTCTCCCCTGGTCCGGCTGTCCCTCTTGTGGTGGCTGGACTCGAGGAACCTGTTGGGGGGCAGATCCTGCATGGCCCCGTTGGGAGACAGTCACCACGGATGCCAGGTTGGGGGGGCTTCTGGTAAAGCCTACAATTCCAGGGGCTGTGGGGCCCTCAGGAGGCCCATGCTCCTATCAACACCCTGGAACTAAGGGCGGTCATGTTGGTTCTGGCCCATTTGACTCCTCACCTTCAGGGCCAGTCCAAGTACGTTCAGACAACCGGACAGCGGTTGCTTACATCAATCATCAGGGAGGGACTCGGAGCAAGAGTGCCCTCAAGGAGGTGTCCACGATTCTGTCCTGGGCGGAGGACAATGTTCCTTGCATCTCAGCAGTGTACATTCCGAGGGTGGAGAATTTGGAGGCGGACTCCCTGAGCAGGGGGACCTCTCGCCTGGGGGAATGGTCTCTCAGCAGCGAGGTCTTCCTGTCCCTATGTCACCGTTGGGGGGTACCGTATGTGGATTTGTTTGCGTCCCGCCAGAATCACAAGCTTCCAGTCTTTGTCTCTCTGTCCCAGGATCCCCTGGCCCTTGCGGTGGATGCTTTGACTCTATCCTGGCAGGGGTTCCATCTCCTGTATCGGTTTCCTCCATTCCCCCTGCTGGGCAGGGTTCTGCACAAGTTGGTTCAAAAAAGGGTGCCAGCAATTCTAGTGGCCCCCCGCTGGCCAAGACAGGTGTGGTTCGCAGACATCGTACAGCTAGCAGTAGATCAGTACGCTTTGCCTATGGTCTCGAAACTTCTCACTCAGGGACGGCTTTGCCATCCCAATTTACAAACGCTGGCTTTGATGGCCTGGCTGCTGAAACCTCCATCTTGATGGAAGAAGGGCTTTCTGTCTCTGTAGTCAATACCTTGATCAGGGCTAGGAAGAAATCCTCCTCCTCCATTTACTATAGGATTTGGCGGGCCAACATTGACTGGTGTGAGTCTAAGGTCCTTCCCTGTCGTGTGTTTTCTATCCCTAGGATCCTGGAGTTCCTTCAACATGGTTTGGATCTGGGACTTCAGTTAAGCACTCTCAAGGGTCATGTATCTGCCTTGGCTGTTTTCTTCCAGAGGTCTTTCGCTCAACATCCTCTTGTCAAGACCACCTTCCAGGGGGTTGCTGCCCTAATCCTAGTAACTCCAAGGAGAGGGCCTTGCATTCCTTGGACGTGGTCAGGAATTTGAAGTTCTACCTGGTGGCTACTGCGCCCTTCAGGGAGACTGATGCTTTGTTTGTTCCCAAGAAGTGTTTGGCTTCTATTAAGTGTACTATTAGCAAGTGGATTTGTCAGGCCATTTTTAGGGCCTATTCTGCTAAGGGGAAAGGAGCCTCCTTTCCGTGTTTTTGGCTCATTCTACCTGTGCGGTTGGGGCTTCCTGGGCCTTTCAGCACCAGGCTTCTGTTGAACAAGTTTGTAAGGCTGCTACTTCTGTTCATACCTTTTCCAAGTTTTACAAGGTTGATGTTTGGGCCTCAGCGGATGCTGTTTTTGGCCGCAAGGTTCTGCAGGCGGCAGTGGTTTGAACTGCGCGTTGTTGCTTTTGAAGATCCCACCCTATATACGGACACTATTGGATGTCCCATCTGTTATGAATCATCTGGAGCAGGACGTGCTGCATACTTAGAATAATACAATTCTGTGTTTACTCACCTTGTAGAATTGGTATAAGTGTGCAGCACGTCCTGCTCCACCCCATCCTGATTGCTTTATCTTGGATCCTCTGTACGGTGATTGTTATCCTTGTTAAGTTGTTACTGGTTATTTGCCCTTCCTGGTTCTCCTTACTGCTTTTCAAAACTGGGGAATTTGTGGGAGGTCCTGGGTATATATGGGACCGGGAGGGGCCTCTTTTTGCCATCTCTGCAGTCCAGCGCCCTCTGGTGGAGGTATTCCCATCTGTTATGAATCATTATGTGGAGCAGGACGTGCTGCATATTTATTATACCAATTCTACAAGGTGAGTAATCACAGAATTTTATTTTTGTTCCCATTTGTTTTTTGTTTTTTTTTATAAACGGTTCATTTTGCCGGACTAACTTTAAAATTGTTTGTTCCAGAATTATAAGAGACCGATGGATGGTAATTATGGGCCATCTTCTAAACGTCATGAAGGAGAAATGTACAATGCGCCCTATGCTGGACCACAAAGTGGACAAGGTCAACCACAGACACCACCTCAGCAACAGCAGACAACTGGGTCAGGAGTGCCATCAACCCCTGGACAGCCTTCTCAAGCTCCAAGTTCACAGCAGACCCAAGATCCTTATGGACAGTATGGGAGCAATTACCCACAAGCTGCTGGTGAACGCAGGCCACCAGCCTCTGGGCAGAATCAATTTCCTTTTCAGTTTGGTCGTGACAGAGTGCCTGCTGCACCAGGCAGCAACTCTCAGCCTCCAATTCCTCCTAGTGGCATGTCTGGATCTACGGAAACGACACAAACTGGGGCTATGTGGCAAGGTCGAGGTGAGATGGGTTACAACTACCAAGGCAGGCCAGGCCCACCCACGGCCAGTACACAAGGACCTAGTTATCATTCTGGACCACCCCGAGGCGAAGATATGCTGCTTTCAGACCAGCGTCTAAGTCACGAGGGTCAGTGGCAACCTCATGTTAACAGGCAGCAGCCACCATACGTGCCTGCCCCTGGCCCACCCCTTCCTCGACCACCACAGTCAGGATACCAGGCTTCTCAGAGCATGCCTAACCATTTGCCTCAGGTAGCAAGTCCAGCCACCCCTCGGCCTTTGGAAACCCACACCTCACCCAGCAAATCTCCCTTCCTCAAGATGCAGAAAGCTGGACCACCTGTGCCTGCATCCCACATTGTGCCCACCCCCCCTCAGCCACCACTTATTCGCCGAGACATAACTTTTCCACCTGGCTCTGTGGAAGCCACACAGCCCATACTGAAGCAACGGAGGCGACTGACTTCAAAAGACATTGGTTAGTAAATAGTGTTTTTAAATGTAACCAATATAATCTACAGTATTTGAAGTGCTTCTGAATGCCATCCTAACAAGCAAACATTCCTCCTTTGCTTAAATGTGTTAAAAAAAGGAAAAAAGCTTCCTCAGACTGCTGTTTACATTCTGTTGTCACATTTCATCTCATGTGCTTATCTGTCGGCACCTTTTGGGTGTTGGGAATGATCATGGGTCTGGTGCAGAGGACCCGGTGTGCAAAAAGACAAGAAGAGCAGCCCAACATCTGAACTGTGCTATACTTAGGGGGCCCTGAGAACCATTTTGCCATTTTTGCTGCATCAGTTTAAACTTTTACTGTGTAATCAGCACACTTTTAAGGGTAATACATGAACGCAATATAATTGTGTTCTCAATGCACCCTGCTTCCACATCTAGACTAGTGTTGTCTGAGCCATGTTTCCAGTACTTGGTAATTGGTTTACGCCCCTGCAATCTCACATATCTCTCAGGTTCCATGCACTGTTCGCAAGTTGTGGCCGTATCCTTGGCATCTCTGTTGCTGTGGCTTGCTCCCACTCGCCCAGTCATTTAGATATGTCCACTGTCTATGCCAGAGCTCTGTCTGAATTAGTGCTATTGTGCCTTGCATTAAGTTTTATGGGTAGACCTGGGTGGTTGCACACACTGTGAGGCATCCCAAATCTTGATGCCCAGGGTCAAGAATCCAAACTTAGGATAGAGAAAACTGGATTTTGGGCCACTTTAAACACTTCTCAGCCCCAGATATGACTGTACTTGGGCAATTTACTTGCCTCCCTGTCCTCTTGCCTTGGCCAGTCATGCGACCTGCTATACATTCTTTGACAGTGAACACTATTGTCTATTGTCGACACTTATTTACGTGATGTGTGTATATGTATGTGTGTATATATTCCATTTTACAGTAAAACTTATCGTATATTATTATTGTCAGTTACCGTATTGTCTTGTGGTTTACAACCTTTTAAGGGAGATCTAGCCATACTTCACGTTTAGTCAGTAAATGCAGGGAGCTGATTTTGCGCTTACATGTTGCATAGTAACTTAGTAACATAGTATGTAAGGCTAATTAAAGACTTAAGTCCAGCCAATTCAACCTGCTTATCTCCTTCCAGTGGTCTAGTAGCCATAGCTAGAAATGTTATTAGATGCAAGGCATTCAGGCCACTTTTGAAATCTTTTACTGTATCCTTCATAACTACCACCTCTGGCAGAGAATTCATAGTCTCGCTGCTTACAGAGAATAATCTCCTATGTTGGTGGAGAAAGCACCTTTCCTCTAACCTTGGTGGATGCCTTTTGAGTTATGGTTACACTCTGATGTTCATTGGACAGATCTTTGTATTGACCCAAATATATTTATACATAGTTATTAGATAACCAAAAAAGTGATCTGGGCAGTGGCTGCAAAAATGCTATAAGCTTAAGACCAGTCTAGCAAAGAGGTAAAACTGGGCTTCAGCCTTCTTACCTCATGCTCGTTGTCTTCCTGCAGCACGTTGCCTTTCCAGATGAGCATGAAAGAACTTTCTTTGTCCACCTGATGCCATAATGCAGTGGACAACTGTCCATTCTCCAGGCTTGCTCTGAGCACCAAAACAAGCATGCACACACCTCTCTCCCCTCTCTTGTGAACACTCATGAGCATTGTGTAAGAATAAACAGGGCTGTCCTACATCCTGCCCTGCCCAGCACTTTAGGATCCTTCTCTGGTTTAATGCACAGAATGTGGCTTTACAAGGCAAGTATTGGGGGGGGGGGGGGGGGGTACTGAGGAATGCCTGGGTAGGGACTTAAAATGATTGCTGTTTACATGGCCAGACTAATCGGGGTGAACTGAAAGGATAATGCCCAGAACCATGATGCTGTGAAACATTGAATCTTTTTGTGTAGGAAATTGGATTAATTTTGGAATGGGTGATCATTAAAGACTGTGGAGAAATCTTAGTGCTATATAAAGAAATAACCAGCAACTATGTTCTTCTATAGCTCATTACAAGTAGTAATTACAGACAGGGTAAAACATATAGTACATAGACACTGGACTCAACGTAACAAATTACAAAGCAAATGCTAGGGGTGTAGGCCCAATAGGACAGAGCCCTGCTCATTTTAAAGGTCTAGGTACGAGCATGAGTATGCTCATGGTTTTAATCAGATTCAATGGGTACATCGGGATAGACGTTTTACCCCAAAGGTATTGAAAGGATTTAAGATGCTATGCTGATTTAATTTTTTTTTTTTTTTTTTTTTTTTTTTTAAGGTACACCAGAGGCTTGGCGTGTCATGATGTCTTTGAAGTCGGGCCTCCTTGCAGAAAGTACTTGGGCACTAGACACCATTAACATTCTCCTTTATGATGACAACAGCATCATGACGTTTAACCTTAGCCAGGTGAGATTATATTGTGGTTGGTCAAAACCATTGCTGTTTTTCTTTCTTGTCTTTTAATCTAAACATTCTGTAACTTTTTTTTTTTTTTCATACTACCAACTTGTAGCTGCCTGGGCTATTGGAGCTGTTGGTGGAATATTTCCGACGCTGCCTGATTGAGATCTTTGGGATTCTTCGAGAGTATGAAGTTGGAGAGCTTGGGCAAAAGAACCTGCTTGGTCCTTCCACTAGAGTTTCTCAAAGCCCACTCATTGGCGATGCAGATTATAGTGATGGGGAGGACTGTCGGTCATTGACAGATGAGGATCTCCAGAGTGAGGATGAAGGAGAAGAGGAAAGAAAGGCCTATTCGACTCCTTGTGTGGGCAGCGAGGAAATCCAGCGCCATACCAGCAAGTTTGATAAACTTCCTATCAAAGTTGTACAACGGGAAGATCCATTTGTGTTGGACTGTTCTCACAAGTTGGGCCGCCGACAAGAATTTGATAGTGGCCTCTTACACTGGAGAATAGGAGGGGGTGATACAACAGAACACATCCAGACTCACTTTGAAAGGCGGCCTGATCCCCCTGTCCATAAACGTTCTCAGATAAAGCGACGATCTCAGGAGCAGCAGGTAACTGGTGCAGAGGATACAGCTCCTACTATAGATGATGTTCTATGTTCCAGGTCAAGATCTTTGCCATCGGAGGGGAAAGAATCCCCTGAGGAGGACTCTGAATTTTCATTGAGTGGTAGTCCTCCCCCATGCAACAGGCATGGTCTTAAAATTCTAGAGGATGAACCACGTAGCAAAGATGAAACTCCTTTGTGCACACTGGAAGACTGGCAAGATGCTCTTTCCCGCCGTTGTGTGTGCATATCTAACATTCTGCGTAGCTTGTCGTTTGTCCCAGGAAATGACTTGGAAATGTCTAAGCATCCAGGATTGCTGCTTATTCTTGGGAAACTAGTTTTGCTTCATCATAAGCACCCAGAACGCAAACAAGCACCTCTTACCTATGAAAAAGAGGAAGAAAGAGATCAAGGAGTTAGCAGCAACAAAGCTGAATGGTGGTGGGACTGTTTGGAAATGTTGCGTGAGAACACTCTAGTTACTCTTGCCAACATCTCTGGTCAGCTTGACCTTTCCCCTTTCCCTGAGAGCATTTGTCTACCCATTCTCGATGGTCTGCTACACTGGGCAGTGTGTCCATCAGCGGAAGCTCAGGATCCATTTGTAACACTTGGTCCCAGTGCAGTACTTTCACCCCAGAGACTGGTACTAGAAGCACTGAGCAAACTAAGCATTCAAGACAGCAATGTGGACCTAATATTAGCCACACCACCTTTTAGCCGACTTGGAAAGCTCTATGGAACCCTGGTGAGATTCTTAAGTGACCGAAAAAACCATGTGTGCAGGGAAATGGCAGTGGTTCTTCTAGCAAACTTGGCACAGGGGGACAGCTTGGCAGCAAGGGCTATTGCGCTACAGAAGGGCAGCATTGGTAACCTGCTAGGCTTTCTTGAGGATAGTCTGGCAGCCACCCAGTTCCAACAAAGCCAAGCTGCCCACTTACATGGACCCTCTGCTCCCTTCGAGCCCACTAGTACGGACATGATGAGACGGGCTTCCCGTGCCCTGCTTGCCTTGGCCAAGGTTGAGGAAAATCACTCAGAATTCACGCTGTATGAGTCCCGCCTGCTGGACATCTCTGTGTCTCCACTAATGAACTGCTCCGTGTCACAGGTTATCTGCGATGTCCTCTTCTTGATTGGCCAGTCATGACGGCTACAGAGGACATCTTCCCAGATATTTTTCTCCTCTCATCACAGTACAAAAGAATCCTCCCTGACTGGTTCCTTTACCTTTTCTTCCCATCCACCCTTTTTATTTATGCAAAAACTACGTCTCAATCCACTGTCTGCCCCAGAGAGGAGTTCTGGCCACCGTTGTGGACCTTACCCACCCTTTCTCTTCCTCTCTGTGTTTTGGTGATAACCAAAGCTACTGTATTTCAGTTTTTTTTAATTGGGGGTTGGGTTCCACTGTACTTAAACACCCTCCCCCTCTACTGTTAGAACCCTGCAACAGCCAAGGGACGGGCTTCATAATCTAAAGAGTAAAGACTTCTGAACCATCAAAAAAGGAGAAGCAATCCCTCCTATACTTCAAAAAATTGCCCTTCTCTTCACCTTGAATTCTTTAGACTAGAATTTGTGTGCCCTGTACCTTTAAATGGAGAAGAAAAGTTAAAAAAAAAAAAGTCCCAAAAGACATTACCTTTTTAACTGTGCTGAGAAACCCTGCAGAATCCAATCGGAGCTGGAAAAAAACCCCACAACCTCAAAGACTCCAGATGTAGGTTTTAAAGAAGAGCGACAATGGTCGCTTTTAGTTTCCGGAGGAGAGAGAGACACAAAGAAGTCGCTTTTCCCCCAAAGTTTCATGTGAAGCAACACCCTTACCTCTTTAAACTTAGATTGTAATAATCGGAGATCGCCTCTTATAACTGGTTTTAACCTTTAGCTTGTAGGTTGCAAGCTGCGATGTCTGTATATATGATGATGTACATTAAAGACACACCTCTTGTATTTCCCTCAACTTTTCCCTCATTTAACCTTCACCACATTCACAAGCGCTTTCACCTGGATCTGAAGAAAAATGTGGGGTCACGGTTACTTATCCTCAATTCCCCTTTACTAACCTCCAGAAGGAGGAACATTTGCAGAATGATCCAAAGAGCATCAGGCTCTCACCACCTTCCCTCTCCCATTGATCCTTTGTATATCCAGCAATCCTATCAACTTTTTTTTCTTTCCATTTCCAATCAAGGTGTGAGGTTTTTGGTTTTTTTTTTAGTTTCAGTTCCAGAAACAATTTGACATTTTTTTTTCCAGCAATTTCTGCATATTTGTAGCTCTGAAGAAAATGTAAATTTCAGCCTATTCCTTTTTTGTTTTGTTTTTATTTTGCTTAATGAATATATCATTTATTCCGTATGAAATCTTTATACTCTATGTTCCCGTGTTAAGAATAAATGTACATTAAATCTTGTTAATAGAGTTGTGAAGAGCTTTATTGCAGGTGGTTTATAGGCTTACTATGATCTGATATCACAACTGCATTCGGCCATTGCGCTCCAGCTCCTTTAGGGCAAATGTCAGGGGAAAAAAAGCTCACCATGATGTAATCCCACTTCATCTGTACTCCACAATATGTGCCCTGATGACTCGTGTGCCCAAAGGAAGAGGGCAGTTCAAATTCAGGGTGTGCCAAAAGGCAAAGACTCCCCTCTTACCATGTCACGCCTGGGTGTGGCTTATGCACTGAGCACTCCCATTGAGAATACATGCTCATTTACCTCAATAGGTGTGCTCAATACACAGGCCATGCCCACCCACCACATTCTCATACCAGTGCTGAGAATCCAGGGCAGGACTACTACCTCTTACAGGGGCAACCCAAATTGGGATGTCCTGCTCTGTGAATCCTGATATTGCCTTTTCCTCAGCCCGTGGCACATGCGTGGCCCCACCTGCCTCAACTGAATGGCTGTGCTGGGCCGCACACAGCCGCAGGGAGTCAAGTTATGCTGCGTGCTGTTTGCAAGTGTGGCTAGGATTTCAGCAGGCTGCCCTAGCCACAGCGTGGGCTCAAGGAGGGATGGGTGAGCCTAGCAGACTTGGGAGGGGGGGGTTTCACACAGCGAGACAACCCAAACCAAGGTGCCCCGGGGGGACAGACCAAAACCCAGGATGGTGAAAATCCCAGGTCCACGTAAGAAAAAAAAAAAAAAAAGCTGCTGGCCTGCAGCTCCTGCAGTTGTCCTTCTCCAGCAAACCTAGGCCCACACAAATACACACATCTTATCGGCATCCACACATACCCGGTGCACTAGTTCTGGACCATTGGTGGCTGTGACCCACCCTTGGGCCAGGAGCAACACACTAAGAGCTTGTGTGGCGGCAGCAGCAGGCTCTGGTAAGGTGTATCTATAGTGGCAGACGGGCTGCTGCAGGCAATGGTGTGGGAGCACCAGGTATCTTTATTCTTAGTATACAGTACGTCCTGCTCCAAATCTAATACTTACAGTTGGGATTTACTCCGCTAGATGGCGCTGGACTGCAGAGACATCGAAAATAGGCTCCTCCCGGCCCCTCAAATACCCAGGGACCTCCCACAAATCCCCAGAATTTCTCTGCAGTCTGGCTGTGAAGGACGAGAAATTGGCTCTCTACTCGCAGGTGAGCGGGGTTATTAACCTGCGGCCCTGTAGGACTATTCCCACCCGTTCCACTAGTAATATGCCTCCCAGCCTTGGCTGCGCTCGTCGGGTAAAGGTAGGCAGCACCGCCTTTGGTGCTTAGGAGTGCTGCTCCACCGCAATCCCCCACCAAAGGGTAGGCGGCTCAGGCTTATGGTGAGCCTCTATGGGATGCCCCTCCCGCACTATTGCCCCTGTCAATCGGTGGGCCCTATTTAAGTGGCTGCCGTCCTCCCTCATCCTCCTTGTAGTCTTCGGGGGAAAAGAGGGGGGGGGGGGTGTGTATGTGTATACATATGTATGTTATGCAGTCTGTGCTTTCACTTTTCTCATGTGTTTTTTTCTTGTTTCAGCCGCCGCGCTGACTTGTCTTTATTGCTTTTAAATTTGCCGCCGCACGCTGACTTGGTTCCGCACTTGGCGGCGGCATTACCTCAGGCGCCGGTGCGCCATCATTGGCTGTTGGCTTTTCTGGCTTCACGCTCTTCGGGGCGGGTGGGGCTCGTCTTTGGCGCGTTCCGCGTCATTGCTATTACTGGCCCACCCCTCGAGGTATACCGACGCCATCTTTTCTGACTTGGTTGGCCTATACGCGACGGACTCCTACCTACCGCGGTCCGTAAGTGCCCTCGCGGGCGGCTTTATCTGCTTCACTTTTGTTACGATGTACTTAAGGTCTTGTCTGCTTATGTCTTTCAGGCGGGACGAACCCTTCTTGGCTTCTCCCGGCCCTGTTTAGTATATTACTTGTAGGCCTTGTAAAAATTATACTCCCACGTCCCTAGCGGGTTATTGGGGCATCCAGGGTTGCTATATAGCGTTATTTCCTATCGGCGTATTGCGCCGCTATAATCACCATATGGAGGCATCCCAGGATAATGTTACAGGGGTCCCTTTGGGACAAGACCAGCTGTGTGTAGCGTGTGGGCAGCCTCATGCTGACGCTGACAAGGCGCGGGTCTGTGTACCCTGTGCTGAGCAGGTGCTTGCATTGCAATCTGGCCTGCCAGTGGCTGCACCTCGTTTCACTTCACCTACTCCCCCAAGCTTAAATCTCACTCCTGCTGAGTTGCATACTAGTGGGGATTCTCAGCCTGATGTGTCTTCTAGACTGGCTACTGTTGAACAGATTATTGCGAAGTCTTTAGCGTGTAAGGCTCCTGCTAAGAAGCGGCACTTGACGCCTAATGTTACTTTTTTCCCTATGGGAACTGAGGAGTTTTGGAATCTCTGTGGCTGTACCCCGTCTGATGAAGGGGAGCTCTTTTCTGATTCAGGCTCATCCGATGAGAGACCAAGGGGTCATGACGGTTCTGGCTCTGACCCCTGGGCCCAGATGACACTGACAGATTGTTGACCCAGATTTTTGAGGTTCTGTCTATCTCTCTCCCTGTTGAGGCTCCCAGGCAAAGAGGGGAGCTTTTCCATACAGCAAGATCACGTTTGGAATTTCCAGAGCAGGCGCATTTCCATAACCTTGCTCAAGGAATGGGAGCGCCCCAGTAAACTTCCCCGGGTTCCAAAGAGTTGGGATAGGAAGTATCCCTTTCCTGCTGAGGTGGTTAAATGTTGGTCATCCCCTCTCCCGAGGGGGATGCCCCGATCCTAGGGCTATCTAACACCTCTGTCATGCATTCCCCTGATTCTACTACCCTGGGGGATGCTGAAGCCCGGCGTATTGATCAGCTGGCATCCCACGCCTTTGCATGTGCGCGGACGGCTCTGCGCCCGGTCTGTGCCTCTGCCATTACTGCTGTGGCCACTAGAACCCTTTATCAGAAATATGCTTGATAGTGCCCCTGATGATTTGCCTTGCGATGTGTTTAATGCACTCTCCAGTTGTGATGTTTTTGTAAATTTTGTCCTATCAGCATTGGATGACACCATCAGAATGTGTGCCAGAACTTCTGCCCCTGTGGTGGCTATACGCCGCTCGGGTTGGCTGCGCCAGTGGGCTGCTGACAACGCTGCCAAGAAGGCCCTCACTGGTTTTCCCTTTAAAGGACTGCGTCTGTTTGGAGACCGCCTGGACCTTTTTGCTAAGGGAGGCAGGTTACCCCAGCGCAGGCGGCAACCTCGGCCCTTTCGTGGTCAGGGTTCCTTCTCCTCCCCTTACCGTGGTGCAAGCCAGGGAAGGGGGGTGTCTTTCCCTGGGGCCTGGGGAGATTTCTGGGGTAGAAGCAGAGGACGTGGTTGTCCTGGCTCCTCTTGGGGTCCCAAAGCTAAATCCTCTCCCAAGCCCCCTCAGGCATGAGGAGGCACCCTCACCCATCCGGGTGGGGGGACGGCCGCAGCACTTCGCTCACATCTGGAGGCTTCATGTCTCAGACCGGTGGATTAAGGAGGTAGTGTCCTCCGGTTACAAGTTGGAGTTTGCTGCCGATCCCCCTCCAAGATTCATCAGATCCCCGATTCCTCAGGACCCTGTGTCAGCTCAGGAGCTAGTGCAAGCAGTGCAAGGCCTCCTGGAGCTGGGGGTCATCTGCCAGGTCCCTTTAAGAGAAAAAGGCAAGGGCTTTTATTCCAACCTATTCACAGTACCCAAATAGGATGGTTCTTTCAGGCCCATCCTGGACTTGAAGATTCTCAACAAGTTTGTCAGGGGCAGGCGCTTTCGCATGGAAACTCTGCGCTCTGCCATCAGTTCCCTGTGCCAAGGGGATTTCATGACTTCTGTGGACATCAAAGATGCTTACCTTCATATTCCTGTGTTCCCAGGTCATCAAATGTTCCTCAGGTTCGCTCTGATGGATCAACACTACCAATTTGTGGCCTTGCCCTTCGGCCTCACTTCAGCTCCCAGGGTGTTCACCAAGGTGCTGGCTGGCGTGATGTCTCTGCTCAGATGTCAGGGTGTCCGCGTGCTTCCCTATCTGGACGACATCCTCATCACTG
This sequence comes from Gastrophryne carolinensis, assembly GCA_027917425.1. Classification (NCBI taxonomy): domain Eukaryota; kingdom Metazoa; phylum Chordata; class Amphibia; order Anura; family Microhylidae; genus Gastrophryne; species Gastrophryne carolinensis. Next base: position 306,645,894 of record CM051236.1, on the reverse strand, counting down.
CCCAGTCTCTACTCCAGAGTGGACACCACCAGCTGAGTATCCAACTCTGCCTGATGTAATTTGGATGGGTGATCAACCACCCCAAGTCCTCACTGTCCCCTTCCTTGGTAACTCCATTCCTAGGAATGAATCTGGATACAGTTCAGGCAAAGATCTTCCTTCCTCAGCAGAAGGTGGACAGTCTGATTGCACAGGCTCAGTCCCTCCTAGCTTGTCCCCATCCCTCCATCAGGCAGGGGATGCAGCTGGTGGGCCTGATGGTGGCGTGCTTTGAAGCGGTCCCTTATGCTCAGTTCCACTTGAGGCCTCAGCAACTTCACCTATTGTCTGTATGGGACAAGGACCCAGCGTCCCTAGACAGGGTCTGTGTGCTCTTCCCCCGGGTCAGGAGGTCCCTCTTGTGGTGGATGGACTCAAGGAACCTGTTGGGGGGCAGATCCTTTCTTGCCCCTTCCTGGGAGACAGTCACCACGGATGCCAGTCTGTCAGGTTGGGGGGGTTTCTGGAAGTCCCTGCGCTTCCAGGGAAGGTGGGGCCCTCAGGAGGCCCACACACCTATCAATGTCTTGGAGCTGCGAGCGATCAGGTTAGTTCTGGCTCGCTTGACTACTCATCTTCAGGGCCTGCCTGTTCAGGTGCGCTTGGACAACCAGACGGCGGTTGCCTACATCAATCAGGGAGGGACCCGGAGCAAGGGGGCCCTCCAGGAAGCGTCTCTGATCCTGACCTGGGTGGAGGCCAACGTCCCCTGCATTTCAGCTGTGTACGTCCCGGGGGTGGAAAATCACCTGGCGGACTCTCTGAGCAGGGGGACCTCTCGCCAGGGAGAATGGTCCCTATGCAGCAGGGTGTTTCAATCTCTGTGTCACCGTTGGGGCCAACCACATGTGGATCTGTTTGTGTCCCGCCACAATCACAACCTTCCAGCTTTTGTCTCTGTCCAGGGATCCTCGGATGCGCTAGCAATGTCATGGAAGGACTTAAAGTTCCTGTATGTCTTCCCCCCCCCCCCCCCCCAATTCCCCTGCTGCGCAAGATTACTCTTCCATTTATTACAGGGTTTGGCGTGCCTACATTGACTGGTGTGAGTCTAAGTCTCTTCCCTGTCGTGTGTTCTCTATTCCCAGGATTCTGGAGTTCCTGCAGCATGGGTTGGAGATGGGGCTCCAACTCAGTACTCTGAAGGGTCAGGTTTCTGCCCTGGCTATTTCTTTCCAGAAGTCCATTGCTCAGCACCCTCTGATCAGGACTTTTTTCCAGGGGGTCACTCATGTGCGTCCCCCACGTAAACCTATGGTGCCTGTTTGGGATTTGAACTTGGTTCTGTCAGCCTTGCAGGATGCTCCCTTTGAACCTGTGCAGGATGCTGCCTTGGCCATTCTTACGCTCAAGGTTGTGTTTCTGGTGGCTATCACTTCTGTCAGGCGTGTGTCTGAGTTGGCGGCGCTGTCCATTCAGCCCCCCTACTAGGAGAGGCACCAGGACAAGGTGGTGTTTCGTTTCAAACCTGACTTTATGCCTAAGGTAGTGTCTGCCTTTCATTTGAATCAGGATATTGTTCTTCCTTCTTTGTGCCCTAATCCTAGCAATGCTAAGGAGATAGTTTTGCACTCTTTGGATGTGGTTAGGTGTCTGAAGTACTATCTGTTGGCTACTGCACCTTTCAGGAAAACTGATGCTCTTTTTGTGGTCCCTTCTGGTCCTAGGAAGGGTTTGGCTCCTGCCAAGTCTACTATCAGCAAGTGGATTCGTCAGGCTGTGATTCAGGCCTACTCTGCTAAGGGGAAGAATCCTCCCTTCCGCCTTACTGCTCATTCCACTCGTGCTATTGGTGCCTCTTGGGCTTTTCAGCACCAGGCTTCTGTTGAACAAGTTTGCAAGGCTACTACTTGGTCTTCTGTTCATACCATTTCAAAGTTTTACAAGGTTGATGTTAGGGCCTCAGCTGACGCTGTTTTTGGCCGAAAGGTTCTGCAGGCGGCAGTGGTTTAAACTGCCTGCTGCTGATTTTTCTTGGGGATCCCACCCTACTTTATGGACACTGCCATTGGATGTCCCAACTGTAAGTATTAGATTTGGAGCAGGACGTACTGTATTCTAAGAATACAATTCTGTGATTACTCACCTGTAGAATTGGTATTATGAGTATACAGTACATCCTGCTCCAACCCCCACCCTTGGTTTGCTTTATCTTGGATTCCCTGTATGGTGATTGTTATCATTGTTATAGTTGAAAGTTTGGATTGTTTAATTCTCCTGGCTTCTCCTTAACTGCTTTTCAATGCCGGAGATATGTGGGAGGTCCCTGGGTATTTGAGGGGCCGGGAGGAGCCTATATTCTTAGTATACAGTACGTCCTGCTCCAGATATAATACTTACACTTGGGTTATCCTCCGCCAGATGGCGTTGCACTGCAGAGACATGAAAAAAACAGGCTCCTCCCCGCCCTTCAAATACCCAGGGACCTCCAACAAATCCCTAGATTTCTCTGCAGTGCTGACTGCGAAGACATAAAGTATCACTCTCTCGCAGGTGAGCGGGGCTACCAAAGACTGCGGCCCTGTTGGACTATTCCCACCAGTCCTCCCTGTGATGTGCCTCCCAGCCTGGGCTGCGCTGGTCGGGTGAAGGTAGGCAGCACCATGCGTGCTTAACGGAGCCATGCTCCACCGCAGTCCCCCACCAAAGGGTAGGCTGTTTAGGTTGATGGTGAGCCTCTAGGGGATGCCCCTCCCACACTATTGCCCCGTGTAGCGGTGGGCCCTGTACAAAGGGCCACCATCCTCCCTCGTTCCCCCCCGTAGTCCGGGGGTAAAGAAAGGGGGGTGTGTGTGTGGTGGTGGTAGTGTATGTATTCTTAGTATACAGTACGTCCTGCTGCAGATATAATACTTACACTTGGGTTATCCTCCGCCAGATGGCGCTGCTCCTCCCTGGGTCTGTAAGTGCCCTCGCGGGCGATTTTCATGATCCTTGTTTACTGCGCATGGTTCTGACACCCTTAATTCCCATTGTGTATTTCAGAACTGGTGAACACCACTGGCTTCTCCTGGCCCGGTGTTAAATTATAGCGGGCCTTGTAAAATTCTCCCACTTCCATAGCGGGTGTTTGGGACATCCAGGGTTACTTATTGTGTAAATCCCTACTGGCATATTGTACCTTGATTAATCACCATATGGAGGCATCTCAGAATTATGTGACCGGGGTCCCTCCGGGACAAGACTAGCGGTGTATAGCGTGTGGACAACCCCATGCTGATGCTGGCAGGGCACGGGTCTGCATACCCTGTGCCGAGCAAGCCCTGGCCCTGCAATCTGGTCGGCCAGTGGCTGCACCTAGCTTCAATTCACCTATCTCCCCAGGCTTAAATCTCTCTCCTGCTGAGTCGCCTACAAGTGGGGAATTGCAGCCTGCGGGCCCTTCCAGGCTGCCTACGGCTGAACAGATTATTGCTAGGTTGTCAGAGCTAATGGGCCCTGGTAGAAAGCGGCACCTGTCGCTCCCATGTTTCTGTATGCTCTATGAGAACTGAGGGGTTTGCTACTCCGTGTGACTATGATGAAGGGGAGTTGTTCTCTGACTCGGGCTCTTCTGATGAGAGGCCAAGGAGTCACGATGATTCTGGCCCTGAATACTGGGGCCAGTGTGACACTGATGACCTGTTGCTAAAGGTCTTTAAGGCACTGTCTATCTTCCCCCGCCCCCCCCCCCCCCCGGTCAGGTCCCCAAGCCTAGAGGGGAGCGTTTCCATACTGCGACTGTACGTTTGGAATTCTTAGAGCAGGCCCATTTCCATGCCCTTGTTCTCAAAGAATGGGAATGCCCCAGTAAACTTCCAGGGGACTGGGATAGGAAATACCCTTTTCCCCCTGAGGTGGTTAATTGCTGGTCATCATCCCCCGTGGTGGATGCGCCGATCATAGGGGTCCCTAACCCCCTTTATTACAACCCCTGCCTATAGTGCCCTTCGGGATGCTGAGGACCGGCGCATTGAGCTGCTGGCCTCCCATGCCTTTTTCTTGTGCCGGGACGGTGCTGCGTCCGGTCTGTGCCGCAGCCATTACTGCGGTGGCCGCTAGAACCCTCATCAAAAAATTGCTCGATCATCACCCCGAGGATGCCCCCTGGGAGGTGTTTAATGCACTCTCCAATTGTGATGTATTTGTGAAGTTTATTCTATTAGCGCTAGATGACGCGATTAGAATGTGTGCAAGAACTTCCGCCCTTGCGGTGGCTATTCATCGCTTGCTCTGGCTGCGACAGTGGGGTGCTGATGATGTTACTAAGACTCTTACTGGGCTCCCCTTCAGAGGGCAACGCCTATTTGGGGCCCGTCTAGACCTGTTCGGTAAAAAGGGCAAATCACCCCTTCGCAGACGACCGTCCGGCCCCCTCGAGGCAGGAACACCCCTCCTCCCCCCTACCTAGTGTTAAACAGGAACCAGGGGTGTCTTTCCGGATTTTTGGGGCAGACTCCTGCCCCACGAGCAGCAGGCAACGCTCTGGCCCCTCCGGCGGGGCTAAGCCCAAATCTTCCACCAAACCCCCTCAAGCATGATGGGGTGCCCTCGCCCGTTTGGGTGAGGGGATGGCTGCAGCCCCTTGCTCTTATCAGGAGGCATCTCGCCTCATTCTGGTGGATTCAGGAGGTTGTGTCCTCCAGATACAGGATAGCGTTTGCTGCACGGCCTTCCCCAGTTTTTATCAGGTCCCAGGTACTCCTGGTCCCTGCCGCTGTTCAGTGGCTGGCACAGGCCATGCTAGGCCTGCAAGGTCTGAGGGTCTCTTGCAGATTGCCCGTAATAGGCAGAGGCACACCTTCCACAGTCCCCCAAAGGATGGGTCGGGTTGGCCCATTCTGGATTCACAGCAATTCTCTAATTACAGGCAGTTTCCTGCATGGGCCATCAGCACCTTGCGCCCAGTGGGCTTCTTGCCGTCTGGGGGACTCTACAATGCTTATGTTTACATCCCTGTGCCCTCAGGTCTCTGAGGCCCTTCAGGTTCGTTTTGGAAGTCCAACACTGTTAATTGTGGCCTTATCTGGCCTCTCTTCGACTCCCAGAGTGTTCACTCAGGTGCTGACGATGGTGATGTCTCTGAGACCTAGGGGCGTCCGCGCGATGTCTACCCGTACGCCCTTCCTCACTCCCCTGTCTCTGCGTCAGAATAGTTGGATACCCGGCTGGTGGGTCCATTGGGAGTCATTTGGATGGGTGTTGAATCACCCTGAGTCCTCGCTGTTCCCTTAAAGTGGTAACTCCATTATTAGGAATGATTCTGGATTAGGTTCAAACCAGATTCTCCCATTCTCAGCAATTAGGTGGGCAATCTGGTCCCATGGGCTCAGTCCCTCATTGCTGTCCCGGTCTCTTAGCACCAGGCAGGGATGCAACTGGTGGGCCCGTTGTTAACTTGCTCGGAAGAGGTCCCTTAGGCTCAGTTCCCCTTGAGTCCTTCTGCGACTTCTATTGGTAACATAGGACAGGGATCCAGCACCCCTGGAGCAGGATCTGTGGGCCTTCCCACCTGTATGACTGTTTTTCTCTTGAAAGTGGATGATCTCGAGGGACCTGTCTGGGGGCAGTTCCTTCTTGCCCCTTCCTGGAATCGGTCACCATGGATGCCAACCTTTCAGGTTGAAGGGGAAGGTTTCTTCTGAAACCCCCTGCGATTCTGGTGGTGGTGGGCCCTTAGAAGGTCCTTATGCCTATTGAATTCTAAACAGTGAGCGTTTTTCAGTTGGCTCTCTCGCTTGACCACTCCTTCTGGATTTGCCAGTTTGGGGGTGCTCGGTCCGTCGGACGACAGATGTCCTACATTAATCATTGGAAGGGGCCTGGAGCTGGCGGACCTTCCAGGGAGTGTCTATGTTCCCTTTCTGGGTGGAGACAATGCTCCCTACATGTTAGTGATATTAGCTCCGGCGGAGCCCTCTGCGACTGGATGTGCTAATCCCCGTGTCGTTATGGAGTCCAACCAGTCGTGGATCTGTTGGGTTCCGTCACCTTCACAGGCTATTAGCCTTTGCTTCCCTGTCCCAGGATCCTATGTCAGTGGTCCGGATGCCTTTAGTACCGTCTTAACAGGACGTTCGGTGCTGTATGTCCTTCTCCATTCCCTCTGCTAGGCAGGGTTCTGCGTAAGATTGCTCTGGTAAAGGGACCAGTGATTCTGGTGGCCCCAGGTGACCTAGTAGAGTGTGGTTGCAGATATGGTACTGTGGTCAGTAGTTCTGTACCTTGCCAGGAGTGCCAGTTTGATCACTCAGGGCCCCCCTTACGTCACTCCAATCTACAGTCCCTGGTTTAGTCTGCCTGACTGCTGAAACATACATCTTGATGGAGACAGTTTTATCTGTCTCGGTGTTTGCGACTATGGGAAGGCTAGGAGTAAGCCTCTTCCTCGTCTTCTTCTATTGGTTGTAGGGTATGGCATACCCACATTGATTCGGGCGAGTCTAGTTCTCTTACCTGTTGGGGCGTTTTCGATTCCCAGGGTTCTAGTGTGGTTTTCAGCATGAATTGGAGTTGGTTCCCCAACTCAGTTCTCTGATGGGTCAGGCTCTGCCCTGTCCACCTTGCCTTAGCAGTCTCTGGTTCAGTCTTCCTTTGTTAAGACTTCCTTCAGGGGATGCTCATGTGCGTCCTCCATGTAATCCTATTGTCCCTGTTGGGATTGAAATTGAATTCATTCTGTCTGCTTGCAGGATTTGTCCCTTGGTCCTATTCAGGACGCTGTCTGGCTGTCCTTACCCTCAAGGTTGTCCTTCTGGTGACTGTTACCTTGGTCAGGCGTGTGTTAGCGGGTGGTTCTGTCTACCTAGTCCCCATTCCTTGAGATACACCAGGATAAGGTGGAGTTCTCTACATCTGGAGGTGTCTTATGTTCATTTATTTGAGATATTGTTATCCACGGCTATCCCCTTTTTCCTAGCAACGCTGAGGACGTGGTTCTGCATTCCTTTTTACAGGTGTTGGCAGTTTTTCCTTGGGGGTCACTGTGTCCTTTAGGGGAACTGAGGTTCCTTGGGGCTTGTGGTCATTACATCCTGAATGTGCCCGATCTCGTCTGCTCTCGGGAGTTGGGCGGCTTGGTCCTGGTTATTACCTTAATGTATGTTACTCCTGGTATCTTGTTGGGCTTTTGGCTTCTGCCAAATCTATTGCAGCGATCGGATTCGTCAGGCTGTTACTCAGGGGGAGGGGGTTAGAGGGTTGTGTATTGTGTGTGTTTTTCACAGTATAACTTTATTATAACATGTGTGTTTTACTTTATGCATTGAGCAGACTGCACAGCAAGTGTGCACTCTTTTCCCTCTTGGGAGCTTCCTCGGCCAGGTCTGTTGTTATAGTACTGGCCGGCTTGTGTGTTTAGGTCAGCTTGGGGGGTGGCTGGGGCAGACCGCGCTGGGCAGATTGGCTTGCCGCCTGAGTTTCCACAGCCCCCTCCCTCCTCTCCCCTTCCCCGCTGGTCTCCTTGCGGCCACTGTATGGCAGGTTTTCTGTTGGTATGGCTGCGCTATGCTGTTTCCTCTCCTCCTCCCCCCTCCTTCGTCTCCCCCCTCCGCCGCCTCCTGCCTTGTTGTGCGCGTGTAGCGGCTCATCTGGTTTTAATTCCTGGATGATTTGGCCGCACTGATCGAGCTTAGGGGGCGGGTGACGGGGGCGTGGCGCCGGTGGTAGCGTCACGCGGCCGGCCCCAGCTTCACTTCCTTTCAAGTTTAAAGGAAGTCACTGGGGGGGGGGGGGCGCGCTGCCACACATGGTTGTATTTACCTTTGCTGCTGCTGCATCGTCCCTCCGGTTGCTGCTCTCGGTCCTTTCAGGTAAGCGGCCCCACCCTGGTGGGGCCGTTGAGTGGGAGTTAAATATCTATGTGTAGATATGGGGGCGAGTGTTTTGTTAAGGAGGCATCATTTTTTGGATTTATTAAGGGGCAAGGTTGTGGTCTTTTTAGCTCATTTAAAGGCACTTTGGTGCCATGCATAGATATGTTTTTGGCTTGTTACACGCATGTGGGGATCTGATTGTGGTTTTTCTTTTCCTTACAGATCCCGGGATCCCTGTTTATAGTGGCCCTCCGGCTCTGTTACTTGGCTAGTCTTTCTTTTTTATAAAAAAAAAAAGAATATTGGGATATTTTTATATTTAAAAATGTGTATATATATATATATATATATATATATATATATATATGATTATTAAGGGGGACCTTCCTTTTTAAAAAAAAAAAAAAAAATCCTCCCTTCCGGGACATTTACAAAAAGGGGGCATCCCGGGTTGGCTTATGCCTTAAAGCCCCAAAAAATTGCGAATACCATAAATCACCATATGGAGGCTTCCGTTATTGCCGGAAACGGTTCTTCTGAGCCATCCGGGGGGTGCATAAGTTGTGGGGCTCTGCTCCCAGCTGATGATGTCTTTATTTGCATTCCTTGTGCAAAGCAGAGCATTGCGCGTCAGTCTGTTGCTTCGGCTGCTGGCCCGTCGCAACCTTCATCATCTCCTACCTCTCCCTCCCTTTTCCGGACCCCGCATGACACTGTCAAAAGTGGGGATTCGCAATCCGAGGTGGCGGCACGGTCGGCCAGCCCCCGGAAAGTAGTGCCTGTTAAAGCAGGGTTTAAATGCCGCTGCAAAACGGAAGCACCTGACTCCGGTACCTTCGGCTCCACAGGACGAGTTATGTGAGCCTGTGGAATGGTCCGATGGATCCCCGGACGAGGAAGAATTCCTGTTGGAGTCAGATGAGCCTGCAGATCAGCTTGAGGCTGATGCGATTGGCGATTGGTCGGCGGGGGTTGCTTTTGACACCCCCTCCATTCTGGCTCATATGTTTAAAATTTTGAATTTAGATCCGCCTGAGGCTGTCACCCTGCCAAAGGGTCAGTTGTTTAAAGAGCCTCAGCCGCGTTGGGTTTTTCCCAGACAGCACCACTTTGAGAGGGTGGTCCTTAAGGAATGGGAACATCCCACGCGGTTATCTGGAATCCCTTCCAGTTGGGAAAAGCGTTATCCTTTTCCGCCAGAGTTGGTGAAGCTTTGGTCTGTCCCTCCTGACGTCGATACCCCTGTGCTAGGGCTCTCCAGCACGGCTATGGTACAGTCTGCTGAGACCACTGTCCCTAAAGATGGGGAAGATCGTCGGATTGACCAGTACTCTCGCCATGGTTTTATTTATGCCGGGTCAGCGATGCGCCCGGTGTGTGCTTCAGCCCTTCTTCTATTGGCGATTAGGTCTGTAATTCAGGGGCTATATGAGGATCTCAATCCCGCTTGTAAAGAGTTTACTGCGCTTAAGCAGTGTGAATCTTTTGTGTCCTATGTCCTATCTGCTCAGGACGATGCGCTGGCTATGAGTAGCAAGACAGCGGCTATGCTGGTGGCTATTCGTCGGTCAGTATGGCTGCGTCAGTGGTCGGCGGACTCAGTTTCTAAAAAGGTGCTCACAGCTCTCCCCTTTTTGGGGTTGCGTCTGTTTGGGGAGAAAATTGATTCAGTCGCAAAGGGTGGTAAGATGCCACAACGCAAAAGGCCTCGTGGTCCCTTTAGGGGGGCAGGTTCCGGTAGGCCTTCCTTTCGAGGATTCAGAGCGGGTAGGGGGGCTTCCTTTCCCGCTACCAGAGGTGCAGGTTGGACTCGGGGGAGGGGCCGTGGCCGGCCCACTCAGTCCTGGGGCACCAAGCCCAAGCCTGCTGATAAGCCCGCTCAGCAATGAGGGGCTGCCCTCACCCGTGCGGGTGGGGGGACTATTGCGACACTTCTCCCAGGTTTGGAACCAAGAGGTTCCAGACAGATGGTTCCAGGAAGTGGTGTCGTCCGGTTACAAGCTGGAATTCGAGTCTCGCCCTCCTTCACGGTTCTTTCGGTCTCGGGTGCCCATCGATCCTTTGGCCGCGCAGGGGCTCCTGGCGTCGGTAAAGAATCTGTTAGAGATGGCGGTCATCCGGCCGGTACCGCGCTTAGAGATGGGCCTCGGTTTCTACTCCAATCTTTTCGCAGTCCCCAAGAAAGATGGGTCAGTTCGTCCTGGCCTGGACTCTCATCAACACAGAGTGTTTCTTCCTTTTACTCAAATTCACACGAGAACGCTTCAGCTTTTTCTGTCGGCGTCTTGGGACCAGCAGCCTCGGTCGCTGGATCAGTCCTTCCAGTTGTCCTCCCGGGTCCGGCAGTCCCTCCTGTGGTGGTTGGTCTCGACCAATCTTGTGTAGGGCAGGTCTTTCCTGACCCCCCTTTGGGAAATTGTCACCACGGACGCCAGTCTGTCGGGATGGGGCGGATTCTGGAAGGAGCTGCAGTTTCAGGGGCAGTGGGGACCTCAAGAGGCCCACTTACCCATCAATATTCTGGAACTGAGAACCATCCGTCGGGTGCTTGCTCTCCTGACTCAGCACGTTCTGGGCCTTCCGGTCCAGGTGCGTTCAGGCAATCAAACAGCGGTTGCTTACATCAATCATCAGGGAGGGACTCGCAGTCTGAGTGATCTCAGGGAGGTGTCCCTGATCCTGACCTGGGCGGAGGCCCATGTTCCTTGTATCTCGGCGGTATACATTCCAGGAGTGGAGAACCAGGAAGCGGACCGGTTGAGCAGGGGCTTTCCCCGTCTGGGAGAATGGGCTCTCCATCCTCGGGTGTTTCGCTCACTGTGTCTCCAATGGGGGACTCCGGAGGTGGACCTGTTTGCCTCTCGTCACAATCGCAGGCTCCCGAACTTCGTGTCGCTCTCCCAGGATCCTCTGGCTCTGGCAGTGGACGCCATGTCCCTGAGCTGGGGGGATCTGGGATTTCTATACCTGTTTCCTCCGATACCCATGCTAGGCAGGGTGCTTCGGAAGTTGGCTCTGGAAAAGGTGTCCGCCGTTCTCGTGGCCCCAAGGTGGCCAAGGCAAGTGTGGTTCGCAGACATCGTTCGGCTGGCAGTGGACCAGGTCGTTCTGCCTCTTCGGCCCGATCTGCTCACTCAGGGTCGATTGTGTTACCCCAATTTACCAGCGCTAGGTTTGACGGCCTGGCTGCTGAAACCTCCATCCTGAAGGAGGAGGGTCTTTCTGACTCAGTTGTCAAGACTCTGATCAGTGCCCGGAAGAGGTCGTCTTCTATCATCTACTATAGGACTTGGAAAGCCTATATCGCTTGGTGCGAGATAAGATCTTTTCCTTGTAGGGTCTTTTCGGTCTCCAGGATTCTGGAGCTTTTACAATCAGGGCTGGACTCTGGTCTTCAGCTTAGTACGTTGAAAGGGCAAGTTTCTGCCTTATCTATCTTTTTTCAGAAGCGTGTTGCGCTTAAACCTTTGGTTAAAACTTTTTTCCAGGGGGTTACGCATGTGCGGCCTCCCAGGAAACCATTACTCCCGGTTTGGGATTTGAATTTGGTTCTTTCTGCTCTTCAGGCTCCTCCTTTTGAGCCTTTGCAAGATATTGCTTTGTCTACCCTGACTCAGAAGATTGTCTTCTTGGTAGCTATCACTTCGGTCCGGCGTGTCTCAGAGTTGGCGGCCTTGTCTATCCAGGCGCCTTACTTTGAGAGGCATCAGGATAAAGTGGTCTTTCGTTTCAAGCCAGACTTTCTTCCCAAGGTTGTTTCTGCTTTTCATTTGAACCAAGACATTGTTCTTCCCTCCTTATGTCCTAATCCTAAGAATGACAGAGAGGGTTTTGCATTGTTTGGATGTAGTACGCTGTGTTAAATACTACTTGATTATCACGTCTCCTTTTTCATAGGACGGAAACCAGCCACCAGCCAAATCTGCCATTAGCAAGTGGATACGTCAGGCCGTTACTGCGGCCTATTCTGCTAAGGGGAAAGCTCCCCCTTTTCGTATCACTGCTCATTCTACTCGCGCCATTGGGGCGTCTGGGCTTTTCAGCACCAAGCTTCTGTTGAACAAATTTGTAAGGCCGCCACTTGGTCTTCTGTTCACACTTTTTCTAAGTTTTACAAAGTTGATGTGCGAGCCTCAGCGGATGCTGTTTTTGGCCGCAAAGTTCTGCAGACTGCAGTCATTTAAGTTATGCTTCACCTGGCCTTGAGATGCCCATCCCTTGTGGACACTGCTTTTGGATGTCCCAATAAGTGAAGAATATTTAAAAGTGAAGCGGGGTGTGTGGCACACCAAGAATAATACCGTTTTGTGAGTACTCACCTGAAAAATGGATATTGTTGGTGTGCCACACACCCCGCTTCACTCCCACCCTTTTCGGTATTCCGAAGCCTTTATATGGTGAAGCCTTTATTTATATTGATTTATTTGAGGTTACCGGTTAAATACTGGTACCTTGTCTTTCTGCTTTTTAATATACTGGTGATTGAAGGGAGGTACCAGGTATATATAGGCCGGAAGGGGGCTCGTTACAAGACTTCCTCTCTGCACAGCGTCACCTGGCGGTGAGTTAACCCAATAAGTGAAGAATATTTAAAAGTGAAGCGGGGTGTGTGGCACACCAACAATATCCAGTTTTCAGGTGAGTACTCACAAAATGGTATTTTTGTTGGGGATCCCACCCTACTTTATGGACACTGCTTTTGGATGTCCCAAGTGTAAGTATTATATCTGGAGCAGGACGTACTGTATACTAAGAATAATACAATTCTGTGAAATACTCACCTGTAGAATTGATATTTGTATACAGTACGTCCTGCTCCACCCCACCCAGTTTTTTTGCATTTTTCTGTATCCCCTGTATGGTGATTATCATTACCAGTTTTTCTGGGTGGTTTAATTCTCCCGGCTTCTTGTTCACTGCTTTTCAATGCTGGGGATTTGTGGGAGGTCCCTGGATATTTGAAGGGCCGGGAGGAGCCTGTTTTTCCATGTCTCTGCAGTGCAGCGCCATCTGGCGGAGGATAACCCAAGTGTAAGTATTATATCTGGAGCAGGAATGTACTGTATACAAATAATATCAATTCTACAGGTGAGTATTTCACAGAATTGTATTTTTCGATGTCTCTGCAGTCCAGCGCCATATGGCGGAGTATATCCCAACTGTAAGTATTAGATTTGGAGCAGGACGTACTGTATACTCATAATACCAATTCCACAGGTGAGTAATCACAGAATTGTATTTTTTTTTTTTTTTTTTTCCCCCTCCATTACGACTCATTGAGAGAGGCTTCACCCCTGGGGACGTGGGAAACAAACTGAACACTGGAGAAGCCCGCCAAGCTTGAAACCTAGGTTCAGTTGTAGATTTGGGTAGGTTTACAGGCGAACAAGGCAGCCCCCGATAGTTTGACGGAGCACTAGTTGTGCCCAGTCCCTTTATAAAAAAAAGCATTACAGGAATGCAGAGAGAATTTCATATGTTAGTCACCTGAGCCTCTGGGGAGACTCCAGTTGCTGGCGTGCCCTGGTCTTTGCCCTTGATTCTGCCATTTTTCGGATTCCTCCGAGAGAAGGGGGCAGAGACTTGCAGCCTCTGACCCGGGAGCACGCTGACTACCCTTGTGGGCACGACCTTCTGCACGTGGGCAACACAGAAGTGTAGTAGCGTTTCTTCCTCCCTCACCACCTAGGCAGCAGAATGGAGACCTGAGCAGTGGCAGCATTAGCGACGGGTGGGGAGGCACACTTTTGACTAGAATAAGGGAGTATGTGCTGCTGCATCCTTGGTTGCAGGCTGGGCGGGAGTGCGTCCTCCCTATTAACTGCAATGAGAGCCGCTTCCCGAATGGAAGTCAAGGCAGTCAGTTCTTGTTAGATTAGAGCCTGTGCTTGCGCCATTGAAGTGGAGAAAGGTGTTTACAGTCACCCCGGAGGATTTCACATCCTGATTCGGGATGCCCTGGGGGAAGGCCAGGGGTTGTCCCTGGGATCTAGAAACTCCCACCCGACCTGGTGGGTTTTCTTGCGCTTTAAAGGGGTTAGGGGTCCTTGGCTTGTGACAATGATTATGCATACATTTTCCCTGGCTATCAGAGGGCACCGTATGGATACTACAGGTAAGGGATAAATTAACAAAGCTTATATTCTAAATATACAGCAAGTCCTGTTCCAGAATATTCCTTTCACATTGGTAATACATCCACAAGATGGCGCTGGACTGCAGAAAACAGCTTGTGGCTCCTCCCGGCCCTATATGTCAGGGACTTCCCACAAATTCCCCAGTTTTTCATCTGCAGTCTGGACTGCGAAGATAGAAGATGGCTCTCTATATACGCAGGCGAGCAGGGATGACTCTGCGGATGACGTTTTCCACACCACTTCTCTGCGGCCTGCCCCTTGAGGTATATGCGGACGCCATTTTTACCTTCCCCGTTCTTCGTGTCTGCTGTTTCCTAACGCGGTCTGTGAGTGCCCCTGCGGGGCGGCTATATATATTATAGTTCTATTATAGTTCTTATGGGGATGTCTTCTTATGTCTTTCAGGCGTGTAGACCTCATTTTGGTTTCTCCCGGTCCTCTCCCTTTTAGTTGAGGCTATTACTATTATATCTCCCACCTCCTTAGCGGGCTATTCTTGGTGTGCCACACACCCCGCTTCACCTTTAATATTCTTCACGATTGGGTTAACTCACCGCCTGGTGACGCTGTGCAGAGAGGAAGTCTTGTAACGAGCCCCCTTCCGGCCTATATATACCTGGTACCTCCCATTTATCACCAGTATTTTTCTCTCTGCTTGACAAGACAGAAGATTGAAGTCTCCTGCTTACAGGTAGCCGGGGTCTTACCCCGGCACCCCCTTTTGGTCTATTTCTGCCCGGTTTTGATTGTTTATACCTTTATGGTGGATTGGAAGCCTCCCAGCCTAGGCTGCTCACTGGGCAATTGGTAGATGGCACTATAGGTGCCTAGGAGCTTATCTCCTCTGCTCGACCCCCTCTTTTGGGGGCAATGCGGCTATCCGGCATGGTGATCCGGAAATGGGATGCCCCTGTCCCGAGGGTCCCCTTAGCCCCTTACTCTCCCGTTACGGTCCCTTCTCCCTTCACTATGGGGGGGGAGGGGGTTAGAGGGTTGTGTATTGTGTGTGTGTTTCACTGTATGACTTTATTCTTGGTGTGCCACACACCCCGCTTCACTTCTAAATATTCTTCACTTAATGGGTTAACTCGCCACCAGGTGACGTAGTGCAGAGAGGAAGTCTTGTAACGAGCCCCCTTCCGGCCTATATATACCTGGTACCTCCCTTCAATCACCAGTATTTTTCTCTCTGCTTGACGACAAGTCAGAAGATGGAAGTCTCCTGCTTACAGGTAGGCCGGGGTTTTTACCCCGGCACCCCCCTTTTGGTCTATTTCTGCCCGGTTAGAGTGTTTATACCTTGATGGTGGAATGGAAGCCTCCCAGCCTAGGCTGCTCACTGGGCAAATGGTAGATGGCACTTTAAGTGCCTAGGAGCTTATCTCCTACCGCTCGACCTCATGCGTGGGGCAATGCGGCTATCCGGCATGGTGATCCGGAAATGGGATGCCCCTGTCCCGAGGGTCCCCGTAGCCTCTTTCTCTCCTGTTACGGTCCCTTCTCCCTTCACTATGGGGGGGGGGGGGTTTCAGGGTGTGCATTTAGTATGTGTTTCACTTGTATAACTTTATTTCAACATGGGTGTGTTCATGTTATGCATTAAGTTTATTCAGCATGTGTGCACTTTTTGTTCACTTGGTTTAGGTCTGCTTGAATGACAGACCGCGCTGGGTAGGTGGCTGGCCGCTTTAATTAGGCAGACTGTTGCTTAAGCGCCCGCCTCCCCCCTTCCCACCTTCCCCCGCTGGCACTGTGTGAAGTTTACTTTTTGCATAGGCTGCGCTATGCGGTCTTGTGTCCTTCCTCCCCCCTCCGCTGCCTGGGCGCACGTGTAGTGGCCCATCTGGTGTAATCCCCAGCTGTACTGGCTGCACTGATCAGCGTAGGGGGCAGGTCCCGGTGACGCGGCAACGGGGGCGTGGCGGCGGCGTCATGCGGCGGCCCCAGTTTCACTTTCCTTCAAAGGGGGAAGTCACGTGGGCGCGCGGCCGCACTTGGTCTCCGGTGCTGCTGGCTGCTGTCTCGCTCTCCGGCGGCTGCTCTCGCTTGGCCAGGTAAGCGGCCCCACCAAGTTAAGTGGGAATTTCATATCCTCTTGTATTGAATATGGTGGGGAGTCATTTTTTATTAGGGGGCATGGTTTTGCTCATTTTTTAAAGGCACTTTGGTGCCATGTTTATATGATTGTTGCACACATGTGAGGATCTGATTGTGTTTTCTCTTGCTTACAGATCCAGGGATCCCTGTTTATGGTGGCCCTCCGGCTCTGTTGCCTGGCTATTAATTGGGATATATTATAAATGCTTGTATATATTATATATATATATATATAATATTATTAAAGGGGACCTTAACTTAATTAAAAAAAAAAAAAAAAATCCTCCCTTCCGGGACATTTACAAATAAAGGGGCATCCCGGGTTGGCTTATGCCTTAAAAGACCCAAGTATTGCGAATACCATAAATCACCATATGGAGGCTTCCGTAATTGCCGGAAACTGTTCTTCTGAGCCATTCGGGGGGTGTGTAAGTTGTGGGGCTCTACTCCCAGCTGATGATGTCTTTATCTGCATCCCTTGTGCAAAGCAGACTATTGCGCGCCAGTCCGTTGCTTCGGCTGCGGGCCCATCGCATCCTTCATCATCTCCTTCCTCTCCCTCCCTGTTCCGGACCCCGCATGGCACTGCCAAAAGTGGGGATTCGCATTCCGAGGTGGCGGCACAGCCCAGCCCCCGGAAAGTAGTGCCCGTTAAAGCAGCGTTAAAGGCCGCTGCAAAACGGAGGCACCTGACTCCGGTACCTTCGGCTCCACAGGACGAGTTATGTGAGCCTGTGGAATGGTCCGATGGGTCCTCGGACGAGGATGAATTCCCGTTGGAGTCAGATGAGCCTACAGATCAGCTTGAGGCTGATGTGATTGGCGATTGGTCGGAGGGGGTTGTCTTTGACACCCCCTCCATTCTGGCTCAAATGTTTAACATTTTGAATTTAGATCCACCTGAGGCGGCCACCCTGCCAAAGGGTCAGTTGTTTAAGGAGCCTCAGCCGCGTTGGGTTTTTCCCAGACAACACCACTTTGAGAGGGTGGTTCTTAAGGAGTGGGAACATCCCACGCGGTTATCTGGAATCCCTTCCAGTTGGGAAAAGCGTTATCCTTTTCCGCCAGAGTTGGTAAAGCTTTGGTCTGTCCCTCCTGACGTCGATACCCCTGTGCTAGGGCTCTCCAGCACGGCTATGGTACAGTCTGCTGAGACCACTGTCCCTAAAGATGGGGAAGATCGTCGGATTGACCAATACGCGCGCCATGGCTTTATTTACTCCGGGTCAGCATTGTGCCCGGTATGTGCTTCAGCCCTTCTGCTATTGGCGATTAAGTCTTTAATTCAGGGGCTGTATGAGGGTCTCAATCCCGCTTGTAAACGGTTTACTGCGCTTAAGCAGTGTGAATCTTTCGTGTCCTATGTCCTATCCGCTCAGGACGATGCACTGGCTATGAGTAGCAAGGCAGCGGCTATGCTGGTGGTTATTCGCAGGTCAGTTTGGCTGCGTCAGTGGTCAGCGGACGCGGCTTCTAAAAGGGTGCTCACAGCTCTACCCTTTTTGGGGTTGCGTCTGTTTGGGGAGAAAATTGATTCAGTCGCAAAGGGTGGTAAGATGCCACAACGCAAGAGGCCTCGTGTCCCCTTTAGGGGGGGCAGGTTCCGGTAGGCCTTCCTTTCGAGGATTCAGAGCGGGCAGGGGTGCTTCCTTTCCCGCTACCAGAGGTGCAGGTTGGACTCGGGGGAGGGGCCGTGGCCGGTCCGCTCAGTCCTGGGGCACCAAGCCCAAACCTGCTGATAAGCCCACTCAACAATGAGGGGCTGCCCTCACCCGTGCGGGTGGGGGGACTATTGCGACACTTCCCCCAGGTTTGGAACCAAGTGGTTCCAGGCAGATGGATCCAGAAGGTAGGGTCGGCCGGTTGCGACCCGGAATTCGGGTCTCACCCTCCTTCACGGTTCGTTCGGTCTCGGGTGCCCATCGATCCTTTGGCCACGCAGGGGCTCCTGCCGTTGGTAAGGAATCTGTTAGAGATGGCGGTCATCCGGCCGGTGCCGCGCTTAGAGATGGGCCTCGTTTTCTGCTCCAATCTTTTCGCAGTCCCCGAGAGAGATGGGTCGGTTCGTCCCGGCCTGGACTCTCATCAACACAGAGTTTTTCTTCCTTTTGCCCAAGTTCACACGAGAACGCTTCAGCTCTTTCTGTTAGCGTCTTGGGACCAGCAGCCTCGGTCGCTGGATCAGTCCTTCCAGTAGTCCTCCCGGGTCCGGCAGTCCCTCCTGTGGTGGTTGGTCTCGACCAATCTTGTGTAGGGCAGGTCCTTCCTGACCCTCCTCTGGGAAATTGTCACCACGGACGCCAGTCTGTCGGGATGGGGCGGATTCTGGAAGGAGCTGCAGTTTCAGGGGCAGTGGGGACCTCAAAGGCCCCACTTACCCATCAATATTCTGAAACTGAGAACCATCCGTCAGGTGCGTGCTCTCCTGACACAGCTCGTTCTGGGCCTTCCGGTCCAGATACGTTCAGACAATCAAACAGCGGTTGCTTATATCGGTCTTCAGGGAAGGACTCGCAGTCTGAGTGCTCTCAGAGCAGTGTCCCTGATCCTGACCTGGGCGGTGTCCCATGTTCCTTGTCTCTTGGCGGTTTAGATTCCAGAGGTGAAGAACCAGGTAGCGGACGGGTTGAGCAGGGGCTCTCCCCGTCTGGGGGAATAGGCTCTCCATCCTCAGGTGTTTCGCTCACTGTGTCTCAGGTGGGGGACCCCGGAGGTGGGCCTGTTTGCCTCTCGTCACAATTACAGGCTCCCGAACTTCGTGTCGCTCTCCCAGGTTCCTCTGGCTCTGGCAGTGGACGCCATGTCCCTGAGCTGGGGAGTTCTGGGATTTCTATACCTGTTTCCTCCGATGCCCATGCTGGGCAGGGTGCTTCAGAAGTTGGCTCTGGAATAGGTGTCCGCCGTTCTCGTGGCCCCAAGGTGGCCAAGGCGAGTGAGGTTCGCAGACATCGTTCGGCTGGCAGTGGACCAGTTCGTTCTGCTTCTTCGGCCCGATCTGCTCACTCAGGGTCAATTGTGTTGCCCCAGTTTACCAGCGCTGGGTTTGATGGCCTGGCTGCTGAAACCTCCATCCTGGAGGAGGAGGGTCTTTCTGATTCAGTCATTAAGACTCTGATCAGTGCCCGGAAGAGGTCTTCTTCCATCACCTACTATAGGACTTGGAAAGCCTATATCGCTTGGTGTGAGATAAGATCTTTTCCTTGTAGGGTATTTTCGGTCTCCAGGATTCTGGAGTTTTTACAATCAGGGCTGGACTCTGGTCTCCAGCTAAGTACATTGAAAGGGCAGGTCTCTGCCTTATCTATCTTTTTTCAGAAGCGTGTTGCGCTTAAGTCTTTAGTTAAAACTTTTTTCCAGGGGGTTACGCATGTGCGGCCTCCCAGGAAACCATTACTCCCTGTTTGGGATTTGAATTTGGTTCTTTCTGCTCTTCAGGCTCCTCCTTTTGAGCCTTTGCAAGATATTGCTTTGTCTACCCTGACTCAGAAGATTGTCTTCTTGGTAGCGATCACTTCGGTCCGGCGTGTCTCGGAGTTGGCGGCCTTGTCTATCCAGGCGCCTTACTTTGAGAGGCATCAGGATAAAGTGGTCTTTCGGTTCAAGCCAGACTTTCTTCCTAAGGTTGTTTCTGCTTTTCATTTGAACCAAGATATTGTTCTCCCCTCCTTGTGTCCTAATCCTAAGAATGACAAAGAGAGGGTTTTGCATTGTTTGGATGTAGTACGCTGTGTTAAGTACTACTTGATTATCATGTCTCCTTTTCGTAAGACGGATTCCTTTTTTGTTGTGCCCCATGGGCCTAAGAAGGGTTTGGCACCAGCCAAATCTGCCACTAGCAAGTGGATACGTCAGGCCGTTACTGCGGCCTATTCTGCTAAGGGAAGAGTTCCCCCTTTTCATATTACTGCTCATTCTACTCACGCCATTGGGGCGTCTTGGGTTTTTCAGCACCAAGCTTCTGTTGAACAAGTTTGTAAGGCCGCCACTTGGTCTTCTGTTCATACTTTTTCTAAGTTTTACAGAGTTGATGTGCGAGCCTCAGCGGATGCTGTTTTTGGCCGCAAAGTTCTGCAGACTGCAGTCATTTAAGTTATGCTTCACCTGGCCTTGAGATGCCCATCCCTTGTGGACACTGCTTTTGGATGTCCCAATCGTGAAGAATATTAAAGGTGAAGCGGGGTGTGTGGCACACCAAGAATAATACCATTTTGTGAGTACTCACCTGAAAAATGGATATTGTTGGTGTGCCACACACCCCGCTTCACTCCCACCCTTTTCGGTATTTCCGAATCCTTTATATGGTGAAGCTTTTGTTTATATTGATTTATTTTGAGGTTACCGTTAAAATACTGGTACCTTGTCTTACTGCTTTTTAATACACTGGTGATAAATGGGAGGTACCAGGTATATATAGGCCGGAAGGGGGCTCGTTACAAGACTTCCTCTCTGCACAGCGTCACCTGGCGGTGAGTTAACCGTGAAGAATATTAAAGGTGAAGCGGGGTGTGTGGCACACCAACAATATCCATTTTTCAGGTGAGTGCTCACAAAATGGTATTTTTGGGGCATCCGGGGTTGCTATCATTAGCGTTAATCCTATATTGGTCTGTTTTGCCACTCTAATCATCATATGGAGGCTTCTGGGGATAATGTCCTTGGGGTTTCTTCGGGACAAGCCCGGCTATGTGTTGCGTGTGGGGTATCCCCTATAAGTGATGTCAGGGTGTGTGTACCCTGCGCCCAGCAAGTGCTTGCTATGCAGTCTGGGTTGCCTGTTACTGGGCCTGGTGCTGCACTCCCTCTGGCTTCGCCTGACCCCCAGCGAGGGGCATACTAGCGGGAAGTCTCAACCTGATTTAGCTGCATGGGTGGCCAGCATTGAAAAACTTGCTGGATCTGCCCCGCGTAAGGCTTCTAAGAAGCAGCATTTATCACCCGCGGTTTCCCTCTTCCCTGTAGAAGATGAGGGCCCTTACTCACTCTCAGGTCCCTACCCCCTTGAGGAGGAGGAATTTTCTGATTCTGAATCCTCTGAGGAACAACCTAAGATTTACGGTGGTACTGGGACTCCCTTTGGGGAAGACCCGTGGTCCCCTGATGACACTGACAGATTACTGAGTCACATTTTTGAAGTGCTTTGTATATCCCCTCCTGCAGTGGCTCCGCAGCAGCAGGGCGAGCTTTTTCATACGGTTAAGCCACGCTGGGAGTTCCCTGAGCAGTCTCACTTTAATAATCTAGTGCTCAAGGAATGGGAGCAGCCTAGCAAGCTGCCAGGGGTGAAAAAAAATGGAGAAAGGGACCTGCACCTCTACAATTATGCAAAAAGGTGCTGGCTCGGGGTGCGCACCCACTCAGGGATAAGTTTCATTCATGCAAAGTATGGTTCCCAGAACAACCAAAACGCACCCTTAATGTAAACGCCGCACACTAAAGATAAAAAAAATCAAAGTTTTTATTCTAATAAGCACATACTAATTACATATAGGACATACGTTTAAAAGACACAATTAAAACTGGATATAACAGGCTCCTTGTAACAATTATCCATAAGTATCAATGTTCCCTACGCCAGTTATTAAGTCTATAGAAAAGGTATCAATATAAGGTGCTACTATTATACAAATACAAGTCAAAATAAAGTGGCTGGTGCATATAAAGTGATTAGTGCAATGCAGCATAAGCTAATTCATAAACTTTTATCTAATAAATATTATAAGTGAAGGTCCTGTTGGGCCACATCAACATAACTATTAATCATTTTAGAAAAATAAATAAGTGTATGGAGAAAAGAGAGAGGACAACACACTACAATGTGAACAATCTCTTCCCTATAGAGGGCCAATATGTGCAAGTGAAACACTGGTAACATGTGAACTAATAGGAAAAAAGATCAATAAGTCATATCACCAAATTCCATGGGGCCGATATCCACCTATCCCGCTGACGCGTTGCGTAGTGGCGAACCCCACTACTTCATCAAGCTGCCAGGGGTGCCTAAGAGTTGGGACAAGAGGTATCCCTTTCCTGCTGATGTTAAGCTTTGGTCTTGTCCTCCCGAGGTGGATGCGCCCATTCTCGGGTTGTCTAATACATCTGTCATGCACTCTCCTGATACTACTACCCTGAGGGATGGGCCGGAGCGGCGCTTGGACCAACTGGCCTGTCACGCCTTTGCCTGTGTGGGGACGGCGCTGTGCCCGGTTTGTGCCTCTGCTGTTACGGCTATTGCCATTAAAGGGGTGCTTAAGTGTCTCTTGGACAGAGCATCTGAGGATGCGGGTAGAGAAGAGTA
The DNA here is from genome assembly GCA_027917425.1 of Gastrophryne carolinensis. Lineage (NCBI taxonomy): Eukaryota > Metazoa > Chordata > Amphibia > Anura > Microhylidae > Gastrophryne > Gastrophryne carolinensis. The sequence goes on along the minus strand of CM051236.1, from coordinate 306,623,533 downwards.
TAGATCTCTCCTTTGTGAGGAATTTATTGCATATATTCTTTCTGCTATGGATAATGCCATTAGAATGTGTGGTAGAACTTCTGCCTTGTTGGTGGCTATATGCCGCTCTCTCTGGCTACGTCAGTGGGTAGCTGATAATGCTGCTAAGAAGGCTCTCACTGGTTTCCCTTTCAAGGGCCTGCGCCTTTTTGGTGAACGCTTGGATTTGTTTGCCAGTGGCGGTAGGTTACCTCAACGTAGGAGGCCGTCCCGGTCCTTTCGGGGGATGGGTGCCTTTCTCCCATCCTTCCCTGGTTCCAGAACTGGCCGAGGAGCCTTTTACTGGGGCCCGCGGAGATCACTGGGGAAGGGGCAGAGGACGTGGCTGTCCTGGCCTCTCCTGGGGTCCCAAGCCAAAATCCTCACCCAAGCCCCCTCAGGCATGAAGGGGCGCCCTCACCCATCCGGGTGGGGGGACGGCTCCGGCTCTTTGCTCACGTCTGGAGGCTTCACGTTTCAGACCGGTGGATTCAGGAGGTAGTGTCCTCCGGTTACAAGATAGTTTGCAGCTTGCCCCCCCCCCCCCCCAAGATTCATCAAATCCCAGATGGCTCAAAACCCCCTGTCAGCTCAGGGCCTGTGTCTTGCTGCCTAAAACCTTCTGGAGTCGGGGGTCATCTGCCAGGTGCCTTTGAGGGAAAGAGGCCGAGGCTACTATTCCATTATTTTCACTGTTCCCAAATAAGACAGGTCCATCAGACCCATCCTGGATTTAAAGTGCCTCAACAAATTTGTCATGCATGCAGACTCTGCGCTCACAGCTCAATTCACTATGCCCGGGCGACTTCATGACCTCTGTAGATATCAAAGACGCTTACTTTCATGTACCAATCTTTCCAGGTCATAAGAGATTCCTCAGGTTTGCTCTGGAGGATCAGCACTATCAATTTGTGGCCTTGCCTTTCGGTATCACCTCTCGGCTCCCAGGGTATTCACCAAGGTGCTGGCGGGCGTACTGGCTCTGCTAAGATCTCAGGGCATGCGCATCCTTCCTTACTTGGACGACATTCTCATCACGTCTCAGTCCCTCCAGCAGGCTGAGCTGGATACCCAGCTGGTGGTGTCCACACTGGAGTCCTTCGGGTGGGTGATCAACCACCCCAAGTCTTTCCTGTCTCCGTCAATGGTGAGGTCCTTTCTGGGCATGACTCTGGATACATCTAAGGTCAAGATTTTTCTCCCTCAGCAGAAGGTGGAGAGTCTTCAGGCCCAAACCAGACTCCTTGCCCTCATCCCTCCATCCGGCAGGGGATGCAGCTGGTGGGCCTGATGGTATCTTGCTTCGAGGCGGTTCCATACGCTCAGTTTCACATGAGACCTCTTCAACTTCACCTCTTTTCAGTTTGAGATGGGGACCCTCGGTCCCTGGATCAGGTGTTGGTTCTGTCCCCTCTGGCCAGACGGTCTCTCTCGTGGTGGCTGGACTCAAGAAACCTGTTGGTGGGCAGATCCTTTCTGCCCCGTGCTGAGAGACAGTCACCACAGATGCTAGTCTGACAGGTTGGGGGGGGCTTCTGGAAATCCCTGAAATTCCAGGGTCAGTGGGGCCCTCAGGAGGCCCACACCCCTATCAACATTCTGGAATTGAAGGCGATAAGGTTGGTTCTCGCCCAATTGACTCCTTCAGGGTCGGGCGGTTCAGGTCCGCTTGGGACAACCAGATGGCGATTGCCTACATCAATCTTCAGGGAGGGACCGGAGCAAGAGGGCCCTCAAGAAAGTGTCCCTGATACTGTCTTGGGCAGAGTTGAATGTTCCCTGCATCTCAGCTGTGTACATCCCGGGGGTGGAGAATCTGGAGGCAGACTCCCTCAGCAGGGGGACTTCTCGTCTGGGAGAGTGGTCCCTCAGCAGCAGGGTGTTTCACTCCCTGTGCCACTGCTGGGGTCAGCCAGATGTGGATCTGTTTGTGTCCAATCACAAGCTTCCAGTCTTTGTCTCTCTGTCCAAGGACCCTCTGGCCTTGGCCATGGATGCACTAGCAATGTCTTGGAAGAGCTTTCAGCTTCTGTGTTTCCTCCTTTTCCTCTGCTGGGCAGGGTGCTGCGCAAGATTGCTCAGGAAGGGGTGCCCCCTGTTGGCCAAGAAGGGTGTGGTTCGCAGACGTCGATCAGTATGCTCTGCCCAAGGATCCAGACCTTCTCACTCAGGGGCAGCTACGCCATCCCAATTTACAAACGCTGGGTTTAACGGTCTGGCTGCTGAAACCTCCATCTTGATGGAAAAGGGGCTGCCTGCCTCTGTTGTTAATACCATGATTTGGGCTAGGAAGAAGTCCTAGTCATCCATCTACTATAGGGTATGGCATGCTTACATTGACTGGTGTGAGTCTAAGTCGCTTCCCTGTCGGGTGTTTTCTATCCCTAGGATTCTGGAATTCCTGCAACATGGTTTGGATTTGGGTCTTCAACTTAGTACCCTCAAAGGTCATGTTTCTGCTTTGGCCATTTTGCTCACCAATGTCTGGTCAAGACCTTCTTCCAGGGGGTTACTCACGTGTGTCCTCCACGTAAGCCTATGTTACCAGTCTGGGATTTGAACTTGGTCTTATCTGCCTTACAGGGGTCTCCCTTTTGAGCTTTTGCGTGAGGCCCCTTTGTCCATTTTGATGCTTAAGGTAGTCTTTTTGGTGGCTATCACTTCTGTTAGGCGTGTCTGAGTTGGCGGCGCTTTCCATCAAACCCGCTTATTTTGAGAGACACCAGGACAAGGTGGTGTTTCGTTTTAAGCCAGATTTTCTGCCTAAGGTTGTGTCTGCTTTTCATCTCAATCAGGACATTGTTTTGCCTTCTCTATGCCCTAATTCTAGTAACCCTAAGGAGCGGGTGTTACACTCTCTGGATGGGGTCAGAACCTTGAAGTTCTATTTGGTGGCTACTGAATCTTTCAGGAAGACTGATGCTCTTTTTGTGCTCCCGTCTGGACCTAAGAAGGGTCTGGCTCCAGCTAATTCCACTATCAGCAAGTGGATCCATCAGGCCGTTGTACAGGCCTATTCTGCTAAGGGGAAGGAGCCTCCCTTCCGCCTTACTGCTCATTCTACTCGTGCTATTGGTGCCTCTTGGGCTTTTCAGCACCAAGCTTCTGTTGAACAAGTTTGCAAGGCCGCTACTTGGTCTTCTGTTCATACTTTTTCAAAGTTTTACAAGGTTGATGTTAGGGCCTCAGCTGATGCTGCTTTTGGTCGCAAAGTTCTGCAGGCGGTTTAAATTGCCCACTGTTACTTTTTGGGGATCCCACCCTACCTTACGGACACTGCTATTGGATGTCCCATGTGTAAGGAATATTCTGGAACAGGACGTGCTGTATACTTAGAATAATACAATTCTGTGATTACTCACCTGTAGAATTGGTATTATATGTATACAGCATGTCCTGTTCCACCCCACCCTTGTTATCATTATCTTTAGTTACCTCTTTATGGTGATTGTTCAAATTTTCATATAATGGTTATAGTTCTCCCGGTCTCATTTTAACTGCTTTTCAATACTGGGGATTTTGTGGGAGGTCCCTGGTATATATGGGGTCGGGAGGAGCCACTTTTCTTTCTCTGCAGTCCATCGCTGTCTACTGGATGAATATCCCAAGTGTAAGGAATATCTTCTGGAACAGGACGTGCTGTATACATATACCAATTCTACAGGTGAGTAATCACAGAATTGTATTTTTTATCTTCATCCCCATTTGCCTTGCTGATGTTTTAAGGGTTTGCTTATAGTTTTAACTCCATTATATCAGGGTTTTTAGAATGTGTAAAAGGGGGGAATGGATGGCAAAGTTGGATTAGAATTTAATACATAATTTTTTGAATATTTCATGACCCTCCAATGGTTTGAAAAATTAAATAAATATAGCTGAACCAAACACAACAGAAAATAGAGCAGGAAAAAGGGGGGGGGGGGAGGCCAAGGTTAAGGTAATACCATTTATTGGCTAACTCAATAAGATTGAAAATGCAAGCTTTCGAAGCTGTTCAAGCTGCTTCTTCAGGCATAATACAGATCTGTAACTTAGACACACATTTATACAAAACACTACAAAGGAGTGACAATTGTATTCTAAGTATGTCTCACACCCTGCTTCGGAAATATTCATTACACTTGGGTTATGTCCAGTAGAGGGCGAACTTCTGCAGAGATGAATATAAAAAAAAAAGCCCCTCCCGGCCCATAAATACCTGGGACCTCCCACACATTTCCCAGTAATCGTCTCTGCAGACGGCGAGCAAGTCAGAAGATGAAGTCTCCTCCTTGCAGGTAAGCCGGGTTCACATCCGGCCATTTTTTATCCCTATTTCTGCCCGGACCTAGTTATGCTTAAGTCCCCTAATGCCTCCCAGCCCTGGCTGTAGGTCCGGGTGAAGGTAGGATTCACCTTAACAGGTGTACTGACAGGAGCTATGCTCCTCAGTGAGACCCCATTACAAGGGGTAGGCGGCTACCAGGTTGGTGACCCTGGTTTGGGATGCCCTGTCCCCCTGCTCTACTACCGTAGTTGGGGATCCCTCCCTCTACTTTATTCCCTTTATTCTCAATGGGGGGGGGGGCTGTGACTTCTCCCTTGATTTTAACTTCATTGATCCTCCCTTGTGTATGCGTGTGTGTGTGATTTACTGTACAGCTTGATACATGCGGCGGCCGTATTGAGAGCCGGCCGCCCTGTCCGGCTCCGCACGTGTGGCTGCTCAGTTCTAGAGGATGAGCTTCTCCCCCTCCTTTCTGTGAGGAGTGGGCGCTCGGCGCGCTGGCGCGGCCCACCCCACTCTCTCTGGCGCTCTAGGCGGCGCCCGGTCAATGGATAGGAATCTGCGTTGCTGGGAGAGGATGGGGAGGGGGCGGGGCCAGGTGCGACGCGCGATCCATGCTGGCCCGCCCTTCTTCCTTTTCTGCCTTCTGTTCAGGCTGGGAATCGCCATTTGTCGTGCTGTGAGTGCCCTGCCGGGCTTTGCTTGTTGTGCATTGTTGTTGATTTGCGCCTTATCCAGCAGGGTGGCGTCCATTCGTTTTATTGTACTACTTGCGCATACATTATACATTATTATACATTATTATATACATTACTATTAGTACTATATACTATGTTATATACTATGTTATATACTATGTTATATACAATGTTATATATACCCATATATATATTTATTTTATATGTTTTGCCAACGCTCTTTGTACATTCTGCATGTATGAGTGCTTGTCTATGGTGTACCTTACTTACGGGGGCCCCCATTTTGTTAGTGTCCCGGGGTCCCCTGGCCAAAAAATAAGGGCTTGCAACACCTCCCACTAACGGACTTAAGGGGCATCCCGGGTAGCTTTCTAGCGTAATTCCCGCTGGTCATTGCGACTGCCATACAAATCACCATATGGAGGCTCCCCAGGAGACCGGGCTCCGGCTCCCTTCGGGGCAATCCTGGCAGTGTGTGGGTTGGGGGGTATACCTTGCAGGGGATAATGTGCTGGTTTGCATACCATGTGTTCAGCAGGCCATAACGTGGCAGTCGGGGCCCAGGCGTCTGGGTCAGTGCCTCCGGCCTTATCACCTACCCCACCTTGATCCGTACCCCAAGTGACACTGTCATTAGCGGGAGTCGCAATCTGATGTATGTGCTAGATTGGCCAACATCGTGAAATTGATTCTAGCTCTGCGGCCAGGTAGGCCCCGGCTAAGAGAAGGCATCTGTCACCGGCCGTGCCAGTTCTTGATGATCATGATTCCCTTGACTGGTCTGTTTATTCCCCGCTTGCGGAAGGGGAACTGTTTACGGAATCTGATGGCTCAGAGGATCAGTAGTTTTGGATGCTGATGCTGGGCAGGGGCTTGGGGATGCCGTGGATACCCCCAAGATCCTGGCCCATTTATTTGAGGTGTTGGCTATTTCTCTTCCGGCGGAGTCCCCTCCGCAGAAGGGGAAAGTTTTTGGGACCTATAGGCCTCGTCTGGAGTTCCCAAATCAGATACATTTCGAATATTTGATTCTTAAGGAATGGGAAGGACCTAGCCGGCTTCCCGGTTTTCCTCAGGGGTGGGATAGGAAGTATCCCTTCCCGGTGGACGCGGTGAAGCGCTGGTCGTCCCCTCCCGAGGTCGATGCACCCGTTCTGGGATTGTCCAACACCTCCATTGTACATTCTCCAGACGCCGCCACTCTTAAAGATGGTGAGATCAGATGGCATGCCATGCCTTTGCCAGTGTGGGTTCAGCCTTGCGGCCTGTTTGTGCCTTGGCGCTCGCGACTGTGGCTACCAGGTCTGTGGTTGGGACCTGTTGAGTGGTTCCCAGCTTAACCCGGCCAGTGATGAATTCACAGCCCTTAAGTGGTGTAAATTATTTGTGACCTTTGTTTTATCTGCTATGGATGACGCGATTATTGTGTACTAGAACCTCGGCATTGCTGGTGGCTATTCGCCGATCAGTCTGGCTACGCCAGTGGGCGGCTGTCGTGGCTAAGAAATCAATCGCAGTGCTACCCTTCCTGGGTATGAGGCTGTTCGGAGATAAATTGGATTCAGTGGCGAAAGGTGGAAAGTTACCTCAGCGTAAGTAGCAGCGTCGCCCCTTTCGGGGGGGCAGACTCCTTCAATCCTTCCTTTTGCGGTGCCAGAGCAGGCAGAGGCTTTGCCTACTCTAATTTCAGAGGTGATTCCTGGAACAGAGGCCTTAACTGGGGTTCCAAGCACAAGCCTGCTGCCAAGACAGCTCAGCAATGAGGGGACGCCCTCACCCTTGCTGGTGGGGGGACGGCTGCGGCACTTCTTCCTGGTCTGGGCCCAGGAGGTCATAGACAAATGAATCTTGGAAGTGGTCTCTTCCGGGTACAAGCTGGAGTTTGAGTGCCGGCCTCCTCCCAGATTCCTCAGTTCTCGGGTCCCCCGGGCTGCGCCGGGGCTCCTGTTGGCAGTGCAAAATCTTCTGGACATGGAGGTCATATGCCCGGTGCTTTTCTCAGGGAGAGGCCAGGACTATTATTCCATCCTCTTCACGGTTCCCAAAAAGGATGGATCCATCAGACCCATTCTGGATTTGAAGCTTCTCAACAGGTTCATCAGAACCAAGAAGTTACGCAGGGAGACTCTGCGTTCAGTCATCAATTTCCTTCGTCGGGGATTACGTGACATCTATAGACTTCAAGGATGTTTACCTTCATGTACCATTCTACCCAGCACACCAGAGAGTTATCAGGTTGTGGTGGGGGATCAGTATTTTCAATTGTGGCCCTCCCTTTCGGGTTGGCTTTGGTACCAAGGGTGTTCACCAAGGTGCTGGCGGGCATAATGGCCCTTCTCAGAGCCCAGGGCATTCGCATTGTGCCGTATCTGGACGATCTGCTTATTACAGCTTCTTCACTATGTCAGGCGGAGCTGGACTCCAGGGTAGTGACGACGCTGGTAAGGTTCGGATGGGTGATCAACCACCCCAGGTCTTCTCTCTCCCCATCAAGGGAGATCTCATTCCTGGGCATGAATCTGGGTACCAGTCAGGCCAGAGTGTTCCTACCTCACCCAAAGGTGCGGAGGGTTCAAGATCTGATACGTGTTCTCCTGGCCAATCCTCGCTGCTCTATCCGGCTAGGGATGAAACTGGTAGGATTGATGGTGGCTTCCTTCGAGGCAGTCCCCTTTGCTCAGTTCCACATGAGGTCGTTCCAACTCCATCTATTGCTGAATTGGGACAGATGTCCCCGGTCCTTGGATCAGTCCTTTCTGCTGGCTCCCAGGATTCAGCAGTCCCTTCAGTGGGGGCTGGAACCAAGCAATCTGAGGGGCAGATCCTTTTCTGACGGATTTTCAGTTCCAGGGGCTGTGGGGTCCTCAGGAGGTTCACACCCCCATCAATGTCTTGGAGCTCAGAGCTGTTTGGTTGGTTCTGTCATGCTTGACACATCACTTCCAGGGCTTACCGGTTCAGGTTAGATCAGACAATCGAACTGCGGTCGCTTACATCATTCACCAAGGAGGGACTCGCAGCAGGAGTGTCCTCAGGGAAGTTTCTCTGATTCTCGCATGGGCGGAGAGCAATGTTCCATGCATCTCAGCGGTATTCCTTCCGGGAGTGGAAAACACGGAGGCGGACTCCCCGAGCAGGGGATCCTCTCGCCGAGGGGAATGATATCTCAACCACAAGGTATTCCGGTCCCTCTGTCGCAAGTGGGGGACTCTAGAGGTGGATCTCTTTGCCTCACGTCACAATCACAAGCTCCCAACGTTTGTGTCTGTCTCAGGATCCTCTGGCAGTGCACACCATGTCTCTTGCCTGGAGGGATTGGGGGTTTCTGTACCAGTTTTCCCCCCTTCTCCATGGTGGGCAAGGTGGTGCGCAAGCTGGCTCAAGAGGGTGCGCCAGCAATTCTGGTGGCCCCAGGGTGGCCAAGACAGGTTTGGTTCGTACCACAATTTACAAACGCTGGCTTTGACGGTGTGGCTGCTGAAACCTCCTCCATCTTAATAGGAGAAGGTTTGTCTGATGCTGTGATTCAGACACTTGTTAGGGCTGGGAAGTGATCTTCCTCTAACATCTTCTACAGGATGTGGAGGTCTTATTTTGATTGGTGTGAGGCTAGGGTCTTGCCTTGCAGGGTGTTTTCGATCCCTAGGATTTTGGACTTTCTTCAACACGATCTGGGCCTGGGGCTCCAGCTTAGTTCCTTGAAAGGGCAGGTCTGCCCTGGATGTTTTCTTCTAAGGTCCTTTGTTCTTCGTCTTTTGGTTAAAGCTTTTTTCCAGGGGGTCACTCATGTGCGGCCCCCTCGAAAGCCTTGTGCCTGTTTGGGTTTTGAATTTTGCATTTTCTTTGCTTACACCAAAGATTGCCCTTTTGGTGGCTATTACCTCTGTTCGATGTGTTTCTGGGTTGTCGGCTCTGTATATTCAGGCCTCTTACTTTGAGAGACACCAGGACAAGGTGGTCTTCCGCTTTAAGCCAGATTTCCTACCTAAAGTGGTGTCTGCTTTCCATCTCATTCAGGATGTGGTTCTCTCTTCCTTGTGTCCTAAGCCTAGGGCCCTGCACTCTTTTTGGATGATTGTTTGTTGTATGAAGTACTATTTGGTGGCTACTTCTTTTTTCTGTAGGACGAACGCTTTGTTTTTGGTGCCCTCTGGGCCCAAGGAGGATTTGGCGCCGTCGAGTCTACCATTAGTAGATGCATATGTCTGGTCATTGTTGGGGCCTATATTGCCAAGGGGAGGATTCCCCTTTCAGATTACTGCTCTTTCTACTCGGACTGTTGGGGCTTCCTGGGCTTTTTAGCACCAGGCTTCTGTTGTACAAGTTTGTACGGCTGCTACTTGGTCTTCTGTTGCCTTTTCCAAGTTTTTATAAGGTTGATGTACGGGCCTTAGCGGCTGCTGTTTTTGGCCGCAAAGTTCTACAAGCGGCAGGGGTTTCATTTGTGCACTTTTGCCTGTTGGGATCCCCACCCTTTTTGGACACTGCTATTGGATGTCCCCAGTGTAATGAATATTTCCGAAGCAGGGTGTGACACATACTTAGAATAATACCATTTTGTGATTACTCACCTGTAAAATGGGTATTATAAGTATGTCTCACACCCTACTTCACCCCACCCTGAGTTGTGTCTTGTATCCTCTGTTTGGTGATACTGTTTTTCTCATAGATTTATTTGCTCTTCCTGGTCCCCTTACTGCTTTCTTATACTGGGGAATGTGTGGGAGGTCCCAGGTGTTTATGGGCCGGGAGGGGCTTCTTTTTTTCTATTCATCTCTGCAGAAGTTCGCCCTCTACTGGACATAACCCAAGTGTAATGAATATTTCCGAAGCAGGGTGTGAGACATACTTATAATACCCATTTTACAGGTGAGTAATCACAAAATGGTATTTTTTACACTGACACACATGAAAAATAGCTAAGTCGTAAAATCATATACTGTGAGATAAGAATCAGGGGGATTATAACAATTAATGGTGGGCTGATAAGAATGAGAGGGGGAGAGAAAGTGTGTGGAATTTTTATTGCTCTCACACCAGGTCAGACAGTCTGTTTAATATCAGACCTTGTGATGAGTCTTGTCTATTCAATCCATGTCATAATGACACATAAAATTATTGTCCCTGTTTAGCCCACAGTCCTTCGATTTAAAGATTTGGATGCATTTACACTTCCACTCCAATCTCTCCTTTTGTGAGTGGAAACCACCCTTAAGCACTGTGAGTTTGAGATCACATAGGCCATGGCCTGGTCTGCAGAAATGGGCTACAACAGGCACATCAGTTTTATTATTTTTGATTGTGAACCTGTGCAGATTTAGTCGCTTTCTTAGCACTTGTCCTGTCTGCCCGATCTACAATGCTGAGGGGCACTGCACACACATGATCAGGTATACTACAGGGGATTTGCATGTGAAATTACCCTGTACTTTGTAATCATGTTGCATACCTGGTGTCTTTATTGTCTTTGTTGTAGATGTGTGTGCAGGTTTCACACCTTTTCTGCAGGCAAGGCCATGTCCCATTTTGTGCTGGGTCACTTGGGGAGCTCCTCACAATGAGTTTTCTGCAGTTGGGAGGTTGTCTAACAGAGGAGGATCTGGGAAAATCTCTGAAAGTCTCTCATTCCTGTGTAAAAGGGGTTGGCGCTCCTTCGCAATTTTCCTTAGAATCTCCAGACGTGGATTGTATGTGACAACTAGAGGAACACGGTTGTTCTTTTGGGATTCTTTGTACTGCAGGAGTCTGTGTATGGGGATGTGGAGTGCTTTCTGTAACTGGGCCTCTGTTTCTGATGGTTTGTAGCCCTGCCTGATAAAGTCCCTTTTTAGATTGTCCTCTAGATTGTATGTGTTCCTCTAGTTGTCACATACAATCCACGTCTGGAGATTCTAAGGAAAATTGCGAAGGAGCTCCAACCCCTTTTACACAGGAATGAGAGATTTTCCCAGATCCTCCTCTGTTGGCATACAGACAACCTCCCAACCTCAGAAAACTCATTGTGAGGAGCTCCCTAAGTGACCCAGCACAAAATGGGACATGGCTTTGCCTGCAGAAAAGGTGTGAAACCTGCACACACATCTACACCACCAAAAGAATAAAGACACCAGGTATGCAACATGATTACAAAGTACAGGGTAATTTCACATGCAAATCCCCTAATGTAGTGTACCTGATCATGTGTGTGCAGTGCCCCTCAGCATTGTACATCGGGCAGACAGGACAAGCGCTAAGAAAGCGACTAAATCTGCACAGGTTCGCAATCAAAAATAATAAAACTGATGTGCCTGTTGCAGCCCATTTCATCTTCAATCTTATTGAGTTAGCCAATAAATGGTATTACCTTAACCTTGGATTTCCTGCTTACATCCATGGCTAACACGGTACAACAATTTACGAGCACAATGTAATCAAACTGAAGCAAAACGTTTCAAAAACAGAGCGCTGGTTGGATTGAATGCCTCCCCAAAGAGAACAAAACAAAAATGTACCTGGGGATAAGGCTTACCCCACAGAATGATAGGAGCTCTAAACAGTCCAACCACGCGTCAAATTGGAAATAAAAATGAAACCACCAGCAATAGGCATATGGATATTTAAAAAGACAGTGCAATGTCTTACATTTTATTATTCAACAATCCACATATTAAAAACTTGTTATAACAATACACCCAGCCTTGCACTCATAAGGTGCCGGCCCAAACAATGATACATGTCACTCAAGACAATCTTTTCTGTACTTGGGTTTCCAATGATCAGATAGGGCAAACTAGTTTCGTCTAGTTTGCTAGGCTCAACAATCCACCTATTCAGCACTTGTTATAACAATACACCCAGCCTTGCACTCATCATAAGGTGCCGGCCCAAACAATGATGCATGTCACTCAAGACAATCTTTCTGTACTTGGGTTTCCAATGATCAGATAGGGCAGACTAGTTTCGTCTAGTTTTCTAGGCTTCTTCAGTGCCACTTTGCATCACTGGTAGTACAAATTTCATAGTTGGCTAATGAGCATATTACACCTATAACACATAGAATATAATTTTATTCCAATAACATGAGTACCTGAAAGTACCCCCAAGTGTATGTTTAAGATTGTACAGCAGCGGATGGACATTTCGAAACAGTATTTACCATTCCTTTTAAGTCCTAGTCCTGCCACCACCCAGAGACGGGGATATTCTAGAAACCCTGGGGTGAGTGGCCCTTCGAAGTGAACCAGTCCATGTGTCTTCGGGGCATAGGTCCTTGGATGAGGAGGCAAAGGGGTTAGTGTTCCCAAATGAATCCATACAACCAGGGACCGCCAAAAATCTTGGAGTGCAGATTCTGCCAGGAGTTCTAGATTTAGATTCTTGGTGGAAGATAACACTGGGCTTAATCCAAGCTATCTTTACTACCCTCAAGATTGATACAGCGCCCCAGCCCGATGTCTTTAAAGTATATACGCGCTCCTTTTTTTATGCACAAAGACCATCAAGGTCTCGTAGCTAGGGAGTGGAAAAATCCAGAGGCTAGATTTTTCTTTCCAAAGTCCTTGAAGAGAATATTCCCTTTTGAAGAAGCCAGTATAGCTCCATGGGCCAAGTCACCTAGGGTGGATGCTTCCTTGGCCCAGTTCTCAAAGATCCGACCTATCCTTTATTCTTACTATACAGTACGTCCTGCTCCAGATAGATTACTCCGCCAGATGGTGCTGGACTGCAGAGACATCGAAAATAGGCTCCTCCCGGCCCCACAAATACCCAGGGACCTCCCACAATCCCCAGATCTTCTCTGCAGTCTGGACTGCGAAGGACAAGAAGATGTCTCTCTCTACTCGCAGGTGAGCGGGGCTATTAGCCTGCGGCCCTGTAGGACTATTCCCACCCGTTCCATCAGTAATTGCCTCCCAGCCTTGGCTGCGCTTGTCGAGTGATGGTAGGCAGCACCGCTGTTGGGTGCTTAGGAGCGCTGCTCCACCGCAATCCCCCACCAAAAGGTAGGCGGTATAGGCATATGGTGAGCCTCTATGGGATGCACCTCCCGCACTATTGCCCCTGTCTATCGGTGGGTCCTGTTAAGTGGCCGCTGTCCTCCCTCACTCTCCTTGTAGCCTTCGGGGGAGGGAGGGGGTGTGTGTGTGTGTGTATATATATGTGTATTGGCTTTTGTGCTTTACTACGTTATGCTTGGTGTCAGCCGCCGCGCTGACTTGTTTTCACTTATTGTGCCTTGAAATTGCCGCCGCCACGCGCGCTTCCCTGTGTTCCGCACTTGGCGGCGGCGTTACCTCAGGCGCCGGTGCACTGTCATTGGCTGCTTGTCACGTGTACCGCTTCACGCTCTTTGGGGGAGCGGGGCCTGTCTTTGGCTTGTTCCGCATCACTGTTCATGCGGGCCCGCCCCTCGAGGTATACTGACGCCATTTTTTTGCTTGGTTCCGGCTGCTCCGTGACCGGCTTTTACCTTCCGCGCTTGAGTGCCCTCGCGGGCGGCTTTATTAACATTGTTGTTATTGTATACTTACGGCTTCTTTTCGCTTATGTCTTTCAGCCGGGCTGAACCCTCTTGGCTTCTCCCGGCCCTACTCCCTCTATTTGGTTCTTTAACTTGTGAGGCCTAGTTAATTACTTCCACTTCACTAGCGGGTTATTGGGGCATCCCGGGTTGCTCTTATAGCGCCAATCCCTATCGGCCTATTGTGCCGTCATAATCACCATATGGAGGCGTCTCAGGGTTCCTTCGGGACAAGCCCGGCTGTGTGTAGCTTGTGGGGAGTCCCATATTGACGCTGACAAAGCGCGGGTCTGTGTACTCTGTGCCGAATAGGTGCTTGCACTGCAATCCGGCCTTCCAGTGGCTGAGTCTGCAATTCGTTTCGCCTCACCTACTCCCCCAAGCTTAAATCTCACTCCTACTGAGTTGAATACAAGTGTGGAGTCTCAGCCGGATGTGTCTTCTAGACTGGCTAGTGTTGAGAAGTTGATTGCTAATGCCTTGGCGCGTAAGGCCTCTGCAAAAAAGCGGCACTTAACGCCTGATGTCACACTTTTCCCTATGGAAGCTGATGAGTTTTTGGAACTGTCTGGCTATACCCCTTTGGAGGAAGGGGCGCTATTCTCCGACTCAGGGTCATCTGATTAGAGGCCCAGGGGTCATGACGATTCTGGCTCTGACCCCTGGGCCCCGGATGATACTGATAGGCTGTTGGCTCAGATTTTTGAGGTTCTGTCTATCTCTCCCCCTGTTGCGCCCCCCAGGCAACAGGGGGAACTTTTTCATACTGCTAAGTCACGTTTGGAATTTCCTGAGCAAGCCCATTTTAATAACCTCGTGCTCAAGGAATCGGAATGCCCCAGCAGGCTTCCCGGTGTACCTAAGAGTTGGGATAAGAAGTATCCCTTTCCTGCTGATGTGGTGAAGTGTTGGTCATCCCCTCCTGAGGTGGATGCCCCGGTCCTAGGGTCATCTAACACCTCTGTCATGCACTCCCCTGACTCTACTACCCTGCGGGATGCTGAGGACCGGCGCATTGATCAGCTGGCGTCCCATGCCTTTGCATGTGAGGGGATGGCGCTGCGCCCGGTCTGTGCCTCCGCCATTACGGCTGTGGCTATTAGGACCCTGCTCAGAAGTATCCTTGATGGTGCCCCTGATGTGTCTAGGGAGGAGTTTAATGCACTCTCTAGTTGTGATGTTTTTGTGACCTATGTCCTCTCTGCCTTGGATGACACCATTAGAATGTGTGGCAGAACCTCTGCCCTTGTGGGGGCTATACACCGCTCGGTTTGGCTGCGCCAGTGGGCTGCTGCCAAGAGGGCCCTTACTGGTTTTCCCTTCAAAGGACTACGCCTGTTTGGGGACTGCCTGGACCTGTTTGCTAAGGGAGGCAGGTTACCCCAGCGCAGGCGGCAGTCTCGGCCCTTTTGGGGTCAGGGCTCCTTTTCCTCCCCCTTCCGTGGTGCTAGACAAGGGAGGGGGGTTTCCTTTACTGGGGCCCGAGGAGACTTCTGGGGTAGGGGCAGAGGACGTGGACGTCCTGGCTCCTCCTAGGGCTTCAAGCTTAAGTCCTCTCCCAAGCTCCCTCAGGCATGATGGGGCGCCCTCACCCATCCAGGTGGGGGGACGGCTTCAGCACTTTGCTCACGTCTGGAGGCTTCATGTCTCAGACCGGTGGATTCAGGAGGTAGTGTCCTCCGGTTACAAGATAGTTTGCTGTCTGCCCCCCCCCCCCCCAGGTTCATCAGATCCCGGTTTCCTCAGGACCCTGTGTCAGCTCAGGATCTAGTGCAGGTGGTGCAAAACCTTCTGGAGCTGGGAGTCATCTGCAAGGTCCCTTTCAGAGAAAAGGGCAAGGGCTTCTATTCCAACCTCTTCACAGTGCCCAAAAAAGATGGGTCAGTCAGGCCCATCCTGGATTTGAAGATCCTCAACAAATTTGTCAGGTGCAGGCGCTTTCGCATGGAAACTCTGCGCTCTGCCATCAATTCCCTGCGCCCAGGGGATTTCATGACGTCTGTGGACATCAAAGATGCTTACCTTCATATTCCTGTATTTCCAGGTCATCAAAGGTTCCTCAGGTTCGCTCTGGAGGAGCAACACTACCATTTTGTGGCATTGCCTTTTGGTCTCACTGCCTTTTGGTGTTCACCAAGGTGCTGGCAGGAGTGATGTCTCTGCTCAGGTTCAGGGCATCCGCGTGCTGCCCTACCTGGACGACATTCTCATCACTTCCCAGTCTCTACATCAGGCAGAGTTGGATACTCAGCTGGTGGTGTCCACCCTGGAGTCATTTGGCTGGGTGATCAACCACCCCAAGTCTTCCCTGTCTCCCTCCTTGGTGACTTCATTCCTGAGAATGAATCTGGATACAGTTCAGGCAAGGATTTTTCTTCCTCAGCAGAAGGTGGACAGTCTGATTGCGCAGGTCCAGTTCCTGCTATCTTGTCGTCATCTCTCCATCAGGCAGGGAATGCAGCTGGTGGGCCTGATGGTGGCGTGCTTCGAGGCGGTCCCTTATGCTCAGTTCCACTTGAGGCCTCTGCAACTCCACCTCTTGTCAGTATGGGACAAGAACCCTGCGTCCCTGGACCGGGTCTTTGCGCTTTCCCCCCTGGTCAGGCGGTCCCTCTCGTGGTGGCTGGACTCCAGGAACCTGTTGGGGGGCAGATCCTTTCTGGCCCCCTCCTGGGAGACGGTCACCACGGATGCCAGTCTGTCAGGTTGGGGGGGGGGGGGTTTCTGGAAGTCCCTGCAGTTCCAGGGGAGGTGGGGTCCTCAGGAGGCCCACACACCTATCAACGTCTTGGAGCTGCGGGTGATCAGGTTGGTTCTGGCCCAGTTGACTCATCACCTTCGGGGCCTGCCTGTTCAGGTGCGCTCGGACAACCAGACGGCAGTTGCCTACATCAATCATCAGGGAGGGACCCAGAGCAAGAGGGCCCACCAGGAAGTGTCTTTGATCCTGAACTCGGCGGAGGCCAATGTTCCCTCTATATCTGCGGTGTACATCCCGGGGGTGGAAAATCTGCTAGCAGACTCTCTGAGCAGGGGGACTTCTTGCCATGGAGAATGGTCCCTCTGAAACAGGGTGTTCCAATCTCTGTGTCTCCGTTGGGGCCAACCAGTTGTGGATCTGTTTGCGTCCCGTCACAATCACAAGATCCCGGCCTTTGTCTCCCTGTCCCAGGATCCTCTGGCCTTGGCCACGGACGCCCTAGCAATGTCATGGCAGGACTTTCAGCTCCTGTATGTCTTTCCTCCATTCCCCCTGCTGGGCAGGGTTTTGCGCAAGATTGTTCTGGAAGGGGTGCCAGCAATTCTGGTGGCCCCCAGGTGGCCATGATGAGTGTGGTTCGCAGATGAGGTGCAGCTGGCAGTAGATCAGTACGTTCTGCCCAGGGTGCCAGACCTGCTCACTCAGGGTCCCTTACGCCATCCCAATTTGCAAACTCTGGCTTTGACGACCTGGCTGCTGAAACTTCCATCTTGAGAAGGGGCTGTCTACCTCTGTTGATACTATGATAAAGGCTAGGAAGAAGTCTTCTTCTTCCATTTATTACAGGGTTTGGCGTGCCTACACTGACTGGTGTGAGTCGAGGTCTCTCCCCTGTCGTGTGTTCTCTATTCCCAGGATCCTGGAGTTCCTGCAGCATGGGTTGGAGATGGGGCTTCAACTCAGTACTCTGAAGGGTCGGGTTTCTGCCCTGGCTGTTTTCTTCCAGAAGTCCTCTGATCAGGACTTTTTTCCAGGGGATTACTCATGTGCATCCCCCACGTAAGCCTATGTTGCCTGTTTGGGATCTGAACTTGGTTTTGTCAGCCTTGCAGGGTGCTCCCTTTGAACCTGTGCAGGATGCTGCCCTCGCCATTATTACTCTCACAGTTGTCTTTGGTGGCTTTCACCTCTGTTAGGTGTGTGTCTGAGTTGGCAGCGCTCTCCATCCAGCCCCTACTATGAGAGACACCAGGACAAGGTGGTGTTTCGTTTCAAGCCAGACTTTCTGCCTAAGGTTGTGTCTGCCTTTCATTTGAATCGGGACATTGTTCTTGCGTCATTGTGCCCTAATCCTAGTAATGCTAAGGAGAGGGTCTTGCATTCTTTGGATGTGGTTAGGTGCCTGAAGTACTATCTGGTGGCTACTACACCTTTCAGAAAAACTGATTCTTTTTGTGGTCCCTTCTGGTCCTAGGAAAGGTTTGGCTCCTGCCAAGTCTACTATCAGCAAATGGATCCGTCGGGCTGTGATTCAGGCCTACTCTGCTAAGGAGAAGAATCCTCCCTTCCGCCTTACTGCTCATTCTACTCGTGCTATTGGTGCCTCTTGGGCTTTTCAGCACCAGGCTTCTGTTGAACAAGTTTGCAAGGCCGCTACTTGGTCTTCTGTTCATACCTTTTCAAAGTTTTAGGAGGTTGATGTTAGGCCTCAGCTGATGCTGCTTTTGGCCGCAAGGTTCTGCAGGCGGCAGTGGTTTAAACTGTCTGCTGTTACTTTGGGGATCCCACCCTACTTTATGGACACTGCTATTGGATGTCCCGAGTGTAAGTAATCTATCTGGAGCAGGACGTACTGTATACTAAGAATACAATTCTGTGATTACTCACCTGTAGAATTGGTATTATATGTATACAGTACGTCCTGCTTCACCCCACCCTTGGGTTTGCTTTATCTTGGATCCCCTGTATGGTGATTGTTATCATTGTTATAGTTCCCAGTTTGGGTTTGTTGTAATTCTCCCGGCTTCTCGTTAACTGCTTTTCAATGCTGGGGATTGTGGGAGGTCCCTGGGTATTTGAGGGGCCGGGAGGAGTCTATATTCGATGTCTCTGCAGTCCAGCGCCATCTGGCGTAGTAATACCCGAGTGTAAGTAATCTATCTGGAGCAGGACGTACTGTATACTCAAAATACCAATTCTACAGGTGAGTAATCACAGAATTGTATTTTTGAGGATATGGGTAGTTTAACCCTTCTATTGCCCCCTGCTAGCGCCTGCAAAAAGTAAAAAAAAACACTTACCTGACCCCTCATTTGAACCGGCCGGGTCTCCTCTTCACCCTGGGGGGCTCCGATCCCCCGTCGGGGCTCCTCCGGAGGAAGGGGAGAGCCCGGAGTAGCCCCCCCAACACTGGCTTTTCCTGTAAAAAATAAATAAATAAATAAAAATGACCTCCATGTGCCCCCCCCCCAGGGCTTTCTATCTCTCTGCTCTCTTCCTCCGACGGGCGCCGCCATTTTTCCGAGAAGCCCCGCCCCTTTTGGCTTATGACGTCACTCGGCCGGCGTCTTGACAGCTCCAGGCCTCTCAGCTGTCAGATGCCGGTGATCGGTGGTGAGAGAAGGAGGGGACAGGAGATCCTCTGATCTCTGCCTCCCCTCCTCCTCTGGCTGCCGATCACCGGCATCTGACAACAGATCAGCAAGGGACAAAGGAGCTGACGATCGAAGGTGAGTAAAGAGTAAATTTTTTTTTTTTAATAAAATAATTTTTACGTGTGTGTGTTTTATTTAACTGTTAACCCTTTGTGAACTGGTAAGGGGTCCATGAGACCCCTGTACCAGTTCACAAGGCTGGGGTCTGGCAAGTCACCTGCCCTAGCGGGTGACTTGCCATTAACCCCTGCACCCCCAATTACCTGCCTCCCCAAAGCCCAGGGGGGGGACAGAAGAGCCCGGGCCCACATAAGCTATGTGGGCTCGTAGGCTGCAGGGTGGGGGGGCCACAAAAGCTGGACCCCCCACTCTGTTCCTACAAGCCCCCATAGCTGGTTCCGGGCTGGTTATGACGGGTAGGGGGGGGGACCCTACGTCATTTTTTTTTTTTTAATTTTAAGGGTTAGGGTTAGCCTAACCCTAACCCTTAAAATTCAAAAAAAAAAGAGGCTCCCCCCCCCCCCCCCCCCGGGAGGGGGGACCCTACGTCATTTTTTTTTTTTTTAATTTTAAGGGTTAGGGTTAGCCTAACCCTAACCCTTAAAATTCCCCAAAAAAATGGGGTCCCCCCTACTTTTTTTTTTTTTTCTTTTTAAGTGGACCAACACCCAGGCTGATCGGCCCGGATCAGATCCCTCCCCGCGGGGCATCCGAAATCGGGATGCCCCGCTGTGTGAAACCCCCCAGGACGCCCCCTTCGCCTTACCTTATCCCCCTTCGCCTTACCTTATCCCCCTTCCAACGGTGCATGCGCGGGCCGCATCTCGCGCTTCTCTCTATCAGGGCGCACACGCGCCGGTCGTTTGTGAATGGTCGACTCGGGCGCGCTCCCTGTTAGAGGGAAGCGCGAGATGCGACCGCCAGCATGCTCAGAGCCACTGTGGTTGTCCGTCCCTTGTCCGTGCATACCACAGCGGCTCTGAGCGCTCTGATTGGACGAGCGCTCGCGCATGCGCCGTAGGAGCTGGCTGAGGTGAGTTTTTTATACCTTTCTCGGGGGTTTTATGCAGCGGGGCACCCCCGCGGAAGTGGATCAAAATCCTGGGTGTTGGAACACTTTACGGGTTAGGGTTAGGCTAACCCTTAAAATTCCCCCCAAAAAATGGGGTCCCCCCACCCCCTGGGATAAAAAAGAAAAAGTTAAAAAAAATTAAAATTTTAAAGAATTAAAATGATAAAGAAAACGACATAGGGACCCCCCTTCCAGGAGGGGACCCCACTTTTTCTTTTATAATTTTAAGGGTTAGGCTTAGACAAAAATTCCCCCCAAAAATTGGGGTCCCCCCCTGGGAGGGGGGTCCCTATGTCATTTTAAATTAACCCCTTATGTTTATAGTGTGGATAGTAGTATTTTATTTGTAAATGCTCTTTTCAGTTTGGGGGGTCTCCTGGGCAAGAATGGGGGGGCTATCGATACATACGTGGTACCGTTGTAATCGGGAGAAATGGGGCTATCACATGCAATATGGTTTTTATTACTAAAAAAATGTTTTATTTAAAATAAAGGAGATAATTGTTTAAAAAATATTATTTTATTTATTTTTTTGTTTTTTTTACGCAAAAATATTCAAAAAACAGTAGAAAAATTACAAACAAGACATTTAATGTTAAAGCCTAAATTCTGCTGCAAAAAAAAAAATATATATTTTCCAAGAAATTCCGACAAAAATCACGGTTAAACATGCCGCAAAATGGGGAAAAATGACCAACTGAGGGTGACAAAATTTCAAGTAGGCTGGCAATTAAAAGGGTTAATAGTACCTATGCATGTTGGGTATTGTTCTGCTCGGGGGACCTTGCGCTTTCAGATTTAGCTTGTTTTTTCTTATTTGCATATTGATATTTTAGGAAAAGGTGTTTTTTATTCTGCTTTTTTATAAATTTTTTTGTGAAACCCTGTGCAACCTAAGAATTCTTCAAGGGATTACTTCCAGAAAGATGAGCCCACGACAACAAGCTGGGTACGCTTAGAAAGCTTAAAATGTGTACTTTCAGGGAATATATGGTTTATGGGGGATATTCCAAATGTAAAGGGTTGTTTTGGTAGAAAAAGCACAAGGTGCGCACTTTGCAGAGCTGAAATTTTGAAGTAAAATTACCGTTAAGCACATGCTTTACTTTGGTGTGTTTGGCAACTCTTCCCTTGACAGTAGCTATGCATGCTGGGTATTCTGTTCGGGGCATGTTGCTTTTTCAGATTTTTTTTTTTTCTTGTTTGCATATAGTTTTTTTTAGGAAAATGTGGTTTTGATTCTGCTTTTTTTATACTTTTTTTAGGGAAACCCTGTGCAACCAAAGAATATATTGAGGGATTACTTCCAGAAAACTGCACCCATGTCAACAAGCCTAGAAAGCCTGAGGTGTGAATATATAGTTTGTCGGGGGTATTTCAAAAGTAAAGGGTTGTTTTTCTTGAAAAACTGCAAGGTGCGCTTAGCATAGTTGTATTTTATCTGAAAATCTCCTAAAGCGTTGTTTCAGTTTGGGGGAGTCTCCTGGGCAGGAAAGGGTGTCTACCTATACATATGTGGTATCGCTGTAACCGGGAGAAATTGGGGTTTCACGCGCAATAAGATTTTATTGACAAACTTACATTTTTTATTACAAAAAAACACTACAAATTGTAAAAAATTGTTTTTTGGGGGTTTCTTTGCACATATTTCATCCAAAAATATTGAGAATACACCTAAAAATGACAAACAAGACATTTCATGTTAAAGCCCAGACTCTGCTGGGGGGTCACGCTGGGGCCTTCGGCTGCGGAATCCCTCTGTCGGTGTTGCGAGTCTCTCTTTTTTTCGGCTGCATTGATTGTCTATTGCATTATGCCTAAGCTGAACATGGGCTCTCTCTCTCTGTCTTTCTCTTGTATAGATCGTGGGCTTAAGGTTGAGGGTTGTGGTTCCTCTCGGTCCCCCTTTTTAATAAGAGGGATCGTTTTATAGGCTTGGGCCGGTAGAGTCTTGTAGCCTTATTGAATTGTACTATTTTAAATCACCATAACGGAGGCATCAGGGGATAGTGAGCTGGGGGCCCCATTTGGGCAGGACAGGCTCTGCAGGAGGATTCTTCTGGGCGGATTCAGCACTGTTTGTACCACATGCACCAGAGGCATTATTTTTGACCATGAGCGGGTGGTTGTCCCTGACCCTAGCCCTGTACTACCATCGGCCTCTCCGGACCCTCCGCTGCTGCATTCAGCCCGCAGCGAAGGGGGAGCCAGCAAGGGGTCTCATACTGACTCTGCACAAAGTCTGGTCAGTCTCAAGAAACAGATCTTGTTGCCGGCCCCTAAGAAAGCCTTGAGTAAGAAGCGGCATCTGGAGCCGATTTACTGGATGATGATCTTTTTGATGGTTTGGGCTCTGCGGAGGAAGGTGAGTTGCCAGATGATTCACGTTCCACGGTGGATTATTCTGCTGGCAATGACAGTATTTCGGGCTCCTCCTAGGACGAGGATTTGTGGCTCCCGGATGATATGGAGAAGTTGCTTTCCTCAGTGTTTGATACACTACACATTGTTCCTCCCAGAGCGGCTAAGAGGAAGCAGGGTGATTTGTTTAGGCCTGAGAGGCAAAGGTGGGTCTTCCCGGAGCAGCCCCACTTCTCTAACATGATCCTTAAGGAATGGGAAAGGCCTAACAAGTTACCGTCGGTCCCTAAGGGCCTGGATAGGCGGTATCCCTTCCCTGATGAGCTGGTTCGGTTATAGTCTCACCCTTCCAAGGTGGACCCTCCCGTGTCAGGTCTGTCCAACACTACTGTTATGCCGTCACCTGACAAAGCTTCCTTACGTGACCCTGCAGACAAGCGCATGGACCAGCTGGTCTGTCATGCGTTCACCTTTGCTGGTGCTCTCTTTGCTGTGTGCACCTCGGCAATTGTCTCACTAGCCAACAGAAGGAAGGTGAGACACCTTGGGGCTAGAGCTAAGGCTCGCAGGTGGGCTGAGGAGTATAAGGACCTCAAGGCCTGCTTAGATTTCATTGGTTTTGTTGTTACTGCCATGGATGATGTGATCCGGCTTGGTGCCAGGATTTCGGCTTTGCTTGTTGCTCTCCGTCGTTCGCTCTGGCTGTGGCAGCAGTCAGCTGATGCTGCTGCCATGAAGTCTCTCACGAGTCTTCCTTTTGTGGGGAGCAGGCTGTTTGGGGAGCACCTGGACCTTTTGGTCAGGGATGGTAGACTCCCTCAGAGAAGGAAGCCTGCATGGTCCTTTCGGAACCCCTCCTCCTATTGTCCCTTTCGAGGAGGAAGGGGTTCTTCATTTCCAGGTGGCCGCAGAGATACCTGGGGCAGAGGTAGGTCCCGTGTCCGACCCAACCCCTCCTGGGAAGCTTAGTACAAGCCCCCCGCCAAGCACTCTCAGGCATGAGGGGGCCCCCTCACCCATCCGGGTGGGGGGACGGCTTCTGCTGTTTGCTCAGATCTGGAGACGTCACGTCTCAAGAGCGATACTCGGAGGCCTTCAGCTGGGTAATAACCCCAAGTCCTTTGTCACTCCCGCAACTGTGAGATCTTTCCTGGGAATGACGATAGACACCACTGAGGTCAAGGTTTTCCTGCCACAGCAGAAGGTTTTGAGTCTCCAGACACAGGTGCGGGCCTTGCTGTCCTGTCAGCAGCCGTCGGTACGTCTGGGGATGAGATTGGTGGGCCTAATGGTGTCTTGCTTTGATGCAGTGCCCTTCGCCCAATTTCACATGAGACCTCTTCAATTGAACCTGCTGACCAGCTGGAAACGGATGCAGGAATCTCTGGAACACAGCTTTTTGCGGCCCCCCCTGGCCAGGCAGTCCCTCTTGTAGTGGTTGGACTCCCGGAACCTGCTGGTGGGCAGGTCTTTTTGACTCCCCATTGGGAGATAGTTACCACGGATGCCAGTCTGACAGGCTGGGGAGGCATTTGGCAGACTCAGAGGATCCAGGGTCAGTGGGGTCCACAGGAGAACTTACCCATAAATCTCTTGGAGCTGAGAGCGATCCGGTTGGTGCTTGACTCCCCATTTAAGGGGTCGTGTGATCCAGGTTCGCTCGGACAATCATACGGCTGTCGCCTACATCAATCACCAGGGCGGGACTCAGAGCAAGAGATCCCTCAAGGAGGTAACTCAGATTCTGACTTGGGCAGAGGAGAATGTTCCCTGCATCTCGGCGGTCTACATTCCCGGGGTGGAAAACCAGGAGGCAGACTCCCTGAGCAGGAGTGCCTCGCGCTTGGGGGAATGGTCTCTCAGCAGCAAGACCTTTCACTCTCTGTCTCCTCTGGGGTCAGCCGGACGTGTATCTGTTTGCGTCCAGATACAATCACAAGCTTCCAAGGTTCGTCTCCCTCTCAAGAGATCCTCTGGCCATTGCAACGGACGCTCTGGCGATTCCTTGGACGGAGTTACATTTCTATATGCATTCCCTCCGTTTCCACTCCTGGGCAGAGTACATAGCCCAGGAAGGGGTACCAACCATCCTGGTGGCTCCTTGCTGGCCGAGAAGGAGTTGGTTTGCAGACATAATCCAGATGTCAATAGATCACTACATCATGCCCGACAACCAGGGGCTTCTCACACAGGGGTCGCTGCGGCACCCCAATTTACGGACGCTGGCTTTGACGGCCTGGCTATTGAAACCTCAATCCTGATGGAGAAGGGGTTGTCGGCCACGGTTGTGCGGACAAAGATTCAGGCACAGAAGAAATCTTTTTATGATATACAGGTCCTTCTCAGAAAATTAGCATATAGTGCTAAAGTTCATTATTTTCCATAATGAAATTATAAAAAGTAAACTTTCATATATTTGAGATTCATTGCACACCAACTGAAATTTTTCAGGTCTTTTTTTGTTTTAATACTGATGATTTTGCCATACAGCTCATGAAAACCCCAAAATCTATCTCAAAAAATTAGCATATCATGAAAAGGTTCTCTAAACGAGCTATTAACCTAATCATCTGAATCAACTAATTAACTCTAAACACCTGCAAAAGATTCCTGAGGCTTCTAAAAAAGCCCAGCCTGGTTCATTACTCAAAACCGCCATCATGGGTAAGACTGCCGACCTGACTGCTGTCCAGAAGGCCATCATTGACACCCTCAAGCATAAGGGTAAGACCCAGAAACATCAATGGGAAGTCTGTGGGAAGGAAAAAATGTGGCAGAAAACGCTGCACAACGAGAAGAGGTGACCGGACCCTGAGGAAGATTGTGGAGAAGGACCGATTCCAGACCTTGGGAGACCTGTGGAAGCAGTGGACTGAGTCTGGAGTAGAAACATCCAGAGCCGCCGTGCACAGGCGTGTGCAGGAAATGGGCTACAGGTGCCGCATTCCCAAGGTCAAGCCACTTTTGAACCAGAAATGGCGGCAGAAGCGCCTGACCTGAGCTACAGAGAAGCAGCACTGGACTGTTGCTCAGTGGTCCCAAGTACTTTTTTCTGATGAAAGCAAATTTTGCATGTCATTCGGAAATCAAGGTGCCATAGTCTGGAGGAAGACTGGGGAGAAGGAAATGCCAAAATGCCTGAAGTCCAGTGTCAAGTACCCACAGTCAGTGATGGTCTGGGGTGCCATGTCAGCTGCTGGTCGACTGTGTTTTATAAAGGGCAGGGTCAATGCAGCTAGCTATCAGGAGATTTTGGGGCACTTCATGCTTCCATCGGCTGAAAAGCTTTATGGAGATGAAGATTTCATTTTTCAGCACGACCTGGCACCTGCTCACAGTGCCAAAACCACTGGTAAATGGTTTACTGACCATGGTATTACTGTGCTCAATTGGCCTGCCAACTCTCCTGACCTGAACCCCATAGAGAATCTGTGGAATATTGTGAAGAGAAAGTTGAGAGACGCAAGACCCAACACTCTGGATGAGCTTAAGGCCGCTATCGAAGCATCATGGGCCTCCATAACACCTCAGCAGTGCCACAGGCTGATTACCTCCATGCCATGCTGCATTGAAGCAGTCATTTCTGCAAAAGGATTCCCGACCAAGTATTGAGTGCATAACTGAACATAATTATTTGAAGGTTGACTTTTTTTTTTTATTAAAAACACTTTTCTTTTATTGGTCGGATGAAATATGCTAATTTTTTGAGATAGGATTTTGGGGTTTTCATGAGCTGTAGGGCAAAATCATCAGTATTAAAACAAAAAAAGACCTGAAAAATTTCAGTTGGTGTGCAATGAATCTCAAATATATGAAAGTTTAATTTTTATCATTTCATTATGGAAAATAATAAACTTTAGCACTATATGCTAATTTTTTGAGAAGGACCTGTACTACAGAGTTTGGCGCGCCTATATTGCTTGGTGCGAGACCAAGAGTCTTCCCTGCCACATATTTTCTGTTGCTAGGATCCTGGAGTTTTTACAACACGGCTTAGACTTGGGTCTCCAGCTGAGCACCCTCAAGGGTCAGGTCTGGGCCGCTCTTCAGGGTCCTTCCTTCGAGCCGTTGTGCGATGCTGCATTGTCTATATTCACTTTCAAAGTGGTCTTTTTGGTAGCGATCACCTCGGTGCATCGTGTATCAGAGCTGGCTGCGCTTTGTATGAAACCACCTTACTTTGAGCTGCATAGGGATAAGGTGATTTCTCGCTTTAAACCTGATTTTTTGCCTAAGGTCGTTTCTCCCTTTCACCTTAATGAGGAAGTTGTCTTACCTTCCTTGTGTCCAGCACTGGCTAATTCCAAAGAACGGACCCTCCATGCTTTGGATGTGGTCAGAGCCATAAAGTATTACCTGGCTGTGACTGAATCCTTCAGGAAATCAGATTTGCTCTTTGTCCTAACAGAGGGCTGTAGGAAAGGTTTGCCACCAGCCAAGTCCACTCTCAGTAAGTGGATCAGTCAGGCAGTGGTGCAAGCATATTCTGCCAGGGGGAAGGAACCCCCTTTTCGTATCACAGCTCATTCTACCAGAGCTATTGGTGCCTCTTGGGGTTTTTAGCACCAGACATCGGTGGGACAAGTTTGTAAGGCCGCAACTTGGTCTTCTGTTCATACCTTTGCAAAGTTTTACAAGGTGGATGTCAGGGCCTCAGCTGATGCTGTTTTTGGCCGAAAGGTGCTTCAGGCGGTAGTGAAATGAACTACCTGCTGTTCCGCACTGGGGATCCCACCCATTTGGACACTGCTTTTGGATGTCCCATCTGTAAGGATATTGGGACGACCTGGACTGGATGTAGAGAAAAATACAATTCTGTGAAACTCACCTGTAGAATTGTTTTTGAATACATCTAGTCCAGGTCGTCCCACCCCGCCCTTGTGTTCATTATGTCCTGTTTGCCTGTTATGGTGATCTACATTTTTTTCTGTTCATAGGACATTGGTTTGTTCTAATCTTTTGCTTAGAGAGAGTACAAGCTGAAGCTATGTGAAGTAACATGGTTTCTTAGGCCTCCCAGCCTGTCCTCTTGTGAGTACTGCTTTTTAACCACTGGGGAATGATAGAGGGACAGCTGCCTTTATAGGGGGCCGGGAGGAGAGGGACAGCTGCCTTTATAGGGGGCCGGGAGGAGCTACATCTTTGATCTTGCAGTCGAGCGCCCCCTAGGGGCGAACACCCATCTGTAAGGATATTGGGACGACCTGGACTGGATGTATTCAAAATCAATTCTACAGGTGTGTTTAACAGAATTGTATTTTTTCTGTGCTCGGTCTCCCTCTCATGTTTTTAGTCTAACCCGAGTACTAAGCCCATACCTGTTGATTTACACCTTTACAGGTTCCGCTACCCTCTGTTATCACCACTCCTGCGGTCACAGTTAAGCAGCCGGAGGTAGGATAGTGTAGCACAGATCCCCTCTGGTGAGTTTTCTCTTAACCGAGACATAGGGATAGCCTCGGATGAAGAGCAGTCTTCTAGCCATGCTAGAAGCAGGTTGTTGGAAGGGACTGCACCATTACTCCAGGATATTTGATACCATGCACATTGATTCTGTGGAACAGCCTTTAAGTACTGGATGCGATGTATCATAAATTAACAACATTTATTAAATTAAGAAGTTATTCCTGGTTCATTCTTCATTGATGATAAAGGAATGGCTATTCCATGAAAGGAATTTTTTTGCCTAGTTCACTCAAGAGGAAAGTTCCCTTTGAATAATCTGAAGCAGAGGTCTTGCCTAAATGTCCTAAACTAGATGCCACTATCACTCAGGTTTCAAGGTCTTCGGCTCTAAGCTTTGAGGACGCAGCCACGCTCTGGGATCCTATGGATCACAATTCTGATAACATTTTGAAAAGGGCCTGGGATGCTACCACCTTTTCCTTCAGACCGGCCCTTGTTTTAGACTGTGGTGCCAGGAATCTAAAAGCCTGCCTAACAACCTAAAGGGGTAAATTGAAAATGACACCCCAAAAGACTCTTGGAATTACTCCCTGCTTTTTCAAGCCATTTCCTTCTTGGAAGACACCTCAGCTGAAGCCATAATGGCTAACACAAAAACGGCAGCCCTGGTCAGTTGTGCTAGGCGAGCCATTTGGCTCAAAACCTGGAAAGGGGATCTCGCCTCTAAGGGCTAAATTGTGTTGCATCCCTTTTAAAGGGCAAACTCATGTTTGCCCCAGAGTCGGATGCCACCATCAATTGATCTTCAGCAAGAACCAGTTTCCTTCCAGACCTAAACGGTTCAGAAACAAGGCCCCTTTAAAGCAGAGGTCCCAGTCACAGCCAATCGCTAGGCAGCTAGAGCCCATGAAACATTGGGGTTAGTACAAGGGGGTATGCAAGCCCAGCTTGATCTGCAACCCTCTGTCCCAGAAAAACCTCAGCCCTGACGCAGATTTCCTCTCCCTGGTTCGGTGGCAGGAGATTTCGCAAAATCCATTTGTTTTACAGCTGATTCAGTCCGGATATCACCTGGAGTTCTTTGGAACCCTCCGGATACCTTTCTCTTGACCACCAAAAGAACAGGAAAAGGGAGCATCCTTCCCACGCAATACCGGAACTCCACTAAAAGAGGGTCTTAGAAATGGTTCCGCTAGTAATAAGCAGGAAATGGGTTTTATCCCCATGTATTTTAGTCCTAAAGCCCTCAGGAGCCTTTCGGATGATTTTGAATTTAAAAAAGGTTAAACCCTTTTTTATGGTACAAGAGGTTTTGTTGGGAGTCCATATTTACTGTGGCCCCTGACTTTCATGGTCGCAATAGACCTGCAGGACTTATATCTGCATATCTCCATTGCCAAGGAGGATCGCAGATTCCTGAGGTTTGCAGTTATCTTGGAAAAGGAGATCATGCACTGGCAATACAGAACCCTCCTATTTGTGATCTTGTCTGCTCTGAGGATTTAAAGTCCTGGCAGAACCCATGTGCTGCCTGGGGTTGCACCACCCTTCCCGAAAGTGTGAAGTGGTGGATAGACCTGGGGGGTCTAAAGAGAAGGCAGAGCTTGGAGACGATATGAGCTGGTCAGCATCACAACAGATGCCGGTGCTTGGTAGCCCATCTAGGCTCACATCCTGTTCAGGGGAACTGGTCGACTGGATTGATGAACACTTCATAAAATTTCAAAGAACTCAAGCCTGTGGTGTTCAACAGAGATGGGCAGATAAAAATCAAACAATGTGACGATGGTGGCACATTTAAACCACCTTGGGGCTCAAGGTCAGAGTCTTCGATCATCACTCCAATGCAACATACAAGTCCCTTTCGGCAGTTCACCTAAAAGGGTCTCTGGGTGGCAGATTTATTTTTTTTTTTTTTAATCTTTATTTAAAGGTTTTTCAGTTTTAAACAATACAGACATTTAAACTCACATTACAAGACCTATAGGGAAAAAGGGAAGGCATCCTGGAACACCGCCTACAAAGCATGTAGATCATAACATTAGTGAGCTAATTACAGACGCCGGTACACTTTTTCTTAATGGAGGTGGCCTCCCCCCATACGCCATCGGTATATAAAATGCCGTTCTGGCATATCCTGGTAGGGTAAGGCTCATCCCGCATCTAGCAAGTACATTCTAACATGCTATTACCCAACTGGAGATAGCTCTTTGCAGCACAAGGTGTAACCGTCCAATTCCAGGAGGGTGGAGGGAGGTAAGCAACACTAGGGACATGAATAGGTTGGGAAGGGGAAGGGGAAAGGGGGGGAAAGGGGACTATGTATGGCGTGTGGGACGCGGCTTCCGGCCGGGCGCTTACAATATCCCACCCTTGACTGATGGCCCATGGGTGAACCTGGGTTCTCCTCAGCCTGTGTGGATCAAGGCAAGCCTACAGCTCGACCACGCCCCAACGTGCTATTGCTCAAACAGGCTCCTAAATTCTGCCGATTCTTCATATATTAGCCATGGCAGCCAGGTGGTTCTATACTGCTCATCTCTGTCGTGTAGGGATAGCTTCAGATCCTCCATTTCCCTGACATTCATAACTTCCCTCGCCCAGTCCCTAACAGAGGGGGCTTTTTTTTGTTTCCATAGCCTGGGTATTGTTTGCTTGGCGGCATTCAGTAAGTGGATCAACAGGGTTTTTTTGTATTTCCCTGTCGGGACCTTTGTTGAGTGGAGTAGGACCTGAGCCGGGTCTCCCAGTACCTGCGCCCCAGTAAGCTGCGAGATAATGGGCAGGACCGCCTCCCAGTATTCCTGAATTCTGGGGCATGTCCAAAGAATGTGAAACAGCGTCCCCCTATTCTCCCCACATCTCCAGCAGCTTGGGTCTACTGTGTTGAACATCTTGCCCAATTTATCTGGGGTGTAGTACCAACGCGTCAGCAGTTTGTAGTTGACCTCTTGGACTCTTGTTGCTACCGAGGACTTGTGCGCCAGGGTCGCTATTTTATTCCTCTCTCTCTCTCCTATTGTCCTGCCCAGGTCAGTTTCCCAATCTCTCCAGAATGACGGGGGAGCCACCTGATCGCCTATGAGCAATGAGTATAGTTTAAAGATCAGGTGAGGGTATGGCTGACCCTCCAGGCAAATCTTTTCAAACTCTGTGTGCCCTCTAACATTTTCCTTACTGTAGCCCATCCGGGACAGAATGGACTGGAATCGGAGAAGGGTCCAGGTCCCTGTTCCCTAGTTTAGTCCTTAGATCCCCAAAAGAAACCCATCCCCTCTCCGACAACAGATCGCCGCCCCTCAGCTGACTTATCCTTCCCCATTCCCTAAAAGCCGTCCTAGAGCGCTCTGCCAGGAGCGGAGGGTTGCCCATCAGTGCGATCATGGGGGAAGGCCAGGGAGAGATTTCCGAATACTTCCTGTGACACCGTAGGACCTCTAATGTGGCTTCCACTGTTGGGTGGAATCTCAACCCCGACATATATGCTTCCCTATTCCATACTGTTGTATCTAGTGGGGCCAGTGCCAGTGAATGTTCTAGTTGGACCCACCTCTTTGTGTTTTTACAAGTGTGCCATTCGCATACTCTCTGCAGATGGGAGGCAACCCAATATAATTGGATGTCTGGCATCGCCATACCCCCTAGGTGTTTGGGTTTGCTTAATAACTGCCGCTTGAGCCTAGCTCTCTTTTTCTGCCAGACAAACCCCATCAGGACTTTATCTAGGTTCTTGAAGTAGTACGCAGGGACATTAATCGGGAGAGCCTGAAATAGGAATAGGGGTTTTGGTAAAATTGACATTTTAATTATATTTACCCTGCCCATCCATGAGAAGGTAGGGGAATCCCATCTCTCTAGGTCTGCTTTTATTCTCTGGGATATGGGCAGGAAGTTCAATTCTAGGACTTTCGACAACCGGCTCGGCAACTGAGTGCCTAGATACTTTATCGAGGACCCATCCCATTTAAATGAAAAAGTCCGCTGGAGATTCCTGGCCACGTCCCCAGGGAGCGACACGTTCAGAGCTTCAGATTTCTCGAAGTTGATCTTAAAGAAGGACAGCCTACCGTAGACCTCAAATTCTTTCATC
This sequence comes from Gastrophryne carolinensis, assembly GCA_027917425.1. Classification (NCBI taxonomy): domain Eukaryota; kingdom Metazoa; phylum Chordata; class Amphibia; order Anura; family Microhylidae; genus Gastrophryne; species Gastrophryne carolinensis. The sequence continues at coordinate 306,591,766 of CM051236.1, read as the reverse complement.
AGGACAGGTAGAGTAATGGTGGGGTTTGAGATGAAAAACAGAAGGTCATCTGCGTATGCAGCGACCTTATGGGTGTCCCCTCCGGACTCTAGGCCCCCCCCACGTCCGCGCTATCCCTGATTCTACACAACAATGGTTCCAGGGTCAGGGCGAACAGTAGAGGGGACAGGGGGCAACCTTGACGTGTTCCGTTGCGGATGGGGACCGAGGCCGAAAGATGACCATTGACCTTGACCCTGGCTGAGGGCAATGTGTACAGTGCTCCAATAAACTTCCTCATGTTGTCCCCGAGGCCTATATGCCGAAGGGTCTCTTTTAGGAAAAGCCAGCTCACCCTGTCAAAGGCTTTTTCTGCATCCGTGGACAGGAGCATCAAAGGTATGTCGGATTTCTGCGCTGCATACACCGCACTAAGAGCCCTTACCACGTTATCCCTTGCCTTTCTTCCCAGCACGAAGCCCGTCTGGTCCAAGTGGACAACCTGGGCCACTATCGGCGCCAGTCTATTGGCCAGGATCTTAGCGTACAACTTTAGGTCCGCGTTGAGAAGATAGATGGGGCGGTAACTTTTGCATGACAGAGGGTCCTTTCCCGGCTTGTGCAGGACAGAAATGTGGGCTTCTAGGTCTCTGCTTGAAAATGAGCCCGGAGCTTCTGAGTCCGTTATCGAATTCCAAGCTTTTAACATTTGTGGGCCTAGTATTGGGGGAAAGGTTTTATAATACTTTACAGAATAACCATCGGGTCCCGGGGCCTTCCCTGAGGGGGTCTGTTTAACTGCCTCCAGCAGTTCCTCCATCCCGATCGGGTCCTCCAGAGATGTCGCGATCTCCTCCGTGATCGTCGGCATACCGGACGCCCTTATATACTCTTCTATTTTGCCTGGGCGTGTCCGCGCCGCTGACCCCCCGTCCAGGTTGTACAGACCCGTGTAATATTTTCTGAAAGTGTCTGCTATCCCCTCCGTGGTATGTTGTGACTGCTGGCTGCTGTCCAGTATCTCCGCAATGAAGTTCTGGGATTGCTGTTCTCTTAGTGCCCTAGCCAATAATGCGCTACTCTTGTTGCCGTACTCATAATATGTGCGTTTACATCTCTTAATTACGTGTTTGGCCTTTTGTCTCAGAAGGGTGTTGAGTGCCTCCCTTGCTTGGGTTAACTCCCCGAGTACTTTTACTGCCTTAGACTGTTTGTGGGACAGCTCTAAGTGCTTGACCTTTTCAGTGAGCTTTGCTATTTGGGCCGATCTTTCTTTTTTGAGCCTTGCCCCATGACTGATCAGGATTCCCCTTATCACGCTTTTATGTGCCTCCCACAATGTTAGCGGAGAGACTTCCCCGTTGTCGTTGAGCCTAAAGTAAGCCTCAATACCTTCTTTCACATCCTGTAGCACCACTGCGTTTTGCAGGAGAGACTCGTTCAGTCTCCACGACGAGGGGGATGGGGGTCTGGCTACTAGATCGAGATCCAGGAAGACCGGGGCATGGTCGGAAAAGGAGGTTGGGTAGATTGGCCTCACCACTACAATATTTTGGTTCCATTCCTATAGGAATAGTCTTCCACCACCGCACGGCCACAGGTACTAAATTGAATTTAGTTTAATGTTGTGGTGCGGAATTAAGACACATATTTTAGGAGGTTGGGTAGATCCTGTCTCCTGTGACCTGGCTCAGCAGCCTATGTGAGATCCAGATGTAGTCCAGCCTGGAATATGTCCCATGAACATGAGTAGAAAGAGTAGTCTCGTGCTCCCAGGTTTCTGGTGCGCCACGCATCCACCAGCTGCATGCTATGTAGTTTTGACCTCAGAGATCTCAAAGCCAATTGTGAAACCGCTGATCTGCCCGCCGAAGAATCTAGTAGGGGTTCCATGGTTAAGTTAAAGTACCCCCCCAATATTACATCTCCTTCCATAAACTTATCTATCTTATCCAATGTGCTTTTTAGGAATTGAATCTGGCCTTGGTTGGGCGCATATATAGAAGCCAGCGTATACATTCTTTGGTTGATCAACCCCTTGATTAGTACCACCCTTCCCGATTCGTCCTTCCAGACCTCTTTTGAGGTGAAGGGTAAGTCCCGTGCTAACATGATCGCCAGGCTAGTGGGAGGAGGAAAGTGCCCGGGGAAGAGGCGCCAAACTCCACAAGACTGTGTGCGGGCACTTAAGGGGGGAAGACTCGGGTAACGGGGAAAAACTGTGGACTAGCTAGTAGTCCGCCGGTTACTCACCTAGAGGCGTAGCCCGGAAACGGTGCCTTTTTTTCTTTTTTAATGTAGGGGGGTACCAAAGGAAGTCCCTCCCCCACAGGCCACTAGGCCCTGTGCAATACTTATTCCCGTCTAGAGAAGGCCGAAGGCTTCCCCAGAGGGGTGCAAGTGTTAGGGGGGTTGGAAGACTAGGCTTACGTTCAGCGGGTTGGGAGTCGCACCCGGTGTGTAGCCACCCAGCGAGGCAGAACCCACCAGCGACTTTACTAGATCAGCTGTCACCTCGCTCAGCGGCTCAACCCGGCCGAGGCCCAAGCCGGGGATCCCCACGGGGGCGTCAGGAAACGTCAAACACTTCCAATTAAATCTAGGCATGCGGTATAAACATTTCAAAGGAGAGCACCCACTCTGAGGGTCTCCACGGGAGCTTCAGTTTACACTAGAAACACTGCTAATTAACTTTATGCATGCAATTTTAACATTTTGAGGGAGAACATTCTCAACACAAACAGAAATCTGAAAATGGGGGACTCAAGTTGGATCTCGGCCCTCCAAACAGTGACGGGACGGCAGGCGAGGTCAGAGCTCCCAGACGACGAGCATTTCCCACTGGTCGCCAACAGCACCCCCCGCGGCGCCCCCGCCACCCCACCCGCCTCTGGGTAACAAGGATGACAGAGAATAGGATTGTGAGGCTAGGCTGGAGTCAAGAGAGAGCGCCGCGCGGGGAGCAGGGCCATGAAGCTTCACCTTCTACGACCTCTCATGCCTCCCCTTTCACCCCTGGGGCCGCCTCCTGGTCGCTGTGGCAGCCGCCCGCTGTATACTCCCAAGTCGGGTACCGTCCAGTCCGGGACATCAACACTCTGTCTCCAAGAAGTGAAACAGATCCGGCAACTGCCCGGGCGATTTGAGGGTGAACACATGCCCCCCCCCTCCGCACCAGCAGCTGGAACGGGTGGCCTCACCTGTAAGATGCCCCCCCCCCGACTCTGGATGGCGTCCAGCAAGGGTTTTAAGAGCTTCCTCATCTGTAGTGTCCTCCGAGAGAGGTCCTGTAGGATGGTCACCTGGGCGCCTTTGTATCTGATCGGGCCTCTCTCCCAAGCACGTAGGAGTATATCCTCTTTGACCTTAAAGAAGTGCACTCAGACAATGTCTCTAGGCCTGTTTGGGTCCAGCGGCCGAGGGCCTAAGGCTTTGTGCACCCGATCCATCTCTATATGATTTGTGCTGGGGAGGTCGAGGAGCTCGTTGAATATAGAGGTGACTGCTTCCAAAAGGTCTTGCGGCTCCACTGACTCAGATACCCCCCCGGAGGCGCAGGTTATTCCTGCGGCCCCTGTTCTCCAAGTCGTCGTGGGCCAGAGATAAATCAGCTAGAAGGCGTTTGGTCTGGATTTGCTGCTGCTCCAGGTCCGTCAGGCGTGTCTCCAAAGCTCTGTGGGAGGCCTCCATCCCATCCACTCTTTCCGTGACCTCCGCCACCGAGCACTGCAATGCCGCCAGTTCTCTTAATGGTGCCCTCCATCCTGGAAACATATCCGTCAAAGTCCCCACGCGTTGGGAGCCCCCGTAGGGCCTCCTTGATATTGACTTTCACCGCTTCCGCAATAGTGTGCAATAGAAGATCTATTGGTAAAGCTGTGGACATGCTATGCGGTGAAAAAGACTCAGCGTTGCATATGGTACGCGGCGGTGAGCTCAGGGTGGGCGCCGTCAGCAAATCTCCAGTGAGGAAGGGCACAGGTTCAGCTGGGGGATCAGCAGTATGTTTCCCGCCTGGGACCCCCGTAATGGGGCATCTGCATCTGCACTCCAGGGGTTACTCGGGCCAGGGGCATCCCCCAAGATCATCGGATCCCCCTCAGGACTGCCAGATCTGGATTGCCACATTAGTTGTGGGCTTAGCGGCGGAGACGGGGTGCCCGCCAGAGAGCTGGCGCATGATGGCAGCTTCTGTCTGCTGGCACGGGGGCGGAGGGCCCACTGTTAAGCCGCGTGGGGGAGAATCTGGGCTGGCAGAACTCCTCTGTATTGTAGTGTCACATGGCTGCATTGTTGTGGCCAGGGCTGTGGCGTGGTGGGCATCGCCCCTCTCCCCACCCCCCCGCTCAGCTCCCTCTTGACACTGTGATATGAGGTGCGGGGAACCTGCCATCCTGCTGTGGGGGCCAGGGGGAGGACGGGGCGTGCGACCCACCTGGTGACCGCCGGTTGTTCCTCTCGGCCCGTCCGCCCCGCAGTGCACCTCCGCTGCGACAGTCAGTCCTTCACTCCTCCGGTGTTTCATCTCCGCGCTGGGGAGGGGACTTCCATCCTCCCCGCATCTTTCTCTGCACGGCTCTTCTGCTGGGGTCGTTGAGCTGTCAGAAGCTCCCTCACGGCGCACCGCCGGGTCGCGCCCACATGCGCACTGCTCTCCTCCTGCGGCCGCCATCTTCCGCCCAGCCTGCTCTCCGCTCGTAGCGTCCCCGGACAGGAACATCGCAGGTATGGTCCGGGATCTCCCCTTCCCGTGTGCTCCCCGCAGTTTACCCCACCTGGGCATCCGCGCCGAGGGCAATTTCGGGCCGTCCTGCCTCTGCTCTGCTGGTCCTAGGTGCGGAGCTCCTGTCCCCTGCGACCTTACTCCGCCATGTCGAGCCACGCCCCCCCGGTGGCAGATTTTTTGAGCAGGACACCCCTGCCCCCTTAAGAATAGTGCCTCAATGCATAGGTCTTCATTGTAATTCAGTGTGGGGTCTTCCATGCATAGACCTCTTTGCCTGGGCAAGAAATGCAAAATTCAAATTTACTTTCCCTATGCCGTGTGCCTTGGACGCAGCCCTGGTGTGGATGCTCTGGCAGACAGCTTGCAGTTCGATTTAGCTTACGCCTTCCCTCCACTGCAGCTTCATCCCCAGGTAGTAATAAAGATTGCCTTGGAGCCAGCAAAGGTAATTCTGATTTGGCCCAGAAGAAGGTGGTTTGCTTCCCTAAAGAAGTCGCGGAAAGAACAATGGGCGCTTCCTCTACTTCCAGATCTACTGACTCAAAGGCCAGTCCAACACTTAGGCCTTTCGAACTTGAACCTAGCAGCCTGGATACTGAAGCGTTCTGATGCTCCTGGATAGCAGGAAAATGACAAGGAAGATTTAACTAAATGTGTGGAAACTGTTCTCATTTTACTGGGAAGTTAACAGTCTGAATAAGAATACTATAAACATACATTTAGACTCGGTTACTTGCTGGAACTGGCCCAATACCATCAAACAGCCACATGGCCATTACAAAACCAAATTTATTGATAGCAAAAATTCATGGCACTATTAAAGGTACACAACATTTATAAAAACACATTTACAGTGAATCTAAAAAACGGGGGCCCCCCCAGACATGCAGCCTCAACAGCCACACTCACTTCACAATCACTCCTCCTCCTCTCTAGCCCAACCTAAATCTAAGGGATGTGTGGTAACTTTCTAAATATAGAAAAGATGATTTGATCCCGGCGCTGACTTTATCCGTTGTAATTCAAAGAGTGTTCACCACCCAAACTGGCCATTTAAACATGTATAAGCCAGCATCTTGGGTATAATGTTCAGCTGTATATAAAGCCTCTGTGGCTGCCACCATGAGCGAGACACTGTAAAGGGTTAACTTAATGTGCACAATCCACCGTTGCAGGCCTGTTTCACTAGGGGATCCCCTCTTGTTATTGCATGGTGCCGCCGCAGCTCTGCATGGCTGTGTAATCAGCCCGTTGCCAGCTTAACTATTAGCCAAAGTGGGACACTTCAATATAATCAACATCCGCCGCTCGCTGTGATAGACATATTATTATGTGCGCTTTATAACAGGTACTTAGCTGTACTGTACAGTCCCGCGTTCAACCGATGGCGGTTACTTTTGACGGCCAGGCAAGCCTCTGTACTGCAGCCCTGAATACGGGCGATGTCAGTCTTCAGCTGTACTCGGACTGTACTCGGACTCCTGCAGGAAGGGTTTGAGTTGGTCCTTGCTGTAAGTGCTTTGGGAACTCAAGCTTCAGCTTTATCAGTTTTTTTAGACAGGCAGATAAGGAAAAAACAAACTGGTCAATAGGTTTTTGATCTCTATAGGGCACAAGAAACTGGTGCACTGTATCCTTTGCCCTTTTGGGGATTTAGTATTGGTTCTTTCTGAAAAAGCATCCACCAAGATTTTTTTCCTTAAGATAGCCCTTTGATTGCTATGTTCTGTTAGAAGAGTGAGTAACCTACAGGCTCTCTAGGTTGGAGCTCCCTAATGCACTTTTGCCAGACTGAATCATTTTGAAGCCTGACCGTTTATATTTATCAAAAATAGTGTCAGCCTTCCATCGCTCACAGGAAATCATACTTCCATATCTTTTGCCTGATCCTGGGGTTCCTGGTGACGCCTCTCATCTCCTAGATGTGTTAAGAGCCCTAATCCTCTACTTTTGCAAAGCCAATAACCTGTTTATCCGTCTCAGGAAAGCAGAGTGGCCTAGCCACCTCAAAATCTACTATTGCTAGGTGGATAAGGCAGGACATTATGCACGCCTATAATTGCATGGACTTTCCCCCTCTATACATTACACCAAAGCTGCTCCTGCTGGGTAGAAAGAGCAGGGGCATTCCATATAGATTTGCAAAGCAGCTACCTGGTCTTCTCCACTTACCTTTTTGAAACGCTATAGGTTAAATCTCCTATGGGATCCCCAACAATCCTCTTAAATCCTTTCTGTTGCCGTCCTGAAGGACGTAGGGAGAAAATTCCTGTTAGTCTTACCAGGACAGCCCATACAACTCCCCATGTTAAATAGGTATTTCGGTTTTGTTTATTTACTTGTGGTATACTGAGGACTGGGGGGAAGGCGTGGATTTTTTCTTTCATATTTCACTCATTTTTTAAAAAATAAAAAAATTACAAACAATATTTTCCGGGAAATTTCTGCAAAAATTAAAGTTAAACAGTGCAAAATGGAGAAAAATTACCTGTCAACAGAGGGTGACAAAATCATAAGCAGGTTGGCAGTATATGCATTTTGGGTATTCTGTTTGGGGGGCCTTGTGCTTTCAGATTTAGCTGCTTGCATATTGATATTTTAGTAACCTATGGTTTTTATTCTGCTTTTCTATACATTTTTAGGGAAACCACATGCAACCAAATAATTCTTAGAGGAATTCCTTTCAGAAAGATGGACCCACTACATCAAGCTTAGTACACCTAGAAAGCTTGTGTTACTTTCAGGAAATATATCGGGTTTGGAGGTATTTCAAATGTAAAGGGTAGTTTTGGTTGAAAGTACAAGGTGGGCACTTTGTCTGCAGAGCTGAAATTTTTAAGTAAAATAACCATTACATTCATGCTTTTACTTTGGGTTTGCCAAACCTATTTTCGACTGTGTCTATGCATGTTGAGTATTCTGTTCAGGGGATCTTAGTTTTTCAGATTTCTTGTTTGCACATTGTTTTTTAGGAAAATGTGGCTTTGATTCTGTTTTTATTCTTATTTTTGTCTGGAACCAAAGAATCAAGGGATTACTTTCAGAATACTGTGCCCACTTCAACAAGCCTGGTACGCCTAGAAGGTTGAGGTGTGTACTCCCAGAGAATATATAGGTTGTGAGAGGATTTCAAATGCAAAGGGTGGATTTTCTTGAAAAACTGCAAGGTGCACACAGCAGTTTTATCTGAAAATGTCCTAAAGCAATTGTAAAAGGGAGAAATTGGGCTTTTACACGCAATATGATTTTTTTTTCCAAGTCACCCTTCAGCTTGACCACACGGAGAGATTATGCTCCACCCCCTGGGAGGAAACACAAACTTGAACAGAAGTTAAAAGTCCCACCCCTTCCCCTCTACCTCTGTTCTTTGTGTTTCCTCTCTGGGGGAACCACTGGACAAAGTGTTCTGAAGAGTCAGTCTACGGGCCAATTTTTTATTTTTGTTTAACAAACCCGCTGCTGTACCCTTTAATTTGTCAGATATGAGGTGTAGTCGCATCTGTAAATTAGCAGCTAGGGCTTCATTACTCCCACATAGTCAGTCAGACCTCTCCATAAATGGTGTGACGTCATACTAAATCCCAGACAGTTTGTCTGCTTCAGGTATGCCAACCTTCTATATTGGATCTCACACTGGATTCAGGTTTGGGTGAAATCAGTCGCCTTTTTCCTCTTTGTGGCTGGTTTCCCTCCAAATTTTTCAATTTGGTGTCGCTTCTGGTTCCAAAAAGACATGTTCAGCAACCCGGAAGGTAGAGGCGACATTTCTCCCTTGACCAGGGAGCAGGTCGGAGAGAGACAAGACAGTGGAACTGGCAGGTGGCGTAAAATGTCCAGCGCGGATCAGGCAGGGCAGTGATCGGCGAAAGGAGTTTACATTTTGTATGGGTTATTTTAGCCTGAAATGCCTAACGATAAGAATCCTGAATCCCCCCCCCCCCCCCAACATAAAAAGGCGGTCAGAAAGTCTAAGCATTGTGATGGTTGTCAATGTGTGCTTCCGAATACTTGGCGGAGTCTTCTGTGCCAGGAATGCAGGGAAGCAAAGAGGGACGCTGATGTAGCTGCCCAAATAATGGAGATCCTAGTAATAAAGCAGTGAATTGCTTCAATACAGGAGGCATCCCAAGCCACCCATTGCTACTGCACCCTCAGTTAACCTAATTGTAGATGGTCTGGGAGAAAGTGTTGGGGCATCCCATATGGCTATCTCCCCTGATTTTACAGTTTCACTGCCAGCTAATGTGGAACCAGAATCTGGTAAGGAGGAACCTTTCTCTCATCATTCCTCTGGTGAGGAAAAACTGGATAATGAGACTCCAGATGCTGTGCATGGGCTCTCAGCAGAAATCTATTAGGAGACCTTTATGCAACCTGGGGAATTCAGGAGGAAGAAAAGCCTCTATCTGTTTAGGATGAATTATACAATTGTTGTTGGGAAAAAAATTCCAAGGTTTTTCCTGTTCACTCAGCCTTGAAGGCTTTGCTTGTTTATGAACAGGAAAAGCCAGAGAAAAAAAAATTATGCAGAGGGCTTTAAAGAGAAAGTACCCCTTTAATGGTCAGGAAATAGAGCTTTGGAACAAGTGTCCCAGGGTGGATGCATCATTGGGGCAGATGTCTTGGTCGGCAGACTTTTGAAGTTTTGGAGACATGGGTACAATAAAGGATCCTATGGATTGTAAAATGGATATCCTGGCTAAGAGAGCCTGGGATGCGCTCTTTTTCTTACAGGCCTACCTTGGCATCTGATTGTATCTTAAGTAGCATGATTGTCTGGCTTAATTTAAGTGTACATGGAAAGTAATACTCCTGGGGAAAGCCTTCTGAAGGTTCTTCCAACCTTTTACAGGGCAGTGACTTTCCTTACTTATGCTTCTGTGGAAAACATCAGGGCAACAGCAAAGATTTTGGCTTTAGTTTCCTGTATTAGAAGAGCTGTATGGTTAAAGGCGTGGTCAGGTGATAAAGTTTCTAAGACCAAGTTGTGTGAGATCCCGTTTCGTGGTAATTTATTCTAAGCATACAGTACGTCCTGCTCCATATATAATACTTACACGTGGGTAATCCTCCGCCAGAGGGCGCTGTTCACTGCAGACATGCAAAAACAGGCTCCTCCCGGCCCTTCATATACCCAGGGAAGGGACCTCCCACAAATCCCCAGATTTCTCTGCAGTGCTGACTGCGAAGACATGATGTATCACTCTCTCGCAGGTGAGCGGGGCTTTTACAGCCTGCGGCCCTGCAGGACTATTACCACCCGTCCTCTTCGATAAAGATGTGCCTTCCAGCCTGGGCTGCGTTGGTCGGGTGAAGGTAGGCAGCACCGTGTGTGCTCACAGAGCTACGCTCCACCGCAGTCCCCCACCATAGGGTAGGCGGTTTAGGCCGATGGTGAGCCTCCTATAGATGCCCCTCCCGCATTTTTGCCCCATGCCCCTCGTAGCGATGAACCCTGGGTGCAGGGTCGCCTTCTCCCTCGCTTCCTTCCGTAGCTCGGGGGAAAAAGGGGGGGGTATGCGTGTGGCGGTCTCAGCGTAATGTTATACACGTTTATGGCCGTTGCTTTTTTCTTTGAACTTGGGTGTCAGAGCCGCGCTCCTTGCTCCATATTACCCTTGTCTGGTTGCGCGCGTGTGTGTCTTTTTCATTTACAAGAAGTGTGCGGCCCGGGCGGCAGCATCATTCTCTAGTTTTGAGAGCAATCTCCTTAACTACACTCTGTATGTGTGTCCTATCCACTGCTGTCATTGACGTTACGTTGGTTAGAGCTTCGCGCTCTTTGGGGGAGGCGGGGACTTGGCATGACGCGCCACGGCCAGATCAGGTCCGCCCCTCGAGGTTCGCTTGGCGCCATTTTGACGGTCTTCGCACGTGGTTGCGATCCTCCTCCTCCCTTGGTCATCTAAGTGCCCTCCTGGGCGGTTTTTGTTCCTATGATCTTTCATTCAGCTGTACATGGCTCTGACACCCCCCTCTTATCCTCTTTATGTCTTTCAGACGCCAAGATTTCGGTGGCTTCTCCCGGCCTGACATATATTATAGCGGGTTCACATAAAAAATTCTCCCACATTCCTAGCGGGTCTTGGGGCATCCAGGGTTGCCTATTGCATAAATCCCTGCAGGCATATTGCTCAGATAATCACCATATGGAGGCATCTCAGAATTATGTACCCGGGGTCCCTCGGGGACAAGACCGGCTGTGTACAGTGTGTGGTCAGCCCCATGCTGATGCTGACAGAGCACGGGTCTGCGGACCGTGTGCTGAACAGGCACTGACCCTGCAATCAGGTTTGCCAGTGGCTGCACCTCACTTCAATACACCTGTCTCCCCGGACTTAAATCTCACTCGAGCGGGGATGACCAGCACGTGCCGCGCAGGCTGCCTACGGCTGAGCAGGTGCTATCTAGTTTGGCCGAGCGTATGGGCCCTGGAAAGAAGCGGTCCCTGACGCCTCCTGGTTTTCCGGTTCCTAATGAAACTGATGAATCTGCTGCTATGCAGGACCTTGATCCTTCTGATGAAGGTGAGCTATTCTCCGATTTAGGCTCCTCGGATGAGATGCCCTGGAGCCGTGATGATTCTGGACCCAGTTCTTGGGGCCTGTGTGACACTGATGAACTACTTAAGATCTTTGAGGTTTTGTCAATCTCCCCTCCTGGAGAGGCTCCCAAGCCTAAGAAGGAGAGTTTCCACACAGCAACACCGCGCTTGGAATTTCTGGAACAGGAGCATTTCCAGGCTCTTAGATCCAAAGAATGGGAAAAAGGGGTCCCGGGGGTTTGGGATTGGAAGTACCCTTTTCCCCCTGATGTGGTTAACTTTTGGTCAGCACCTCCCGTGGTGGATGCACCAATTATAGGGGTTACTAACCCCCCCTTCATGACTGCTCCTCATTACCGTACCCTTCGGGATGCTGAGGACCGGCGTATTGACAGACTGGCTTCCCACGCCTTTTCGTGTGCAGGGACGGCTCTGCGCCCGGTCTGTGCCGCGGCCATCACTGCGGTGGCCGCCAGGACCCTCATTAGAAAGCTACTTGATCACCAACCTGAGGACCTCCCCTGGGAGGTCTTTAATGCACTCTCAGATTGTGATGTGTTTGTGAGGTTTATCCTCTCAGCGCTGGATGACACCATTAAGATGTGTGCTAGAACCTCTGCCCTTGTGGTAGCTATTCGCCGCCTGGTCTGGCTGTGACAGTGGGGTGCTGACGATGATACGAAAAAGGCTCTCACTGGCCTTCCCTTCAGAGGACGGCGTCTATTTGGGGCCCCTTTGGACCTTTTTGGAAAAAAGGGTAAGGCACCCCTACGCAGAAGGCCGTCTCGGCCTCCTCGGGGCAGGGACACCCCTCCCCCTCCCTACGTTGGTGTCAAGCACGAACCTGAGGTGTGCTTCCAACTTTTCGGAGTGGATTACCACTCCAGGGTGGGCAGGCAACGCCCTGGGCCCTCTGGCAGGGCTAAGTCCAAATCTGCCAAGACCTCCCAAGCATGAAGGGACGCCCTCGCCCTTCTGGGCGAGGGGACTGCCACAGCACCTGGCTCCTATCTGGGAGCGTATCGTCTCCTTCTGGTGGATCCAGGATGTAGTTCCCCTGGACACAGGATAGAATTTGCTGGGCGGTCCTTTTCAGAGGTTGTCAGGGTGCTTCTAGCCCCTGTTTTCCCCTCAGGAGTTGGTGCAGGCCGTACTCGGCCTGCAGAGTCTGGGCTCACTTGCAGGTTGCCCTTAACAGGCTGGGGCTATGGCCTCTAAGTTGTCCTTCCTCTTTCACCCCTGGAGCTAGGTCTGAGCTCATTCCCCCTTGGCACGGTGGTTCCTCTTGAGCTGCTGAAATTCAAGGACCCTGTCAGGGGGCTCCCCCCTCTTTGCTTGCATCTTCCTGTGGATGGTCACCTTGGGTGCCAAGTCTCGCAGGTTGGCGGGGGGGGATTTTCTTCTAAAATCCTCAGCGGCTCCTAGGTAGGGGCCCTTAGAGGGTCAATTTTTCTACTGATTTTGTTAAAACTGTGATCCTTCAGTAGGCTCTATCTTGCTGGACTACTCCTTTTCAGGACCTGTTTTTTTGGGGACTCTTGGCCTGTCGGATGACAGTGGCCTGTATTTATTATCAATCTGGAACTTGGAGCAGGATGATTCTCCTGGTAGGTGTCTGATCCTGATCTAGGTGGGGTCAACTTTCCCTGCATCTCAGGGGTATTCGCTCCAATGGATGTCCTTCAGTGGCAGAATGTGCTATCCTGGTGTCCCCCTGAGAGCCAGCTAGGGTGGCTCTGATGGGTCCCGTTAATATCACAGGGGCTATGCCCTTGTTTTTACTGCCCCAGAATATTCTGACTCTGGTCATGGGGGCTTAGTAATTTTATGTCTGGACATTCTATTTTATATGTCTTTTCTTCGTTCATCCTGCTAGGCGAGGTTCTGCGCAAGATTGCGCTGATAAGGGGACCCGTGATACTGATGGCCCCTGGGTGGCCTAGTGCACTGTGGTTTGCAGATGTTTCTGCTGAGGACAGCGGACCTGTACGCTCTCTCAGGAGTGTGGTTCTGCCCTTTTCAGGCCCTTATGTCGCCCCAATCTACAGGCTCTAGTCTGATGGCTTGACAGTTGATTAATTCACCCTTTTGGAGACGGGTTATCTTCTGGGTGACTTTGTCTATGGGGGGCTAGGAGCAAGTTTCTTCTTCTTCTCCTTTCTCTGTCTATTATAGGGTATGGCGTACCCATATTGATTGGCGTGAGTCTTGGTCTCTCCCCTGTTGGACGTTCTCTGTTCCCAGGGTTCTAGAGTTATTACAGCATGGGTTGGGGTTGGCTCCCCATCTTGGTACTCTGAAGGTTCAGGTTCTGCCCTGTCCGCCTTCCCGTAGAAGTCTTGTTCAGTCTTCCATTAAGCGTTCTCTTGGGGATTGCTCAGGTGCATCTCCCAAGTAGTTCTATGGTCCCTGTTGGGATCAATTTTCATTCTGTTTGCCTTGCGGGTTGTTCCCTTGGGACTTATTCCGGATGCTGTCTGAGCTGTTTTCGTGGTTCAAGTTGCCCTTCCGGGGGATGTTGCTTCAGTCAGACGTCTGCCTGAGAAGGTGGTTCTGTTTAGTTAGCCCTCGTTCGCCATATATATATATATATATATATATATATATATATATATATATACCATGATGTGGTGGTATTCCGCCTTACGCCGGACCTTATGCCCAAGGTGGTGTTTTATGATCCTTCTTTAAGTCCTTTTAGTCTGCCTATGGCCTTATTCTTAGTAATGCTGAAGTAAGGGGGTCTACATTCCCTCAACAGGTGTTGAAGTTTTCCTGGTTGTTTCTTGTCCTTTAGGGGGACTGATGCCCCTTGGGGTCTGCGGGCGCCTCCATATGTATGCACCTGATCTCGTTTGCTTCCAGGGCCTATGCGCCCTTTGGACTGATCTTACTTGGATGGTTTGCCTTCCTGGTCCTGAGTAAAGGTTTCGGCTTCTTGCTGATCCTTGTTAGTGTAGTGGTCAGTATCCCCGCCTGTCTTGCGGGAGACCAGTTTTCAATTCCCTGTTGGGGAGATTTCTAAGTTTTACCGGGGCTCCTGTTGCATTTGGGCTGGTCAGGCCGTTACTCTGGCCTATTCCTTTAAGGGGAAGAATCTTCCTCTCTTTTTATTCTGTTCTACTTGTGCTTGGGTACCTTTGGCCCTCCAGCACCAGGTTTTCTGTTAAACAGGTTTGCTAGACGGCTGTTTGTTTTCTGTTCATACCTTTTCAAAGGTTTTGTTGTGAGTTTGACGTTAGAGACTTGCTCATGTCGTACTTGGTAGCAAGGTTTTGCTGGTGACAGCCCCTTTACTGTCTGCTGTGCCCTTTTTGATGGGGATCCCACCCTACTTTATGGACACTGCTATTGGATGTCCCACGTGTAAGTATTATATATGGTGCAGGACGTACTGTATGCTTAGAATAATACAATTCTGTGAAATACTCACCTGTAGAATTGGTATTATACGCATACAGTACGTCCTGCTCCACCCCACCCTGGTTTTACTTTTTTCTGGATCCCCTGTATGGTGATTGTTATCTTTGCTATTGTTACCAGTTTGCTGGTTGGTTTCTCCCGGCTTCTTTTCTCACTGCTTTTCAATACTGGGGATTTGTGGGAGGTCCCTGGGTATATGAAGGGCCGGGAGGAGCCTGTTTTTGCATGTCTGCAGTGAACAGCGCCCTCTGGTGGAGGATTACCCACGTGTAAGTATTATATATGGAGCGGGATGTACTGTATGCTACAGGTGAGTATTTCACAGAATTGTATTTTTCTTTTTGGAGAAGAATTCAGTGCTCGGTTATGAAATAGAGGCAGAGGTAGGGTGTGTCTTACTCAACCCGGACATCCTGAGCTAAGAAAGTTGGGATCCCAGGCAAGGAGGTTTAATGTGCAGTTTAAGCTTACAGAGGGGCCTAAGCCTCAGTCCTAACAAAAAGCTGCCAGTGGGGGGCAAACTCTCCTGGTTTGTAGCCACTTAAGTTTGTGCTACTGGCTCCTCCAAGGGACCTCAAAAAGAGATCAGCTTTCCCCTCGGCCTTCCTGGAGCTTCTGCAGAAAAGGGTAATAGAAGAGCCCCCCCCCCCTTCAGGAGTTGGGGTTTATTCTCATGTTTTTGTGGTTCAGAAGCCTTCAGGAAAATTTCGCATGATTTTGAATCTAAAAATATGAAACAAATTTGTTACAAGAGGTTCAGAATGGAGTCTATTTTTCCATCTGGAACATTCTAACAGAGAATGTGTGGACCTGGACCTTCAGGATGCTTACCTTTATGTCCCCATTTTGACCTCCCACCACAAGTACCAGAGATTCGCAGTTCAGTGGGGCCAGGAGATCCTGCACTAACAGTACAGAGCATTGCCCTTATCCCCAAGGATCTTTACGAAGATCCTGGCAGAGCCAATGGCTCATCTCAGACAATAGGGGATCAAGGTGATCCCTTATCTGGACGATCATCTTCTGCTAAACAAGTCTCTGAACAGTTGCTCTTGGTAGATCTCAGAGAGACCCTTGTCCTACTGAAGAATCTGAAGTGGGTAATCTAGAGGAATCCACCCTAACACCCAGTCAGCAATGCAAGTTTCTGGGATTCACGATAGATGCCACACAGCAAAGAATATTTCTTCTGCAGGAAAAGGAAAAAAGGATCAGAGCGGGAGTTCAAAAATGAATGATAGTTCCTCAGGTGTCCATAAGGCAGAAAATGCAAGGGAAAGGAGTGGAGACAGACCAACCCAGTGGTGATCACAGATGGCAAAGAGCTGGGGTTGGGGAGCCCATGTAAACAATCTACAGGTACAGGGAAAATGGACAAAGTCTTTGGCAGCCAGGCCCTCAAACTACAGAGAGCTCCTCATTTTCAGCAGGTCATAGCAGACAGAGAGGTACTAGTAAGGTCAGACAATGCCTCAACAGTAGCCTATCTAAACCATCAGGGAGGGACAATGTCCCTTGCACTGATGAACCTGTCAAACGAAATCCTTCTACCCCTTCAAACACAGGTTCGGCCTCTGGCGGCAATCCATCTGAAGGGATCCGCAAGATAGCACAGGAAGAGGCTCAGATCATCCTGATTGCTCCATTCTGGCCCAAGAGCATATGGTTCGCGGGGTTATAAATGGTGAAGTAAGGTCGTTGACAGCTTCCAGATCTTCCAAACATAATTCATCAGGGCAACATTCTACACCGAAATTCATCAAGACTTAATCTGACAGGCTGGATGGTGAAAGGTGTATCTTAATCAGTAAGGGCTGTTCGGACTGAGTGATTGAAACTCTACTAGACAGCCGAAAGTTAACTGCTAGAAAGATCTACGGAAAGGTATGGAAACGGTTTTCTTATTGTGAAGTTAACAAGTTGAAGAAAAGAAAGATGGCTACAGTTCTTGAGTTCCTGCAGGAAGGATTCGAGAAAGGGCTAGCAGTAAGTATTCTAAAAACTCAGACTTCCGCCATTTCAGTTTTTCTTGAACAGAAACTAAGACAGAATGAACCTATGAATCATCTTATCAATCTTTTTCAAGCCAGTTAGTCAAAGGCCAGCTCCTTTTTAGGGTTTTCCTACATTGAACTTAACTATTGTATTGACAGGACTTACTTGTTTTTTGTTGGACTTTTTTTGCAAGGAGAGTCGGTGAATTGCAGGCCCTGTCATCAAAAGAGCCTTATTGAGACCTAATCCATTGTTTTTGCCAAGATTGTGACTACAACCAATAGGACACAGGAGATAGTTCTTCTAACACTACCAGTAGGAGCTGGCAAGGGAGAGGATCTCTCACTATTAGATGTTAGAAGAGCTTTACTTATTTATTTGGAAAGATCCATAGAATGGAAGCAGGCGGAACTGTTTCAGTGGGAAAAAGGTTTTAGCATCCTCCAAGTCCACTATAGCTAGGTGGGTTAAACAGACTATTGTACAGACCTATGTGACTAAGGTGGCATCTCCCCCAGAAGTGTCTGCCCGTTCTACAAGAGTGGTATCAACATCTTGGGCAGAAAGGACTGGGGAATCTTTGGATTAGATATGTAAAGCAGCAATGTGGTCTTCGCCCCACACCTTCCTCAAACATTATAGACTTTGGTAGATGGGTACTACTTGCAGCTTCCCACCCCTAAAGTATAATTACTTGCCTAATCCTCTCCATGTGGTCAAGTTGAAGGGTGACTTGGAAAAACCACAGTTATGCTTACCGGGAATGGATTTTTCAGGAAACCTACAGCTTGACCGCTTACCCACCCAGAGTCCATGGTTTTCTTTAGAATTTCTTTGCAAAGACTGAGGTAGGAAGGAAGAGGTGGGACTTTTAACCTCTGTTCATGTTTGTGTTTCCTCCCAGGGAATGGAGCATACTCTCTCCATGTGGTCAAGCTGAAGGCTTCCTGAAAAATCCATTACTAGTAAGTTTAACTGTTTTTAAAAAAAAAAAAAAAAAAAAACACATTTCACCCAAAAATATTGAGAATACACTAAACAAATAACAAACAATACCTTTTACGTTAAAGACCATATTTATATGTATATATATATATATATATATATATATATATGTGTGTGTATTTATAATTTTAGAGGTATTTTTATAAATCAGTTAGAGGTATAGCGCAAAATGTTCTGGCAACAAAGGGTGCCACTTCTAGGGTTAAAACCTGTCAAGGGGACGATGCATCCAAATATCACCCTTGTGACCTTCCATTTGAGGGGAAGCTCTTGTTCGGCCTTAAACTAGAGTCCGTTCTTACTCGTTCATCGGAGAAAGGCACAAAATTTCCAGTTTAAAAAAAAAAGGTGCCTTTTCCCTCCTCTGAGGACAGATTGTAAGAAAACCTAAATTTCCCTAGCAGCAATTTAGGAGACCTGAAGTGAAAAAAAACCTTGGCAGGCCATGAAGGGCAAAGGTTAGCGGACAAATTTGTATAACCCCTCCTCCCAGGCCTCAATTCTGAAATGACCAGGTGGGGGGGGGATTCATTTTTTGCACACCTGGGAAGAGGTCTCCCAAACATCTTTATTTTACAGATGATTCAGGACCGGTACAAACTGGAATTCTCCCAATGGCCACAGGATTGTATTATTCTTGGTGTGCCACACACCCCGCTTCACCTTTAGATATTCATCCATTATTGGGTTAATCCACCGCAGGTGACGTAGTGCAGAGAGGAAGTCTTGTAACGAGCCCCCTTCCGGCCTATATATACCTGGTACCTCCCTTCAATCACCAGTATTTTTCTCTCTGCTTGCTGACAAGTCAGAAGATGGAAGTCTCCTGCTTACAGGTAGGCCGGGGTATTCTTACCCCGCCACCCCCCTTTTGGTCTATTTCTGCCCGGTTTGAGTTTGTATACCTTTATGGTGGAATGGAAGCCTCCCAGCCTAGGCTGCTCACCGGGCAAATGGTAGATGGCACTTTAAGTGCCTAGGAGCTTATCTCCTACCGCTCGACCTCATGCGTGGGGCAATGCGGCGATCCGGCATGGTGATCCGGAAATGGGATGCCCCTGTCCCGAGGGTCCCCTTAGCCCCTTACTCTCCCGTTACGGTCCCTTCTCCCTTCACTATGGGGGGGGGGGTATAGAGGGTTGTGTATTATGTATAGTGTTTCACTGTATTGCTGTCTTTTACATGTGTGTGTTCACTTTGTGCAAATTAACAGACTGCGCAGCATGGTGCGCTTAGTCTGTTATGCTGGAGCTCCTGGCAGATCCTCCAAAAAAAAAAAAAAAAAAAAAAAGTGTGTTTCAACAGTGGCCAGAGTGTTGGTCAGCTTTATGGGGGCGGGGCAGCGGACCGTGCTCAGCAGTTGGGCTTGCCGCCTTAGTCTGCGGCCCCTCCCGCCTCCCCCCTTCCCCGTTATCTCCGGGCGGCAGCCTGGTGGCTGTGCTTATGCTCTCCCCCCCTCCTCCGCCGCCTGGCTGTGCGTGATCCAGCGCAGCTGGTGGCAATCGCTCAATGAATTGGCGCACATCAGGACGCTTCTGACCGGCTTATAGGGGGCGGCTCCCTGTGACGCGGGGGGGGCGGGGCGCCGGCGGGAGCGTCGCTCGGCGGCCCCGGCCTCACTTCCTCCCTGTCTTTGATAAAAGAAGTCACGTGGGGGGGCGCGCGCTGCAGCACACTCGAGATTGAGTTTTCTTTTTTGTCCTTATTTCTTATGGAGGAAAAAGGGGGATATTTGGGGAAAGCGTTTAAAGAGGCACTCTTATCATTTATATATGATGCTTAAGACATGCTGCATGTGTTACACTTATATGGGGATCTGATGGTTTGTTTCTTTCCTTTCAGATCCTGGGATCCCTGATTATAGCGGCCCTCCGGCTCTATGTTGCCTGGCTAGTCTTTCTTTTTTAGAAAAGAAAAAGGGGGATATTTTTTATATAAAGTTTACACATTTAATATATATATTCTTAGATATATATATATATATATATATATATATATATATATTTACTAAGGGGGACCTTTTTCTTGAAAAAAAAAAAAAAAAACCCTCCCTTCCGGGACATTTTTTGATAAAGGGGCATCCCGGGTTGGCTTATGCCTTAAAAATCCCAGTATTTGCGATACCATAAATCACCAATATGGAGGCTTCCCTGACTACCGGAAACGACTCGTCAGAGTCGTCCAGGGGGTGTGTAAAATGTGGGGCTGCGCTCCCGGCTGATGATGTCTTTATTTGCATTCCTTGTGCAAAGCAGAGTATTGCGCGTCAGTCTGTTGATCCGGCTGCTGGCCCGTCGCAACTTCCATCATCTCCTGCCTCTCCCTCCCTGTTCCGGACCCCGCATGACACTGTCAAAAGTGGGGATTCGCAATCCGAGGTGGCGGCAAAGTTGGCCAGCCTTCGGAAAGTATTGCCCGTTAAGGCAGGGCCCCTGCAAAACGGAAGTGCCTGACTCCAGTATCTTCGGCGCCACAGGACGAATTATGTGAGCCTGTGGAATGGTCCGATGGCTCCCCGGATGAGGAAGAATTCCTCTTGGAGTCAGATGAGCCGGCAGATCAGCTTGAGGCTGATGCGACTGGCGACTGGTCGGCGGGGGTTGCCCTTGACACCCCCTCCATTTTGGCTCAAATGTTTGAAATTTTGAATTTAGATCCGCCTGAGGCTGTCACCCTGCCAAGGGGCCAGTTGTTTAAAGAGCCTCAGCCGCGTTTGGTTTTTCCCAGACAGCACCACTTTGAGAGGGTGGTCCTTAAGGAATGGGAACATCCCACGCGGTTATCTGGGATCCCTCCCAGGTGGGAAAGGCGTTATCCCTTTCCGCCAGAATTGGTGAAGCTTTGGTCCATTCCTCCTGAAGTCGATACCCCTGTGCTAGGGCTCTCTAGCACCGCTATGGTACAGTCTGCTGAGACCTCTGTCCCTAAAGATGGGGAGGATCGTAGGATTGACCAGTATGCTCGCCATGGCTTTATTTATGCTGGGTCAACGATGCGCCCTGTGTGCGCTTCGGCCCTTCTTCTATTAGCAGTAAGATCTGTAATCCAGGGGCTATGCAAGGATCTCAATCCCGCTTGTAATGAGTTCGCTGCGCTTAAGCAGTGCGAATCTTTTGTATCCTACGTTCTATCCGCTCAGGACGATGCGCTGGCTATGAGTAGCAAGACAGCGGCAATGCTGGTGGCCATTCGTCGGTCTGTATGGCTGCGACAGTGGTCGGCGGATTCAGCTTCTAAAAAGGTGCTCACAGCTCTCCCCTTTTTGGGGCTACGTCTGTTTGGGGAGAGAATTGACTCTGTCGCGAAAGGTGGTAAGATGCCACAGCGCAGAAGGCCTCGACGCCCCTTTAGGGGGGCAGGTTCTGGTAGGCCTTCCTTTGAGGATACAGAGCGGGCAGGGGGGCTTCCCTTCCCTCTACCAGTCGTACAGGTTGGACTCGGGGGAGGGGCCGTGGCCGTCCCACCCAGTCCTGGGGCTCCAAGCCCAAACCTGCTGGTAAGCCCGCTCAGCAATGAGGGGCTGCCCTCACCCGTGCGGGTGGGGGGACGATTACGACACTTCTCCCAGGTTTGGAACCCGGGAAGTTCCGGACAGATGGATTCAGGAGGTAGTGTCGTCCGGTTACAAGCTGGAATTCGAGTCTCGCCCTCCTTCACGGTTCTTTCGGTCTCGGGTGCCCATCGATCCTGTTGCCGCACAGGGGCTCCTGGCGTCGGTAAAGAATTTACTAGAGATGGCGGTCATCCAGCCGGTATCGCGCTTAGAGACGGGCCTCGGTTTCTACTCCAATCTGTTTGCAGTCCCCAAGAAAGATGGGTCAGTTCGTCCCGTCTTGGACCTGAAGTTGCTCAACAGGTTCATCCGGTTTCGGAAGTTCCGCATGGAAACCTTGCGCACTGCCGTCGGCTCTCTTCGGCAAGGGGACTTCATGACGTCCATAGACATCAAGGATGCTTACCTTCATGTTCCCATCTGCCACGCTCATCAACGTTTTCTTCGATTCGTGATGAAGGATCAGCATTATCAATTCGTGGCACTTCCGTTTGGCCTTACCTCAGCTCCAAGAGTGTTCACCAAGGTATTGGCAGGGGTCATAGCCATTTTCAGATCTCGGGGCATTCGTGTCGTGCCTTATTTGGACGACCTTCTCATCATGGCTCCGTCGCTCAATCAATCAGAGACAGACACCAGCATGGTGGTCTCCACGCTGGAAAGCTTTGGTTGGGTGATCAACTTCCCCAAGTCCTCCCTCGCTCCGGCCAGGGTAGTGTCCTTCCTGGGGATGCAGTTGGACTCTCATCAGCACAGTGTGTTTCTTCCTCAGTCCAAAATTCATCTGATTCAGGAGTTGGCTCAGGTCCTACTCTCCAATCCTCGGCCGTCCATCTGTCTGGGGATGAGGCTGGTAGGGTTCATGGTTGCCTCCTTCGAGGCAGTTCCTTTTGCTCAATTCCACACGAGGACGCTTCAGCTTTATCTGTTGGCGTCTTGGGACCGACGGCTTCGGTCGCTGGATCAGCCCTTCCAGTTGTCCTCCCGGGTCCGGCAGTCCCTCCAGTGGTGGTTGGTCTCGACCAATCTCGTAAAGGGCAGGTCTTTCCTGACTCCTCTTTGGGAAATTGTCAACACGGACGCCAGTCTGACGGGATGGGGCGGATTCTGGAAGGAGCTGCAGTTCCAGGGGCAATGGGGACCTCAGGAGGCCCACTTACCCATCAATATTCTGGAACTGAGAGCCATCCGTCAGGTGCTTGCTCTCCTGACTCAGCACGTCCTGGGCCTTCCGGTCCAGGTGCGTTCAGACAATCGAACAGCGGTTGCTTACATCAATCATCAGGGAGGGACTCGCAGCCTGAGTGCTCTCATGGAGGTGTCCCTGATCCTGACCTGGGCAGAAGCCCATGTTCCTTGTCTCTCGGCGGTATACATTCCAGGAGTGGAGAACCAGGAAGCGGACCGGTTGAGCAGGGGCTCTCCCCGTCTGGGAGAATGGGCTCTCCATCCTCGGGTGTTTTGCTCACTATGTCTCCGATGGGGGACACCGGAGGTGGACCTGTTTGCCTCTCGTCACAATCGCAGGCTCCCGAATTTCGTGTCGCTCTCCCAGGATCCTCTGGCGCTGGCAGTGGATGCCATGTCCCTGAGTTGGGGGGATCTGGGGTTTCTATACCTGTTTCCTCCGATACCCATGCTAGGCAGGGTGCTTCGGAAGTTGGCTCTGGAAAAGGTGTCCGCCGTTCTCGTGGCTCCAAGGTGGCCAAGGCGAGTGTGGTTCGCAGACATCGTTCGGCTGGCGGTGGACCAAGTCGTTCTGCCTCTTCGGTCCGATCTGCTCACTCAGGGTCGATTGTGTTACCCCAATTTACCAGTGCTAGGTTTGACGGCCTGGCTGCTGAGACCTCCATCCTGAAGGAGGAGGGTCTTTCTGATTCAGTCGTTAAGACTCTGATCAGTGCTCGGAAGAGGTCTTCTTCTATCACTTACTATAGGACTTGGAAAGCCTGTATCGCCTGGTGCGAGATAAGATCTTTTCCTTGTAGGGTCTTTTCAGTCTCCAGGATTCTGGAGTTTTTACAATCAGGGCTGGACTCTGGTCTTCAGCTTAGTACATTGAAAGGGCAAGTTTCTGCCTTATCTATCTTTTTTCAGAAGCGTGTTGCGCTTAAACCTTTGGTTAAAACTTTTTTCCAGGGGGTTACGCATGTGCGGCCTCCCAGGAAATCACTACTCCCTGTTTGGGATTTGAATTTGGTTCTTTCTGCTCTTCAGGCTCCTCCTTTTGAGCCTTTGCAAGATATTGCTTTGTCTACCCTGACTCAGAAGATTGTCTTCTTGGTAGCTATCACTTCGGTCCGGCGTGTCTCAGAGTTGGCGGCCTTAACTATCCAGGCGCCTTACTTTGAGAGGCATCAGGATAAAGTGGTCTTTCGGTTCAAGCCAGACTTTCTTCCTAAGGTTGTTTCTGCTTTTCATTTGAACCAAGACATTGTTCTTCCCTCCTTATGTCCTAATCCTAAGAATGACAAAGAGAGGGTGTTGCATTGTTTGGATGTAGTACGCTGTGTTAAGTACTACTTGATTATCACGTCTCCTTTTCGTAGGACGGATTCCTTTTTTGTTGTGCCCCATGGGCCTAAGAAGGGTTTGGCACCAGCCAAATCTACCATTAGCAAGTGGATACGTCAGGCCGTTACTGTGGCCTATTCTGCTAAGGGGAAAGTTCCCCCTTTTCGTATCACTGCTCATTCTACTCGCGCCATTGGGGCGTCTTGGGCATTTCAGCACCAAGCTTCTGTTGAACAGGTTTGTAAGGCCACCACTTGGTCTTCTGTTCACACTTTTTCTAAGTTTTACAAAGTTGATGTGCGGGCCTCAGCGGATGCTGTTTTTGGCCACAAAGTTCTGCAGACTGCAGTCATTTAAGTTATGCTTCACCTGGCCTTGAGTTGCCCAGCCCTTGTGGACACTGCTTTTGGATGTCCCAATAATGGATGAATATCTAAAGGTGAAGCGGGGTGTGTGGCACACCAAGAATAATACCATTTTGTGAGTACTCACCTGAAAAATGGGTATTGTTGGTGTGCCACACACCCCGCTTCACTCCCACCCTTTTTCAGTAGTTCCGAAGCCTTTACATGGTGAAGCTTTTTGTTTATATCAAATTTGATTTTGAGGTTACTGGTGGAATACTGGTACCTTGTATTTCTGCTTTTTAAATATACTGGTGATTGAAGGGAGGTACCAGGTATATATAGGCCGGAAGGGGGCTCGTTACAAGACTTCCTCTCTGCACTACGTCACCTGCGGTGGATTAACCCAATAATGGATGAATATCTAAAGGTGAAGCGGGGTGTGTGGCACACCAACAATACCCATTTTTCAGGTGAGTACTCACAAAATGGTATTTTGTTGACCCCCAGAGACAGGGTAAAGAAAAAGACCTTCCGAGCTCCATTACATGGAGCCAGCTCCAGGCCTTTGGAATAAGGAAAGTGTTGATTCTCTTGTCTTTCTGGAACAAAAGCCATCAGGGAAGTTCTGCATGATTTTAAACACAAACATTCTGAATTGCAGCATGAAATACAAACCATTCTGGATGAAATCAATCTATTCCAACAGACATTTTACCAAAGGATGCCCTGTTGGTCTCAATTGATCAACTGGATGCTTGCCTCCATTATCCAATCCACCTGTCTCACAGGAGATTCCTAGCGTTTGCAATTCTTCTAGAAAGCAAGTTAGACACTGGCAAGTCCGAGAAATGCCTCCTCTGGATCTTCATGAAATTGCTTTCAGAGGCTATGGCTTATCTGAGACTAAATCAATATTATAGCCTATCTCAACGATCTGCTCCTCTTTGCAGCAGGCAGAGTTTTCCTTCAAGCAGAACTGCAAAAGACCATACACAGTTTTCAAAGGGTGGGGTGGAGTCTAAATATGGAGAAGTCCAACATCATCCATAGCAGCAAGGTGCATTTACGTAGGGTATACCCAGAGGCAAAAGATTTTCCTCCTCCAGTCAAAAGTGAAAAGATTGGTAGGGTAGTGATGCAAGTTCATACAAACTGGTCAGTCTCTTTGAGACAGATACTGGCCTTGTTGGGATTAATGACCTCTGCCATACCACCAGTACCTTGGGCCCAGTTCCACTCAAGGCCTTTACAAGCCTGCTTTCTAGGGACCAGAACCTAGTTTCTCTTCCATTTTACTTCAGGGCATCAGGATAATTCAGTAACTATAGGGTTAACCTCTCTCGACCTAAAGGCAAGGAATGCAAGACAAAGGCGTGGCTCCGGCTTCCGGCCTATATCCTTCCTGCTGCTCCACTCCAGTTTCTTTCTTGCAGTCAGACTGGACTGCAGGGCTCTATCTGGACTCCTCTCCAATTTATTTTTTTGTTTTTAAGATTATACCCTAGCTGACATCTTTAATTGAAAAGCAAATCAGCCGCAGGTTTTTGTCTGGTGAGCCTGATTGGGGTGACCAAGGGAATTATTTTCATTAACACTATGTGTTTGTGTTTTACTGGTTGTAAAATTCAAAATTTGCATGCCTTTTTGGGGGCGGAGCTAAGGCGGCAGCGTGGAAGAATCATGTTCCAAGTCCATCGCCATGGAAAGATTTGCGGCTTAGCGAAGTTCCGAGCACCGCCGACATCTCCGGTTCTTCTCAGCTGCACAGCACGGTTCCTCAGTCCGCCGCCGTGGAAAGATTTTCGGCTTAGTGAAGTAGCTAGCACCGCCGACCATCTCCGGTTCTTCTCAGCAGTACAGTGCGGTTCCTCAGGCCGGTGAGGCTGGAAGATTTTCGGCTTAGCAAAGTAACTAGCACCACCAAAGCTCCCGGTTTTCCTCCGACACAGCGCGTTTTACTCGCTGACTCTGCTGAAACATTTTCGGCTAGGCAAGGGGCCTAGCACTGCCGACATCGCGATTCCCCTCCGGCAGTGCATATTTACTGGGGTTGTTGGCTGGCAAAAGAGCTGCTTCTGAGCCGCTGCATGGCCACCCTCAAGTGGACCTAAAGCTTTTGGTAGATCATTTTGTTTTTATTTAGATTGTGTATTAATATGTTTTAATATTATTTTTATTTTTTGTTTAAATCTATAAATATAGGCAAGGTAATATAAAAATTATATGGTGGTTTACCCCCCAGAGGACTCGAAGTAGTCTTGTGACTGTCGAGAACTGTTATATACTTGGTCTCAGATCCCCAGGGACGTAGACTAGTATTATTTTTCATCATGATGAAGGCATCTGGGGTAATCGGATCTGGTCTTTATCATATTTACCCCATGTCCAGTATGCATGCAGTGGCACTGGACAAGGATAGCACGGTGTGCAGGGATTATGCTACAATAGTAGCGGATAGGGAAGACAGTTGTTCTCCCCGCAAGGGTTCTGACCCCTGTCGCCGGTGCCCTCTGAGCCTTAAAGCCCCCTTGGCAGCCTTCAAGTGGACCTAAACCATTAGTGAGTCATATCTGCCACTAAGAAGGTTTTTGAAAAAAAAAAAATTTTCCTCTGAGTTTTTGATGAGGATATTGTGGGTGCCATAGTCTTCCTCTGAGTCTTTAAACTCTGACAGCAGCCCGCAAGTGGTCCTAAACCTTTAAAGGGTCAGTTAAGAAGTATCGGCTACTAAAAAGGTTTTAAAGAAAAGATTTTTTCCTCTGAGTTGAAGAGGATATATGTGGCTGCCATAGTCTCCCAGGTGGGGAGGATTTATCCAGTAGGGGCTCGGATTCAGTCTTCTATACAAGGAGGCGCTCGGGTAAGGAGAAAATGGGTGGTTTGATTCCTCCATTCTAGAGGATTTTGCGGTGCATACGCATTATTCTAATCTGATCAACAGGGAATAGCAGAAGCCAGATAGTCTTCCGCCCATTCCTAAAGTACTAGATACTATGTATCCCTTTCCTCCAGATCAGATTGAGTTATAGTCTCACCCTCCTGTTGTGGACACTCTGGTGACAGGTCTTTTTTAGACCTTAGTTATGTCATCCTATGATAGTGCTTCTCCAAAAGATCCAGCAGGTAAGCGCATGGACCAGGTGGTACGTCATGCTTATTCTATTATGGGGTCGACATTGCGGCCGGCTGTGCTACATCCATAGCATCTTTGGCGAGCAGAAGGTTGTTAAAACAACTGGACTCTAAAACTCATTTGGGTCGTTCATCGAAGTCATGCTCCCAGTTGTTCAAAACCAGTTTGGATATCAACAGGTATGTGATCTTGGCTATGGAGGATTTGATCAGGTTAAGTGTCAGAGGCCTAGCTTTGGTGGTACCCTTAAGGCATGCTTTATGGCTTAAGCAATGGCCAGCTGACACAACCTCTAAAAGAATCTGTCAGGACTACCCTTTAAGGCGGGGTGTCTGTCTGGTGAGTGCTTGGTTGACATGGTAAAGCAGCCTACTAGTGGTAAATCTACTAATCTGCCACATAAGCTGAAGTCTAATACTGCTTTCCGCAGTATGGGGGTAGGTTTGGCCTCTTCGGGATCCAGAGATTTTGAATAAGGCAAGGTCCCTAATTAAGGCGACATTGTGTGGCAGAATAAAGCCAAGCCCTTTTCAAAGCCTGCTAAGGCATGAAGGGACGCCTCCACCCTTGCAGGTGGAGGGTAAAGTTTCTGCATTTTGCTCAGATTTGGAGGCTTCATATAATAGATCTTTGGATACAGGAAGTTGTACCCTCAGGTTTCAAGATCGAATTAGGAGCCAGACCACTTGGTCAGGGGTATCCTGAATGCCGCAGAACTCAGAAGCATCGAGATCTGACGTATCTCGCCTTTTAGAGATGTTTGATCCACAGTGATGTTACTCCAGCCGGGAGATTTCATAACCTCAGTATATATATATAAAGATGCATACCTACATTGCTGTAGGTGGCCTACATTTTCAGTTTTGTGGAGCTACCCTTCGGTCTATCATCAGCACCCTGGGGGTTTATCAAGGTGCTGGCAGGTCTCATGTTTTCTCTAAGAATTCAGAGTATACATATAACCCCTTACTTAGACAATCTGTTTATATGGGGCCCCAGAAGGATACACAGACATTGGATATCTGACTATCCAGTTGAATTCTTCTACAGTTAAATATCATACCTTATGGAATTATGTCTTTCTGGGAACATCTTTAGACACGCCTCAGGCAAAAGTGTTTCTTCCAGAACAGAAGATACTTTTAGCTCCGGCCAGGGAACAGGGTCTTTTGTCTTGCCCTCACCCGAGGATTCATCAAAGAATGCCTCTGTTGGGCCTGATAGTGTCTTGCTTCGAGGCAGTGCTCTTGCGCAGTTCACACAGGACCCCTGCAGAAGGAAGGCTGAACTGGATGGACTAAAGTTTCTATTCAGCCTTACTTACTATATCACTATGAATTGCTCAGGATCTGGGATCAAGGCACACAGACTCTGGATCTCTCTTTGCATGACACAGTCAACAAGGCAGTTGCTAGCTTGGTGGCTGGGTCCTCAGCCTCTTCAGATCGGCAAATCCTTCATTCCAGTACAGTGGAAGATCATTTCCACAGATGCTTGTCTAGCTGATTGGAGAGGTGTCATGGATGATCCAGGGACAGTGCTGTCTGAGGGAGAGCAGACTTATTATAATATCCTGAAACTGAGAGCAATTCTATTGTGTCCATCTATTCCATCTGAGGGGCATCCCGTCCAGATTCAGACAATCAGATGGCGGTGGCATATATCAATCACCAGGAGGGTACCAGATGCAGGAAAGCCCTCATGGGAGTGAGCCAGATTTTACTTTGTGCCAAGAAGCAGGCTCCATGCTCGGCATTACATATACCTGGAGTGGACAACTGGCAGGCCAATCATCTCAGCAGAAAGTCCCTGCATCAGGGGTAATGGTCTCTGAGTCAGGGGTCTTTCAATCTCTATGAATGCGCTGGGGGATTCCAGTCATAGATCTCTTGTATCACGGCACAATCGAAGGGTTCCAAAGTTTGTGTTCCATTCAAGGGATCCTCTAGCAATAGCAACAGATGCTCTGACTCTTCAGTGGTCAGCATTCTAGCTTCCTTATGCATTCCCTCCGATTCCATTGCTGGGTCCAGTATTAGAAAGGTTAGCTCGTGAGGGAGGCCAACCATTCTGGTGGCTTCTCCGTGGCCAAGGACAAGCTGGTTCTCAGACATAGTAAGGATGTGAGATTTTACCGACAATACAGTTCTTCACACGGGTCTCTAGGGCATTCCAATTCATGAGTTTTGGCTTGACGGCTTGGTTATGAAACCTCCATCTTGGCAGAAAGAAGCCTCTCTGCTAGAGTCATTCAGTCTATGATTCAGGACAGGAAGAAGTCTTCATCAATGATCTACTGTAGAGTCTGGCGTGCGTTTATCTCTTGTAGAACTTTTTCTATCGCGAGAATTTTGGATTTTATTTTTATGAAGGTCAATTGAGTACTTTTAAAGGACAATTATCTGTTTTATCTATCCTTTTTCAGAAACCCATATCTGAGAATGAATTTATCAGAACTTGTTTTACAAGGAGTTGCTCATGTGCGTCCTCCTTGTAAGCCACTTCTGCCGGTTTGGACCTGAACTTTTTTTTTTATCAGCTCTTCAGGGTCCTCCTTTTGAACCATTGGTAGGTGTGTCATTAAGTCTAATGACTCTTATGGTTATCCTTTTAGTGGCAATACCCTCAGTAAGGCGGGTTTCTGAATTAGCAGCTTTATCAGTTAAGTCTCTGTTTTAAACAGGATTTTCTTCCTAAGGTGTTTTTCATCTTAATGAAAAGATGGTTTTGCCTTCCTTATGTCCTGCTCCAGTGTCCGATAAGGAAGGGGGTTCTTCACTGGCTGGATGTACTGAGTTTAGTGAGAGCACTAAAGTTATATCTCACTGCTACACAGTCTTTCTATAGGTTGGACTTCTTATTTGTCATACCAGAGGATCCAAAGAAAGGTCTTCCAGCAGCTAAGTGGTTAGATGGATTAGACAGGCAGTGGTAAGAGCCTATATCCCTAAGGGAGAAAGTTCCTCCCTTTAGGACTATTGCTCATTCGACACAAGCTGTTAGAGCTTCTGGGGCTTCAGCATCAAGCTTTGGTAGAACAAGTATATAAAGCCGCTATTTGGTCTTCAATTCATACATTTACCAAATTTTATAGGGTAGATGTTTGAGCCTCAGTGGATGCGAATGCCTGTAGAAAGTTATTGCAGGCGGTAGTAACCTAGAGGATTAAAATATCTTATTCCTGATAAAGGGGATAAGGTTTTTGGGGATCCCACCCGAATTCAGGGTACTGCTTTGGAGATCCCTATTGTTACTGAATTATCCTGATGTCCTGAAATAAAATGTAAGAGAAAAGATAATTCTGTGAATTATCACCTGTAGAATTGATTTCTCTTCATTATTACTTCAGGACATCAGACCCTCCCTGTCTGCTAGGTTACTTTGTCCATTCCTTGGATGCTTAGTCTTAGTGGAGTGGTAAATGTGAAAAAAAAAAATTGATACATATTTATAATCAGAGAGAGGAGCCTTGTATTTGGTCTGTAGCCTTTTGTCTCCAACAGGAGATATAGCTATGCCTCCCGGGTAGAGATGAGCGAACTTTTGAAAAATTTGATTCGGACGATTCGCCAAATTTTCCGGAAAAATTTGCTTTGGTCCGAATTTATTTGCGACAAATCGTTATTAAAAACTGCTATTTCTGGGCTTCTGAGAGCCTCCATGGGGTTGCAGAACGTTTTGGCTGGCTGTAACATGCATAAGATGCATTCTGGGTTAGTGAAATAATATTGTAAAGAAGTATGACGCGCAGATCAGAGGCGTCGCTATTAGATTCGCTGTCGCAGAGCGGCACAATTAGAGAGCCTTGAGGTGGCATCAGCATGAGTCCATATATTGCCTGAAAAACACACTCTGGACTTGGCAGCAGCATAGGGAGCCCATATATTGCCTGAAAAACACACCCTGAATTTAGCAGCAGCATAGGGAGCCCATATATTGCATGAAAAACACACCCTGGAGTTGGCAGCAGCATTAGGAGCCCATATATTGCCTGAAAGAGACACTGGAGTTGGCGGCAGCAGCATAAGGAACCCATAAATTGCCTGAAAAACACACCCAGGAGTTGGCAGCAGCATTAGGAGCCCATATATTGCCTGTAAAGCACACTGGAGTTGGCAGCAGCATTAGGAGCCTGTATATATCCTGAAAAACACACCCTGGAGTTGGCAGCAGTATTAGGAGTCCATATATTGCCTGATAGGCTCTGGAGTTGGCAGCAGTATAAGGAACCCATATATTGCTCGAAAGACACACTGGAGTTGGCAGCAGCATTAGGAGCCCCATATATTGCCTGAAAGAGACACTGGAGTTGGCAGCAGCATTAGGAGCCCATATATTGCCTGAAAGACACACCCAGGAGTTGGCAGCAGTTTTAGGAGCCCATATATTGCCTGAAAGACACACCCAGGAGTTGGCAGCAGTTTTAGGAGCCCATATATTGCCTGAAAGACACACCCTGGAGTTGGCAGCAGCATGAAGAGAACATATACAGATTTTGGGCACATATATCTTATCCTAAGAATATTAATAAAAATTAAGATTAACGTAAAGCATTTCCTCAATAATTGTGGTCTGATGCAGAGGAATGTCTGTAACTGGAGAGCAGCGCCTTAAATCTGTTTTGCACTATCCATATTTCTTTAGTGTTGGTCTGGCACTATGATCAATCTACTCTGATGCATCAGGCATTGGTGGGTGAAAATCTTGGCTGCCCAATTCATTTTTACGCAGGCCAGTCTCTCAAAAAAAATTTCAAGCCTACTGGAGCACATTGAATTGCCCTCATCAGAGCATCACATACGCACATCAAGAGTTTTATCACTTTGTTCCTGTTAGTCTTCAGGGCCTAGTTACTACTTAGTAAAAGACTATAGAAAGTTACACACCTGCTGCTGTTATCGACAAATCCTGTTTTAAGTGTAGTGTAGCGTTTTGTCCTCCCCTCATATACGCATTAAGTATGTCAGGCAGAGAAGTGCCAGGATGGGCACAGAGAAGTTGCAGAGGCCTAAATTCATCAAGCAGAGGTCGCAGCAGATTAGGGGTGAGTGGCCTGATCTCCCGGTATCATCAACTTCATTACAAGTGACATCTGACACCCCCAGTCAACTGTCGGTTATATCTTATGCTTTGGGTTCAGCTCCACTATTCAGTGAGGACGATCTGATGATCTGAAAAATCAGCAGCTACTGCCCAGCCAAGAAGAGGAGGAGACACTCGCCGCTTCTTCCACTAGGTGGGCAAGTAGTGATGAGGAGAGTGGCGTGGGAGGTGGTGTTGCAAGTGTTTTGGCTTCTTAAGCAGACACTGTTGAGGAACCTGAGGAGGACATCAGTGAGTTTTGAGGGCACTTTTAAAGGCTTGGAGTGATGGAGAGTGACAGATTTAGTGGTCAGCATGGTGGCAGAAGGGGAAAGTATGGAGGCAAATGTGCTCGGGGGTAGACCACTTGCTGCGCGGCAGGCTACCTTCCCAGGAGGTAGTGGAAGAGGGTCCCTGGAGTCATCGGCGGCAGCAGCAGCAGTGCCAACCGTTGGTAGGAAAATCGGCTACTCTGCCATGTGGCAGTTTTTCATGAAGCATCCGCAGGAGGTTAACATGGCTATATGAAAGTGTAGAAATGTGTAGGCAGAAGGTGAAGTGTGGCCAGGGTCCCAATGTTGGCTCACAGCCCTGCGTCAACATTTGCAGCGTCACCATAAAGCGGCCTGGGAGAGTTGGCTCCAAAGTGGTGGCCCAGCCTACTGCATTACCCAGTGGCACGCCACTCCCTGTTCCACACAGCCAAGGCTCCACCACCTCCTGTGTGTCATACCCATCCTCTGTCACTCCAGATGCTCCTCCTCCTCTTAATCCGAGTCAGTCATTCCGCCAGCAATCCATTGGCCAAGCCATGTCCAAGAGACAACAGTATGTGCCCACTCATCCAACGTGCAGAAGATAAATGTGCTCCTGTCCAAGTTGCTGGTGCTGCAGTTTCTCCCTTTTGAGGTGGTGGACCTTTCAGAGAACTGATGGCTTGTGCCGAGCCGAGGTGAAGAGTCCCAAGCTGTCATTTCTTTGCGAAGAAGGCAGTACCAGGCCTGTACAATTTTGTTGAACAGAAGGTGGGCCAGTCCTTAAGCCTGTCAGTGTGTACCAAAGTGCACTGCAGCGCCTACGTCTGAAGCTGTAACTACGGTCAGGAACAATACATATCCTTTAAGGCCCACTGGGTGATTGTGGTTCCTGCACAACCACAGCAGCAACTTGGACAGGTCCCGCCGCTGTGGCCTCCACGCTCCTAGTCTGTTGTGCCTGTGACAGTGCACTTGTCTATTTAAGTTCATGGATGTGCACGTTTTTTGCACTTTATTCTGTGACACCATTGCTAATTGTCAATTACATATTAATTCTTAACATTTATCTTATTTGAACACATTTATAATAACATATCATAGTAACATATTAGTAACATAGAAACATATTAGTAACATTTGTCAATTTTGTAAAATTTTTTACATTTTTTTTTTTAATTTTTTTATATTTTGTTTTTTTTTGGGGGGTATTTTTATTTATTTTTCCAGTGCCCTTCCAGCCTACCATGTGTGCAGGACACGGCGGTTTCACGCTGTTCTTCAGATGGTTTGCTTTGGGGCACGGTGTCACACATGGGAGGAACTGCTAAAAATCATTAATCAGTAAATTAAATCATGGCTTACTCCATGAAAACTGCAAATGGAAACCATGGTGACTGACAATGGGAAGAACATCTTGTCTGTGCTGCGACAAGGAAGCCTGAGCCATGCGTCCTGCCATGGCACACGTGTTCAATCTAGTTGTCAAGCGTTTTCTGAAGTCTTCCCCCCATCTGAAAGACATCCTAACAACGGGAAGGAAACTTTGCATGCACTTCAGCCACTCCTACACCGCCAAGTACACCCTTCTTTAACTACAGCATCAGAACGGTATCCCCCAACATAGTCTGATTTGCAATGTTTCCTCCCGTTGGAATTCCACCCTCCATATGTTGGATCGACTATACGAACAGAGAAAAACCATCACTGATTTCTTGATGTGCGACAGACTCTCTGCCTTTTGGATTTCATCACTATTCAATTGCCCACCGGGTCATTCATTGGATGCCCACTGTTCCTTTTTCTATACGGCCCATGGGACCCTACTTGGGCATATTGGATTTTAAAGGCACTCTTTCTGCCCCTTGGACTTTACATAGATTCATTACTTTCATTTTCTTAAGCATGTTCCAGACAATGCCATTGTGTTGCTGATTGTGTTACCGGCAGAGTTGAGAGATTGTGTGGCCTGCTCCCATTGGTCTGTACGTTTGTCATGCAGTTCTTCATCAGGTCCACAGGGGAGGTCCCCTTGCATGGAGACTTGCATATAAGGCCCAAGGTGGCACTAATAAAACTAGGTCATCTTCACCCTCAATACTGAGTTCCGTCTCTTGTTGGGGGAAATGCTATATCGCCATTCACTAGCCCTTGTAGGAGCTGTTCCTGATTTCCTCACGGATGACTCTGGAATTCCTGCAGCACCTCTCACCATTGGGAAAAGGACGTCTCTGGCGGGGAAGCCCTCCGGCGATAAAGGTTATCGCTACGATTGGTGGCAAGCAGCGGGATGGTCCTTTCTACCCAGAGAGAGTGCTACCCTGATGGAGAGTCAGTATGACAAGTTGAAAAGGCTGACCCTGAAGGATCTACTCGAGAGCCGGGGAAGGTCAGCTAGCAACCGCCCACGTCAGGAACTGATAGCCGAGCTGATCGAAATGGACTGTGCAGCAGTGAGGGCCAAAACCAATATAGAGACCGATGAAGACGCTGCTCTTGTTCAAGCAGTTCGGAACAGATTGTCGGTCTATGGCCCGAATCCATCACAGGAACTGATCGACCGAGTCTTCGCCGCAGCGGAGGCAGAGGCCAGTAAGCAAAGGGAAGATCGGCGACTCGCAACCCAGCAGCCTCTCAGCGCCCGTGTCTCCAAGCCTCAGTTACACTGGGGGGAGAAAAATTCCATTTGCAGCATTTAAGTCCTTCCAGGAAAGTGACGACGAGATTGACGGATTTTTGGCCGATTTTGAACGGCAGTGCGCTTTACACCGGGTACCCACGGAGGAATGGGTCACCATATTATCAGGTAAACTATCTGGGAAAGCTTCCGATGCTTTCCGGGCCATCCCTGATGCGGACTTACCACACTACCATCTGGTAAAGGAGGCTTTGTTAGCCCGGTACGCTGTCACCCCGGAAGCCTACAGGCGACGATTTTGGGAATCCGAAAAGAAGGGAGGGGATTCTTACGCGGAGTGGGCATGTCACCTCCATCGTACAGCATCACGCTGGGTCACTGGATGCCAAGCCACGACCGCTGAGGATGTACTACAGTTGTTTTTACTAGAACATTTTCTCAATGCCCTGCAACCAGAGCTAAGAGAGTGGGTACGTGACCGGAGGCCTCTAACGCTACCTGAGGCTGCTCGTCTAGCCGACGAGTACACCGATGCCCGCCGGACAGAACAGTCCACTCCAAAACCACCACCTCCCATCAAATTTCAAGCACCTGTGGTTTCAGCGCCAACTCGTTACTCTGGGCCACATAGGCCAGCGCAGCAACCGAACCTCTCCACAGTTGAGTGCCATCGTTGCAAACAATGGGGGCATTATCGCAGGGATTGCGCCCTAGAGCCTCCCCGAAACACGTGGAGGCAAACACAACCTTCCATCTCCCATACTCCTGCGGCACACTGTTTGGAAGCTGAGAGCAGTTCGGAAGAGTATCTGGGGGTACTGTATGAAGCTGATCCCGTACAAGCGGCCATCCAAGACAACCGACAGCACCATCGCCAGGAGGTACGAGTCAATGGGCGCACCGCACAAGGATTACGCGACACCGGAGCCACACTTACCTTGCTCCAACCTCATTTGGTCAAGAACCAAGACCGCACCGGACACACTGTTGCAGTAAGGGTGGCGGGAGGAGCTGTGTTTCGACTCCCCACCGCCCGAGTACATCTTGACTGGGGCGCTGGATCCGGCAGAGTACATGTGGGACTTATGGACAACTTACCAGCAGAAGTACTATTGGGAAATGATCTAGGACCAATGACTTCTGCCTACGCTACCCCTGGGCCAGCCAGCATCAACCCTGTTACAACCCAGGCTCAAACCCGAGCTGCCGACTCCAGTCCACTGGTCGGGGAGACTCAGGTAAGACACACTGACGATCTAACTGAGACGGTAGCCTGGGACAACCCCGAGGAGTTTGGGTTAGAGACTAAGCTAGATCCCTCACTCACCAAGTAGAGGGATAGGGCTGAGACGGGGGAGAGAGGGTTAGAAGGAGAGAGATTCATGTGGCAGCAGGGTAAGCTATATAGGGTGTCGGTCACCCGTAGCCATGGGACTGTCCCATCGCTGAAACGCCAGCTGGTAGTACCCCAAAAATACCGGCTGGCACTTCTGCGAATCGGACACGATATCCCACTAGCAGGACACCTGTGGGTATCTCGCACGACAGGCAGAATAACCCAGCACTTTTTCTAGCCGGGAGTTTCCAAGGATGTGCGACACTACTGTAGGACCTGTGATATATGTCGAAGAGTAGGGAAGAGGGGAGACCACCCTAAAGCTCAACTACTGTCTATGCCAGTTATTGAGGAGCCATCTAGCCGGATAGCAGTTGACCTAATAGGACCCCTCAAGCGACCGAGTCAGTCTGGTAAGTAGTACATACTTACAGTGGTTGACTATGCCACCCGATACCCGGAAGCCGTAGCCCTCTCAAATATTCAGGCAGATACTGTTGCCAGTGCCCTAGTCGGGATATTCACCAGAGTAGGTTTCCCAAAAGAAATCATATCTGACAAAGGAACGCAGTTTACCGCAGACCTAACCCGCCAGTTATGGGAGCCTGTGATATTAAGCCCTTGTCCAGCTCCCTGTATCACCCCCAGACCACTGGTCTCTGTGAGCGCTTTAACGGGACCCTAAAGCAAATGTTGAAGACGTTCACAGACACCTACAGGGACTGGGAGAGATTCCTACCTCACCTCCTATTTGCATACCGAGAGGTGCCACAGGAATCCACTGGGTTCTCTCCCTTTGAACTATTATATGGGAGGATGGTACGAGGCCCCCTAGATCTCATTCGTGAGCACTGGGAGGGAGAGACCGAGAGGGAAGGGACTCCCATCGTATCATACGTGGTAGAGCTCCGGGACTGCATGGAGCAATTAGCCCAGATGGCAAAGGAGAACCTCCATGCGGCCCAGGGACGACAGAAAGTATGGTATGATGGGAGTGCCAGTCAGCGTACATTCCAGATAGGACAGAAGGTGTTAGTCTTGAAACCCATCAAGACTGATAAACTACAGGCAGCGTGGCAAGGTCCCTATAAGGTAGTAGAGCAGCTATGTGACACCACGTATGATAAGATGATGATAGCTGTAAAGATGAGAGGATAAGGCGGTCCTTTCACGTAAATATGTTAAAAGAATATCAGGGTGCCGCTTTCGGCGGCGAGGTGGGGCCGGTGGCGGCGGGGGCTCCGCCGGGGTGGGGGGTGGGCGGTTGCCCGGGAAGGGGGGCCTGTGGCTCTGTACTTGCGGCCCCGCCCCTCGCCCCGGGCATCGTCCCAGGGGTGGCCCCGGGTTCGGGCCCCCCCTCCTCCCCGATAAGTTACGTTGACATGTTAAGAGTTTTACTGTTATTCTCTTGTTGATTGTTGCTCTCACTGCTTCCTGGTGGGCAGGATTGATCTGATTAGGTCCTTGTCTCGCCCCCCTCGGAAGCCCTTGCTGGGATAACTGCTATGTTGTGCTGCTGAGCGTGGTGTCATCCTGACTCGGACTGTCGGCATTTTGCTTGACAGGATTGGAGCGCCCTCTGGCTGCGACATGCCTCGCTGAGTAGCCACAATACTGGTGTGACTCCTTACTCAGTGGTTTCTTGGCTTGGTCTTCTACTTCCCCCCTCAGTTGGTGCACCTTCGGCCTCCTCCTGACGGGAATAGACCTAGCACAGGGCTCTAAAAGGCACCGTTTTTTGTGGACTACTAGCTAGTCCTTTCCTCTCCCCCTGTTACTGTCTATATACCTCTTAGGCTCCCTACTTCCTTCCCTACCCCTGGTACCCATCACCTTCCCTTTTGTTGTTGCTCCTCTTGGGGTTCGCCCCCTAATTACTACCCTTTCCTCCCGTGGCGTGCGGGACCGGGTGGGCGGCTGTTGGCATCACCACCTGACGGCCTCCGGCTCTTCTCCCCTCCCCTTCTCCTCTTGCAAACATGGTCCCTGTAAAGGTAGTTACCTTGAACGTGAAGGGGCTTAATACCCCGGAGAAGAGAACTATTCTGGGACAGGAGTTAAAGAGATGTAAAGCGCAAATTATATTCCTGCAGGAGACACATTTCAAACGAGATTCCGCACCTAGACTCTGTAGTAAACTGTTCCCCCAGGTGTTCACCAGCTGCGCTGCAGATGCCAAGAAAAAGGGGGTAGCGATCCTAATAGCCAGAGACCTCTCCTTCCTGATGAGGGAGGTCTGGAGGGATGAGTTGGGGAGGGTGGTGTTGGCCAAGGGGCTGATTAACCAGAAAATGTATACGTTGGCCTCCATATACGCTCCCAACCAGGGGCAAGTACCATTCCTGAAGCACACCCTGGACAAAATTGAGAGGTTCAGGGAGGGGGAGGTCATCCTGGGTGGTGACTTCAATCTGACTATAGAGCCACTCCTTGACTCTTCAGCGGGGAGGTCAGCGATCTCACATTTGGCACACTTGAGATCTCTGAAGAAGACACTGCAGGGGATGCAGCTGGTGGACGCATGGCGAGTTAGGAACCCCGGGGCGAAAGATTATTCCTTTTACTCTAGTGTACATGGGACGTATTCCAGGCTGGACTACATTTGGGTATCACATAGCTTACTGGGCCTAGCCACTGGAGACGGGATATACCCAACCTCTTTCTCGGACCATGCCCCGGTGTTTCTTGACCTCGAGCTCGTGGCCCGACCCCTCTCCCTCCTCCACGTGGAGATTGAATGAGTCTCTCCTTAAGGATGCGGTGGTGGCTCAGGCCGTGAAGGAGGGCCTAGAGTCCTACTTTAGAGCTAATGATAATGGGGAGGTCTCACTGCTCACATTGTGGGAAGCACACAAGAGCGTGATTAGGGGCCTCCTGATTAGTCATGGGGCCAGGCTTAAGAGAGAGAGGCTGACCCAAATAGTGAAGCTTACTGATAAGGTCCGCAGCCTGGAACTGTCCCACAAGCAGACTGAGGCTGCGAAAGTACTTGGGGAACTGACCCAGACAAGAGAGGCACTCAATGCCCTTTTGCAACAGAAAGCTAAACACATTATCAGGAGGTGCAAGCGCACCTATTATGAATATGGCAACAAGAGTAGCGCGCTGTTAGCTAGAGCCCTCAGGCAACAACAATCCCAGAATTTCATCCCTGAGATCCTGGATAGTAAACAGCAAACGCAGCATACCACGGAGGGAATAGCAGACACATTTAGGGCATATTATTCGAGCTTGTACAACCTCGGTGGAGGGGCAATGGCGCGGACGCACTTGAATAAGATCGAGGAATATATAAAGGGATCGGGCATGCCTTCGGTGTCGGAAGAGGTATCGGCTTCCTTGGAGGCCCCGATTGAGGTTGGGGAGTTGTTGGAGGCACTTAAGCAGACCCCATCGGGAAAGGCCCCGGGACCCGATGGTTATTCGGTCCAATACTATAAGACTTTCATCCCAATTCTTGGCCCTCATATGGTTAGGGCATGGAACACCATTGCAGACCCAGAGGCGCCGGGAGCCTTCTCGGGCAGAGCCCTCGAGGCTCACATCTCAGTCTTGCATAAAGCGGGGAAGGACCCTCTGTCATGTAAGAGCTATCGCCCTATCTCTCTCCTCAACACTGACCTGAAGCTGTACGCCAAGATCCTGGCCAACAGATTGGCCCCGGGGGTGGCCCAAGTGGTCCATTTAGACCAAACGGGTTTTGTGCTGGGAAGAGAGGCAAGGGATAACGTGGTCCGGGCGCTCAGTGTAATATATTCCGCACAGACCTCAGGGGTGCCAATGATGGTTTTGTCCACGGATGCGGAGAAGGCCTTTGATAGGGTGGGGTGGCCTTTTCTGAGCGAAACCCTTAGACATATGGGCCTGGGGGATAACATCAGGAAACATATTGAAGCCTTGTACACGGTCCCCTGCGCGAGAGTTAAAGTAAATGGCCATCTCTCAGCCCCTTTGCCAATCAATAATGGAACCCGCCAGGGCTGCCCTCTGTCACCCCTACTGTTCGCCCTGACTCTGGAACCTTTTCTGTGTAAAATCAGGGAGAATTTGGATGTAGGGGGACTGAGTATCGGCGGAGGTATTCATAAGGTAGCCGCCTATGCGGACGACCTTTTGTTTTTTATCACAAACCCCGCGGTCTCGGTACCTGTGTTGATGAAGGAGTTTGAAGCCTTCGGGAGACTATCCTTCTTTAAAATTAACTTTGAAAAATCGGAGGCGTTAAACATTTCTCTCCCGGGGGACGTGGCCAGGAATGTTCAACAGGCGTTTTCTTTCAAATGGGCCAAGAGTTCGATAGCGTATCTTGGAACACAATTGCCAAACCGCCTGACGAACATTTTCGCATTGAACTTCCTGCCCCTGTCTCAGAGAATTAAAGCTGACCTAGATAGTTGGGACACCCCTACATTTTCGTGGATGGGCAGGGTGAACATAATTAAAATGTCGATCCTGACGAAATTACTGTTCCTGTACCAAGCACTCCCGATTAAGATACCTACCCGCTTCTTCAGGGAGTTGGAGAAAATTCTAATGGGATTTGTATGGCAGAAGAAGAGGGCTAGGCTCCGTCGGCAGGTATTGTTTAGGCCCAAGCGTTCAGGGGGTATGGCACTGCCGGATGTCCAGTCATATTGGGTGGCCTCCCATCTACAAAGAGTCTGCGAGTGACACACATGTAAGGAGACGAAGAGATGGGTCCAGCTCGAGCATGCCCTGGCCTCTGCCCCCCTGGACGCTTCGGCTTGGAACAGAGAGACTCGGGTACCGGCGCTGAGACACCACCCCACAGTGGCGGCCACTCTAGATGTCCTACGGAGCTCTAAGGAACGCTCAGATATCTCCCCCTGGCCCTCCCCCATGGTGGCATTATTGGATAACCCGCAGCTTATGCCAAACTGTGCTAGAAAGGATCTCAGGGAGTGGGGGAAGGTTGGCCAGCTAAGAGGGTGTGACCTGTTATCTGGGGGGGGATGGGTCGCGCTGGGGGAGCTGAGGGCTCAATTTGAGAACGGAAACCTAGATCCCTGGACTCTCTTGCGGTTTCAGTCGGTCCTAACCAGAATAGGCTTCCGAAAGGAGAATTTCAGGAGCCATACAGACTTTGAGAAGCTCTGTTTGACGGGGCTACCGCAGCCTCACCTGATTTCTTATTTGTATTCGCTCCTCATCCAAGAGGAGGCGAACCCGCCTACTTTTTGGGGGAATTGGACTTGGGTAGACCCTTAGGCGAGAAGGAGAGAACCAAGATAGCAACCTTGACGCATAAGTCCTCGGTGGCCACAAGAATCCAGGAAGTCAACTATAAGTTGTTGACACGCTGGTATTATACCCCTGATAGACTGGGCAAGATGTTTGACGCGGCGGACACGAGCTGTTGGAGGTGCGGAGGGGAGCGGGGGACCTTATTTCATCTATTCTGGCAGTGTTCCAGAATTCAGGAGTACTGGGGGGCGGTGCTGCGCATTGTGGCTCAGCTGACAGGGGCACAATTGCAGGACGATCCGGCGCAGGTTCTGCTCCACTCCACAAAGACCCCGGCGGGGAAATATAAAAAAACTTTACTGGTTCACTTGTTGAATGCTGCCAAACAGGTGATACCGAGATTCTGGAAACAGAAGAAAGCCCCCTCCGTCAGGGATTGGGTGAGGGAAGTTATGCATGTTAGGGAGATAGAGGATCTAACACTGGCTCTACATGACAGGGATGAGCAATACAGAGCTACTTGGCTACCTTGGCTGATTTACGAGGAGTCGGCGGAGTTTCGTAATCTGTTTGAGTAATCGGCTTGATGCAGTGTCCGGGGCAGCGCCTCTCGCGGCCTGCCCCACTTGGGTGGGAGGCACCTTGCCCCTTCCTGTGGAGGATCTGACCTGGGCGGGTGGTGAGGGTTGCTCGGCCTGGCGCCCTGTCCCGCACGCCACACCTACCTCATCCCTACTGTCAGGGTCCACTCACCCGTTCCTCGGTCCAGCGGCGTCCCCATGGTGCGGCCGCCCGCTGCACGGCTTCCCGCCCGACAGCCGCAGCGAGCAGCGGCTTCTGCGGCCGTGCGCGCGCCTCCCCGTCCACAGGCCGGCGGCCCCGGCTTCCTCACACGTGCTCGCGCACGCGCGCACGTTCTGTTTATGCCCTCCGGCTCCCAGCACGGCCGCCGGAGGAAAGATTAATTAAAGGGCCAGGTGGGGTGGGGGGAATGTTATGTTGTTTAAGGGCCAATGAGCCCTAGGTTCAGTGGGGCTTACCCCCCCCCTCCTTGTCTGGGCCAATGAGCCCCATTGATGGATTGGGCACTCCTTTGCTCTCCCAATCAGACCTTT
The DNA here is from genome assembly GCA_027917425.1 of Gastrophryne carolinensis. NCBI lineage: Eukaryota > Metazoa > Chordata > Amphibia > Anura > Microhylidae > Gastrophryne > Gastrophryne carolinensis. Next base: position 306,548,917 of record CM051236.1, on the reverse strand, counting down.
GATCCTAGTTGCACCTATCACACACTCACCTCCCATCATATCTGTCCCTATAAAGGTTTCACTCTGTCAGTTGCTCAGTGCCTGTGATAGCGCCTTGTACCTTGCTTTGACTCATGATATACCTTGATCTGATCTCCGTTGCCGACCCCTGCCTGAACCGACTATTCTCAATCTGATCTCCGTTGCCGACCTCTGCCTGAGCCGACTATTCTGATCTCCGTTGCCGACCTCTGCCTGAATCGACTATCCTGATCTCCGTTGCCGACCCCTGCCTGAACCGACCATTCTCGATCTGATCTCCATTGCCGACCTCTGCCTTGTACCTTGACCTCGAGCTGTCTCTCCCCTCTGTACCACTGCGAACTCTGACTCCCCGTGTCAACCTCTGGCCTGTCTCTGGACTTCCGCTACACTCGCTCTTAGCCATTGGTTCTTCAGACCTCTATATCTGTAAGCTCTCATCCTTTGAGCCATTGAAGTCCTGGGGGCAACCGATCCCGGGCAGGCGTATTCTGCGTCCCGGCAAGCGGGGGCTCCTACAGGTGAAGCTGGCTGCGGAGATTGGGGGTTGAGGGCTTACCTAGAGGGCTGGAGTTACCAGAGCGTGACACCTACTATCCCCTGCTCCCCCTTCCCTCCCCCCGCTCTTCCCTTCCCCCGCTCTTCCCTTCCCCCATTATCCTGTTGTCTTTCTGCCCTAACCCTGCCCCCTTGTGCGTCTAATTACCTCTCCTTGGGGAGGGCTTGTGGCCAAGCTCGACAAGAGGAAATTGGCTCTTTTCCCAGTTGGAAGTCCCGTGGTTAAGTGTGTCTACTGGTGTGGAGATATGACAGATTGGCTCGGCTGGACGGGCGTGAGGCGGCTTTTGCCGCGTGGGGCTCCCCCGCCTTGCGATTAGACACCGACGAGAAGCCACACCGTCCTGTATTATGCAATATTGTCAGATGTCATTATCCAGCTGTGATTTGGTATTTCTATTACGATATGGATCTTCATGAGCCCCCCCCACTCCTTTTGTGCTCTGTAATGTTGGCCCCAATGTTCGTTTGTGTGTTATAATACTGCAAAATCTCTAAATAAAGAATGTTAAAAAAAAAAAAAAGAATATCAGGAGAGGCCGGAGGACGTAGCAGCTGTATGTGCCCCAGCTACTGACGACCAAGACAATTTACCATTACCCGACCTTTTAGATAGTCAACCCCAGAGTGACCCCATCCACCAAGTCCAGTTAGGGGACCGGCTAACTCCCACTGAAAGGGAGCAGATGCTCCACTTGCTAGCGCGTAAACGGCAAACATTTTCACAAGAACCAGGTTGTACCTTTCTCACCACCCACAAGGTAGAAACCCCTGGGCAAAGTCCCCTTAGACAGCCCCCCTACCGGATACCCGAAGCGGTCCGTGAAGGGATGAGAAGGGAGATACAGGAAATGTTGAGGTTAGGCGTCATTGAGCCATTCGATAGCCCGTGGGCAACTCCAGTAGTCCTAGTCCCGAAAAAAGATGGGACTACCCGATTCTGCGTGGACTATTGGTGGTTAAATTATAAAACAGTGACAGATGCTTACCCCATGCCCCGAGTAGACGAACTACTAGACCGTATCGCCAGGGGTTGCTATCTGACCACCATCGACCTCTGCAAGGGGTACTGGCAGATTCCCTTGGCTGAAGAGGCTATCCCCAAGTCAGCTTATGTCACCCCATTTGGATGAAAAACGCCCCAGCCACGTTCCAACGCTTGGTGGATAGACTTCTTGATGGCCTCCGGGAATTTGCCTGTGCATACCTGGATGATATTGCGGTCTACAGTGACTCCTGGGAAGAACACTTAAGGCATGTAGGGACAGGGTTAGATCAGATTCAGGCCGCCGGCCTGACACTGAAACCAAATAAGTGCCATATGGGTTTGGCAGAAGTCCAGTATTTGGGACAGCGGGTGGGTTGTGGGAAACAGAGACCAGAGCCTGCCAAGATCGAAGTAGTTGCTAACTGGCCCACACCGCGTACTAAGACCCAAGTACTGGCCTTCCTGGGGACCGCAGGGTACTACAGACGGTTTGTCCCAGACTAGTGCAGTGGCCAAACCCTTGACTGACCTGACGAAAAAGAACCTACCCAGACAAGTCCTGTGGTCCCCCGACTGTGAAAAGGCATTTCAAGCGCTAAAGACTGCCTTAGTGAATGCGCCTGTCTTGGCTGCCCCAGTCGCTAACGTTTCATCGTGCACACAGATGCCTTCATGTTCGGACTGGGAGCAGTTCTACGTCAAGTGGGAGAAGATGGAGGGGAGCACCCTGTTGCGTTTATCAGTAGGAAACTGTTACCTCGGGAAGTGAGCTATGCGGCCGTGGAAAAGAATGTTTGGCGTTGGTATGGGCTTTGAAAAAACTTACTCCATATTTGTATGGGCGTGAATTCACCTTGATCACAGACCACAATCCCTTGGTATGGCTGGACCGGGTCGCAGGGGACAATGGACGACTATTGCGATGGAGCTTGGCCCTGCAGCCATATAATTTTACAATCCAATACAGGCCCGGTAGACAAAATGGTAATGCAGATGGATTATCCCGGCAAACAGAACTCTGCCCATAACAAGAGTCCGGACAACCCCATGTTAACCCGAACAGGGTCAATCCGGGTCTGCCGGGTGTTCCACAAAAAGGGGGCATTGTGACAGACTCTCTGCCTTTTGGATTTCACCACTATTCAATTGCCCACCGGGTCAATCATTGGATGCCCACTGTTCCTTTTTCTATACGGCCCATGGGACCCTACTTGGGCATATTGGATTTTAACCTCCCTGACGTTTTGAATAGACAAATGTAATGGTAACGAAAGCGTTACCATTGCATTTGTCTCTGACGCACGGCTCCGCCCCCATGAGCCTCTGCGGCTCACAGAGACGGAACCCGGAAGTGGAGACGGACGCCGCAGCCGCGGCTCTCACCTGTGATCGCGGCGGGGACATCGCTGGATCGCAGGGAGAAGGTAAGGAGGCTGCGCCGCCCGCTCTTGCTCCCAAATCGATCCCGAGCGTGACTCGGGGTTACCGCTACTTACAGCGCAAATTAACCCCGAGTCACGCTCGGGATCACCGCTAAGGGGGTTAAAGGCACTGTTTCTGCCCCTTGGACTTTACATAGATTCATTACTTTCATTTTCTTAAGCATGTTCCAGACAATGTCATTGTGGTGTTGATCGTGTTACAGACTGCCATTGTGTTGCTGATTGTGTTACCGGCAGAGTTGAGGGATTGTGTGGCCTGCTCCCACTGGTCTGTAGGTTTGTCATGCAGTTCTCCATCAGGTCCACAGGGGAGGTCAGTTGGCCGATGCCTATCTGCGCCATGGTCCATACTCTCGCAGGTCTGACTCGGGGGGGGGGGGGGACCTCTGTGCTCACCTTCCACTGCCATGGCTGCTGTGGCAGGAGCAGCAGCATCAGCTCCATCAGCAGCAGCCTGAGTCTTCAGTCGCTAATGAGTAGCTTTCTTCACCCGCATAGTGAGGCTAATCATGAGCAGCAGAAAGACCTGGAGCAGGCCCTGAACCAGCAGGTAGTGTCATACCTTGACATGACCATGCCAACGCACCTTGAGGACCCGCTGGACTTCTGGACAGCCAAACTTGACTTGTGGCCGCAACTGGCAGAGTTTGCCCTGGGAAAGCTGTCCTGCCCGGCCAGTAGTGTGCCATCTGAGTGCGGCGGGGGCCATAGTCATGCCAAGGAGAACTCGTCTGTCCATGAAAAATGTGGAGAGACTCCCCTTTTGTGAACATGAATCGGGCATGGATCAGCCATATGCCGCAAGGGGGGTACCGGATAAGGTGTGAGTGAGCCTGGGATTAAGGCCTGGCAAGGAGTATCTTGGGTCAAGTCTGATATTTATAATATATTTTAAGAGTATTGGGTTGGGTGTTAGAACCTGACCGATGAGAAGTGGGAGGGAATTTAGAACATATACGCCCCGCCTAATAACTGGTGGCCATCAGCCTCCCTGTCCTTTGCCTGAAATGTGTTGGTAGCAAGGGTCTCCGGAGTCCGGTATGAAAGATGTGTGAATGGTTGTCAGTGTTGTTAGTCTATATGCCATTTATGAAGATGGGTGCCTGCGGCGCCTTAATTGCTTTACGAGATGACTTTTATTGTCTTGTCTGTCTGTTTATTGCAAAATAAAAACTTAAAAAAAAAATGGATCAGCCAGGATTTCCACCCACTAATGGCTGATCAATGGTAGTAGCTGCTGCTGCTGATGATGGAGTATGCTGCTGCCAACTCCAGGGTGTGTCTTTCAGGCAATATATGGGCTCCCTATGCTGCTGCTGCCAACTCCAATGTGTGTCTTTCAGGCAATATATGGGCTCCTAATGCTGCTGCTGCTGCCAACTCCAATGTGTGTACTCTTAAAAGACACATGCTAGCATATTTGGGATGCCCCCCCCGGTTAAAGGCAATGGCTGCTGGCAATTTGACGTGACTTTCTTTACAAAATGGAACCAGTTAGCAGACAGGTACTCTTCAAATATTTCCTTTTACAGAGATTTTATTGAGATTTTCATAGGATATACATAAGAATCAGACATTGACATATGCACTGGTGATGGTAGATGTACAGGCTTCAGAAAAAATAGACATTAACACAGATACAGATGGCGGTCAAAGGAAATATAATAACTTCCAATTTTAGTCAAATGAACAACAGGAATCTAATTAAAGACCATCTCCTGTTACATAACAGCGAGTGCTTGGACTACATAGTGAACTGTTATATAAATTTTGTTAAACTGTACCCGAATGACATGTGCGAGACACGTTTTCTTCACCGGTGCCGGGTGTAAACAGACATGTTAATACACTACTGCATACTTACTAGAATTAAATGAAGACGGAAGAGGAGATAACGAAGAAAAGAGAAAAAAGACAGAAAAAGTTAAGAAGAGGGGGGGAGAAGGGGGACGAGGGGGACGAGGGGGAAGGGAGGAGGATGGGGGCCAAGTGCCAAGTTGGGGGGTCAGGCCTAGTATAAAAAATGGTTCTTCTACCTCCTCAAACTGGGTGGACCGGATCTGTTTGGTGGTGACAAACATCTATATATTCTAGCCAGGGATCCCAGACTTTAAGGTAACCTTCATATGTGTCATTCTTGATTGCTGTGATTTTCTCATTACATAAAGTGTCTGAGATTCTGTTCAGTATTTCTTGCCAGGGGATCCTAGGGGACTTCCAATTTCTGGCTATGGTGAGGCGTACTGTGGCTAAGATGTGCTGGATCAATTTCCATTGGTTTTTAGAATATTTACCTGATTTGTGGGAGAGCAAGGCTTCCCTGGGACTTTTAGTAATTGGAAGGTGAGTGATGTCAGAAAGAAGTTTGTATGTCCTGTTCCAAGTGGCCTTGGCTATTGGACAGTGCCACCAGATGTGGGCCATTGTTCCCGAGGAAGGGCAGCCTCTAAAACAAAGTGGAGAGACTGTTGGAGAAAACTTATGGATACGGTCTGGGGTGAGATACCATCTAAAGAGTGTCTTGTAGGCATTCTCCAGGACAACAGTGTTGCAGGATATCTTCTTTATATTGTCCCACAATCTCCTCCAGTCCTCCTTATCCATGTCAAGCCCCAACTCTCTTTCCCATTGAGACATGTATTTATGCCTAACCGGAGATGGCGGAGACACCAAAGTATCATAGAGGCTCGATATCAAACCACCACAGAAGTGATCCCTGATGCACCGGATTTCAAAATCAGTACTTTGATATGGAGGAGGGGAGCGTTTCAGCGCGCTATTTATAAAGTGTTGGATTTGTAGAAATCTAAAGGTTTCAGATGGGGGTAAATTTTCCCCTGAGTTGATATCCTGACGTGACTTCATACCATTCGGGGTGCAAAAGCTATCCACTGTAGTGTAACCCTTCCGTATCCACCATCTAAAGCTAGTCGGGTGAGTAATACCTGGAGGGAATAGGGGGTTACCAAGCAGCGGAGAGGCCGGCAACGAGGAGGATGTAAAATTGGATCTCACCCTATCCCAGACTGAAAGAGAAAACGTTAGAATAGGAGGTAAAGATTTGGGTCTTAAGGCTTTCGGGGTCCATAGTAGCGATGCTGGGGAGATAGGTGAACATTTTAAAATATCATTAGTTACCCAAAGAGGTTTGTCTTTTGTCGCATGGAGCAGAACCAGGGGTGCCACCTGAGCTGCTAGGTAATATTTTTTAATCGAGGGGAACGCAAGCCCCCCCTTCTCTCTTTTGCAGATCAAGGTGGCTTTATTGATTCTGGGCCTAGCCCTGTTCCACGCGAAATGCATAAATTTTTGTTGGAGAGAATCCAGAGTTTTTTGGGGAACTTGGACTGGGAGTACCCTGAATAGGTATAGGATTTTGGGCAGAATCGTCATTTTGAGAACGGCAATGTGACCCAACCAAGACAGCTTTAAAAAGTGCCAGGAATGAAGCAAGGAATCAAGTGTTTTGATGGTTCCCGGATAGTTTGCCTTAAAAGTGTCATCAATGTCGGCCGTCAGATTAATCCCTAAATAGGGTAGTCGATGTGTCCAAATCCATGAAAAGTTTTGAGAGAGGGTTTGCTTTGTGGTATTAGATAGTGATATGTCTAGTGCCATAGATTTGGAAGCATTCAGCCTGAGTCCAGAAAATTGACTAAAAATAGACAGGTCCTGAAGTGCATTTGGGACAGATATGTGAGGAGAGGATAATATGAGCAAGATGTTGTCTGCAAAAAGTGAAATTTTTTGCTCTGTAGGGCCAATCGAAATACCTTTAATTGCAGAGTTCTGCCGAAGTTTTTGGTCTAAGGGTTCTAATGCAAGTATGAATAGAATGGGGGAAAGGGGACAGCCTTGTCTGGTACCCCTCTGGATTGTAAAGGTAGAGGAGGAAAAGCCAGCATATTTTACATAAGCCGTGGGGTGGGAGTAGAGAGCCCCTACCCAGGAGAGGAAGCCAGAGCCAAATCCTCTCCTCTCAAGGGAGAAACGGAGATAGTGCCATGACAAGGAGTCAAATGCCTTTTCCACATCCAGGGAGAGAAGCATCGACTCAATGTCGCTACTTCTCACCTCTTGAATTAGTTGCATGACCCTCCTCACTCCGTCTCCCGCCTGCCTGTTGGGCACAAATACTTGGTCCTTGTGGATTATCTCACTCAAAAATTCATTGATTCTATTAGCAAGGATTTTGGTGAGGATTTTGAGATCTATATTTAATAAGGAGATGGGTCTGAAATTATTCCATTTTCGGTGGTCTTTCCCAGGTTTTGGGATCATAACTATGGATGCCCTAAGCATTTCCGGATCAAAGGGGTTCCCATTTTTGACATAGTTAAAGACTGCAGCTAATCTAGGGGCTATTATAGAGTCAAGTTTTTTGTAGAAAAGGGCGGTGAATCCATCAGGACCTGGCCTCTTGCTATTTTTCAAGGTTTTGATGGCTTTTAAAACTTCGTCAGTTGTGATGTCCTCAGCGACAAAAGACCTTTGATCCTCAGAGATATGGGGGATAGTTATGTTATCAAAAAAGGCCTGGGCCTGATGGAGATCCAGAGGTAAGGGGGCTTTGTACAGATCGGCTAGACCGGCTGAGAATTCACCCACAACAGCCAGAGGGTTGCTGGTTTCAGTACCTTCCCTGGTTTGTAGCTTAACAGGGGCTATATACTGGTCCTGGCATTTTAATTGGGAGGCAAGAAGCGTCCCAGGTTTATTTGCTGAAGTATAATAAAGCTGTTTAGAGCGCCTATAGCGGCCTTCTGCTTGCTCAGTTTGTAAAAGATTCAGTTTTGCTCTAGAGGTTTCCATCCGCCGAAGATGTTTAGGAGTGGGCTTGGCTTTAAAAACCTGAACATCTTCTAGATATTGTTTGTGAAGTTTTACCGCTAGCGCCGTCCTCTCTTTTTTTTTTCCTGGAGGATAGGACTATGTAATGACCCCTCATTACTGCCTTGAATGCACCCCATATCATAGTTGGAGGGGAATCTGGGGTCACATTTGTTTTAAAGTCCATGGCACGTGCACGGGATTCTTCCACCAGGGAGCTCGATGAGAGTAAAGAGTCATTAAGCGACCAGGAGGTAGGTTTAGAACTAGAAATCAGTGATTTACATGAAATTGCTACCAGGTCATGGTCGGACCAGGGTATTGGGTGAATTTTGGAAACACCAACCTGAGGGAGGAAGGAGGCGTGGACAAAAATGTGGTCTATTCTTGTAAAAAGTCTGTGAGGAGCTGAGTAATGGGTGAAGTCCTTCTTGTGGGGGTGCTGATCCCGACAGGAGTCTACTAAGTTGGATTTATTAATGATATCTTCAAATTGTTTGCCCTCTTGTTTGGTTTGAGTATTGGGGGGAAGGGATCTATCTAAATCTGGCTGTAGAGTTAGGTTGGAATCCCCACATAGAAAGACGGTACCCTTCCCATGGGTATGTACCATGGAGCACATCTGAGATATGAAGGGTAGCTGTTTGGTATTGGGAGCGTAATACTTAAGAAAGGTTACCTCGGAGTCCTGAAGAATCCCCTGAAGTAGAATGAATCTGCCGCCGGGATCTGAGATTTGTTTATTGCACGTGAAAGGGACCCCCTTACGAAAGGCGATGAGGACACCTCTTTGTTTGCTTTGTCCTACTGCTTGGAAGAAGAGGGGAAATTTATAATTAAGAAGCTTGGGTGTAGAGGATGCCGTGTAATGGGTCTCCTGGAGACAAACCACATCAGCATGGATGGAATTAAAGTATTTAAAGGCTCTAGACCGCTTATTAGGCGAATTTAGACCCTGGACATTAAGTGACACTACATTGAAAGACATTTTTTAAAAGGTGGGATAGCTACTCCCGGGTATGCGCTTGGCTTATTGACCTGGATCCCCATTGGGGGTGGGAAGGGAGAGAAGAGGGGTGAGGGAAGAGGGGGCAGAAAGGAGATCAGAAAAAGAGAGAGGAAAAGGAAAGAAGGAATAAGAAAAGAAAGACAAAAACATATAAGATAAACATATAATGTAAAACAATTTCTTAACATGCACATTTGTGCGAAATAATGTCCCAAAAGCACGGACCAAATATAAGTCAGAACCTGAGGGAGTCGGGGGTGCGCCAGGGTGAGTCGGGAGGCTAATCTGACCCGAATATATAAAAATATAATATTGCAACAACAAGGGAATATGTAGCAGAAAAATGCAAAAAAAACAGCTGTCAGTGTATCGATGCTTATTGCACCTATGGAGGCAGGTGAGGCCCGTCATCCCGGAGCTCAGGAGGGATAAGCCCCCCTCCAAGCAGTGGTGCGGAGCCCACGTGGTGTCCAAAGAAGCAAAAGCTCAGTACCTATATAAAACCATCAGAAAATAATTGTGACACGACCAATATGGTCAACCTGTGAGAGCTGGAGCCCAGGAGGCTCACCAGGAAGGTGGACAACCAGCCTACCAAGGGCCCAGTTTTAGTACCAACTATAACCCTTGGGCTTGCTAAAGAAAATGGTTAGCAGGGAAAAATAAAAAAAAAATGCAACGTGAGTGAATAAGGCGGTGTTCAATAGTGGACAATTAAACATCAACAGGCATGGTTGCCAGCTCGAGGTAGGCAGGTAGCCCAAGAACATTCAATGGCCGTGGGCTGCCCCGTGAGCAGGAAAGTGGAGAAATACCTCTTTGGGGTTGCCAGGACATCCCAATTGCTCGATGGAATAACCAGGGGGAGCTCAGGGCCAGAATTCTACCATACTTACAAGAAGGTCTCTTGCAGTAGCATGTTTCAGGTATTTAGTATTAACTATAGCACTTGAGCCGTTGAAGAAAAATGGTTGGCAGAGAAAAAAGTGAGTGATTAAGGCAGTGCTCCATAGTGAACAATTAAACATCGACAGACACAGATTCCAACTCAAGGAAAGCAGGCAGCCTAAGATCATTCAGTGGCCATGGGCAGCACCGGGAGCATGGAGGTGCAGGAAACCCCCTGGGATCAACAGGAGGTCCCAACCACCCGATGGAATGATCAGGGGGAGCCCAGGGCCGGAATTCTGCCATACTTACAAGAGGGTCTCTTACAGTAGCATGTTTCAGGTTTTTAATATTAACTATAACACTTGAGCTGTTAAAGAAAATGGTTAGCAGAGAAAAAATAATGCAACCTGGATGATTGAGGCAGTGCTCAATAGTGAACAATTAAACATCAACAGGCACGGATGCCAACTCGGGGAGAGCAGGTAGCCTAAGATCGTTCAGTGGCCGTGGGCTGCCCCGGGAGCAGAGAAGTGGAGAAAACTCCTTGGGATTAACAGGACATCCCAACTGCCCGATGAAATAATCGTTACGAATCAAATTTTTCAAATTTGGGTTCGTCAGATTCGATTCGCTCATCTCTACTCCCGGGCAGCTGGTTCTACTGCTTTTTAATTAAACTGGAGTGGAGGAAGTCGGCCAGGAGGCGAAGGCAGGCTTTTGTCTTGCAGTCCACGCCCTTCGGTCGAGAGAGGTTAACTCTATTGTTACTGAATTATCCTGATGTCCTTTAGTAATGGAAGAGAAATCTATTCTACAGGTGAGTATTCACAGAATTATCTTTTCTCGAAGATCAGATAGTTACCCTGTCATGTCAGGTTTTACAAAACCTGGTTTAGTGAAAGATCTTGGCATCATGTCCTCTTGTAGTTACAGCAGATGCAAGTGCCTTCGGTTGGGGGGGCTTATTGCCAGGGCCAAAACTTTCAAGGCTCATGGTTAGAAAACTTGGCCAGAAAGTTTTCAAATTTCAGGGAGGTCATGGAAGTAAAGAGGTCCCTGTTTTCCATAGAAAGTATGCTTCTGAACAAAGATGTCTGGATTGTATCATACAATATCATATTGGTTGCTTCCCTGAACCATCAGGATGGGGAGGAGTTCTCAGGAGCTTCTGAGGTTAGCTACATCAATGCTACTCAGCTTAAAGGGAAAATAAAATTTCATCCAGGCACTCCGTATTCAGATCCACTTTTATGTGAAGGCAGGTTACTTTAACAGGGTGAAGTTAGATCAGGCAGAATGGCATCTACTGACCCCAGACCTACACTCTGCTAACTGCTTTCCACTTCTGCGCTTTAGAAGATTTGGCATGTGAATGGCAAACTTCGAAGAGCCACTAATTTTTTAGAAAAAAATCAGATTAGCAGCAGGAGACATCCTTTACACAACAGACCAAATTAAAACGGACTTCATTTCTGCTGGAAAACGTATAACCTAGAAGTGAAAACTCAAAACAACCCTAACCTTAGATCACTGGGAGCCTAGGCGGAAGATGACTTGAACCAGTTGGAGCAACATTTTACTATCAAGGATGTTGAGCAAGTCATCAAAAATATGACAGACGGGAAATCCCTGGGTATAGACTGTTATCCTGTAGAATATTATAAACAATTAAAAGCAATCCTGTCCCCCTACATCCTAAGATTAGCTAATACTATAGACAAGTGTTATTCCATTTCTCCTGCGATTAATATGTTGGTTATTTTTTGGGCAAGGATTCGACTATATACCAACTTTCGTCCAATCTTGTTGATCTGAAAATATATGCCTCCATGTTAGCTGTCAGTAAAAAAAGCTTTTAACAGGGTTTCATGGAACTTCTGGAATACACCCTAAAACAGTTTTACCTTAGTTTGCTTATCAATAAGATAATGTCCCTATATTGTAATCGGAACACAATGATCAATGTGAATGGCTCTTTATCCAAACCCTTTTTGGAGAGGAGGGGGTGAATGGAACTCACCAAGGGTGTCCCCTCTCCCCAATACTTTTTTCACCTCGAGATCCTATTGAACATAATAAAAATTTAACCCAGAATACATTGGATAAAAATTGGCTTTAAGCCAGTTAAGTTATTGGCTTATGCTTTTACCCTTAAAAAATCCTATTCAGACTTTAGAAATGACAATTCAAGGAAGCGTTTCGAGCAATCGAATTGCAGCGATATTCGAAATTGTTACGAATCGAATTTTTCCTGAAATTCGTAACAAATTCAGGTTTGTCAGATTCAATTCTCTCATCTCTACTCCCGGCCAGCTGTTTTTTTTTTTTTTTAATTCTTTATTTTTCAGAATTATAACAAGTCAGTACAGAAGTGAAAGATTAAGTACAATGGAATGACTTTACAGAGCCAGCCAATGTATATACAGTCAATTAAGATACATGTGCATAAAGTTAAGAACCATTAATAAATGCTCATTTCTATTAAACACAAAATATGACATATGATACGTGTGCTTTGTTGTCCACCCAGTTCGGCGACAGGCCCCCGCGGTAACCAGGGATCTGGCGCCTGCGGCGGGCCCCACCAACCCAGGGGGAAAGCCACCATAAGACCTCTAGTAAACATCCTGCTCTGAGGCGAGCTGGCTCAACGCAGAAGGGATCAAAGAGAGAGAGAGAAGAGACGAAGAGAGGGGAAAGACTAAGAAAAGGAGCAAAGGGGAGAAAAAAAAAAGGGGGGGGATCTGGGGTGGTAGGGGAGAATAGGGAGGGTATGCTATGAAAATCGACTGAGCAAGGTGCGACCTCAAGCACCAACCAGGGGTCCTCAGTCCCCCACCACACGTTACATGGAGCCCAGGAGTAGCTTGGGGTGGATAAAGTAGTAGTGGGAACTAAGGGGCTCCCCAGGGATCGCCAGCTGTGAGCTGCTTGAATCTGTCAGTATCCCTAAAAAGGAACCATGGTGTCCAAGTCTGCAAATATTGTGGCGTGTTCTCATGGATAGAGGCGGTGAGCTCCTCCATTTCCATAACACGATTGATTTCTCCCACCCAGTCCATCACTGAAGGGACCACCTCCGACCTCCATAGTCTCGGAACGACCGCTTTTGCTGCATTAATAAGATGTCTCAGAAGAGACTTCCTATAAGTCTTCAGAGGTGCATCCCCCAAGTGCAAGAGAAGGAAAGAAGGGTCCCGGGGCACCGGATGGCCCACAATCTCCCCAGCGATTCCGGCTACAGACTGCCAGAAGGGCACTATCTTGGGGCAGTCCCAAAATATATGAAAAAAGCTCCCCAACGCTTGCCGGCATCTCCAGCATTCCACAGGGGTGGACGGGGTCATCCTATGCAGTCTCTGTGGAGTATAATACCACCGTGTGAGGCATTTATAGTTTGTTTCTTGTATCTTTGAAGTCTTATAAGTTGCTAGAAATATGTATCTCCACTGATCCTCCGTCAACTGCCTGTTCAGGTCCCTCTCCCAGTCCGCACAGAAGCGAGGGAGGTCATTGTCCTCAGAGCTCCCCAACAAAGCATATAATTGCGACACTAGCTTCGGTGGGGGGGTTCCGCTCAATCGCTAATCGTTCAAAGGGGGTCAGGGTTAGGGTCAGGGTTAGCGCCTGCTTGGGCCCCAAACTCAGCAGAAAGCTCTGAAAAGTAAACAAAAGCCAATGGTCAAACAGGTGCGTGTCCCATCTCTCTCTGAGGTCCTCCAATCGTGTCCACCCCGAAGGTGATATGAGGTCCATCCCTCTTGGGATACCTTTTTCATTAAAGGTCTCTCTAAGTTAAGGAAGAATGCCAACTGGGAGGGTTGGGTTGCGCACCAGCGGGACCATAGGGGTCGGCCAAGGAGATAGCTCTGCCCTTTCTCTAATGCTATCAAGGACTCCAAGGGAGGTTGCTATGAGCGGTTGGTCTTTAACAAGGGTCTTCCCCGTACCGGCCAACCAAGCGGCGTCCCTCAACGGGGTCTGCAGCCAGGTCGCCTCTAGGTCTACCCATTTCTTCTTTGCTCCCTGGTGATGCCAGTCCAATATGCGTTGGAGATGGACAGCACGCCAATACCGAAACAGGTCAGGGCAAGCTAAACCCCCTGCTTGACGCGGCTTAAAGAGAAGTCGCAGTTTCAGTCTTGGTCTCCGTCCCTGCCAAATGAATTTTACGAAGATGGAATTCAGGGATTTAAAGTGTGTCTTAGGGATATGTACGGGAAGGGTTTGAAGTAAATAAAGAACTTTGGGTAAGATCGTCATTTTAATAACGCTTATTCTACCTAGCCATGAGAAGGTGGGGAGATCCCAGTTTGCTAAATCCATCTTAATTCTGGAGAGGAGGGGGCCAAAATTCGCAGTGTATATCCCATCTAATGATTTTGTAATTTTAGTACCTAGATATGTAATGGCTGAAGGGGGCCATCTGAATGGGAATGACGCTCTGAGGAGAGCCTGCGTTTCTCCAGAGAGGTTCACCCCCAGGGCCTCCGACTTGTCATAGTTTATCTTCAAAAAAGAGAGTCTACCAAACCTCTCAAATTCCTTCAGCAACACAGGGATGCCTACTGTCGGGTTTGTGAGGAAGAAGAGTAGATCGTCCGCGTAAGCTGAGATTTTGTGCATGGCTGATCCAACTGTGATCCCTCGGATGTCCCCCTGTCCCCTGATCCTGCATAAGAAAGGCTCCATTGATAACGCAAAAATCAAGGGGGAGAGGGGGCATCCCTGTCTGGTACCATTCCCAATGTCCACTCGACCCGATAGAGACATTAATCTTGATTCTCGCCGAGGGGTCTGAGTAGAGGGCCATAATCAGTTGCAGTGCTCTAGGCCCCAATCCAATGTGCTCCAGAACCGCCCTAATAAATTGCCAGTTCACCCGGTCAAAGGCCTTCTCGGTGTCGGTGGACAGCAGAACGGTCTGTTTGACCCTATGGATAAGATTTAATACCCTGGTTGTGTTATTGCGGGCTTCCCGCCCGGGGATAAAGCCTGACTGATCACCGTCCACCAACCCCGGGAGCAGCCCCGACAGTCTATTTGCCAGAATCTTTGCAAAGAGCTTAAGGTCCACATTCAGTAATGAAATGGGTCTATAACTACCACAGGCGAGTGGATCCTTCCCGGGTTTCTGTATCATAGTTACATAAGCGGTTAGCATTTCACTCGGGATAGTGGCTTGGGCGGGGGACGCCAAGAGCGAGTTAAAGGCCGCGAGAAAATGTGGGCCAAGGAGAGGGAGAAATTGCTTATAGTATCTAACAGAGAACCCGTCAGGTCCCGGTGACTTTCCGTTCGGCGAGCTCAGGACAGCAACCTTCAGCTCCGCCATGGAGACTGGGTTTTCAAGGGCCTCTCTCTCCTCCTTCCTCAACACCGGCATCCCAGAGTCCTCATTGTATCTTTTTATCTGTGCCAAGCAGTTCTGACCCGGATCTGCCCCATCAGGACGGATATTGTATAAATTTTGATAAAAGACTTGGAAGGCCCTTGCAATATCTGGGGTGTTATGAAGCTTTTTTTGTTGCTCGTCAATAATAGCTTCAACATAATTCAATGATTGCCGCTTTCTGAGGGCTCTTGCCAAGAGTGCACTGCTCTTATTCCCCCATTCGAAATACATCCTCTTACATCTCTTTATAATGTAGGTGGCTCTGGAGGACAGGAGAGAGTTCAGGGCCGTTCTAGCCTCAGAGAGCTCTAAGAGGTTGCTCTTGGCCAGTGTGGCTTTATGCGATCTCTCCAGCTCCTGAACTCTCTCCAGTCGCTTCTGTAGTTCCTCTTCATCTGAGTGGCGTGCCTGATGAGTATGCCCCTGATGACCGCCTTGTGGGCTTGCCAATTATTAAATGGAGAGGTGTCGGTGCTTTTGTTGAATTCAAAGTATTCCTTAATGGCCTTTTGAAGGTCAGCCAACAGTGGCTCGCTCTGCAAAAGGGACTCATTTAGCCTCCATGTCCATTCCCCCCTAGATCCCCCAGCCAACTTGAGAGAGAGAGAGCTACAGGGGCATGATCTGAAATCACTGTAGGTTCTATCTTGGCGTCTGTTATATGTGGCAGAAGGCAGTGGGATACTAAAATATAATCAATTCTAGAATATGTGGCGTGTACCGCCGAATAAAAGGAATAATCCTTAGTGGAGGGGTGACTGATTCGCCACGGGTCACAGAGCTGCGCCTTCTGAAGGAGCTTTTTTATTTTCCGCAGCGCTGCGTACGCCAGGGCCGACCGCCCTGTAGAAGAATCCAATAACGGGTCCAGCGCTACATTTAGATCTCCCCCCTAGGATAATGGGGCCGTCCTGTACTGCCATGAGCTTATCCACAAAGGATTCTAAAAAAGCTACCTATCCAGAGTTAGGGCCATAAGCTACCGCCAATGTGTATTT
Source organism: Gastrophryne carolinensis (assembly GCA_027917425.1). NCBI lineage: Eukaryota > Metazoa > Chordata > Amphibia > Anura > Microhylidae > Gastrophryne > Gastrophryne carolinensis. The sequence continues at coordinate 306,532,785 of CM051236.1, read as the reverse complement.
TTTGTTGTACAAAGAGCCCTTGAGGATCAAATATCTGCCCTGCCCGTCCGAAATTTTGTCTGATACCCGAAAAGGGGTGGTATTAGCTATCAGGATTGCCAACCCCCTTGCTTTAACATCTGGAGCATTGCTTGTATAGGACTGGCAGAAGGACCTGGAGGACAGTCTAGGAGCTCCGTCACCTCTAAGGTGCGTCTCCTGTATGAAGGCGAAATTTGCTTTATGTCTGGATAGTTCCTGAGCTAACTTGGATCTCTCAATCGGAGTGTTCAGTCCTCTAGCGTTTAACGAAATCACTCTTAGCTTATTGGTGAAAGGAGGGCTGAGCACATTACTAGCACCGGGGCTCCGCATGGTAATACAAGTCCCGGGCGCTGTCACTAGCCTCTGGTAAACTATAATCCAAGGGGGATGGGTAGCAGGGACTGGGGGATGGGTAGCAGGGACTGGGGGTGGGAGGGGTCAGTGATAGGGGGGGAAAGAGGGGGAGATAGAAAGCTAAGACAGAAAAGTAGGTAAAGAAGTGTTGGGAACCGCCCCAAACCTAAGATCGGGGTTTGGTTCCTCAAACCTGTACACGAAACAATGTCCAACGAGGTTCCGAAGGTGCTCCCCACCCACACGGGGTAAGCAGGAGAACGGCCCGGAAGCCCGGTGTGTACGAGAGTGGGGGATAGCCCACTCCTGAAAGATCAGAGAAGGCAGCGACGTCCCCCCTCCCCCAAAAGTGGGTACAAGAAGCCGCCGCCGCCCCTCAAAGTGGGGACCGAGAGGCCAGCCGCCGCCCGCAACAAGGGTGCGTTCTACTCACGCGGGTTCAGCGCCAGCTCCCGGCCGCCACCAAAATCTAACACCCTATCAAAACAATGCGTATGCAACCCTGAGTTTAGACTAAAAACAAGATGCATAGAAACCAAACATTTGAGTACTTGAAGACTCTTCCTACGGCTAAAAGGGAAAGAAACAGTTAAGCAGTCAACAAGCCCGGTCATACAAGGCCCGTGATTCGGCCCTCCTCCCCCCAAATAGTCGGCGCCGGTCCCAACCCCGGGAGGGAGGACCGCAGCCCAGGCGCCACCCGCCAGCCTCCACCCAGACCGCGCCCCCCCCAACCCACTGCCCAGAGAGCAGCGCCGCCCATGAAAGTGCAGTGCAAGGACCTCTGTAAAAAGTCACAGTAGTCCAGCATTTAAGACAGTGTAAACAGGCAAATACATACGTAACAATACAACTTATATAAGCGGGCATACGACCTGTCAGTAGACAGTCCGAACGACCCGATCGGAGGTAAGAGCGTGGGGGGGGGGAGAGGTCCGTCATATATAGCAATGTCCCTTACATCATGGTGAAAGAACGTGCGTTGATCACATCCAGCCAGGCTCACGCGTTAGGGGGCTGAGAGGATCTACGTCCTCTGACCTGTGAAGGATATGGGTCCGGGGCACTCAACCAGTCCGGGATCTGAAGAGGTCGAAGTCCAAACTGCTGAAGAAACACCGGCAAGTCTTCATGTTTGCGAAGCGCGAAGGTTTTGCTCCCCTTGGAAGCAATCAGGGAAAAGGGGTAACCCCACCGGTATGTCACATTATTTTGCTTAAGCAACTCCAGCAACGGGCGAAGGGTTCTTCGTCTCGCCAATGTGGATCTCGAGAGGTCAGAATAAAAGTGCAACTCCGCACCATCGAAATCAAGGGGACCCCTCCTCCTCGCCGCCGCCATAATTGCCGCCTTCTCCTGAAAAAAGTGAATTCTGCAGATGACGTCTCTTGGAGGGTCACCCGGTCGGGGAGGAGGAGCGATGGCCCTATGCGCCCGATCAATGTCGATTTTAGAGTCCCCCTCCGATTGCTCTCCAAGTAGCGTAGAGAAGATGCCTTGAAGAGTAGGCATTAGGTCCTCCGCTCGGGTTGCTTCAGGGAGACCTCGGATGCGGATGTTGTTCCGCCTATTACGGTTTTCCAAATCTTCAAGATGGAGGGTCAGGCTGTTGGTAGCAGCTTCCTGTGCTTGCAAACGAAGGGTCAGTTGTTGTATGTCTGACCTGTCTTCTTCCTGGTTCCGCTCAACCTTATCCAGCCTGGTATCCAGTTGTTTTAAATCTCCTCTCAAGAGACCAACTTCCTCGGATAACTTTTCGCTAATTGAGCGTGTAATCAAGGTCAAGTCCTCTTTAGTAGGCATTGAGCGCAGGTGGGCCCAGATTTCTGATTGCGTGCGATCCGCCGGAGACGCTCTTGATGCGCCAGCATCTCCCTGGGCAGGTTCTTCCCCTGTAGCCCCCCAGGGCGGGCTCCCCGACGGACCCAGATCTCGGGGAGGCTCCGCGGGCTTTGAGATATAGCGGTTAAGATCGCTTTGGTTGGCCGCCAAAGACCCCCTGGTCTGGGTCTTGGAACCTTTATTTTTGCTGCCGCCGCCCATTTCGCAGAGAATCTACCTTCCCGTTCGGCTTGTTCAGCAGTGTGGAATCCCAAAACGCTGCGGCACTCCCTCCAAAGTGTTCCCTTGCGATTTAGAGCAATCCAGCCGGTGCCTGGTTGGATTATATCTATGTCCAGAGTGGAACAATATCACATAAGGACACTCGGTTCTCCGCTGGGGATGACGTTTGCAAACAAAGCTGGCAGAGGGCAAGGCTTTTCTTTCTGCAGGCGGAGCGGCTTAGGTAAAGCTCGCCAGGGGGTTCGATAATTATGGTATAGAACGCAGATTTGGATAGATTTGGTTGATATAAGATCAAAGTCCAGATTGGAACAATATTACACAACAACACTTGAATCCCTGCAGAGGAAGCTGTTTCCAGATAGAGCGGGCAGTGGGCCGAGCGTTCCTGTGTGAGAAGGTGCAGCTCCAACAAGGCTCACTGAGGTACATTAATTATGGCAGGAGATGCAGATTCTCCCTGACCTCCAGAACTATTAAGCAATTTCCTGGTGGTGATAATATTGTGGGTAGAAGGCAAAGCACCGGCAAGGCAATGGGGTCTTGATATACGTGCATGTGATGCCCAGCTTAGGGATGGGTGATAGAGAGCTGGCTGTGAGGAGTTCACCTCAGGCCAGAGCCACCATAGTGTGAAGCACAGGGGGGGTGAGTGGGGCCCCCAAGATGCCGTGGGGATGGTGTCCCCGGGTTCCGTTCTGTGTCCCACCAGTGGAGGGATATTGTGGATTCAAGGGGGGGACCCAGCAGGGCACCGCTCTCTCCTGTGGAGGCAGCAAGATGGCGGCCGCCCCTCCAACCGTCCCGCCGACTACACCGCTCCTGCCACTGACAGCTGTGGGGTTAGGGAGGGTCAGATGATCATTGCTGTACGAGCTCGATGGGGGGGAGAGTTGGGGGAAGGGGGCACACCTGCCGAAGTCCCAGGCGCGTTACTGAGCGGAGCCCCGCCGCCCACCCCAGGTCCGGGGCGCCGGCCGCTGTGAGTCACGGAGCAGCGGCCTCTCCTCCGTCTGCCGCACTAACAGGTCCGCTCCCGCCGCCGATACTCGTGGGGCCGGATGGGGGGGGATCAACAACGCCGGTGTCTGGGCTCGTCACCGTTCGCAGTCCACCGCTCACCTCAGGTCCGGAGCGGAGTGCAGGTCAGGATGAGGTGACAAGATGGTGGCGACTCCCCCGCACCGCCGCCTGCACGCTTCAGAACGGGCGCTTCTACCCCTCCAACTCCACGCCAGATGAGTCCTCCTGCTGCCGGGCGCCTTCCCCCTACTTTCCAGGTATGCCCACGGGTCAGGGTTTAGCAGAGAATGGATCTAGGTGCTAAAAGAAGCTTATGAGGCAGGGAGCTGAGAGCAGACACGTCCTTACGGCGCCATGGCAAGCTCCGCCCCCTTCTACTGCTTTTTAATTAAACTGGAGTGGAAGAAGTCGGCCAAAATGATATAGGCCGGGAGGCGGAGGCATGCTTTTGTCTTGCAGTCCACGCCCTTTGGTCGAGAGAGGTTAACTCTATTGTTAAATGAATTATCCTGATGTCCTTAAGTAGTAATGGAAGAGAAATCAATTCTACAGGTGAGTATTCACAGAATTATATTTTCTCTAAGATCAGATAGTTACCCTGTCATGTCAGGTTTTGCCAAACCTGGTTTGGTGGAAGATCTTGGCATCATGTCCTCTTGTATTTACAGCAGATGCAAGTGCCTTCGGTTGGGGGGGGGGGGGGGGGCTTATTGCCAGGGCCAAAACTTTCAAGGCTCATGGTTAGAAGACTTGGCCAGAAAGTTTTCAAATTTCAGGGAGGTCATGGCAGTTGAGCTGACCTCCATGTGGGTTTACTGCTTTCTCTACCGTTCCTTATGTGTGTGTGTGTGTGTGCACCTGCGTTGCTGTTCCTTCTCTGTATTTGTATTGCACAAAAATCTCAAAGTAAGATTAAATCAAAAGATTTCACCTCTACCTGGTCAAAATTTCTCATAAACATTCTGGACCGCATAGAGACAATCAAAACATATTCTAAGTATACAGCACGTCCTGTTCCAGAATATTCCTTACACATGGGTAATACATCCACAAGATGGCGCTGGACTGCAGAAAACAGCTTGTGGCTCCTCCCGACCCTATATAAGTCAGGGACCTCCCTCAAATTCCCCAGTCCTTTCTGCAGTCTGGACTGCGAAGACAGAAGATAGCTCTCTGTGGCGCAGGTGAGTGGGGCTTATATGCCTGCGGCCCTGCAAGACGATTCCCACCCGTTCCGTCTGATTTACTGCCTCCCAGCCTCGGCTGTTAAGGTTCGGGTAAAGGTAGGTTAGCAAGCACCAATGGTGCTGAGGAGCTAGGCTCCTACCGCAGTCCCTGCTCTAACAGGGTAGACGGTTTAGGCTAATGGTGAGCCTTTTTGGGATGCCCCCACTGCCTCATGGGTTTTGCCAGGTTATTTTGTGCAGTTAAACCCTATTCATTCCCCCTCCACCCTCACTTCTCACATTAGTCCTCTGGGCGCCATTGTCCCTGGGAATTCTGCTGTTATCCTCCCTCAATCTCCCCTTGGGGGATCTCTGGGGGGGGGGGGGGTCATCTAGTGATTCAACACTGTATTTCACTCTGCCATGTTTTAGTGCTTGTAACTTTATAATATGAACGCCGCCGCGCTTTGTACTGCGCTCAGCGCCTGGCAGCGCCATTCACCTCAGAGCTGCTGGGACGCTATTGGCCGGCCGGATCACGTGGGCGCGTTTCGTGCTGTTCGGGGGGGCAGGCCCTGTGAATGATGCATTTACCTCATAACTCCACGGCCTGCCCCTCGAGGTCTGCGGATGCCATTTTGTCTCCTTGCTGCGTGCTGCTTGGCTCTCTGCGGTCCTTGAGTAATCCCGATGGGGTGATTTTTTTCTAAAAGTTTTTTCTAACTGCCTTATTCTCATGGGAATGTTGATTATGTCTTCCAGGCGTGTGAATACTTCAGCACTGTGGTTTCTCCCGGCCATTTTCCCTCACTAACTCCCACTTCCCTAGCGGTTCTTGGGGCATCCCGGTGAGCTCTTTAGCGTTAACCCTTACTGGACTATTGTGCCAAATCACCATATAGAGGCTTCTGGGGATAATGGGCCTGGGGTTCCTTCGGGACAAGCCCGGCTATGTGTTGTGTGTGGGGTATTCCCTATTAGTGATGTCAGGGTGTGTGTACCTTGCGCCCAGCAGGTACTTGCGCTGCAGTCTGGGCTGTCTGTTACTGGGCCTGGTGGTGCGCCCCCCCTCTGCCTCACCTACCCCCCCACGCTTACATCTGACCCCCAATGCGGAGCATACTAGTGGGGAGTCTCAACCTGATTTAGCTGCGTGGGTGGCCAGCATTGAGAAACATGGTTTTGCTGGGTCTGCCCCGCGTAAGGCTTCTGCTAAGAAGCGGCATTTATCACCCGCGGTTTCCCTCTTCCCTGAGGAAGATGAGGGCCCTTACTCTCAGGTCCCTACCCCCTTGAGGAGGGGGAATTATTTTCTGATTCAGAATCTTCTGAGGAACAACCTAAGATATACAGTGGTACTGGGACTCCCTTTGGGGAAGACCCGTGGTCCCCTGATGACACTGACAGATTGCTGAGTCACATATTTGAAGTGCTTTGTATTTCTCCCCCGGCAGTGGCTCCGCAGCAGCAGGGTGAGCTTTTTCATATGGTTAAGCCATGCTGGGAGTTTCCAGGGCAGTCTCACTTTAATAATCTAGTGCTCAAAGAATGGGAACGGCCTAGCAAGCTGCCAGGAGTGCCTAAGAGTTGGGACAAGAGGTATCCCTTTCCTGTTAATGTTGTTAAGCGTTGGGCATGTTCTCCCGAGGTGGATGCACCGTTCTAGGGTTGTCCAATACATCTGTCATGCATTCTCCTGACACTACTACCCTGCGAGATGCCGAGGACCGGCGTTTGGACCAACTGGCCTGTCATGCCTTTGCCTGTGTGGGGACGGCCCTGCGCCCGGTTTGTGCCTCTGCTATTATGGCTATTGCCATTAAAGGGGTGCTTAAGTGTATTTTGGATGGGGCATCTGAGGATGCGGGTAGAGAGGAGTATAGATCTCTCCTGCTTTGTGAGGAATTTATTGCATATATCCTCTCTGCCATGGATGATGCCATTAGAATGTGTGGTAGGACTTCTGCCCTTTTGGTGGCTATACACCGCTCTGTCTGGCTATGTCAGTGGGTGGCTGACAATGCTGCTAAGAAGGCTCTCACTGGTTTCTCCTTCAAGGGCCTGCGTCTCTTTGGCGAATGCTTAGATTTGTTTTCTAAGGGTGGTAGGTTACCTCAACGCAGGAGGCCATCTCGGTCTTTTCGGGGGCCAGGTCCCTTTCTCCCATCCTTTCGTGGTTCCAGAACTAACCGTGGAGTCTCTTTTACTGGGGCCCGTGGAGACCATTGGGGTAGGGGCAGAGGACGTGGCCGTCCTGGCCTCTATAATATTAATGAAAAAAACCCCTAAGGGGAACAATGACTCACAGGTGACGTAGCTGGTGCGGAATACCCGGGGGTGGGAGGGGGGCGGCTCGTTTACTGACAGGTCATTTTTCTCCTAGCAGTAATGTGCATATGCGCTTAGACATTATCAGCTCTATGGGCTGTGTCTGTCAATAAGGATTGAGCAGGATGGATGGATCTGCCTGTGTTTGCAGCACACTATGCTTTGATTATGCTGCAGCTGGGATGATGACACAGTGAGTGTGGGCTGGCTCAGTGGGTGGGAGGGGCGGGACGGCTCTGCACCAGCACGTCTCCTAGACAACAGTGATGCGCATGTAATCGATGACGATGGTTTCCCACAATGCTCAGCGCCATAACAGGATGTAAGCAAATGCCGGCTGATTTGTTACAGCTGATATGAATCAGAGGATGGGACAACACTATTTAAGGGTAGGAATAGACATTGGATACTAACCCTCACCTTGAAGCAACATGGGAGTTGCGGGCGCGGTGATTTATATTTGATGACCCTGTGATGCTGACTCTATGTGCCATTTTTTATTCTTGAATATTCAGGTTTGCTGGTGTCATTTAGCACGCACACGTGCACTTTGAGTATATCTTTATTGTTTCCATTCACTTATAACTGTTTGAACTGGGCGAGTCTGCTAATATATTTTCTGTGGAATTTAGTTTTTTATTCATTTTCACATATGAGGTATTGTTAAGAGTTGATATTTATTAGAGGTTTTACACTTTGAGGGTTTACACATACAATTTTTATGCCGGCATAAAATAATTGTTATAATAGGATCTAATAAGTGCACATAGGGTCTTTTGATGCATTGTTCCCCTTAGGGGTTTTTTTCATTAATATTATTGTGACCATGGGGTCATCCATGTGATTTTAATTGTCCAGTGTGTTTTTGTGTATATTAATAGTATCTCCTTTTTCATAATAAAGAATTTTGTATCCATATTGATATTGGTGCTCCTTTTTGAAGAAAGGTGTGTAATTGGACACGTCCACTTCAGTCTTGTTTGGTTCATGTGAGTGAGCACATGTTTATATTCAGTGGTATTGTCTGGTGCACCCCTGTTACTAGAGAAAGAAGCCGTCCTGGCCTCTCCTGGGGTCTCAATCCAAAAACCTCACCCAAGCCCCCTCAGGCATGAAGGGGCACCCTTACCCATCCGGGGGGGGGGGGGGGGGCGCGGCTTCGGCTTTTTGCTCACGTCTGGAGACTTCACGTCTCAGACCGGTGGATTCGGGAGGTAGTGTCCTCCGGTTACAAGATAGAGTTTGCAACATGGCCGCCCCCAAGATTCATCAAATCCCAGATGGCTCAAAACCCCCTTGTAGCCCAGGGTCTGCACCTTGCTGTCCAAAACCTTCTGGAGTTAGGGATCATATGCCAAGTGCCTTTACAGGAAAGGGGCAAAGGCTACTATTCCAATCTTTTCACTGTTCCCAAGAAAGAGGGGTCCATCAGACCCATCCTGGATTTAAAGTGCCTCAACAAATTTGCCAGATTCAAATGCTTTCGCATGGAGACTCTGTGCTCAGCTGTAAATTCACTACGCCAGGAGGACTTCATGACCTCTGTAGACATCAAGGATGCTTGCCTTCATATACCAATCTTTCCAGGTCATCAGATTCCTCAGGTTCGCTCTCTGGAGGATCAGCACTACCAATTTGTGGCCTTGCCCTTCGGTCTCACCTCGGCTCCCAGGGTATTCACCAAGGTGCTGGCGGGCATTATGGCTCTGCTGAGATCTCAGGGCATTCGCCTTCCTTACTTGGACGACATTTTCATCACGTCTCGGTCCTTCTAGCAGGCCGAGCTGGATACCCAGATGGTGGTGTCCACACTGGAGTCCTTCAGCTGGGTGATCAACCATCCCATGTCTTCCCTGTCACTGTCAATGGTCAAGTCCTTTCTGGGCATGACTCTGGATACATCTCAGGTCAAGATCCTTCTCCCTCAGCAGAAGGTGGACAGTCTGCAAGCTCAAGCCAAGCTTCTTCTGTCTTGCTCTCATCCTTCCATTCGGCAGGGGATGCAGCTGGTGGGCCTTGCTTCGAGGCTGTTCCATACGCTCAGTTTCACATGAGGCTTCTTCAACTTCACCTCTTGTCAGTTTGGGATCGGGACCCGGTGTCCCTGGATCAGGTGTTTGTTCTGTCCCCTCTGGTCAAGCGGTCTCTCTCGTGGTGGCTGGACTCAAGGAACCTGTTGGTGGGCAGATCCTTTCTGGCTCCGTGCTGGGAGACAGTCACCACAGATGCTTCTGGAACTGAGGGCGATACGGTTGGTTCTCGTCCAACTGACTCCACACCTTCGGGGTCGGGCTGTTCAGGTCCGCTCGGACAACCAGACGGCGGTTGCCTACATCAATCATCAGGGAGGGACCTGGAGCAAGAGGGCCCTCAAGGAAGTGTCACTGATACTGTCCTGGACGGAGGAGAATGTTCCCTGCATCTCGGCAGTGTACATCCCGGGAGTGGAGAATCTGGAGGCAGACTCCCTCAGCAGGGGGACTTCTCGCCTGGGGGAATGGTCCCTCAGCAGCAGGGTGTTTCGCTCCCTGTGCCACCGTTGGGGTCAGCCGGATGTGGATCTGTTTCCTCCCGCCACAATCACAAGCTTCCAGTCTTTGTCTCTCTGTCCCAGGACCCTCTGGCCTTGGCCATGGATGCACTAGCAATGTCTTGGCAGAGCTTTCAGCTCCTTTATGTGTTCCCTCCGTTTCCTCTACTGGGCAGGGTGCTGCGCAAGATATCCCAGGAAGGGGTGCCAACCATCCTGGTGGCCCCCTGTTGGCCAAGAAGAGTGTGGTTCGCAGACACCGTGCAGTTGGCAGTAGATCAGTACGCCCTTCCCAAGGTTCCAGAACTGCTCACTCAGGGGCAGCTACGCCATCCCAATTTACAAACGCTGGCTTTAACAGCCTGGCTGCTGAAATCTCCATCTTGATGGAAAAGGGGCTACCATGATTAGGGCTAGGAAGAAGTCCTCGTCCTCCATCTACTATAGGGTATGGCATGCTTATATTGACTGGTGTGAGTCTAAGTCGTTTCCCTGTCGAGTGTTTTCTGTCCCTAGGATTATGGAGTTTCTGCAACATGGTTTGGATTTGGGTCTTCAACTTAGTACCCTTAAAGGTCATGTTTCTGCCTTGGCCATTTTCTTCCAAAGATCTTTTGCTCACCATCGTTTGGTTAAGACCTTCTTCCAGGGGGTTACTCAAGTGCGTCCCCCACGTAAGCCTATGTTACCTTGCCTTGCAGGGGTCTCCCTTTGAGCCCTTGCGTGAGGCCCCTTTGTCCATTTTGACGCTTAAGGTAGTCTTTTTTGGTGGCCATCACCTCTGTTAGGCATGTTTCTGAGTTGGCGGCGCTTTCCATCAAACCCCCCTTACTTTGAGAGACATCAGGACAAGGTGGTGTTTCATTTTAAGCCAGATTTTCTGCCTAAGGTTGTGTCTGCTTTTCATCTTAATCAGGACATTGTTTTGCCTTCTCTGTGCCCTAATCCTAGTAACCCTAAGGGGCGGGTTTTACACTCTCTGGATGTGGTCAGGACTCTGAAGTTCTATTTGGTGGCTACTGAATCCTTCAGGAAGACTGATGCTCTTTTTGTGCTCCCGTCTGGACCTAAGAAGGGTCTGGCTCCATCTAATTCCACTATCAGCAAGTGGATCCATCAGGCCGTGGTACAGGCCTATTCTGCTAAGGGGAAGGAGCCTCCCTTCTGCCTTACTGCTCATTCTACTCGTGCTATTGGTGCCTCTTGGGCTTTTCAGCACCAAGCTTCTGTTGAACAAGTTTGCAAGGCCGCTACTTGGTCTTCTGTTCATACTTTTTCAAAGTTTTACAAGGTTGATGTTAGGGCCTCAGCTGATGCTGCTTTTGGTCGCAAAGTTCTGCAGGCGGTTTAAATTGCCCACTGTTACTTTTTGGGGATCCCACCCTACCTTACGGACACTGCTATTGGATGTCCCATGTGTAAGGAATATTCTGGAACAGGACGTGCTGTATACTTAGAATAATACAATTCTGTGATTACTCACCTGTAGAATTGGTATTATACGTATACAGCACGTCCTGTTCCATCCCACCCTTGTTATTATTATTCTTAGTTACCTCTGTATGGTGATTGTTCATATGTTTATTTTTGAATTTTTATTGTTCTCCCGGCTTCTTGTTAACTGCTTGTCAATACTGGGGAATTTGTGGGAGGTCCCTGACTTATATAGGGCTGGGAGGAGCCACAACTGTTTTCTGCAGTCCAGCGCCATCTTGTGGATGTATTCACAGAATAAAACTTAATAGTTCTAGGAAACCGCGCTACAAATCAGATCAATTGTCCAAGTGAAAAAACCTTTCGCTCCAAGCCTTTAGACTGTTGTCATTTCAGCCTTCAACATTAGCATATAGATATATAGATGTAAATACACTGCCCTAGAGCTGTGTATAAGGCTCAGCGAAACAAATGTTGACACCACAGGTGCTCTTCAAACCAATTCAGTGACGTCACTCCACCACCACCTTCTTATATATAACGTACCAGATGTATTCTTGGTATTTTGCACATATGATCTCAATTTTAAAGAGCACCTGCGGTGTCAACATTTGTTTCGCTGAGCCTTATACACAGCTCTAGGGCAGTGTATTTATATCTATATATCTATATGCTATTGTGGATGTATTACCCATGTGTAAGGAATATTTTGGAACAGGACGTGCTGTATACGTATAATACCAATTCTACAGGTGAGTAATCACAGAATTGTATTTATTCCTCCTGCTATTTATCTACCGAATTATAAACCTGCCAATCTTAATCCTGACACCATTTATAAAATCCATTATTGCAAACTTCCTTTAGTTAAAAGGAAACGCGGAGTTGCTTATCATATCTTTATTAGACCTACTAATTTGGTGGGCTGGGGCTCACCTGACCTTAATCTGTATATCAAAACGGCTCACTTCATTGATTATTCAGATGGTTGGAACAAGGACATTAACTTAGCTGGTTGGTAGCAGAAATGCACCTGTTAACTGCCAAAGGCATTGCATCTCTTCACATAGAACATAATCTGAAACCACTCAAAATGAATAAAACATCCTATAGCTATGGCAGTAATTAAGACTCTTCACAGCCTTAGCAGAAACCCAATCCATTTCCCCGGAATCAGAAATAACTCTTGGGAATCCTATAAAGCCAGTGAAAGAGGCACTGAACATTTGTGGATCTACCTGTGAAGAAACCCTGCTGGGTATGACAAGGGGGGGAGAGGTTCTTTCTGGCAAAGTGTCAAGCTCAGAGTTACATCCAAACATTGCAGCTGCCCCCAGAAACTTTCTCCCTTGCCTCTCTCCAACCCCCCTTTTTTTAATCCAGAAGTTAAAACACATCCTTTATCATTCTATAGTGCCACTTTAGCCAAATCCAAATACCAGTCTATGCCATCTTATATCCAGGAATTGGAAACAGATTTAAAGGAGAAAGGTCCCAGATATTCTATCTACTTACAGCTGTCCGAGCATTCCCCATTAAAATATTTACTCGTAGCAAGATACTTCTCATCACCTATCACAACAAAAAGGCTGTACATTTTTTTTTGCTGGTGGTGCAAGACTTGTCCTGCCACCATATTCCACATATGATGGGAACGTGGGTTCGCCAAAAAGGATGGCAATGACCTTATTATTAAATTAAAGGAGCAGTATCGCGAAATTTGCATTAAAAAAGATAAATAATTAAATAGCCATACAATAGCTTATAACATGTGTATAAATAATCTGGCGATAGAAAAAGAAAAAAATATATGCCTCTCTTTTAAATTGTATAATTATAATAGCTCAGTCCATTTGCTGAATAGGGGGATCTGCTGGGTTGTTTTTAGTGAGCTGCTTCATTTAGCCCACTGGTCTCCTAGCAACACTTTACCTCAGAGGCTGACACTGTAACGGCTGTGTGTGTGTGTGTGTGTGTGTGTGTGTGTGTGTGTGTGTGTGTGTGTGTGTGAGGTGCTGCTTTTGTTATGAGACCAAGTGACTAAAATGTGTAAAAGCTATACAAAATAAACTAAACTGACTGAAAACGACTGAAATTCTTCTTTGAATAACTGTGCAGGAAAATCTAAAAGTATTAAAGTGGAACAAAACCCCATTCTAAATCAGGATGCCCACTGTGTGAAACGACCCCTGGATAACCACAGATCCCCCCATTTTTCTGGCGCGCTCACGCAGATAGTCATTTAGACAGGCCGGGCGGCCAGGAAGGTTACTGCTCAGGCTCCCCATCTGCGTGCAAACAGAGCTGATTGGATGAGAGCCCGTGCATGCGCTGTGGGACAGGGAAAGGTACGTTTTCACAGGCGAACTTGGGGATTTCACATATCAGGGCATCCCAAGTCGGGATGCCCCTAGGGGCACAAAACAAAACTCCAGATAGTGAAAATCCTGGGTTGGGCTTTGCTCAAAACACACAAAGCTGAAAGAAAGATCATATGGAAAAAAAAGAGAAAATGGTAAACTGAACAATTTTGCAGCAGAGCCAACATGAAGGGAAAACTGTCAAAATCAGCTAAATGACTTCTAGAGCTTTTCTCTCTGTATTAGATATATAAGTTCTGGCCAGGCAATGTTGCAATGTTGTTATCTGATGCTGGACGGCTGCCAGCACTGAACAGCTGAGACTTTGATACATTCTCCTCAGCGTGGAACTGATACATTGTTGCACCCCTCTCCTCAGCATGGAACAGGCCAGAGTGTCGGCGCCCGACACTGACAAGACATAAACATGAGCTATTAGTCTCCAGCTGCTCAACACACACATCATTTTTTTCTACATTTGTAATTCTTACTCCAACACTTATCTACATTCAAAGTACCATTTAAATATAAGTCACCAAGAAAAATTCGCGATACTGCTCCTTTAAGTTATTCTCTCCCCTGAAAGTGACCTTCTGAATTTATCAGATCCAGCAAATCTTAAATCCTCCTAAAACGTATATCTTGCATATTTAGCACTACAAAAAAATATTTACTCAAAGGTAGGCACAAGCGACACCACGAGACTTCATGCTATGGCAAATCAAACTCGCCCTCCAGTTAGAAAATGAGTTATCTTGCTACAAGATCAGACCAGCTGCATCTTCTATGGAACTGTAAGAGCCTAGTGATCTACCAAATTAATAACCTAGACACATCTGGATATCTAGGCGAAACTCTCCCCCAACCTAAGATGTAAATACACTAAAAAGAAGGGACCTTGAATGAGTTCAAACCCAGCTACTAGCCCAATCTTAGATCGATCTGGCAAAGGTTAGGAAAGGCAGGCTGGGGAGTGACAAGGGGGAAAAATGCAAGGGACGTAAACTCAAATAAAAGTGGAGATACCACAATGATGGTCTGAGCCTCCAGTTTTATCATCTGCAGACTCTAGGTGCGATTCCTCTCCTGAACAATGCCTCTTCGAAGGTCAGCCCAGACATAGACCTGTTTGCCACAAAGCAAAATATCAAGTGCCAAAGGTACATTTCCCTGAGGAGGGATGCTTTGGCATGGGACCTAGATGCGACAACAGCCACTGGGGAGTAATCAAGCTCTGTTATGCCTTACCTCCAAAGAGCCTGTTGTTGATTGTGCTAATAAAGATCAGCAGGGATCAAGCCAGGGTCCTCCTGATAGCTCCACATTGGCCCCTGAGGCCTTGGTTTTCTCTTCTGACCCGAATGTCCACAGAGCCTCCTTGGCTTCTACCAGCACTTCCAGACCTGATCCATCAGGGTCCCATCCTACATCCCCCAGGTCCAGTGTCTCAAGTTGGCAGTTTGGATCCCAAATGGGGCATCCTGAGAAAAATGTGATTGTGTAACAGTTATTTTGACTCTAATCATGGCACTGGTGCGCCCTCACCTGGAATATGTCGTCCAGTTCTGGGCACCCATTCATAGAAAGGATGCTCTGACTATGGAAAGGGTGCAGAGGAGAGCCACCAAACTAATCAGAGGAAAGAGTTATGAGGAAAGATTAAGGGAATTAAATCTTAAAAAATTAAATCATGTCCCCCCTCAGTCTTAAGACGACTGAGGGGGGACATGATTAACTTGTATAAATATATAAATGGCCAAAACAAAAAATATGGGGAAACGCTATTTCAGGTAAAATCCTCTTTAAAGACATTTTTTTCTGGAAAAAAAAAATTCAGTCTCCGGAGGTGACAATCATTCTTTACCATAAGAACTATAAATCTGTGGAATAGCCTCCCCCAGAAGCTTGTTACAACATCAACCACTGACAGCTTCAAAAAAGGATTAGATGCTTATTTAGAAGAAAATAACATTTAACAGTTACTATTAGCGGTTATCAGTAAAAAAAGAATAAATTAAATAAAACATAACTTCCCCTACCCCAACACCCTTGGTTGAACTTGATGGACATATGTCTTAATTCAACCATATTAACTATGTAACTATGTAATACAACGTAGAAAGATGGTTGCACAAAAAATGTACGCAAAGTTATGGGATCAGTATTTATCGTTTGGATCTACTAGATCCCTGTCTGTAAAGGAGGGATCTTCCATGCTGGATTTCCTTCAGTTAGGTTTGGCCGTTAGTACCCTCAAAAGACAGGTCTCATTGCTCTGTTTTTCTGGAAGACTGCTTAAGAAATAATCCCTTGGTTGATAGACTTTGTATAGCCATTGCCAGAAAATGGCCAGTTCAGGTTAAAATGTTGAGATTTGACGCTAGTTTTACAGGGTTTACCTTTGCTTCACTTTGAGCCCATTAAGGAAGCGTCCTTAAAAATGCTGACCTTAAAGATATCCTTTATTTTAGTCATTGCATCAGCGCATGATCTGCATGCCCTTTCTGTAAAGGAACCTTATCTCAAAATTTTCCCAGACAAGCTCATCCTTAGACTGGACCCACTCAATCTATTTAAGATTGCATCTAAATTTCACAGGTCTCAAGAAATAGTTTTACCTGCCATTGAGCGGTCCCGGCAGCAGCAGGAAGAAATATTTTACAAAATGTTTTTTTTTCCGTCAAGCTGTCCATACAGGGATGCTGCTTCATTATTGAGTATTACTGGGAATCAGAAATCGGACTAGAGCAGAAAGAGTGCTGTGATTCCTCCCCAATCTGCATGTATAACACCTGGCATGCTGGTAGATTCCCTTTTCTACTCTAGTCTGTTGGGACAGCAGCAGCGCATGTGTCCAGGTCCTCGCTTTTGCTGCCTCTGGGGGGCATAAAAAACGCTCTCGAGACCTGGGTCACACCAGGCGTGGAAGCAACTAGGTCTGTTTTTGCTTTGGGCCCATGCTAGTCCTCAGCAGTTAGCAGGGCTGTTGGACTAAGGAGCTGAATTCACTTTTACTATTAAGGGCACTCGGCTTGGGGGGGCGAGCCGGTATCCACCTCTACTAGGGGGGTTTCTGTTTTTGTGCAAACATTTTACAATGTATGCCGGTTTTGGCTCAGTAACTCTACATTTTTTAGGAGCGTAGCTTCACTGCTGGCCCTGGACCTCCTGGCAGTTTCCCGCTCGGACAAAGCCCAACAGAATCTCAAAAAAGTAGCTCAAAATGCAAACATCTCTGGCAATCTCCTTGGCTGAGTCAGGATACATTTTTAGTATTTCTGGAATCTGATCTCTGCTCTTTTTTTAATAGGGAAACTGCATCAGATGAGCATTATATTCCAAGTATGTCTCACACCCTGCTTCGGAAATATTAATTACACGTGGGTTATGGTCCAGTAGAGGGCCAACTTCTGCAGAGATGACTAGAAAAAGAAGCCCCTCCCGGTCCATAAATACCTGGGACCTCCCACACATTCCCCAGTTTAGTCTCTGCAGAAGGCGAAGCAAGTCAAGAAGATGGCTGTTTCTTTCCTTTGCAGGTAAGCCGGGTCTACACCCGGCCATTGCTTATTCCTATTGCCGCCCGGACTCCTTTAATTCCCCTTGCCTCCCAGCCTTGGCTGCAGGGTCCGGGTGAGGGTAGGGTACACCTCTAGAGGTGTCCTGTTACCAGGAGCCATGCTCCACCACAAATCCCCCACCAAAGGGTAGGCGGACGTCAGGTTGGTGATCCTGGCATGGGATGCCCCGTCCGTCTAAAAGCCTTCGCTACATATTTAAGTGTAGCTATCGGCCTTCCCCCCATTACTCCCTTTCCCGGATAGTAGGGGTGGGGGCTTCTCTCTCTCAGCTCCCTTCATTAGACTATTTCATTTATTCAGGCTGGCCTTGCCAGCGTGGTTGTGTGAGTGCTGTGTGTTTTTTCATTTTTCTTCTTCACCACCGCGGGCCGCACGGTGGCTCTGGCGGGCTGGTCCCGTCTCCGTGGCCGGATCCGCAGCTTGCTGGGGAGCGCGGCCTTATTTCTCGGTCAGGGGAGGGGGCGGGGCGTGGCGCCCCAATGCTGCCCGCCCCCTCCTAATGGCGCGCTCTTTCTCCTGCCTCCCGTTGGCCGGGAGCGCTCTCTTCCTGGCTCGGGAGGGGGCGGGGCCAGGCGCAGCGCGCGATCCGCGCTGGCCCGCCCTTCTTTACACTCCCTGGAGCCACCATTACTGCTGTCTCCCAGGACCTCGGCAATCGTGAGTGCCCTTGGGCCCCCTTGCTTCCTTATCTCTTATGCATTAAATGTTTGACAAAATACAATTGTAGTCAGGTGTGTTCTTTTTGTCGGCATAGACATGTATTGGATATATATAATATATATATATATATATATATATATATATATATATATTTATATCAATCTGTTATTACCCGGTCAATAGTGAATATGATGATATACATGCTTTTACTCTATGCATATGTTAATGCATGAATCTGTGTGCCTGTCAATATATTAAAGGGGTACCCTTATTATGTCTTTCAGGTGGGACTATTGGGGTTCCCTGTGTGATTATAAATCCTCCCACTTACGGACACTAAGGGGCATCCCGGGTAGCTTCATAGCGTAATTCCCATTGATCATTGCGACAATCACAAAATCACCATATTGAGACTCCCCAGGATACTGGACTCGGTGTCCCCTCTGGACAACCGCGGTCGTGTGTGCTATGTGGGGCATCCCTTTTGGGGTATAATGTGCAAATTTGTATACCTTGTGCACAACAGGCTCTTGTGCGGCAAGCCGGGCCCCGTGCGGACGGTTCTACCCCCCTGGCCTCATCACCTACACCCCCACGCCTGGTTATGACCCCAAATGACATTGTCACCGGTGGGGAGTCGCAATCTGATGTATGCGCAAGACTGGCCAACATTGAAAGAATGATTGCTAGCTCTGTGGCCAGGAAGGCCCCATTAAGAGACGGTACTTGGCGCCCGCGGCGCCGACCTGTGATTATGTTGATTTGGTGGAACCATTTGACTGGTCTTATTGTTCCCCGCTTGAGGAGGGGGAACTTTTCCCAGACTCTGACTCATCTGAGGATCGGCAGTACCCTGGCGCTGATGCCTGTCCAGAGCGCAGGGATACTGTCGACACCCATAGGCTCCTTACTCAAATTTTTTAGGTACTTGCCATTTCACCTCCTGCGGAGGCCCCTCCGCAGTGGGGGGAATTTTCTGGGACCGCCAAACCCCGTTTGGAGTTCCCGGATCAGAGGCACTTTAACAATCTGATCCTTAAGGAATGGGAAAAGCCTAGCCGGCTCCCTGGTATTCCTCACGGGTGGGATAGGAAGTATCCCTTTCCTGTTGATGTGGTTAAATGTTGGTCGATGCGCCTGTCCTGGGACTGTCCATTACTTCAGTCGTGCATACCCCGGATTCCACTACCTTGAAGGATAGTGAGGACCGACGTCTCGATCAATTGGCTTCACATGCCTTTGCTTGTGTGGGTTCAGCCTTGCGTCCGGTTTGCGCTTCTGCTCTCACGGCCGTGGCTACTAGAGCTCTGATTAGGGGCCTTTTGGATGGTTCCCAATTGGATCCTTGCAGTGAGGAGTTTGCAGCCTTGACTCATTGTGAGATGTTCATTGCTTTTGTCTCATCAGCCTTGGATGATACTATCCGTATGTGTAGCAGGACCTCGGCATTGCAGGTTGCTATACGCCGGTCGGTCTGGTTGCGCCAGTGGGCGGCCGATAATGCTGCTAAGAAGGCGCTCAAAGGACTTCCCTTTGTGGGTCTGCGCCTGTTTAGTGATCGTTTAGACTCTGTTGCCAAAGGGGGTAAGTTACCTCCAAGCAAGAAGCAGCGCCTGCCCTTTCGGGGTTCGGGCTCATTCAACCCCTCCTTTCGTGGCTCTCGGTCAGGCAGGGGAACGTATTTCACTGCATTCCGAGGGGATGCCTGGGGCAGGGGCAGAGGACGTGCCCGACCCATGCATGCCGGCCTCCTCCCAGATTCATCAGGTCCCGGGTTCCGTCGGACCCACGGGCGGCACAGGGCCTTTTTCTGGCGGTGCAAAACCTTTGGGATATGGAGGTAGTTTGTCCGGTTCCCCCCACAGAGAGAGGTTTGGGTTACTATTCCAACCTCTTTACGGTGGCCAAAAAAGATGGTTCCATAAGACCCATTTTGGACTTGAAAACTCTCAACCGGTTCATCAGAACCAAAAAATTCGCATGGAGACTCTGCGCTCTGCTGTCGACTCACTGAGTCTGGGGGACTTTATGACCTCAATAGATATCAAGGACGCTTACCTTCATGTGCCGGTCTTCCCGGGACACCAAGGGTTCCTCAGGTTCATGGTAGACAACCAGCACTTCCAGTTTGTGGCTCTTCCCTTCGGGCTGACTTCGGCACCTAGGGTGTTCACCAAGGTTTTGGCGGGCGTGATGGCCCTTCTCAGAGTCCAGGGCATTCGTATCTTGCCTTACCTGGACGACCTTCTCATTACGTCATCCTCTCTCCACCAGGCGGAGCTGGACACCAGAACGGTGGCGATGGCGCTGGAGAGGTTCGGGTGGGTAATCAATTACCCCAAGTCCTCTCTATCCCCGTCAAGGGTGGCTTCGTTCCTGGGCATGATTCTGGATACCATTCAGACCAGGGTGTTCCTACCCCAGCCGAAGGTGGATGTTCTTCAGGCTCTTGAGGCCCTCATCCGTCCATAAGGCAATGCATGAGGCTGGTAGGTTTGATGGTGGCTTGCTTCGAGGCAGTGCCATTTGCTCAGTTACACATGAGACCCCTTCAGCTCCATGTTCTATCGGTTTGGGACAAATGTCCTCTGTCCCTGGATCAGACTTGTGTTCTGTCCCCTCTTGGTGGTGGATGGACCAGAGGAATCTCCTCAGGGGCAGGTCTTTTCTTGCACCCTGTTGGGAGACGGTCACCACGGATGCCATTCTGTCAGGCTGGGGAGGCTTCTGGAGGGAACATCAGTTCCAGGGGCTGTTGGGTCCTTCCTCAGGAGGCCCATATCCCCATCAACATTCTGGAGCTGAGGGCGGTTCGGTTGGTGCTGTCGCACCTGACACATCACCTTCAGGGCTTACCAGTTCAGGTTCGCTCCGACAATCGGACAGCGGTCGCTTACATCAATCACCAAGGAGGGACTCGCAGCAGGAGTGCCCTCTGGGAAGTGTCTCTGATTCTTGCTTGGGCCGAGAGCAATGTTCCGTGCATCTCGGCAGTCTACATTCCAGGGGTGGAGAACCTGGAAGCGGACTCCCTGAGCAGGGGGACCTCTTGCCGGGGGGAATGGTCCCTCAGCAACAAGGTATTTCTATCCCTCTGTCGTAGGTGGGGGAGGCCGGAGGTGGATCTGTTTGCCTCTTGTCACAATCACAAGCTTCCGGCATTTGTGTCTCTGTCCCAGGACGCTCTGGCAGTGGATGCCATGTCTCTGTCCTGGCGGGAGCTCGGTCTCTGTTTCCTCCCTTTCCCATGGTGGGCAAGGTGGTACGCAAGCTGGCTCAAGAGGGTGTGCCAGCAATCCTGGTGGCCCCAAGGTGGCCAAGACAGGTGTGGTTCGCAGATGTCGTCCGGCTAGTGGTCGATCAATTCAGGCTGCCTCTGGATCTGATCACACAAGGTCAGCTTTGTTACCCCAATTTACAAACGCTGGCTTTGACGGCGTGGCTGCTGAAACCTTCATCTTGAAGGAAAAGGGTTTGTCTGAGGCCGTTGTCCAGACTCTCGTCGGGGCTAGGAAGAAATCTTCCTCTAATATCTATTACAGGACCTGGCGGACCTATATTGATTGGTGTGAGGCTATGGCCTTTCCTTGTCTGGTGTATTCTTAGTATACAGTACGTCCTGCTCCAGATATCGTACTTACACTTGGGTTATCCTCCGCCAGATGGCGCTGCACTGCAGAGACATGCAAAAACAGGCTCCTCCCAGCCCTCAAATACCCGGGGACCTCCCACAAATCCCCAGATTTCTCTGCAGTGCTGACTGCGAAGACATGATGTATCACTCTCTCACAGGTGAGCGGGGCTATTAAAGCCTGCGGCCCTGTTGGACTATTCCCACCCGTCCTCGTTGTGTTGTGCATCCCAGCCTGGGCTGCGCTGGTCGGGTGAAGGTAGGCAGCACCACGTGTGCTTATGGAGCGCTGCTCCTCCGCAGTCCCCCACCAAAGAGTAGGTGGTGTAGGCTGATGGTGAGCCTCTATGGGATGCCCCTCCCGCATTACTGCCCCTTGCCCAGTGTAGCGGTGGGTCCTGTACCAGAGACCACCATCCTCCTTCGTTCCCCCCGTAGTCGGGGGGAAAGAAAGGGGGGGGTGCCTGTGTGGTCTGTGTGTGGTCTTATTGGATCCTTGCATGTATATGGCCCTTTGTCTGTCTTTGGACCTTTATAGATATGGTGTCAGCCGCCGCGCCCTTTCTATGTATGGTCTGTATTGGACCCTTGCAATTATATGGCCTTGTCTGTCTTTGGACTTTTATAGATAAGGCGTCAGCCGACGCGACCTTTCTATGTTTTTTACTTGCGGACTGCCGCCGCCGCACACGCTTCTTCCTTAGTTGAAGGCTCCGCGCCGGGCGTTACCTCAGACTTCTACGTGTCCTCATTGGCTGTTGTCGGACTTCGCGCTCTTCGGGAGGGCGGGGTCTGGTTTGGCACGCTGCGCGTCATGGACCGCTGGCCCGCCCTTTCGAGGTACATGGCGCCATTTTGCCTGTTCGTGCGTGACGCGTGGGATGCTCCTGATTACCGCGGTACTGTAAGTGCCCTCGCGGGCGGCTTATTCTCATTATAGTTTTCCTGATTCTGACACCATTTTCTTTTCCTTGTGTCTTTCAGACCGGTGAACACCATTGGCTTCTCCCGGCCCGGTGTAAAATTATAGCGGGCCTTGTAATATTCTCCCACTTCCCTAGCAGGTCTTTGGGGCATCCAGGGTTGCTTATAGTGTAAATCCCTTCTGGCATATTGTGCCTTGAATAATCACCATATGGAGGCATCTCAGAATTATGTAACCGGGGTCCCTCTGGGACAAGACCGGCTGTGTATAGCGTGTGGACAACCCCATGCTGATGCTGACAGGGCACGGGTCTGCAGACCCTGTGCCGAGCAAGCACTGGCTCTGCAATCAGGCCTGCCAGTGGCTGCACCTCGCTTCATTTCACCTATTTCCCCTTGCTTAAATCTCACTCCTGCTGAGTCGCATATAAAAGGGGAGTTGCAGCCTGTTGCGTCTTCCAGACTGCCCACGGCTGAACAGTTCATTGCGAGGTTGTCAGAGCGCAAGGGCCCTAGTAAGAAGCGGCACTTGACCTCTCCTGTCTCTGTTTTTCCTATGGGAACTGAGGAGTTTTCTACTCCGTGTGACTATTCCCCTTCTGATGAAGGAGAGCTATTCTCTGACTCGGGCTCATCTGATGAGAGGCCGAGGAGTCATGACGATTCTGGACCGGAATACTGGGCCCAGTGTGACACTGACGATTGTTGATCAAGGTCTTTAAGGCTCTGTCTATCTCTTTCCCTGGTGAAGCTTCCAAGCCGAGAGGGGAGCGTTTCCATACAGCAACAGCACATTTGGAATTCCTAGAACAGGCTCACTTCCATGCTCTTGTTCTCAAGGAATGGGAATGCCCCAGTAGACTTTCAGGGGTCCCAGGGGATTGGGATAGGAAATACCCCTTTCCCCCTGAGGTGGTTAATTGCTGGTCATCTCCCCCCGTGGTGGCTGCCCCGATCATTGGGGTTCCTAACCCCCCCCTTTATTACAACCCCTGCTCATAATACCCTTCGGGATGCTGAGGACCGGCGCATTGAGCTGCTGGCCTCCCACGCCTTTTCTTGTGCAGGGATGGCGTTGCGCCCATTCTGTGCCACGGCTATTACTGCAGTGGCCACTAGAACCCTAGTCAGAAAGATGCTTGATCATCATGCTGATAATCTCCCCTGGGAGGTGTTTAATACACTCTCCAACTGTGATATGTTTGTAAGATTCATCCTATTAGCGTTGGACGACACCATTAGAATGTGTGCAAGAACTTCTGCCCTTGCGGTGGCTATACATCGCTTGATTTGGCTGCGACAGTGGGGGGCTGACGATGCTACAAAAAAGACTCTTACTGGGCTTCCCTTTAGAGGGCAACGCTTGTTTGGGGCCCGTCTAGACCTGTTTGGAAAAAAGGGTAAGTCACCCCAACGCAGGCGGCCGTCTAGGCCCCCTCGGGGCAGGGGCACCCCCATTTCCCCCTTCCTTAGTGTTAAACAAGAACCAGGGGTGTCCTTCATGGGGGCTCGCGCAGACTCCGGCCCCGGGAGCAGCAGACAACGCTCTGGCCCCTCCGGCGGGGCTAAGCCTAAATCTTCCACCAATCCCCCTCAGGCGTGATGGGGCGCCCTCGCCCGTCTGGGTGAGGGGATGGCTGCGGCACTTTGCTCTTGTCAGGAGGCTTTACGCCTCATACTGCTGGATTCAGGAGGTTGCATCCTCCAGATACAGGATAGAGTTTGCTGTACGGCCTTCCCCCGTTTTTATCAGGTCCAAGGTACTCCTGGTCCCTGCCGCTGTTCAGTTGTTGACACAGGCCATGCCAGGCCTGCGAGGTCGGAGGGTCTCTTGCAGATTGCCCGTAACAGGCAGAGGCAGGGGCCGCTACACCAACCTTTCCACAGTCCCTCAAAGGATGGGTCGGGCTGGCCCATTCTGGATTCACAGCAATTCTCTAATTGCAGGCAGTTTCTGCATGGAAACTCTGAGATGGGCCATCAGCACCTTGCGCCCAGTGGGCTTCTTGCCGTCTTGGGAGCTCTAAAATGCTTATGTTTACATCCCTGTGCCTTCATAACACTGAGGCTCTTCAGGTTCGTGTTGGTAGTCCAACACTGCTAATTGTGGCCTTGTTATCTGGCCTCTCTTCAGCTCCCAGAGTGCTCACTCAGGTGCTGACGGTGGTGATGTCTCTGATGAGACCAAGGGGCGTCCGCGCGATGACCTATCTGGACGTCTTTTTTCACTTACCAGTCTCTACGTCAGGCTAAGTTGAATACCTGGCTGGTGGTGTCCATTGGGAGTCATTTGGATGGGTGATCAATCACCCCAAGTCCTCATTGTCCCCTTAAATGGAAACTCCATTACTGAGTATGAATCTGGATTAGGCTCAAACCAGAATCTCCCCTTTTCAGCAATAAAGTGGGCAATCTGGTCACATGGGCTCAGTCCCTCATTGCTGTCCCGGTCCCTTCACCAGGCGGGGATGCAGCTAGTGGGCCTGTTGGTGCTTGCTAGGAAAAGGTCCCTCATGCTCAGTTCCCTCTGGGGCCTTCGGCGACTTCTTTTGTTAATACAGGACAGGGATCCAGCATCCCTGGAGCAGGGTCTGTGGACCTTCCCACCTGGTAAGAAGGTTTCTCTTGGAGTGGATGTACTCAAGGAACCTGTCTGGGGGCAGTTCCTTCTTGCCCCTTCCTGGAAACGGTCGCCATGGATGCCAACCTATCAGGTTGAAGGGGAAGGGTTTCTTCTGAAACTCCCTGTGATTCTGGGGGAGGTGGGGCCCTTAGAAGGTCCTTACGCCTATTGCTGTTTGAAACAGTGAGCGTTTTCAGTTGGTTCTATCTCGCTTGACTACTTCCCTTCTGGGCCTGCCAGTTTGGGGGGCGCTCGTTCTGTCTGACAGTGTCCTGCATTAATTATTGGGAGGGGCCTGGAGCAGGACCCTCCAGGAAGTGTCTATGTTCCTTTTCTGGGAGGAGACAATGTTCCCTGCATATCAGTGATATTTGCTCCGGTGGAGCCCCTCTGCGACAGGATGTGCTAATCCCTGTGTCACTATGGGGTCCAACCAGTTGTGGATCGGTTTGTGTTCTGTCACTATCACAGGCTCTCGGCCTTTGTTTCCCTGTCCCAGGAGTCTCTGGCAGTGGTCCGGATGCCTTAGTAACGTCATGACTGGACGTTCGGTTCTGTATGTCTTTTCTCCATTACCCCTGCTAGGCAGGGTTCAGCGCAAGATTGCTCTGGTAAGGGGACCAATGATTCTGGTGGCCCCCAGGTGCCCTAGTAGAGTGTGGTTGCAGACATGGTATCGAGGAATCAAACAGTAGTTTTCTGTACCTTTTGCCAGGAGTGCCAGCTCTGCTCACTCAGGGCGCCCTTTATGTCACTCCAATCTACAGTCTCTGGCCTAGTCGGCCTGACTGCTGAAACACCCAGCTGAGACTACTGAGACTGCTGAGACTATGGGAAGGCTAGGAGCAAGCTTCTTCCTCTTCCTCTTCTATCTGTTATAGGGTATGGCATACCCATATTGATTGGTGTGAGTCTAGGTCTCTTCCCTGTTGGGCGTTTTCGGTTCCCAGGGTTCTAGAGTTGGTTTCAGCATGATTTGGAGTTGGTTCTCCTACTCAGTACTCTGATGAGTCAGGTTCTGCCCTGTCCACCTTGCCTTAGTAGTCTCTGGTTCAGTCTTCCTTGGTTAAGACTTCTTTCAGGGGGTACTCATGTGCGTCCCCCATGTAATCCTATGGTCCCTGCTGGGATTTGAAATTGAATTTCATTCTGTCTGCTTGCAGGGTTTTGTCCCTTTGGTCCTATTCAGGATGCTGTCTGGCTGTTCTTACCCTCAAGCTTGTCCTTCTGGTGACTGTTACCTTGGTCAGGCGTCTGTTAGCGGGTGGCTCTGTCTACCTAGCCCCCATTCCCCCATACACTAGGATAAGGTGGAGTTCCGCCTGAAGCCGGACTCTCTGCATCAGGCAGTGTCTTATGTTCATTGGTTCGAGATATTGTTATTCCTGCTGTGCCTTTTTCCTAGCAACGCTGAGGAAAGGGTTCTGCATTCCTTGAACAGGTGTTGGAAGTTTTTCCTTGGTAGTCACTGTGTCCTTTAGGAGAACTGATGTTCCTTGGGGCCTATGGTCATTACATCCTGAATGTGCCCAATCTCGTCTGCTCTCGGGGAGTTGGGCGGCTTTGGCCCTGGTTATTACTTTAATGGATGTTCCTTCTGGTACTTGGTAGGGTCTTTTGGCTTCTGCCAAGTCTACTGTTAGTGATTGGATTCGTCAGGCTGTTACTCAGGCCTATTCCAGCAAGGGGAAGAATCTTCCTTTTCGCTTTGATTCTTTTTCTTCTCGTGCTTTGACGCCTCTTGGGCTTTTCAGCACCAGGCTTCTGTTGAACTGGTTGGCTAGGCCACTACCTTGGCCTTCTGCTCATACCTTTGCTAAGTTTTACAAGGTTGATGTTAGGGCCTCAGCTCATGCTGTCTTGGCCATATGGTTATGCAGGTGACAGTGGTTTTAAACTGTTGTCGTTTTTTGTTGGGGATCCCACCCTACTTTATGGACACTGCTATTGGATGTCCCAAGTGTAAGTACTATATCTGGAGCAGGACGTACTGTATACTAAGAATAATACAATTCTGTGAAATACTCACCTGTAGAATTGTTATTATTTGAATACAGTACGTCCTGCTCCACCCCACCCTGTTTTTTTTGCATTATTCTGGATCCCCTGTATGGTGATTGTTACCATTGTTATAGTTACCAGTTTTGGTGGTTAATTCTCCCGGCTTCTTGTTCACTGCTTTTCAATGCTGGGGATTTGTGGGAGGTCCCCGGGTATTTGAGGGCCGGGAGGAGCCTGTTTTTGCATGTCTCTGCAGTGCAGCGCCATCTGGCGGAGGATAACCCAAGTGTAAGTACTATATCTGGAGCAGGACGTACTGTATACAAATAATATCAATTCTACAGGTGAGTATTTCACGGAATTGTATTTTTCCATTCCACGGATTTTGGAGTTTCTTCAGCATGTTCTGGACATGGGTTTTCAACTTAGCACCCTTAAGGGGCATGTGTCCGCTCTGGCGGTTTTCTTTCAGAGATCTTTCGCTCTTCATCCTTTGGTTAAGACCTTTTTTCAAGGGGTCACTCATGTGCGCCCTCCTCGCAAACCCATGTTGCCTGTTTGGGATTTAAATTTGGTGTTGTCTGCTCTTCAGGGTCCTGAACCAGTGCAGGATGCTGCACTATCCATTTTCACCTTAAAAGTTGCCTTTTTGGTAGCTATCACCTCTGTTCGACGGGTTTCTGAGTTGGCGGCTCTAAACCAGACTTCCTGCCAAAGGTTGTCTCTGCTTTTCACCTCAATCAGGACATTGTGCTTCCTTCATTGTGTCCTAAACCTAGCAATGACAAGGAGAGGGCTTTGCACTCTCTGGATGTCGTTAGATGTGTAAAGTACTATCTGGTGGCTACTTCACCATTCCGGAAGATGGACGCCTTTTTTGTGGTGCCCTCCGGGCCCAAGAGGGGTTTGGCGCCCGTCAAGTCTACCATTAGTAAATGGATTAGTGAGGCCGTTATTAGGGCCTACTCTGCCAAGGGGACGGATCCCCATTTCCAGATCACTGCTCATTCTACTCGTGCTGTTGGGGCTTCCTGGGCGTTTCAGCACCAGGCCTCTGTTGAACAAGTTTGTAAGGCTGCTACTTGGTCTTCTTTTCATACTTTTTCCAAGTTTTATAAGGTTGATGTGCGGGCCTCAGCGGATGCTGTTTTTGGCCGCAAAGTTCTGCAAGCTGCAGTGGTTTAATTTGTGCACTATTGCCTGTTGGGATCCCCACCCTTTTTTGGACACTGCTATTGGATGCCCCACGTGTAATTAATATTTCCATAGCAGGGTGTGAGACATACTTGGAATAATACCATTTTGTGATTACTCACCTGTAAAATGTATTATAAGTATGTCTCACACCCTGCTTCGTCCCACCCTGAGTTGTATCTTGGATCCGCTATATGGTGAAACTTTTTTCTCTTAGATTTTATTGGCTCTTCCTGGTCCCCTTACTGCTTTCTTATACTGGGGAATGTGTGGGAGGTCCCAGGTATTTATGGACTGGGAGGGGCTTCTTTTTCTAGTCATCTCTGCAGAAGTTCGCCCTCTACTGGACCATAACCCACGTGTAATTAATATTTCCGAAGCACGGTGTGAGACATACTTATAATACCCATTTTACAGGAGAGTAATCGCAAAATGGTATTTTTTCAGCTTCTGAAGAATCAGAAGGATGCCACTATCATCCGAATCATCAGGGATTCCCTGAGCCTGAAATGATCAATTAAATCAGTTGCATTGAACGAGGAACAAGATGCCTACCAGGACGGGAGAATCCATGAAGTTCTTCCAGATCAGCAAAATTTAAATTGTGTCCTGGACAAAGAGTTGGAAAGGTCAGACAAGGTAACATATGTTTCTAGAACCGTGGAGGTTGGCAATCCAAAAAGTACCAGACTGCCTTAGTAGAAGAAGCCTAGCCAACAGCCTTGCTATATGGCCCACTTTTTGTCCCTTCTGCAGAAGCCCAGATAAGGTTGGTGTGAGTAATAGGGCAAATATGATGTCATTTTATTGCTGATGCCTTGCTTCCCCTTTAAGATTCTCTGTTCTTAGCAAATGTCGTCCTTTATTTCCCCTTGTAGCATTAAGACTTTCCAGCCATAAACACATATGGTGTATAATCTCCCTGGGGAAGGAGAATTCGCATTTGTGAGTTGAGCCAAGGGCAGATCAGACTCCCTGCTGATTCTCTCACACCTCTGAGCCGAGAATGTCCCGCTGAGACTGAAGCAAAGGTGATCCCTGGCTGTGAGCTTCCTCGCATCCAACACAAGCACCTCAGGCAACCGCCACCAACACAAATTGGACCGTAGCTAGGCCACTGTCAGTCCCAGCACCAAGCCAGATACGGAACCAGAACGGCCCACAAAACCACACAAAGACCTACGATTCTCAGGGCCATGGGACTCTGGGAGCCTAAAGAAATGGAGATCTCTAGTTCTGACTCATCTAGGGATTCCATCTTTGGGCTCATCAGATGTCCGGCATCCAGCCCAATCGTTTGGTTCCATATCTGGAGCCATATGACCCCCCCTGCCCAAAGTTATAACCCCTAAAGGGTTTTAAGTTCTAAAGCAGGTTCCACAAGGGAGGGGAGGGAACAGTGCACCCCACAGAAGGGAGGAGGCAAGAGGATCCATAGGCATAAAGGGGGTTGACCCCATGCCCAGGGTTGTCGCTTCTGGAGGGAGCTCCCGCTGCATGAGTGCTTGAGGTGCCCAAATCATCTATAAGCGCTTGACATACCCCCTTGTGGGAGCTCATCATCACTATTCTACATCTGCATTTTACCTACATCTGCATTAAAACCTTTATTTAACTTGAGCAACCTTTCTATTCCAATCCATTCCAAGAGGTCAGCTTCCTTCACAAAAGGGGGCAACTGACAAAAAGTGACCTCACCAGCCTATAAAGAGGGGCGTGTCAACCCGGCAACTCCAATAGAAATTAAACCAGTGGAGGGCCCCACAACCCTCCAAAATACCAGAGTAATATCGGCACCACCCAACAAGATTCTTAAGAAGTAATTGACTAGTTTATTATGGCAAAACACATATTGACACACATTTATTTAAAAAACACATAACACTAATAACCACCGGGGGGCACTGTTAACAAGCTAGTCCTACCATCACAATACCAATACCAACTCATACCCAATCACAAATACATCTTATTCCCTAAACTCTCACTATTTAAATTACATATATAAAGTGCATGAGAAAATATCAATTGTGCAAAATAATGCAATAAAGTGCTCTGCAGTGCAATAATAGCAACATATCTATGAGGACAGCCAAGTGGGAAAAAAAGTAATTAAATCAATAACGTGTAGAAGTGTACCTCTTACCTCACCATAGAATAGATTGCAAAACAGCGCCTCTCCCCAGACCCAGCCAACGCGTTTCATAACGGAATACCCGTTACTTCATCCGGGCAATAGTGGGCCTATTAGAAAAGCAAATCAGACGCAGGTTTTTGTCTGGTGAACCTGTCAGGGAAGGGGTGTTAAGTGAGAGCGGGGATTGCGACCTACTGCCCCCTGTCTACTCCGCTATTGCGGCTGCTTCGTCTTGGGGGCTCCCCTCCTGGCAGCCACCGCATAGAGAGCAGGCCTCCGCCGCCGCCACCACCACCATTCCTCCGGGGCTGTGGCAGCCACTCCGGGCACAGCGGCTCCGGCCTGCCGCGCCCCGGCTCCAGGCATGTTGCGCCGATCGCAGCACCTGCTTTAGGGCGCTGTGTCCAGCCTGCCAGCATTCGCCTCTCCTGCTTCTAAAGAGACACTCCAACCACGGAGGGGTGTGTCTCTTATTTTATTTTTTTTTGTTTCAATATCTTTATTGAAGTTTGGAGTTTTCAACAGTACAGATGTTTGAAGCTTATGCATTATAAAGCCATCCCACGCAGGGGAGGCAAAGGGAAAAACTAACATTCTATGTTGCATAAGATTATACACAGATCATACTGATGTTTTAACAATCCATAATGCATACAGAGCGAAGGAGAAAATGGCAAAATAAAGGACATTCAACATGTTAGCATGACCATCTTGACCTAAGACGTGTCTATGACCAGTCTGAAACCATGCAGGTCGCGGGGTCCCTGGCCCCACGGCCCGCATCCCCACACATAAGCCCGCCACCCCGCGGCCTCCACGACGGGCCCGCAGGACCATCAGGCATGGTCAAGTGCGCTGACAGGAAAGAGGTGCTGAAAATCTATTAGGATCATATTTTTAAAGGGAGGAAAAAACAAAGAACGGGGGGAGGGAGAGGAAGGATCGGGGAGGGGGGGGAGAAGGTTCAAGGTGCTCCCGTACTCCACCAGCCAACGCATATGGTCACTACAGCCTCTGTGGGGGTTCGCCAGGCAAATATTATCCAGAGCTCCCATATCGATAGGAATTTATCGTGGGAGTCGGTCAGAATACTAGCTAACCTTTAGTTGATGAGGAACCCGTTCATTCTAGCCGACACCTCTGAGAATGGGGTAAATTGCTTTTTCCAGGCTTTAGCTATGGCCTGTTTAGCCGCTAGGAGAAGGTAGACAAAAAGTCTGTGCTGTTTGCTGGTGAGCTCCTGGGGCTTGCAGTGCAAAAGGGGTCTTTTTTCATGCTGGTTTGGAAAATTCCATTAGCCAGCCTATAAACCTGGTTCCAGAAGCGGGCTAACATGGGACAAGTCCACCACGTATGCAGGAAGTTCCCTTCCGCACTGCAGCCCCTAAAGCACGTCCTGGTTTGCCCCAGGAACATCCTGCTCAGGCAGCCCGTCACCAGGTACCAGCGGAGCATTACCTTGTAGGCCGTTTCAGCCGTCAGGACGTTGATTGAGCATTAAGAGATGTTGTACCATATTTCCGGCCATCCCCTATCACTCTGACATAGGCCCAGGTCTTTCTCCCAGCTACCAACGTACCCATGTGTCTCCGGTCCGACTACATTTAATCTCTTATTTTATTTTTATCATATGTTTTATACAGGTTATAATATATATATATATATATATATATATATATATATATATATATAGAGTAATTTTTTTTAAACAAGATTTTTTTCTCTATTTTTGTTCCTTAGATTGTGTGAAGAAGAATAGGCTTAGGACCAATACGGTCTTCTTTGCTTTTCTAATCACCATGAGGCATCAGGGGATAGTAAATCGCACTTGATCAGGGCAGTCTCTGTCCTTTGTGCAGGCGGAATCCTCTAGGCGGTTTCAGTACGGTATGTTCTGCTTGCGCCAAAGGAATTGCTTCTGACCATAGTAGGACTGTTGCCACAGTCTCTAGTCCTTTACAGACTAGAACCCCTTCTGAAGCCCCTTCTGAAGCTTTTCTAATCACCATGATGGAGGCATCAGGGGATAGTAAATTGCACTTGATCAGGGCAGTCTCTGTCCTTTGTGCAGGCGGAATCCTCTAGGCGGTTTCAGTACAGTATGTTCTGCTTGCGCCAAAGGAATTGCTTCTGACCATAGTAGGACTGTTGCCACAGTCTCTAGTCCTTTACAGACTAGAGCCCCTTCTGAAGTTCAGCCTCCCCAGGTAGCCCCTAGGGATGGGGGGGGGCAGCGAGGCACAGTCAGAGCTTGTGCTGAGGTTAGAAAACCACAACCACCACCTAGAAAAGCAGCTGTTATCGGTAGTCCCTAGGAAGGCCTCCGGTAAGAGAAGGCATTTGGAACCCTCTTATTCAGAGGAGGATTTATTTGCCTCCTTTGGATCCGAGGAGGAGGAGGTTCAGGTGGTTGAGGGGCCACTCTCAGAAGGCGAATTGGTTTCTAGTTAGGAGGACAGTATTTCTAATATTTTTTCATCTGACGAAGATCCTTTACTCTCAGATGAAACAGGGCCTGCTTTCCTCTGTTTTTGAAACTTTACACATTTCCCCTCCTAAAGCCCCCAAGAGAAGGAAGGATGACTTGTTTAGGCCCGAGAGGCCAAGGCGTGTTTTTCCGGAACAGTCACATTTTTCCAGGATGGTGCTGAAGGAGTGAGAAAAGCCCAACAAGCTGCCTCCTATCCCTAGGATCTTAGATTCTAGGTATCCTTTCCATTCTGATATGATTAAGTTATGGTCCCTTCCTCTTGAGGTGGACCCACACCACTATCATGCCTTCTGCTTCTAACGCCTCTTTAAGAGATCCTACTGAAAGACGTATGGATCAGTTGGCCCGCCATGCTTTAGCTTTGGTGGGTTCTCTTTTACGCCCTGCTTGTGCCACTTCTATAGTTTCCTTGGCTATGAGGAAGAAGGTGAAGCAACTTATGGCCAGGGCTAAGTCTCGAAGACATGCTCAGGATTCTTATTCCCGTGTGCTCAGAACTTGCCTAGAGTTTAATAGCTTTGTTATTACGGCTATGGATGATTTGGTCATGCTAGATGCCAGAACCTCTGCCCTTCTTAATGCTCTACGCTGGTCTTTATGGTTAAAGCAATGGTTAAAGTCGTCAGATATCGCTGATTAATCCCTTACGGATCTCCCCTTCCTGGGGAGTCGTCTATTTGGGGAATGCCTTGATCTTATGGTTAAGGATGGCAAGCTTCCTCAGAAAAAGAGATCTACTCGTATTTTTCGGAAGCCCTCAACATCCCGGTCCTTTCGAGGTGGTAGAGGTTCCTCCTTTTTGAGTTCCCACAGGGAATTCTGGGGCAGAGGTAGGTCCCAGAATAGGCCAGGTTCCCCTTGGAGAGCTAAATCAAAGCCTCCAGCTAAGTCCACCCAGGCATGAAGGGGCGCCCCCCACCCGTGTGGGTGGGGGGATGGCTCCTGCAGTTTGCTTCGGCCTGGAAGCACAATGTGTCGGATCTTTGGATTCAGGAGGTTGTGTTTTCAGGCTACAAGAGTTTGCAGCCAGACCACCCACAAGGTTTCTTTGGTCAATGGCACACCGAAACCTGTCAAGGGCAGAAGCCTTGAGAACCTCAGTTCTGCATTTACTACAGACAGGGCTAATTTGTCATGTACCCCTTCAGGAAAGAGGCCAGGGGTTTCACTCCAACCTGTTCACCATGCCCCAAGAAGGATGGGTCGGTGTGGCCAATTCTAGACCTAAAGGGTTTCAACAAATTCATCTGGATGAGACATTTTCGCATGGAATCATTAAGGTCAGCAGTGAGGTTGCTTCAGCCTGGGGATTTCATGACCAAAGTAGATATAAGGGATATCTTCACATCCCTATTTTTTCAGGACATCAGAAGTTTCGAATATTTGCCCTAGATGGCCAGCATTTTCAATTTGTGGCTCTTCACTTCGGTGTATCTTCTGCCCCAAGGGTATTCACCAAGGTGTTGGCGGGCCTCATGGCCGTCCTGAGGGATCAGGGGATTCACATAATCCCTTACCTGGACGATCTATTGATCTTGGCCCCCGTCTTTTCAGGAGATTGAGAGAAACACTCAGATCGTGTTGTCATCCCTAGAGAGGTTTGGGTGGGTGATCAATTATCCAAATACGCACATCACCCCATCGACAGTAAGGTCGTTTTTGAGAATGACACTGCACAGGCCAGAGTTTTTCTGCCGGAACAGAATGTTCTACTACTCTGGACCCAAATAGAGACCCTTCTAGCCTACCATCAGCCAAAAAAATATCTAGGAATGAGACTGGTAGGTTTAATGGTGGCCTGTTTCGAAACAGTGCCCTTTGTTCAGTTTCACATGAGGCCTCTTCAGATGGAATTATTGTCGATCTGGGATCGAGCCTCGGAGTCTCTGGATCAGACCTTTGTTCTAACCCCCTCAGCCAGGCAATCCCTCCTGTGGTGGTTGGATCCCCTAGATCTATTGATAGTCAAGTCCTTTCTGATGCCTCCTTGGGAGAATGTTACCACGGATGCCAGTCTGACAGGCTGGGGAGGTGTCTGGAAAACCCAGAAAATCCAAGGACAATGGGGTCCGAATGAAAATCTTCCCATAAACCTCCTGGAATTGAGAGCGGTTTGGTTAGTACTTCAACATCTGACCCCCAGTTTAAGGGGATATGCTCTCAAAGTCCAGTCAGACAATCGGACAGCGGTGGCTTACATCAACCACCAGGGGGTACTCGGAGCAAAAGAGCTCTAAGGGAGGTGAGCCGGATTTTGCTATGGGCAGAGGAGAACGTTCCCTGCATCTCGGCAGTTTACATCCCGGGGGTAGAAAACCAGGTAGCAGACTCCCTTAGCAGAGGGTCTCTACATCGAGGGAAGTGGTCGTCCGGATCGTCCGGTGTCCAGACACAATCACAAACTT
Organism: Gastrophryne carolinensis; assembly: GCA_027917425.1. Taxonomy (NCBI): domain Eukaryota; kingdom Metazoa; phylum Chordata; class Amphibia; order Anura; family Microhylidae; genus Gastrophryne; species Gastrophryne carolinensis. The sequence goes on along the minus strand of CM051236.1, from coordinate 306,497,855 downwards.
CTGAGGTTTGTGTCTGTATCTCGAGACCCTCTGGCCATGGCAACGGACGCTCTGACAACCCTGTGGACAATGGTGGTTCAATCTCCTATATGCATTCCCTCCGTTCCCGCTCCTGGGTCAAGTACTAAAGAAGGTAGCTCGAGAGGGAGTGCCAAACATCCTGGTGGCTCCTCGCTGGCCAAGGAGAAGCTAGTTTTCAGACATAGTAAGGATGTCGGCAGGAGATCACTGGAGCCTGCCCGATGATCCAGATCTTCTCACACAGGGGTTCCTTTGGCACCTGAATTTACGAATGGCTGGCTTTGACGGCCTGGCTATTGAAACCAAAAGCTATTGAGAAGGGTTTATCGGCCAGGGTTATACATACCATGATCCAGGCCCGGAAGCAGACATCATCAAAGATTTACTACAGGGTCTTGCGGGCGTTTATCACCTGGTGTGAGTCCAGAAAGTTTTCTTGCAGAAGATATTCTGTTTCCAAAATTCTAGAATTTCTGCAGAATGGTTTAGAGTCGGGCCTCCAGTTAAGCACCCTTAAGGGTCATGTTTCTGCCTTATCCATCTTCTTTCAGAGGCCATACGCTGACAATAGATTCATCAGAACCTTCTTTCAGGGAGTCACTCATGTCCGTCCACCGCGCAAGCCTATTTTACCAGTGTGGGAATTTGGTGCTATAAGCTCTCCAGGGCGCTCCTTTTGAGCCCCTGATTGACGCTCCCTTGCTCAAGGTCATTTTTCTGGTGGCTATTACCTCTGTACGTTGAGTTTCTGAATTGGCCGCCTTGTCAGTCAAGGTCCCTTATTTTTAATTACACAGAGACAAGGTGGTCTTCTGTTTTAAACCAGATTTTTTACCCAAGGTTGTTTCTCCATTTCACCTTAACGAAGAGGTTGTTTTACCTTCTTTATGCCCAGTAGCGGCTAATTCGAAGCAGAGGGTTCTTTATTCTCTGGACGTAGTCAGAGCTGTAAGATATTATATGTCTGCTACAAAATCCTTCCAGAAGTCAGATTTTCTATTTGGCATATCGAGAGGGCCTAGAAAGGGCTTCCACCAGCTAAATCCACTATCAGCAGGTGGATTAGACAGGCAGTAGTAAGAGCCTATTCTGCCAAGGGGAAGGAGCCCCCTTTTCGATTCACAGCTCATTCCACTAGGGCCATTGGTGCTTCCTGGGCTTTTCAGCATTGGGCCTCGGTGGAACAAGACGCGGTTTTTGGTTGGAAGGTTTTACAGACGGTAGTGAAATGAACTACCGTCATAATAGTTGCTACCTTCTGCTTCTGCGTTCAGGATCCCGCCCATATGTGAGCACTGCTTTTGGAGGTCCCTTTCATGAAAGAAGCTGATGGCCTGGAATGGATTGGAAGAGAAAACACAATTCTGTGATACTCACCTGTAGAATTGGCTTCTCTTCTACATTCATTCCAGGCTGACAGACCCAGCCTGGTTTGGGTTACGATCTCAGCCTTTTGATGCCTTTTATGGTGTTTCTTGTATATATGTAATTAGTATTTAGCATTGAACAAAAAAAAAGAACATTTCGAGAGAAAATAAGCGAAGTTCGGTGTGGCATACATAATAGGCATTAGCCTCCTCGTAAGTGATTCTACTGCTTTTATTTTCTGGTTTGGTCAGAGGCAGCCGCATGCACACCTTTCAATCTTGCAGTCCACACCCTCCAAGTCTTCCTGGAGTCCGAAGCCCGGTCAGACAGGAAAAAGCACTTTGAACTTACCTTGTTGGGGGGGCGTCTTCTAGATTTCTCCCATCATCCTTCAGTCCCATGGAGAGAAAGGCTCCACCCCCTGGGAGGAAAACTGAACAGAGTTTAAAAGCCCCACCCCTTCCTCCACACCTCAGTTCTTTGTGTTTCCTCCATGGGAACCACAGGACAGTTAGACTGCAGCCTGTTTATTTCTTTAGGCTGTTGTTTTTCACCCAAGGTTTACAGGCGGCCAGGGAAGTCCCACATAGTATTTTTTTCTTACACCGCACTAGTTGTGTGCTGTCCCTTTTTAAGACTGCTTCCATCATTTCCCACAGTGCACAGGAAAGTTTAATTTCTTTTTCTGTACTACTCACCTAATCTCCAAGAATCCGGTCTCAGACGTTCCTGGGTCTCCTTTTTCCAAGTCATCCTTCAGCTTGACCACGTGGAGATATTATGCTCCACCCCCTGGGAGGAAACACAAAACAGGAACAGAGGTTAAAGGCCCCACCCCTTCCTCCCCACCTCAGTTCTTTGTGTTTCCTCCCTGGGAAAGTTTGGGACAGAGTGTGTGCCTGATGTTTTGACTAGGGACAATTTATTATTTTAGTTCGTTATTTTTACACCCTCCAGAGTATGGAGTTAGCCAGCTGTACCGATTATAAACCTCAGGAGACCCTGCTGGAAGCCGGAAAGACCTGGGGCTATATCCCTCATAGAATTGTAAAAAAAAGCACAAGCAGTGCAATTTCACTTTAAATCCTGCTCTCAAGCTGAGTAGGTGCACTGGTTTGAGATCCCTAAATGAACGGTTGCGAAAAAATACACAGTTTGCTAGTTGCAAACTGTTGCAAACTGTTTCCCTCCAAAAATTTTGAATTCGGAGGTGTGTCGGTGACGTCATCGGCTGTCACTTCTGGTTTTCGGCAGGTAGTTGGAAACCGGAAGATCTAACCAGCTTGGTTCTCTCATCTGGCGCGGGTAGTGTCGGATCAGTAGAAGAGCAGGGACAGCGGCAGCAGCAGCTAAGGCCGGTTTCCCCACAGACCCCCAGACAGTGAGCATGGACAGGTGCTGCAGTGCAGGACATTATGTCGGATACTGAATACTTTGACCGCCACGTAAGTACAGGATACATACAAGGAATGATTTTTGGCAGGAGATTCACCATTAGAGCTATAAACAATAACATATAATACTGCCGACGGAAGCCAGCATGCAGTAGGACCGCAAGATTCACTGCCTTTCAATGTTTCTTAATGCATATAGTATATGTATGTGTGTGTATATATAATATATATATATATATATATATATATATATATATATATATAATACATGGCTGTTCTTTGTATATATGTGTATATATATGTGTGTGTAATAACTATATATATAAATAAATATATATATATATATATATATATATATATCATACATGGCTGTTCTTTGTATATATGTGTATATATATATGTGTATGTAATATATACATATATATATATATATATATATATATAGTGGTAAATTGTATCAAAATGTCTATTTCTCCACTGCTTGGCTGTATAAAGCACAATCCGGGCCGGGTTTTCAGGACCCAGGTCACTTCCCCAATTCCCTTAAGGGTTGTTACATGTTCTAAGGCCCTCCACAAGTGTGCACGCTGATTACAGGGGAAGCCTGTATAAGAAGAGAGCACACGGCCTTTCCTTTGTTGATGACCAGCCTGTTGGAGTGAGCCCAGGCTGAGCTGCACCGTGGTGAAGGACAGCACTGGACATTGAGCAGAGGGCTGATACGCCCTGTAAAGTGGACTGGAATTGATCAGCTTGCTGGAGTACCCAGCCCAGGACTATTTGGTTGGTGAAGTAACCCTTTTTGCTTTCTGCATTTATGCTGCAATCTTTGGACTATCTACTGAACTTTGCTGAATAAAAGCCGTTTTTCCGTTCAAATCCGTTGACCGTCACTGCTGATTGTTTGCCCACTTACAATTGGTGGAGGATGCGAGGGGCACAGTGACTGTTGCTAGGGGCAACGGAGTGACAAAACGCACTGCATTTTGCTTGTCGTTGGCGAAGGCAGCAATCAAGATGTCTCAACAAAAGCAAATGGAGGAGGTGATAAAACACCTAATGCAAGCTGACCTCCGGCATGAGGAGGCCCTGGCACAACAGCAGCGAGCACAGGAGCAGGCCCTGGCACAACAGCAGCAGGCCCTGGCACAACAGCAGCGAGCACAGGAGCAGGCCCTGGCACAACAGCAGCAGGCCCTGGCACAACAGCAGCGAGCACAGGAGCAGGCCCTGGCACAACAGCAGCAGGCCCTGGCACAACGGTTCCAAATGCAGCAGCAGACCATGGCTAACCAGCAGGAGACAAATCGCCTGTTGATTGAACAGATGGCCGCGCTTAGAGAGACTGTTGGTTCCAAAGTTTCACAACCGGAGAGAAGCCGGTTGAGACGGTGGGGGTGAGAAGAACCATTCAGCGGGTTTTACAAAAGCTGACCCATGAGGATGATGTGGAGGCCTACCTCACGGTGTTTGAGCGCATGGCTGAGAGAGAGCAGCTGCCAGTCCCGGAATGGGCTGACGTGATTGCACCGTTCCTGTCAGGTGAGCCGCAAAAAGCATGTTTTGATCTCAGGGAGCAGGATGTGCGGGACTATGCCAAGCTAAAAATGGAGATCCTTGCTCGCCTGGGAGTCACGCCAGCGGTTCGGGCAAGGCGAGTACACAACTGGACTTTTTCTGTTGATAAACCTGCCCGATCGCAGATGTATGACCTAATTCATCTGGTCCAAAAGTGGTTGGAGCCAGAGCGTTTGACCCCTGCGCAGATCATTGAAAAAGTCGTGGTGAACCATTTTGTTCGGGCACTGCCGCCGAAGCTACAGCAGTGGGCTGGACAAGGCGACCCACAGACTGCTGAGCAGCTAGTTAACGTCATGGAGCGATTTGTCGCGACTGAGGACCAACTTCGGGGTGCCCCTGACAAGTCCGGCAGACCAGTGAGTAAACAAGTTCCCCTGGGAGGTGTGTGGAGCGCTGTGAGAGGGAAAAAGACTGTCTCTGACCCCCAGAGGCCCCCTAACCCTAGGGAAGACGTCCGGGCAAGGAGGTTCCGGGGTCCCCAGTGTTGGAGGTGTCGTGAGTGGGTGTACATAGCCGCGGATTGCCCCCTCGGCCCTGAACCCCTGGAATGTGACGTGGGTCGCAGAAGATCCCTGTTGGCAGACCCCGGTTGTGCCGCCAGTCAGCGGTCAAAATCTGAAACGCAGGTTGTGTCTTTAACCCTTTAGCCGCCAGCCTACCTTGAGATTTTGTCACCCTTTGTTGCCAGACCATTTTGCACTATTTTGCGCTCCCCATGTTCAACTGTGATTTTTGAAGGGATTTCCAGGGATTTCCCAGGAAATTGATATATTGTTTTTTTCAGCAGAGCCTGGGCTTTAACATGAAATGTCTTGTTTGTCATTTAATCATCTAAGTGTATTCTCAATATTTTTGGGTGAAAATTGTGCAAAAAAATAAAAAAAACTATTTTTTACAATTTGTAGTGTTTTTTTGTAATAAAAAATGTAAGTTTGTCAATAAAATCTTATTGCGTGTGAAACCCCAATTTCTCCCGGTTACAGCGGTACCACATATGTATAGGTAGATACCCTTTCCTGCCCAGGAGACTCCCCCAAACTGAAACAACGCTTTAGGAGATTTTCAGATAAAATACAAGTATGTGCACAATATGCGCACCTTGCAGTTTTTCAAGAAAAACAACCCTTTACATTTGAAATACCCCCCACAAACTATATATTCCCTAGAAGTACACACCTCAAGCTTTCTAGGCGTACCAGGCTTGTTGACATGGATGCAGTTTTCTGGAAGTAATCCCTCAATGTATTCTTTGGTTGCACAGGGTTTCCCTAAAAATGAATAAAAAAGCAGAATCAAAACCACATTTTCCTAAATCTGAAAAAGCAACATCCCCCAAACAGAATGATACCCAACATGCATAGGTTCTGTCAAGGAAAGAGTTGCCAAACACACCAAAGTAAAGCATGCGCATAACGGTAATTTAACTTCAGATTTTCAGCTGTGCAGACAAAGTGCGCACCTTGTGCTTTTTCTACCAAACCAACCCTTTACATTTGGAATATCCCTCATAAACCATATATTCCCTGAAAGTACACATATTAAGATTTCTATGCGTACCCAACTTGTTGTAGTGGGCTCATCTTTCTGGAAGTAATATCTCGAAGAATTCTTAGGTTGCACAGGGTTTCACAAAAAAATGTATAAAAAAGCAGAATAAAAAACACATTTTCCTAAAATATCAATATGCAAATAAGAAAAAACAAGCTAAATCTGAAAGCGCAAGGTCCCCTGAGCAGAACAATACCCAACATGCATAGGTACCTGTAACCTTTTGACTGCCAGTCTACTTGAGATTTTGTCACCCTCTCCTGACAGGATATTTTTCACCATTTTGCGTGATGTTTAACTGTGATTTTTGCAGGAATTTCCAAGAAAATGACATATTTTCTTTTTGTGGCAGAGTTTAGGCTTTAACATGAAATGTCTTGTTTGTATTTTTTTTACTTTTTTAAATATTTTTAAATAAATAAATAAAAAAAAATATATATTTTAAATTGTCTCCTTTATTTTAAACAAAAACATTTATTTTATTAAAGAAAGCCATATTGCATGTGAAAGCCCCATTTCTCCCGATTACAATGATACCACATATGTATCGGTAGCCCCCCGTACCTGTCCAGGTGATCCCATAAACTGAAAAGAGCACTTTATAACATTTACAAATAAAATACAACTACTATCCACATAATAAAGGGTTAAATAAAAAAAAAATTGGTGTGGGGTCCCCCTTCACGGGGGGGGGGGGGGGGGGCACCATTTCTTGGGGGAATTTTAAGGTTTTTTTGGGAGGCAGGTAATGGGGGGTCTCTGGGTTAATGGCAAGTCACCCACTAGCCGCAGGTGACCCCCGAGCCCTGTGAACTGGTATAGGGGTCACATGGACCCCTTACCAGTTCACAAAGGGTTAAAAGTAAAAAAAAAAAAACACACAGAGACACACTTTAAAAAAAACTTTATTAAAAAAAAATATTTTTTTAATGATTTTTTTTAATACTTACCTCCCATCCATCCCTGTGTCCCACGCTGATCACTTAGGCTTCTGCTCTCCTGCTGGGTTACAGGTAACAAAGGGTTAATTAAAAAAAAATGACATAGGGTCCCCCCTCAAAGGGAGGGGGACCCCATTTTATTTTTTGGATTTTTAAGGGTTAAAACCCTTAAAAATAAAAAAAAAAAAAATGGCGTGAGGTCCCCCCTACCCAGCATAACCAGCCTGTGACCAGCTATGGGGGCTTGTAGAACAGGGCGCAGGGGCCAACTTTAGTGGCCCCTGGCCCTGCGGCTACAAGCCGTCATAGCCTAGGGCCACGGCTCTTCTGCCCCCCCCCTGGGCTTTGGGGAGGCAGGTAATTTGGGGGGCCAGGGGTTAATGGCAAGTCACCCACCAGCCGCAGGTGACTTGCCAGACCCCCGAGCCCTGTGAACTGGTATAGGGGTCACATGGACCCCTTACCAGTTCACAAAGGGTTAAAAGTAAAAAAAAAAACACAGACACACTTTTTAAAAAATATCTTTATTAAAAAAAAAATAAATGTTTTTTAATATTTTTTTTTAATACTTACCTCCCATCCATCCCTGTGTCCCACGCTGATCACTTAGGCTTCTGCTCTCCTGCTGCTGCTAGAAGCCTTTTATACCTACTGGGCTACAGGTAACAAAGGGTTAATTAAAAAAAAAAAATGACATAGGGTCCCCCCTCGAAGGGAGGGGGACCCCATTTTTTGGGGGGATTTTTAAGGGTTAAAACTTTTCGTCTCTGCAGTCGGCGAAGCATTCAGAAGATGATGTTGTTGAAGTTTTACAAGGTTGATGTGCGGGCCTCAGCGGATGCTGTTTTTGGCCGCAAAGTTCTGCAAGCTGCAGTAATTTAAGTTATGCATTATTCCTTTGGGATCCCCACCCATTATAGACACTGCTATTGGATGTCCCAAGTGTCATGAATATCGGGAAGTGGGGGGTGTGACATACTAGGAATAATACCATTTTGTGAGATACTCATCTGTAAAATGGTTATTACAAGTATGTCACACCCCCCACTTCCCCCGCCCTTTTTTGTTCGAGGGATCCTTTATATGGTGATTATTATTATTTCAAATAATTTTACAATTATTGAAATATAATTGGCTCTTTTTGCTCTAAGGGATCCTTTATTTGGTATTATTATTTCAAATAATTTGACAGTTATTGAATATAATTGGCTCTTTTTGTTCTAAGGGATCCTTTATTTGGTATTATTATTCTCATATAATTTTACAATTATTGAATATAATTGGCTCTTCCTGGTTCTTCACTGCTGTTTAAAAAGACTGAGGAATAGTGGGAGGAACCCAGTACTTATGGACCAGGAGGGGCTCCTTTTTTCCATGTCATCTCTGCAAGAACGCCCTCTACAGGCCGGGTTCCCAAGTGTCATGAATATCGGGAAGTGCGGGGTGTGACATACTCGTAATAACCATTTTACAGGTGAGTATCTCACAAAATGGTATTTTTTCTTGAAAAACTGCAAGGTGCGCATATTGCATAGCATAGTTGTATTTTATCTGAAAATCTCCAAAAGTGTTGTTTCAGTTTGGGGGAGTCTCCTGGGCAGGAAAGGGTGTCTACCTATACATATGTAGTACCACTGTAACCGGCAGAAATTGGGGTTTCACATGCAATAAGATTTTATTGACAAACTTACATTTTGTATTACAAAAAAACACTACAAATTGTAAAAAATGTTTTTTTTTATTTTTTTTGCACAATTTTCACCCAAAAATATTGAGAATACACTTAGAAAATGACAAACAAAACATTTCATGTTAAAGCCCAGGCTCTGCTGAAAAAAAACAATATATCACTTCCCTGGGAAATCCCTTCAAAAATCACAGTTGAACATGGGGAGCGCAAAATAGTGCAAAATAATCTGGCAACAAAGGGTGACAAAATCTCAAGGTAGGCTGGCGGTTAAAGGGTTAATCCTATACTTCTTCTTGGAGCCTAGGGGCTCTTTGTGTGCAGCCTTTGCCGAGCGCGGCTGCGGCGGCAGCCATTGTGGTTTAAGTCACTGGCCTTCTAAGAGACCCAAGAGGGGTAAGCTTAGGGGCTTATGGATTGCGCGCTGGTCCCGCTGTTTTTATATATTTATGCAGCTTCTTGGCCTTTTGCTTCAGAGTATATATATATATATATATATATATATATATATATATATATAATGAGTTAGTCATACTTTTTTGTTGTATAGGCTGTAATGTGAAGAGCTGCGGTGGTGATTGGACATCGGCATTATTATTATCATGATTATCATTATGATTATTATCTTTATTTTTATCAATATTATTATAATCAGTATTTATTAATTGTATTTATTATATTCCCAAGAGTTTTTTTTTTTTTTTAAAAAGAAAAATATATATATATATATAACAATAGAATTTTTTATATATTGATTTTTATGGGTTGGGAAAGGTTTTTTGTCTAATGGATTTTTTTCCTGTTTTATTTTTAGAATTGGAAGAAGGATAAAGAAGGGTTGTGGTTCCTCCCAGTCTCTTTGGGATTGGTTCAGGCCTAGGACCTTAGGTCTGTTTGCCAAATTAAAAAAAAAAAAAAAAAACATGAGGGAAGCATCAGGGGATAGTGATTCGGGCATCCCACTTGAGCAGGGCGGGCTCTGTCCCTTATGTAAGCTGGATCCCCTGGGTAGTTTCAGTACGGTTTGTTACGCTTGCGCCATGAGAATTGGTTTAGACCATAATAGAGCGGTGGCTCAGGTCTCTAGCCCAGCTATTGCTGGTGGGAGCGCGACGGCTCACCCATCCCTTACATCCCCCGGAGAGGGGGAAGGCACTGAGGCACAGGCGGATGTGGCGCACAGGTTGGATAACTTAGAGAAACAGTTATCCTTGGTCATTCCTAAGAAAGCCACCTATAGGCGGAGGCATTCGGAGCCTGTTTCTGAGGAAAGAGATTTATTTGCCTCTTTTGGGTCTGAGGAGGAGGAAGAGTATTTAGATGAGCAGCTCTCAGAGGGCGAGTTACGCTCTGGTGAAGAAGATAGTAATTCTATTTTATTCTCTTCTGATGAGGATCCTCTTCTCTCAGGTGAGACAGATGATTTACTTTCATCAGTTTTTGAAACCTTGAATATTACCCCTCATGAGGTGGCAAAAATAGGGAAGGACGACCTGTCTAAGCCAGTAAGGCAAAGGCAGGTGTTCCCGGAACAGCCGCATTTTTCCAGGATGGTGTTAAAGGAGTGGGAAACTCCTAAAAAGCTGCCGGCTGTTCCCAGGATCCTAGACGCTAGGTATCCTTTTCTGGCGGATATGATTAAGCTTTGGTCTTTTCCACCCGAGGTGGATTCTCCAGTATCAGACTTGTCTAATACTTCTATCATGCCATTGGCTACTATGGGATCTTTAAGAGATCCCACAGAGAGACGAATGGATCAGTTGGCCCGCCATGCTTTTGCTATGGTAGGTTCCTTTCTTCGCCCTGTTTGTGCCACGGCTATTGTGTCTTTGGCTTCAAGGAAGAAGGTGAAGAAGATTATGGCCAGGGCTAAGTCTCACAGGCTTATTCAAGAGTCCAAGGATTTTAAGGTTTGTTTGGACTTTAACTCTTTCGCTATCACTGCTATGGATGATGCGGTCAGGCTAGCTGCTAGAACTTCTGCTCTTCTTGTTGCCTTGCGCCGTTCCTTATGGCTAAGACAATGGTTGGTGGATGCCGCCGCTAAGAAAGCTCTTACAGATCTACCTTTTTTAGGGAGCAGACTTTGGAGAAAAACTGGACCATATGGTCAAGGATGGCAAACTTCCTCAAAGGAAGAGGGCGACTCGGCCTTTTCAGAGGCCTTCATCATATCAGCCCTTTTGGAGTGGCAGAGGTGCCTTCCGTTCTTGCTCCCGTAGAGATTTTTGGGGCAGAGGCAGAGCTCGTAATAGGGCAGGAGGGGCCTGGAGAAGTAGGCCCAAACCTCCAGCCAAGCCCACTCCAGCATGAGGGGGCGCCCTCACCCGAGCGGGTGGGGGGACGGCTCTTGCATTTTGCTCCTATCTGGAGACGCCACAGGGCGGATCTTTGGATCCAAGAGGTGGTGTCATCAGGCTACGAGATTGAGTTTGCAGCCAGATCGCTCGCAAGGTTCCTTCGGTCAGGGGCATCCCGGAACCAGCTAAAAGCAGATGCCCTGAGAGCCTCTGTGCAGCATCTACTTCAAGAAGGGGTAATTTGTCAGGTACCCTTTCAGGAAGGTCAGGGATTTTATTCCAACCTGTTTACAATTCCCAAAAAGGGTCAATTCGTCCCATTATAGACTTAAAGGGTCTCAACAAGTATATCCGGGTGATGCATTTCCGCATGGAGACTCTAAGGTCAGCGGTAAGATCAAGCCAGCCCGGGGATCTTATGACTACAATAGACATAAGGGACGCGTATCTTCATGTTCCGATTTTTCCAGGGCATCAGAAGTTCTTGAGGTTTGCCCTGGAAGACCAGCACTTCCAGTTTGTGGCACTTCCATTCGGGATATCCTCGGCTCCAAGAGTATTCGCCTAGGTCTTGGAAGGTCTCATGGCCATTTTCAGAAGCCAGGGGATATGCATTGTCCCATATTTGGACGATCTCTTAATTTCAGCCGGGTCTCCTCAGCAGATCATGAAGGATACGCAGACGGTCCAGTCAACTCTGGAAGAGTTCGGCTGGGTGATCAATTATCCGATGTTCCATATCATTCCGGCGCCAGTAAGGAATTTCTTAGGAATGACGCTGGACACGGTTCAGGCCAAGGTGTTTCTACCAGAGCAGAAGGCTCTGCTAATTTGGAATCAAATAGAGGCCTTACTGGCCTGCCGGCAGCCGACCATTCGGCTAGGGATGAAACTAGTAGGCCTTATGGTGGCCTGCTTCGAGGCTGTGCCTTTTGCCCAGTTTCACATGAGGCCTCTTCAGTTGAATCTGTTGGCAAGCTGGGATCGAGACCCGCAGTCGCTGGATCAAGTCTTTGTTCTGACTCTCTCGGCCAGGCAAATTCGGCTGTGGGGGTTGGACCCTCTGCACCTATCGGTAGGCAGGTCCTTTCTGACACCGCAGTGGCAGATCGTTGCCACGGATGCCAGTCTTACAGGCTGGGGGGGCATCTGACAAGCCCAGAAGATCCAGGGATAATGGGGTTCGAAGGAGAATCCGCTTCCCATAAATATATTGGAATTAAGAGCAATCCGGCTAGTGCTTCAGTATCTGACCCCCAGTTTAAGGGGACAGGCTGTCCAGGTCCAGTCAGACAATCGGATTGCGGTAGCCTATTTCAATCATCAGGGGGGTACTCGGAGCAAGAGTGCTCTAGAAGAGGTAAGCCGGATTCTGACTTGGGCAGAGGAGAATGTTCCCTGCATCTCAGCAGTTTACATCCCGGGGGTAGAGAACCAGGAGGCAGACGCTTTGAGCAGGAAGGCGCTGCGTCAGGGAGAATGGTCCCTCAGTCAGAAGATCTTTCAAGCCTTTTGCCTTCGCTGGGGGTGTCCGGAAGTGGATCTCTTTGCATCCAGACACAATCACAAGCGGCCAAAATTCAGGTCCCTGTCAAGGGACCCTCCCTGTCAACCTTTTGGGCAAGGTTCAAGCTCCTGTAAGTTTTTCTCCCGCTCCTGAGCCGGGTACTAAGAAAGATAGCTCAGGAGGGGGTACCAACCATTCTGGTGGTTCCTCGCTGGCCAAGGAGAAGTTGGTTTTCAGACAAAGCAGGGATGTCGGTAGACCATTGGTGCCTGCCAGTCGATCCAGACCTTCTCACACAGGGGGCGCTTCGGCACTCGAATTTACAGATGCTGGTTTTGACGGCCTGGCTATTGAGACCTCGATCTTAGCAGAGGAAGGTTTATTGGCTAAGGTTATTCATACCATGATTCAGGCCCGGAAGAAGTCGTCTTCCATGATTTATTACAGGGTCTGGCGGGCGTTCATATCCTGGTGTGAGGCTAGGAAATTTTCATGTAGAAAGTATTCAATTTCTAGAATTCTAGAATTTCTACAAAATGGCTTAGAAATGGGCCTACAATTAGGCACCCTAAAGGGGCTTGTATCGGCCTTATCTATTTTTTAAGTCCATCGCTATCAATAGGCTCATTAAAACTTTTTTTCAGGGAGTCAATCATGTCCGACCACCACGCAAGTCTATTTTACCGGTGTGGGACTTGAATCTGGTATTATCGGCTCTCCAGGGTGCTCCTTTTGAACCTATGATGGACGCTTCATTGAGCATGTTGACGCTTAAGGTGATATTTTTGGTGGCAATCACCTCGGTGCGGCGTGTTTCTGAGTTAGCCGCCTTATTTATGAAGTCTCCTTATTTTGAGTTACACAGAGACAAGGTAGTTTTTCGGTTTAAACCTGATTTTTTTTACCTAAGGTCGTTTTCTCCCTTTCACCTTAATCAAGAGGTAATTCTACCTTCTTTATGCCCTGTTCTGGCTAATGCTAAGGAAGGGGGAACTTCATTCTTTAGATGTAGTCCGAGCCGTAAGATATTACTTGGCAGCTACAGATTCCTTCCACAAGATGGATTTTCTTTTTGTTATATCGGAAGGGCTGAGAAAGGGGCTTCCACCAGCTAAAGCCACTGTCAGTAAATGGATTAGGCAGGCAGTAGAAAAAGCCTACTCGGCCAAGGGGAAGGAACCCCATTTTCGGGTCACGGCCCATTCTACTAGGGCTATTGGTGCTTCCTGGGCCTTTCAGCATCAGGCTTCAGTGGAACAGGTTTCATACATTCACCAAGTTTTACAAAGTGGATGTTAGAGCCTCAGCTGACGCTGTTGTTGGTCGAAAGATTCTGCAGGCGGTAGTGAAATGAACTACCTGCTGTTCTGTGCTGAGGATCCCGCCCATAGATGGCACTGCTTTTGGAGATCCCAAGTGTAAGGAGTGTCTGGAATGGATTGGAAGAAAAAAGGCAATTCTGTGAGTACTCACCTGTAGAATTGTTTTTTCTGGGAATCCATTTCAGACACTCCGGCCCACCCGTGTTTGGGGCATGATCTATCTTTTGATGTTTCTTTGATGGTGTTTAGTCTATTTATTTCACTGGCATGAAAAAAAAAATAAAAAAAAATAAAAATCTTTATTTACTCGTTTATCATTTATTTATTTTTTTTAGAGTATTCTGGCGAAGTTCGGTGTGAAGTAACATGGACTCTTATATAGGTGTTAGGCACTTACCTCACCGCCGGTCCGGGTCCCGCGGCGCGTTGCCGGGTGGCTCCCACCGGGCTGCGGCCCGACGGTCCCCGGGTCTGCCAGCTCCTCGGCACCGTCGCGGGGATCAGGGGCTGGCGGTGCAGGACGCCGTGGGTGGCCGCGTCGCAGCCCGCTCCGCGCGGCTGCGCGGCCCTGCGGCTCTCCCCTCTGGCTCGGCGCTTCCCCTTCCTGGCGGGGGCGCGCCCGATCCTCAACGTGCTCGCGCGCGCGAGCACGTCTGCTTTATGCCTCCCGGCGGCGCTTCCCCCAGCGCGCCCGCCGGGGGCGAGTTTAAAATGTCCAATCCGTGGCTGGTTCCTGGGATCGGACCCAGGGACTGGTCGGCCTGTCTGGCCTGGGCCGTCCAGCTCCTGGGACCGATCCCATTTCCTTGTTTGCACCAAGCACCTTCCTTCCCTCCTTTTTCCCTGTTTTCCATTGGCCAGACTTCCCTATATATTTGCACTGTTCCAGTTTCCCAGTGCCCGTTATAGCTTCTGGGTTCTGGATGTGTGCTGCTGTACTTGTGAAGATTTTGGATTTGGACCTTGACTATTCTTGCTAGCTGCCTGCCCTGACCTCCTGCTTTGCCTGACCACTCTCTTGCCTGACCCTCCTGTACCTCGCCTGTGACCTCCTGGAATTGACCTCGGCTACCCTCGACCATTCTCTGTCATCTCCCTTGGATACCTCGCCTGTGACCTCCTGGTTTGACCTCGGCCTGATTTACGGACTTTTCGCACCCGGCATCCTCATTCGGGATTCCCTGCCTAACACCAAGCTGCACCTTAAGCTACTATCCTTTGCGCCTGTTAAGTCCTGGGGGCAACCGACTGGGAGAGGCATTGCTCGTGTCTCCCACAAGCGGGGGCTTGTCTATAGGCAGAAGTGGCGGTGGAGATTGGGGGATACTGGCTTAAGACAGACGGGTGTTTGTACAATCCTGACATTATAACGGGCCAGAAAGAAGAATGGACCAAATTCTGGAGCAGGTGCAGGCCCTGACGGCGGCGGTGGAGCACCTGGCTCATCGAGTTGCGGCCCAGGAGAACCGTCCAACTCCCATTGTCCCCACTTCTCAGGGGACTCCGGCCGCAATGACGGTGGAACCCAAGATCCCGCTCCCTGAAAAGTTTTTTGGCGATAGGGCAAAATTTGCCAATTTCCGGGACGCTTGTAAACTATACTTCCAGCTTCGCCCGGTCTCCTCGGGCTCACAGGAACAAAAAGTGGGCTTGATTATTTCCCTGTTACATGGAGACCCTCAGTCCTGGGCCTTTAGCTTATCAGCTCAGGACCCCATCCGCCAGTCGGTGGATAGTTTCTTCGCTGCAATGGAGGTCCTTTATGATGATCCTGACAAAGGGGCCTCAGCTGACGCTAAGTTACGTACCCTCCGCCAGGGACGCCGTCCAGCCGAGGACTACTGTTCCGAATTCCGGCGTTGGGCAGTTGACTCACGCTGGAACAATCCTGCCCTCTGTGGCCAATTCCGATTAGGTCTGGCTGACTCTATCAAGGACACCCTGGTGAACTACCCGGAACCCCAAACACTGGATGAGTTAATGCATTTGGCCATCCGCATTGATCGCGGACTCCGGGAAAGGCGCCTGGAGAAAGGATCACATTCTGAATCCGCTGCAAAATCTGAGGCTCCCGTCGCTCAACCTTCTGAAGAGCCTATGCAGCTAGGTGCCACCAGGCTCACCGAAGGCGAGAGACGACGACGCCTATCCGAGGGGCTCTGTCTTTACTGTGGTGGGACCGGCCACATGGTTAGACTTTGCCCAAAGAAACCGTCGGGAAACTTCAGAGCCTAGGGGGTTTCGAGGGGGCCCTCCTAGGCTGTAAGGTATCTCCTCAAGTATCGTCTCCAGTTTTTGTCCCAGTTCAGTTTATGATTGGTGCTAAATATATTAATCTAAAGGCTCTTCTCGATTCTGGAGCAGCTGGGAACTTCCTAGACTCTGATCTAGCACAGACTCTAGGAATTATGGCACAGACCTTGCCTACTCCTATCCGGGTGTCAGCCATTGATGGCACTCCAGTGGCCGGGGGGTTAGTTCGGTTCCAATCACCTCCCATGCAAATCAAAGTAGGAGCCAGTCATTCTGAGGTTATCAGGTTCCTGATTTTGAGCATGCCTGGTACCCCCTTGATTCTGGGGTTGCCATGGCTGCAGGAGCATAATCCTCAAATTGACTGGGTTTCGGGGCAAATTACCAAGTGGGGACACCAGTGTTTCCGGAACTGCCTAGAATTTCCCCTCAGGGTCACGCGCCTACTCCCTATGGGGATTCCTACTCCATATTTGGAGTTTGCTGATGTTTTTTCAGAAAAGGCAGCGGACAAACTTCCTCCCCATAGACCTTGGGACTGCCCAATAGAACTGCTCCCTGGTACGATGCCTCCCAGAGGGAGAATATTTAATTTGACCCGAGCAGAAACCCTTGCCATGCGGGAATATATCGCCGAGAACTTAGAAAAAGGGTTTATTCGGCCTTCATCTTCCCCAGCAGGGGCAGGGTTTTTTTTTTGTGGAAAAAAAGGATGGGGGACTTCGCCCCTGTATCGATTACCGGGGCTTAAATAACATCACGGTAAAAAATAAATATCCCCTACCGCTTATTGAGGGACTCTTTACGCAGGTGGTCGGGGCGCAGGTCTTCTCTAAACTAGATCTCCGAGGGGCCTATAACCTCATAAGAATTAGGCAGGGGGACGAGTGGAAAACAGCCTTTAATACCCTTGAAGGGCATTATGAATATTTGGTTATGCCCTTCGGCCTGTGCAATGCCCCTGCGGTCTTTCAAAGTTTTGTCAATGAAATTTTCAGGGATTATCTTGGCCGGTTTATGGTTGTCTACCTAGATGACATTTTAATTTTTTCTTCATCCCTTGATGAGCATCGTAAACATGTGTGCCTAGTTTTGCAGAAACTTAGGGAGAATTGTTTATATGCCAAACTAAAGAAATGTCAATTTGAGGTATCTGAGGTTCCGTTCCTCGGTTACATTATCTCCAAATCTGGTCTGTCTATGGACCAATCTAAGGTGAGGGCTGTTTTAGAATGGGAGCAGCCCAGAGATCTGAAGGGCCTGCAGAGGTTTTTGGGTTTTGCCAATTTTTATAGAAGGTTCATTAAGAATTTCTCTACCCTGGTTACACCACTAACTAACTTGACTAAGAAAAGCGGGTACCCCCCGGTTTGGCCGGCCCAAGCTGTCCAGGCCTTCGGGAATCTTAAGAGGGTATTTAGCGTTGCTCCCGTCCTAGTCCATCCCGATGAACAACGACCTTTCCTTGTGGAGGTGGATGCTTCAGAGATAGCGGTCGGAGCGGTCTTGTCCCAATACTACGGCTCACCTGCACGCCTCCATCCATGTGCCTTCTTTTCCAAAAAATTCTCAGCGGCCGAAAAGAATTATGATATCGGCAACAGAGAATTACTGGCCATCAAACTTGCCTTCCAGGAATGGAGACACTGGCTGGAGGGGGCTCAGTATCCAGTTACGGTCTTTACGGACCATAAAAATCTGGAATACATCCAGTCCGCCAAGAGGTTAACTCCTAGACAGGCTCGCTGGTCCTTATTCTTTTCTCGGTTTAATTTTTCTATAACGTATAAACCCGGGTCTAAGAATATAAAGGCGGACGCCCTGTCTCGGAGTTTCTCTCCCCCTGACTTACCGGAAAGGGTGGTTTCTCCCATCGTACCTCGCTCCCTAGTGGTGGCCGCCATTCAACCCCAACTTCCTGATCTTACTCAGTTCCAGGCCCAAGCTCCTCCTGGGAAACCCGCGTCAGCCCTGTTTGTGCCCTCTACTTACCGGTCTGAGTTTTTGTCCCATTTTCATGATACCAAAACAACCGGTCATCCAGGGATTAAGAAAACCATAGCTTTATTGTTACGCCAAGTTTGGTGGCCTTCTCTCAGGAAGGACGTTCAAAGGTTTGTCTCCGCTTGCAAAGTCTGTGCCCAAAGTAAGTCCTTGAGGAGCTCACCGGAAGGCCCACTCCTTCCATTATCCATTCCTGCCTCCCCGTGGACACATCTGGCCATGGATTTTGTTACTGACCTTCCTCCGTCTCAGGGTCATACGGTCATTTGGGTAATTGTGGACCGCAAGATGGCCCATTTCGTCCCTTTAAAGAAACTCCCCTCAGCTCAAACTCTTGCTCAACTTTTCATTACTCATGTCTTTAGGATTCATGGTATTCCCATGGATGTTGTTTCGGATAGGGGGGTCCAGTTTGTCTCCCGGTTCTGGAGGGCTTTCTGTGCCAAGTTGGGGTTCACTGTCTCCCTTTCCTCGGCCTTTCATCCGCAATCGAATGGTCAAACCGAGAGAACGAACCAGTCCCTGGAACAATATTTGCGCTGTTTTACGGCGGGTTCTCAGACTGATTGGGCCTTCTTCTTACCTTTTGCGGAATTTGCTTTTAACAACGCTACGCATTCATCCACAGGGGTTTCTCCTTTCCACTGTGTTTATGGCAAGGATCTGAAGTTTTCTGCTCTTTCGGACCAACCCTCTAGAGTTCCCTCCGTGGATGAATGGGTTTCCAAATGGCCAGGGGAGTGGAATAAAATCCAACAACACCTAACTAGGGCCGCTTGTTTACAGAAAAAATTTTCTGATCGCAAGCGATCGTCTAATTCTAACTTTAAAGTGGGTGACTGGGTTTGGCTTTCAACCAAGAACTTGGCGCTACGCCAACCCTCCGCTAAGTTAGGACCTAAGTTTATTGGCCCATTCCCCATAACACACAAAGTTAATCAGGTGACATACCGGTTGGCCCTCCCCTCATCCATGAAAATCTGTAAATCCTTTCATGTTTCACTTCTTAAGTCCGCAAGAAACCATGAACCTAATAGTCCTCCTAGTCCTGTGGTAGTTGATGGGCATCAGGAGTTTGAGGTTGCCCGGGTCCTTGATTCTCGTTTCTTTCGGAACTCTCTTCAATATCTTATTGACTGGAAGGGATACGGTCCGGAAGAAAGATCTTGGGTTCCTGCCAGAGAAGTTCATGCACAGAATTTAGTAAAGAAGTTTCATAGAGAGAATCCTTTAAAACCCAGTTTGGAGGGTCCAGTGGCCCCTCCTCAGGGGGGGGGTAATGTTAGGCACTTACCTCACCGCCGGTCCGGGTCCCGCGGCGCGTTGCCGGGTGGCTCCCACCGGGCTGCGGCCCGACGGTCCCCGGGTCTGCCAGCTCCTCGGCACCGTCGCGGGGATCAGGGGCTGGCGGTGCAGGACGCCGTGGGTGGCCGCGTCGCAGCCCGCTCCGCGCGGCTGCGCGGCCCTGCGGCTCTCCCCTCTGGCTCGGCGCTTCCCCTTCCTGGCGGGGGCGCGCCCGATCCTCAACGTGCTCGCGCGCGCGCGCGAGCACGTCTGCTTTATGCCTCCCGGCGGCGCTTCCCCCAGCGCGCCCGCCGGGGGCGAGTTTAAAATGTCCAATCCGTGGCTGGTTCCTGGGATCGGACCCAGGGACTGGTCGGCCTGTCTGGCCTGGGCCGTCCAGCTCCTGGGACCGATCCCATTTCCTTGTTTGCACCAAGCACCTTCCTTCCCTCCTTTTTCCCTGTTTTCCATTGCCCAGACTTCCCTATATATTTGCACTGTTCCAGTTTCCCAGTGCCCGTTATAGCTTCTGGGTTCTGGATGTGTGCTGCTGTACTTGTGAAGATTTTGGATTTGGACCTTGACTATTCTTGCTAGCTGCCTGCCCTGACCTCCTGCTTTGCCTGACCACTCTCTTGCCTGACCCTCCTGTACCTCGCCTGTGACCTCCTGGAATTGACCTCGGCTACCCTCGACCATTCTCTGTCATCTCCCTTGGATACCTCGCCTGTGACCTCCTGGTTTGACCTCGGCCTGATTTACGGACTTTTCGCACCCGGCATCCTCATTCGGGATTCCCTGCCTAACACCAAGCTGCACCTTAAGCTACTATCCTTTGCGCCTGTTAAGTCCTGGGGGCAACCGACTGGGAGAGGCATTGCTCGTGTCTCCCACAAGCGGGGGCTTGTCTATAGGCAGAAGTGGCGGTGGAGATTGGGGGATACTGGCTTAAGACAGACGGGTGTTTGGTACAATCCTGACAATAGGGCCTCCCAGCCTGCCTCTATTTTATGTTTTACTGCATTTTAAGTAACTGATCTAGGTTAGGAGGCAGCTGCTACTTATGGGGCCGGGAGGGGACACGCCTTTTTTTGTCTTGCAGTCACATCCAATCAGCAAGGAGGTAATCCCAAGTGTAAGGAGTGTCTGGAATGGATTACCAGAAAAAACAATTCTACAGGTGAGTACTCACAGAATTGCGTTTTTACAAAGATATAAGCAGGACCAATGGCGCACCTCGGACAGGAAGGATTTATGATTATTTCATTCCTGGACAATCTTTTACTCCTGAACAAGTCAGAAGAGGCACTGCTAACAGACTTAGAAATGCTTGAAAACCTTGGGCTGGGTGATCAACCTAGTGAGGTCAAATCTAGTGCCCAGTCATTTTTCTCTTCCATTTTACTTCAGAACATCAGGATAATTCAGTAATGATAGGGTTAACCTTGACTGAAGGGTGTGACTGCAAGACAAAGGCGTGGCTCCACTTCCCAGCCTATATCCTTCTGGCAGACTTCCTACACTCCAGTTTCTTTCTTGCAGTAAGACTGACTGCAGGGCTCTATTGGACTCCCCTCCCATTTACTTTTTGTTTCTAAGATTATACCTTGGAAGCGGGGGCAAGACCCTGTCTGGCTTCCTAGGTCCCTTATGCTCCTCTAATCTGGATGGACCCACTATGCCTCCTCAGCTAAACTGTATTCGGATCAGGATGGTAAGGTAAGTGCCAGGGTCCTTTTGAGTGCCTTGGCACTCTGGCTGAAGTCTTTCATTGAAAAGCAAATCAGCCACAGGTTTTTGTCAGTTGAGCCTAATTGAGGTGACCAAGGGAATTATTTCCCCTCTTTTATTGCTCTTATTGCTCTTTCCCACGTGTTTGTGTTTTACTGGTTGTAAAATTCAAAATTCAAACACCTTTTTGCGGAGCGGAGCTAAGGCGGCAGCGAGGAAAAATTATGTCCTCAGTCCGTTGCCATGGAAAAATTTTCAGCTTGGCAAAGTTCCGAGTACCGGGCGCAGCGCGGTTTCTCACTCCGCCTCTGTGGAAAGATTTTCGGCTTAGCAAAGTTCTGAGTACCGCGACAATCTCCGGTTCTTCTGAGTGGCTCAGCGCGTTCCCTCTGTCCGCCTCTGTGGAAAGATTTTCTGCTTAGCGTAGTAGCTAGCACTGCTGAGATCTTCGGTTCTTTTCAGCGTCACTGCGCGTTTCCTCTGTCCACCTCTGTGGAAAGATTTTCTGCTTAGCGTAGTAGCTAGCACTGCTGAGATCTTCGGTTCTTTTCAGCGGCACTGCACGTTTCCTCATTCCGCCTCTGTGGAAAGATTTTCGGCTTAGCGAAGTAGCTAGCTCCGCCGACGATCTTCGGTTCTTTCAGCGACACAGAGCGGTTCCTCTGGCCGGAGACGCCGGAAGATTTTCGGCTTAGCGAAGTAGCTAGTACCGCCGATAATCTCCAGTTCTTCTCAGCGGTACAGTGCGGTTCCTCAAGCCAGGGATGCTGGAAGATTTTTGGCTTAGCGAAGTAGTTAGCACCGCCTATAATCTCCGGTTCTTCTCAGTGGTACAGCGCAGTTCCTCAAGCCGGGGACGCTGGAAGATTTTCTCGGTTTAGCGAAGTCACTAGCTTCGCTAAAGCCGCCGGTTCTCCTTCGTGATGTGGCACGTTTTACACACCGACTCCGTTGAAACATTTTTGGCTAGGCAAGGTGTCTAGCACCGCCGATATCGCAATTCCCCTTTGGCAGCACATAATTTCTGGGGTTGTTGGCCAGCAAAAGGGCTGCTCTGAGCCGCTGCACGGCCACCCTCAAGTGGACCTAAACCTTCTGGTAGGTCATTCTTTTTGTTTTATTTTTATTGTTTAATTCTATATGATTATAGATTGGGAAAGGGCAAAGTAATATAATATTAATATATAATTATAGGGTGGTTTACCACTCAGAGGACTCACAGTAGTCTTGTGACTGTCGAGAACTGTTATATACTTGGTCTCAGATCCCCAGGGATGAAGACTAGTATTATTTTTCACCATGACTGAGGCATCTGGGGTAGTTGGATCTGGGCTTATCAGATTTACCCCATGTCCAGTATGCATGCAGTGGCACTGGACAAGGATAGCACGGTATGCAGGGATTATGCTACTGTTGTAGTGGATAGGGAAGACAGTTGTCCACCCTCCCTGTCGTTGTTGCCCTCTTAGCCTTAAAGCTCTCTTGGCAGCCTTCAAGTGGACCGAACCTTTAGTGCATCATTTCGGCCACTAAGGTTTTAAAAAAATATATATATTTTTTCCTCTGAGTTTTGTGATGAGGATATTGTGGGTGCTTAGTCTCCCTCTCAGTTTTTAAACTGTCGGCAGGTTCTTTTCAGTTGAAGAGGATATATGTGGCTGCCATACTCTTCCAGGTGGGGAGGATTCATCCAGTAGGGACTCGGATTTAGAGTCTCCTACACAAGGAGGCGCTTAGGTAAGATGGTTGGTTGATTACTCCATTTTGGAGGATTTTTGCAGTGCATATGTGATATGTGAAAAGGATTGAATAAGGTTCAGGAGGGAAGTGTTTTTAAGAAGAAGCTTAATGATAGAACAAGGGGGCACAACCTGAAGCTAGTCGGGGGGAAGAACAGGAGCAATGTTACAAAATATTATTTTACAGAAAGAGTAGTAGATGCTTGGAACAAACTTCCAGCAGAGGTAGTTGAAAAATCAACAGTCACTGAATTTAAACATGCCTGGGATAAGCACACATCTATCCTAAGATAAAGAGTACATACAGTATACACATAAGGGCAGACTAGATGGATCGTATGGTCTCCTTCTGCCATCAACCTTCTATGTTTTCTATGTTTTCTATATGCATTTTTTATCTGATCAATAGGGAATGGCAGAAGTCAATCGTCTACTGCCCATTCCTAAAGGAAGTGCTTGATACTTGTATCCATCAGATCAGATTGAGTTATGATCTCACCCTCTTGGACACTCTGGTGGCAGGACTTTAGTTATGCCATTCTTTGATAATGTTTCTCTAAAAGATCCAGCGGATAAGTGCATGGATACGGTGGTACATCATGCTTTATGGGGTCGACCTTGCGGCCGGACTGTGCTAGATCCATAGAATCTTGGTGAGCAACTGGACTCTAAGACTCACGGGTCATTCACGGAAGTCATACTCCTTCTGTTTTGTGCAGTTATCCTTCGAGCTATCATCAGCACCAAGGGTGTTTACCAAGGTGCTAGCAGATCTCATGTTTTCTTTAAGAATTCAGAATATACATATAACCCCTTGCTTAGACGATCTGTATTATAGGGGCCCCAGAAGGTTACACAGACTGTTGGATAGACATTGCATATCTGACTATCCAGTCAAATTCTTCTAGAGTTTCTGGTAATGTCTTTTGACGCATCTCAGGCAAAAGTTTTTTCTTCCAGAACAGAATAGATTTTACTTCAGGCCAAGGTACAGGGTCTCTTGTCTTGCTCTCAACCGAGAATTCGTCAAAATGTCTCTGTTGGGCTTGATGGTGTCTTGCTTCGAGGCAGTGCTCTTGCTCAGTTCACACAGGACCCCTGCAGAAAGAAGGCTGAACTGGATGGGCTAAAATTCTATTCAGCCTTACATACTATGTCACTACGATTTGCTCAGGATCAGGGATCAAAGCACACAGACTCTGGATCACTCTTTTTGCATGGCACAGTCAACAGGGCAGTTGCTAGCTTGGCGGCTAGGTCTTCGGCCTCTTCAGATCGGCAAATTCTTCCTTCCAGTACAGTGGAAGATCATCTCCGCAGATGCTTGTCTAGCTGATTGGGGAAATGTCATGGATGATCCAGGGTTGGTGCTGTCCAAAGGGAGAGCAGACTTCCTATAATATCCTGATTGCAATTCTATTATGTCTCAGACATTGGACATTCCATCTAAGGGGCATCCGGATTTAGACAATCAGACGGCCGTGGTATATATCAACCACCAAGGGCGTTCCAGATGCAGGAAAGCACTCATGGAAATGAGCCAGATTTTCCTTGTGCCGTGAAGAAGGCTCCATGCATCTACATATACCTGGAGTGGTCAACTGGCAGGCCAATCATCTCAGCAGCTAGTCCCTGCATCAGGGGGAATGGTTTCTGAGTCAGGGGTCTTTCAATCTCTATGCATGCACTGGGGGATTCCAGTCACAGATCTCTTCTATCACGGCACAATCGAAGAGTTCCAAAGTTTGTGTTCCATTCCAGTGATCCTCTAGCAATGTAACAGAGGCTCTGACTCTTCAGGGTCAGCATTCTAGCTTCCTTATGCATTCCCTCTGATTTCACTCCTGGGTCAAGTATTAGAAGACTTAGCTTGTGAGGGAGGCCCAACCATTCCGGTGGCTCCTCCGTGGCCAAGAACAAGCTGTTTCTCAGACATAGTAAGGATGTCAGAGTTTACCGACAATACAGTTCTTCAAATAGTAAAGAAAGAACAGCGCTTATAGAAATGCTCAGCTGCAGCCTGACCGGTTGGCTAAACCGTGGGGTTGAAAAGACAATAAAGGTGATAGATCTAGCAGACAACAGACAAGCTGCCTGTGGCTGTCAGTCTATCTGCAGGCGCGCTAATTTCTGTAGGATGCTCAGGTGTGATAAGATGGGATGTTTAATCTTATCCTTGTTTTCCAAGTATCCTTAAATATTGTTGTTACTGCAAAGTCAAATGAGATTTTTGCGTTTGCAGTTTAATATTTATTACTCAATACATTTATAAAGTAACATACCTACTATAGAATTGACTCTAAATAGGTAAAATGAAATGGGACTTACCCACCAGGCCCGGCGGTAAACACCTAACCTGGGCCACTTTTAAATATGACTTATAGTTTAAGTAGATGAGGATCCCACTCTGTGATGTAGAAAGACGACTTCTTTTATTCAAATTAAAAGTGGAGATGCAAGACAGACCATGGAACGTGCCACAATCAATAATCTGTCAATTGTATACAGCGGTCCCTTTAAAACTTCAGCAGCAGCTCCTCTATGTATATGGCGCTGGCATGAAGTCCCAGGATGTGTATCCAAAAGTTCAGAGCTTGTCTATAAGCTCTACACAGTCAGTTAGTTGATAATAAAATAGTCCATGAATAAAATCCTTTCCAGCTGGTTTCAGCCAGTCAGCACAGTCAGCTGGTAGTGAAGTGTAAAGTCCCGACGCGCGTTTCGATTTCTCGTCTACAGTTCTTCACACAGGGGCCTCTAGAGCATCCCAACTCATGAGTTTTTGGCTTAACGGCCTGGTTATGAAACCTCCATCTTGACAGAAAGTGGCCTCTCGGCCAGAGTCATTCAGTCTATGATTCAGGCTAGGAAGAAGTCTTCATCAATGATCTACTGTAGAGTCTGGCGTGCCTTTATCCCTTGGTGAAAGTCCAGGGGGTTCTCTTCTAGAGTTTTTTTTCCGTCGTCAGAATTTTGGATGTTTTTGTAGAAGAGTCTTGATGAAGTTCTTCAATTGAGTACGTTCTAAGGATGAATATCCGCTTATCTATCCTCAGAATCCCATCGCTGAGAATGAATTTATCAGAACATGCTTTACAAGCTCATGTGCGGCCTACTTGTAACCCAACCGGTTTGGGAACTGAACTTGTTTTATCAGCTCTTCAGGGTCCTCCTTTTTGAGCCATGGTAAATGTGTCATTAAGTCTAAGGGTGCTTATGGTTATCTTTTAGTGGCAATAATCTCAGCAGGGCGGTTTCTGAATTAGCAGTTCTTCAGTAAGCCTCCATTTTTATTTAGTGTTTTAGGATTTTCTTCCTAAGGTGTTTTTTCATCTTAATGAAGAGATGGTTTTGCCTTCCTTATGTCCTGCTCCAGTGTCTGATAAGGAAGGGGGTTCTTCGCTGGCTGGATGTAGTGAGTTTAGTGAGAGCACTAAGCTATTATCTCACTACTACACAATCTTTCCATAATTTGGACTTCATTTTGTCATACCTGAGGGTCCACAGAAAGGTCTACCACCAGCCATCAGCCGATGGACTAGACAGGCAGTGGTAAGAGCCTATTTCCCTAAGGGGAAGGTTCCTCCTTTTAGGACTACTGCTCATTTGACACGAGCTGGTGGAGTTTCTGGGGCTTCAGCATCAAGCTTCAGTAGAAAAAGTATATGAAGCGCTAGTCTTCAATTCATACATTTACCGAATTTTATAGGGTAGATGTTTGAGCCTCAGTGGATGTGAATGCCTGTAGAAAGTTATTACAGGCTGTAGTAACTTAGAGGCTTTTAAGAAATCTTATTCCTGATAAAGGGGATAAGGTTTTTCTTTTGGGGGGGGGGGATCTCACCCGAATCCAGGGTACTGCTTTTGGACATCTCTATCGTTACTGAATTATCCTGATGTCCTGAAGTAAAATGGAAGAGAAAAGATCATTTTGTGAATACTCACCTGTAGAATTGATGTCTCTTCTATTATTACTTCAGGACATCAGGACATCCCTCCCTGTCTGCTAGGTTGATATATCCATGTCTTGGATGCCTAGTCTTAGTGGAGTGGTAATAATAGATACATATTTATAATCAGAGAGAGGAGTCTTGTATATTCTTGGTGTGCCACACACCCCGCTTCACTTTTAAATATTCTTCACTTAATGGGTTAACTCACCGCCAGGTGACGCAGTGCAGAGAGGAAGTCTTGTAACGAGCCCCCTTCCGGCCTATATATACCTGGTACCTCCCTTCAATCACCAGTATTTTTCTCTCTGCTTGACGACAGGACAGAAGATTGAAGTCTCCTGCTTACAGGTAGCCGGGGTCTTGCCCCGGCACCCCCCTTTTGGTCTATTTCTGCCCGGTTTGAGTGTTTATACCTTGATGGTGGAATGGAAGCCTCCCAGCCTAGGCTGCTCACTGGGCAAATGGTAGATGGCACTTTAAGTGCCTAGGAGCTTATCTCCTCCGCTCGACCTCATGCGTGGGGCAATGCGGCTATCGGGCATGGTGATCCGGAAATGGGATGCCCCTGTCCCGAGGGTCCCCGTAGCCCCTTTCTCTCCCGTTACGATCCCTTCTCCCTTCACTATGGGGGGGGGGGGGTAGAGGGATGTGTATTGTGTGTATGGTTTACTGTATGTTCATGTGTTTTGCTTATTTCAACATTGTCAGGCTGCACTGCAAGTGAGTGTGCATATGGCTTGACTTTGATTCCTCCTTATATGGCAGTCTCTGTTTTGCGGCCTGCTGCTGCTGGCCTGTAGAGCCAGAGCTTTAGGGGTGACCGGGGCAGGCTGTATGGTGTCAGGCTTGCTTTTGGCTGCCTGCGCTTTTCTCACCTTGTCCAGCTCCCCTCCCCCCTCCGCTTTTCTCCTTTGTTTTAATCGGCCACTCCCGCCTTCCCTGACATTTTCTGCCTGTCTCCACCACCTCTTTGGTTGGGTGCTGGGCTTTTGTAAGCCTTACTGGGGCAGGTAAGCGGCCTCACCTGGTGGGGCCGTCTATATTTTTATGGGTTTGACTGTTTATTAAAAAGTAATATATTTAATGGAAATATACTTTTGTTTTAAAAAAAAAAAAAAAGGGAAAAATATATAAGGAGGAAAATCAGAGGCCAGTTTTATTGCCTCTTCAAAGCACTTGGTGCTGTGTATGTATGTTATATTGCATGTTGCCATTGGTTTCTGGGGGTTTTTACTGTTGGTTGTTTTTTCCCCACAGATCCTGGGATTCCTTCAATTAGTAGTCTCCCAGTTCTTTATTGCCTGGCTAGTCTCTTTTTCTCCTAAATTGGGACATATTTATTTATATATACTTGCGTATATATATTTAAAAAAAAAAAAAAAAAAAAAAATAATATATATATATATATATATATATATATATATATATATATATATACAATCTATATTTATATATAGATTATTAAGGGGGACCTTCCTTTTTGAAAAAAAAAAAAATATATATATATATATATATATATATATATATATAAAAATCCTCCCTTCCGGGACATTTACAAATAAGGGGGCATCCCGGGTTGGCTTATGCCTCAAAGCCCAAAAATTGCGAATACCATAAATCACCATATGGAGGCTTCCGTTATTGCCGGAAACGGTTTTTCTGAGCCATTCGGGGGGTGCGTAAGTTGTGGGGCTCTACTCCCAGCTGATGATGTCTTTATTTGCATCCCTTGTGCAAAGCAGAGCGTTGCGCGCCAGTCTGTTGCTTCGGCTGCTTGGCCCATCGCAACCTTCATCATCGCCTACCTCGCCCTCCCCGTTCCGGACCCCGCATTACACTGTCAAAAGTGGGGATTCGCAGTCCGAGGTGGTGGCACGGTCGGCCAGCCCCCGGAAAGTAGTGCCTGTTAAAGCAGGGTTAAAGGCCGCTGCAAAACGGAGGCACCTGACTCCGGTACCTTCGGCTCCACAGGACGAGTTATGTGAGCCTGTGGAATGGCCCGATGGATCCCCGAACGAGGAAGAATTCCTGTTGGAGTCAGATGAGCCTGCAGATCAGCTTGAGGCTGATGCGATTGGCGATTGGTCGGAGGGGGTTGTTTTTGACACCCCCTCCATTCTGGCTCAAATGTTTAAAATTTTGAATTTAGGTCCACCTGAGGCTGTCACCCTGCCAAAGGGTCAGTTGTTTAAGGAGCCTCAGCCGCGTTGGGTTTTTCCCAGACAACACCACTTTGAGAGGGTGGTCCTTAAGGAATGGGAACATCCCACGCGGTTATCTGGAATCCCTTCCAGTTGGGAAAAGCGTTATCCTTTCCGCCAGAGTTGGTAAAGCTTTGGTCTGTCCCTCCTGACGTCGATACCCCTGTGCTAGGGCTCTCCAGCACGGCTATGGTACAGTCTGCTGAGACCGCTGTCCCTAAAGATGGGGAAGATCGTCGGATTGACCAATACGCGCGCCATGGTTTTATTTATTCCGGGTCAGCGTTGCGCCCGGTGTGTGCTTCAGCCCTTCTTCTATTGGCGATTAGGTCTTTAATTCAGGGGCTATATGAGGATCTCAATCCCGCTTGTAAACAGTTTACTGCGCTTAAGCAGTGTGAATCTTTTGTGTCCTATGTCCTATCCGCTCAGAACGATGCGCTGGCTATGAGTAGCAAGGCAGCGGCTATGCTGGTGGCTATTCGCCGGTCAGTATGGCTGCGTCAGTGGTCGGCGGACGCAGTTTCTAAGAAGGTGCTCACAGCTCTCCCCTTTTTGGGGTTGCGTCTGTTTAGGGAGAAAATGTATTCAGTCGCAAAGGGTGGTAAGATGCCACAACGCAAGAGGCCTCGTGGCCCCTTTAGGGGGGCAGGTTCCGGTAGGCCTTCCTTTCGAGGATTCAGAGCGGGCAGGGGGGCTTCCTTTCCCGCTACCAGAGGTGCAGGTTGGACTCGGGGGAAGGGGCCGTGGCCGGCCCACTCAGTCCTGGGGCACCAAGCCCAAACCTGCTGATAAGCCCTCTCAGCAATGAGGGGCTGCCCTCACCCGTGCGGGTGGGGGGACTATGGCGACACTTCTCCCAGGTTTGGAACCAAGTGGTTCTAGGCAGATGGATCCAGGAGGTAGTGTCGGCCGGTTACGACCTGGAATTCGAGTCCCCGAGAAAGATGGGTCGGTTCGTCCCGGCCTGGACTCTCATCAACACAGAGTGTTTCTTCCTTTTGCCCAAATTCACACGAGAACGCTTCAGCTTTTTCTGTTAGCGTCTTGGGACCAGCAGCCTCGGTCGCTGGATCAGTCCTTCCAGTTGTCCTCCCGGGTCCGGCAGTCCCTCCTGTGGTGGTTGGTCTCGACCAATCTGGTGTAGGGCAGGTTTTTCCTGACCCTCCTTTGGAAAATTGTCACTGCGGACGCCAGTTTGTCGGGATGGGGCGGATTCTGGAAGGAGCTGCAGTTTCAGGGGCAGTGGGGACCTCAAGAGGCCCACTTACCCACCAATATTCTGAAACTGAGAACCATCCGTCGGGTGCTTGCTCTCCTGACTCAGCACGTTCTGGGCCTTCCGGTCCAGGTGCGTTCAGACAATCAAACAGCGGTTGCTTACATCGGTCATCAGGGAGGGACTCGCAGTCTGAGTGCACTCAGAGAAGTGTCCCTGATCCTGACCTGGGCGGTGTCCCATGTTCCTTGTCTCTCGGCGGTTTACATTCCAGAGGTGAAGAACCAGGTAGCGGACCGGTTGAGCAGGGGCTCTCCCCGTCTGGGAGAATGGGCTCTCCATCCTCGGGTGTTTCGCTCACTGTGTCTCCGATGGGGGACCCCGGAGGTGGACCCGTTTGCCTCTCGCAGGCTCCCGAACTTCGTGTCGCTCTCCCAGGATCCTCTGGCTCTGGCAGTGGACGCCATGTCCCTGAGCTGGGGAGTTCTGGGATTTCTATACCTGTTTCCTCCAATGCCCATGCTGGGCAGGGTGCTTCGGAAGTTGGCTCTGGAAAAGGTGTCCGCCGTTCTCATGGCCCCAAGGTGGCCAAGGCGAGTGAGGTTCGCAGACATCGTTCGGCTGGCAGTGGACCAGTTCGTTCTGCCTCTTCGGCCCGTTCTGCTCACTCAGGGTCAATTGTGTTACCCCAATTTACCAGCGCTGGGTTTGATGGCCTGGCTGCTGAAACCTCCATCCTGAAGGAGGAGGGTCTTTCGGATTCAGTCATTAAGACTCTGATCAGTGCCCGGAAGAGGTCTTCTTCCGTCACCTACTATAGGACTTGGAAAGCCTATATCGCTTGGTGTGAGATAAGATCTTTTCCTTGTAGGGTCTTTTCGGTCTCCAGGATTCTGGAGTTTTTACAATCAGGGCTGGATTCTGGTCTCCAGCTAAGTACGTTGAAAGGGCAGGTCTCTGCCTTATCTATCTTTTTTCAGAAGCGTGTTGTTGATGTGCGAGCCTCAGCGGATGCTGTTTTTGGCCGCAAAGTTCTGCAGACTGCAGTCATTTAAGTTATGCTTCACCTGGCCTTGAGATGCCCATCCCTTGTGGACACTGCTTTTGGATGTCCCATTAAGTGAAGAATATTTAAAAGTGAAGCGGGGTGTGTGGCACACCAAGAATAATACCATTTTGTGAGTACTCACCTGAAAAATGGATATTGTTGGTGTGCCACACACCCCGCTTCACTCCCACCATTTTCGGTATTTCCGAAGCCTTTATATGGTGAAGCTTTTTGTTTATATCAAATTGATTTTGAGGTTACCGGTGGAATACTGGTACCTTGTCTTTCTGCTTTTTTAATATACTGGTGATTGAAGGGAGGTACCAGGTATATATAGGCCGGAAGGGGGCTCGTTACAAGACTTCCTCTCTGCACTGCGTCACCTGGCGGTGAGTTAACCCATTAAGTGAAGTTTAAAAGTGAAGCGGGGTGTGTGGCACACCAACAATATCCATTTTTCAGGTGAGTACTCACAAAATGGTATTTTTGTCGCCAGCCTTTTTTCTCCAACAGGAGATATAGGTATGCCTCCCAAGCGGCTGGTTCTACTGCTTTTTGATTAACCGGAGTGTAGGAAGTCTGCCAGAAGGATGTAGGCCGGGAGGCGGAGCCACGCTTTTGTCTTGCAGTCACGCCCTTCGGTCAAGGGAGGTTAACCCTATCGTTACTGAATTATCCCGATGTCCTGAAGTAATAATGGAAGATAAATCAATTCTACAGGTGAGTATTCACAGAATTATCTTTTGCAAATTCCTCGGATATATCCTAGAAAGTATACTTTCTTTTATCTTCTTCCACAGGAAAAAATACAGAGAATCATAACCATGTCTCAAATGTTTATACGTTGTCCTCAGGTTTCTCTCAGAGAAATTATGACCTTGCTTGGCCTTATGACTGTGGCAATTCCGGCAGTGCTATGGGCTCAGCTCCATATGAGAAGCTTACAGAGTTTTCTGCTATCTCTGTGGGACACGGCCACAGACTCACTGGATCAGATAATTCTAATGTAAAACATACAGAAACAAAAAGAAAACATGTTAGAAAGTCTCCATTGATGGACAGTTCCAGAGGTACTAAAAAGAGGAAGATGGTGGAAGCAAAGTAATCCAGTAGTTACAATGACAGACGCCAGTTCCTGGGTTTGGACAGTCAGAATGTCCAGGGGAGATGGCCACCAAACATTGCAGGCTGATCCTCCAATCTCAGGAAAAAAATGGTGGTCAAGCTGGCACTGGATAATTTTTTTTTCCAGTCATCTCGGGCAGAGATATACAGATACGCTCTGACAATGCTTCCACAGTGGCATACATAAATCATCAGGGCAGGACCAGATCCCCGGCACTGATGGATCTGGCCAATGCAATTTTGTTTCCCTTACAGGAACAGGTCCAATCTATTTCGATAGTTTATCTGAAGGGTGCCCTGAACATGGTCTCAGATTTTCTCAGCCAGTTCAGGGTTTAACAGATCAAATGGTGTCTAAACCAAGAAGTGTTCCTCCAAATTGTAACATTATGGGGCCTCCCCAGATTTTTTTTGCCACTTCAAACAATTCAAAGTGCAAGATGTTTTACTCTCTGATGACGGAGAAGGGTGCGTTAGCAGTGGATGCCCTAGCTCATCCCTGGAATTTTCACCAGCATATGCCTTCCCTCCTTTCAGAATACTGCCTCAGGTAATCCGGAAGAAATCAATGTTATCCTCATAGTACCGTTTTGGCCGAGAAGATCCTGGTTCTCTGAGCTGAAAAGGATGGTGAAAAGGGGCCAAGGCATCTACCAAGTATCCCAAATTTATTTCCAGAACTAGAAAGACTTTGACTTACAGCATGGATCTTGAGGGGGCCATCTTAAAGAGAAAAGGCTGTTTGACCAGAGTGATTGAAACTGTTAGGGTCACGCTGAAGGATAATGGGAGAAAATCCCGGTTAGACATTTTTTTCTACGAATCCTTCAGCACAACCCCTTAATTTCTTCCCATGTCCTAGGGTTACCTAATGTTACTTAAGACTGAGGTGGGGAGGAAAGGGTAGATCTTTTAACCTCTGTTTAGTTTTGTGCCTCTCTCTCTCTCTCTCTATGAGTTGTGCTAAAGGATTCGTAGAAACAACATTAATGGTAAGTCTAACAGGGATTTTTCCACATCTGGCAAGCCAAAGTTATAGATACCTGGTTCAAGGAAGTACTAAACTTCGTATACTAGAGTTTGAGGGTGGACTCCCCTCTGATTTCTGATTTCCAGATTTCCCCACTCAACAGAAAGTGTCTGTGCCTGTCTGCCATCTATTACAGACCAGGAGTATTTACTCCAGTACCATTTATAGAGAGAGATGATTCTGCTATTATTCCAGCCTGTTTTTTTGTCCCCAAAATGGATAGGGCCAAGGATGCATCCCCATCTTTCAGTGATCTCCCTCTTAACGGTCTTCCTAGGGATACTTTTAGACACAATCCAGGTCAATAAGTTTATACCAAGTTCCAGAAACTACAGGAGAATGTAGTGAGCCTGTGCTCCCTGTCACCCAACATCCAACAGTGCAGGTGACTGCTGGGTCTGATGGTGGCAGCTTTCAAGGCAATTTGTCATGCTCAGGTTCACACTAGAGCTTCACAGCTGGCCACTGGGACTGATCTTCTTTTGGTCTGGACAGAGCACCCTATCGTTTTAAACCGGACCTTCAGCATGATTTAATGAAAAAAAACAAACCCTTAAACTATTCCTCAGCATCTAAATTTAATATATTTTTTAGTCACTTATTACTCCCCCCACTGGGCTTCAACTCTGTTCAGGACTCTAAGATACGCCTAGGATCTTGCCTCACACTGAGGAGAGGAGAGTAGGATAAAGTGCAGGGGGGCAGGTTATAGCTGTGCTTTGCACAGACAGAGCAGAGCTGGGGTCAGGAAAAGGACAGCAATCCCAGAATGCAGAGCGACACAGTCAGAAGACACTTCTTGTTTGCAGGCTGCCTGATGCTCCAGGAGCCACCATCTTGCATGTTTAAAGGCACCTAACATGCAGTAGATGCAGGTAGGATGATTTTTAATGTGAGCAATCTGTATGTACAGGGTGTGGGAAACATATAAGATAGGATTTAATTCAGGTTGAAGGACTGCTTTAAGTGGTTCAAGCATCCCTGGATTAGTGGCTTCAGCCATGATCCCAGAGTGAGAAATAATTGGTTTAGTGACAATGGTCATCACGTTGCCCATCAATGTACTGGAATTCAGGGCAATTTTCCTGTGCCTGTCCCATTGGTCCAGCAGTCCATGGGGTCTCCCTGTGCTTCCTTTCCCCTCCCTAAGTCCTTATGTAGTTAAAACAGCCGTGGTGTGTGGATCGGGTTGCTGGGAGTGAGGGAATTCACCCATGGGTGTACCAGCCTCAGTGGTGTGTGGATGGAGAAGCAGCGGCCTACCAGGATTTGTCCCGGTATGCCCTATGGCCAGTCCGCCCCTGGGTACACCATATACAACCAAGTACAAAACATATAACACCATAGCAGACAGGATGTAATTATTTTTGGTAAACTTCACAACCTTATGAACATTGGTACATAGCTGGTACATTACTTCTCACACCGTTAGTTACTTGATCCTTTACCTCTTCCTCCATCTCCAACCTTTTAAACCTTCAAGTCATTCTATTGTGGTACTCCTCTTCAATCCATTTATCTGCCTATCTATCGTCCTGTTTGGTCTACACCCTGAGTGTCTGGTTGGAACTTACTTTAAAGACTAAGAAACATCACATAGACACTGAAACAAAAGGGTAGGGAGCCAAAGGGGGAGACAGGGAAAGAAGAGAGAAAAAGCATGTCCTTAGCCCCACATCCTAGGAGGTTAATCAAAGATGAGCTGAAATTGTCTAACCTAACAGGCTCAGCCCTTATATGATCTTGTTAACCTTGTCGCTGCAGCTTGCAAGTTTTGAGTGGAAGCTGTTACTAAAATGTGAAACACTGGATAAAACAACAATGGAAAAGGGCCTAGGGGTTTTAGTAAATAATAAACTAAACTGTAGTGATCAAGATCAGGCAGCAGATGCTAAGGCAAATAGGATCATGGGGTGCATAAAGAGGGGCATGACCAGAGCATAATTTTACCCCTGTATAAGTCACCGTGAGACCCAATATTGTTAGCACCAGTGCATAAGAAAGACATATCAGAACTTGAGCACATTCAAAGGCAGGCAACTGAATTAATAAATGGAATGAGGAAACTATAGTATTTTGTTTGGAAAAGACGCCTGAAGGGTGAACCTATAATTATGTATATGTATATATATATATATATATATATATATATATATCAGGGATCAATACAAAGATCTGTCCCACAATCTATTTAAAGCCAGGACTGTAAGTAAAACTTGGGGGCATCCACTAAGGTTAGAGGAAAGAAGATTATTGCACCAGCATAGGAGGGAATTCTTTACTGTAAGAGCAGTGGGACTATGGAACTCTGCCAGAGGAGGCAGTAGTGAAGAAAGTGGCCTAGATACCTTCTTTGCATGTAATAACATTACCAGTGATTACAGAAGAACGGGCTTCAATGCTCACAATTGGTTTCTTGTTGGTCCCAGGCACCCAGATGATCTGGATAAAACAATGGTTAGGAGATGCAATCTCTAAAAGGAACCTCATTGCACTACCTTGTACAGAGAAACAATATTTTAGAGAACCACTTTACATCTTGGTCAAGTAAGTAATGGGGAAACATTAATCAAGCGTTATCAGAGATAGAGGCTCAAACCTTCATTCAAGAGGCACCCTTCCTTTTTCCTTGACGTAAACTCTGGCAGTAACAAACCAGAAACCAAAAGCTGCAAAAGGAAACCTCCCTTTCAGCAACTGTCAGCTGCAGCCTGGCCAGACAAGGCTAGGTCCAATCCTAAGACCACTTTGGCATGAAAAGACACCTGGTCTCTACAGGTTGGGGGGTATCTACTTCAATTTGCAAAGGTGTGGTTGGAACACACATCCAATGCCTGGGTGGGAAAAGAACACCTTGGCTGTACTGAGGAAAGTGCAACAGAGACTGTCAAAAAGGTTAAGGGTCTTTAATGCAGTCATAGGTTCGGTTCTATGCTTTTCCTTTTCTGTCTGGTTTGAGGGAACAACTAAAAGAGACAAGTGTAGACTCCAAAGAACAATCAACATTGCAGAAAGAATAATTTAATTGGAGCACCCTTACCATCCCTGTAGGAACTGCACAGACTTGGAACAAGGTCACGAGCGGAGAACATTCTTCGGGACCCCTCTCATCCTGGACCGGCCCTATTCCAGTATTTACCATCTGGGTGATGTCTTGCGGTGCCAACTTGCAGGACTTCTAGGTCTAGGAATGGTTTCTTTCCTTTGGCCATCCGCACCATTAACAAAAGCCAGGCGTCATAGGCCCAGGCTCAAAGGAGTTTGTATTAGCCTGTATCACTTGCACTACATAAGAGCATCTATATCTCTTGTATTCTCAGTATTCAATGTAGTTTGTATCTCTTGTTTCAATTTCTATGTAACTGTAATTATCTGTTGCACTGTGTATATTCCAAAAGTAATTTCTTGTTCATCTCACGATGTACTTGGTGAACAATACATTGGATTACTTTAAATTGAGTGAGAAAAGGGGCATCACCAGGATACCAAATAGAACTCAGGATAATCCCTCCAGACAAAGTCTCAATTGTGTCCAGATTCCTCTCTCACTTGTGCCCTTTTGCAAGGTGAGGTGGATCATCTCGGGTTCATGGAAGTGATTCATCCATTTCTCTATTGGAGAGATGATCAGGTTATTACTCGAACCTTTTCATGGTCCTCCAAAAAAGAGGGTTCTGTCCATCTCATACTGGACTTCAAGAAGCTCAACATCTTTATTCTGACATGAAAGTTTGTGGTGTTGCTGACCCAGGGTGACTGTTTAACCTCTGGGAAAATCCAAGACTTGCACCTCCATGTATTAATTTATCCAGCCCAGCAGAGGTTCCTCAGGTTTGCAGTTGGGGGGGGGGGGGCCAGTACATTCAGTTTGTGGTGCTGCCCCTCAGCTTCTCTGCAGCTTCACTAAATGTTATGGCATTCTTTCACAAACACTATACCCTATACCAGTGTTGGTGAACCTCAGTGGCGTAACTAAATGTGATGGGGCCCTGGTGCTAACACTAAATGGGGCCCATTTATGGCTCATAGAGTATTTTCTTTCTTAACTGGTAAATAAGTTAGAGGAGAAACAATGACCCCCTGAACTTCTGGGCCCGGTGCGGTCGTCCCCACTGCACCCCCTACGGCCATGTGTTACATTTTTGCAGGTCTTCTGATTGCACCAATGAAAGAAATTGCCAATCTTAACTCTATCAGAAGGAGGGATATCCAATGTGGAAACTACTCCCCCATGCACGGTTCCTCTAGACTAAGCTGATATTCGGGCTCTGGGCCCATGATAGCAAAACATCTCAATATGTACTAAACACAAGCAAAACCCATTTCAGAAGAGCCATTAGTTTTAAAGAGCAAAAGTGAGGCACCTAGGCTAAGTACCCTCCAAACCCAAGTGGGTAGAGACAATTTTTCTCCTGATCTTTTCCTTGGTGCAATTCAGGACCATATTTTAGCAAATGTTTAAAATATTTCCACGGCTAAATAAGATGCAGACACGCACTGTGGAAAAAAACAAGGAAAATTGTTTTCTCACAAAGAAATATCAAAAAAATATTCTGAATAATATGCTGAATCAGCCATATTGTATGCCAAAATGGTGCTCTTAGTGCTGGGCTGACTTAGTATTTAAATGTGTTGTTATGTTAAAAAATGCAGTTTTTACTATCTTCAATCCGGTTCTGTTGCCAATCTTACACAAAGTCTGTACACCAAGAAGAGAGAAGTGAGTCCTGCACACACAGAACACTGCTTTTGGGCATGTGTAAGGTTGAGTGAGTGCCCTCATCTCAGCAGCAGTGTTTTGTTTGTACAGGACTCCCTGCTCTCTCTTTGTAGATCTTGGTGTACAGTTGCCAATTGTAAAAGATTGCAGGTAGTAAAAACTGCTTCCATAAAACACACATTTTCTAACATAGGAAATACAATACTTTAACAGCTCAGCACCTTGATAACATTCTTTAGCAAAGAAAATACACTTTCAAAAATCCTTTCAAAAGTGGACTTACCCACATGGGCAGTAGCTTTACACTACAACTATCTAAAGGAACCACTAGAATAACACAAACCTAAAAGATAAATCCGTCCCTAACTATCCACTTAATAAATGCCGCCTGTGCCTGTATCCCGGTGCGTTGGAGAGACCCAACACCTCCCTCCATAGGCTCATGGGTGAGGAGAGTAGAAGATATAAGGCGCATGGAGGATTTCACGGCCTTCCTCAGACAGACTAAAGAGAGGCACAGGCTCCTCTGGACTCCATGGAATATGTTCATTGAATCAAATGAGGTGCCCTGAGGTGGCGTGGGGAGATGGGGGAGCCTGACCCCGAATTCCCTCCGTCCTTATGTCCTTCCCTTCCCTCCTTCTTTCCCCTTCCCCTCCCTTCTTCCCCCTTCTCTCCCTTCATATCCTTAGGGCAAGGCCCCTCGGGCTCCCAATTTTCCCTGTTGCTATTACATAAAAACATTGGCTGCCGGAGAGGAGGTGACACAGACCTGTGGGCGTAAGGGTAGAACGTTACAGCTCTAGTACTGGAATTGATATGCAAGCATTTGACCAACGTGGATCTGGTGATAAACAGCTGCACTGTAATGTATCCTGAGATGTTGTAATTGTATTTGTTTGAACCTGCAGAAAAATGTGTATATGACAGTCTGTGTACCCTCCCGACCCAGTTGGTTTCAATAAAGATTTATTGTTAAAAAAAAACAAAAAAAAAAAAACATTTTACAAGAAATGTTTGTGCCAAAAGGATATCCCCAAGCTGCTGAGCTAATCTAATATTTTTTCTATAATTTTCCTAAGTAAAATATTGTGTTTTTATTAAAGCAGTTTTCATTACCTGCCATTGCCAGTAGCAATGTACACCAAGAAGAGAGATGTCGAGTCCTGAACTCACAGAATACTGCTGCTGTGGCTGCTACGGATCTGAGGGAGCTCACTCAACCTTACACATGCCCAGCAGTTGTGTTCTGTATGTACAGGGATCACTCTCTCTTCTTGTAGATCTTGTTATACTATGCAATTCCTGGTAATTCTGCCAAGGCCATTCTGAACTCCAGGGGGCATTCCCAGGCGACTGCCAATGTTTCCTCCTCTGCCGAAGTTATTCTGCCTTCCACCAGCCCATGAAATTACTCTGTTCAAGCCCAGGGCCCCTACCTGAACGTTTTTTTGGGGGGGGGGGTCTGACTTTACCAGGATATGGTTTGTCATTACGCTGCTTTAAGGAGACCCACAGTCTTGGGATGATCCTTCCTTGAATACCCTGGACCATTTCTTCAAAGCACTGGGTGATTTGTACAATGATCCAAGTCGCATGGCTTCCACTGAGTTTGCTCTGCACAAGCAAGGAAAGAGGCCTGTTGAGGAATATGCCACATCATTTTGACGCTGGGCTATTGATTCATGTTTGAATGACAATGCTTTACAATTGTGATTCAGACTGGGACTTTAGGACTTCATCAAGGATGAATTGGCTCAAATAGAGGCACCTGATACTTTCATACAACTGGTTGACTGGTCAATCCAGATTGACCAACATTTTTGTGAACGCCACTCAGAAGGCTCCTGGACATCTTTCCTCCACTTCAAGGGGACCAAATTTTGACACTGAAACTGCACCTGAACTTGTGCAGCTGGGCATGGTACAACCTCCTTTGTCTCCTGAGGAACTGGCCTGCCACTGCACTCAAAACGTATACCTGTATTGCGGTTCCCTGGACATTTTGTGGTCAACTGTCCTGCTAAACGCCCAGGTAAGAGCGTTTCCAACCCCTGCCCTGCCAACTGTGCCCTGTGCGAATGTTGAAATAATTTTAATAGTTTTAATGCGACAACTACATCCTGTATATGACTGTCTGCTTGTTATGCTATTGATAAAGTTATTTTAAAGAAATAAACAGGAAGCCTTAGGTGGCCAATGTGACTATGCATAGTGTAGCCTGCTAACAGAAAGGAGCTGTCTTGTTTTGCTCCATTTAGAGATATCTATGTACTCTTCATGTTTATGTTCATGATTGTTGCTGAACAAACAGCCATCGTTGTTCCTGCATGCTGGAAGAGTGTACAATCTGCTGCCAGAAGGTTATGGGCCCAGAGCAGGAATAGCCACGATTTTCCTAGAGCAACAGTGAATCAGAGAAGTGACAGAAACAGAGAAGGTGTCTACTAACAGCAATCCTGTCAAATTCAGGGTGACATGCTTGACTAACCAGAATTACCAGTCCTAGAGATTCAAGATGCTACTGATAAGAGAAGGTATGTGGACATTTCTTCAGGAACCTTAATCCATTACCAGATGATTGGCTAGAAAAGGATCAGAAAGCACAGAGCACCATCTCCCTCAGTATAGATGATAATCACATTGTGCATGTATGCAAGTGTGCAACTGCAAAGGAGATGTGGGATGAGTTACAGAACCCGAGCCACAGTCTTGGCAGCAGATGCAACAACTGCCTGTCCATGAGAAGCAAAAGTAGATCAAAGCCACAAATGAAGAGAGAGTCTCTTCACCAACTCCAGGTGCTTACTGAGCTACCACAAGGCAAGAAAACAATTGGATGTAAATGGGTCCTTAAGAACAAATATGAATTTGAAGGTAAAGTGTATTGATTTAAGGTAAGATTAGTCGCCAAAGGATACTCCCAAAAATATGGTGACGATTATAATGCTACATTTTGTAGGGGCCTGGGTATAACTATAATCATGTCAGTTAACTAATAAGAACCCCTTTAAATAGAGTTAACCATACATTAAGCTGTTTTATGGTTTCTACCCATGTACATTGGGAGTGCCATACCCTAAACTAGACTCAAGATGGCAGTAGTGGGTTTAGGCCATAGACTAACATAAGGTCATAGGCTATAATGGGGATGGTTCTAGAAGGTGAAGTCAGAAGGGTTGTTAGTCATAACAGGATGCAGAGTAGAAAGATCGTTATAACTAGAAAGGTAGTGATTGGTTAGATGGTTTAGAGAGCAACCTATCAGATGTCAGAAATGAGGGCGAACATGGGATAGAATGTTCTGGAAGGTAGTGAGAAGGGATATAGGCAAGCCCCAATCCAAAGCCACATTGTTTTTAACCATCTTGAATTGTAAGAGGAGCAGGAATCCTGACTCTGACAGATAGAGAGGAGGGAGAGATCCAGCAAGGACACATAAGAGGTGTAACTGGATTGATATATTGTACCTATTCTGTGTTTGCTGTTTGCCTGTGGATTAAATTAAGAGGAACTCTGCTTTCATCTTCTGGACTGGTGTTCATCTTTCCAAGCGGCAACAGTGAGTACTAACCTTTCCCGCAACTGCACCCTAACCCTTACCTACCCACAACACACATGTAGAGCACCCTGGGCCCAGACAAACCTGCTCCCTGACATGACTCGCCAAACACCACGGTGCTTGAGGGCTACAATTTTCTCCAGTTGCTAAGAAAACCACATTCAGAACTTTAATGACTAGCTGCTGTTCAACAGATGACAGTGAACCTAAAGGTTATATCAAAAAGGTTTAAGAACATCTTGTTTGTAAACTGCAAAACACTCTCGAAGGTCTTAAACCGTCAGCAAGGGGGGGCGTGGCTTGGCCGGCGGGCAAGATGGCAGCCAGAGACCGGAGCTCAAGGTGGCGTTTCCTGAAAGCATTGATTTCTGCATCCCTTGCTGACCATGGACAAGAGCAACAGATCGGGGACAACAGCTAAAACACAGAGGGCACCCAAGAACCCAAGCACAAGCACCAGGAACTTACCAGACATGTTCAAGTCGCAGCGGCCAGAGGACGCAGTACCACACGCACCTAAGATGGCGGCCTCGTTCTCACCTGAAAGCTCCCCAGACAGGTGCAGTGTGGCGGCTTCTGAGAGAGAGGAGCAGGATGTCGCAGCCCAGGTTAGTCAGCTCCCCACCCGCTCGGAGTTGGCGAGATTTGCGGGGGGAAATCAAGTCCACCATTGTGGAGGCAATAGCTGACCTAAAGGCTGACATGCGGTCTTTGGCCCGGAGGATGGAAGGAGTGGAGAGAGAGGCGGTGATCACAAGGCGCAGACTGCGGAAGATGAGCGAGGTCGTTAATGCGCATAAAAACAACATGCTTAATGTGCACAGACACCTGGAAGACTTGGACAACAGAAATAGAAGGTGCAATATAAGGGTGAGAGGTGTCCCAGAAGCTGTGGCGCAGGATCAGATCGCGAACACTTTAATATCTATTTTCAACACTCTCCTCGAGCGTCCACCAGACACTCCAATCGACCTGGTTCGAGCTCACAGAGCACTTCGTCCGAGAAATATGGGAGATTCAAACCCCAGGGACATTATATGCTGTCTACAAAGCTTTGCTCTGAAGGAGGAGATTATCTCAAAGGCCAGGTCTCAGGACTCGATCCTGTTTAACACTGATGAGATCCAGCTATTTCGAGGGCTTCTCTGGCATCACCCTTCAACGCCGTCGAGCACTAAGACCCCTGACATCACTATTGAGAGAGAGAGGCATCCCTTACCGCTGGAGATTTCCTTTTGCGCTCTCGGCTACCAAGAATGGGAAAACGGGCACTTTGCGTGTACCGGTTGACCTGACGGGCTTCTGCAGTTCACTTCACCTACCTCAAGTGTCGGTTCCGGACTGGTTTGCGGACTTTGCTATCCCGGATCTGTTGGCGCTCCCTTCCAGGGCGGGATCCCCTGGAGTCTCTCCAAAAAGAGCCTCCCCTGAACTTTCACAGAGAGGTCCCTCAGACTGACGTAACCTTGGGATATGGCAAGAGGGCAGGGAATGAATGAAGACCGGGCCGCATGAATGGAAGGAAGCCCTGTATAGTTACTGCTATGCCTTGCTGGCTGTCTCTTTGGGGTAATACT
Source organism: Gastrophryne carolinensis (assembly GCA_027917425.1). Lineage (NCBI taxonomy): Eukaryota > Metazoa > Chordata > Amphibia > Anura > Microhylidae > Gastrophryne > Gastrophryne carolinensis. The sequence continues at coordinate 306,454,740 of CM051236.1, read as the reverse complement.
ATTTGAGTGTAAGGTGCCTTACTGCTAATCTGTGTATCCCATTCCGCAGGCTGCGGCGAGGGCGCAGTTAGACATCTGCACAGATCTGCCACCTCCACACTGTTTATAAATGTTATTGGTAGTGTGCTATTTATTTTATTATGCTTTTTTTTTTTAACAAAGTTTTTGATAAGTCTTACATCTAGCCTGTACTCCAGGGATTTGGGCAACCTAACTATGGCGGTGGGTCTGTCTAAAGAAGATGCTGCCGATCGCTTGGGGGTCGCTCGTTCTGGCATGGCCTAGGCCTCTATGGTCTGATTGGTGGCTTTGGGTGGGCCTGGGGGTCCCCTCCCCCCCGTCCCGCTCTGGGGTGGGGGGGGGCTCGTGCTTGCTGGGCGCGCCATTTCCCGGGTCTCCTCGTGGGGAAGTACGGTTGTTTTATATAGAGTTAACGTTTGTCTGATATATGTCTGGACGCCCTCATCCAATGTGCGCATCCCATTTCGCATGTAGCGGCGAGGACGACTTTGGACGTAGGCGGCTATTATAGTTCCACCTCATACACATTGCACTCTGTGAGCAGTCATGGTGGGTGTCAGCCTCGGCTGTGTTATAGCTCATTCCTTGTTTAATTAGTTTGATAGACGACATGTTTAGAACTGGTTGGTGGGCGGAGCAAGCTGGCTTTCCTCTCATGGGTGCTGCTTTCCCTTGCGACAGTCGGAGTTGCACTATTAAGAGTTTTTGGAGATTTTATGGTGCTAGAGCGGGCTCTAAACTTACGCTATAATTTGAACACTATATGGAGCCATACCCCTCCATGTGGGGGTAGGGGCCCCTCCCCCTCTTTGGTTTCCGCATATGACCCATCCCTCCTACGCTGGCTCTGCCGGAGATTTAACAGCGTTATGATTATGTTTGTTATTAAGGATGGGTTGGGGTGTTGGGTTGTGGTAGTGGGGGAGTGATTGGGATGCCCTTGCTTTACACATGATGTTAGACAGCTTTCTCCTACTTTGAGCCTCCCTTTCCCAGTTGCTGCATACGGGGTGTGGAATGGTGAGGAGTTCCCGGGCACTTATACTTATTGTCAGCTTGGCTGTGGGTGTGAGCTCGGGCTCTTCTAAGGAATCAGGGCACGTGAATAGTAGAGTGCTGTCTTTTGTCATCTGAGACTTTATTACCGCTGGATAAGCGGGTGGGGTTGACAGATATCTCTTCGGTCTGGGATGGGCGCATGGCCTGCCCCTATGCCCACTCCCTCGTTGCTTCAACTATAGGGTGGTCCCTGGCGGGAGGGGGGTGCGGGGGCTGGGGTCTCCCTGATGGACACAGCTATTGTAATTTGATGGGTATTGAAGCGGGTGGGGGTCGCTCACACCCTTTTGGCCCCCGCTTTGTGGGAAGCTTGTGGGAGCTTTATTGTCCCCTTACTCTAGTAGTTTATATGCCGGGGAGACTGCTGCACTGCTCATTCCTGGTGGTCTTAAGGATGAGGTTTCACTAGCCAGGGAGCCTGAGGAGAAAACCGATCTCAATTTTGAAAACCAGTGCATGCCCATGGGAAGGGTTTAGTTGCGTTGGTTCGGGATCGCTCACTGTATAATGCGTTATCTGTCAAATAGCCTTTTTTTTCTGCTTTCTGGCTTCGGCTGAGGGTCTGCTGCTGCCTGGGTCGGCCTTCCATGTTCTCCCTAACATCTTTTCTATTTCAGGAACACCCGGGACCTTATATAATTGGGTCCTGACTTTCGCGGGAAGGCGAGTGCGGCCTTGCCGCTAAAGGAAAGTATTTGGAGTGGTTCTTTGATCATATAAGAAATCTACTCCTGGTTAGTTCCTTGTAAATTTCTGTGCTTCTCTAGAACACAGGTAAGTTGTAGTTTCTTCTTTCCCCTACTTCCTGATATTCTAAATTCTTTTCCCTTCTTACCCTCATTTCACTGTCACTACCCTTTTTTTCCCCCCATCCAATACCCATCTTACTCCTGCTGGAGAGAGGGGGGGGGGACTGGGGCTCGCTTGCCTGTTTGCACTTCTTGTGAGATCCCTAGAGGACTTGTAGGCAGTAAGGATGGGGGACAACCTCAAAATCAATGTTATGTCAGTTCATGCTAGAGGTCTTAATACTCCACAAAAAAGGTACTCTCTATTAAGGGATCTTAGGAGGCAGAGAATCCATATTGCTATGATTCAAGAAACGCATTTCCAGAAGGATAAGACCCCGTACTTGGGCGATAGGATTAACAATACTCACCACTATGCTTCCTCCCCGTTCTCTAAGACGAAAGGTGTTTCGATCCTAATTGAGAAATCACTGCCACTTACTATAACAGCTGAAAGTGTGGATAATGAGGGTAAGCTTCCTTCTGGAACTGCCATTACGATTGCGAATGTGTATGCTCCTAATAAGGGCCAACAGGGTTTTTTGACTGCAACTTTGAGGCGGCTTAGGTCATTTCAGGAGGGAGTTTTGATCTTGGGGGGAGATCTAAATTGTGCCCTTAACCCACTTGTAGACACATCAGATGCCAAATCAACCATCACTTATAGAGCACTGAAGCAGATTAAGAACTCTCTTTCATTCAACATTCAGGCTATAGATACTTGGAGATTAATGCACCCTACCGAGAAGGATTACACCTTTTACTCATCTATTCATAATAAATATTCACGAATAGATTATCTTTTCCTATCGCAAAGAGATTTAGATAAGATAATGTCAGTTAAAATAGGCCGCTCCTCGTTCTCTGATCACGCTCCTGTGATTCTTGGATTGGAATTTCCTGATAGGGAGTATAAGGAGTGGAATTGGAGGATGAATGCAGGGTTACTGAAAGACAGTAGGATAGCTGACAAGGTGAGAGAGAATATTATACAGAAAAAATTCTGAGGAATTGAGCCCTTTGAACATCTGGGAAGCTCATAAGTGCACATTTAGGGGTCTTTTGATCCAGGAAGGGGCTAGACTAAAAAAGAGAGATTGGCCAAACTGGAAGAAACAATTAAACAGGTGACATTATTGGAGACCAAACACAAGAAATCTCTGATGGAGATCCATCTCAGGGAGCTCGAGGAGAAGAGAAGGGAGCTTAAAGATCTAATGGAGAGGGCAACTAGGAGAGCCTTTACCTATAGAAGTGGGTTGTTCTACGAGTTAGGGAACAGGCCGGGATATTTGTTGGCAAGGGCATTGAACCCAAGAGGTATGAGGGCTAGAGTTGAGGGACGCTAAAGGAGTCTTATAACAGAAGGACAGAGACATAGTGGAGCAATTTAGAACCTACTACACTGCACTTTATAATTTGCCAAACCAGGGACAAAGGGAAGCTTATAGGGAGAAGATGCTGTCTTATCTGAAGGACTCCCAGATGCCCAGCCTTACAGAGGAGGTTTTAGAACAGCTAGAGGCTCCAATCGCTGTCACTGAATTGCAGGAGGCTATTAAGGGTACGCCAGGTAAAGCCCCTGGGCCTGATGGCTTTCCGAGCCAATATTTTAAGACATTTTCTCCTCAGCTCCTCCCCCATTTGGCCAAGGCTTTTGAAACAACTGCTGAAACTGGTGCCCTCTCAACCTCTTCCCTAGAAGCCCAGATAGTTGTCATTCATAAAGCTGGCAAGGATGCTACAGACTGTAAGAATGATAGACCAATTGCCCTACTGAATGTAGATCTGAAAATTTTTGCCAAGGCTCTTGCAAGGAGACTTTTAAAGTTTTTTGCCTGATCTGATCATGCAGGATCAGGTGGGTTTTAATACTTCCAGAGAGGTGAGAGATAACGTCATTAAGGCCATAAATGTCCACTGGTGGGCTACAAATCACAAATCCCAGTCGATCATGCTGTCAACAGATGCCGAAAAGGCGTTCGATCGGGTAAGGTGGGATTGGGTAAAAGCAGTTCTGAAGCATATAGGTTTAGGGGAAGCAGCTCTCAATAGGATCCTGGCCCTCTACTCTGATCCAGTAGCGAGAGTGAGAGTGAACAACATCTCCTCCCCTAGATTTGAGATCCGGAATGGAACACACCAGGGGTGCCCCCTATCCCCCTTGATTTTCGTGTTGTCCTTGGAACCCTTCCTTAGAAAGGTAAACCTGAATGAGGGGATTAGGGGTATTATGATAGGTGACAGGGAAAGGAAAGTGGCAGCTTATGCTGATGACATGCTTTTTTTTGTAGACTCCCCCAGGATATCGATTCCATCTCTTTTAAAGGAATTTGAAACATTTGGTAAAATCTCAAATTTGGAAAATAATTATAACAAATCTTGTGCCCTCAATATTTCTCTACCAACACAAGAGGCAGAATCTTTGAAAGAGCTTTTTCCCTTTCCTTTGGAAAAAGATAGCATCACATATTTAGGGATACAACTTCCTAGGGTATTGAAAGGGTTGTATCATCTAAACTTTGCTCCCCTAGGGGCGAGGTTGAAGAAAGACCTAGAGATCTGGAGTAAGCTGAAATTGTCCTGGTTTGGCAGAATAGCGGTTCTGAAAATGAATATCTTACCCAGGATTCTCTATCTTCTGCAATGCATTCCAATCAGGATACCTCCCCAGTTCATTAAAGATATGAATAGGGATTTTGTGTGGCACAAGAAACCTTCGAGAATAAAGAGAGAGATTTTGGTCTGTAGGAGGGAGAGAGGGGGCACCGGTCTTCCCTGTATTGAAACGTATCTTAGGGCGGTCCATCTGGGCAGATTCCTGGATTGGCAGATCAATAAATCCCAAAAAGATTGGGTCAAGATAGAGGATGAGGTGGGTAAGGGGATATTGTGTAGTATCTGCTTTTTGGAAAAGAAAGATGCCCCAGGTTTTGTTGAAGCACACCCACTGATTCGAGAGACACTAAATAGGGTCAGACTAATAGGCAAGAAGCATTCAGATTTGATCTCGGTTCCAGGCCCACTCACCCCAATCAGGAACAACCCAGCCTTCCCCCCAGGGTTGGATAAAAAATTCCTAGCACAGTGCAGGGGTTTGAAGTCCCCTAGAGTGATACACCTGTATGATAGAGGTCAGTTATTGGAAAGACAGGAGCTACAAGAAAAGTGGGGGGGTCCAGTTCCGGCTCTTTTATACTTCCAATTGCGTCATTTTGCTAAGAGCAAGGAGATGAAGGGTAAAGGAGCAAGGGCGCTCTCAGAGGTGGAAAAGGCATGCTTGGGAGAAGGTCCCAGGGACCACTTGTTATCCTGGGCCTACTCTGTCCTGAGTGATGCTAAATCAGAAATAAAGAGACCTTGGGAGGACAAGTGGCAAAAGGACCTGGGCCTGGACCTTGCACCTGACGATTGGGAAGCTTTGTACAAGGGACTGCATAAAGGGGTTGCTAATAGCTCCATACAGGAGACTAATTATAAAATAGCCACTCGTTGGTATAGAACCCCAGAAGGACTTCATGGGATTTTTCCTGGAGTCCTGGATCGATGCTGGAGGTGTGATGCCGGGGGTGCTTCCTTTCTTCACATCTGGTGGTCATGCCCGAAAATAGCTACTTTCTGGGAGAAAGTTCACGAGGTTACGGGGGAAAATTTTGGGTTGCTCTTTGGATTGGGGACTAGCAGGATACCTTTTGAATTTGTCAGCTGCTGGGAGAGGTGTGGGGAGTTTGAGTCCTCTGGGGATCCATCTGATGAATGCAGCGAGAGTAACGATACCTAGGGGTTGGAGAACTCAGAAGACCCCTTCACTTAAAGAATGGTACACTCAAATTAATTATCTGGAAGAAATGGAGGAAATCTTACTGACAAAACAGGACAGACTAGAAACCTTTAGCAAGACCTGGACAATTTGGGATATATTTAAAGATTCTGATGTATATAAAGATGCCTTTAGATAAAAGTTGAGACATAGCAAAAAGGGATAGGGGATTAGATAAGGTGAGAGAAAAAGATGAAAAGATTTAAAAGGTTAGGGAACTATGGTTCTTCCTGCCCGGGCACGTTGGAGAGGGTTCCTGTTCTGGTGCCTCAGTGGGGAGCTGGGCTTGCTCTTCCCCCCTCCCTCTCTCCTCCTCCCACCCCCCTCCCTTCTTTTTTCCCCCTTCCCCCCCCCCCACTCTGTTCATCGCCCCGATACCTACCTTTTCCTTACCCTATTCCCTCCCCTTGTCTTCACTTCTCCTTCGCTTACCCCCCCTTGATTGCCCTTCCCCTGTCTTGTTCCTCTATTACTCTTTTTTCTCGCCTGAGATTGCACCCTTTTTTCCCCCTCTGCACTCCTGGCCTTGCCCTTCCCTCCTAATTCTTTCTCTTGCAATATAAGTCTCCCTTGGATGACTTGTTTGTTGTTCATCTGTCTAGCCTACTCCTTTTTTCTCTGCCCCCTCCTTCTTTTCCTTCATGCTTTGTCTCTCCTCCTTTCCCCCCCCCGGTCCATTTCGGCCCGCCGGGATTGTGATGGGGACCGTGGGGAGTAGGAGAGGGATGCATGGGTCACTAGCGTCAACATTGGAGTGCAAATTGTCACTCGGGAGAGGCTACTGGCGGGTTTTGGGCTCTGGCAGCAGCGGATCCTAGGCTGGGAGGTTTCTCCCCACTCTAGATAGAATTCGCAAAGCATGCAGGGTTGATAAGGCACAGACTGAAGTTGGGGGTTTCCTCTGTTACGAAATGTAAGTGATATTGCACTTGAATAGCACCTTTGGATCCTGCTATGTATAACCTGCAGGTGGATTGTCTGATGACATGTTTGAGCATTATATGTGACTGATGTGTCCTTATTTCTTGTTTCTCCTTACTCATGTAACTCTGTATTATGTGAACTTTTGAAAAATTCAAATAAAAACAGTATGATTAAAAAAAAACAGTCAACAAGAGCATGGAACACCAAAATGAACAAAGTCTTAATTGATGAAGGGTTTCAAAGATATCAAGCTGATGCATCTTTATACACAAAATGTGTACAAGAGAACTGGACTTATATTCCTCTATATGTAGATGTAATCACCGCCCATCAAGAAGGAAGAGAAATTGCAAAACTAGGTGAAGTTCTCAACCAGCACTTTGAAACTAAAGACCTTTGAAATGTGACATATTATTTGAGAATCCAACTCCAGAGGGCGGAAGATCTGAGTTTTCTGTTTTCTTCTCAACCAAAGTTCTAAACCAGTTTGGAATGTTAGAAGCCAAAGGTTCGTCAACACCAATGGATCCATGCTACTTGAAGTTAGATGAGAGTTACCGACAAGCAGTGGGGGCACTTCTGTACACAGCAACTACTACTCGCCCAGAAGCAGAGTACATGTCTGCTGCTCATGCAAGTCAAGAAGAAATTTGGTTGAAACAGCTTGGAAGATTTTAGTAAACCACTAACTCCAACCATTATCTAAAAAAACAACCAAGAATGTTGCCAGCAGTAAGGAGTGCAAGGACTAAGCATATTGATGTGAAACCTCAACACCTGCGTGATTTAGTGGCACATGAGATACTAAGTTTGTTGGTAGTCTGACAACAAAGCCACTATCAAGAGCCAAGTTTGAGAAGTTCAGAACCACAATGGGATTAACAGGATAAGTAGTTGTTGAGTGGGGGTGTTGGAATAGTTTTAATGCAACAACTACATCCTTTATATGACTTTCTGCTTGTTATGCTATTGAAAGTTTAACCCTTTAAGTGCCAGCCTACCTGGAGTTTTTGTCACACTCTGTTGCCAGACCATTTTGCACTATTTTGCGCTCCCCATGTTCAAATGTGATTTTTGAAGGGATTTCCAGGGATTTCCCAGGAAAATGATATATTGTTTTTTTCAGCAGAGTCTGGGCTTTAACATGAAATGTCTTGTTTGTCATTTTTTAGGTGTATTCTCAATATTTTTGGTTAAATATGTGCAAAAAAAAAAAAAAAAATTTTTACATATTGTAGTTTTTTTTGTAATAAAAAATGTAAGTTTGTCAATGAAATCTTATTGCGTGTGAAATCCCAATTTCTCCCGGTTACAGCGGTACCACATATGTATAGGTAGACACCCTTTCCTGCCCAGGAGACTCCCCCAAACTGAAACAACGCTTTAGGGGATTTTCAGATAAAATACAACTGTGCTACGCAATATGCGCACCTTGCAGTTTTTCCAGAAAAACAACCCTTTACATTTGAAATACCCCCAACAAACTATATATTCTCTGGAAGTACACACCTCAGGCTTTCTAGGCGTACCAGGCTTGTTGATGTGGCCATAGTTTTCTGGAAGTAATCCCTCAATGGATTCTTTGGTTGCAAAGAGTTTCCCTAAAAAAAGGATAAAAAAGCAGAATCAAAGCCACATTTTCCTAAAAAAACTATATACAAACAAGAAAAAACAAGTTTAATCTGGAAACGCAACATCCCCCGAACAGAACAATACCCAACATGCATAGGTTCTGTCAAGGGAAGAGTTGCCAAACACCCCAAAGTAAAGGATGTGCGTAACGGTAATTTTACTTGAAAATTTCAGCTCTGCAGACAAAGTGCGCACCTTGCGATTTTTCAACCAAAACAACACTTGACATTTGGAATATCCCCCATAAACCATATATTCCCTGAAAGTACACACGTTAAGCTTTCTAAGGGTACCCAGCTTGTTGTAGTGGGCTCATCTTTCTGGAAGTAATCCCTCAAAGAATTCTTTGTTTGCGCAGGGTTTCCTTAAAAAATTTATAAAAAAGCTGAATAAAAAACACCTTTTCCTAAAATATAAATATGCAAACCAGAAAAAACAAGCTAAGTCTGAAAGCGCAAGGTCCCCCGAACAGAACAATACCCAACATGCATAGGTACTATTAACCCTTTTAATTGCCAGCCTACTTGAGATTTTGTCACCCTCTGTTGACAGGCCATTTTTCCCCATTTTGCGTCATGTTTTGCGCCATTTTTGCTGGAACTTTCAGGAAAATTATATATATATTTTTTTGCAGCAGAGTTTAGGCTTTAACATGAAATGTTTTGTTTGTAAATTTTTTTTTTTTTTTTTACAATATTATTAAGTAAAAATAATAAATAAATAAATAAAAAATGTTTTAAAAAAATTGACTCCTTTATTTTAAATAAAAAATGTATTTTATTAAGGAAAATCATATTGCATGTGAAAGCCCCATTTCTACCGATTAGAACGGTACCACATATTTATCGGTAGCCCCCCCATTCTTGCCCAGGAGACCCCCCTAACTGAAACAAGTATTTTATAACATTCACAAAAAAAATACAACTACCATCCACACTACAAAGGGTTAAATCGAGAAAAAAAATGACATAGGGTCCCCCCTCCCAGGGGAGGGAGACCCCATTTTTTTTTTGATTTTTAAGGGTTAAAAACCCTTAAAAATCAAAAAAAAAATTGACGTGGGGTCCCCCTTACCCAAAGTAACCAGCCCGGGACCAGCTATGGGGGCTTGTAGGCACAGAGTGGGGGGGCCAGCTTTTGTGGCCCCCCCACCCTGCAGCCTACGAGCCCACATAGCCCATGTGGGCCCGGGCTCTTCTGCCCCCCCCTGGCCTTTGGGGAGGCAGGTAATGGGGGTGCCGGGGGTTAATGGCAAGCCACCCGCTAGCGCAGGTGGCTTGCCATCCCCCCAGCCTTGTGAACTGGTATAGGGGTCATGGACCCCTTACCAGTTCACAAGGGGTTAAATGTAAATAATCACACAGACACAAGCATAGAAAAAATATTTTATTATTTTTTTTTTTTTTTTTTTTTACACTGTACTCACCTCCCATCCATCCTGGAGCCCTCTGTCCCTCGGCGATCACTGGCTTCTGCTCACTTGCTAGAAGCCTTTTATAGCTGCTGGATGACAGAACACAAAGGGTTAATCAAAAAAAAAAATGACATAGGGTCCCCCCTCCCAGGGGGGGGGGACCCCATTTTTTTTTTGATTTTTAAGGGTTAAAAACCCTTAAAAATCAAAAAAAAAATTGACGTGGGGTCCCCCTTACCCACAGTAACCAGCCCGGGACCAGCTATGGGGGCTTGTAGGCACAGAGTGGGGGGGCCAGCTTTTGTGGCCCCCCCCACCCTGCAGCCTACGAGCCCACATAGCCCATGTGGGCCCGGGCTCTTCTGCCCCCCCCTGGCCTTTGGGGAGGCAGGTAATGGGGGTGCCAGGGGTTAATGGCAAGCCACCCCCCCAGCCTTGTGAACTGGTATAGGGGTCATGGACCCCTTACCAGTTCACAAGGGGTTAATAGTAAAAAATCACACAGACACAGAGAAAAAAAAAACTTTATTTTTCTTTTTTTTACACTGTACTCACCTCCGATCCGACGTCCCTCGCCGCTGTCCCGCGCCGCTGTCACTGACAGATGCCGGTGGTGATCGGCGCAGGGTGGGTGACAGGTGAGGGGGCTCCGATCGGAGCCTCCTCACCTGACATCCGCCCTGCTCCGATCACCACCGGCATCTGACAGATGCCGGAGCTCGGAGGGGGTATAGGAGGAGCGGGATGACGTCATCCCGCTCCTCCCACAATGGGCGGAGCTAAGCGGCGGCGGCCATCGCCGCCATTACAAGAGGTGAGGACCCGGAAGAGGGTCCTCACCTGAAGACTGCGCAGCCCAGGGGGGGGATCGGACCCCCCCCTGGTGAAGAGGAGACCCGGACAGAAGGCTCGGGCGCGGAGGTGAGTAAATGACAGTTTGTTTTTTGTTTTTTTTTACAGCGCCGATGTCAGCGCTGGAAACGGGGGGGGGGGGGGGGCGGCTGGTTTCGGGCCCCCCCCTGAAGACGGAGGACGACGGGGGGGCGATCGGATGCCCCCCGCAGGAAGAGGGGACCCCAAGCTTCACGGGGATACCGGAGGTAAGTGTTTTTTTTTTCTATCTTTTTAACTGTTTGTGGGAAATGCCAGGCACGTAGTTTCTACGTGCTTGGCACTTAACGGTAGGAGAGGCAACCACGTAGAAACTACGTGCTTGGCATTTAAAGGGTTAAAGCAAAAAACAGTCTTAGACCGACCATGTGACTGTATGCATAGTGTGTTTAGCATGCTAACAGGAGCTGTATCCTTTACTCCATGTTACGATGTGTTGCTGATGTATCCTGTTCATGTTTATGTTCCTGATCATTGCTGAATAGCAGTTGTTCCTGCATGCTGGAAGAGTGCTGTGTACAATCTGCTGCCAACAGTGAATCCTCTATGAAATGTATGGGTATTGAGAAAGTGACTATAGGCATATGGCGAGGAGATTGGGAAAAATAACTGAGAGATGGGAGAGGGAAACATTTTGGATTTTTTAATTGGGCATTAGCATACCGATGAGCTTGAACAGTAGGTGGAATGGAAACCTATATACCGTCCACTAGTGTTGCTTTTTTTATGGATTTTTAATGTTACTATTCCATCTTTATTATACTTTATGAAGATGTGGTTTTTATAGTAATTTGTATTTATTTTATTGTATTCCATTTTTTAGAATAATAGAATAGATGCCTTAATTCAAATAAATTTAGATTTCTTGATTACTTAAACAGTAATTTAATCGCAACATATTGTTTTTTATATAGAAACCTCATTGTCAGGGGCATCCCATATTGAAATAGTGAAAATATTCTACTTTAGTTATGTTTTAATGCTCAAATATGATAAAATTATATCTATTATTTTTAAAAACTGGTCCTTATAAACTTCTGATTTGACAGAGGCTTATGACGCTATGAATTGTTATCTTATTACATTATATTAAAAAATATGAAAGTTTTTCCATATTCATGTTGATATATGCATTATATCTGTTGATGTAATTTTGCTTATTCCAACCACTGCTAGTCATATATTAGTATGAGAAATTTAGGAGATTTTGTCCCATGATCTCTCTACTTGAGTGTTCGGGATGGCATTCCATGCTGCTGCTGCCCAGCTGCGTTGGGTCCGGGCGTTGGGCTCCTGATGCAACATCCATCCTGGTCAATTTCCTCTCCTTTCTGACTGAGGAGGTTGGCGTATTTCGGGTCACTGACCACATGAGTGGCATTCCGAGTCTCTGTGGTTTTGCCTGCAGGGACCGAGGTATCGTGTGGCAGTTAGTTGCCTGTTAACGTCTCCATGAGTGGTGGATTATGCCGGGATGGGGGGTGTTGGTGGCCGGCTGCTCTGCCCTGCCTGGTTTTCTTGTTGCTGGGCAACCCCGGACTCGAGGGCTTTCTCAAGGCCTAGTGGCCTTTGTTCACAGTGCCATGGCGGAGCAATACAGCCAAGGAGATAGGTAAGATATAAATTTGTCATTCATTTCACTACATTTGTGTCATGATTAAGGACTTATAGTCCAAAATCCGCAGGGAACTACAGTGTCATCTGTCCTGTGATGTCTTTATGATGGAGAGAGCCGCTTTACTTTTCCTACTGATTTTATGATTTTTTTTTTTTTTTTTTAAGACCGCTGACTATGCCTTTGTACTTGGATTTGCTTATTTAAAGTGGACCAACACCCAGGGGTGATCGGCCCGGGAATCTATAAGATTCCCGGGCCGATCACCTCCCTCACCGCGGGACATCCGAGATCGGGATGTCCCGCGGTGAGGGACCCCCCCCAAAAAACTCACCTGCCTCCCCCGCGCCCCTCTAGGCGTGCGCGCCCCTGCGCCGGCCATTTGTGAACTGTTGCGCACTGTCAAAGGGGCGCGCGGGAGGCGGCGGCGGACGCGCTGTCTTGTCCGCAGCTGTCACCCGCTTGTCCGTGGCTACGTGGGAGCGTGGTGAGGTGAGTTTTGGGGGTTCCTTCTTCCTAATCGGGGTGCCCCCCTGAAGTGGACCAAAACCCAGGATAGTCAAAATCCTGGGTGTTGGTCCACTTTAAGGTGGCAGTGACTAATACATATTCATAATAATGCATAAGTCAGGCAGGCCCCCAGGTACCTCTGAGATAACAGGGTAGAATCCGAAGAGACACTTCTCTTGCAGTGTCTTTCACTGCAATACACAACCAGGCTCCAAAGGTCACTTTTCAGAGACACTGGTGGGAGCAGGACAGATCTTATTGGAACCCCTCCCTCAGGTGGCAGGCACACTGGCAGGAGTCCGGCACAGGTTCTGTATGCAGCTCTCAGGACTTGCGCTCACACACTCCACTTCCCGCTCCCTGTATGCTGCTGAGCAGCTTGAATCATTGAGTCATTGGCTGCACCGGCTGTCAGTAGGCCCTGGCACCCCCCCACCAACTGACTGAGTTTGCCACCCACTAGCACTGGCCCTGAATCAGGTTCTTACATAAGGTAAGGCGGATGCTTTGTCCCGCATCCATTCAGGTCCCGAGGATGAGTCTTCCACTGAACCCATCCCACTTCTTCAAAGCAACCACCTTTTGACAATTTCTTTGAGAAATCAAGGAATGTTCAGAGCAATGTCTTGCAGTGCACACTGACCCTGCCCTTGTCGAGAAATGTACTCTTAAGGATTGACTTTTTTTTTTACCTTCACTCTGAATAAGAGTTTATCTTATGTTTCCCCCACCCTGTACATACAGATTGCTCACATTAAAAATCATTCTACCTGCATCTACTGCATGTTATGAGCCTTTAAACATTCAAAATGGCGGCTCATGGGACATCAGGCAGCCTGCAAACAGGAAGTGCCTTCTGACTGTGCTGCTCTGCATTCTGGGATTCCTGACCTTTTCCTGACCCCATTTCTGCTCAGTTTGAGCAAAGCACAGCTATAACCCGCCCCCTGTACTTTATCCCACTCGCCTCTCCTCAGTAAGTGTGATGCTTCTGAGTCAAGATGGCGGCACCCATAGCCTAAAGTCCTGAACAGAGTTGCAGCCCAGTGGGGGAAAGAATAAGTAAGTGATTAAAAACTATATATATATATTTTATATGCTGGGGAATTGTTTTTTAAGGTTTTGGGCTTTTCAATAAGTCACGGTATGCGTAAATTTCGGGGTATGCAAAACAAGGGACTTGGTGGAACGATCCTCCTGGTGGCCTACAGTCCACTCAGATTGTGTAAGGATTATGTGTTTAATTGTGACACCTGTGCCAGATGCAAGACTCAACATTCCCGTCCAGCAGGGTTGTTGCAACCCCCTTCTGTTCTAAATCGTTCTTGGTCTAACATCACCATGGATTTTATAGTGGAATTGCTGGTTTCTGAAGGGAACATTACTATTCTGGTAGTGGTAGATCAGTTTTTGAAAATGGTGGATTTCATTCCCCTTCCAGGCCCTTCAGTCTGCAGCCATTCTTGACAAAATTTTCTTTGAGCAAATTTTGCGTCTTCTTGGTCTGCCTGATATTGCAATGATTTCTTTAATAACAATTTTTTGCTAACTACAGATTTTATCTAGCTGAGCTTTACAAATCTCCTGCATACATCAGTTTACTGGCGGTTCAAGACCTCACTGATCAACATTCCTAAGTACATCAACAAAATATCAAAAAGCCCAGGAGAAATATAAAAGAACTGCAAATACCTCCAGAAATCCTGACCCTGCAATTGCAATTGGAGAGTGGGTCTTACTGTTTTCAGCAAACCTAAGATTGGGAAGACCATCCCAGAAACTAGATCCTAAATGTATTGGCCCCAAATCAAGAGAAAAATCAATAATATGACTGTTGAAAGCTTCCCGGTTGCCTGTTTCCAGCTCTTCTGTCCCAGAGCCTGTTAGGGTTGAAGGCATGCCTGGCATGCCTGAATATAAGGTGGAGAAAATTTTTGACGCAAGAAGACACTGGTTAAGGGTCAGGGTATGGCCAAAGAAGAGAAGGGAACTCGCAAGAAACATTCATGCCCTCTCACTTATTCAAAGATTCCATCAAGATCATCTTTTTTTTTTTTTACATAAGTGCAGCAGGACAGAAGTGTGTAGTTTTAAAAACTGCAGTAGTTACATTGGATTTGGTAAGTAACTGTTTTTGTATTTTTTGTATTTGACTAATTTGAATCTTCCTTTTATAAGTCAAAAGTGTACTGTTTTAATTTGTCCAAATCATTAATGTGTCGTGCGTGGCCTTGGGCAGGCGTGGGGTCACAAAGGTGATTGATGAATTGGTCTGTGCATGCTGGATGGCACCTGACCCTGTTTGCATGCACGCCAATAGTTGCAGAGTGTGTGAGTGCCTGCGCTTCTGCCCATGCACGGCAGGGACCTCCTGGCACCCAGCAGCCTTCAAAAGAAGGCCTGCGGTGCTGGAAAGTTGCCTGCAGATCATCTCGAAGTGCTGCTTGCCTCCTGTTCCCGTGTGATGTTCCGGCTCGATTTAGCTCTGACTTATGGCTTTAGATACTGACTAGCCCTGGCTCTGACTCCCCCAGCTTTGGATATTGTCACTCTCTGGTTCTGACTTTATAGCTTTGGATTCTGTCCTGCTCTGGCTCTCTACCCCTGGCTTTGGATGACTTTCTGTTATGGCTCTTCCTGACTCTGGACTTGTTTGTTTCACCGGTTTCCCCTCAAAATTGAACTGGACTTTTCCCCTGCTGGACTTTGGCTCTCTGGCCACTGCCAATAGTAGTGGGACCCAGGTTGGCTGCAGCACAGTCCGACCCTGTGTGGCGATGTAGCACTTCCCCAGACACTGGCTCCCACCAGTTACAGCCCTAACATGCTATTACCTTCCAGATCTTCTTTAGCTCCTGCCCAGAGTTTCTGACACATCACATCTGACACTCTGGCCTTCCCCTCTCTGGCAGATGTCTGTATCTACATCGGCTTGGTCTCCAGAAAGATATGTGACAGTGTGGTGTGTACCAGCCTACCTAGAGTTTTTGTCACCCTCTGTTGCCAGACCATTTTTCACTATTTTGCGCTACACGTGTTTAACTGTGATTTATGAGGGGATTTCCCAGGAAAATTATATATTTTTTTTCAGTCTGGGCTTTAACATGACAAATATAGTTTTTTCATCTTGTTGCATTTTCAATATTTGTGAATTAAATATGTGCAAAACAATAAAAACAAAAAGACGTGGGCGAAGGGAACTCTGCACTGGCACCGTGTTTAGAGGTGCTCAGGCACTACAGAAAAGCCCAGGGAAAAAATGCCCAGAAAAGGGAAAGGCAGGGGAGCACCCAAGAAGCTTCGGGACCGCTCCATCCCCTCCTTCTTTCGCGCCCGGGACGACAGAACTTCGGGGGGGGGGGGGGGGGGGGGGCGGACAACAAGATGGCGGCGAGAGGTGCGGGAGCACATGAAGACATGGCCTGCCCTGCTACTGTTTTAATTTGTCCAAATCATTAATGTGATTTGGATAGTATTGCATTGGTAGTAAAAGTTTTGGTTTTGGCCTGTTGCTGTTTGCTAAGCAGGTGTTGATTAAATAGGGCAGGTTCTAATTAACATAGCAAAAGAGCTAGCAATCTCTCATTAGCTTAACTAAGAGGGGCTTGTATATAAACAGGTGAGCTGCTCTGTGGAGTTTCAGCCTGTGTGAGAGCAGCTTGCCATAAGTGCAGCAGGACAGAAGTGTGTAGTTTTAAAAACTGCAGTAGTTTGAAAACAGCAGGGGTTGCACACAAGAAATAGTGGTGAGTACAGCATTTACTTTTTAGCCGTACCTATTCTTATCTAGAATGTCTGGTTTGGTGCAGTGTAACTCTTGCCTGGCCGTTGTGTTTCGTAGTACTCTGTGGAACTTGCGATGCTGTCCAATTTGTATGCAAATGAAGGAGTTGTATGACAAGATTTCAAAATTACAGTCTTTAGTTTCTACTCTTCATAACTGAAGTTATGAAGCTATCCCAGCCAGTAAAGCAGCTTCGTATACAGCCACCACTCCCACAAAGACTTCACAAGAGAGGGGCACAGTAGAAGACTGTTGGCTCTGGAAGATTGCGCAATGTAGAACAAAAACATCAACATTTTGGACTAAGCCAATATAACCCATTTTCTGTTCTTTCTGAGCTTGATGTGGATGTATCTGCTAATGCTCAGTCTGGGCAGGATTTGGGAAGATCAAAGGAAGTGGACTTAAGTAAGGGACCATGTAAAATGAGTACAAAAGGGCAGCAAGGAACAGTTACCAAGCCAACCAATAGGAAAAGGCATATTCTGGTTGGTCACTCAACAATTAGAGGTGTGGACAGGATAAAGATGAGCTAAAGGAAGTGAGGTGTCTCCCAGGTGCCACGGTTAATAGGGATAAGAAGCGTATTATAAATATTGTGAAGTCTGCAAGCAAACATAACCAGGTGGACATTGTGCTACATCTTGGCACAAATGACTTATCCCAAAAAGATTTGTTTGTTGTACAGAGGGACTTCCAAAATTTTAGTCAGGAACTTTGCAAAATAACAGGTTCCATCACCTTTTCTGAGGTTTTGCCAGTATGTAATCAGGGAAAAAAGGCACTCAACATCGCCAAGTTCAATTTGTGGTTACGTCAGTGGTGTGAAGACAAAGGCTTTGGATGTATTAGTCATGATGTTAGAAGGTGGTCAAACAATGAGTTGTTTAAGAGGGATGGCTTGCATCCTTCACAGAAAGGCACAGAAGAACTTGGAGTGGAACACAGAGCATTTTTTTGATTTAAACTAGAGGAAGGGGACAGAGATGTAACTTGTAAGGGTGATTTCTGTCCCCTACCATTTAGGATGAAGCAGGACATTGAAGCAGGAAGCCCGGTCAGTGGTAGGCTAGAGGTGGAAAAGATCAAGGACACACTAAAATACAATACCAACAACATCCACATGATGTGTACCAATGCTCGCAGCTTGGGCAACAAGCTCTGTGAATTAATGGCTATCATATCCAGAGATGAATTGGATCTTGTTGCAATAACAGAAACTTGGTTCAAGGATCACAATGACTGGGAGATAGCCATACCCGGTTACACATTGTACAGAAAAGAGAGATTGGATAGAAAGGGCGGTGGAGTAGCCATTTATGTCAAGACTACACTTCAATCAACAATAATTCAGCATACACATAATGAACTAGAAACTCTCTGGGTTACCATGCAGACTAAGGAGGGAGCTGTGGTCAGAACTGGTGTGATATATAGGCCCCCTGGACAATCTGAGGCTCTAGATAACCTGTTAATAGATGAAATCAGTGGAATGGCAGAGAAGGGGGACATTGTAATTACAGGTGACTTCAACATGCCTGATGTGGACAGGAATATCCCAAGTGCATCAACATGCAAGAGCAGGACTATATTAGAGGCACTTAATGGAGTGTCTCTAAAACAACTTGTGACATTGCCAACTAGAGGAGATAACATTCTGGACTTAGTTCTGACCAATGGGGATCTGGTGTCCGAGGTCAGGGTTGAAGAAAATCTGGGTTCCAGTGACCATCAATGCTTATGGTACAGAATAAAAACAGACATTGTGCAATCACACACCAGAACCAAAGTGCTAGACTTTAGGAAGACAAACTTCAAGGAAATGAGTATGTAGAAAGAAAATTAGGTGAGTGGAACAGAGTAGCAGAAGTGAGGGCCCAGTGGTCACTATTAAAAATGGCCATCTTAAAGGCAACTAAGCAATATGTGAAACAAACTAGCAAGAATAAAAGGAAGAAGAAACCATTATGGTTTACTAGGGAAGTCAGCACTATCATAAAAGATAAGAAGTCTGCCTATAAGAAGTATAAAGTAAGTGGAAGTGTAGATGACAGAGAGGCGTATAAAATTAAACAGAGGGAAGCAAAACTGATTATAAGGACTGCTAAAGGGCAAAAGGAGGAAGAAATGGCCAAATCTATGAAGAGGGGAGATAAAACCTTTTTTCCGATATATTGGTGACAGAAAGAAGAAAAACAATGCAGTCTCAAAAATTGACAACAGAAGGAGACCATACGGTCCATCTAGTCTGCCCTTATGTGTATACTGTATGTACTCTTTATCTTAGGATAGATGTGTGCTTATCCCAGGCATGTTTAAATTCAGTGACTGTTGATTTTTCAACTACCTCTACTGGAAGTTTGTTCCAAGCATCTACTACTCTTTCTGTAAAATAATATTTTCTAACATTGCTCCTGATCTTCCCCCCGACTAGCTTCAGGTTGTGCCCCCTTGTTCTATTGTTAAGTTTCTTCTTAAAAACACTTCCCTCCTGAACCTTATTCAATCCTTTCACATATTTAAAGGTCTCAATCATGTCCCCCCTCTCCCTTCTTTCCTCCAGACTGTACAAATTAAGTTCTTTAAGTCTCTCCTGATAAGTTTTAAGTTTAAGTCCTTCCACCATTTTTGTTGCCCGCCTTTGGACACGTTCTATTTAAATAATGTCTTTTTGCAGGTAAGGTCTCCAGAACTGCACACAGTATTCTAGCTGTGGCCTTACCAGGGCTCTATACAGCGGCATCACAACCTCCCTCTTCCTACTGGTGATGCCTCGAGCTATGCAGCCGAGCATCCTGCTTGCTTTTCCCACTGCCTGGCTACACTGTCCACTCATCTTGCAGCTATCAGTAATCAGTACCCCTAAATCTCTCTCCTCCGAGGTCCTGGCTAACACAGTGCTGCCCATACGGTACTCAGAGCAGGGACTCCTTCTACCCAAGTGCATGATTTTACATTTAGAGACATTAAACTCTAGTTTCCACAGTTTTGACCATCTATCCAGTAAAGCTAAATCATTTTCCATGTTGCAGACACCTCCAGGAATATCCAACCTATTACTAACCTTTGTATCAACAGCAAACAGACAAACTTTTCCTACCAAGCCTTCTCCTATGTCACTTACAAATATATTAAAAAGAATGGGGCCCAGGACAGAGCCTTGCGGCACACCACTTGTGACTGGCCTTTGTTCAGATTGCACACCATTTACAACAACGCTCTGATACCGATCCCTCAGCCAACTGGAAATCCACTGAACTATCCAGGGATTGAGTCCTACCTTCAATAACGTATCTATGAGCTCCTTATGTGGTACAGTGTCAAAGGCTTTGCTAAAATCCAGATAAGCGATATCCACAGCACCACCTTCATCTAACACTTTAGTGACATTGTCAAAGAAATCAATAAGATTGGTCTGACATGATCTGCCCTCAGTAAAGCCGTGCTGTTTTGGGTCCAATAGGTCATTACCCTGGCCGGATCAGTCCGGATCGCCTGCAGTGCGGTGAGGACTTGCGGCCCCGCGGAGGGGGGTTCTGCGCACCACCGCCGGAGAACGGAGATGGCAGATGCGAGCCGGAGGCTTCAGATGCGGGCCGGCTGCGGGCGGGGGGAGCTCTCCACCGCCGCTGGAGGATGAGAGCGGTGGGCGCGAGACAGTGTGAGCGGGAGACACTGCCAGTTAGTGTCCGCTAGGGACCCACTTCCCAATGGAGGGGGAGCCACAGCAGCAAAATGGCGGCCTCACAGATATCTGTGGAGAGCACCGGGTTCCTGGAAATGGACACGAGAAGCCCAGATTCGCCGCCCCGGGTCGTGGGTCTGACGCGCAGGCCCCCGGTTAGTGGGGATATGTCCCGACTCTCGCCGGGATCGGTCGCCTTCTCCCCTGAGCTGAGCAGCATTTCGTCCACGCCGACACCCCAAGAGAGTCCCACTCCATCTTGGCAGGTCCACCCTGGGACTGTCTCCAACACGGGGCCAAGCGATCCAGGGCCATGGGACACAGTGAGGCTATCACAGCTGGGGCGGCCCGGACGGGACCCCCTGGCCAGGGGGAGCCTGAGTGACCCCTTTCATCCTGCTGCCCGCCACGCAGGGCGGGGTGAGCCTAATGCCATACTGAACCCTCATGCTGGAGGAGTGACCCTGCATAGCCCCACACTTTCAGTATCTGACCACGGCTCCCATCCATCCATCCCGCTCGACCTGCTGTCACATGTAGTAGCAGAAGCGGTTAGAGTCAACATCAATGTGCGGCCTCCCTACCAAAGGTGACTTCGATGGTTATGTCTCCCGGATGGAGGGTGCTATTAAGAGGGAGCTGGCGACCCTACGGGGGGCGGTGACAGACATCACGCTTAGAGTGGACGGCATAGAGGGCTCGCACAGGTCGCTGGAAGCACATGTGGCAACTCTGGAACAACAGCAAATAGAGAGCAGGCGACATGTGTCCGACCTCATCCTTGCACATGGCGACATGGAGAACCGAAACTGGAGGAACAACCTTCGCTTGAGGGGAGTGCCTGAATCGGTGGAGCCCCGAGACCTTGCAGCTACAGTAACAGCAATTTTCAATGAGCTCCTGGAGCTCCCCAGCACTAACCGTGTTGAACTTGACCGGGTGTATCGTGCGCTGGGCCCCCGTCCGCCGGGGAGAGACAGACCCAGAGATATAATTTGCAGGGTTCACTTCTTCAAAATTAAAGAGATTACCCGCCGAGCTTGGGGGAAAGGGCCCATTACGATCCAGGGCGCTCAGGTGATTATTCTACAAGATCTGTCCCGCAGGACTTTGCAAATGAGGAAGCTTCTAAAACCCTTGCTGGACAGTATCCAGAACCAGAGAGCTACCTACCGCTGGGGGCACCCTTATCAACTACTAGTTCGGAAAAACGGCAGCCTCTTCGTGCTGAGATCTCCTAGGCAGCTCCCGGACTTGTTTCATTTCTTGGAGGCGGCGCTGGTGGATGTGCCTGACTGGACTGTTCCGGACCTGCCAGCTGTTGGTGGACGACTGCCACGGAGAGCAGCCAGAGCCCCTTGTGGGGCTGGAAGAAACAGACGAGGCCTCTGATCCCACTGCGCGGACACCCAGTTCCTCCTCGTGTCGGTAAGTCCCACCACCCTGTGATTTAGAGCTGGGGGGTGAGTGACCGAGGTGGGTGGCGCTATGGTAAGAGCTCCATGTTAAATGTTAATTGGTTTAAAGAATATTTCAGTTGACCGGGCATCCCGGTTGAGGACTTGTCTCCCGCAGGTCGCCAGCCGGCTCCCTTGTGTTGTGTTATGTGTTATTCCATACTGCCCTGCTGGGTTAGAGAAAGTTGTATCGCTCTTGGTGGGGGTGGCGGTGGCACCGAGCACATGGGACGTGCGCCTCTGGCCCTCTTGCTGATTATACTAGCATGTTGTTAAGATGGGTCCGTTTTGAATAGTTGTTGTTCGGCCGTGTGTGTATGGGCGGTCGGCCGGCTTTGTCCCCTTGGGACCCGCCGTGTGACCGCCTGGTGTGCCGTCCTGCCCCTGACAGGGGGCCCGTCGGTGACATTATGCCCACGGGCTTCACTGCCACCCTTTATGGAATTGGCCGCTGTTGTGGGTGCACGGCAGTCTCCCGACTGGGACGCGCTGCTGACCGGGCGGCCGTGCTCGGGCGGCCCTGTCGCTCAATCCTATGGTCTCCAACCGTCCTGCCATCTAAACCCCCCCCTCCATATTTCTCATGCCTTAGAGTGCAACCTGACGAGAATACAAATATAGTGCAACTCACACCCCGCAGTTCACGGCTCCAGTCCTCTACTCCCCCTATACGCTAGGTGCACCCCTCTAGGGACGACCTCGGTCCCCACAGAGGGGAAGGAAAGAAGCGGACTGCTTATCCACCCCACTATTATCGGGGGGATAGGATGGACCTCCACCGTTCTCCGGTAAAAAGCACCATCCCCGGAGCACGTGTACCGTGATTTACCGGTTGACTACCAGTTAGTCTAGTTCTTAGTTCCATACTTGTTTACTCCCCCTACCTGTGTATCCCCGCAGTCTTAACTGTACACCAACCCCCTCCCCCCATCCCAATACCCCACAACATCAGAGGCTTTAGCAGCAGCCTCATTCTAATTTATCCATTCAGGCGCTGCCTCCCGGCGAGCTCACAATATGGGCTCGCTGAAGGTCGTGTCCCTGAATGTAAAAGGCCTGAACACGCCAGAAAAAAGAACGATACTGTGGCAGGAGTTGAGGAGATACAAGGCGAAAATAATCTTCATCCAGGAGACGCACTTCAAAAGAGGTGCGGCTCCCAAGCTGAATAGTAGATTTTTCCCACACGTCTTCACCAGCTGTGCCGCTGAAGGGAAAAAAAAAGGGGGCGGCAATCTTGATTGCAGGGGGCGCTCATTTCTCTCTGCTGGATTCATGGGCTGATGATTCTGGGAGAGTGGTCATGGTTAAAGGCCTGATTAACCAGAAGTGTTATACCTTGATCTCGGTGTACGCTCCCAACCAGGGTCAGGTCCAGTTCCTCAAGCAGACATTGGATAAAGCCGAGAGATTTGCTGAGGGTAAGCTGATCATGCGTGGGGATTTTAACCTGTCAATTGACCCTCTCATCGACACCTCGGTGGGTAAATCAGCAATTACTCAACACGCTCTCAGATCCCTAAAGAAAAGACTACAGAGCCTACAGCTGCTGGATGCGTGGCGAATTAGAAACCCCGCGGCCAGGGATTATTCATTTTATTCGAGGGTGCATGGGACGTACTCCAGGATTGATTACCTCTGGGTCTCACATAGCTTGTTGGAGCGAGTTTCAGGTGACGGTATTTACGCCACCTCATTCTCGGACCACGCCCCTGTTTACCTGGATCTCGACCTGGTGCATAGGCCTCTCTCCCCCTTCACATGGCGGCTAAAAGAATCCCTGCTGCAAAATTCGGTGGTGCTACAGGCTGTCAGAGATGGTATCACCTCGTACTTTAACGAGAAAGACAACGGGGAGGTCCCACCCCTGACCCTATGGGGAGCCCACAAAAGCGTTATCCGGGGCATCCTGATTGACCAGGCCTCGAGATTAAAGATGGAAAACACAGCTTTGCTGGCAAGACTGACAGAGAGGGTCAATGCTCTGGAACTTTCCCACAAACAGTCAGAGGCAGCGAGCGTACTCGGAGAGAGCTTATGCAAGCTAGAGTGGCCCTCAACGCCCTGTTAAGGCAAAAAGCCAAGCATGTGATTAGAAAATGTAAAAGGCGGTATTATGAATTTGGCAACAAAAATAGCGCCCTCCTTGCAAGAGCCCTCAAACAATAGCAGACCCAGAATTTCATACCTGAAATTTTGGACGAGGCCCAACAGAAGCAGCACACTTCAGAGTCCATAGCGGGCACATTTAGGAATTATTACTCGGGACTCTATGGCCTACCCGGCGATGCGTCAGGGGTGGGACAAGTGGAGAGAATTAGGCAATACCTGGCGAGTTCAAATATGCCGAAGGTCTCAGAAGAAGAAGCCGAAGCCCTGGTTGAGACCCCAATTAATGTGGGTGAACTGGCGGAGGCAATTAAATTCACACCAGTGGGGAAGGCGCTGGGGCCGGACGGTTTTACGGCTAGGTACTACAAAGCCTTTGAGGCACTGTTGGGGCCGCGATTGGTAAGGGCCTGGAACACGATAAGGCAAGGAAAACCCGGGAGCATTCTCGAGTAGGGAATTGGAAGCCCATATCAACGTTATTCATAAGTCGGGGAAAGACCCGTTATCCTGCAAAAGTTATAGACCCATCTCTCTGCTTAACGCGGACATGAAGCTATATGCAAAAATCTTAGCTAATAGATTGTCACCGCTGGTCCCCCATCTCGTGCACCTGGATCAGACTGGATTTGTACTGCATAGAGAGGCTAGAGACAATGTAATTCGCGCCATTAATGTCATACATTAAGCCAAAACCTCTGAGACCCCCCTGATGCTTCTCTCCACCGATGCCGAAAAGGCCTTCGATAGGGTAAGCTGGCCTAAAAGAGTCCCTTCGGCACATCGGTCTGGGAAACAATATGAGATTGTTCACTGAAGCCTTATACACCACTCCTTCAGCAAGGGTGAGGATCAACGGCCACCTCTCAGACCCGGTGTGGATCAGGAATGGAACCCGCCAGGGCTGCCCCCTCTCACCCCTTCTCTTTGCCTTATCGCTTGAGCCCTTCCTGTGTAGAATCAGGGATAACAATGACATCCAGGGACTGGTTTCCCACGAGAGCACCCATAAGGTCGCTGCTTACGTGGATGATCTACTCTTTTTTATTACTAATCCCTCGGTGACGATTCCAGTCCTGATGAAGGAATTTGAGACATACGGGAGGCTTTCATACCTAAAAATCAAGCCATGAATGTATCCCTCCGAGGGGACCTAGTCAAGACCATACGACAATCATTCCCTTTTAAATGGGCCAGGGCCTCTTTAACATACCTGGGAACTCAGTTACCTTGCTCCCTGTACAACATAGTGGCCCTGAACTTCCTCCCATTGGCTAGGAGAATTAGAGCTGATTTGGAGAGGTGGTACCTACCCACCTTCTCCTGGATGGGGAGGGTAAACTTAATAAAGATGACAATCCTGCCCAGATTGTTGTACCTGTTCCAGGCCTTGCCAGTCTGGATTCCTGAGAGTTTCTTCACTGACCTTGGCAGGTCCCTTCTGAGTTTCGTCTGGAATAAAAAGCGGACGAGGATTGGGAGACGCACACTCTATAGGCCCAAAAATCAGGGAGGCATGTCTTTACCCGACATTAGGCTCTACTGGGCGGTCTCACACCTACAGAGAATCTGCGAGTGGGCGACGTGCCAGGACACAAAAAGATGGGTCCAGCTGGAGCGTACCATGGCTCTCACCCCACCGGAAATCTTGATGTGGGGCAGGGGGGACCTACCCCCTAGACCTGAGGAGACACCCGACTATTGCGGCAACACTGAGGGTCTTTGGGAAGTACAGATCCTATTCGGATATCTCCCCATGGCCCTCCCCTATGGTACTCATAATAGATAACCCGTTATTAGCCCCTGGGTCATCCAGAGCAGACCTCAGCAGATGGAGTGAGTTGCGTCAGCTGAGAGCCGGGGATTTGATTTCGGAGAGAGGGTGGACATCACTGTCAGATTTGAGAACCAGATGGGGAAACGCAGACCTTGACCCATGGACCCTAATACGTTTGCAGTCCTTTGTGTCTGGACAGGGCTTGAGGAGGGATAGGTGTAGGATTCATACTGAGCTAGAGAGGATTTGCCTGGGTGAAACCCCGAACGATCACCTGACCTCCAAATTATATTCAATGTTGATGGGGGAGTGTGACAACCCCCCGACATTCTGGAGGGAATGGGAGGCCGACTTAGGGACGGAGTTTGACGGGGACCAGAGAGAGAAGATTGCCTTGCTTGCTCACAGATCCTCAATTGCCACCAGAGTGCAGGAATCTAATTATAAGGTACTAACCCGGTGGTATTATACGCCTGACAGGCTCAACAAAATGTCTGTCTCGGTGGATCCACATTGTTGGAGGTGCGGGACCGAGCGGGGCACTCTGGTTCACATACTCTGGTCCTGCTCCAAGATCCGGGCATACTGGGAAGGGGTGCTGGCCATTATCTCAACTCACAGGGGGTCAGACCCTCACAGACCCCGCTCAGATCCTGCTGCATTCAACGCATCGTCCTGTAAGCAAGTATAAGAAATCGCTACAGGTTCATCTGTTGAATGCGGCTAAGCTAGCGATTCCAAGATTTTGGAAAAAAAAAGAGCCCCCACTGTGAGGAGCTGGGTTGAGGAGGTGTTGAACATCTCAGAGATGGAGGATCTCACACTTGCAATACATGACAGAGACGAGCAGTACAGACGCACGTGGATGCCATGGTTAATTTACCAGGAGTCTGAAGACTTTAAACAGCTGTTTTCAGAACCAGATAGTTGAGATCATGACCTAAACCATAGTAACATTACGCTGCTGTGGAGGTTTGCCCCCACCCCACCTCTGGCTCTCCTGGTGGTGGGTTTAACCGCTAACCCCAGATAGCCTCTGAGGTGCCTTGCAGGGAGAGGCAATGGCAAATCAGAGGCGGGAGGGGGCTGCCCGGGTTCGTAGTCGTGGGCCCCACCAGAAAGCCTTAAACACACCGTCGTGCTGGTTGCGTGTGGGATTGTGTGCTATATAGATCTTCAAGCTGCTCCCTCGCCCTATTGCCTTACCCCAACCCCTGCCCTTATACCCTATGTTCCCTTCCCCTAATGTGTATTGTAATCTGTTATCCTTTCTTCTGTATGTTTATATGCAAAACCTTTAAATAAAGAATAAAAAAAAAAAAAAATGTAAGTTTTCCAATAATAAAACCATATTGCGTGTACTATGTATCGGTAAACACCCTTTCCTGCCCAGGAGACTCCCTCAAACTGAAACAGTTCTTCTAGGAGATATTCAGATAAAATACAACTGCTTGAAAAACAACCCTTTACCTTTGAAATACCCGCCACAAATTATATATTCTCTGGAAATTCACACCTCAAGTTTTCTTGGCTTGCTGATGTGGGTGCAGTTTTTCTTGTGTTTTTATTCAATGCTATCCTAATATTGCTATGGTGTTACCATTTTCTTTTTAAGGGAAACAGAACCCAGCAGCCGCCTGCCTGGAATCTCAAAGCTGCCGGCAGAATCGGGTTGCCTCATTGTGTGAACCCCCCAGTTCACCCATAAACACTCACCTTTCACCGCTCCAATGGCACATGTGTAGGCTCTTATACAATGAGAGCCACCTGCTATGACTATGTCATTCGGCAGGAGACTCTCTCATTGAACAAGAGCCCGTGCATGCGCCGTTGAACCCTGGAGAGGTTAGTTTTCCTGGGCGAACAGGAGAGTTTTACACAGCAGTGCATCCCACTTTAGCATGCCAGAGGGCCACAGAACAAACCCCTGCAACTGCAGTGGTAATCGAAATAAGCTTTTACTTGTCACAGGCAAACACAGTCCTTATAATCCAACAGCTTTATGACTGTATGACTATCACAGCAGCAATGGGAGCAATATGGGCATAGACCACCCCACTTTGGTGGAACTGTTCTCTCCCGATCAACTTTTAAGGCAAGGGATCACACAGGACACAATTCACTAAGGGAAACCTTTTCCACCTTAGGGCCATGGCTTACCTGTCCAGGGACAACGCTTCAAAACGGGTTCTAGACTTCCACAGGCCTTAAGGGTTTCCCACTCTACTAACCTTTCCTGCTCCCCCTACAGAGGTCCTGGCTTGATCCCCCCTGAGGCTGCCCAAGAACAGCACATTGCCTCCCAGAAAACCTGTGTCTGATTCCGGCTCCCGGAGCCCCTGCCATCGGGGTGCACAATTCCCTATCCCTATCTCCAGGGCTGGGTGCCCAGGCAATCAGATAGGCTGGGTTAGGAAGCACACACATAAGCCTAAGGGAAACATAAGGGAAACTGGCGGCTGTCCATTCCCTGCTTTCTATGCTGGGCTCTGTGGAGAGAGTTTTATGCCGTGCAATGAGTGGTGAGCATACCGGCGATCCCAGGGGATTTCACAGTGACACTAGGGGTCCACTGAGACTCTGTTGCTCCCTGGAGCCAGCCCTGGCTGGGGGATACAGATCAATGGGGCTGTGGGTCAGGCTGGGGGATACAGTTCAATGGGGCTGGAGTTCAGAATGGGGGATACAGATCAATGGGGCTGGGGTAAGAATGGGGAATAAAGATCAAGGGGAAATGGGTCAGGCCAAGGGATACAGAATAATGGGGACGTGGGTCAGGCCAAGAGATACAGATCAATGGGGTTGTGGGTCAGGCTAAGGGGTACAGAGTACCTGTTTATGCTGGTCTTGCTGAGGAGCAGGTGACAGACTAAGTCGGAGTTGCTGCTTGATTAGCAAGAGGGGGAGGGAGGAGAAGATGCTATCTGATTTCCTGCACACCTCATGTCACCTAGCCCCCCTCCCCCAAAACCCTTTATAAACATGTAAAAATACCAGCCCCGTCACTGAAAAAGCAGCAGTGCTTCGAAATGGAACAAAACTCAAAGCGGCATAACCTGGAGTCTGTTAACTCCCCTCCCCCCGGGAGTGCACCCTAATCGAAAGGGAACTGGGGAATGCGGCTGCTCTTGTCCTCGATTGCCGAGCTTTCGTCTAAGCAGAGCCGTATGCTGAACATGCATAGAATACGGCGTATGCATGTTCAGTCTGTGAATGTGCCATGGGTCAGTGGACAGGTTGGGGGGGGGGGGTTCACACAGTGGGGTATCAAACAAAACCTGGGACAATCAACCCAAGCGCAATCCCGCTATCTCCCATAGGGCCTCATTTTTGCTGTGATACTGCTGTATTTTCACAAAATGGGTGTTGTTGGGAGGCATCCCGATTGCGGAAGCCCCTCTGAGCATTAAAGTGGACCAAAACCCACATTTTTAACTAGCATCCTCTGAACTGCTCCCCCCAAGAATAGTAACGTTTGCCTATTTTTACTGCTCCTGCTTCACTCTAATCCCAGATAATGGCGCCTGTTTTGGCTCTAAAGCTCCGCCTCCTCCATTCATTGCCACTGCTGTGCGTGACAATGATGTCATTGCCACACACATGCAATGACTAATCACCTGCAATCCTACAGAGAAGGGAGAGCAAAAAAACAGTGTTCCAGGGTGATTCTGCACCCTAAGAAGAGAGTATCGTCAGGGGCTTAACTCAAAAGTATTTCACAAATTCATTGGGTTTTGGTCCGCTTTAACAGCGCAGAATGGGAAAAATCTTTTCTTTCTCCCCGCTCTCCCAGTGAACTCCATGTGTGTCATGGTGAGTCCCATGCCCCTCCATTGCAGTGAATGATGGCGGGGACATCACTGCTTTGGCTAAGACAGGAAGAGAAGCCCGACGAGCAGAGTGGTGCGACACTGCATGATGCCAGAGAGACATGGATCCAGCCTTTTACGCGAGCGAAGGTGTGCGTGGGAGAAAAGGTGGGTATAGCTTTTTTTTGCCTGAAAATTGTCTTTAATAGGGTTAATGATTCAGCACTGTTTTTTTTTTACTGACGTTTTTGTAAGAAAATGCTGTTTTTTTTTTCCTTGCTCCTACCATATTTATTTGTACATTTTTTTCAAATTGCACAGTTAAATATGAGGAACAAAACCATGAGAAAAGGCGTTTTCTCTTAAAAAGAAAGTGAGTAAATACAGTGCTGAATGACTCAAGTTAGTAAAATCTATTACTATATATTATTTGTATACATACATAAATATTTGTGTGAGAAACAACGCATTATGTGCAGAGACAGACACTTGTGACAATACAGGAATAAAATTGCAGAACCGGTTTGGAAGCCACACAGATCAGGAAGCTGTTGGATGGAATTGCCGATGAATCTGCACTCTGCTGCCAGGGCTTGCTCAGGACAGGCAGTGGAGCGCCTATGTCAGCCAGGAAGTCCCCTGCATGAGCAGTGCACGTCGGGGAAAGGGAAGGAATGTTGGGGGATTGTCATGGTAGCACTCGTCCAGTCTAGGCACTGCTAATCCTTAGAAGGTAGGCTACATGAAGCTTATTTGCTAGTGTTAGTTTGCATCCTGAGATGCATATGTTTTGGATCTAGGTATTTTTTAAAAGGACATTTTCATCTAAAATATGAATTTTCAGAAGGTACATGCTCTAAAAGTGTGCTTAGAGTGAATCTGAGGTTCATTAACAGGTATCTCCTCTTTCATTTCTCCCAGCCTTATTGTGCTTTCCGATTTGGAGATTAAAGAGGACCAAAACCCCTTTGGCTTGGTTATGGAGTCTTTTCCGCACTTGGGAAAATCCCTCAGGGTCGCTATAAAAACATACTTTTATGGCAACCCCATGGCACAGGTATTCCCCTGGCTGATGCAGATTCCTGTGCCCTGCACCCCAGCAAGCTATTCACATAGTTTGTCGGGAATTGAAGTGGACCAACAGTCAAAAATGACTTAAACCAGTCAAACACAACAATCAGTTACCTTTTTCTAACTCCTGCTGTGGTAAAATTTAAAAACAAAATGGTGACTCGTGGATTTGCAGGCCACCTGCAAACAGGAAGTGCTGCTGGGTTTCCTATTACTGTGCATTGCCACTTATGTCAGTTGAATCCAGGCAGCAGCATGGCTGAGATGCTGGGAAAGGAAGCTCCAAAATAGGTAAGATGGTGTTTCAGCTTTAAATGGATACAGGAGCAAATGTAAGTGCTGACAACTGTGCAAGTTGGTCTGTTTAATATTCATACCAATCTATTCTGGCAGGCTTGAAGGCTGCACATGTGCCATGGGAGCGAGGTGCAAGGTAATATATCTGACGATCCCTGGTGCTCCACAAACAGGGGCACCCCAACACAGCCCCTTTAAGCGGAACAAACCCCACCAGCAGCCAGCCTGGAATCTAAAAGTTTCAAGGGCCACCTGCTGGCTTTTCCCTGGGCTATCCTGAATTGTGATGCCCCATTGTGGGAAACCCCCCAGGATGCCCATAAAAATCACACCTTTCCCAGCTCCAACGGCGCATGCGTGAGCTCTTGTCCAATCAGAGGTTAGTCAAATTCCTGAGTTTTGTTCCACTTCAAAGTGGACCAAAACCCAGGATTTTGACTATCCTGGGTTTTGGTCCTTTTCCCCCGGGGCACCCTGATGGGGGAAATCCCCCAGATCGCCAAATGCACCTCACCTCTTCCCAGTATTATGGCGCATGCTTGGCCGCATGTCCAATCAGCGCGCTCAGAGCCACTGACGTCACGTCGTCTAAGGCCAGCGGCTTCAAGCTGCTGGCAGCCACATCCCCCGCTTCCCTCTAACAGGGAGTGTGCCCGTGCTGGCCATTCACAAATCCTTGGAGCGGGTACGCGCCCTACTAGAGGAATAGCAGGGATGCGTCTCGCACATGCGCCGTTGGACCAGGAAGCGAAGTAAGTGTATGGGCTGACCTGGGGGGTTTCACACAGCGGAGCATCCTGATTTTGGATGCCCGGGGGGGGGGGGGGGGGGGGATCGATCGGCCTAGGAATCTTGTGGAAAACTTGGCATTTTGCCCTCCCCCAGGTTAGACCCTTTTTACAAGGGCATCTGAGGTGCCTCAATGTAAACTGCTGCTTGCAGGTGAATGCAGACAGGTAGTGGAGATGCCCCCTAGTACAACTAGCATTCTCTGCTCCTTCTGGTTGTGCACACCCACAGGCTTTACCAAAAAGGTCTTATCTGTCCACAAAACGTTTTCCCAGAAGAATTTTGGCACTTGGATCTCCTGCCATAGCGTTTCATTTCACTTAAATGTCCACGGATGACACTGATGCTCCCTGGCGCCTGCAGGACAGCTTGAATATCTTTGGAACTTGTTTGGGGCTCTGCCTATTCACCATCCGGACTATCCTGCGTTGACATCTTTCAACAATTTTTCCCTTCCATCCAAGCCCAGGGAGATTAGCTACAGTGCCATAGAAACTTTGCAAACTTCTTGATAATGTTAAGCACTTTGGACAAAGTCAAATCTAGATCTCTAGAGATGGACTTGTAACCTTGAGATTATTGATATATTTCCAACAATTTTGGTTCTCAAGTGGCACACACAGACACACAATGCAACAATTAAATGAACTTCTCTCCTTTTTTTCTGCTTTCAGGCGTGATTTTGATATTGTCCACACCTGTTACTTGCCCCAGGTGAGTGTAAAGGAGCATCACATGCTTAAAACAATCTTATTTATCCACAATTTTGAAAGGGTGCTAATAATTTTACCCAGCCCATTTCTGGAGTTTGGTGTGACATTATGTCCAATTTGCTTTATTTTCCTCCCTTTTTTGGTTTAGTTCCAATACACGCAAAGGGAATAAACACGTATAGCAAAACATGTGTTACTGTAATTCTTTTCCGCGAAAGATTCTTCATTTTCTTGAAAAACTTCAGGGGTGCCAACATTTACGGCCATGACTGTATGTGAAGGCCATGGGCTGGGATGGGGGGCATCTCTGTAATACACTATAAGCCTATTAAATGCCCTACCAAATCCTGTTAATGTTGCATGCCCTGGAGCCTTAGCATATTGCTAGTTACGCACCCCAGGCATTCATTGCATTGGGAATATTACATTTTCAGGCTGACCTCTACAAATACATCACATTTTATACCTCTCTATCTATCCTACCAAACTCTACCAAATTCTATACCAGGGTAAAGTGTACACTTCTGCTCATAATTTACTGAGTAAAGCTGAGCATAGCACAGTGTGTACTGACAGAGACCCCCTGCCATCATAGTGTTCTATTAAAGTGAATTTCACTGTCCTGGCATTTGGTCTGCCCCACTGCGCAGACACAGCTCTTCTCCAATCTGCTTCTCTAACCACGCTTTAATGTGCAGCTGGAGAAGCTGAATGGAATCCTAGCCACACCTGCGATTGGTGTGCAGCCATGACAGCCATTCAGTTATGGTGGGCTCTTTGGACAAGTTTGAAAAGCAGGCATCCGGCGGGGTTTCATCGACTGGGGTGATTGTCTAACCGAACCTATAAGACACTAGGTCTGGTTTTGGTCCACTTTAAACTTCAGAAGCAGAAGCTTTAGAAGTAGCCTGTGCAAAAATAACTTCAAGCATTTACGTGGCTGGGCAGGACCCTACTTGGGAATTTGGCACGCTGCAAGGAGTCTATGGCCCAATTGTCCGTTTTATATAGTAAAAATCATCACTGCCTCATTTACCTCTATGGCAAAAAATGGAAACCAATCATATGATAGCCGGAAACTGTGCAGATTTTATGTGCTAGCCCATAGCCATACAATGAATGAGGAAATGGTGACTTTACCTCCTTTTGAGGCTGCTTTCACACAAGGGCAATTACGGTGCACATTATAAGTAAATGAGTGGTGTTTGCCCTCCATTGTTCTATCTACCACATTAATTAATTATGGAAACATTTTATGTTAGAATATCAATAGAGTGGGGATATCACCTACTATTATTTCAAACTACTGTGCTGTCCTATGCCTGCTTTCTCCCAGCTGTTCCTCTTTTGCCCCCCCCCCCTCCTCCCTGCTCCCTATTTTGCTGTTTGTACTTTTAGGAGAAGAAAAATAGCTGGTGATGGTCCAGGGGAAATAGCCATTCAGAACCTAAAATGTGTTGTGTTGTAAAAGGTGTTGGATCACTTTAATCATTATTATCTTTCTGTGTTGAAGCCAAGCTCACAGGGTGTAAACGATCCTATTCCTCTAACCCCTTGTTTCTCAAACTGCGGTGCGCATACCCCGGAGGCAATGTTCAAAGGAGCACTAACAAGGGTCTTAAAAGGTCTGATATATTATTTTAACACTAAAACATTATTCTTCTTGTGTCTGTGTGATACAAGGCCTGTGGCCTACTTATTTTGGTTACACTGGTCTCCTCCTTGGGGTTACTTGGTGGTAACTTGTTGTCAGTTGGGGTACTTGAACGTAAAAAGGTTGAGAACCACTGCTGTAATCAACATGCACCCCATTTAAAGGAAAACTTGACTTCTATATGCCCAGCTAATTTGTTAATTTGGAGGGGTGAAAAAACACATGTGGACTTTTCCTCAGACTCTGCCAGGTAGCTCCAGCAGATCCACTTACCTTACCTCTAATGGTCTGGGTATGGCCAGCTCCCATTGAAAACCGTAGACACCTCCATATAAGGAAATTATGGGAGTATGGAGGTGCTATTTGTGGACATAACCAGGTCACCCCAACCTGCCAACTGGAACCTGGAAGCGCAGCACCCCTGCTTCACAAGTGGACCAACACCCAGGATTTTGACTATCCTGGGTTTTGGTCCACGTCGGCGGGGCACCCCGATCTCTGAAACCCCCCAGAAACCCCAAAAAACTCACCTCTCCCTGCTCCCACGTGACCGCGCCGTCCAAGCGGGTGACAGCGGCATCAAAGACAGCGCGTCCGCTGCCGCCTCCCGCGCGTCACTCTCGGTGTGCGCGCCTCCCGCGCCTGCCATTCACAGACGGCCCTCTAGACGTGCGCGCGGGAGGCGGCGGCGGATCAGGTAAGGAGTTTGGGGTTTTTTGGGGGGGTTTCACCCCGCGGGACATCCCGATCTCGGATGTCCCGCGGTGAGTGAGGTGATCGGCCCGGGAATCTTATAGATTCCCGGGCCGATCACCCCTGGGTGTTGGTCCACTTTAAGGACAAAGGTAAACAGTCCTTAAAATGAGAGATGCATTATAATCCTAAAAAAAATACAAAACTTGTTTTACCTTCTTAATAGTTGTCATTTTTTGTTCTAACAGATACATAATTTGAAACTTCTGTTGCACCCATAGTGAAATGTGGAGAAGCCATGATCCCTTTGTGCGCGAAATCATCTGGTTCTCTTTGTGTTGTCGTGGAATAACATTCATATTGCAGGTGACCTTTGTAAAACATTTGCTGATGTTGTAGATAATGTATGTTGACTGGAGGGAAAGTGCTTTCAGAAATAACAGGACGCTATAATTTTTGAAATATATATATTTAAAGGGATATTTCAGGCTAAGCCAATTGTTACAGTATTGTGCTGGGCTACATTTGACACCGACCTAAACTGTTATCCATTTCTTCAATTTAAAAATGTAAGAGAGTTCAAGGTTTACAGTTTTACCATATGATTCCTTTTCTGATGCATGTGGGCGTGGCCTTGGGTGCTGTGATGCAGCATAATAATCAGCATAATGGGTCAGTACCAGCCTGTCTTGGTTCACACAGGCATTTTCAGGGGTTAGCTGGGCTATTTAGCTAATATTAGTGGGCCACATCGACGGTGTGGCACTGGAGGAGCTGATGAGGAAGTGCATTTCCTCATTCACTGTGCTGAGCTGAGAGGAGGCACAGCGCTGGAGGAATGCTTGGCAATTTAAGCTGCTGTTTATTTTTTTTAACATTTTGCATGTAAAACCTCTTTTAAATCACATAATGCCTATATTATTTGACCATATTAATTTGTTTCTTATTCTCTTTAGGTCGTGTTCAATCTTTTGATTCCAGACCATGCCGCCAATGCCTTTTCTCCACCAAGAGCCCCACCGGTCTCTTTTGGAGACCATATAGCAGAACTGTTTTTAAGGGGTTTAGGGCGATGGGATGCAGAGCACTTTCTTTTCATAGCAGAACATGGATATGTGTATGAACACAACATGGCTTTCTTCCCTCTGCTCCCCTTGCTTCTTAGAGGAATAGCACAAGGACCTTTACTCCTGTTCTCTGGGGTTCTGACTTTGCGCAGTCGCTTGCTGATCGCCTCTGCCCTCCTGAGCTGCATTTGCTCCACACTGGCTGCTGTCTCATTATACCGTCTAGGATGTATAACTTTGCAGTCTCGCCGTACATCCTTTCTTGCTGCTCTTTTATTATGCATGAGTCCCATTTCAATTTTTATGAATGTTACCTATTCTGAGAGCCTGTTTGCTCTAGCCACCTTCACTGGCTTGTGGCATTTGGAGAAGAGGAGGATCTTGGTTGGCAGTGCTGTGCTCGCTCTTGCCACTTCTGCACGCTCCAATGGACTAGTGAATGTTGGCTTCTTGCTCCACTCAGGGATAAAACTTGCATTTTTTCCCAAAAGAAGTGTTTGGGGGTCACTGACAAAGAGACTGTGTGGAATACTTTTCGTTATACTTCCCTTTTACATCTTTCAGGTTTACGGCTATTTCAGATTTTGCTTTGTGTCCTATAAAGAGAACATACCGCAAGAACTTGTACAGCTGGCAAAAGACAAGGGCTACCATATACGTGGTGCGCCTTTGCCCCGCTGGTGCTCTTTCCAGTTGCCACTAGCATATTCCCACATCCAGAGTGAATACTGGGGTGTGGGATTGTTTCGCTACTTTCAGCTGCAACAGCTGCCCAACTTCATCCTAGCTTTCCCTGTTGTGTTAATCGGAAGCTGTGCTGTAATGAAATACTTTTCTGCCAATTTGGGAATATGCACTACCCTGGGATTGTGGGATGTGCAAAACAAGCATCGCCATGGATTCTGCGGACCTCGAGTATTTGTCTATGTGGCTCACCTGACCTTTCTAACCACCTTTGGAGTTCTGTGCATGCATGTGCAGGTATAAGTAATATAATGGGCCTTAGCACTGGGGTGTAGTGGAAAGCTAATATAGGTAATGAAACCTTGGGTGCAGCTTTGCGGGTCAATTTTGTCTAATCTAAAAGATTCCAAGGCTGGCCTTCCCCCTGGGCATCCCAAATCGGCAACTATGGGAGGCGTTAGCTGTCTGCCATGACTAACGACTCTCATAGCTGTGAATGGGGAGCCATTTTCTGAATGACATAGTCACAGCAGGCGGCTTTTATTGGACAAGACCCTGCGCATGCACCGTTGGAACCAGGAAGATGTGAGTAGCGGAGTTCTGGGGGGGTTTCACACAGGGGAAATGAACAAAACCCAGGAAAGTTAAATTCCTGGGTTTTGTTCTGCTTTAATCCAAATGATATAGGTGTAACTTTTTATCCAGGATTGACTGTTCTCTTGGCAGACATTTTCTACCCTTCACCAAGGCATGCAGGCATGTTGGGGACTGACTAGGACTAAACTCTGTAGCTGCCGGTCTTTGGTGTGAGGCATATTTGTAAGTGTAATACACAATTCAGGGGTTCCCAGATCAGGTGGGCATAAGGTTGCATCTATTTTTCACCCAAGGCTGATTTTTTCCAGAAGTACAAAACTGAGCCTTTGTGTCTTTAATTTACTTTAAATTTCTATTTTGTGAGTTTTACTGGGGTTTTAGGCGACTGACAACCCACACCCTCCACCAGGCGGTAATTGAAATCATTGGAAAATGGTAAGTGTTAAGAGTTGGAAAAAAAATAACTTTATGAGAAAAAAAGCCTAAGAATGACAGTGTGAATCAGCAGCTGGGAAGACAATGAAATTCAAGTGAAAAGGAAAAGTAGTGACAATTTTACACTGTAGCCAAATGTGCTGTTGACTTTTTCGGCGCTGGTGAATTAGCAACAGTGACCTTCTCATGTTTTTTTTTTTTTTTTTACCTAAAGAGAATTTTCAACTCTTACTGATTCGACCCCTATATTATAAGAGCTAATTAAGTGATCTAAAGTTACCAAAAAGTCCCTATTCAGGCTGTTAGAAAAACAGAGGGAACTTAAGCCGGACCTTCAGCGTGATTTAATGAAAAGCCCAAACTCTTAAAAAACGGTTCCCCAGCATCTAAAATTAATATATTTTACGTTTTTAGTCACTAACTTATTATTCCTTCCCCCACTGGGCTGCAACTCTGTTCAGGAATTTAGGATACGGGCGCTGCCATCTTGACTCAGAAGCATCACACTTACTGAGGAGAGGAGAGTGGGATAAGGTACAGGGGGGCGGGTTATAGCTGTGCTTTGTTCATATAGAGCAGAGCTGGGGTCAGGTAAAGGTCAGCAGTCTCAGAATGCAGAGCAGCACAGTCAGGAGGCACTTCCTGTTTGCAGGCTGCCTGATAAGATGGCGGCTTCCATAAGCCGCCATCTTGGATGTTTAAAGGCTCATAACATGCAGTAGATGCAGGTAGGATGATTTTTAATGTGGACAATCTGTATGTACAGGGTGTGGGAAACATATAAGATAGACTCTTATTCAGAGTGAAGGTCCGCTTTAATGGTCAGCCTGCAAGCTCAATCCTACGGACTGCTGACATCCGGCGCCAACAGCATGCTGGCCTTCTGTCAGTCACATGGGTTCAGATGCTCTTCTTGCATCAGGGGAATGCACCCTGTGATGACTCATGAGCACCTCATACTTCAGGCAAAGGTAATTGTTACACCATTGCGTCGGGCTACGCTTGGCACTATCCCAAACTGTTTTCTGAAGCAGAAATGGCCAAGATATCAGGATTTACAGGTTCAGCGAATTACTTTCTTTTTCATCCCATCCCCCAATCAGCTCAGCAGAGTGGGACAGAATTGCTGGTTCCTCCCTCCTCCTTCAGATTCATCACATTGCTGCCCGTGCAGAGCCGGTCCAGTATGCTAATTATTATGCAGCATCACAGCTACAAGGGCCAGAAGAGAAATCATAAGGTGAAAATGTAAACCTCGGTATCTCGGCAGTTTCTTTCTCCTTTAAAAAACGAGAAACTGTTTAGGACCTGCCAAATGTAGCCCGATGCAATGGTGTAACAATTACAATTGCAGTAGCACTTTAAAGCGATCTCACACTCTTCTCAATTCCTTCATGTTTTGTGATTTCATAATGCCTGCCCTCCAGATTGGTCATTTTAATTTGTATTATTTTTTGTCAAAAATACCTTTTGTTAAGCTGAGGACTTCCCATCTTCAAGCCTCTGATCAGCCAGCCGCTGGTCCAGGCAGAAGTGCTGTCCTTTGTGTCCTGCAATGCAAGCTGGAAGAAATTACCTCCTAGCTTTTACTGCGTGCGGCTGCAGCCTATCTACAGTAGTACAGCCGTAGCTGCGGTGCACATTGTAAAGGGTCTCCAGGCTTGCTCTCGTATGCCGACGCATGCGCAATAACAATGAGGAGCCTGTAGGGAGTACAGATTGCACCTTAACCGAGGACTGTGGCATTCTTACACCAGAAGCCATAAAAGCAGGTACTTGCATAGAAAATGTGAAGGAGCACATAATACTCCTTATTATGCTTTGTTTTTTTTTTATGATGGCCTTAGGGTGTTGGACTGCTTTTAGGTGGTGTAGACAACAGAATTTTCACTATCCTTGTAAATGGTCCTTGTCCCTGGGGCATATTGATTTGGCATACTCTGCTGTGTGAAACTCTGAAAACAGCCGTATGCCGTGCATTAATATGAATTGCATAAAAGCTGATTGCATGCACTGTGGGAGCATCGGGAAGGTGAGTTTTCACAGCGTTCTACAGACTGAATACAGCATAACAAAGTGGGCGGGGGCAGTCCAGTCCAGTCTCCAGTCTGCAGCGCACTCTGCCCCCAGCCTATATGAATGGGTGGAGCTTGGGAGAGTGCCTTAGCCACGAGATGCTGGGACCATGGCCTGTGAATGTGCCATGTGCCCACTGGAAATGTGAGTGGTTACGGCAATTAGCCTGGTTTCACACAGTGGGAAAATCTGAATACCATGGGGTAAATAAGTCTTTTAGACTCCAGGACAGCGCTTGGTCCCCTTTTAAATTCAATATGGGATGCTCAGGTTGGGAAAGAAGTGCACTGTTGGCACCAGGGCCAACTGCACTGAACTATGTACCGGCAATCCAACTCCACAGGTGCCGCTCTGCTTCAATCAGCTTTCTAAGCCGCTCATATGTCAGAGTGGTTTAGTAAAGCTGAATGGGAGCTCAGCTGCTTTCTCTATAGCCAGCCATGCATTTGCTGGAATTGTATGTATAATGGGAGACTGACAGGATTTCACACAGCTGCTTGTCCCATGTTGGAAGGAATCTTTGATTCAGCTGTGCTTTATATTACTTGACAAGCCCTAGCAACCTCTATATCTTCTGCTGGGCCTCCTCAGGCATGCATAAGTCATCACTGTGCTGTTTCCAAATATGATGGTCCCTGACGAATATAATTCACTGAGGAGACTGTTTGACAAAGTCAGCAGAAGGTAGAAAACCTTCTGACTTTGTCAAACAGTATATAAAGCAATAGAGTTCAATAGGGCTGAATGAAATATGCAGCCCAACAGCTGCATTTGCCCCAATACATCCAACAGAAATATGTTACAGATCTTGTACAGTAACTTATTTAATGGCTATATCTTCACATTTGTTTACCACATAAAATGATACTTATGTATACCTATTTTGAACAGTATGTATTACAAATATACTTGTTTATATCTCCCATATAGGTTGTCACCCGGCTGCTTTTTTCTTCGTGTCCTGTGCTCTTTTGGTTTTCTTCTCATATGGTGGAGGAAAAGGAGCCATGGATCTGGGGCCTTGAAAGAAACAATGTGCATTCAAATCCAGTGCTGCATCTCCTTAGGGCATGGAACTCACTGCAGCCACGGACACGAGTTCTACTTGGTTATTTCTTAGCATACTGGGTTATTGGGACAGCACTACATGTTAATTTTCTTCCATGGACATGATTTGAGGAATATGGATGTTTGAATTTTGAACTTACGTAAAGGAAGTAAATAGTATTATCCTGGTTATTAAAATCATTTTTAGAACATTGAAACATACATTTTACTTTCCTGTATACCACAACACACCCAATACAAAACAAGTGCAAAACCATTACCACTTCCATAACAGAATAGGTACAATCCTATATAAATTTGTATTTATTGAGCCCCCCTCCCACAGAAAAATTATTTTACAATGAGTAATGAAGCACCTCAAAACCCTGCATCAGCTCCCCCGTGCCCCGACCCCACACTGGTGAGGAGGGCTCACATCAGCCCTCAACACAGGTCATAGTGCCCAAGGTGCAGTGCTATGGCTGCAGACTTCTGGCAGTTGATGTGGAACTGCCCTGGGGTGAGGGGGTCTTCGGATGGATGTCACAGAAATGCTACAGACTCTTTATTGTACAATATGCATACTGGATGTCCTGGAGGACAACAGACTTTTCTCCGAGATTATTTTTTGTAAGAACGTCCATTGTCCTGAAATGGATGGCAGACTCCCTACCCTCATTAGACATGTGGAAGGCACTGGGCAGTAGTTTACTTCCCTACTACAAAATATTAAGGTTGATTTAGTATTTGCTTTACTTACTTTTTTCACTTGGTGCACTTCAGCATCATATCTAGCTGTGCAATTTGTTCAGCTAAATATGGTGCTGAACTGTACCAAGGAAGAATCCAGAGCAAAAGCATTATCTATCAAAAAAATCGAACAAATACTCCATGGTGCTGACTCAACCCTGTTGTATAGCAAGAGAGAATGAACATAGTAAAGAATGCACTCCACTTAAAGGAGCACTATCGCGAAATTGTGTAATATTAAAAATCCATGTAAACACCTTGGCTAATGAGAGGAGGGGTCACCTCTACACCGGAACTGAATAAAACTCTGGCCAAGCTTGTGGTTTTCTTCTCCTGGTAGGAATAAAATCCAGGGGTGACAGGTTTAGTCTTTAAG
The DNA here is from genome assembly GCA_027917425.1 of Gastrophryne carolinensis. Classification (NCBI taxonomy): domain Eukaryota; kingdom Metazoa; phylum Chordata; class Amphibia; order Anura; family Microhylidae; genus Gastrophryne; species Gastrophryne carolinensis. The sequence goes on along the minus strand of CM051236.1, from coordinate 306,413,196 downwards.
GGGTGACAGAGCCTGTCACCCCGGATGTCCTTTTCCTTCCATTAAAATAAAAAATATAAACATGGCTGAATCTTTCCTGATGCCAGTTGTTTAAGTCACCCCTCTACTTGCCATCCAGCATATTTATATGGATTTTTATTATTGGGCCCTTTTTTTGCGATGGTGTTTCTTTAAGTATAATGCTTCAAAAAAAGATTTTAGTGTATTGTACAACTATTTTCAAAACAGAACCATTATCAGTATTTATGTATAGGTATCTGATCAAAAATGGATACACAGTTGTTGCACTGTGTATGCAAAGACTGACAGCCCTTGGATTGGAATTCACCCGAGAGACTATATAGAAAACTATTAGCACTACTGTTAATACAGAACAAAATGCAAGGTAAAAGATCAACATTTCGGTACACCCTCTGGATGAGCATCCTGAGGAAGGGACCAGGTGTCTTGAAACGTTGATCTATTGGCAGTTTGTGGGAGATTACGCCATCACGGGAGCTACATTGATGCTACATAGCTCTCAGTATGTAAGATTGGTATATGTTCATCCCTTGCTTATTTCCCGTTTACCTATTACAATTGATGGGATTTGGCATCATGATCAAGTACTATGTACATTTAATGACTGATACAATACTTTTCACTATATCCAGTCCAGGTCGTTCCAGAAGTAATTACATGTGGGTATTCCGCCCCTAGGCGGCGCTCTCAACTGCAAGATCAAAAGCTGTCGCTCCTCCCGGCCCCCTATAAAAGCAGGTTTCTCACTATGATTTCCCAGTGTTCATCTTGCAGTCTGCTGCTGAAGATCGTTGGATACTCTCTCCTGGATATTGCAGCTGTGCGGGGCCTCCTAGCCCGTTTGCCGCTGCTGACCTATTCCCACTGATCCCGTGGACCCACTATTGCCTCCCAGCCATGGCTGATCGGGACTGTGACTGTAGGGAGAATGCCGGGGTCAGGCGTCTTTACAGAGCTAGGCTCTGGCCCGCAGACCCTGTCTAAAGGGTAGCCGGACATAGGCTGATGGTGAGCCTATGGGGGGGGAGGAACCACTTACTACCCTCTGTTATTCCCTCTGCCCCACAAGCTTTATTGTGTGTTTGTGATTGTGTCACTTTACTGTTGATTTTTGCGCTGGCCATACTTACCTCCCTCGAGTTGTTCTTGCTGCTCCCCCTTCCCCTTGGGCCCTTATGCTGTGAGGGGGGGTCGGACACTGCTCGCCGCAGGTCTTTTTGTCTCCGGCGCGGTGCGGGCCAGTGCACGCACTGCGCGTTGTGCTGGGGCCCCACTGTGGGCTGCCCTGCGGCAGTATGGTGGACTCTTGGACGGCCTCCTTCTTGTCTATGGGTGCAGGGGTGAGGAGGCAGGAGACGGGCACTGCTGTTCGCCCCGGTGCGGGGGCAGTGACGCTTTTCGCGACACTGCCGTGCTGCCCGCCCCTCGAGGAACGCGCTGTGCTCCTGTCTCTGTGCCATTTTGATTCTCCTGCCTTGCTGTCTGGGAACCCTCCGGTGTAGCCATCACTGTCGGTGTCGTGAGTCCCCTTTGTTATCAATATTATTGCCTTACTGTTATGCGCATGTGCTGTGGGATGCTTATGGCCCTTTCTTGCTTGTGTCTTTCAGGTTGGGCCCTTCGTTAGATTGGGTTGTGGTACCTCTCGGTGCCCCGCCCCCTCCTCCTTTATTAAGAGGGATCACAAAAAGAGGGAATATATAGGAGGGCTACATAGGTTTGGCCCGTCAGTGCCTTGTAACCTGCATAACGATTTTTGCCTGCTAATCACCATAATGGAGGCTTCTGGGGATAGTGAGCTAGGGGCCCAATCGGGGCGGGTGAAGCTCTGCCCCATGTGCAGTGCCAGCCCTCTCGGCGGACTCAGCACTATTTGTGTCACTTGTGCCAGGAGCGTTTTTTGGAGCATGATGGGGGGGGTGTATCTGCCCCTAGCCCGTTATTGCCTGCGGCCTTTCCAGAACTCCCGCTACTGCACTCAGCCCCCAGCGAGGGGGAAGCCAGCAAGGGGTCCCAAGTTGATTTGGCATACCGGGTGGCCAGCCTTGAGAGACAGATCTCTTGCACGGCTCCTAAGAAGGCCACGAGTAAGAAGCGGCACATCGAGCCTGTTTACTCGGATAATGATGATGATCTTTTTGGAGGTCTGGGCTCAATGGAGGAAGGCGAGAATGAGGACTCCGTTTCCACTGTGGATTATTCTGCCGGCTATGACAGCGGGCCTGGCTCTTCCTCGGGCGAGGATATGTGGCTCCCTGATGATACGGAGAAGTTGTTGGCTTCAGTTTTTGAGACGTTGCATATTGTCCCTCGTAGAGCGGCTAAGAGGAAGCAGGGTGATTTGCTTCTGTTATTTGCTCATATCTGGAGACAGCGCGTTTCGGATTGGTGGATTCAGGAGGTGGTGTCTGCCGGTTACAAAATAGAGCTAGCAGTCAGGCCGCCCTCAAGGTTTCTTCAGTCTCTCATATCCCAGAACCCAGTGACGGCACAGGGCCTGAGAATGGCCGTGCAGCACCTTCTGCGGTTAGGTGTGATTTGCCCTGTAGCTCATCAGGAGCAGGGTCAGGGTTTTTAATCCAACCTGTTCACGGTTCGCAAGAAGGATGGAACGTTAAGACCTATCCTGGACCTGAAGGGTCTCAACAGGTTTATAAGAGTCAGGCATTTCCGCATGGAAACCTTACGGTCAGCGGTGAGCTCTGGAGGACCAGTATTACCAGTTTGTGGCTCTGCCATTCGGGATATACTCAGCCCCCCAGGTTTTCACCAAGGTGCTGGCAGGCATCATGGCTATTCTGAGGAATCAGGGCATTCGTGTGCTGCCTTATCTGGACGATTTACTGACTGCAGCTCAGTCCCTTCAGCAGGCCGAGAGCGACACCCGGACGGTGTTATCCACTCTAGAGGCTTTCGGATGGGTAGTTAGTTACCCCAAGTCTTCGATCACTCCCTCAATGGTGAGGTCCTTCCTGGGTATGACGTTAGACACCTCTCAGGTCAAGGTTTTCCTGCCACAGCAGAAGGTGTTGAGCCTTCAGATGCAGGTGCAGACCTTGCTGTCTTGTCAGCGGCCATCGATCCGTCTGGGGATGAGGCTGGTGGGCCTAATGGTTTCATGCTTCGAGGCAGTGCCCTTTGCCCAATTCCACATGAGACCTCTTCAATTGAACCTGTTGACTGGCTAAGACCGGATGCAGGAGTCGCTGGAACAGGAATTTTCATTGTCCCCCCTGACCAGACAGTCCCTCAATCAGATGGCTGTCGCCTACATCAATCACCAGGGTGGGACTCGGAGCAAGCGAGCCCTCAAGGAGGTGACCCAGATTCTCACTTGGCCAGAGGAGAATGTTCCCTGCATCTCAGCGGTTTATATCCTCGGGGTAGAAAACCAGGAGGCAGACTCCCTGAGCAGGGGGGCCTCTCGTCTGGGGGAATGGTCTCTCAGCAACAAGAGCTTTCACGCTCTGCGTCTCCGCTGGGGTCAGCCGGATGTGGATCTGTTTGCGTCCAGACACAATCACAAGCTCCCAAGGTTTGTCTCCCTGTCAAGAGTTCCTCTGGCCTTTGCCACAGACGCTCTGGCAATTCCTTGGACGGAGTTCAGGCTCCTTTATGCATTTCCTCCGTTTCCACTCCTGGGCCGAGTGCTGCGCAAGATAGCCCAGGAAGGGGTCCCAACCATCCTGGTGGCTCCTTGCTGTCCGAGAAGGAGTTGGTTTGCGGACATAGTTCAGATGTCAGTGGATTGCTACATCATGCCCGACGACCCAGAGCTTCTCACACAGGGGTCGCTGTGGCACCCCAATTTACAGACGCTGGCTTTGACGGCCTGGCATGGCTCAATCCTGATGCAAAAGGGCCTGTCTGCCTCGGTTGTGCATACCATGATTCAGGCATGGAAGAAGTCTTCTTTCATGATATATTACAGAGTTTGGCATGCCTACATTGCTTGGTGTGAATCCAAGAGTATCCCTTGTCGCACTTTCTCTATCTCTAGGATCTTGGAGTTTTTACAACATGGTATATACTTGGGTCTCCAGCTGAGCAACCTAAAGGGCCAGGTCTCTGCCTTGGCCATCTTTTGCCAGAGATCCTTTGCCAACCATAGGTTGATCAAGACCTTTTTACAGGGAGTCACCCACATACGTCCACCGCGTAAGCCTGTATTACCGGTGTGGGACTTGAATTTGGTACTTTCTGCTCTCCAGGGGCCTCGCTTTGAGCCTTTGTGCGATTCTGCATTGCCTATTTTGACCCTCAAGGTGGTCTTTTTGGTAGCGATCACCTCGGTGCGTCGCGTGTCAGAGCTGGCCGCGCTTTGTATGAAGCCTCCTTATTTTGAGCGGCATAAGGATAAGGTGGTTTTTCGTTTTAAACCTGATTTTTTGCCTAAGGTCGTGTCTCCCTTTCATCTTAATGAGGAAGTGGTCTTGCCTTCCTTGTGTCCAGCACCGACTAATGCTAAGGAAAGGACCCTCCATGCCTTGGATGTGGTCAGAGCCATTATTACCTGGTTGCAACCGAATCATTCAGGAAATCGGATTTGCTCTTTGTCCTAACAGAGGGCTCTAGGAAAGGTTTGCCACCAGCCAAGTCCACTCTCAGTTAGTGGATCAGACAGGAGGTGGTGCAAGCATATTCTGCCAAGGAGAAGGAACCCCCTTTTTGTATTACAGCTCATTGGTGCTATTTGTGCCTCTTGGGCTTTTGAGCACCAGGCATCTGTTGAACAAGTTTGTAAGGCCGCCACTTGGTCTTCAGTTCATACCTTTACAAGGTTGATGTTAGGGCCTCAGCTGATGCTGTCTTTGGCCGAAAGGTGCTTCTGGCGGTAGTGAAATGAACTACATGCTGTTCCGCACTGGGGATCCCACCCTAATGGACACTGCTTTTGGATGTCCCACGTGTAAATACTTCTGGGACGACCTGGACTGGATATAGTGAAAAATACAATTCTGTGAAACTCACCTATAGAATTGTTTTTGAATATATCCAGTCCAGGTCATCCCACCCCGCCCTTGTTTCATTATCTCTTGTTTGCCTGATTGTGTGATTACCATTTTTATATTTGACCGTTGTCCTTATGTTCTTTGTTGGAGAGAGTACATGCTGAAGCTATGTGAAGTAACATGGTTTCTTGGCCTCCCGGCCTGTCTCTTTTTCTTACTGCTGTTTAACCACTGGGAAATCATAGTGAGACACCTGCTTTTATAGGGGGCCAGGAGGAGCGACAGCTTTTGATCTTGCAGTTGAGAGCACCCCCTAGGCGTGGAATACCCACATGTAATTACTTCTGGGACGACCTGGACTGGATATATTCAAAAACAATTCTACAGGTGAGTTTCACTGAATTGTATTTTTTCTATGCATAGGTATGATGCTATCTGACTTTGCCAAAAATATCTCTTAATATGTTAAACTATGTATATGCTATATTCTTGACCTAATTCTGCAGTTAGATATTTACACCTCAGCCTGGTTTATATTGCACCTGTAGGATTAGATCCCTAGGACCAGATATCTGTTATACAATTGACACTAATAAAGTCTGTGTCTCTCAGGGGCTTTTAGACTATGCATACACAGGATACTCTGTATCCTTTTTTGATCAGATGCCTATGCATACATTCTGATACCTGTTCAGTGTATTATACAACTATTTACAAAACAGATTTTTTTTTTAAGCATTATACATGAGGAGAGAGCATTCTTTACTATCTGCTGTGGTTGTATACAAAGGGGCATAGGAAGTGACCCCATTTAAGAATAGCATCCAATTGTGTGTACTTTCTCTGCTATGTCTGGTGAAATATTCAGAATAGTATGGAGCGTAAAAAGTTAATACAAATTAAAAATAATTCATAAAAGTTATTAAAAGTTAGTTTCTATTTGAATTAAATGTTTGCTCTATGCTTTTATATTCCAATATTTGGTCATTTTTGCATGTTATTTGAGCATTTTTCTTGTTTAAGATTTCTAAGGTTGTTTATACCTAGTGTATATTTTGGGTTATTATGGTGAAATCTTGTTTGCACACTTATATATTTGATTAATTATACCAAGAGAGGATGTCCGGGTAAATATGAGAAAGTTTGGGAAACCTCCTTACATACACAAATCGGATTCATACCTCTCAGTGAGATTCCACTGCCTGGCTAAGTGGGGAATTAGCCAACGTGAGCTTAGAAGTGAGTAAGAAGACCTGCAACATAAAACGTCTGTGAACCTATACCCAAAGAGGAAGTATATGTTGTCACCTTCTACCCCCAGCCCAGTGCCCCAAAACAGCCAGTGTTTCTTTTTGTATTAAAGCCATTATTCAAAAAACACTAACAAGAAGCAGTAGGATGCTATATGCTAATTAATTGAGTTCCAAGGTCAACAGCCATATAATTGCCTGGGAAAATACAATTCTGTGACTACTCACCTGTAGAATTGTTATTATGAGTATACAGTACGTCCTGCTCCAGATAAGAATCATTACATTTGGTATTACTCTGTCAGATGGCGCTGGACTGCAGAGACCGCGAAATTGGCTCCTCCCGGCCCCTCAAATATCCAGGACCTCCCACAAATCCCCAGCATTGAAAAGCAGTTAACGAGAAGCCAGGAGAATGCTAACAGAACTAACTGGTAACTATAACAATGATAACAATCACCATAGAGGAGATCCTATGATAATGCAAAACCAAGGGTGGGGTGGAGCAGGACGTACTGTATACTCATAATAACAATTCTACAGGTGAGTAATCACAGAATTGTATTATTCTTAGTATACAGTACATCCTGCTCCAGATAAGAATCATTACACTTGGAACATCCAATAGCAGTGTCCATAAAGTAGGGTGGGATCCCCAAAGGTAACAACAGACAGCTCAGACCACTGCCACCTGTGGAACCTTGCGGCCAAAAGCAGCATCAGCTGAGGCCCTAACATCAACCTTGTAAAACTTGGAAAAGGTATGAACAGAAGACCAAGTAGCGGCCTTGCAAACTTGTTCAACAGAAGCCAGGTGCTGAAAAGCCCAAGAGGTACCAATAGCATGAGTGGCATGAGCAGTAAGGCGGAAGGGAGGATTCTTCCGCTTTGCAGAGTAGGCCTGAATCACAGCCTGACAGATCCATCTGATAGTAGATTTAGCAGGAGCCAAACCCTTCCTAGGACCGGAAGGGACCACAAAAAGAGCATCAGTTTGTCTGAAAGGTGCAGTAGCCACCAGATAGTACTTCAGACACCTAACCACATCCAAGGAATGCAGAACCCTCTCCTTAGCGTTACTAGGATTAGGGCACAAGGAAGGAAGAGCAATGTCCTGATTCAGGTGAAAGGCAGACACGACCTTAGGCAGAAAAACCACCTTGTCCTGGTGTCTCTCAAAGTAGGGGGGCTGGATGGAAAGTGCCGCCCACTCAGAAACACGCCTAAGAAGTGATAGCCACCAAAAAGACAACCTTGTCTTGGAATGGCCAGGGCAGCCTCCTGCACAGGTTCAAAAGGAGCATCCTGCAAGGCAGACAAGACCAAGTTCAAATCCCAAACAGGCAACATAGGCTTGCGTGTGGGACGCATATGAGAAACCCCCTCGAAAAAAAAGTCCTGATCAGAAAATGCTGGGCAAAGGACCTCTGGAAGAAAATAGCCAGGGCAGAGACATGGCCCTTCAGAGTACTAAGTTGGAGCCCCATCTCCAACCCATGCTGTAGGAACTCCAGGATCCTGGGAATAGAGAACACGCGACAGGGGAGAGACCTAGACTCACACCAGTCAATGTAGGCACGCCAAACCCTGTAGTAAATAGAAGAAGATTTCTTCCTAGCCTTAATCATGGTATCAACAACAGAGGCAGACAGCCCCTTTTCCATCAAGATGGAGGTTTCAGCAGCCAGGCCGTCAAAGCCAGAGTTTGTAAATTGGGATGGCGTAAATGACCCTGAGTGAGCAGGTCTGGAACCCTGGGCAGAGCGTACTGATCTACTGCCAGCTGCACCACGTCTGCGAACCACACTCTTCTTGGCCACCAGGATAGCTGGCACCCCCTCCTGAGCTATCTTGCGCAGAGCCCTGCCCAACAGGGGGAATGGGGGGAAAGACATACAGGAGCTGAAAGTCCTGCCATGACATTGCTAGGGCATCTGTGGCCAAGGGCAAAGGATCCTGGGACAGGGAGACAAAGGCCGGGATCTTGTGATTGTGACGGGACGCAAACAGATCCACATCTGGTTGGCCCCAATGGTGACACAGAGACTGAAACACCCTGTCGCAGAGGGACCATTCTCCCAGGCGAGGGGTCCCCCTGCAGATTCTCCACCCCCGGAATGTACACAGCTGAGACACTTCCTTGAGGGCCCCCTTGCTCCGGGTCACTCTGATTGATGTAGGCAACCGCCGTCTGGTTGTCCGAGCGTACCTGAACAGGCCGGCCCCGAAGGTGTTCAGTCAAGTGAGCCAGAACCAACCTGATCGCCCTCAGTTCCAGAATGTTGATAGGTGTGTGGGCCTCCTGAGGGCCCCACCGCCCTTGGAACTGCAGGGACTTCCAGAAGCATCCATGGTGACTGTCTCCCAGCAGGGGGCCAGAAAAGATCTGCCCACCAACAGGTTCCTGGAGTCCAGCCACCACATGAGGGACCGCCTGACTAGGGGGGGCAGAACAAGGACCTGGTCCAGGGACGCAGGATCCTTGTCCCATACTGACAAGAGGTGGAGTTGCAGAGGCCTCATGTGAAACTGGGCATAAGGGACCGCCTCGAAGCACAACACCATCAGGCCCACCAGCTGCATTCCCTGCCTGATGGAGGGACGAGGGCAAGATAGCAGGAACTGAACCTGCGCTAGCAGACTGTCCACCTTCTATTGAGGAAGAAAAATCCTTGCCTGAACTGTATCCAGATTCATTCCCAGGAAGGGTGTCACCAAGGAGGGAGACAGGGAAGACTTGGGATGGTTGATCACCCAGCCAAATGACTCCAGAGTGGACACTACTCACTGAGTATCCAGCTCTGCCTGTTGGATGGACTGAGAAGTGATGGGAATGTCGTCCAAATAGGGCAGCACGCGAATGCCCTGAGACCTGAGCAGAGACATCACTCCTGCCAGCACCTTGGTGAACACCCTGGGAGCTGAAGTGAGACCGAAGGGCAATACCACAAATTGGTAGTGCTGATCCTCCAGAGTGAACCTGAGGAATCTTTGATGACCTGGAAAAACAGGAATATGAAGGTAAGCATCCTTGATGTCCACAGAGGTCATGAAGTCCCCTGGACGCAGGGAACTGATGGCAGAGCGCAGTTTTCATGCGAAAGCGCCTGCACCTGACAAATTTGTTAAGGATCTTCAAGTCCAGGATGGGCCTGACTGACCCATCTCTTTTGAGCACAGTGAAAAGGTTGGAATAGAAACCCTTGCCCCTTTCTCGGAAGGGGAACTGACAGATGACCCCCAGCTCCAGAAGGCTTTGCACCGCCAGAACTAGAGCCTGAGCTGACATAGGGTCCTGAGACATCCGGGATCTGATGAATCTTGTAACCGGAGGGCACTACCTCCTGAATCCACCGGTCTGAGACATGAAGCCTCCAGACGTGAGCAAAATGCCGAAGCCGTCCCCCCACCCGGATGGGTGAGGGCGCCCCTTCATGCCTGAGGGGGCTTGGGAGAAGACTTAGGCTTGGAGGCCCAGGATGAGCCAGGGCGTCTACGTCCTCTGCCTCTACTCCAGAAATCTCCTCGGGCCCCAGGAAAAGAGACCCCCTCCCCTGTCTGGATCCACGGTAGGGGGAAGAAAAGGAGCCTTGGCCCCGAAAGGCGCTGCGCTGGGGTAACCTGCCTTCCTTAGCAAACAGGTCCAGGCGGTCCCCAAACAGGCGTAGTCCTTTGAAGGGAAAACCAGTGAGAGCCTTCTTGGCAGCGGAGTCAGCTGCCCACTGGCGCAGCCAAACAGAGCGGCGTATAGCCACCACTAATGCAGAGGCTCTGCCACACATCCTAATGGTATCATCCAGGGCAGAGAGGACATAAGTCACAAAAACCTCACAACAAGAGAGTGCATTAAACTCCTCGCTAGACACATCATCAGGAGCACCATCCAGGACACTTCTAAGCAGAGTCCTAATGGCCACCGCTGTAATGGCAGAGGCACAGACCAGGCGCAGCGCCGTCCCCACACAGGCAAAGGCATGGGGCGCCAGCTGATCAATACGCCGGTCCTCACTATCCCGCAGCGTAGTAGAGTCAGGGGAATGCATGACAGAGGTGTTAGATAACCCTAGGACCGGGGCATCCACCTCAGGAGGGGATGACCAACCTCACCACCTCAGCAGGAAAGGTATACCTCTTATCCCAACTCTTAGGGACTCCGGGGAGCCTGCTGGGACACTCCCATTCCCTGAGCAGGAGATTATTAAAATGGGCTTGCTCAGGAAACTCTAAACGGGGCTTAGCAGTATGAAACAATTCCCCCTGCTGCCTAGGGGCCGCAACCAGGGGAGAGATAGACAGTACCTCAAAAATCTGAGCCAACAGCCTATCAGTATCATCTGGGGCCCAGGGGTCAGAGCCAGAATCATCATGACCCCTGGGCCTCTCATCAGGTGACTCAGAGTCAGAGAACAACTCCCCTTCTTCCAAGGGGGTATAACCAGACAGTTCCAAAAACTCCTCCGCCTCCATAGGGAAAAGAGTGACATCAGGTGTCAAGTGCCGCTTCTTAGCAGAGGCCTTACGCGCCAAGGTATTAGCAAGCAACTTCTCAACACTAGCCAGTCTAGCAGACACATCAGGCTGAGAATCCCCACTGGTATGCAACTCAATGGGAGTCAAATTCAAGCTTGGGGGAGTAGTTGAGGCCATACGTGGCGCAAGGCCCAGCCGCTGGTAAATCAGGCTGCAGCGCAAGCACCTGCTGGGCACAAGTTATACAGACCCGCACATTGTCAGCACTAGTAGGGGACACCCCACAAGCTACACACAGCTTGTCCTGAAGGAACCCCAAGCACATTATCCTGAGACGCCTCCATATGGTGATTATAGGCTGATAGGGATTCACGCTATAAAAGCAACCCGGGATGCCCCAATAGCCCGCTAGGGAAGTGGGAGTAATTAGTATACTAGGCCTCACAAGTTTAATAACTAAATAGAGGGAGTAGGGCCGGGAGAAACCAATAGAGTTCGACCCGCCTGAAAGACATAAGCAAAGAGGACCCCATAAGCGACATGTATAATGACATAGGGTAAATAAAGCCACCCTCGAGGGCACTCACGGACCGCGATAGGTAGATGCCAGCAGACGAAACCAGAAAAAAATGGCGCCCAGTATACCTCGAGGGGCGGGCCACGGAGACCGTGACGCGGAACGCGCCAACCGCGGGCCCGCCCCCCCCCCCGAAGAGCATGAAGTAGCACACGTGACTAGCGGCCAATGAAAGCGCATCAGCGCCTGAGGTAATGCCGCCGCCAACCGCGGAATGCAGTGGAAGCGTGCGCGGCGGTGGCATTTTCAAATCACAACCAGTGCAACAAAGTCAGCGCGGAGACTGACAAAAAACAAAAAGCACATAACCAAGTGAAGCACCAAAGCATACACCCCCCCCCCCCCCCCGAGAGCTACAAGGGAGAGCGAGGGCAGCGGCCACTTAGCAAAGGGCCCGCCGATAGACAGGGGCAATAGTGCGGGAGGGGCATCCCATAGAGGCTCACCATATGCCTATACCGCCTACCCTTTGGTGGGGGATTACGGTGGAGCAGCGCTCCTAAGCACGTGACAGCAGTGCTGCCTACCATCACCCGGACCAGCGCAGCCAAGGCTGGGAGGCACATATGGAAAGCACAATAATGGAAAGGGTGGGAATAGTCCTACAGTGCTGCAAGCTAATAGCCCCGCTCACCTGCGAGAAGAGGGAGCCATCTTCTTGTCCTTCGCAGTCCAGACTGCAGAGAAATTCTGGGGATTTGTGGGAGGTCCCGGGAATTTGAGGGGCCGGGAGGAGCCAATTTCACGGTCTCTGCAGTTCAGCGCCATCTGGCGGAGTAATACCCAAGTGTAATGATTCTTATCTGGAGCAGGACGTACTGTATACTAAGAATATTGGGCATCATAATACCTTAGTTTATGCTCCAGAACCATAAGTCATCAGCGTATTGACAACTTTAATTCAGCTCTGCCCTACCCTGCTCTGTAACTTTTCATGGTCTGCCTCTTTGCAGCTGGGTTGCAGAGGTTCCTCAGCACTTCTGCTTTTGATGATGTTGCAGAGGTGGAAGTTTTAGTATAATTCTAGGGTTCTTTAAAACACTGTTCCTCAACCTGCGGTACATATACCCCAGAGGGCACTCTGGAGTGTTTAAGGGTGCACCGATATGGAGGGTATTATAGGTTTGGTATATTATTTTAACAGGAAAACATTATTCTTTTCTTCATGATCTGCTTATTTGGCTACATTAGTTTTTGATCTCCTCCTTGAGGGTAGTTGTCTGTAACTACTTGTTAGTAGGAGGTTCCTGGTGTAACAAGGTTGAGAACCACTGCTTTAGAGGACTCATTCTGTCACATACGTGTAGCAGCTTTAATGTGAACCTACACCTAAATCCATACCTGGGAGGGCACTGTACTTGCCTCCTGGCTCAAGAAAAGCTCTCAAATCTTACACTTGAAGGAACACCAACCTGTCCAATGTATTAGTAAGTAACAAACAAAAAAAAGACTACCTGACCTCCCACAGACTCAATCTCTTACAGTCCCTTTCTTGCATCATCTCTGATGCTAAAAGCACGCCCCTGATATCCCCAGCCTGCTTTTGTCTGTCCAATATTGATTAACATATCCCCAACAGTAGTGTAGCCCCTGCTGCCCATGAATAAGGGAGTCTGCACTACCTTTACTTAAAGTGGACCAACACCCAGGATTTTGACTATCCTGGGTTTTGGTCCACTTCAGTGGGGCACCCCGCTGTGTGAAACCCCCCAGAAAGCCCCGAAAACTCACCTCACCCAGCTCCCACGTGACCGCTGCAGCCAATCCCCGCCGCCGGACAAGCAGAGCGCGTCCGCCACCACCCGTGCATCCCTCTTACAGGGAGCGCCATTCACAAACGGCCGGGAGCGCGCCCTGCTAGGCGGACGTGCGGGAGGCGGTGGCGGACGTACATGTGCCGCTGGAACGTGGAAAAGGTAGGATTATGGGCTTCCTGGGGGGTTTCACCCCACGATTTCGGATGCCCCGCGGGGAGGGATCTGATCGGCCCGGGAATCTTATAGATTCCCGGGCCGATCCCCCCTGGGTGTTGGTCCACTTTAAACCGGAGTCTGCACTACCTTTACTTAAATCCCCTGAAAATAAGTTCTAGCACCTATTTTTGGAGCAAAAATAAATCTAAGACCTGCCTTATTTTCAGGGGACACCTGGTAGTACATTAACAGACCAAAATGTTCAGTTAATAAACAGTAGAAGTACCTTATTAAAAAGTTCATAAAAACAGTCCAGCACCAAATCTTCAGGCAAAAAAACACATTTACCTTGTTCCCCATGGATTTTTGTCTTACTCTGGTTGTAGAAATCTTAGTGGGTCCCAAGAAAAAGTCCCATGGCATCCACATGGATCCCAATATAGATGATGTGGTCAGTTACAGCGACTTGTGCATGCCTACTTTATTCACGACAATGAAAAGGACATACTCTGTAGGGGGACAGAGGGTGCATGTGAAAGCCAGGCGCCCTGACTTGATAAGCTAAAGAAGGAACTGCTGCAGGGCCCAAATGGAAGGCTGATTGAACAGGGACTATAGCAACACTTATTTACTTCTTGCTTTTCTTTTTTGTTATACGTTGCAGAAATGTTATTACGGTTTTATTTTATTATGTGTTTAGTATTAGAAGTGCAGCATTTATTTTGTACTCCCGTTATACAGTGGTGTATTTTTGCTGTAAATCAGTATGGACAAGTTTTTTTGCCATTGTCCTGTACATCATAATCTCAAAGATTATTAAAAAAAAAAAGGTGGTGTACAAAAAATTGTCATAAAACTGAACAAAAAAATGTAACAACTCAATAGGGTGTAAAGTAAAGGAAATACAACTCTGTGAAGTACTCACCTGTAGAGTTGGTATTATATGCAGACAGCACGTCCTGCTCCAGACATAGTCCTTACATGTAGGTATACCTCCGCCTTCAGCGCCGTGCACTGCAGAATCATGAAGAAAACAAGCTCCTCCCGGCCCTACATATACCGAGGGACCTCCCACAAATCCCCAGCATTGAAAAGCAGTGAGAGAAGAAGCCAGGAGGAAAACAACCACCCAGAGATTGGCAATAATATCCAAGATAATAATCACCACACAGGGGGATCCAGAACAAGGTGAATCAGGGTGGGGTGGAGCAGGACGTGCTGTCTGCATATAATACCAACTCTACAGGTGATTACTTCACAGAGTTGTATTATTCTAAGCAGACAGCACGTCCTACTCCAGACATAGTCCTTACATGTGGGACATCCAATAGCAGTGTCCATAAGTAGGGTGGGATCCCCATGAGAAAAGGCACAGCCAACCAAAAACAGCGATATCGCCTGTAACCTTGCTACCAGGAGCAACTAGAGCAAAGCTCTAACTTAACTTATGAAGCCTTACAAGGCTAATGAAACACGAGCAGAGAACTAGTCAGCCTGCTCAACAACCAAGTGCATAAGGCCAAAACCAAGCACCGGTAGAAGAAATCCAAACCAAGAGAGAAGAATGAATCTCCCTTAACAAACAGGCCAGAGTAACAGCCTAACCATGCTACTAACGATAACAGGGTAGCCATGGCAACCATAGAACCTTTCCCGTCAGGGAATACGAACCCTGGTCTCGGCGAGACCATCGTAATACTGAACACAAGCTAACAAGGCTCCTCGAGAGCCATCATGATAATCAGGAGCTCAGAAGGGCAACCAGCCAAGCAAGACCAGTCCAACAGGCTCCCATACTCATGGGAGTAATCAGATCCTGCTGCAAGAAGGATGGTGACGTCTATAAGCCCAACGGGCATAGCCCCAACCCTGGACAGGAAGCAGTCCAGAGGTTCCCAACACATATTGAGGGATACAGATCCCTTTTAAGCTCAGAGTAAGCAGAACACCAGTCCAAAGACCCTAGGTTCTGGAATAGAGAAGAATAACAACTCTTCGCCTGGACTCAAGCTTGGTGCAAGGCGGACACATCCTCACCAGACGGTGTACAGATATAAAGAGCTGTAAAAAAAAAAACAAAAAAAAAATTATATATATATAACTAGGCTAAGAAAGCCATCTCCTATGGCACGCCCCAGACTGAGGCACCCGCCCCGAAGGCGTCATCTGAGGCAGGGAACAGTTCAGACAAGAACTCGAATAAGACCCAGGGAAACTCTTAGCAGGGCAACCGGATAAGCAACCCCCCCCCCCCCCCCAAGGGGGCTTAGAATTCCCCGGGGAAATGCGCCTGAGCCACTCCTGAGGAAAGTTCAACGCCGAAGCTTGAAACTAGACTCTACCGAAGACAAACAGGGCGAGCCCTGGAACCTCTCAAGGAACTGAGTTGGGGGACCAACTCCAGCCATGCCATAATAGCTCTAGTACCCATGGGTAAAACCTCATTCCATAGGGAATAGAGAGCTAGTCCCAGCCATCCAACTAGGGTGCCAACTCCCAACATAGCTGGTAGAAAAGGGAGAAGAATAAAAAAGGGAGGGATCTAGACCCATCCCTCCAAAAAGAAGAGACACCCAGAGGGAACATTTCTGATAGGGTGAATAAGGATCGTCCAAACCCTGTGAAGGGAATGACGTAGTAAGGAGCCTAACTAGGCATAACAGCCCACATGAGAAGGCACACAGTACAACTGTCTCCAGCAGAAAATGCGAACCAAACCACACAGGGCCAATCATGGCCCCCAGTGCAACAGTTCACCCTTGCCACAGCAAGCCTGTGCAGAACCCCACCTAGCAGGGTGTAAGAAGGGTCAGACAAGGGGTAGAATACCTGGACAAAAGGCCAGACTAGGTCACCGTGACCAAGGCCAGAGTGTCCTGGTACAATCACCCAGGGCAACAAATTAGGATCTTAACCAGGACAGAGTCTCTGTAACAGCCACAGGGCCACGGTCCCAACCAGTAGGCTCATTGAGACACTAGGGAAGGCCCTCCCAGCACAGTAGGACAGCCAACGAGCCAATACCAATGAAGCGCAAGGAGTGTAAACAACCTCCACTGGATCAGAACCAGACCCTACAAGAAGGGTCAACCTGTTCCGAGACCTTCTCGGATAAGAGCTGGGACAGGCCACTGACCAGACAGACCAAGAGTCCCCAAGAGACAAGGCCTAAGGAAACAGACCAGCAAGCTAGGGCCCAACAAGGCACAATGTGATGACCTACCAATGGTATGAAAATGGGCCCCCCTAAGGTACCTCAGGGAATTTCATAAGGAATAGAACACCTTTAGTGACCCTGCCAGACCTGGTCCCCATGGCGACCATCTACAGGGATAGCAAGAAGGAAGTGATGTCCATCAACAACTTCCATGAGTAGACCAACCAGAAGGGAACCCCCATGAAAACAGGGGGAACATACTGATCTATTTCCAGGGGTGCTGGAACCCCATCCAGGATAAGTAACCCAAGGTGCCGCAGGCCCTAGGGGCATCTGGGAAAGAGAACAGCCTCGGGCCACCAGCAATAGGCCCACCAGCCGCAAGGTGAATGTAATGAGATTACACAGAGGGCAAGGCCCCTTCCATACCAAGGCACCCAAATCAGAAGGGAAGGTTGAACCTGGACCCATCGAAAGGCCACCCCGTAGGGAGAGTATGAATCAGATTACACCAAGTAATAGATGTGCTTAAGCACCAATCCAAAAGACTCCAAGAGAGCCCCAAGTCAAAGTAGAAACTAGTGCGGACAGCACCGGTGAATGAGCATGAAAGCGCTCCCGTACTCGCCTTGGCGAGCCATCTGGGAACAGGGGAGGGACCCCAGACAAGACCCTAATCTAAAGAATGGTCCTGTAACACCGGCTGGAAAAAAGGACTAGGCGTCCAGAGGGAACAAGGGACCGAAAGGGAAAAGGATCCTTGCATGCATCCAGAGGTTCACTTGACAAGGGCGTCTGCGGCCCCACAGATGGATACCAAGTAGGCAAAGCCCGTGGAACCTAGATGCCCGGTCTAAACCTGGGCAGACTGCGTCATCCCGGGGGAAGAGCAGAGTGAATGCAATTATCAGCCAAGGCCAACCTAAAAGAAGGCCCAGACCCTCCAGGCCAGACTCAACCAGTGTCCAAACACTAAAGGATACAACGGGGACTAGAATACCCCTGGCTAATTTTGAAGGGAACTGCCCAAAACACTCCATTCTTTCAAAAACCACGTCCAGGAAGGCCATCACCTGCCATCGCCCGAACGAAGCATGGCATCCTGCCATAAGAGCCAAGTGCTGTGGCAGTTCCCTCGCCTGCAGGGCAGGTTTTGACCTGCCAGATGTCCCAGGGCGATGCCTGCCTCCCCTGGAACGAGCTTCCACTCCAAAAAGTTGGAAGCACACTTCTGGTTCTCTTTTAACAGAAACATAAGGAGGGGGCGAGGGGTCCCTGCCCCTGGGTTGCCAAAAAGGTCCAACCTGGCCCCGAATAAGCGACGTCCTCGAAAGGGAATGGCAGTAAGGACCTTTTTAGTGTCACTGTCAGCCCCCCACTGTCGCAGCCAAAGCAGGCGACGAATGGCCACCACAAGAGCCGAGGTTTTAGCACACATTTTAATGGTGTCATCCATAGCTGAGAGGATAAATCTTACAAAAACGTCACAATCTGACAGTGCATTGAAGACCTCACAAGGGAGATCCTCCGGCTGTTGGTCAATTATCTTCCTGATCAGCGTCCTGGCGGCCACCAAGGTAACAGCCGCAACACAGACCGGGCGCAGAGCCGTCCCTACACTAGAGAAGGCATGGGAGGCCAATCTGTCCATGCGCCGGTCCTCGGCATCCCGAAGGGTGCGAGAGGGGGCGGCCGCCATGAAGGGAGGGTTGACAACCCCAATAATTGGAGCATGCACCTCTGGAGGAACTGACCATCGTTCAACCAAATCTTGGGGAAAGGGGTACTTACAGTCCCAAACCCCCGGGACCCCCGTGAGTTTACAAGGGGATTCCCATTCCTTAGATATAAGATACTGGAAATGATCCTGATCCAAGAATTCCAGGCGCGGCGTCGCTGTGTGGAAACTCTCCCTCTTGGGCTTGGAAGACTCTCCCGGGGGACAGATAGACAGCACTTCAAAAATCTTAATGAGTAACTCATCAGTTTCACACAGGCCCCAGGACTCCGGGCCAAAACCGTCGCAGTTCCAAGACAACTCATCTGAAGAACTGGACCCTGAGAACAGATCACCGTCCTCGGACTGATCCAGATCCTGCATAGCAGCAGGTTCTTCGGTTTCAGCGGAAGACCTATAGCTAGGTTGCGTCAGGGATCGTTTCTTCCCAGCGCCTAAGCGCTCTGCCAAGCCTGACATAATATGCTCCGCAGTGGGAAGCTTGCTCGGCACTACTTGCTGGTCATCCCTGCGCGAGTGCGACTCATCAGGAGTGAGATTCAAGTCCGGGGAGACAGGTGTATTGAAGCGAGGTGCAGCTACTGGTAAGCCTGATTGCAGGGCCAGCGCTTGTTCAGCACACGGTCCGCAGACCAGTGCTCTGTCAGCGTCAGCATGGGGTTGTCTACACATGGTACACAGCCGGTCTTGTCCCCGCAGGCCCCCGGACACCAAATTCTGAGATGCCTCCATATGGTGATTAATCTAGGAAATATGCCGGAAGGGATTTATGCTGTAAGCAACCCTGGATGCCCCAAAACCCGCTGGGAATGTGGGAGATTCTAATATGACCCCGTGAGAGAGATATATATATCAGGCCGGGAGAAGCCACTGGAAGCTTGGCGTCTGAAAGACATAAGGGGAAAAGAGGGTGTCAGGGCCATGCGCAACACAAAAAGAAAATTAAACGAACGCCCATGAGGGGACTTACATCAGCCAAGGGAGAAGGAGGATCGTGACCACGCGCGCGTGGGAGACCGACAAAATGGCGAACCTCGAAGGGCGGGCCAGAGCTATAGGTGACACGGAACACGCCCACCCTGGAGAGCGCGAAGCTCCGCGGAACAATACAGGAAAAGAACAGAAATAACGCCATGGCGTTGCGAGACGGAGCCGCCTTACGCGCCAAGTCACATATTTTAAGGGCGCAGCGGCCAACGTAAAAACAAAGTTTAAAGCGCGGCTCTGACCCCGGAGACCGATAGGGCTAAGGCAAGGCATGTGATATGGCAAGATTAGGCCAGCGTACACAACCCCCCCCCCTCTTTTTCCCCCCCACTAACGGGGGGAACTAAGGAAGAAGGTGACCCAGCACTCGGGGTTCACCGCTACATGGGGCGTGGGGCAAGGTGCGGGAGGGGCATCCATTATGAGGCTCACCATTAGCCTAAACCGCCTACCCCATGGATGGGGATTGCGGTGGAGCATGGCTCCGTAAGCACACTAGGTGCTGCCTACCTTCACCCGACCACGCAGCCCAGGCTGGGAGGCATGTTACTCACAAAGAGGACGGGTGGAAATAGTCCCGCAGAGCCTCGGGCTGTCAAGCCCCGCTCGCCTGCGAGAGCGTGATACTTCATGTCTTCGCAGTTTCAGCACTGCAGAGGAATCTGCGGATTTGTGGGAGGTCCCTCGGTATATGTAGGGCCGGGAGGAGCTTGTTTTCTTCATGATTCTGCAGTGCACGGCGCTGAAGGCGGAGGTATACCCACATGTAAGGACTATGTCTGGAGCAGGACGTGCTGTCTGCTTAGAATAACTTGCATACACAGATAGTGAGAAAAACTGGCAAGGAAAATCAGGCGTACAAACATAAGATGGAAATGCCCCGGGGGCACAGAGCAAAACCCGGGATAGTCAAAATCAGCTTTAAAAAGCTATAGGACAGGGAGTACAACTGGAAATAAAAGGTTCACGGCCGAAACATAAAATGGAAACCTTTTTTTTTTTATATAAAATATAATTTAGAGCAATTATTATATATATGTATCTATCTGCACATATATACATACACAATATGGCAAGGGCAAATTCACCCAGAACACATGGGAGCGTTGGAGAACAAGATACATTTCTGGTCACTTTCTTTCTGAAAAATACATTGCGTCACAAGTCCAGTGCCTCCTCCTCCACGGTTCGGGTTTCGTCTTGCACAAATTTGTCTTGGAAAGCGAGTGATCTGTTGTAGTTAACATTAAGGCCCATTTCAGAAAAGATTGGAGATGGGACAAGATTGGGTGGGGAAATCCACAAACTTTAAATGAAAACTCCTTTTGTTAGGTTTTTAATGTTTTATCTTATTGTTTTCCTCTTTTGGAAAGTAAAATAAATCTGTGTGTTAGGCCACCATTTCTTCCATTTACTTATCAGTATGCTGTTTTCAAGTCACTTATTTTCAGTGTCAAACTCACTTTTGAAGGGACAGCAACAGGTCATGTTGTGTGGATTTCGCATAGCTGTATCTATAGCCCTACATGAGCAATAATTACCCCACCAGTGCAGATAAACGCAACCTGGCCTGTTGCTGGCCTTTCATGAAGGAGGTTGACAACTGTGGTCTATAGAACACCCCCCCCACTGTAACAGGTGAGCTCATCAGCAGCAGTAATGACCTGCCCAGGTGAAAATGCTGCCAGTAACGCTTTAGCTACTGGTACACAAGACTGATCAACTCACCTGAAACGACTGAATAAGAGCAAAAGGGGTTAAACCTGCATGCTCAGAAGTGTGGAGTGTTGTCTCTCCTTGGCCAATCCAGCAAGTCAGAGTCAGGAAGTCTCTGCCAGGAACACTAAACACACAAGTTTGTGTTTTCTTTTATGACAAGAAAACAAAAATGTTAGTCACCTTTTGTCCCAGCACCCTCCACAGCAGACGAACAGCAACTCACCCGAAACACTGTGCCAGCTAGGTCGGAACTGCAGGTACCAGCACTGGTCAGGGTTGCGCCTCAACCACAGGAGTGTGACCACACCCTCTCCATTCACTGCAATAGAGCAGGCAAGTCAGGCTTTGACACATTCCCAGCAGCAGTCATCTGTTCTGGCAAAAGACCTTCATGGGAAAAGCAATGTCTGTAGTTTGGCTCAGATCCCTCCCCGCGGGGCATCCGAAATCGGGATGTCCCGTGGGGAGGAACCCCCCAGGAGGCCCACAAACCTTACCTCAGCCCCGTTCCATCGGCGCATGCGCGAGCCGCGTCTCGCGCTTCCCTCTAGCAGGGCGCGCACCCGCGCCGGCCGTTCGTGAATGGCTGGCGCAGGCGCGCTCCCTGTTAGAGGGAAGCGCGAGACGCGGCCTCCAGTGCTCAGAGCCGCTGAGCTGCTATGCGCATCCAAGCGGCCTTGGACGCGCATACCACAGCGGCTCAGAGAGCTGTGATTGGCGGGAGCGGTCACGTGGGAGCGTGGTGAGGTGAGTGCTTCTGGGCTTTCGGGGGGGTTTCAGACAGCGAAGTGGACCAAAACCCAGGATAGTCAAAATCCTGGGTGTTGGTCCACTTTAAAGCTAACCAAAACCCATTTTTAACTAGCGTCCCATGAATTGCTCCCCCCATGGAGAGCACCTTTTGCCAATTTTTAATGCTCCTGTTTCACTCTAATTTCAGACAATGGCGCCTGTTTTAGCTGCAAAGCTCCGCCTCCTCCATTCATTGCCGGTGTTGGGTGTGGCATTGATGTCAAGCAATGACTGATCACCTACTATCTCACCAACGGACAGCAAATAAATCAGTGTTCCAGGACAGTTAGGGTGTAGATCTAGAAATGTATATTTCTGCTTTTCTAATAGGGAAGCATTGGCAGGGGCTTAGGCCAAATGTATTTCACAAGTTCAGTGGGTCTGGTTCCGCTTTAAGCATAGTTATTCACTGCCTGTGCAATAGAGTGCTCTGGTTAAGGTTCAGTCAACCTACCGGACAGCTAACAACTTGCTGCTGTAGTAAAAAAAAGACACACAGATATATAAAGATATATAGGGAACGGCCAAACCATCCATACAGGCGTGGAGAGCTCTAGTTAACCAGAAACTCCCTATGTACAAACTGACATACACGGCCAGGGGGGTGCCCGATAAGTTTGAGAAAGTGTGGGGTCCCTGGCTGCAGAATCAGGACACAGCTTCAGAGGACGATTAGGGAAGGAAAGGGCATACTTAAAGGGGCGAGGCAACGTACTCATGGTGGGTGAGTCATTGGGCGAGCTAAGGTGAAATTGGGGTGGCGGGAGAAGCATTCTGGGTGATGCGGTTCTCCGACTGGTTCTTTCATCCCGGTGAATAGTTGACTAGATACCCGAGTCCAGATTGTATGTGTGTTGGGTGAATGGGGTTGTGTCTAAATGTTTATTGAAACTGTGCCACTGAGCTGGTGCCCGTGGCACCTTAATGTGATAAGGAAACAGGAGAAACATCCTGGGAGAAATGGCTCTCTGACCTACTCCTCCATCCCAGGGAATAATTAACTAGATATCCAGGTCCAGATTGTATGAATGTGGTGAGTGAATGGCTGTCGTGTCTAAATGTTCATTGAATTTATGCTACTGAAAAGGGTGCCTGCGGCACCTCAATGTTATATGTAACTTGTCTTGATGGTTTTGTTGTTTGTTGAACTGCAAATAAAAAGAAACTTTAAAAAAAAAAAAAAAAAAAAAAAATATATAGAGAAGGATACGTTGTGAAATGGAAATCAGCACCCACTGCTACAGACATAATCGATCCAAGCGTTTTGTTGCCTTCACCAAAACAGTAACCACTGGCCTTATCCACAGCTGCCAGGACTTTTTTAAGGCTTTCTTCATCCTAAAAGAATAGGGACAACAGCATTAATCGCCAGTGAGCAACTTACCTGAAGATAGCAGGCCCATTTTATAGACCCCAGCATCACCAAATCATTGCAGAGGCCTTAATGTAACCTTTTGCAGGGTGGTGTGACTACAGCAGAGGAATAAGCCTTTTCCACCGCGCCAAAGCATCACCCCAAGTACTGAGATGGGGGGGGGGGGGGGGGGGGGTTGTTTAGCACACTTTAATTATTTTAATAGTGAAAAATACCATTTTGTGAGTACTCACCTGAAAAATGGATATTGTTGGTGTGCCACACACCCCGCTTCACTTCTTAAATATTCATTACTTCATGGGTTAATCACCTGCAGGTGACGTAGTGCAGAGAGGAAGTCTTGTAACGAGCCCCACCTTCCGGCCTATATATACCTGGTACCTCCCTTCAATCACCAGTATAATCAACAAAGCAGTAATACAAGGTACCAGTATTCCACCAGTAACCTCAAAATCAAATTTGATATAAAAAAGGCTTCACCATATAAAGGCTTCGGTAATACCGAAAAGGGCGGGTGTGAAGCGGGGTGTGTGGCACACCAACAATATCCATTTTTCAGGTGAGTACTCACAAAATGGTATTATTCTTGGTGTGCCACACACCCCGCTTCACTTCTTAAATATTCATTACTTCATGGGACATCCAAAAGCAGTGTCCACAAGGGCTGGGCAACTCAAGGCCAGGTGAAGCATAACTTAAACGACTGCAGTCTGCAGAACTTTGCGGCCGAAAACAGCATCCGCTGAGGCCCGCACATCAACTTTGTAAAATTTAGAAAAAGTGTGAACAGAAGACCAAGTGGCGGCCTTACAAACCTGTTCAACCGAAGCTTGGTGCTGAAAAGCCCAAGACGCCCCAACAGCGCGAGTGGAATGAGCAGTGATACGAAAAGGGGGAACTCTTCCCTTGGCAGAATAGGCCGCAGTAACGGCCTGACGTATCCACTTGCTAATGGCAGATTTGGCTGGTGCCAAACCCTTCCTAGGCCCATGGGGCACAACAAAAAAGGAATCCGTCCTACGGAAAGGAGACGTGATAACCAAGTAGCACTTAACACAGCGTACTACATCCAAACAATGCAAACCCCTCTCTTTGTCATTCTTAGGATTAGGACACAAGGAGGGAAGAACAATATCTTGGTTCAAATGAAAAGCAGAAACAACCTTAGGAAGAAAGTCTGGCTTGAATCGAAAGACCACCTTATCCCGATGCTTCTCGAAGTAGGGCGCCTGAATAGACAAGGCCGCCAATTCCGAGACACGCCGGATCGAAGTGATCGCTACCAAGAAGACAATCTTCTGAGTCAGGGTAGACAAAGCAATCCCTTGCAAAGGCTCAAAAGGAGGAGCCTGAAGAGCAGAAAGAACCAAATTCAAATCCCAAACCGGGAGTAATGGTTTCCTGGGAGGCCGCACATGCGTAACCCCCTGGAAAAAGGTTTTAACTAAAGACTTAAGCGCAACACGCTTCTGAAAAAAGATAGATAAGGCAGAAACTTGCCCTTTCAACGTACTTAGCTGAAGACCAGAGTCCAGCCCAGATTGTAAAAACTCCAGAACCCTGGGGACCGAAAATACCCTACAAGGAAAAGATCTCATCTCGCACCAAGCGATATAGGCTTTCCAGGTCCTATAGTAGATGACAGAAGAAGACCTCTTTCGGGCACTGATCAAAGTCTTAACGACAGAATCAGAAAGACCCTCTTCCTTTAGGATGGAGGTCTCAGCAGCCAGGCCGTCAAAGCTAGCGCTGGTAAATTGGGGTAACACAATTGACCCTGAGTGAGCAAATCGGGCCGAAGGGGCAGAACGACCTGGTCCACTGCCAGCCGAACGATGTCTGCGAACCACACTCGCCTCGGCCACCTTGGGGCCACGAGGACGGCGGACACCCCTTCCAGAGCCAACTTCCGAAGCACTCTGCCTAGCATGGGTGTCGGAGGAAACAGGTACAGAAACCCCAGATCCCCCCAGCTCAGGGACATGGCGTCCACTGCCAGAGCCAGAGGATCCTGGGAGAGCGATACGAAGTTCGGGAGCCTGTGATTGTGACGAGAGGCAAACAGGTCCACCTCTGGAGTCCCCCATTGGCGACACAGTGAGCGAAATACCCGAGGATGGAGGGCCCATTCTCCCCGACGGGGAGAGCCCCTGCTCAAGCGGTCCGCTTTCAGGTTCTCCACTCCTGGGATGTATACCGCCGAGAGACGAGGAACATGGGCTTCTGCCCAGGTCAGGATCAGGGACACCTCCCTGAGAGCACTCAGGCTGCGAGTCCCTCCCTGATGATTGATGTAAGCAACCGCTGTTCGATTGTCTGAACGCACCTGGACCGGAAGGCCCAGAACGTGCTGAGTCAGGAGAGTAAGCACCCGACGGATGGCTCTCAGTTCCAGAATATTGATGGGTAAGAGGGCCTCCCGAGGTCCCCACTGCCCCTGGAACTGCAGCTCCTTCCAGAATCCGCCCCATCCCGACAGACTGGCGTCCGTGGTGACAATTTCCCAAAGGGGGGCCAGGAAAGACCTGCCCTTCACGAGATTGGTCGAGACCAACCACCACTGGAGGGACTGCCGGACCCGGGAGGACAACTGGAAGGGCTGATCCAGCGACCGAGGCTGCCGGTCCCAAGACGCCAACAGATAAAGCTGAAGCGTCCTCGTGTGGAATTGAGCAAAAGGAACTGCCTTGAAGGAGGCAACCATCAACCCTACCAGCCTCATCCCCAGACGGATGGACGGCCGAGGATTGGAGAGTAGGACCCGAGCCAACTCCTGAATCAGAAGAATTTTGGACTGAGGGAGAAACACTCTGTGTTGATGAGAGTCTAACCGCATCCCCAGAAAGGACACCACCCTGGCCGGAGCGAGGGAGGACTTGGAGAGGTTGATCACCCAACCGAAACTTTCCAGCGTGGAGAGCACCACCCTGGTGTCTTTCTCCGATTGATCGGGTGACGGAGCCATGATAAGAAGGTCGTCTAAATAAGGTACGACACGAATGCCCCGAGCTCTGAAAATGGCCATGACCCCTGCCAGCACCTTGGTGAACACTCTTGGAGCTGAGGTAAGGCCAAACGGAAGTGCCACGAACTGATAATGCCGATCCTTCATCATGAATCGAAGAAAGCGTTGATGAGGGAGGCAGATGGGAACATGCAGATAAGCATCCTTGATGTCTATAGACGTCATGAAGTCCCCTTGCCGAAGAGAGCCGACGGCAGTGCGCAAGGTTTCCATGTGAAACTTCCGAAAACGGATGAACCTGTTGAGCAACTTCAGGTCCAGGACGGGACGAACCGACCCATCCCTCTTGGGGACAGCGAACAGATTGGAGTAGAAACCGAGGCCCATCTCTAAACGCGGTACCGGCCGGATGACCGCCATCTCTAACAGATTCTCTACCGACGCCAGGAGCCCCTGTGCGGCCGAAGGATCGATGGGCACCCGAGACCGAAAGAACCGTGAAGGCAAGGGCGAGACTCGAACTCCAGCTTGTAACCGGACGACACTATCTCCTGAATCCACCTGTCCGGAACCTCCCGGTTCCAAACCTGGGAGAAGTGTCGCAATCGTCCCCCCACCCGCACGGGTGAGGGCGGCCCCTCATTGCTGAGTGGGCTTACCCGCAGGTTTGGGCTTGGAGCCCCAGGACTGGGCGGGACGGCCACGGCCCCTCCCCCGCGTCCAACCTGTACGACTGGTAGAGGAAGGAAAGTCCCCCTACCCGCTCTGTATCCTCGAAAGGACGGCCTACCAGAAACAGCCCCTCTAAAGGGGCGTCGAGGCCTCCTGCGTTGTGGCATCTTGCCACCCTTTGCGACTGAATCAATTTTCTCCCCGAACAGCCGCAGCCCAAAAAGGGGAGAGCTGTGAGCACCCTTTTAGAAGCTGAGTCCGCCGACCACTGTCGCAGCCATACTGACCGACGAATAGCGACCAGCATTGCCGCTGTCCTGCTACTCATAGCCAGCGCATCGTCCTGAGCGGATAGAACGTAAGACACAAAAGAATCGCACTGCTTAGCGCAGCGAACTCATCACAGGCGGGATTGAGATCCTCGCATAGCCCCTGGATAACAGATCTTACCGCTAAAAGAAGAAGGCCGAAGCGCACAAGGGGCGCATTGTTGACCCAGCATAAACAAAGCCATAGCGAGCATACTGGTCAATCCTACGATCCTCCCCATCTTTAGGGACAGAGGTCTCAGCAGACTGTACCATAGCGGAGCTAGATAACCCTAGCACAGGGTATCGACTTCAGGAGGGACGACCAAAGCTTCAGCAATTCTGGCGGAAAAGGATAACGCTTTTTCCCAACTGGGAGGGATTCCAGATAACCGTGTGGGATGTTCCCATTCTTTCAGGACCACCCTCTCAAAGTGGTGCTGTCTGGGAAAAACCAAACGCGGCTGAGGCTCTTCAAACAACTGACCCTTTGGCAGGGTGACAGCCTCAGGCGGATCTAAATTCAAATTTCAAACATTTGTGCAGAATGGAGGGGGTGTCAAGGGCAACCCCCGCCGACCAATCGCCAATCGCATCAGCCTTAAGCTGGACACCTGCCGGCTCATCTGACTCCAAGAGGAATTCACCCTCATCCGGGGAGCCATCGGACCATTCCACAGGCTCACATAATTCGTCCTGAGGGAGCCGAAGAAACCGGAGTCAGGCGCTTCCGTTTTGCAGAGGCCTTTAGCCCCGCTTTAACGGGCAATACTTCCCGAAGATTGGCTGAATTTACCCACCACCTCGGATTGCGAATCCCCACCCTTGACAATGTCATGCGGGGTCCGGAACAGGGAGGGAGAGGCAGGAGATGATAGAGGTTGCGACGGGTCAGCCGCCGGATCAACAGACTGACGCGCAACAATCTGCCTTGCACAAGAAATGCAAATAAAGATATCATCAGCAGGGAGCGCAGCCCCACATTTTACACACCCCCCTGGACGGCTCTGACGAGTCGTTTCCGGTAGTAACAGAAGCCTCCATATTGGTGATTTATGGTATCGCAAATACTGGGACTTTTAAGGCATAAGCCAACCCGGGATGCCCTTTATAAGAATGTCCCGGAAGGGAGGGTTTTTATTTTTATATTTTTTTTTTTTTTTTTACACTTTATATTTTTTTTTTTTTTTTAAGAGAAAAAGGTCCCCTTTAACAGTCTCAAAATAAATATATATACATATATATATGTATATATATATCCAAAATGTGCAATTTTATATCAAGAAAGACTAGCCAGGCAATATAGAGCCGGAGGCCGCAGTAAAAGAGGGATCCCAGGATCTGAAAGGAAAGAAAAAACAAACCATCAGATCCCTTGTGAGAGAAACAAAGCAGCATGTTCACAATAGTCCAACAAAGAGAGTGCCTCCTTAAAAGTCAGCCCCATGAGTAAAACTCATTCTGGCCCCACAAAAGCGAGACCGCTTACCTGTTACCGACGCCAGGAGCCAGACCGGAGGGACATGTAGCAGCCGCAGCACACAAACTCATGTGTTGCTGCAGCGCGCGCCCCCCCCACGTGACCTCTTTTCACCGCAACATGAAGGAAGTGAGGCTGAGGCCGCCGAGCGCCGCTTCCGCCGGCGCCCGCTTCCGCCGGCGCCACGCCCCCCTCCGCGTCACAGGGAGCCGCCCTGCTCTAATCAACGGGGGAATGCCACCAGCTGCGCTGGCTGACACCGGGCCGGCGGAGGAGGAGGAGGGGAAAAAAGAGACACAAGCGCAGCCACACAGGCTGCCGCACGGAGCAGCGGGGAAGGAAGGGAGGCGGGAGGGAACCAACTGAGGCTAGCTGAGCGCGGTCCGCTGCCCCGCCCCCATAAAGCAGACCAAATACACTGGCCATGCCTAAAGCATCTGCCCGGAGCCCCGGTCAAAAAACAGTTACTATGTAAAAGTGAACACACAGAAATAACACACAGTGAAAACATCATACAAGATACACAACCCTCTATACCCCCCCCCCCCCCCCCCCCCCCAAGTGAAGGGAGAAAGGACCGGAGCGGGGGAGAAAGGGGCTACGGGGACCCTCGGGACAGGGGGCATCCCATTTCCGGATCACCATGCCGGATTGCCGCATTGCCCCCAAAAGAGGGGGATGAGCGGAGGAGATAAGCTCCTAGGCACCAATAGTGCCATCTACCAATTACCCGGTGAGCAGCCTAAGCTGGGAGGCTTCCTATCCACCATAGAGGTATAACAACTCAACCGGGCAGAAATAGACCAAAAGGGGGGTGGCGGGGTAAGGCCCCGACCTACCTGTAAGCAGGAAACTTCCAACCTCTGCTTGTCACGCAGAGAGAAAAATACTGGTGATTGAAGGGAGGTACCAGGTATATATAGCCGGAAGGTGGGGCTCGTTACAAGACTTCCTCTCTGCACTACGTCACCTGCAGGTGATTAACCCATGAAGTAATGGAATATTTAAGAAGTGAAGCGGGGTGTGATGGCACACCAAGAATATGATCATTTTTGCTTTAAAAGTACTACGAAGCCTGTCACCATATATAAGTGAAGGGTACTTGCTTGGAACATCTTGTTACTAGGGTGGAAAAAATGGAGAACCACTGGTTTAGAGGGTTTTGTTTTCTCCGATTCCCCACCAATATAGCACAAGCACTTGGTAGGGTAACAGTATATAGTTAGAGTATTCGGCATGTTTCACCCCCCCTCCCTCGATCAATGCATTTTCTTCTGTGGCATCTTCCTGTCATTCACAACCTGCAAAATGTAGTACTCGGATTCTTGCTATAACAGTTTAGCGCTGTCTGGGTAATTACTGTAATTTTTGTTCCATGACACATACTTGACCATAAGACGTACCCTGGGTTTAGAGGAAAAATACAAAGTGCGTAACATCACTCTTTACAGCCAGTGTGCGGCATCCCCTCCCCAATTGTGTCTGCGAGAAGAAGCGCAATGGAGGACCAGGGGGCAGGAAGCAGATGCACAAACACAGGCATATCTACAGGCTCCTGGCAGCTGATTTACTTGATTCATGGGTGGGCGTAGCCCATTTACAGGCCGCACCTCATTGGACGCCAGCAATCATAGGTCAAACCCATCCACCAAAAGGAAGTAAGGAAGCCCTGGCTGCTGCATAAACTGCGGGAGTGCCTGCAATTTAAGTTTTTTGTTCTTCATTTGCTTAAGACGCGGTCAGCACTTATTCTCCATGAAAGGTACACTTTTTCTGAGGTTCTAACCTTTATACTGAGGGGCATGAACGAGACCAACCCATAATCTTCAATGACTTCAGCAAGTTTCTCATGAAGGCGTCTGTGTCTCCGGAAGAAGGGGTCAGAGGTTAAATGATCCACCAAATAGGAAAGGTCCATAACATCAGTGTAGAAATCAATGTTAAAAGCTAGGAGGCAGGAGAGAAAGAACTGTTAAAGTTACCATATAAAAAATTAGTGGAACCAGGAGCATCTGGAGAAAAGGTGTAAAGGACAAACTTTTTGAAATAAAGCCCAGCTAAACAATATTTGTTTTGATACAATAAGTTTTGATAGAGTGGTAAAAGCTTAGGGCTACTCTCCTTTTTGCCATCAGTGACTTGAATTTGGAGATCAAGCTCCACGCAACATGTTGTCAACAAGTAAGTTTCACAGAAGAACTTCAGGGTCAATGAATGGTAAACAGCACACAATAGATAAGATTACTTATCCATGAGGCCACCATATTGAATGGAGCTGGCTGGACAAGCTACTTTTTTTCCCCCGGTCCCCATATCAGGACTGGACTGGCCACCATCAAAGCTCTGGTCAGCATTCCTGATGCCAGGCCTACAAAAGCTAAAAATGTTTCTTCTGCTTTACCTGCTGCTGTGCCTTGTGTACAATATGCTGAAAAGTATTAAGGTCTGGGCTAATTATATACAGGGGCAGTCATGGCCTTTTTAGAATGGGTGTTCTGAGCGCAAGGGTTCACACTTGCTGATGCCCCCCATGTGCAGTAATGGGGGAGAAATCTTACCTTACTCCACGTCACATGACTGCAGTGGGGCAATCAGAGCACCTGATTTCGACAGGGGAATGAGAAGAAAGGTAAGATTTCTATTGTTAGCACACAAGGGGGCACTGGCAATCTGGATCCCCCCCCCCCCCGTGTAAGGCACCTAAACCCCCAGCTTCTGCGGCTAAAGCAGCTGACTATTCCAGTGCAGGATTCTTGCAACTGCCATCTGCTAGTCAATCTGCTAGTCTTCGCCACCTTCTCTGCCGCCACCGATCGCCCGGTGATCCTTGTCACATTTTATCACATAGATGCCCAGTTCAAGCCTGAGAGGGCCCATGAAGATGCAGGGACCCCATGTATGCCCAGTACTTGCGGCTCTCAGAGAGAGGGCTGGGAACATCAGTATAAAGCATAGTATGTTTCTGGCAATGTGCCCGCTTCAAGAAACCACCACTTTCTTACCCAGTCGTCCATACTGCTCGATAAGATCCATTTTTGAAAGGATGTTGATATGCGGCAATTCTACGTGAAGCATTGTGCTCAGAGAGGTACAAAGAACAGAGATGAACTTCGCTGGGTCGGTACAGTAGTGAGAGTCCACAAGATGGACAGCACACAGCTAGAGAGAAAAAAAAAAAAAACAAGTATTTTCTTACATTTACCTTATAAAATATATGGAACTTTCTGTAAGTAGTCAGATAATATTTACCAACAGTTGTTCATGGCACACATTGGGTGGCTACATTTTTAAAACAAATTATTCAACAAATCCTCACTCTGACCCCCTCACCTAGGAGTCCCACGAGAATTGGTGACTAAAGTGTCACTCATGATTGGTCACTGCAAATGCAGGATGTGGTTTCCAGCCGAAGATCAAGCTTGTGTTGCAGTTGAACGTTTGTTTTTATATTTAAAGGGTTTGAGAGCTACTGAGACCACTTTAGGGTGATTGTCCAAGCTTCTCCATCCAGCTACTGTGGGCAGGGAGCCAGCGAGTCCAGCTCCCAGCACCCTCTCATGGTGGCGTCCTTGGGGCCTCCATTCATTGCCATGGAGGCGGTGTGCCAAGGCTGGTTCAGCTCGGTACCCCCTCCATTGCAATGAATGGAGAAGGAGTGTTGGGGGTGTGAAGCCAGCCTGATGGATGCTGCAGTGTCTACTAGATGCTGGACACTGCACAGTGGAGCTGGGGTGACAAAAGGTGAGTATTGTATTTTATTTTTTGCCTGGACTGGGACTTAACATTGAAATCCCCCTTCCCAGCATCACTGTTTCTTTTGCCTGGAATCTCTGTGCAGTTCTATCAGCAGCCAGAGTTGGATCATTAGCAACACTTATCATGGCAGCAACAGTGATTGATGCAAGTGTCCTAACAAGGCAGCAGAATATATAGAACAATGTTTTGGCCAAAAAGAGGAGTGCTGGTGGACATCAGGTTAGTAGATGTTATAATTATTTGTGTTAAATATTTAAACAGCCCCCCCTCCTCAAGATAGTTTAGGTAAAAACCTGTTAACCTGGCTCAAAAACCTAAAAGACTTGGGCAAGCCAATTTAGACTGCCCTGATGTGTGAAACCTCAAGATCACATATAAGGTCCCATCAAGAATTAATCAAACGGCACATGCACGGGCCTTCAGCAGCATCCCCAGCACTCCTCAAGATGATGCGCACACCCATTACCAGCATATCTGAATGGCTGCTATTGAACGTGCACAGCAGCAGGGAATGGCCAGTGGGAGACCGGGAAGCACCTAGCAATTGTTTCATTCAGAACTTTTTGAAGGGGATGTGTATGTACATGAGCAGAGGTCACATTAACACAATGAGAGTAATATATGCCTGTAAATCCAGATCACTGTAGAAAATATGCCTACGCATCAGACTGAGGCTTTATGTGTCAGAGCCAGCTGCGGCGCTGCTATTAAGTGACTTTGTGGTAATAAACGGGGGTGCCTGGCCATTCATTACCGCAAGGTCTCTAGTAGCAGCGCCAACCTATTCGCCTCTGGAGCTGCTGCGCAATGTGTTGTGAGGAGAGGTCAGCAACAGACTGTTAGCAGGGCTCCTAATTTGGGGGGGGGGGGGGGGGGGCAGCAGCCAGTGTGTAAGGACTCTTATAGAGAAGCATTAAGGACCTCTCCACCTATAAAAATACGCCTGCAGAGGCCTATCTGCCTATAATAATAAGCTATGTATCGAGGTGGAGAGATGCCTCCGAAGGCCTACGTATGTAGATGGAGAGGCCTCTATAGGTCTATAGGGGTGAAGAGGCCTGTGCAGGTAAGGTTTGACCCCTGTAGGCTTATTTACTTATGTCAGTTTGTGGGATAATGGGGAGCTGGGGGACAAATTTAGCTGCCCTATGCCAATCAGAAACAATGCAGGCCTCTCCAACCATATGCATAAGCTTGATAGGCCTCTCCACCCCTATAAAGATACTTATAGATACCTCTACCCCTGTATACCTGAGTCACTGAAGAGAGGTCCTTGCAGGCTTATGTATGTGGGATGAAAGAATGGCTAAAAAAACAAATCCCCTAGAACAGCTCCACAAGTCTCATATGCATAAGCCTGCAGAGGGCCATCCATCCCTATAGAGATAAAATAAAGAAAACATAAGTTTAACATTTTCCATACTCTCTATAGATGCATTGCTAGAGTCTCTATGAATGATGGAATACATCCTCGTGTTTTAAGGGAGTTATGTACAGTAATAGACAATCCGTTATTTCTAATATTTGTGGATTCAATAACTCACTGCCAGAGGTGGCAATGAAGGATACAGTATAAACTTTCAAAAGTGGCCTGGATGCCTTCCTGGCATGTAACAACAATTCCAGCTATGGCTACTAGACCACTGGAAGGACATAAACAGGCTGAACTGTCTTTATTCAGCCTGACATACTATGTTACTATCTACTATTATGTGACAGTTTAGTTGTTACTGAATTAAGTAGCATATGGCTGCCATTCGGGCATCATACTACTTCCTGTTAGTGCTTTTATGAATATTGGGCAAAGGTTTTAGTAAAAAATTCCCAGTTAGTCTTACCGGTAATTGTATTTCTACGAATCCTTCAGGATGGCCACTCCCCCTGGAGAGGAAACGCAAACTAGGACAAGGTTTAAAAGCCCCACTCCTTCCTCCCAGTCCTCGGTATTTTAGAAAGTAAAATGAAAACCAAAAGACCAAATTGTATTCGGAAGGATAGCTAGGGCCGTCCTGAAGGACTTGTAGAAATACCGTTACCGGTAAGACTAACAGGTATTTTCTCCCTTCGTCCTTCAGGACAGCCACTTGAAAGGACAAGCAAGTAATTTAATCTTTAAGGGTGAGATACCGAATTAAGAACTCTCCTGTAGTATTACAATATATGCACAGAGCTCCCTTATGGCCAAGCAATAGTTGTAGGTGAATCCCACAGTGCATGCACTCCAAACACGGGGCTGTCACATATCCTCCACCGAAATGTTAGGCCTCTTACCAAATCTCCAGAGGCTTGCAAGGTTTATTTCATTCCAAGCTCTTATATGGTTCCAAGCTATTATATGACCAGTCCTCTTATACTCGGTCACAATAATATAACTCCAGCGTTCATAGGGTTTTACTCCAAAGACAATATCTCCAAATCGAGTGAAAGCATCAAAGTCGATACATACTTCTGGAGTTCTACCAGCCGGTTAATAAGGGGACGGTCATTCTTTCCGATGTCACAAACCAAGGACACAAGATGGACCCAACACTAAAGAGGACAGTCCGTTTGTCACACGTGCGTCGCCGGCCACGGTGCTCTCCGTTCTCTGTACTGGCAGCTCTCCTCCTCCATTGTAACATTTGATTGGACGCTCTGTGGATAGAGGAGTTGCACACGTTGAGCACCCTCACGTTAGGAACTATTGAAAGAACTTGTTATTCATTTTTTAGCACGGTATTTTTATTGTATATTTATTGGTTTTAACTCTCCTGTAGTACTTACAGCCAGTCCAAACCCCTCCTGAAGGAAATCTAGGACTAAAGAAAGTGAATTCTTATTCAAACTGTTTGCTGCACAGAAAGAACAGAACTTTTTCAAGTAGATTCTTCTTGTAGATTCCTTTCGGGTACCTATAAGGGTTTCATATCGTCCTTGCGGAAAGCCCAATCTTATTCAATAATGTCCTCTCAGGATCTATGCAGGTAGATCCAGAGACCCCCCTGAACGGACCCTGAACCAGCCGGTCTAGTTTTAATGGTAACTGCCAGGGTTCGTCCATGGACATGTTCTTAAAGTGGACCAACACCCAGGATTTTGACTATCCTGGGTCTTGGTCCACTTCGGTGGGGCATCCCCGATCGGGGTGCCCCGCTGTGTGAAACCCCCCCGAACAACTCACCTCTCCCCGCTCCCAGCGCCGACGTACAAGGTAAGACCTTGAACGTCTAAGCGGCGGCGGCCGCCGCCGCCTCCCTCGCGTCACTTTGAACGCGCGCGCCCCCGCGCCGGCCATTCGCAGACGGCCGGCGCGGAGGCGCGCACGCCTACAGGGGCGCGAGGAAGTTAAGGTAGGTGAGTTGGGGTGTTTGGGGGGGGTTTCACCCCGCGGGACATCCCGATCTCGGATGTCCCGCGGGGTGGGGGGTGATCGGCCCGGGAATCTTATAGATTTCCGGGCCGATCACCCCTGGGTGTTGGTCCACTTTAAGTGCTGTAAAGTAACTTCTCCTTGGCCAAGCTGGTGCAATTAAGATTACTTTTGTTCTTTCTTCTGCTATCTTTCTTATCACTTGATAAAGAGGCTGTTATGGAGGAAAGGCATAGGCTAGGGAAAAATTCCAAGTCTGTGCTAGAGCATCCACCCCCTAGGCCCCCCATCCCTTCAATTTGCAAATAACCCTAAAATGGGGGGGTTCCTCAAATAGATTTATCTGCCAAAAGAGGTAGTAGGAAGGAGTAGACCAGATCCTGCAGCGTTGCAGATCTGGTTTCCCCCTTGCCGATTTATGTAGGCTACTACCCTGGTATTATCAGAGCGTATCTTATCGATATCTTATCTTATGAGCGATTATCTGAGCGATCACAAGGTGACGGAAAAATTGCAGAGCTCATTCCACCGCCTTCAACTGCCTGAAGTTTGATGATCTTACCTGAATTTCTGTAAACCAGTGTGCCAGGCACTGTCATCTGCCAAACCCTGCCCTCCAAACCCTGCCCTCCTACAAATTTCGAAGATCCAGCCACCAGGCCAGGCTGTCTGTGACTGTCAGGGGAGGACATACTGTGGTGTTTAGGGACTCTGGGCTGCGGGCCCCAAACCTGCAGAAGGAAGGTCTGGAGAGGCCTGGAGTGTAGCTGAGCCCAGGTAACAGGTGGAATTGCTGAGGTCATTAGGCCCAGAACTCTAATACTTTCCCATATGGAGATGGACTCCTTTTGGGTCAGTTCGCTGAATTGGGTTAGAAGCTTCTCTTGCTGGTCCTGCGGCAGATAAATCTTTTGTTCTATCTCTCTAGAAACCGAGAAACCTGCATTTTCTTGAAGGAAGCAGTCTGGATTTTTCAAGATTTACAATCATCCCAATTTTCACAGTAAAGCTAATATAACAGCAAGGCTGTTCAAGAGAGATGTCTCTGTAGTTCCTGTCAATAGGAGATCATCCAAGTAAGGAAAAAAATGTAGATTCCCTGAAGTCTCAGCGCACACACGGCTTCTGCCAGGATTTTTGTGAAGACCCTGGGAGCCGAGAAGATTCCAAAGGGGAAAGCCCTGTACTGAAAGTGAAACCCTACTAAATTTAGAAGGATTGCAAATCTCAGAAAACAGCAGTGTGCCTCAAATATGGGTACGTGTAAGTAGGCATCCTGTAAATCGATGTTCTTCACCATAAGTAACCTAATTTCGGCAGCGGAATTTATGGAGATCGATTCCACCTTGAACCGCTTGTGGATAAATAATCAATTGAGGGTTTTCAGGTTCAGAATTCGTCTGAATGTGCCCAACAGCTTTTGTAGCAGGAAAGCATGAGAGTAAAAACCAATTCCCTGGCAGATGCTGGCAACTGGTTCAATCACTCTCATGTTGACTAAAGCCTGAATGACCTGGGGATAAGGTTCTTTTTTCCAGGGATGCCGTGGCAAATGCGGAACCAGGAACTTCTGGTGGTGGTTTGGATCGAAGTTCCAGTTGAAATCCCTGTGCAATCGTTTTTAGCACAAAGTGGTTTGAAGTTACCGACCGCCACACTTTCAAGAAAAAAGTTGGTCTTCCCCCAAACTGATGCTCGGCGTCAGGATCAAGGTTTTTCTGGTTGTGTGGTTGTTTACAAACCAAACTTGGTCTGTGCCCACCCTTGTGTTGCCCCAATGCATCTTGGGTTCTTGCCTGACCCGTTGCCTTTGCCTAAAGGGACTCTTGCCTCTAGATTTTATGAGCTTGACCGGAAAGAACAAAAAGATTTCCAAGGACCTGGAGAGCATAGCCTCTAATTCAGGGCCAAACATTAAATTCCCTTCAAATTCCACACAGCTTTGCCTTGGGTGTGAGGTCACCCTGCCAGGTCTTCAGCCAGAGTGCTCTTCTGGCTGAATTGACATAGTCCTAGCTGAGGCGTCCTCTAATGAAACTGCACAAAACATACTTAGGAGGGTCTCCAATAAAGCCTGTTTAAAGAGGACCAACACCCAGGGGTGATCGGCCCGGAAATCTATAAGATTCCCGGGCCGATCACCTCCCACCCCGCGGGACATCCGAGATCGGGATGTCCCGCGGGGTGAAACCCCCCAGAAACCCCAAAAAGACCCTACCTGATCCGCCGCCGCCGCCTCCCGCGCGCCCCTCCAGACGTGCGCGCGCCCGCGCCGGCCCTCTGTGAATGGCTGGCGGGGGCGCGCGCCGAGAGTGACGCGCGGGAGGCGGCGGCGGCGGAAGCGGCTTGGACGTTCCTGATCCCCGCCTGGACGTTGGCGGGGATTGGCTGCGGCGTTCACGTGGGAGCGTTGAGAGGTGAGTTTTTCGGGGGTTTCTGGGGGGTTTCACACAGCGGGGCACCCCCGATCGGGGTGCCCCGCCGGAGTGGACCAAAACCCAGGATAGTCAAAATCCTGGGTGTTGGTCCACTTTAAGGGTATCGTGTTCTATGCACCCCTTTTGAAGCTGAACCCCTAGGTTTCTGAAAATACAACTGGATGCTAATGTCAGTCTGAATGAGAAAGAAGTAGCATCCCAAACCCTTTCTAGGATACCGTCTGTGCGTTTGTCCATAGGGTCCCTTAAGGTACCAGAGTCCTCGAAACTCAGGTCGGAGGAACTGGAGACCTGTGTCAGCGAGGTGTCCAACTTGGACACTTTCCTCAAGATTCACAGGCTTCAAGAGGAAATTTTCATTTCATAGAGTTTGAGAAAGAATTTTCACTCAGGGAATTGCCATTCCCTTTTAATACAATTAAAAATGGATAGGAAATTATTTCTCCTTGCGCAACACCCACTTATGATAAACCGTGTCCTGTGTTGACGGGGACTGTTCATCATTTGGGATTTTCATAGTGTCATAGATATCCAGGAGAGTAAGATTTTTTCGGAAATCTTGTTTCGTGAACCTTTAGACCCTTCTCACCCAAAGCCCTCATTTAAAATAGTCCTCTGCTGCTCACTCCTCATCTGTCACCATGCACTGACTAGTGGCAGGAGGAGGTTGAGGGCAGTGGCTGAGAGGGTACTGGGGAAGAAACAGGCAGAGATGAGGATGTCTGGGGGTAACCCATGGGTAAAGTCTGTCGGAGGAAACGTGGCAATAAGGCAGGGGCCCATGTCAAAAGAGCAGCTTTGCAGGTCTCAAGGGCAAGGTTCCCTCTAAGCCTTGGTAGCCACCCTCCCCTGCCTCTATGGTATGTACACTGATGGGTTCAGGCAAGGCTGAGGCCCCCATGCGAGAAGAATAAAGGCTACAGTAATTGGAAGTGGGGCATATTGTACCTGCACCCCATAAGCTATTAGTCAGTAATGGCGGCCAGTGTAGTAGTGTGTTTGGTATGCGAGTGTGCTGAGGAGGGTCAGTGTATGGCGCCCAGACATTTAATTTAGGGCTGACCTTGGAGCCATGCACACGGGGCACTACTGGCAGCTGGTTCTTTTGCTGTAGTATATGGCTGCCCCCCCCCCCCCAAGCATATGATGCATGCACAGTTGCTGGGAGCGCACATGGTCTGAAAGCAGGCGGTAGTGTGGATCTCAGACTTTTTAGGTTTCCTGTCTGCAGTTAATTAAGCCTTTTTAGGATGCAAAGTCCCTGGAGATTGGAAGGGGATGGCCGTTTACCTTTTCACTGCCAGTTACCTCAACACTCTGATTGTCAATGCAGTTAGAAACTTTAGCCCTTCATGCACCATCCCTCCTTTCCCCTATCAGTCTCACCCCTCTATACACTTCCAATTCCCCCCCATCACATTCGCCACCAGCCTTTAAAGGGGGCCTAAATCAGTTTTCCCCCTGCTCCCTTTGGCTTTGACCTGCTTAATAGGGGCATCCAGTTTTGGGATGCCCCTGTGATCACTGGTTTACTTACCACACGCTACATTCCCATGGTGCATGCATGGACTCCCAGGCAATCAGAACATATTGCCAGGGTGCCTCCCACTGGCCGCTCTCTCTGGCTGTAAGCACCCGCTATTCAGAGATGCTGGCAGGGGTGTGTGCCTCAGATGAATGGGTGCTAGGGATACTTCCAGAGGCTGACACATGCACAGTGGAAGCGGGGAACAAGTTAAGAATACAGACAATCTAGGGAGTGTCATACAGCAGGACATCCCAAATCGTAATTCCCCTTAAAAATAAATTATTTTTGCATTAAATAGAACCAAAACCCATAAATAAAAGTCTGCTGCCCCTTGATCCCCCCCCCCCCCCCCCAGGGGTATACATATTTTGTATACCCTGCATTATAAAACTCCTGCAGCATACACTCACTTCAGCCCTTCTGCCCAAAGAAGCATTTTGCATGCACCATGAAACCAAGGTGAATATATGGTGACCCGGGGGAATTTTCTACTACAGGGCATCCCAAATCAATCAGGTGCTGCAGACATCCCTGATGGCGAGTGTGGTGAATGTGATCCTATTGCACCATGAGGGACGCCGTAGCAGCCACCCCAGTCCTCCATGCACCCCACAAACACATACAGTCCACAAGGCCACAGATAGACAATCTATAGATGGATAAATAGACCAACAGATATTAAGGCAGAACAAAACCCTGATTGGTCGGCCCTGGAATCTAAAAGGTTCCAGGGCTGGCTGATGGCATTCCCTTGGACATCCTAAAATGGCATGTGGGAAACCCCCCAGATCGCCAATAACAACTCACCTCCTTCTGGTCCAACAGTGCATGTGCTGGCTCTCACCAGATCAGAGTCATTTGCTGTGAACATGTCATCCAGTGAATGACCCCAATTGTTTTCCTCTGCATCTTTGTTTGGATGGGGTGGAAGCACACCAGCCGCTGGGGACAGGACTGTTTGCCCCCCCCCTGTTAAAGCAAATCAGAGCCGTTTGACATAGTCATGGCAAACGTTTTTTATTGGACAACAGCCCGCACATGTGATGTTGGACCCAGAGTTATTATGGGCAATCTGGGGGTTTCAGACAGTGAGGCATCCCAAAATGGGATGCCCCTAGGGCAAGTAACAAAACCCAGGATAGTCAATATCCAGGGTTTTGTTCCACTTTAGGACAGATATACTGTAGGAGAGATAGATAGATGAAGTGTGTGTGTGACTACAGTTTTAATATGCAATTCATAACACTTCCTATGGGCTTCATAAGCATTTCAAATCATATGGCTTTTCAGTGGCATCTGCTCCATCAGCAGGGTCTGCAAAGGTAATATGTATGAACAATGGAAGCTCTAGGAGTAATGTAGGTGCAGAAGGTGGAGAGTACAGGGCTACACCGACATGTCTCCTCCCCTTCCATGTTTGTTTCTCCATCATAGGACCTACGGTCCACCTCCCTCTGCAAGAAAGACTTACTCCTGCAGTACCAGCCACGATCACGTGCATCACGAGTACAGTAGCTTGTAAACTTCCAAGACATGACATCCACTGGGGAGGGTTGCACTATTACTGGCAATAACCCTGCCAGGCCGCACCTTATTGGCCTGCACTATAACCCTGCCCACTCATCAGTGCTAAGCCACACCCACCTGCAGTTCCACAGACATGCGATGTGCCGGCCCTGCGACACCGAGGGGGCCTCCTGCGCTGGTGTGGGCAAAAAGTGAGTGCATGGGCTCCAGAATCTGCGTAGGGAACACTGCTCAAGGGAAGAGGCCATGTCCATTTTCATGGAAGCTGCCTCTCCTCCCAGCTTGTTAATAAGTCTGGCAAAAGTGTCTATTCCAAGACTCTAGTATAATTGTCTGGCAACCTAAGCATAATTTAACTACACTCGGCTCCTGAGTTTTATTTCTGAAGCCTGCCTCCTTATCTTTCTCCTCTTTAGGCTTAGAAGAGAAAGGCTAAAAAAAAAGGAGGTAAAATAAGTTTAGTTCACATCCCTGCAGTTACTAAAAGATTTACAAAGCAAAATCAGACCAAATAAACAGCGGAATAGTACATCTCACCATCTTCTTGTGAGGCATGTTAATGTTGTTCTGCACTCCCCGTTGGCCGCCCGCAGGCCTTCTGCACTACTGCTGCCCGGGCATGGAGAAAAGGGACCTGCCCTCTAACGCTTCTCTGACCCAGAAGTCGATGGGTGGATATGGAGGACCAGCTAGGCAACCTCCCCTGGTGCTGCCAGAAATGACACCACATCGCTCTTAGCCAGCGTGACCCGGAAGTCCTGGCGGTCGTCCCTGCCCCAAATTGGCTCCTTCAACGTTACAGCCTGGAACCAGCAAGCCGGACCTCCAGTTCGTCTGACCGAAGCATCACCTGCCACTGATGCCAAGACCTCTTGCAAGCACAGCAAAGGTAGGCCATGGTGCTGCAAACAGACCCAAAGGCAGCAGGAAGACTAACCTGTGGAAGTAAAGCCTGGGATTGGTGAGCACCCACCCTAGGAACTCCTGAGGTAAAAAAAATATATATATATATATATATTTTTTTTAAATGTGACGAGGTCTGTATCCTAGCCGT
Organism: Gastrophryne carolinensis; assembly: GCA_027917425.1. NCBI lineage: Eukaryota > Metazoa > Chordata > Amphibia > Anura > Microhylidae > Gastrophryne > Gastrophryne carolinensis. Next base: position 306,371,168 of record CM051236.1, on the reverse strand, counting down.
TTCCTGGACAGGAAACAATACAGAGGATTGGGAGATGGGGCTTTTAAACCTTGTCCTAGTTTGTGTTTCCTCTCGGAAGGGGCCGTCTCTCAAGTGGCCACCCAGTGGACGAAGGGAGAAAAAAAGAAACAAGTTTTGGGGCACTGGGCTGGGGATAGCAGGTGATGATATAAACTTCCTTTCTGGGTATAGGATCACTTTAAGAAGAGAGTCATCTATACAGAAAACACTGATGCTGAGGTGAGGGAGCTCACTCAGGCTTACTCCTGTCCAGCAACATTCTAAGTTTACTGGGATTACTGCACTCTTCTTGTAGATCTTGGTGTACAAACTTGCTGTGCAGTCCAATAGCAATAGTTTGCAGACCGTGAAAACTGCTTGCATAAAATCGGACCTGCCTGGCACAGTTAGAAAAGAAATATAGTGGCCATTAAGTTCAGTTTAGAACAATCACGGTCTGTGTTCCAGTAGCAAGGGTTAAAGAGGAACATCAGGGGAGGTTAAAACCTCACCGAACTGCTGCCCCTCCACTGGTTTTACCTTTGGGCAGTTTGTACTCATCTTCTGGGTCCCTCGCACCTCCCAACTGGCAGTGTCATCTTGCATCCCATCAGGCACTGTGCGCAGCCCCTGATCTCGCAAATGTGCAGTGCTGTAAGTGGGATTCAATGGAGCCTCCCGCCAGAATTCGCTGAGGGGGCAGGACTTTGAAGAGAACGGCTAAGCATACTGTCATTTACAGATGGTAACGCCAGTGGCGGGGTGAGGATCGGGCCCCAAAGAAACTGGATGTTGCCCCAAGCAGACAGCGGCGACATCCAAAAGATAACTAGGGGCTGTTTTTTTTGGGGGGGGGCCCGTTGCGCATATTGAAGCGGACCAAAACTCTGCATGGGTGTTGGTCGCTGTCGCTAAATGACTGTCTGGGGAGCATCCAGAATGCTGGAGTGGCCCCACACATAACCCCCCGGAACGCCATTAAGCCTTCTGACTGTGCTGCTCTGCATTCTGGGATTGCTGACCTTTTCCTGCCCCAGCACTGCTCTGTCTGAGCAAAGCACAGCTATAACCTGCCCCCTGTACTTTATCCCGCTCTCCTCTCCGCAGTAAGTGTGATGCTTCTGAGTCAAGATGGCAGCGCCCATATCCTAAAGTCCTGAACAGAGTTGCAGCCCAGTGGGGGAAATAAGTGACTAAAAACGTAAAATATTAGTTTTAGATGCTTGGGAATTGTTTTTTAAGGGTTTGGGCTTTTCAATAAATCATGGTGAAGGTCCGGTTTAACCTCGGTCCAGCATTGAGAATCCAGCGGCGCGATTGGTCACCTGGAGCTCAAATGGGCAGGGATGCTCCGGCCACTGAATATCCTGCCCACATGAGTGCCAGATTCCTGGCAGCGGAGTGAGGTTAAGGTGAGATTTATGGGCGTTCTAGGGCACATGTGTAAAAACTCATGGCCTGGGGACAGATGTGGCCCTTCAAGCATCTCTTTGTGGCCCTATGTGCCCTGTGCCAGCTGCTGGGAAGCGCCCCTTTTAGCCAAGAAGGCAAGGATTCTAACAGCAGTGCAAACATTTTTATATTCTTAGGGCGGGGGGGGGGGGGGGGGGGTAGTAGAGTAAGGTCTATCACTGGTCTGTGTCTCTGTGCAATTAACTGTCACCTCAAAACTCACCCAGTTTACTATCACAGCCGAGGGTGCAAAATTTGCTGCATGGGTAACTGCTAGGTTGGGTAAAAAGAAATGTCTGTCCTGGGCAATATTATTAAGTGTCTGCATCTGTCCTAGACAAATACAATTCTGCTTCTATATATCCTGGGCAAAAACAATTCTGTCCTTGGCAAAATAATTCTGCGTCAGTATCTGACCCTTTGAAGGCGACCAGAATGAGGATGTGGCCCTCAGCGAAAATGAGATTGACAAGATTTTGATCATTCCCAGTTCTGGTCTGCTTCTATGGGGCATCCTGTTTTGGGATGCCCCACTATGTGAAACTTCCCACTGATCACCCCCCAAAACTCACCTTACATGCCACAGCCGTGCGATATAGGGACTGTGGCCAAACAATGCTGGGGTCAGTGATCCCAAGGGGTCTCACACACTGGGGGTATCCCAAGTCAGGGGTAGGGATTCTTTTAGCCCTTGGTATGCGATTGGAGTTCTCCTTTATGGCTATGGGCGGACAGTAAGAGGCAAAACTAAGTGTCCCATGGATAGGTAGGTGGCCTCACCTGCAGCCCCCAGGCCTGGAGCTGGCGCAGGATGGCGGGTAGGGCCGGGTGGTGGGTGTAGAGCTCCACCTGTCCCGGGCAGTCTATTAGCAGGTAGGAGCCCCGGAGCTGGAGGAGGCGTTCCCGTAGCCAGTCCAGGTTGCCATGCAGGTACTCCATGCAGTAGAGCAGGGCGCCATTGGGTCCCAGGCGCAGCTCACTCATCACTTCAGACAACGCCAGCAGCTCCCGCAGCGTCACAGCGGCCCCGGCTTCCTCCTCTCCCGCCGGGTCCAGGTTAATGATGGCGGACGGGCGGCCCATACTGGTCAGGAGGGCGTGCATGGCTTTCACATACGTACTCTTCCCGGAGCCTGGAGGACCGATCACCGCCTGGCCGAAGCCGAGCAACGGCTGCTTCTCCCTTCCATTAGCTGCCTCCATCTGCCCGATAGAAGCTGGACTCCATGCAACCGGCGCAGACTAATGACGACACCGTGGCGTTGCTCTGTCTCAGGCGCATGTTATTCTAGTAACGTCTCATTCCAGACGTTACTACAATAACACGCGCTGAGGCTAAGACTTCACGCTACTCTCACCCCAACCTTTATTTTTTTTGTTCTATTTCCTTTACAATGTCAAACCCTGACTGAAAAACGTTATAGCCATTCCGTCTAGCGCGCAACATTTTTTCTACTTTCTTGGTCGAGATTAAACGCGCTTGCCTACAGCAGGAAGTATGCATACCTCCGGACTTTTCAGGATGGGAATTTTTAAATTAGGCCATACATCCTCATTGAGGGATGGATATGAGAGAGGTTACAACAATGTAAATACTTTGAATATGCAAGGTTACCTTGCTGCAGATCTGCGGCAGGCATATTCGCTTTGCTATGTGAAACCCCCCAGGTTGCCTGAAAACTCACCTTCGTCCCAGGCCCAATGGCACATGCAGAAGAAGTGGCTGTATTCCCGCTATCCCTTTAGCAGGTGAATGCCCAGTGTGGGCACGCTTCCTGTTAGAGGGTAGTGGGGGATGTGGCCACCAGCACGCTCGGATCCGCTCGCATTTGAAGGATCCAAGTGCGCTGATTGGACGGGCGGCCGAGCATGCATTGAAGGACTGGGAAGAGGTGAGTTTGGACGACATTCACATAGCAGGGCATCCCCAATCGGGGACCAAAACTCAGGATAGTCAAAAATGTTGGTTTTGATCCACTATCAAGAGGGGCAAATAAAAACAATGACGGGACTCAAAACAAGGACGTCCCTCCATATCAGGGACACTTTGGAGGTATGAGTATGTACATGGGCGGGGCCATATTTACCATAAGTCAACGATAGGCCTGTGCCTAGGGCGACCAGCTGCAAAAGGGGGGGCAGCCTCTCTGCAGCACTAAAATGTTACATTTACATGTAAAAAAATTATGGCTCAGCTGCTGGTGCCCGCAACCCCCTCCAGCTCCCCCCTTCCCTCTGCAATACAATGGTGTCTATTTCCATATTAAAGCATTGGTGGCTCAGCTTCTAGTTGCCCCAGCCGATGCACAAAAAAATGAGGTAATTTACACAATAAAGCATTGGTGTTGGCTCCTGAGCCCCCCTTCCCTGCTGCAGCACTTAGGGACATCATTTGGATTTGTGCTGTCCTAGGCACTTTTTGGACATGCCCTCAATTATAAAACATTACGTTTACAGGGCCATATTTAAAGTGGACCATCACCCTCCCGTGATCGGGCCGATCACCTCCCTCCCCGCGGGACATCCGAGATCAGGATGTCCCGCGGGGTGAAACCCCCCCAAATTCCCTTACCTTGTCTTCCCTCGCGCCCCTCTAGACGTGCGCGCGCCGGCCGTCCGTGAATGGCCGGCGCGGGGCGCGTCAAGAGTGACGCGGGGGAGGCGGCGGCTGAGGAGCCGCTTGTCCGCGGCTGTCAAATCGCTTGTCCGTCGGCGCGGGGAGAGGTGAGAGGTGAGTTTTTTCTCCTCTCAAGCAGTGCAGAGACTAAGCAGAGCAAAGGAAGTAGGACAGCTGAACAAGGCTTTTAGGGCTAGCGGCTAGAGCCATCATGGTGCAGGAGAGAAAACTTTTGTCCCCGCAGCCCCACATTTTCCTGTGAAAACCCGGGTGTTAAAGCAGACCTTCACCCTGAATAAGAGCATATCTTATATGTATCCCAGACCCTGTACATACAGATTGCTCACATTAAAAATCATGCTACCTGCATCTACTGCATGTTATGAGCCTTTAAACATCAAAGATGGCGGCTCATGGAGCATCAGGCAGGCTGCAAACTGTCGCTCTGCATTGCTGTCCTTTTCCTGACCGCAGTTCTGCTCTGTCTGTGCAAAGCAAAGCTAGCTATACAGCTATAACCCCACCCCCTGTACTTTACTCCACTCTCCTCAGTAAGTGTGATGCTTCTGAGTCAAGATGGTGCACCCGTATCCTAAAGTCCTGAACAGAGTTGCAGCCCGGAGGGGGAAAGAATAATACGTGACTAAAAACTTAAAATATAATTATTTTAGATGCTGGGGAATAGTTTTTTTAAGGGTTTGGGTTTTTCATTAAATCATGCTGAAGGCCCAGTTTAAGGATTAAAAACAGGAGACAGGGAAATTGGCATTTCTGACATAAATACCAAGAACAGGAGTTACCCATTACTCTTAGCAGTAGGTGGAGCTATGCAAATCTCTGAAGGAACAATCAGAGTCTGCAATGCTTGAGTAGATAACATTTACACAACCATCGCTTCCTACACATGGACACCCCCAGTCCGTGCCCATCCTTGCGATTGCTGGACTAACATACTCCCCAGCGACCAAACCAAATCGGGATGCCTGGCTGTGTGAACCCCCCCAGGGCATCACACACGGATCACAAGTGTGGCTAGGACTCCATTCAGCTTCTCCAGAGTGGAGGTAAGAAATGCAGGTGACGGGCAGGAAATCCCAAATCAGAATGCCCCAGAAGGACAGACCAAATCCCTCGGATAGAGAAAATCCCAGTTCCACTTCAATATACTTATAATACACAGGTTATTAGGGATCAAATGTGACAAATATAACAAATAAACATTGCTGCTGGAGTAAAAATACCATTTTGTGAGTACTCACCTTTAAAACGGATATTATAAGTGTGACATACACTCCGCTTCAACTCTTCATGACATTTGGGTAATCTCCAGTAGAGGGCGAACTTCTGCAGAGATGAATATGCAAAAAAGAAAGGCCCTCCCGGTCCATATATACCTGGGACCTCCCACCAATTCCCCAGTGTAAAAAAGCAGTAAGGGGACCAGGAAGAACCAAATATAACCATACTAACAACAAACAATGGTTCACCATATAAAGGATCCGGAATACCAAAAGGGGTGGGGTGAAGCGGAGTGCATGTCACCCTTATAATATCCGTTTTAAAGGTGAGTACTCACAAAACGGTATTATTCCAAGTGTGACATACACTCCGCTTCAACTCTTCATGACATTTGGGACATCCAATAGCAGTGTCCGTCATGGGTGGGAACCATAAACAGTAAAGAATGCACCAACTTAAACCACTGCAGCTTGCAGAACCTTGCGGCCAAAAACGGCATCCGCTGAAGCCCGCACATCAACCTTGTAAAACTTGGAAAAAGTATGAACGGAAGACCAAGTAGCAACCTTACAAACTTGTTCAACAGAAGCCTGGCGCTGAAAAGCCCAGAATGCACCAACAGCATGAGCAGTGATCTGAAAAGGGGGATCCCTCCCCTTGGCAGCATAGGTCATAATAACAGCCTGACGAATCCATTTACTAATGGTAGACTTGACGGGCGCCAAACCCTTCTTGGGCCCGGAAGGCACCACAAAAAAAGGCGTCCGTCTTCCGGAATGGTGAAGTAGCCACCAGAGATAGTATTTTACACATCTAACGACATCCAGAGAGTGCAAGGCTCTCTCCTTGTCGTCGCTAGGCTTAGGACACAAGGAAGGAAGCACAATGTCCTGATTGAGGTGAAAAGCAGAGACAACCTTTGGCAAGAAGTCTGGTTTAAAACGGAAAACCACCTTGTCCTGGTGTCTCTCAAAGTAGGGGGCCTGAATGGACAGAGCCGCCAACTCAGAAACACGTCAAACAGAGGTTATGGCCACCAAAAAGGCAACCTTTAAGGTGAAAATGGATAGTGCAAAATCCTGCACTGGTTCAAAGGGAGGACCCTGAAGGGCAGACAACACCAAATTTAAATCCCAAACCGGCAACATGGTTTGCGAGGAGGACGCACATGAGTGACCCCCTGGAAAAAGGTCTTAACCAAAGGATGAAGAGCGAAAGACCTCTGAAAGAAAACCGTCAGAGCGGAAACCTGCCCCTTCAGAAAGCTAAGCTGAAACCCCATGTCTAGTCCATGCTGAAGGAACTCCAGAATGCGAGGGATGGAAAAGACCCGACAAGGAAAGGCCCTAGCCACACACCAATCAATGTAGGTCCGCCAGGTCCTGTAGTAGATAATAGAGGAAGATTTCTTCCTAGCCTGACAAGCGTCTGGACAACCGTTTCAGACAAACCTTTTTCTCTTAGAATGGAGGTTTCAGCAGCCACGCCGCCAAAGCCAGCGTTTGTAAATTGGGGTAAGAAAGCTGACCTTGCGTGATCAGATCCGGAACCAGAGGCAGCCTGTACTGATCGACCGCCAACCGAACGACATCCGCGAACCACACCTGTCTTGGCCACCTTGGGGCCACCAGGATTGCTGGCACACCCTCGTGAACCAGCTTGCGTACCACCTTGCCCACCATGGGAAAAGGAGGAAACAGATACAGGAGACTCCCACCAGGACAGAGACATGGCATCCACTGCCAGAGCCAGAGAGTACTGGGACAGAGACACAAATGCAGGAAGCTTGTGATTATGACGAAAGGATCCACCTCCGGCATCCCCCACCTGCGACAGAGGGAAAGAAAGAAAGACCTCGTTGCTGAGGGACCATTCCCCCCGGCGAGAGCCCCCCCTGCTCAGGGAGTCCGCTTCCAGGTTTTCCACACCTGGAATGTAAACTGCCGAGATGCACGGAACATTGCTCTCGGCCATGCAAGAATCAGAGACACCTTCCGGAGGGCACTCCAGCTGCGAGTCCCTCCTTGGTGATTGATGTAAGCGACCGCAGTCCGATTGTCGGAACGAACCTGAACTAGTAGGCCCTGGAGGTGATGTGTCAAGTGCGCCAGCACCAACCGAACCGCCCTCAGCTCCAGAATATTGATGGGGGTGTGAGCCTCCCGAGGACCCCACAGCCCCTGGAACTGATGGTCTCTCCAGTAGCCCCCCCATCCGTGGTGACCGTCTCCCCGCGGGGCGCCAGAAGGATCTGCCCCCCAGAAGATTCCCTGGGTCCAGCCACCACTGAAAACTGAGCAAATAGCCTCGAAGCAGGCCACCATCAGCCCCACCAGCCTCATCCCTTGCCGGATGGACGGACGAGGATTGGATAGAAGGAGACGAATCAGCGCTTGGAGAACATCCATACCATGCAGGCCAGGAACATCCTGGCCTGCATGGTATCCAGCGTCATGCCCAGGAAGGAGGCCACCCGTGACAGGGAAAGTGAGGACTTGGGGTAATTGATTACCCACCCGAACCTCTCCAGCGTTGTTACCATCGTCCGGGTGTCCAGCTCCGCCTGGTGGAATGTGGAAGCCGTAATGAGAAGGTCGTCCAGATAAGGCAAAATGCGAATGCCCTGGGCTCTGAGAAGGGCCATCACGCCCACCAGCACCTTGGTAAACACCTTGGGCGCCAAAGTCAACCCGAAGGGAAGAGCCACAAACTGGAAGTGCTGTTCGCCTACCACAAACCTGAGGAACCACTGGTGTCCCGGGAAGACCGGCACATGTAGGAAAGCTTGGACTCGAAAGAAGACAATGGAGTGACAGGTGCAGACAATATCATTATAGCTGCTCTCACAAGTTATTTAGACTAGACTGTTCCTTTAAAGGAATTGTACACCTAATGTACAGAATCCCAGTTTAGAAACAGATTTCGCTATGTACATATATTATAAAAAGTCTTTATAGAAAATAGATGTGGAGCAGAAAATCAAATTATGGGAAGATCAACCCATAATTTCTCTTCATGTGGTTGCAATATCTCATCAGCAATTATTAAAATAGTGTGGAGTCTGGCATTAAAGTGCTATTGCAGGCAAAAGGTAATTGTTACACCATTGTGTCTGGCTACATTTGGCACTGTCCTATGTTGTTTTCCGTTTTTACCTTGAAGAAATGGCTGAGATATCGAGGTTTGCAGTTTCACCTCAATTTCTCTTCTGACAAAGTTGGCCTAGCCCTTGATCTATGATGCTGTATAACAATTGCACTGCGCTGACAGCAATCTGATGAGCTCTAACTAGCTCTGCTGAGCTGATTGGGGGACAGGATGAAAGAGAATATCATTGAAGTAGAAATGGCCAAGATATCAAGGTTTACAGGTGCAGCCAGTTTAGGACAGTGTCAAATGTCACAATGGTTTAACAGTTACCTTTGCCTGCAGTATCACTTTAAAGAGCACTATGGAAAGGTCTCATCCAGTTGATCCTTCCAGCTAAAGAGGAGCTCTTCCACTATTCGTCACACCAATACATTTTCACTCATACAAAGAGAAATGCATATACATAATATATAGCATAATATCATAATTTGTTTACTCACCTGTAAATTTCTTTTCTAATGTGTGGGTTAATCATAGCAGTAGATGGGACTGCAAAATAGAAACTAGCTCCTCCTGGCCTATATATAGGGCAGGCTGTGGCAGGAGATCCTCAGTTAATTAAAAAGGAGTTAAGCCACAGCCCGGGGAGGGGAGAACGCTAACCTGCATATAATGCGCGCAACTAGAAACAGTGCCACAAAAGTAAAACCATGTAGAAAGCAACACAGTCAATACAACTGTAGGGCGGTGTGGTGCCCCGGAATCAAAGATGAGAAAAAATTTTACCCTGTTAGGCACCACCAGCAGCAATGCGTGGGAAGTCCCAAAGTAGTATACTCATTAAGGATGGGACCATGCCAGAACAATCAACAACCAACATCAACATAAACAAGAACAAAGGCACTGACACCTCAAGCTTAGACCTCTGGAGAGGGGTTCACCACCATCTGCAACACCTTACTAATCTGTAAAATTTGGTGAAGCTGTGGAGAGATAACCAGGTTGCCGCCTTGCAGACATGCAGCTTGTATGACAGCCTACCTGATCCATCTGCTAAGAGTGGACCTGGCAGACGCCAGGCCCCTCCTCGGTCCTTCTGGGATCACAAACAAGACATGCATCTTATATATCTCTAGAGTAGCGGTCAAGTAATACTTTAATGCCCTGACCACATCAACTGAATGCAGGAGTCGCTTCTTATGGCGTGTGGGGCGTGGGCACACGGAGGGTGGCACCATCTCCTGATAAAGATGGGAGAGACCACCTTGGACAAAAAAAAAATAATTCACATGACACACCGCTTTGTCTTCATGCAGCACCAAAAAGGGTCATCTGACTGAGACCCACTGCCAGCTCCACAACCCGCCAGATGAAAGTGATCGCCAGTAGAAAGGCCACCTTCAACGTGAGCGTCAGAGAATCCTCCACCATGTGTTCAGAAGAGGGCCCCTGCAACGCTGATAGGACCAAATTAAGATCCCAGAGTGGGACTATTGACCGCTGTGGAGGCCAAACATGTGCAGCGCTCTTCAGGAAAGTGCAGAATAACCTATACTCCCTATAAGGACTATACTGGCCCTTAAGAGTGCTGGGCTGTAGGCCAGTGTCTAGGCCTTGCTGGGGGAACTCCAACATTTTGGGTATCAAGAACATCCTACAGATTCACACCAAGTCCAAGTCCTGTATGAAATTCTAGGACGTTTTTGTGCTTGATCAAAGGTCCAAATTACCGCGATGGGCAAACCACTCTCTTCTGGCCACTAAAGCCAGTGTTGGGGCCTTGTTGTGCTGCAAAGGACCCTGTTGCAGAAAATGTGGGCGGTTGGGGAGTCGCCACAGGGGCTCCGCTGCCAGGCTGACCAGATCAGTAAATGACACCCTTCTGGGCCAGAGTGGGGCAATCAGGATGATAGGAATCTGCACTCAGTTGACCTTCTTTTACACGCAATCATAAGTGGCAGTGGCGGAAGTGCATAGAGCAGACTGTACCCTGACCAGGAATAGCCAGCACCCTTGACACGAACCTCTGGGCATATTCTGCACAGTCCAGCACCATTCCCATGGGAGAAGCATTTGTAGAGGCCTGAAGTGGAACAGGGCATATGGAACTGCCTCGATGGTAGACACTATCAGGCAAAAAAGACGCATGCACTGCCTGATCGTGGAATGTTCATCTGTCAGCCACGACCTCACCGCCTCCTGAAGTCGTGCACCTCTGCACTGGAAGGACCCATGGCTGTCGAGTATCCAATGTCATACCTAGATAGGCTACCACAATGGAGGGAACCACCTGGGGCTTGGGCTAGTTGATCACCCACCCAAAAAGTTCCAGCGTGGACAGAACTGTCCAAACATCCCGCAGTGCCTATAGCAAGTATAGCAAGTCGTCCAGTTATACCATCACCACCGCCAAGATTTTTGTGAACACTCACGGGGCAATGGACAGTCCAAACAGCAAATTGGAAATGTGGAGTGCCCACCACAGGTATTGTTGGCGACCATGGAAGATTGGGACATGCAGATAAGCATTCTCTATGTGGCCAGAAAACACCCCTGTTGCAGCAACCTCAAGGACAACAGAGATACCTTGCGGAACTTATGCACCCGAATGTAAATGTTCACCCAGAGATCCAAGATGGGCTGAACGGACCTTTCTTGGGGATGACAAACAGCATTGAGTAGAAGCCACGTCCCCGCTGAGGGAAGCACATGTTTAACTCCCAGGTCCAGCAAGAGCTCTATCACAAGATTGCGAGCGACCGTCCTTTGAGCAACGCGGGATGGCTTGGACACCACAAACCTGTGTGGAGGCCTGGTCAAGAACTTGATCTTGTATCCAGAAGAAACAACCTCTTGGACCCAGGCATCGGAAATCCATCCCCACCGACGTGTAATACAAAAGCCACCGCCCACCTGATCAGGTGATGGTGCTCCATCAACCCTTAGAGGGCTTGGCCGGCTGGCCCCTTGGATTCTAGGTTTCCCCTGTGGCTTTCGCGAACCTGAAAAACCCTTGCCATTTTCGTATGCCGTATTTTCCTCTCCGCTGCTGGACAACACCTCCCCTTCCAACCAGGTGGAACTAGATCCTGAACCCCTAAATAGGTCCTTGAGGTAGGAGCTAGACTTCGAGGATTCAGTCTGAATATGCCTACGCTTGGCCGTAGCCTTCTCGTCTGGGCAGGCAGAGACTGACTCAGGATGCTGACAAAGGCCACTGACCATGCTTTGACAAGGGGGTATCCCGCTCAGACGAGTCTGAGCCTGAAGCAGCAGGGGAAACTGGACAATCTGACTGAGGTGTGGAACCTGACAGCTGCGTAAGGTGGTGCAGTACAGTAGCACACAGGGATCCCTCCACCCAGGGCCAGGTGTACTCAGCGCATGGGACACGAGGCACCACTCTCCTTTAAAATGCGAAACCCAGATGCCCCCGACACGGTAGAATGGCTGCTCTGCTAAGCTATACAGCTGGAATGCTGGTCCCCACACCCTCCTGGCTGTCAACTACTGGTCAGACCCCCCTGAACTACTGGAAAAGCAACCTCCCTGCAGTGATCAACCCTCTGGCCAAGGATGCAGCAGCTTCTGAACCCCCACCCTGCAACAAGAACAATGTCAGGTTCCTAAAGGAATCAGTACAAGTCAAAAAGCCTTGACTGATGGAGCCCTACCTGACCAGGGAAAACTGTTGGGGTGGTAGCTGCGCTGTATCCGATATCAGCCCAGTAGAACAGGGAGACAGTGCAGGCAACAATCTGGGGATGCAAAAGGGACCTCTGGGCACTGCGGAAGATGGTGCTGCCACAAAAGTGTGACTTAGATGGCTGGTCTCCCTGCCATGTTTTGAGCCATAGAGCTCACCTAGCACGGTTAGCGAGTACCATGATTTTAGTTTTTGCTCTGGTTGCTTCCGCAGAGGCATCCACAATAAAGGATGTGGCTTTAGAGACATAAGATAAGGCATCTAAGATCTCCTCCCCAGTGACTCCTGGCATTTTTGGCAGGATCTGGGTAGGGGCCCGTTCTTAACTTCCTTAGAGGTCTTAAGCTCCTTAAAGGAGCACTATCACAAAATTGTGTAATGTTCAAAATCCATATAAACACACAGGCTAATGAGAAGATAGTTCACTTATACACCCGAACTGAATAAAACTCCTGCCAAGCTTGTGGCTTATTCTCATATGGTGGGAACAAAACACCGAGGACCATAGGGAAGGGGTGGGCCTTTAATACTCTGCCTGAGCTAAGCTTATCTTGGGTCCTCATTACAGGTGAAAGAACCACAAACAAGCCATAAAGCTATGGCTAAAAGGATATAGCAACCACATGGAGAAATTAATGATTGACGTTCCCCTAAATTGATTTCCTGTGGATTAAATAGTTCTACATCCATTTTTTATAAAGACTTTTGCATCTTTATCTCCTGGCACTTGGGATGCTGGATGTGATTGATATGAGCCAAGTTTGTTTTATCTAGCACAACACTTTGTGATGTACATACATTACATACTTACTAGGAATGTGTTGTGGCAGGTAGACTACAGGGATGCAACTATAGGGACCAACACTTAATTCCAGTAGAAGGAACACAAACAGAAAAAGGCTACATTCACACCTGTCCAGCAGTGTTTGCGGTAAGGATTCTAGTTTGCATTTGTACCCGTGTTAAAAAAAAAAAAAACCTTGTTTCCAGGTTCTTTGCCTTCCTGTCTATTGAATTTGGTGCCTCAATTGCAAAACACATGCAGTACCACATGAAATACAAATTTGCATTCGTGACACCCTAAACTGTAAGTGCACTTGTGACCTAGATGCAGTAGCCAGGACTTTTTGCAGATACAGTATACAGTACGTCCTGCCCCAGATATAGTACTTACACTTGTGTTATCCTCCACCAGATGGCGCTGCACTGCAGACACATGCAAAAACAGACTTTTCCCGGCCCCTTAAATACCCGGGGATCTCCCACAAATCCCCAGCATTGAAAAGCAGTGAAAAAGAAGCCGGGAGAATTTAACCACCCAAAAACTGGTAACTTATAACAATGATAACAATCACCATACAGGGGATCCAGAATAATGCAAAAACCAGGGTGGAGCAGGACGTACTGTATACTTATAATACCAATTCTACAGGTGAGCATTTCACAGAATTGTATTATTCTTAGTATACAGTAGATCCTGCTCCAGATATAGTACTTACACTTGGGACATCCAATAGCAGTGTCCATAAAATAGGGTGGGATCCCCAACAAAAAAGGCAACAGCAGACAGTTAAAACCACTGTCACCTGCATAACCATGCGGCCAAGACAGCATGAGCTGAGGCCCAAACATCAACCTTGTAAAACTTTGAAAAAGGTATGAATCAGAAGACCAAACAGTGGCCTAGCAAACCAGTTCAACAGAAGCCTGGTGCTGAAAAGCCCAAGAGGCACCAAAGCACGAGTAAAATAAGAATCAAAGCGAAAAGGAAGATTGTTCCCCTTGTTGGAATAGGCCTGAGTAACAGCCTGACGAATCCAGTCGCTAACAGACTTGGCAGAAGCCAAAAAACCCTTTCCTAGGACCAGAAGAAACATCCCATTAAAGTAATAACCATGGCAAAGACCGCCCAACTCCCCGAGAGCAGACGAGATCGGGCACATTCAGGATGTAGTGACCATAGGCCCAAAGGAACATCAGTTCTCCTAAAGAACACAGTGACTACCAAGGAAAAAACTTCCAACACCTGTTCAAGGAATGCAGAACCCTTTCCTCAGCGTTGCTAGGAATAAGGCACAGCAGGAAGAACAATATCTCGAATCAAAGAACATAAGACACCACCTGAGGCAGAGAGTCCGGCTTCAGGCGGAACACCACCTTATTCTGATGTAACTCAAAGAATGGTGCTAGGTAGACAGAGCTGCCCGCCAACGCACGTCTGACCAAAGTAACAGTCACCAGAAGGACAACCATGAGGGTAAGAACAGCCAGACAGCATCCTGAATAGGACCAAAAGGGAAAAAACCCTGCAAAGCAGACCGAATCAAATTCAGATTCAAATCCCAACAGGGACCATAGGATTACATGGGGGACGCACATGAGTACCCCCTGAAAGAAGTCTTAACCAGGAAGACTGAACAAGAGACTTCTAAAGCAAGGTGGACAGGGCAGAACCTGACCCATCAGAGTACTGAGTTGGAGAACCAACTCCAACTCATGCTGAAACATCTTTAGGACCCTGGGAACCGAGAACACCCGACAGGGAAGAGACCTAGACTCACACCAATCAATAAGGATAAACCATACCCTATAACAGATGGAAGAAGTAGAAGCTTGCACCTAGTCTTCCCATAGTCTCAATCACCCAGACAGATAAGCCTGTCTCCAGCAAGATGGATGTTTCAGCAGTCAGGCCGTCTAGGCCAGAGTCTGTAGATTGGGGTGACGTAACGGGGCCCTGAGTGAGCAGGGCTGGCACTCCTGGCAGAACGTACAGAACTACTGCCCTCAGTACCACGTCTGCAAACCACACTCTGCTAGGCCACCCGAGTCACTGGTCCCCCTTCCAGAGCAATCTTGCGCAGAACCCTGCCTAGCAGGGGGGATGGAGAAAGGACATACAGAACAGAATAATGTTACCAAGGCATCCTGACAACTGCCAGAGGCTCCTGGGACAGGGAAACAAGGGCCGAGAGCTTGTGAAAGTGACGGGACACAAACAGATCCACAACTGGTTGGACCCCATAGTGATACAGGGATTAGCACATCCTGTCAGAGACACCCCCACCGGAGCGAATACCACTGATATGCAGGGAACATTGTCCTCCACCCAGATTAGTATAATAGACACTTCCTGGAGGACCCTCCTGCTCCAGGTCCCTTCCAGAGGATTAATGTAGGCCACTGTCGTCATACAGACTGAGCGCCCCCGAACAGGCAGGCCCTGAAGAGGAGTAGTAAAAACAAGATTGAAACAGTGAGCGTTCAGGTTGATTCTAACATCGATAGGCGTATGGACCTTCTAAGGGCCCCACCTCCCCCAGAACCGCAGGGAGTTTCAGAAGAGAACCCCCCCCCCCACCTTCAACCTGAGATTGGCATCCATGGTGACCTTTTCCAGGAAGGGGTAAGGAAGGAAACTGTCCCCAGACAGGTTCCTTGAGTTCATCCACTGCAAGAGGGACCTCCATACCAGAGGGGGAAGGCACATAGACCCTGCTCCAGGATTGCTGGATACCTGTCCTGTACTAACAATAGAAATTGCAGAAGGGCCCAAGGGGGACTGAGCATATCTTCTGAGCAAGCCACCAACGGGCCCACCAGCAGCATCCCTGCCTGGTGAAGGGACGGGGACAGCAATGAGGGACCGAGCCTATGCAACCAGATTGTCCACTTTATTGTTGAGGAAGGAAAATTCTCGCCTGAACAGAATCCAGATTCATTCCTAGAAATGGAATACCGATAAGGGGACAATGAGGACTTGGGGTGATTGATCACCCGTCACCCGACTCCCAATGGGCACCACCAGCCGAGTATACAACTTAGCCTGACGCAGAGACTGGGAAGTGAGAAGGACGTCCAGGTAGGTCTCGCGCGGACGTCCCTTGGTCTCAGAGACATCACCCTCGTCAGCACCGTGGTATGCACTCTGGGAGCTGAAGCGAGGCCAGATAACAAGGCCCCAATTAGCAGTGTTGGACTTCCAACACTAACCTGAAGAGCCTGGGTGTCCCGAAGACACAGGGATGTGAACATAAGCATCTTTGAGCTCCACGGACAACAAGAAGCCCCTTGGGCGCAAGGCGCTGATGGCCCATCTCCGAGTTTCCATGCAGAAAACTGCCTGTAATTGGAGAATTGCCGAGACCTGTGAATCCAGAATGGGCCAGACTGACCCATCCTTTTGGGGGACTGTGGAAAGGTTGGTGTAGCGGCCCCTGCCTCTGCCAGTTAAGGGCAATCTGCAAGTGACCCTCAGACCTCGCAGGCCTTGCATGGCCTGTGCCAGCACCTGAACAGCGGCAGGGACCAGGAGTACCTGGGACCTGATAAACCTGGGGAAGGCCGCGCAGCAAACTCTATCTTGTATCCGGAGGACACTACCTCCTGAATCCACCAGTATGAGGCGTAAAGCCTCCCGACAAGAGCAAAGTGCTGCAGCCATCCCCTCACCCAGACAGGCGAGGGCGCCCCATCACGCTTGAGGGGGATTTGGTGGAAGATTTAGGCTTAGCCCCGCCGGAGGGGCCAGAGCGTTGTCTGCTGCTCCCGGGGCCAGAGTCTGTGCGAGCCCCCACAAAGGACACCCCTGGTTCTTGTTTAACACTATGGTAGGGGGAGTAGGGGTGCCCCTGCACCGAGGGGGCCAAGACGGCCACCTGCATTGGGGTGACTTACCCTTTTTACCAAACAGGTCTAGACGGGCCCCAAACAAGCGTAGCCCTCTAAAGGGAAGCCCAGTCTTTTTAGTAGCATTGTCAGCACCCCACTGTCGCAGCCAAATCAAGCGACGTATAGCCACCGCAAGGGCAGAAGTTCTTGCACACATTCTAATGGTGTCGTCCAACGCTAAAAGGATAAATTTTACAAACACATCACAGCTGGAGAGTGCATTAAACACCTCCTGGAGATTATCAGAGTGATGATCAAGCATCTTTCTGACGAGGGTTCTAGCGGCCACTGCAGTAATAGCCACGGCACAGACCGGGCGCAGCACCGTCCCTGCACAAGAAAAGGCGTGGGAGGCCAGCAGCTCAATGCACCGGTCCTCAGCAGGATATTATGAGCAGGGGCTGTAATAAAGGGGGGTTTGGAACCCCTATGATCGGGGCATCCACCACAGGGGGGGGGGGGGATGACCAGCAATTAACCACCTCAGGGGGAAAAGGGTATTTCCTATCCCAGTCGCCTGGGACCCCTGAAAGTTTACTGGGGGATTCCCATTCCTTGAGAACAAGAGCATGGAAGTGAGCCTGCTCTAGGAATTCCAAACGTGCTGTTGCTGTATGGAAACGCTCCCCTCTCGGCTTGGAAGCCTCACCAGGGAGAGAGATAGACAGAGCCTTAAAGACCTTAATCAACAAATCGTCATGACGATTCTGGACCTGAATACTGGGCCCAGTATGACACTGACTCATCGGCCTCTCATCAGATGAGCCTGAGTCAGAGAATAGCTCTCCATCAGAGGAGGAATAGTCACACGGAGTACAAAACTCCTCAGTTCCCATAGGAAAAACAGTAACAGGAGGCGTCAAGTGCCGCTTCTTACCAGGGCCCTTGCGCTCTGACAACCTCGCAATAATCTGTTCAGCCGTAGGCAGTCTGGAAGACCCAACAGGCTGCAAATCCCCCTTTGTATGCGACTCAGCAGGAGTGAGATTTAAGCATGGGGAAATAGGCGAAATGAAGCGAGGTGCAGCCACTGGCAGGCCTGCTTGCAGAGCCAGTGCTTGCTCGGCACAGGGTCCGCAGACCCGTGCACTGTCAGCATGGGGTTGTCCACACGCTATACACAGCCGGTCTTGTCCCAGAGGGACCCCGGTCACACAATTCTGAGATGCCTCCATATGGTTATTTAGGCACAATATGTCAGTAGGGATTTACACTATAAGCAAGCCTGGATGCCCCAAAGACCCGCTAGGGAAGTGGGAGAATTTTACAAGGCCCGCTATAAATTACACCGGGCCTGGAGAAGCCAATGGTGTTCACCAGTCTGAAAGACACAGAGAAGAAAATGGTGTCAGAACCGAAAACACTATAATGAGACTAAGCCGCCCGAGAGGGCACTTACAGTACCACGGTAAGCAGGAGCGTCCCACGCGGACAAAATAGCACCGTGTACCTCGAGGGGGGGGCCAGAGCGTACCATGACGCGGAGCGTGCCAAACCAGACCCCGCCCTCCCGAAGAGCGTTTAGTCCAACATCAGCCAATGAGGACAGAGGTGTCTGAGGTAACGCCGCCGCCCGGCGCGGAACCTTCAACTAAGGAAAGAAGCGCGTGCGGCGGCGGCGGCAGTCATACAAGTAAAATACATAAAAAGGGCACAGCGGCTGATACCATTTCTATAAGAGTCCAAAGACAGACAAAGGCCATATACGTGCAAGGATCCAATACAGACCACACAGGCACCCCCCTCCCCCCCCCCCCCGACTACGGGGGGGAACGAGGGAGGATGGCGGCCCTTGGTACAGGGCCCACCGCTACACGGGGCAGTAATGCGGGAGGGGCATCCCATAGAGGCTCACCATCAGCCTACACCACCTACCCTTTGGTGGGGGACTGGGGAGGAGCAGCGCTCCATAAGCACGTGTGGTGCTGCCTACCTTCACCCGACCAGCGCAGTCCAGGCTGGGAGGCACAACACAACGAGGACGGGTGGGAATAGTCCCCAACAGGGCCGCAGGCTTTAATAGCCCCGCTCACCTGCGAGAGAGTGATACTTCAAGTCTTCGCAGTCAGCCCTGCAGAGAAATCTGGGGATTTGTGGGAGGTCCCCGTTTTTGCATGTCTCTGCAGTGCAGCGCCATCTGGCGGAGGCTAACCCAAGTGTAAGTACTATATCTGGAGCAGGACGTACTGTATACTAAGAATATAGAGGTACAATTTCTAGATTTCGTATGCAGTAGCAATGTGTCTACCATAAACGCCTGCACTACACGACAGGTCTAAACAAGGGTTTAGGGTGCAAACGTGTAAAGTGCAGCAGCATGGTTAGGAGGTTCCCTACTTGGTTCCTGAATGGTAGAGAAAGCACCAGTGGGACTAGGGGATAGCAGAATAAGAGTAACTCCCTGCAGCAGGTGTCGCCTATCCAGGCAGCCATTCAATTCAAGGTGGCACTTGGTTGGGTGTTAGTCCAGAAAGTTGAGACTAGTGCGAGGCTAGTTTAGTGTGTAGAGTAGTAGTACAGTAGAGCAAAGTACCAGGTGGAGGTACAGAATAGAGAGAGTGGATGAAACAAGAGGAACCTCCATCAAAGCAGCCAATCCATTTCAGGTGCCAAGGAAAAAAAGTAGGGTACTAGGAAAGAAAGATGCAGCCCACCTTATTCTATGCCCATTTTGCTATTTTTCCTGTGTGTCCAGGAGGGAAGCTGAACAATGACATTTTATTTATACATACCTCACAGCCAAACACACAATCACGTCTCCAACGATCACCTTCTGTGTCTGGGTTCCACTGAACACCACTGTCTGCACCCCCTGCCCCACTGCAAATATGAGAGAGGCGCATGCTACACCCAGAGAAGGTGTTTAGGTGAATGGGCATACACGTCGCAAAATCAGTCCCCAGCAGACAAATAGAAATGAAAATAATTACCAATACAACATTTGAATATTCATCTTTACAGATAACAGTTCATTTATAGTCCATAAAATGAGCAACTGTATATACATACATACATTTTAAGGGCAAATGCATGTGCTCCAAAAGGCTCAGAAGAATAGTGATTCTGGAAAACCATACACCTTTAAAAATATTGGTCAGTCAATATGACTTAAAAACACATAAAACATATTCAAGTCCAAATCAAGATATGGCTTTATAGCCCCAGGTGCCTGTCATGATACTTCATAGAAGTTGGTTGCCAGCGTCGCAGCAAGGTGTCCCCAGTGTCCTGCTCACGAGGCTCATCATAAATGGTGGAAATTAGATGTTTTTGCTTTTTGGGGGCTGAGTAGAATGTGGATAGCTTCTCTCCATAATACCTGTGAAAAGCACAAAAAAAACAAATATGACAATTCATATGTGTGGCACTAGTGGCTAGTTAGACTGACACTTGAACTTTAATATATAACGTTTCCAACATCCTGAACATATACCAAACATTTTGTATTTCAAGAGCATAGCATTTCCAAGTAATTGCCTGTCATTCCTGGGGGACTGGCAGGTCTATGGTCGTGTTTCAGGAGAGGGTCAAAGGGTGTTTACTGTACCACCAACTGATTCTTAATGCGGAACAAAACACAGCATAAAAGGAATCTAAAATAATCCAGGGAGGCTGCTGCCCCCCAGGGCATCCCGCATAGGGATTCCCCATACTGTGTGAAACCCTCTAGGACACTAGTAACCACCCCCCTTTACCTGGTCCAGTGGCACAGGCTCTCATCCAATCAGCAGTTTACTGAAATGAATGATACATTCCCTGCATCTTTCGGCATTCAAATAGGCAGGGAACGAAACAAAGCAGGCTGGAGTGCACATGGAGCCTAACCACACACACGCCTTCACGGAGAGGGTGGCAGGGCGGGGGTTTAATAATTGACTGGAGCTCTGCTTTTGTACAGTTCGCGTCGGTCTAGCAAGACACATTTCTCAGGATATGAGGCAGCTTTACATCTGCAGTAGCACAGATAGCACAAAGCCCAAAGCAGCCAGACAAAAGAATATGAAAATATAGTCACACTTTTTTTTTTTTTTAGGGGAGAAAGATGGCTCATCAACACCACTTCTGTATTTCCCCTAAACAAATGGTTACACAATGCATTTCAGAAACAAACATACCTGGTTTGAGGTCCAATTAATAAGTAATCAGTACTTACAATTAAACCGGACCTTCAGCATGATTTATTGAAAAGCCCAAACCCTTAAAAAACGATTCTCCACCATCTAAAATTAATATGTTTAAAGTTTTTAGTCACTTATTCTTTCCCCCATTGGGCTGCAACTCTGTTCAGGACACTAGGATACGGGGGCTGCCATCTTGCCTCAGAAGCATCACATACACTGAGGAGAGCAGGATAAAGTACAGGGGGCGGGGTTATAGCTGTGCTTTGCACAGACAGAGCAGAGCTGAGGTCAGGGAAAGGACAATCCCAGAATGCAGAGTGACAGTCAGAAGTCACTTCCTGTTTGCAGGCTGCCTGTTGCTCCATGAGCCGCCATCTTGGATGTTTAAAGGCTCATAACATGCAGTAGATGCAGGTAGCATGATTTTAATGTGAGGAATCTGTATGTACAGGGTGTGGGAAACATAAAATATGCTCTTATTTAAGTACATACAAAAACTTAAAATCAGCACAATTAAAACGTTATTGCCAATTTAAACCACTTTACAATGGAAGAGTACGTAAACTTCATGATGACCAACCTCAATATAATAACCTGGTCACCCCGACTTACCCAAGGCCACGCTTGCATTTAGGGTTTTGGCCTTCATTCTCCAAGGCCTCCGACATTCCTGAACCACTAGCACCCAGGCCTGTTCCTTCAGTCCAGCCATGGCGCTCTAGTAATCTTCTACCAATTCCCTGAAGACAAATAAAAAAAAAAAAAAAAATAATAAATACATGATCTATGAATGTGATTTAAAGTATTAAAGTGGTGCAAACCCCTAGTAAGCTGACTCTAGAGTCTAAGGGTGGAATTCCAGCTTGCTCTGTATAAAACTCCTGCATCACCAATAAACGTACCTTGGTAACTGATCCTCCAGCACTGATGGGCACACCCCATTGCAAGCAAATCTGAATGGTGGGTGCAATAGGGGCCAGTCGTGGCCTAGAGTTAAGGTAGCGACTTGTGACCGGAAGGTGACAGGTTGGAATCCAGTGCTCTTGAGCAAGGAAATTCCCCCCCCCCCCCAAACTAGCCCACCAGGTCTACACTCCCTATAATGATGTAAATGAGGGGGAAGAATGTATGTGCACAAGCATACGATGGCCCTCTATGTCCCCATATGGCAATTCTATTCACATCTCATTGTTTCACGACAGCAAGTTTGATTGGACTGATTGATGAGCTCTTCTACAGACAAGGAGGAAGAGTGGATCAAGGTAAACCAGACAATAACGGGGTATCTGTAATGCAGATCAAAGCCCAAGTAGGTGAAAATCGTTTTATTTTCTGCCACGGATGCTTTAAGCTGACCAAGACATGCTTGTTTTGCTGCCTGCTTGTCTTTTTACAAATCCAAAAGTCGATGTAGAACTAAAACAAGACAACGGTACTTGCTGCAGTTTCCTTGATTTAATAATACCATGATATGGATGAGCGATTACCTCCACATACTCCCCTCAGGCAAGTCTTATCCATCATTTGAACAAACGGTAGGGAACAGCCTACCAAGTATTTTGTCTACAGATGCACAGCCAAGAATACAGGCCACAAAGCTAGGTTCCAGCATCCTATCCACTTTAAAGTGGACCAACACCCAGGATTTTGACTATCCTGGGTGTTGGTCCACTTAGGTGGGGCACCCCGATCGGGGGTGCCCCGCTGTCTGAAACCCCCCGATCGCCGCAAAAACTCACCTCTCCCCGCTCCCACGTGACCTCGTCCCGCCAATGACAGCGCTCAGAGCAGCTCTGGTATGCGCGTCCAAAGCTGCTTGGACGCGCATACCAGAGCGCTGTCATTGGCCGCGTCTCTCGCTTCCCTCTAACAGGGAGCGCTCCTGCGCCGGCCATTCACAAAACGGCCGGCGCGGGAGCGCGCCCTGCTAGAGGGAAGCGAGAGACGCGGCCGCGTCTCGCGCATGCGCCGTTGGATCGCCGGTAAGGTGAGGATTGTGGGCCTCCTGGGGGGTTCCTCCCCGCGGGACATCCCGATTTCGGATGCCCCGCGGGGAGGGATCTGATCGGTCCGGGAATCTTATAGATTTCCGGGCCGATCCCCCCTGGGTGTTGGTCCACTTTAAAGCGGTCCTGCACTCTGAATAAGTCCATCTTATATGTTTCCCACACCCTGTACATACAGATTGCTCACATTAAAAATCATCCTACCTGCATCTACTGCATGTTATGAGCCTATATCCCTTTCAGTGCCAAGCCCGTAGTTTCTACGTGCTTGCTTCCACTCCACTTAAGTGCCAAGCCCGTAGAAACTACGGGCTTGACTTTCCCCCCTGCTACAGTAAAAGTAAAAAAAAAAAAAAAAAAAAAAAACTCACCTGACCCCTTGTTCTATCCGTCCGGGTCTCCTCTTCATCCGGGGGGGCTTCGATCCCCCACCCAGGCCCCCCCGGGTGCAGGGGAGAGCCCGGAATAGCCACCCCCCCCCCCCTTCAGCAGCCGCCGAAATACATGTTAAAAAAAAAAAATATATAAAAATGACATTTACTTACCTTAGTGGTCGATTGCTCCCGCCGGGTCTCCTCTTCACCAGGGGGGCCTCCGATCGCCCCCCCCTGGCTCTCCAGCTTCAGGAGAGGGCCTGAAAGGCCCTCTCCCTGTCCTGCTCGACGGGCGCCGCCATTTTGCCAATAAGCCCCGCCCCTTTGGGGGTGGGGCTTATGACGTCACACCTCCGGGTGTCGTCCTGGCTCCGGGCTGCGATTCTCACACTTGTCATCGCTGGCCACAGGAGGAGGAAGGCAGGTGATGATCTGATCACCTGCCTCCCTCCTCCACTGGCCAGCGATGACAATAACTGTCATCAGAGCTGCGAGGGACACAGAAGCTGAGGATCAGAGGTGAGTAAAGTAAAAAAAAGTTTTTATTTTTTAATAAAGTTATTTTTTAATCTGTGTGGTGTTTTTTTTTTTATTACTGTTAACCCCTTGTTCACAAGGCTGGGGGGGTGGCAAGTCACCTGCGCTAGCGGGTGGCTTGCCATTAACCCCCGGCACCCCCATTACCTGCCTCCCCAAAGGCCAGGGGGGGGCAGAAGAGCCCGGGCCCACATAGGGTATGTGGGCTCGTAGGCTGCAGGGTGGGGGGGCCACATAAGCTGGCCCCCCCACTCTGTGCCTACAAGCCCCCATAGCTGGTCCCGGGCTGGTAATGCTGGGTAAGGGGGACCCCACGTCATTTTTTTTTTGATTTTTAAGGGTTTTTAACCCTTAAAAATAAAAAAAAAAAATGGGGTCCGCCCCCCCTGGGAGGGGGGACCCTATGTCTTTTTTTTTTTAATTAACCCCTTATGTTCTGTCACCCAGCAGCTATAAAAGGCTTCCAGCAGATGAGCAGAAGCCAGTGATTGGGAGGGGAAGATGGATGGGAGGTAAGTATAAAAAAAAAAAAATAATAATAAAATATTTTTTTCTGCGTCTGTGTGGTGTTTTTTTTTTTACATTTAACCCCTTGTGAACTGGTAAGGGGTCCACAAGACCCCTATATCAGTTCACAAGGCTGGGGGATGGCAAGTCACCTGCACTAGCGAGTGACTTGCCATTAACCCTTGGCACCCCCATTACCTGCCTCCCCAAAGGCCAGGGGGGGGCAGAAGAGCCCGGGCCCACGGGCTATGCGGGCTTTGTAGCCTGCAGGGCCAGGGGCCACAAAAGCTGGCCCCTGCGCCCCGTTCCTCCAAGCCCTGCATAGATGGTCCCGGGCTGGTTACTTTGGGTAAGGGGGCCCCCATGTCGTTTTTTTTGGATTTTTAAGGGTTTTTAACCCTTAAAAATCCCCCCAAAAAATGGGGTCCCCCCCCTGGGAGGGGGGACCCTATGTCATTTTTTCCCCCGATTTAACCCTTTGTAGTGTGGATGGTAGTTGTATTTTATTTGTAAATGTTATAAAGTACTTGTTTCAGTTAGCGGGGTCTCCTGGGCAGGAACGGGGGGCTACCGATAAATATGTGGTACCGTTCTAATCTGTAGAAATGGGGCTTTCACATGCAATATGGTTTTCTTTAATAAAATACATTTTTTATTTAAAATAAAGGAGGCAATTTTCTAAAAAAAATTTTATTTATTTACTTTTTTTTTAATATCAATAATATTGTAAAAAAACAGAATACAATTTACATTTACATGTTAAAGCCTAAACTCTGCTGCAAAAAAATATATATATATATAATTTTCCTGACAATTTCAGAAAAAATTTCGCAAAACATTGGGCAAAATGGGGAAAAATGACCTGTCAACAGAGGGTGACAAAATCTCAAGTAGGCTGGCAATTAAAAGGATTAAAAGTAGCTATGCATGTTGGGTATTGTTCTGTTCGGGGGACCTTGCGCTTTCAGACTTAGCTTGTTTTTTCTGGTTTGCATATTTATATTTTAGGAAAAGGTGTTTTTTATTCAGCTTTTTTATAAATTTTTTAGGGAAACCCTGCGCAACCAAAGAATCCTTTGAGGGATCAATTCCAGAAAGATGAGCCCACTACAACAAGCTGGGTACGCTTAGAAAGCTTAACATGTGTACTTTTAGGGAATATATGGTTTATGGGGGATATTCCAAATGTAAAAGGGTTGTTTTGGTTGAAAAATCGCAAGGTGTGCACTTTGTCTGCAGAGCTGAAATATTCAAGAAAAATTACCGTTATGCGCATGCTTTACTTTGGGGTGTTTGGCAACTCTTCCCTTGACAGTAGCTATGCATGTTGGGTATCGTTCTGTTCGGGGGAGGTTGCTTTTTCAGATTATACTTGTTTTTTCTTGTTTGTATATAGTTTTTTTAGGAAAATGTTGCTTTGATTCTGCTTTTTTATCCTTTTTTAAGGGAAACTCTTTGCAACCAAAGAATACATTGAGGGATTACTTCCAGAAAACTGTGGCCACATCAACAAGCCTGGTACACCTAGAAAGCTTGAGGTGTGTACTTCCAGAGAATATATAGTTTGTTGGGGGTATTTCAAATGTAAAGGGTTATTTTTCTGGAAAAACTGCAAGGTGCACATAGCGCATATCACAGTTGTATTTTTTTCTGAAAATCCCCTAAAGCGCTGTTTCAGTTTGGGGAGTCTCCTGGGCAGGAAAGGGTGTCTACCTATACATATGTGGAACCGCTGTAACCGGGAGAAATTGGGGTTTCACACGCAATAAGATTTTATTGACAAACTTACACTTTTTATTACAAAAAAACACTACAAATTGCAAAAAATAGATTTTTTTTATTTTTTTGCACATATTTCACCCAAAAGTATTGAGAATACACAAAAAAAAGGCCAAACAAGACATCGCATGTTGAAGCCCAGACTCTTCTGAAAAAAACAATATATCATTTTCCTGGGAAATCCCTGGAAATCCCTTCAAAAATCACATTTGAACATGGGGAGCGCAAAATAGTTCAAAATGGTCTGGCACCAAGGGTGACAAAAACTCCAGGTAGGCTGGCAGCGAAAGGGTTAAACATCCAAGATGGCGGCTCATGGAACATCAGGCAGCCTGCAAACAGGAAGTGACTTCTGACTGTGCTGCTCTGCATTCTGGGATTGCTGACCTTTTTCTGACCCCAGCTCTGCTCTGTCTGAGCAAAGCACAGATATAACCCACCCCCTGTACTTTATCCCACTCTCCTCCCCTCAGTAAATGTGATGCTTTTGAGTCAAGATGGTGGCGCCCGTATCCTAAAGTCCTGAACAGAGTTGCAGCCCAGTGGGGGAAAGAAAGATAAAGTGACTAAAAACTTAAAATACTTTAGATGCTGGGGAATCATTTTTTAAGGGTTTGGGCTTTTCAATATATCATGGTGAAGGTCCGGTTTAAGTGGCCTGCGCTTCATTGGCAACAGGAGTGTCAATCAAATTTACTAACCTTTGTATACTGCTCAAAGCCACCAAGATTTTTCTTCTTTTCATCAATATCCAGCCCAGCTCTTCTTCTAGTCTCCAAACGTATCTTTAAATAATCTTTAGCATCTTTATCCCCAGCTCCAGGCTCATAATATTCACTCATATCTATGTCCCAATCATCAGACGTCTGCTCATCAAAATCTTCAAAAACAAAGATGTTAAATATAGGTTTTAATGTGCATTTGCCATATCCAGGAGATGACGCAATGATCTACAGTTAATTATCAGTTACCTAGCCATCTTACAAAAGCAGAGAAAGAAGAAGAAGGAAGAAGAAGAAGGAAGAAGGAAGAAGGAAGAAGAAGCTCACATTTGGCTGGAGAGGCTGAGCCCACAGTCTACCGACAGCAATATGAATCCATTTAAGACACATTGAAAATGTTTAGCACCTAAGCAGGTTAGCATTTATATACAGAAATTCTAACATTAAACAGGTAATAAATACCCTGCCATCTACACAAAGTGTGACTAGCCTAGTTTCTGTCAATCTAGAGAAAACCAGGCAGGATTTGGACAGATCTAGATTTCCTTTGCAGGCGTTGGCCAGGCCAATCAGGGTTCTTCCTGTACTATGCTGCCATTGCACTCACATCGGTCCATATTCCCCAGGTGCGCGCTGCTCTGCTTGACTTTCTTGGGACCAGATGCGGCTGATGAAGAGATCAAGGGATAGGAATGATTGACCTGACTGACACCTGCAAAGGAAGTCCAGATCTAACTGGATCAAAGGAGGGGTGGCAGCCAGACCATTTTATAACTAACCTGGGAGGTGCACGTTAGCAGGGCAATTAGGATACAAAAGTCTTAAAGGAGCCACAGCACTCAACCCTGTTAGCTTGCTGACCAACCTACAATCTGTCTCTAAACTTGGTTAAGAGATTAGAGTTAGGACTGCACCCCACAGACGCACCTTGGCGCTTGGTGGTGCAGCTTAAGCATACTTCTGCAGATGTGTGTGACCGAGCCCTCTGTTTTTAACCAAGTTTAGAGACCAATTTTAGGTTGGTCTGCAAGCTAACAGGGTTGAGTGCTGTGGCTCCTTTAAAACTTTCAGATCTAACTGGATCCCGTCTGGTTATGGATTGACAATATGAAGGCTGGTCACACTCTTGTGTAGATGGCAGATTAGCCTTTGATCACATACCTCCTTCCTGCTCCTCCCAAAATTGGGCATCCGTGTAGAACACTAGACCAGAGCCACCCTTCTCCCATTTGAGTTCAATCTCCTCTTCAAATAGGCGCTCTTTACTGCGTTCTTGTGTCGTCACATCCTCATGTAATGCCTCGTGACGTTCCCACTCCTCACAAGTATCATTATCCTGCAAACATAACAGTATAGTAATCCAAAAATAAATGCACAACTCCTTTAAACTATTCTTAAATACATCACGTGTATCGGTCACCAGGAAGGCTCAAAATGGCAGCTGAAGGTTTCAGTGCATGCAGCAACAGGCTGACCATTTAAAGAAGCACTATTGTGAAAGAATGGCCCAATGATGATAAAAAATAAATAAATAAATGAATGGCAGGGCCACGTATACATCCGGCATCAAGAAATATCCAGCCAGGCTTGTTTCCTTCTTTTAATAGAAGTAGGAGGAAATCAGGGGTGACTGGTTCTGTCATCCCCGATACTCAAACCTGCCACCCTTGGATTTTATTCCTACCACGAGCTTGGCAGGAGTTTTATTAATTGCGGGTGTATAGATTATGTCGCCTAGGGGTGGGACCCATTTGAATCTAAAAGAAATATTAACAATGCTTTCCAAATTATTATTGTTATTTGTCAGATTTGGTCATGAAGGTGTTTGAACATGAATGTCACCAGCAGGGCCAAATATAATCCAGGTTCTGGCGCAGGACCGGCCATAGAATGGAAAGCACAGTGTGCAAGACTATTGCATGGCACCCCCCAAAGTTGCCAACAGCTACTGGGATTCAGCCAGAAGCCCCCTGTGCACGATCCAGGATCAAGCCCGATACCAGGCAGAGGTACCCACTTACAGAAACATCCCCTAGCAATTGGCTGCCAGTTCAGTGCCCCATGTGACCACCAATGAGGGGTCGTGAACTGGCAACCAGTGGGGGATGTAATGCAGATGGGGAGTTCCTCTGGTATCAGGCATGATGCTAGGGGTGAGTGGACCAGCAGTTAATTTTGACCACCGGTCTTTCTTTAAAGTGGACCAAAAATACTCCCCTGTAGAATTGGTTTCTGTCTTCTGCCACTCCAGGGCGTTAGCGATTCAGATACGAAGGGGCTAACTCCTGGCTGAAAGCGGGGCGCAAGATAAAATACAATTCTGTGATTACTCACCTGTAGAATTGGTATTATGAGTATACAGTACGTCCTGCTCCAAATCTCTTACCCTTCGGATATACTCCGCCAGATGGCGCTGGACTGCAGAGACATCGAAAATAGGCTCCCCCTGGCCCCTCAAATACCCAGGGACCTCCCACAAATCCCCAGCATTGAAAAGCAGTTAATGAGAATCCAAACAATCCAAACTATCAACTATAACAATGATAACAATCACCATACAGGGGATCCAAGAAAATGCAAACCAAGGGTGGGTTGGAGCAGGACGTACTGTATACTCATAATACCAATTCTACAGGTGAGTAATCACAGAATTGTATTATTCTTAGTATATAGTACGTCCTGCTCCAAATCTAATACTTACAGTTGGGACATCCAATAGCAGTGTCCATAAAGTAGGGTGGGATCCCCAATAAAAATCAGCAGCAGGCAGTTTAAACCACTGCCGCCTGCAGAACCTTTCGGCCAAAAGCAGCATCAGCTGAGGCCCGAACATCAACCTTGTAAAACTTGGAAAAGGTATGAACAGAAGACCAAGTAGTGGCCTTGCAAACTTGTTCAACAGAAGCCTGGTGCTGAAAAGCCCAAGAGGCACCAATAGCACGAGTGTAATGAGCAGTAAGGCGGAAGGGAGGATTCTTCCCCTTAGCAGAGTAGGCCTGAATCACAGCCTGACGGATCCACTTGCTGATAGTAGACTTGGCAGGAGCCAAACCCTTCCTAGGACCAGAAGGGACCACAAAAAGAGCATCAGTTTTTCTGAAAGGTGCAGTAGCCACCAGATAGTACTTCACCTAACCACATCTAAAAAGTGCAAAACCCTCTCCTTAGCATTGCTAGGATTAGGGCACAAAGAAGGAAGAACAATATCCTGAATCAAATGAAAAGCAGACACTACCTTAGGCAGAAAGTCAGGTTTGAAAAGACACTACCTTGTCCTGGTGTCTCTCATAGTAGGGGGGCTGAATGGAAAGCGCCGCCAACTCAGACACACGCCTGACAGAAGTGATGGCCACCAGAAATACAACCTTGAGCGTAAGAATGGCCAAGGCAGCATCCTGCACAGGTTCAAAGGGAGCACCCTGCAAGGCTGACAGAACCAAGTTCAGATCCCAAACATGTGGGGGGCGCACATGAGTGACCCCCTGGAAAAAAAAATCCTGATCAGAGAGTGCTGAGCAAGATACTTCTGGAAGAAAATAGCCAGGGCAGAAACCTGATCCTTCAGAGTACCGAGTTGGAGCCCCATCTCCAACCCATGCTGCAGGAACTCCAGAGTCCTGGGAATAGAGAACACACGACAGGGAAGAGACCTAGACTCACACCAGTCAGTCAATGTAGGCACGCCAAACACCCTGTAATAAATGGAAGAGGAAGACTTCTTCCTAGCTTTAATCAAAGTATCCACAACTGAGGAAGACAGCCCCTTCTCCATCAAGATGGAGGTTTCAGCAGCCAAGCCGTCAAAGCCAGAGTTTGTAAATTGGGATGGCGTAGTGAGCCCTGAGTGAGCAGATCTGGCACCAAGGGCAGAGCGTACTGATCTACTGCCAGCTGTACCACACTCTTCTTGGCCACCTGGGGGCCACCAGAATTGCTGGCACCCCTTCCAGAGCAGTCTTGTGCAGAACCCTGCCCAGCAGGGGAATTGGGGGGGGGAAGACATACAAGAACTGAAAGTCCTGCCATGACATTGCTAGCACATCCGAGGTCAAGGCCAGAGGATCCTGGGACAGAGACAAAAGCTGGGAGCTTGTGATTGTGGTGGGAAGCAAACAGATCCACATCTGGTTGGCCCCAACGGTGACACAGAGATTGAAACACCCTGCTGCATAGGGACCATTCTCCCTGGCGAGAGGTCCCCCTGCTCAGAGAGTCTGCCAGGCGATTTTCCACCCCCGGGATGTACACAGCTGATATGCAGGGGACATTGGCCTCCGCCCAAGTCAGGATCAGACACACTTCCTGGAGGGTCCCCTTGCACCGGATCCCTTCCTGATGATTGTTGTAGACAACTGCCGTCTGGTTGTCCGAGTGCACCTGAACAGGCAGGCCCCGAAGGTGAATAGTCAAGTGAGCCAGAACCACCACGAGAGGGATCTCCTGACCCGGGGGGAGAGCACACAGACCCTGTCCAGGGACGCTGGGTCCTTGTCCCATACAGACAATAGGTGAAGTTGCAGAGGCCTCAAGTGGAACTGAGCATAAGGGACCGCTTCGAAGCACGCTACCATCAGGCCCACCAGCTGCATCCCCTGCCTGATGGAGGGATGGGGACAAGCTAGGAGGGACTGAGCCTGTGCAATCAGACTGTCCACCTTCTGTTGAGGAAGGAAGATCCTTGCCTGAACTGTGTCCAGAATCATTCCTAGGAATGGAGTTACCAAGGAAGGGGACATTGAGAACTTGGGGTGGTGTGGGGTGTCCAAATGACTCCAGAGTGGACACCACCAGCTGAGTATCCAACTCTGCCTGATGTAGAGACTGGGCAGTGATGAGGATGTCGTCCAGATAGGGAAGCACGCGGACGCCCTGACATCTGAGCAGAGACATCCCGCCAGCCAGCACCTTGGTGAACACCCTGGGAGCTGAGGTGAGGCCGAAGGGCAAGGCCACAAACTGGTAGTGTTGATCCATCAGAGCGAACCTGAGGAACCTTTGATGACCTGGGAACACAGGAATATGAAGATAAGCATCTTTGATGTCCACAGAAGTCATGAAATCCCCTTGGTGCAGGGAACTGATGGCAGAGCGCAGAGTTTCAATGCGAAAGCGCCTGCCCCTGACAAACTTGTTGAGGATCTTCAAGTCCAGGATGGGCCTGACTGAACCATCTTTCTTGGGTACTGTGAATAGGTTGGAATAAC
The DNA here is from genome assembly GCA_027917425.1 of Gastrophryne carolinensis. Lineage (NCBI taxonomy): Eukaryota > Metazoa > Chordata > Amphibia > Anura > Microhylidae > Gastrophryne > Gastrophryne carolinensis. The sequence goes on along the minus strand of CM051236.1, from coordinate 306,339,143 downwards.
AGCCCTTGCCTTTTTCTCGTAAAGTGGACCAACACCCAGGATTTTGACTATCCTGGGTTATGGTCCACTTCGGGGTGCCCCGCTGTGTGAAACCCCCCAGAAACCCTGAAAAACTCACCTCTCCTCGCTCCCACGTGACCGCCGCTGCCAATCCTCGCCAACGGACAAGAGAGCACGCCCACCGCCGCCTCCCGCGCGTCACTCTTACAGGCCGTGCACCCGCGCCGGCCATTCACAAACGGCCAGCGCGGGTGCGCGTCCTGCTAGAGGGACGCGTGGGAGGCCGTGGCGGGCACCGCTGGATCGTGGATAAGGTAGGGATTTAGGGGTTTCTGGGGGATTTCACACAGCGGGGCACCCCCGATCGGGGTGCCCCGCAGTCAGGGGACTGATCGGTCCGGGAATCTTATAGATTCCTGGGCCGATCATGGGAGGGTGTTGTTCCACTTTAAGGGGACCTGGCAGATGACCCCCAGCTCCAGGAGGAGCATCAAGTGCCGCTTCTTAGCAGGGGCCTTACGCGCTAAGGACTTAGCGATCAACTGCTCAACAGTATCCAGTCTAGAAGACACATCAGGCTGAGAATCCCCACTAGTATGCAACTCAGCAGGAGATTTAAGGTTGGGGGAGTAGGTGAAGTGAAACAAGGTGCAGCCACTGGCAGGTCAGATTGCAATGCAAGCACCTGCTCAGCACAGGGTACACAGACCTGCGCCTTGTCAGCGTCAGCATGTGGCTGCCCACACGCTACACACAGCCGGTCTTGTCTCGAACGGACCCCGGTCATATTATCCTGGGATGCCTCCATATGGCGATTATAGCGGCGCTATACGCCGATAGGGAATAATGCTATATAGCAAACCCGGATGCCCCAATAACCCACTCAGGGAAGTGGGAGTAATATTTTTACAAAGCCTACAAGTTATATACTAATACAGGGCCAGGAGAAGCCAAAAGGGTTTGCCCCGCCTGAAAGACATAAGCAGACAAGACCTGTAAGCACACAGTAACAAAAAGTGAAAGATATAAAGCCGCCCGCGAGGGCACTTACGGACCGTGGTAGGTAGGGGTCCGTCGCGCATGGGCCAAAGGCAGGATAAAGATGGCGTCGGTATACCTTGAGGGGCGGGCCGATATCACCGATGACGCGGAGCGCGCCATAGACGGGCCCCGCACCCCCGAAGAGCACGAAGCCAGAACGTGCAAGCAGCCAATGCCAGCGCCTGAGGTAACGCCGCCTCCAAGCGCGGAACCAAGTCAACACACGGCGGAGGCAATTTTAAAAAAAGACCGTAAAGACAAGCCAGCGCGGCGGCTGACACAAGACTAAACAGAATGGAAAAAAGGTGTAAAACACAGAATGCATAGCATACACATTTACACCCCCCCCCTCTTTTACCCCGAAGGCTATAAGGAGGATGAGGGAGGACAGCGGCCACTTAAACAGGGCCCACCAATAGGCAGGGGCAAGGGGGCACTAGTGCGGGAGGGGCATCCATAGAGGCTCACCATAAGCCTGAACCACCTACCCTTTGGTGGGGGGATTGCGGTGGAGCAGCGCTCCTAAGCACCTAACAGCGGTGCTGTCTACCTTCACCCGACCAGCGCAGCCAAGGCTGGGAGGCATAGTACTAGTGGAACGGGTGGGAATAGTCCTACAGGGCCGTGGGCTAATAGCCCCGCTCACCTGCGAGTAGAGAGCCATTTCTCGTCCTTCGCAGCCAGACTGCAGAGAAATTCTGGGGATTTGTGGGAGGTCCCCGGGTATTTGAGGGGCCGGGAGGAGCCTATTTTCGATGTCTCTGCAGTCCAGCGCCATCTGGCGGAGGATAATCCAAGTGTAAGTATTAGATTTGGAGCAGGACGTACTGTATACTAAGAATAAAGGGGTTGTCTCTCCCTGGCCTACATATTCTTCCGGCTGCCCCCCCCCCCCCTCCAGTAACTGGAAAGCAGTAGTAACAGCCACCTGGGAGGATGAATGAATCGTCAAAGAGGCCCCACATGTAAGGTATGTATTCTTGTTTTTCCTCCATGAAAATAATAAAATATATATTTTTCTTTTATATGTATTGTAAATATTGTGTCAGCACAAAAAAAGGCTCCACCGTGGCTAATGCATCTAAGGAATGGATGTAATAGCCCAGCAACAGAGAAACCTATTCTACAGGTGAGAATCACAGGGCATCACCGTTTCAGATACGATTGTGATGTCCCAAAGCAGTACCCTTCTCTCAGGGTGGGAATCTCGAGTGTCAACCTTAATCCTCTGACCCGATGAGTAAGCCATGTAGAAATCAAAACTCAGCTGCAGCGGGGACTACCGTCTAATATCTTTCGCCCAAAAGAGTAGTCTGCTGAGGCTCTTAAATCTACCTTGTAAAACTTGGTGCATGTATAAACAAAAGACCAGGTAGTAGACTTGCAAACCTGTTCCACTGAAGCCTGGTGTTGAAAGGCACAGAATGTGCCAAAGGCCAACGAAAGGGCAGTCACCTGAAACAAAAGGCCCTTTCCCCTTAGAAAAGTAGGCTTTCAACATTGACTAGCTGATCCATCAACAGATGGTAGATTTGGCTGGCGCTAGACCATTTCCTGGTCCTTCAAAAACGATAAACAAAGTCAGTCAAGGAGTCAGTCACATCCAGGGAGTGGAGAACTCTCTCCTTATGGCTAGTAGGAACAGGACAGAGAAGGAAGAACCACCTCTTTATTAAGATGGAAAGAGAAGACTACCGTTTGGTAGAAAGTCCTGCTTAAAGCGGAAAACTACCTTGTAGCACCAAGTAAGGAGATAAGGCTGCTAACTCAGAAAACTCGCCCTACAGATGTAATCACAACCAGAAGATGACCTTAAGAGTCATAAACAGACAAGTTCGATTGAAGGCTCCTGAAGGGCTGAGAGAACTAGATTCAGGTCCCAAGAAGGCAAGAGAAGATGTAAGGGTGGATGCACATGCGTGACCCGCTGCATAAATCCTTTTATAAGCCTTCTCTGCAATGGGTCTCTGAAAGAAAATGGACAAGGCTGAGACCTGTCCCTTGAGGGTACTTAAAGCAGACCAACAGTCAAAAATGAATGGAATCAGACCAACACAACAAACAGTGCTCATATGTATCCCTTTCCAGGGCAATTTAGATTGCTGCACATTAAAAATAACTTACCTTTTTCTAACACCTGCTGAGGTAAATTTTTAAATCAAGATGGCCGCTCATGGGCTTGCAGGCCACCTGCAAACAGGAAGTCTTCTGGGCTTCCAGTTACAGTGCATTTCAGTTATGTCACTTGGGAGAGGAAGCTCCAAAATGGCCGCTACCTTTCTTTTCCAACTGTCAGACTGTTGGTCCGGTTTAACTGAAGACCCTCATTGAGCCGCTTCTGTAAAAATTCCAGGATACTGGAAATAAAAAATGTTCTGCAGACATAACCCCTGGACTCACACCATGAAATAAAGGCTCGCCAGATTCTATAGTAGGAGTCCTCTGGCTATTTCATGAGATATACCAGTCATCAATTCCCCCATAAACACCCAGATGATACCTCAAGTAAAAACAGAATTACAATATTGGCTGCCAAAAGGAGCAGTTACAGAAAAAGTTAAACTTTATAGTAAAGTGAGCCTTAACCTGAGCCAGGACTATGTACATACATCAAATGTGGAAAAAAAAAATGGAGGAAAAAAAAGAAAAAAATTAATGTTAAAGGAGAAAGAATATTGTGGACTGCTTGAAAATGCGGTTTGAATACATTACAGTGACTATGCTGAAAATGAAAATCTTTATTTTAGCGCCTGAAGAGAGCAGTCTTGCACCGTGGTTATGCCTCTCTAGCAGTTTATGTTCTCCCTTTAAAGCGGACCAAAACCCACGCCCTGACGGCCTAGATTTCCTCCCCCCAGGGCATCCAGAATCAGGATGCCCCACTGTGTTAAACCCCGCATGTCGCCCAGAAACTCACCTTCTTTCCCGGTCCAACGGCGCATGCGTGCACAGCACCAATGTCCCTTTAGCAGGGGGCAAGCCTGAGCCAGGCATTTGTGAATGTTAGAGGATATCGGGGGATGCGACCACCAGTGCGCTCGGACTGAATGAGAGGCCACGCATGCGCCATAGGACCAGGGAAAGGTAAGTCAAATCGGGCGACCTGGTGGTGGTGGTGGGGGTTCACGCAGTGGGGCCTCCCTGATCTTATAGATTCCCGGGCCGATCACCCCTGGTCCACTTTAAATTCAGGGAGCCTGGTTGGTGTGTCATTTGCAAGGTGTACTGTAGAGAGAAAGTTAAAAAAAAATAAAACTATTGAGGTCCCAAGAGCACTAGCCACCTGCTTCACCACATCATTTGCTGATCAGAGGCAAATTAACCAGTGGGCCTGGCCGTTTAGATTTCCACCATTCATATAGGCCCTGATGAACTGAACGTCACCATCCTGAATGTGCAGCCCATTAGCTACTGCAGTATTTTCCTCTGTCTTCTTCCAGCCTCATGTCATCCAGCTCCTGATGCACAACCAATATGGCCACTTGAAGCTGGCAACATGGGTAGTTTCCACACTCAACTGGATCACCAAAGAAACAAAGCAAGATTACATGCTGCCAGTAATGGCAGCCATCAGTTGAGCACAAGAAGGAAGCAGATGCCACGCACTCCCTGCCAAAGAAGTCACTGCTTGCTCTAGCCCTGAAGTTAATCTGGACCAACAACTCGGCACAGTTAAAAATATTCCACAAAACTCCCTTGCCCCATCTTCATGCACGATACTGAATCAATGTGAGCAGTTAAATTTGCTCCTGCACCCAATCAGAGCTAAATTACAGCCCCACCATTTTGCTTCTGGTTGCGGTCATCTTGGAGCACCCAGGAGGCTTCCTTTCCGAGCTTCCAAGCCATGCTACTGCCTGGATTTAACAGACATAACCCACAATGGCCAGCGGCATTGTGGCTACAGGGGGGTGTGCAGCAATCTGAATTGCCTTGGCGAGAGATGCATACGAGCACAGTTTCTTTTAAGGGTATTGGTTTGGTTTAGGGCAAGAAAGAGGTTTGTTGCACCCTAGCCATCCACCTCCAACTGTAGATTTTCAGGTTTTTGTTTTTTTTTTTTTGCTCACCTGCAGCCAGCTGGGGAATCCCATCCCGCAAGTAAAATGGCTGGCAGTCAGAGGCAGTGGCATATAAAATCTGTAGCGCAAAAAGGTCTTCCTGCAAATGTACGGTTGAGGGGCATCCATACTGGGCCTAGTAACGGAATAGATAGCATTCGAACGATACATTGTACCGTATGGGCAGTACTATGTTAGCCAGGACCTCGGAGGAGAGAGATTTAGGGGTACTGATTACTGATAGCTGCAAGATGAGTGGACAGTGCAGCCAGGCAGTGGGAAAAGCAAGCAGGATGCTCGGCTGCATAGCTCGAGGCATCACCAGTAGGAAGAGGGAGGTTGTGATGCCGCTGTATAGAGCCCTGGTAAGGCCACAGCTAGAATACTGTGCGCAGTTCTGGAGACCTTACCTGCAAAAAGACATTATTCAAATAGAACGTGTCCAAAGGCGGGCAACGAAAATGGTGGAAGGACTTAAACTTAAAACTTATCAGGAGAGACTTAAAGAACTTAATTTGTACAGTCTGGAGGAAAGAAGGGAGAGGGGGGACATGACTGAGACCTTTAAATATGTGAAAGGATTGAATAAGGTTCAGGAGGGAAGTGTTTTTAAGAAGAAACTTAACGATAGAACAAGGGGGCACAACCTGAAGCTAGTCGGGGGGAAGATCAGGAGCAATGTTAGAAAATATTATTTTACAGAAAGAGTAGTAGATGCTTGGAACAAACTTCCAGCAGAGGTAGTTGAAAAATCAACAGTCACTGAATTTAAACATGCCTGGGATAAGCACACATCTATCCTAAGATAAAGAGTACATACAGTATACACATAAGGGCAGACTAGATGGACCGTATGGTCTCCTTCTGCCGTCAACCTTCTATGTTTCTATGTTTTATTTTAAGAATGCGGTTTTAAAGTGGACCAAACCTGGGATTTTGACTCTGGTTTTGGTTCTTGTTCCCGATGCCCTGCTGTGTGAAACCTGGTCCAATCAGTGCGCTCAGCTGCACTTATCAAAAACAGATAAGCCTTGGAGATCCTGCTAAAAATATAGCCAGAGTTTGCACATGCGCAGTTGGATTGGAGAAAAGGCGACTTTCAAAAGGGGGTTGGGGTGGGGGCATTTATACCTCCGAATCTGGATGCCTCAGGGGGGAGGGAATCAGGTGGCCATGGAGTCTTATGGTCCACTTCAAACAGAATACCTATTACCTGAGTATAAGTTAGGCAAGCATTTTTTAGGATACTTTAGAACATTTTTTGCAGAGGAAAGTACACAAGTTGTGATTCAAGATTCTATTGCAGAGCCCGACAGTACGTGGTGGCACTGCACAGTATTGCAGTGTTGGATCACTGGGTGCTCAACGTTTTTCTATATGAACTTTTTGCCCTACATGGCCATTTCAAGTTACACTCCTACTCCTCCAGCGCTAGACAGTGGGAAGAGGCAAATAGAAATTGGGCATTTATTTCCAGAGTCAGTAGGGCAGAGGTCGCACTAGACTTTTTCCCAAGGAGTAGACATACCCCTCTCATAATTTTGGAGTATTTTCAGTCACAAAGGACTACGCAATTTGCAGAAATTAAACAATATAGGAGATATAGGTGGTTTTAAAGAGACATTCCAGGCAAAGGGTTAATTTAGCATGCTTCCTGTTCTCAATTACTGTCATCTTTCATTTAGGCAGTTTTTTATTTTATAACAAACCAAGGTAACTCTTTGTGCTGGACCTCACATGCTAGAATCCATCATCAGCTCTGCATGTATCTTTATGGCAGACTGTAAAAAAACCCCTGAAATGTCAGCAGAGATACAAATGCAGGATATCAGACTACATAGATAGTGTTCTACTCAAAGTCCTATACTGAATAAGTCTATTTCTTAATAAGACCTGTTAAGCTTTCCAGTTACACCTTGTATCTAGTTATAAAACTGTCTACAAAAATATGGAGACTCCACGTCCGCAGGCAAAGCTTGCAAAATACATCTTCAAATAAATCAGATAGGAATACAATGAAAGTCAATGGCACTTTTTACTACAGTTAAAAAAAGTTAAAAACTCACTTTTTCTCAAGAGTAAAACGTGCCATTGACTTTCATTGTCTGTCTGGTGATTTACTAAAAGTGAAATTCTCAGGCTTTCTCATGAAATGATATTTTTACTACCATGAGAATTTTTTGCAACTCTTAGTGAATCAAGGCCAATGTAGGAGTTGGTTTACTTAAGCTCAGCAGAGCATATAACATTGTAAAATGGCAGCTGTGCACAACCAGGAGAAATTGCTACTACAGTTATTCATAGGCATATTTATATGCAGTGTTGTATGATATAGAAACATTTACACATATAATACACTAAATTTAGGCGTTAATGTGACCTCTGGGTAAATGTATTAAGATCCCTAGTTTACATGCAAAACATATTACGTTAGGTTGGTTGTAAGCAAGAAACAGAACTCTTAATACTTACATCCTCCGAGATGGAGTCCTCAGCAGCCTCTTCCTCATCTTTGAGCTCTTTAGGTAGAAGGTTGCCTCCTTCTTTGATCTCATGTCCGGCAGCAGTATATACACCTTCTTCCTGCTCTGCGATATCCGTTCCTTCATAGACATAAGGGACGCTGCCATAGCGTTTACCTGTACGCCGGAACTGTAAGCCCAGATGAGATATAAGTTTTGGAGGTAGACGGCAAGCCCTTATGTGCTGCAGAAACACAGACAAGGGTGTTCCAACGTTGCCCTGAGGCATAAGCGCTGGGGGGTTAAACTCAGACATCTGAGCCAAGTCTTTTGAAGTAACTTGTTTCTCCTCATCAGTAATCTGGTGCTGGGCTTCACGTCGAGTCTTGTAGGGAAAGTCCTGTGAATCTGTTACACAAACAAAAACCATAATTATATATTTATTGAAAAATATTCCTCTACTATTGCCAACATGATTAATCACAGTGCACAAAAGGAAAATCTGTTTCCCCATCCAGGCATCCACTAACTTACTCCTCATTACCCGTGGAAACAGTAAAAAGCCATTTCAAATAACCACAAAACCTCAAAGTTATAGATATTTAACCATAGCTGCTGACTCAGTGTGGCTAAGCAGGGAAGGTGTATTACCTTCTGGAATTTTATTCAGTTCAGGGATAAAGATTTAAAAGGTTTATTTAATACAAATTGATTAATAAGCTTTAAATCGAATAAGAACTTAAAGCGGAGAAAAAACATTTTTGGGTGCTGAGCTTAAAATGCCGCCAGCTTGGCGGTGGCCCTATTTTCACACCTGACCCGCGAGGTCAGGTGATGCACATAACCCAGCTGATTGCAACCCTGGCTTCCACGCAGGGGCTAGCCATTCATATAGGCTGGGCAAGCATGTGCGCACAGCTAGAGGCAAGCCACATGTGCAGCGTCCTGCGGTCAGTTTTGAAGGGTGAGTATACCCGTGATCTAAGGGGTTTTACACAGCGGGGCATCCTGCTATGGGATACTCCAGGTCAGGCTAGCCGCCAGCCTTGGAACCTTTTATGGGAGCAAATTACTAAACTTTATTTTCTTGACTGTAGGTCCGCTTCAAATGAATAATGAGCAAATAATGGATGGATGATTTAAAGCATACTATTAGAGGCAAAATAATCCAAAAGAATATAATGAGCATTCACACAACTTACTACCTCTAAACTCTGTACTACAGATATAATCAGATAAAAGAATAAAGCACTCACCTTGACTAAATCACAAAACATTGCCACAGCGGTGGGAGGGGCCAACCCTCAGACAAACCTAGACTTTATCTAGAACTTGCTAGAAAAATGGCTAAGCACCCAATGATGTCTCCATGACAGAAATAGTCACACACTCTCTCTCTCTCAACAGCATATACAATGTATAACAAAATAGGATGCGTCTACAAAGTTAGAAGCTTCCACCAAGTTCTAATAAACAAAACATGGAGTCTAATTCAGCCATTTGGTCTGTCTTATTATGGGCCTAGTCATGTAATTAACCTATGGTCCAGGATATCCATTAAAGTGGACCAAAACCCAGGATTTTCGCTATTTCAGGTTTTAGTCTGTCCCCCTGGAGCACCCTGGGTTTGGGATGTCCCCCTGTGTGAAACCCAGCCGTTTCCAAGAGCACATGCACTAATCCAATCAGCTTTTCCCACTGTGGATATTAAAGTGCTACTTCATGCAAAGGTAATTGTTACACTATTGTGTCGGGCTACTTTGGAACTCTCCTAAACAGTTTTCGTTTTTAAATTGAAAAAATGATCAAAATATCGAAGTTTACATTTTCATTAGATATAGTATTTTTGGATTTTGCAAAAAGCATTGGACACTGTCCCCCATAGACGCTTATTGGGGAAATTGAGATCTTCAGGATTAGAAAATACAGTTTGTAACTGGACTGAAAACTGGCTGAAGGATCTTGTGCAGTTGTGGTTAACGATACCTACCGTGAATGGTTAACGGTTGTAAGCGTTGTATCCCAGGGTTCAGTGCTGGGCCCACTATTATTCTACTTGTTTATAAATTACATAGAAGATGGAATCAAATTCAATGTCTCTATTTCTGCAGACGACACAAATATATGTAGCACAGTGCAGTATATTGAAGATGTTCACAAGCTTCAAGCTGTCCGAGCATCCACTGAACTTAATTTGTCCAGTGTAGAGAAATGTAAAGTCATGCACTTGGGGTCTAACAATCTGAAGGCTACATATATCATTGGGGGGAGTAAAACTGGGATAAACCCTTGTTGAGAAGGATCTGGGGGTGCTGGCAGAACACACCCGCACAAGAAGGCGAGACTGACATATCCATTGAGGACGATTTGGAGGACCCAGTCCCTGACTTGATGCCAAATCTGGATAAGTTTAGGGTAAAATCCAAAAGATTCCCTCCCCTATCTTTGAATCGTCACATTTCCCTCTTTTTCCAGCTGGTTCAACGGGATCTCCATGCGGTTGATTGGTCCGATCTAGGGTCAGCTAACAACCTTCTGCCTGGTGAGAAGAAGGCCCTTTTGGAGCTTTCACGGGCCCCCAACATTATCATTCGCCCCAGTGACAAGGGGGGCAATGTGGTGATTCTCAGCGAGGACTATTATGTCAAGGAAATTGAAGGTCAGTTATCCCAGAAGAACATTTATTCCACTCTGACAGGGAACCCATTCCCCAGGGTAGTATCGATGCTGAATGACAAACTGGATTGGGCAGGGGAGGAGAGGCTTCTCACCCCTAAAGTACTGGATTTCTTAAGGATTAAGGACTATAACATCCCGGTTCTATACACTATACCAAAGATCCATAAAGACCCGATGGTTTCGCCGGGCAGACCCATCGTATCGGGGAGTGGAGGTCCACTCGAAGGCGTGGCACGTTTCGTGGATGAAAATCTCAAGCTACTTGTCAGGATTCTCCCGTCCTTCGTGCTGGACAGCAGCGACGTGTTGCGTAGGCCGATGTCCTTCCGCATGGAGGATGGGTGGCTCCTGGCAAGTGTCGACGTCGAGAGTTTGTATACCTCCATTCCCCATGCGGTGGGCCTGGAGGCGGCAACATGGTTCTTGGATGACTTGGGCCCATGTGAGGCCGCCTATAATGAATTTGTGATAGAGCTTTTGGATTTTGTCCTGAAAAACAATTACTTTCGATTCAATGGTAGGTACTATCAGGTGCGGCCTGTGCCCCATTGTACGCGTGCCTACACCTCGGGCGGTGGGAGAGCTTGGAGGTGTTTGGGCGCGCGGACTTTGGGGCACGGGTCGCCCTGTGGCTTCGCTACATCGATGATGTACTGGTAGTATGGCGTGGCACGCCGGTAGAGTTTGATGAATTTGTGACATCACTGAACATTAATGATAGAAACATTCGTCTTACATACAAAATCGGACCCACTGAAGTGGAATTCTTGGATTTACGGATTAGATGTGAGGGCAATAGGCTGATTACCACTACCTTTCGGAAGCCCACGGCGGGCAACACACTCCTGCATTTCAAAAGCCATCATCCCATACCCCTACGACGGGGTATCCCCCTCGGCCAATTTCTGCGTATCCGCAGAAATTGTAGTTCTGATGAGGACTATAAAAAGGAAGCTCGACAGCTGACCGAGAGGTTTAGAGCACGAGGGTACCCCCATAGACTTTTGAGAACATGTGCCAAAAAAGCGTGGGAGAGGTCACGGGTTGATTTGCTAAAGGCGAGGTCTCCCCTGGCTCGGGTTAGGGATGAGGGACAGCAAATTCACCTCATCACCCAATATGGGGCACATTGGGAGCGCTTTCGGGGGATTTTGGAGGCCCACTGGCACTGGACCCCATAGTGGGGAGACTGGTGGGGCCACGTCCCCTACTTACTGCTCGAAGAGCTAGAAATATGCAGGATATGCTAGTACACAGCGAATACAAATCAAGACCCATTATGGGTGTTCGGTCTGTAGAGAATCTGAATGGCTCGTTTAAATGTGGCCACTGCAGCATTTGTAGGTACATGCAGAAAACTAGCAGCTATGTAGGTGCCAGTGGCTCTCCCCCCCCCCCCCCCCCGACAGATAAAGGGATTTATCAATTGTGCCACGTCAATGGTGGTGTACATGCTCACCTGCCCGTGCGGCAAAAAGTATGTCGGTAAGACCAAACGGGAGTTGAGGGTGCGGGTAGGTGAGCATGTGAGGGACATTAAAAATCTGAACGAGAGGAGTCCTGTGGCAGAACACTTTAAGCTGTGGCACAGGGGTGACCCTAAGGACCTCCAAGTATGTGGCATTTTTGTGCTCCAAAAAGTGGGGAGGAGTGGCCAATGGGAACAAAGGCTTCTGCAGCAGGAGGCGCGCCTTATTTATGAATTGGGAACACTGGCGCCCCATGGCTTAAATACAGATCCAGGCTTGAGTGCTTTCCTCTAATTAAGGGGGAGTGGGGATGTCTTGAAGCCCCATAATATCTTATACTTCCATTGGTCCTTTTGTTTGGTTTGACCCCGTTTGACTAATTAGGGCCACTTTTATTCCTATAGGCTTTCCTCTCAACTTGCTCTTTGATATCTCTCTGTGTATCTGTACTGTGCAGCCTTATGTCCTGTGTCCTCTCTCCCCTAAGGCCCTTATGTGGCCTCTTGTGCTGGCTTTCATTCTGTGTGTGTGATGAATAGGCACCTTACAGTCTCCTTCTTCTTGTTTGTGTGGGCATGCCTGTGAGGTATCGGACGCCCCTTGGTGAGTGCAGTATGCTACTGTGTGATCATGCATAAAGTGATTGGGTTATTGATATGAGCCAGTGTGGTGCCTGTGAGGGGTTGGATATGTGGACATGGCCAATGATGATTGTAAGGCTGCGTTTGAATGTGAGCAGCGGGTTATGTGTCAAAAGGCGAGGAATACTAGTGCGGCTGCGCAGCCCTACGGGACTGCGGTCTGTCCGAATACACTGCGCCTGTCACGTAAGGATCATTGATGTCCGAGGGGCGGAGCCTATCTACGCGAGGTTAAGAGGCACTGTGACTGGCTGGGCGTCACCCTGACGAAGCCCCGGTGGGCGGGGCGAAACGCGCGTCGGATGTGGGCGGCCCCACCTCACCTCGTTTCCCTCCACCAAGTCTCACGCTGATCCGGACTTAATACCTGGCCGGAAGATGCGGGCCACGTGAAGCGCACAGCAGCACGAAGCGTTATTGTGAACTGGCCAGCAACTGCAAGTACATGAAGGCTTTGAGCTAAGTTGATCCCTTTATTGTCAGTTTACCAGCAACGTTACAAGTATGTTATGTGGGCGGTTTGGTCCGCGCAGTGGAAGCTGGCTTACTTTCTGACACAGTATTGCCGAGATAGCCATGTGACTTTGGAAGGAAGCTATATTATTCCTGTGCTGCTGTGCCTCTGACATCTTCGCCGAGGAGTTTTCCTTACCATTATACGCTGTGGCGTTTTGGGTGCTGCGGTCACTCATCTAGGAGACCGTCTGTGTGAGGAGAAGTGCGGTCTATGTGGCTATATGTTATCCTTGGCCATCTGGAAGCTTGCATACGTACTTGCTAATATCTTTTGAGCCGTGAAGGAAGGATTGCTGCCATTATATTTGGACTGCCCATATCCCCTCTACAGTTTGAGACTCCGTTGTGTTGGCGCCCAACCATGTGAAATATACTCCCCTTATACAAGGCCAACATGTTTTGATCCAGGTGCATGATTCTGTGTGTGGGTAGTGGATGACAGTGTTGAGGCGGTGGCGCATGTGCGGTGGGGGCCCCCCATTTTTTTAGTAGCACAACGTTGTGTGATTTTATTAATTTTGGTGTAATACTTGGTGCCTTTGAGGGTGTGTGCAATAATCAATAAAGACTTTTTCTATCTCCTTTAACTGCTTTCTGGCTTTACTACTATTAGTAGATTTCTCAATTGTCATAGTGCCGGTCCCACAAGTAACCTTGTCTTTGGGTGTTAATTTGGGTAAATAACAGTATGCAATGTCAAGCAGCTGCTTCCAAGGCCACCAGGATATTATGATGCATTAAAAGAGGCATGGAATCACAGGTCAGGGATGTCATTTTGCCTCTTTATAAGGCACTCTCACCTGGAATATGTCGTCCAGTTCCGGGCACCAGCTCATAGATTCATAGATAGGATGCTATGACTATGGAAAGGGTGCAGGGGAGAACCACCAAACTAATAACAGGCTGGTACAAAAAATGAGAATGCTTGGACTGGGGGAAAACGTGTGCAGATGGGTGGGAAATTGGCTTAATGATTGGAAGCAGAGGGTGGTTATCAATGGTACACACTCAGATTGGGTCACTGTTACTAGTGGAGTACCACAAGAGTCAGTTCTGATATATATATATATATATATATATATATATATATATATATATATATACACATTGGGTATGGATTAAACAGTAAAGTCTCAATCTTTGCAGATGATACTAAGTTGTGTAAAGTAATTCAAACAAAAAAAAAACAAAAAAAAAAAAAAAAACAGCAGGCAGCTACAAACAGATTTAGATAAATTGAAAGCATGGGCAGTTAAATGGCAAATGAAGTTTAACACAGATAAATGTAAGGTTATGCACATAGGAAGGAGAAATCTGTGTCATGATTACACACTAAATAAAGAAACACTTGGTAAAACAACAATGGAAAAGGACCTAGGGGTTTTAGTTGACAATAAGCTCAACTGTAGTAATCAATGCCAGGCAGCTGCTGCCAAGGCAAATAGGATCATGGGGTGCATCAGGAGGGGCATAGGTGCTCATGACCAGAGCATCATTTTACCCCTGTACAAGTCACTGGTCAGACCCCATATGGAGTAGTGTGTACAGTTCTGGGCACCTGTGCTTAAGGAGGACATATCAGAACTGGAGCACGTTCAAAGAAGGGCAACAAAGTTATTAATAAAAGGAGTGCAGGGACTAGAGTACTCTGAAAATTGTCAAAGTTAGGTTTATTTAGTTTAGAAAAAAAAAAAAAAAAAAAAGACACTTGAGGGGTGATCTAATAACTATGTATAAATGTATTCGGGGTCAATACAAAGATCTGTCCCACAATCTATTTATACCCTGGAGTGTAACCATAACCCGGGGGCATCCACTAAGGTTAGAGGAAAGGTGCTTTCTCCACCGACATAGGAGGGGATTCTTCTCTGTAAGAGCAGTGAGACTATGGAACTCGCTGCCAGAGGAGGTAGTAATGATGGATACAGTAAAAACGTTCAAAAGTGGCCTTGATGCCTTCCTGGCATGTAATAACATTTCCAGCTATGGCTACTAGACCACTGGAAGGAGCTAAACAGGCTGAACTGGATGGACTAAAGTCTTTATTTAGCCTTACATACTATGTAATGAAGGTTCTTGGTTATTGGGAAAGATTATGACAATCTATTTAGTCTTGGAAAAAAAGATGACTGGGCAAGGGGGGGGGGGGGGCACGATTAGCCTCCCAGAGAAGCTTGTTACAGCATCAACTGCTGACAGCTTCAAAAAGGATTAGTTGCTTATTTAGAAGAAAAGAACATTAATATTTACTATTAGCCGTTATCAGTACAGAAAATAAAATAACTTCCCTCACCCCAACACACTTAGTTCATACAGTTGAAAAAAAAAACAAAAAACACATGGTTGAACTTGGACACATAACACCTAATGCTCTCTCTCTTCTGAAAAAAAAGTGGGCATGGCCCTTGGATCTCTGATGCTGAATAATAATCAGTTCTCTGTGTTGACAGCAATGTGATGAATCTGGGAGGAGGGACCAGCAATCCTGTCCCGCTCCGCTCTGCTGTGCCAAATGGGGGACGGGATGAGAAAAATGTTATTGGCTGAACCTGTAAACCTCAATATCCGCCATTTCTGCTTAAATTTAAAAACAGAAAATAGTTTAGGACAGTGCCAAATGTAGTCCGACACATTGGTGTAGCACTTAAATGTGTGGCTAAAGAAGCTAAATGGAATCCCTGCTGCACACATTTTGGCATCATCACTTGTATCCTTTGCATGTACACGGTAACACAGCCATTCAGTTGCGGGGGGGGGGGGGCTGCGGGCCATGCAAAGCTGAGTAAGGGGATGAGAGTGATGCCCCCACTGGCGGCGCATGTGCCATGGCTCATTGAACAGGCCAAATGGCGGAGTTTCACACAGCTGGGCATCCCAAGTTGGCTGCTGGACTACTTTAACCATTTCATATCCCTGGAGAGTTTAATCTCATTTTCTTACTACAGAAGGGCATATCATGGCGCAGTGAGACATGGGAGTACTCTGCTGTGGTCAGTCGTGAGACCACTGTGGCTTGCTGTGTTCACCTGTGCTGAGAACTCCAGGAGACAAAGCAGCCATTTTTTCCCAACTGTCCAGGAGAAAAAAAAAAAAATGTGAAAACAAATGTGAGAGCAAACTTTGAAGCCCTACTATTACACAAGAGGCAATATATGAGCTGCCTGCTGCTAACACTATATATAGTTACATAGTTAATACGGTTGAAAAAAAGACATGTCCATCAAGTTCAACCAAGGGTGTTGGGGTAGGGGGGAGTTATTTTTATTTTACTGGGGAAGCTATTTATTTTATTTTTGTCTCTATTTTTATTTTTTATTGATAACCGCTAATCTATAGATGAGCCCCAGGAGGCTCAACCCAAACAAGTGAGAATGGTATGTCACAAATACCTGCGTATTACTGTATAAGACCACTATTCAGGGTTAAGCAGGGAGAAGGGGACCCCAGTAATCCCCCCCCCCCCCAGCACCGCCTAAGACCGAAGGAAAAACTTGGTCTGGGGCCAGCGCTAACGCCTCCACTATCCATAGGCAGCCTTCCATTCCCTGGCAGGCTGCCTCTTCCCGACCGGACCCATAGTGCCTGGCTTACCTAAACCTCAACCATTTAGGAGCTTGTGTAATTTCTGGTGCTCATGTGTTCCTACCTAGGGACAGAGCCATAATCTCGCAGTAGTATGCTGCCTTGAGGATGTTTTGAGAAAATCATGAGAAAAATTTTTTTTCTTCAGGTACCTCCGCCTTTGTTCTCGGTCCCCTTGAGGAAGGGCTATTAACCGCCCGAAATGTCAGGGTATGAACTGACAAACATGTCTGCACTTTATCATCTGTTTCACTGATGAATTGCTGCTAAAAATGCTGGTTCTTTGCTAGGGAATGTTTTAGTGTTTGGTATAGACTTGAACGGATTATATTTTTTTATCATTTGCTGCTAATAGACTACTTGTAGCCACATGCTGCTTGATCTATTTGAAGAGTATTGAATCATGTATATTTGTATGTATAATTGGAGGCTTCTGCCACCTAATGGTAATTTTCTGAATAGCACTGTATTATGTCCCTATGTTTTTTTATAAAATCCAATACTTTGAAAGCATTTAGTGTCAGTGTGTCTTTAAATAAACAATTGTTCTAAAAAATGTGAGTATATACATTCACTCACCTCCTACCAGTCTTAGGGCGCATGCATGCTGACAGCGGCTGGACAAATGCCGCTGGGAATGGGAAGTTCGAGCAGCAGACCCCAACCACCATAGCTAAGAAGCCACCCGAGATGAGCTGGAGTAGCCAATGCAGATGAGCAGCACTGCCGCCAGAACTGCAGGCAGGCCGCCCCGCCACTTTTCTCCTGCCTTTCTGTGCACAAGGGCATTTGGGGGTGCTGGTCTAGGCTCAAATGTTGCCTAGCAACAGGGGAAGAGGGGAGAAGTACAGCCAGGATGTCTTAAAGCAGAGCAATAGTCAAAAATGACAAACCAGACCAAAATGAACAGTGCTCATATGCATCCCTCCCCAGGGCAATTTAGATTGCAGCACATAAAATTATTTTACCTTTTTCTAACTCCTGCTGGGATCAATTTTAAAAACAAAATGGCAGTTCCTGTTTGCAGATGGCCTGCACATCCATGAAGTGCTGCTGGCCTTCCTGTTACTGTGTATTGTCAGTTATGTCAGCAGCATGCTGAGATGTTGGAAGAGGAAGCTCCAAAATGGCTGCTAACTTTATTTTCCAGCTGTGCAATGCTGTTGGTCTGGTTTAAGTAAGTTCTGAGAATCTTACAGGCCCATTATTCTGCAGCATCACAGCTGCAAGGGTCACACCTACTTCAGAAGAGAAACCATAATGTACACCTGTAAACCCCAATATCTCAACCACTTCTTCAATTTAAAAATGGTAAACCATTTAGGACAGCGCCAAATGTAGCCCGATGCAATGGTGTAAATTCCCACAAAAACAACTAGGCTTTAATCAAACAAACATGAAAAGACACCTTTTGACCACCCTTGCAGCCTTCTGTCCCTCACAGCGCATGTTTTCTGGAAAGTCCTTGGCCGGAAGTCCCACCCTCCAGCTCTTGGACATGGCTTTGACTGGTGTCTGTCCTCCTTAGACGTGCACACCAGTCCTCTTCTGTCCTCAGAGATCACGGGATTCAGTTTTTTTTGTTTTCGGCGCGACGGGGTGGGCGTAGCCTCTTTCTTGCAGCCGTCCTCGCACACGTAGAGTAAAAAAAACATGCATATGCTCAGTAGCGCCGCATTAGGTACAGTGATCCCCCCCATGTCCAGTGCTGAATTCAACCACGGCACCTGGTTGTGGGCGTGTGTTTGGGATAACCCCCATACCTGAGGTTTTGTGCGGTCATCAGAATTCCAAGCGGGAGGGGGGCTTGGAATCCTACCAAAGGTCAAAAAATCTAACCAGAAACTACATCTATAAAAAGAAGACAGGACGAGTTGTTGACGTCATGGATATTACAAGTACACTACCTGACCCTTGATCTGAATAGGAATCCCTGGAGCATTAGCCATTACCACAGCAACCCAGACCCTAGCATCCAAGATGGCCACTTTTAAAGGGACTCACCAGTGTCTTTGGCGGGGCGCACCCTGTGGATAAGGCACCTTCCGGGCACCTGGTTGCCCGCACTGTCCAGCCATGGCTTGCCATGATACATGCGCTGGAAGCGCCGGGCTTGGTCCGCCCTCACAGTCACTGGGCAGCAGCAGCTCCCCACGCCGCCATTCTTCCTCCTCTCGGGACGGTGCCGATAATGGAAACAGACGAAGCCACCGCTCTCTGTGAACTGACTGAAATAATGGCGGAGCTGAGCCGAACGAAAACAGTGCGGAATCCCTCCAACGAGAAACACTACCGGGCAACAGGTCTCCGCCATTTTCCCGGAAGTACCCTCACAGCTCACGTGGTGGCCGCCATCTTGCCAGCGGTTCCGTCACATGACTGTCCGCCATCTTACTGAGCGGATCGCTTTGTTGCCTCGTTAGAGCAGCGGTACATAAAACAGCGAACTTTGTGCCCGGGCCACCCATGATGCGGGATGATCTCTGCTTCAGGCCACATACACATCATAAAAAAGCTGATTACATAGCACAATCAGAAGTAACTAATAATACAAAGACTATTGTGATCTGCTTACGACAATGGGGCAGGTGTAATTTACACAGCGCAGTAAAGCAAAGTAATATGTTCGAAAAGAACATTCGAAAGCCTAAACTGTTTCTCCTAATCGTGCTAAAATGCTTATAGGCAAATCAAATTCATGGTAGCACCATAGCGAGAGCAGGGTCACATCCTCCTGCAGATGGAGAACGCTTCCCGGGGTAACTGTAACAACCGCCGCCGCGGCCATTGGCTGGTAGGAGAGGAGGGGGCGGGGCTGGGTGCAAGCAGGAAGCTGTGCAGGCAGCGTGCGGGAGCCGGGCAACGATGGCGGATGATGAACGCTTTGACGCGATGCTGCTGGCTATGGCCCAGCAACATGAGGGCGGCGTGCAGGAGGTGAGCGCTGACACTTCTATCATACACTGAACGTGCCTTTTATATGTGCTGCCACATAACCCACAGATGCCTTTGGCGTGTTTCACTCTGCAGATGCCAATGTAATCTGTGTCATGGCCAACTCTGCAGAAGCGGGGCACCATTGCCGTGGCCCACCCATGCAGAAGCGGGGCACCATTGCCGTGGCCCACCCATGCAGAAGCGGGGCACCATTGCCGTGGCCCACCCATGCAGAAGCGGGGCACCCTTGCCGTGGCCCACCCATGCAGAAGCGGGGCACCCTTGCCGTGGCCCACCCATGCAGAAGCGGGGCACCATTGCCATGGCCCACCCATGCAGAAGCGGGGCACCATTGCCGTGGCCCACCCATGCAGAAGCGGGGCACCATTGCCATGGCCCACCCATGCAGAAGCGGCGCACCATTGCCGTGGCCCACCCATGCAGAAGCGGGGCACCATTGCCGTGGCCCACCCATGCAGAAGCGGGGCACCATTGCCGTGGCCCACCCATGCAGAAGCTAGACGCTGTTGCCGTGGCCCACCCATGCAGAAGCGGGGCACCATTGCCGTGGCCCACCCATGCAGAAGCGGGGCACCATTGCCGTGGCCCACCCATGCAGAAGCGGGGCACCATTGCCGTGGCCCACCCATGCAGAAGCGGCGCACCATTGCCGTGGCCCACCCATGCAGAAGCGGCGCACCATTGCCGTGGCCCACCCATGCCGAAGCGGGGCACCATTGCCGTGGCCCACCCATGCCGAAGCGGGGCACCATTGCCGTGGCCCACCCATGCAGAAGCGGGGCACCATTGCCGTGGCCCACCCATGCAGAAGCGGGGTACCATTACCGTGGCCCACGCATGCAGAAGCGGGGCACCATTGCCGTGGCCCACGCATGCAGAAGCGGGGCACCATTGCCGTGGCCCACGCATGCAGAAGCGGGGCACCATTGCCGCGGCCCACGCATGCAGAAGCGGGGCACCATTGCCGCGGCCCACGCATGCAGAAGCGGGGCACCATTGCCGCGGCCCACCCATGCAGACGCGGGGCACCATTGCCGTGGCCCACCCATGCAGAAGCGGGGCACCATTGCCGTGGCCCACCCATGCAGAAGCGGGGCACCATTGCCGTGGCCCACCCATGCAGAAGCGGGGCACCATTGCCGTGGCCCACCCATGCAGAAGCGGGGCACCATTGCCGTGGCCCACCCATGCAGAAGCGGGGCACCATTGCCGTGGCCCACCCATGCAGAAGCGGGGCACCATTGCCGTGGCCCACCCATGCAGAAGCGGGGCACCATTGCCGTGGCCCACCCATGCAGAAGCGGGGCACCATTGCCGTGGCCCACCCATGCAGAAGCGGGGCACCATTGCCGTGGCCCACCCATGCAGAAGCTAGACGCCGTGGCCCACCCATGCAGAAGCTAGACGCTGTTGCCGTGGCCCACCCATGCAGAAGCGGGGCACCATTGCCGTGGCCCACCCATGCAGAAGCGGCGCACCATTGCCGTGGCCCACCCATGCAGAAGCGGGGCACCATTGCCGTGGCCCACGCATGCAGAAGCGGGGCACCATTGCCGTGGCCCACCCATGCAGAAGCGCCACACCATTGCCGTGGCCCACCCATGCAGAAGCGGGGCACCATTGCCGTGGCCCACCCATGCAGAAGCGCGACACCATTGCCGTGGCCCACCCATGCAGAAGCGGGGCACCATTGCCGTGGCCCACCCATGCAGACGCGGGGCACCATTGCCGTGGCCCACCCGTGCAGACGCGGGGCACCATTGCCGTGGCCCACCCGTGCAGAAGCGGGGCACCATTGCCGTGGCCCACCCATGCAGAAGCGGGGCACCATTGCCGTGGCCCACCCATGCAGAAGCGGGGCACCATTGCCGTGGCCCACCCATGCAGAAGCGGGGCACCATTGCCGTGGCCCACCCATGCAGAAGCGGGGCACCATTGCCGTGGCCCACCCATGCAGAAGCGGGGCACCATTGCCGTGGCCCACCCATGCAGAAGCTAGACGCCGTGGCCCACCCATGCAGAAGCTAGACGCTGTTGCCGTGGCCCACCCATGCAGAAGCGGGGCACCATTGCCGTGGCCCACCCATGCAGAAGCGGCGCACCATTGCCGTGGCCCACCCATGCAGAAGCGGGGCACCATTGCCGTGGCCCACCCGTGCAGAAGCTAGACGCTGTTGCCGTGGCCCACCCGTGCAGAAGCTAGACGCTGTTGCCGTGGCCCACCCGTGCAGAAGCTAGACGCTGTTGCCGTGGCCCACCCGTGCAGAAGCTAGACGCTGTTGCCGTGGCCCACCCGTGCAGAAGCGGGGCACCGTTGCCGTGGCCCACCCATGCAGAAGCGGGGCACCGTTGCCGTGGCCCACCCATGCAGAAGCGGGGCACCGTTGCCGTGGCCCACCCATGCAGAAGCGGGGCACCGTTGCCGTGGCCCACCCGTGCAGAAGCGGGGCGCCATTGCCGTGGCCCACCCGTGCAGAAGCGGGACGCCATTGCCGTGGCCCACCCGTGCAGAAGCGGGGCGCCATTGCCGTGGCCCACCCGTGCAGAAGCGGGGCGCCATTGCCGTGGCCCACCCGTGCAGAAGCGGGGCGCCATTGCCGTGGCCCACCCGTGCAGAAGCGGGGCGCCATTGCCGTGGCCCACCCGTGCAGAAGCGGGGCGCCATTGCCGTGGCCCACCCGTGCAGAAGCGGGGCACCATTGCCGTGGCCCACCCGTGCAGAAGCGGGGCACCATTGCCGTGGCCCACCCGTGCAGAAGCGGGGCACCATTGCCGTGGCCCACCCGTGCAGAAGCGGGGCACCATTGCCGTGGCCCACCCGTGCAGAAGCGGGGCACCATTGCCGTGGCCCACCCGTGCAGAAGCGGGGCACCATTGCCGTGGCCCACCCGTGCAGAAGCGGGGCACCATTGCCGTGGCCCACCCGTGCAGAAGCGGGGCACCATTGCCGTGGCCCACCCGTGCAGAAGCGGGGCACCATTGCCGTGGCCCACCCATGCAGAAGCGGGGCACCATTGCCGTGGCCCACCCATGCAGAAGCGGGGCACCATTGCCGTGGCCCACCCATGCAGAAGCGGGGCACCATTGCCGTGGCCCACCCATGCAGAAGCGGGGCACCATTGCCGTGGCCCACCCATGCAGAAGCGGGGCACCATTGCCGTGGCCCACCCATGCAGAAGCGGGGCACCATTGCCGTGGCCCACCCATGCAGAAGCGGGGCACCATTGCCGTGGCCCACCCATGCAGAAGCGGGGCACCATTGCCGTGGCCCCTCTCCTACCCGCGCAGAAGCGCGACACCATTGCCGTGGCCCACCCGTGCAGAAGCGGGGCACCATTGCGGTGGCCCACCCGTGCAGAAGCGGGGCACCATTGCGGTGGCCCACCCGTGCAGAAGCGGGGCACCATTGCGGTGGCCCACCCGTGCAGAAGCGGGGCACCATTGCCGTGGCCCACCCGTGCAGAAGCGGGGCACCATTGCCGTGGCCCACCCGTGCAGAAGCGGGGCACCATTGCCGTGGCCCACCCGTGCAGAAGCTAGACGCTGTTGCCGTGGCCCACCCGTGCAGAAGCTAGACGCTGTTGCCGTGGCCCACCCGTGCAGAAGCTAGACGCTGTTGCCGTGGCCCACCCGTGCAGAAGCTAGACGCTGTTGCCGTGGCCCACCCGTGCAGAAGCGGGGCACCGTTGCCGTGGCCCACCCGTGCAGAAGCGGGGCACCGTTGCCGTGGCCCACCCGTGCAGAAGCGGGGCACCGTTGCCGTGGCCCACCCGTGCAGAAGCGGGGCACCGTTGCCGTGGCCCACCCGTGCAGAAGCGGGGCACCGTTGCCGTGGCCCACCCGTGCAGAAGCGGGACACCATTGCCGTGGCCCACCCGTGCAGAAGCGGGACACCATTGCCGTGGCCCACCCGTGCAGAAGCGGGGCACCATTGCCGTGGCCCACCCGTGCAGAAGCGGGGCACCATTGCCGTGGCCCGCCCGTGCGGAAGCGGGGGCACCGTTGGCGTGGCCCACCCATTAAAGCGCTCTAACATACATACGGGTGTTACCGCGGCTAAAATTCTAGGGGGGGCATCCAGAGTGCTGGAGCCCCCTGCACATAACCTCCAGAACGCCCTCAAACTGGACCTTCAGCATGATTTGGTGAAAAGCCCAAACCCTTAAAAAAATGATTTCCCAGCATCTAAAATTAATATATTTAAAGTTTTTAGTCAATTATTCTTTCCCCCACTGGGCTGCAACTCTGTTCAGGCCATCTTGCCTCAGAAGCATCACATACTGAAGAGTTTAGAGGGGTCAAAAGTGCAGGGGGCGGGTTATAGCTGTGCTTTGCACAGACAGAGCAGAGCTGGGGTCAGGAAAAGGACAGCAATCCCAGAATGCAGAGCGACACAGTCAGAAGACACTTCCTGTTTGCAGGCTGCCTGATGTTCCATGAGCCACCATTTTGGATGTTTAAAGGCTCATAACGTGCAGTAGATGCAGGTAGGATGGTTTTTAATGTGAGCAATCTGTATGTACAGGGTGTGGGAAACATATAAGATAAACACTTATTCAGTGAAGGTCCGCTTTAAAGCTTGCCTTACAACAAGCTTCCTCCTGGAAGCATGTGGGTAGCGAGTACTGCCATGGTTCTGGATGCTGGAATTGCCTGCTCGTGTGAGTGCTGTGCAGCCAATCGTGACGATGGATTCCTGGCGGAGGTTCTTAGTTAAGGTAAGCTTTACAGGTGGTCTGAGGAGTTATGTGGGGGGTGGGGGGTCCAGCATTCTGGATGCCCCCCCAGACTGTCTTGTAGCAGCAGTACCAGAACCTGTGGAAGAAAACCTGGGATTTTGACATTGGTTCTGTTCCGTTCCCTGTTGGCATTTGGATTTGGGATGCTCCGCAGTGTGAAACCACCAATTGTCCAGTTAAACTCACTTCTACTTGGTCCAACAGCGTATGCACCGGTGCTCAGCCAATGTGAGCCGTTTACTTATTTTGGCAAATGGCTATCATTGACTATAATGGGGAGCGTGCGCTGCTGCATACCCTGCAACTCTGGCCTGCACAGTGTCCCCTGAATAGGTTGCAGTGGGTAGAGAAGGTAAATCTGTTTCAAGAGTGGCTAAGAGTGAAGCCTGTGACGCTGCAGCTGCTAGAGCCACTCCTGTCACGCACAAGCAGTGTCTCTTATATCTAAATAATTCAAAGCATCTGGGCTTGGAAAAAAATAAAGGGTCATTCCAGCCCTTTCCAACATAATAAAGATAACCTCTGCCCCGCCAATTAGCGAATAAGCTCCTGTCATAAATGGAAAAAATATACCTTAACCCCGAATCCAGCCCACAGAAAGCTCACTGCCATCTTCCCTGAAGTTCCGGAGAGCGCCGCGTCTTCACTTGGAGTGGATGCGCGCGTGCGATGTGGAGAGCTTCAGGAAGACAGCGGCCGACTTCGGGGACTGGATTTGGGGTTAAGGTGAGTGTTTTTTTTTTCATTAATTACACAAGCTTAATCGCTATTTGGCGGGGGGTTATTTTAATTTTGTTGGAAAGAGCTGGAGTGGCCCTTTAAAACTGCAAAACCTGTACAGGTGAGTGATAACACATATCTATGCTCCCTTGACTTTTTTTTTTTCTTTTTGTGCAGCTTGTGAACACATTCTTCAGTTTCCTCAGGAGAAAAACTGACTTCTATATAGGTGGAGATAGTGGATCAGCTGAAAAGGTAAGTAGCCTCCATGTTCTTTATTTAAACTGTAACAAAACTTTATTTAAACTATCCCAGGTTTTGGTCCTTTCCCCGGTGGCATGCTGATTTGAGATTAAAAAAGTGGGAGTGTGGCCCTTGGATCTGCGATGAATTTGGAGGGGCGGGAGGAGGGGGGGGACCAGCAATCCTGTCCCTGCCGAGCTGATTGGGGGACAGGATGAAAGAGAATATCATTGTCTGAACTGTGAACCCCGATATCTGGCCATTTCTGCTTCAGTTTAAGAAGGGAAACCGTTTAGGACAGTGCCAAATATAGCCAACGCAATGGTGTCACATTTACCTTTGCCTACAATATCACTTTAACAGACAACCTGTTTTATTCCAGCTAATCAATGAGGCTTTTAACCACCATAGTAAATTAGCCCGAGCAGCGAAAGAACAGAAGGAAGCTGAGCAGCGAGAAAGAAATGCTGCAAAGAGCGAGCAAGCCTCCCAGCAGAGGACTACGGAACCTGAAGAACCAAGGATCAAAGAGATCACAGATGAAGAGGCAGATAAAATTCAAAAGGAAATTGATGAGGTACTATATAATGAAGATTAGCATGCAGTAAGCAAACATGTTGTCCAGCATTCCTGCAGTTTTATCAATGTTTGGACACATTTGTTAGAATATAAGAATATCTAGATTATGGGTAATGTTCAGAAAGGTTTAGCTTTTTTATATGTGCCCCTTTGTAGTACCATGCATTTCATTGATATTATCTACAAGACAGAATTTTGTTTTTTTTGGGGGGGGGGGTGCTTTGTCAGTTTTTTTTTACAGTGTTGGCACAATTGTTTTCTATTTATAAATAAATACTATGTGTTATGTTGATTGGGTAACATACATTGAGTAGATAAACAATGCTCATTTACTGTAAAACCACAAAACCTAACTTTTCCACTTTCTCCAATTGCTCTGATGATTATGACACTCTTAACAAATGCATTCCTTTCATTTTGCCAATAATTGATGCCACTAAGAAACAAAACACTGTACAATGGGTGGATAGGCCATGCTCCTCTGTTGCATCACTACTGTCCCCATGAATTAAACAAAAACATAGATCCATGTGTGATGTGTGTCAACTGCACCCCATAGCTTCCCCACTTCAGATTAACCCCTCAGACCCCCCCCCCCCCCAAAAAAAATGCATAGTAAACATCCCCCCCCCCCCCAGAGCACATACAGTTAATTTGCAGAATGCATCTGCAAACCCCCCTCCCCCACTATTAATATGCATAGTGGCTAGTGCCCCCCCTCCTCTCCAATAGTATACATGCAGAGTGGCTAGAGGTCCCCTACCCTCTGGTAATTAATATGCTGAACAAGCAGCAAGCTAATTCATGGGATGTGTAGCAGTAGGGTGAAGTAGGCAGGCAAGTGAAAAATTGGCTATATAGTGGAGGAATAGGTTGGTGGGCAGACAGATAGGTAGTCAGGTAGGTGAGTGGGCTGATGTGTCGCTGGGTAGGTAAGCAGGTGAGTGGGCATGTATGTTGGTGAGTGAGAAGTTAGCTGATGGATTGGTCAGTAGGTAGGTAGGTGAGTGGGTGGGCGGGTAAATAGATGGGTAGGTGAGTGGATATGTAAGTTGGTAATTGAGAGGTAAGCTGTTTGGTAGGTAAGTGGATGGGTTGCTAAGTAAGTAGGGCAGTGGGTAGGTGATCTACCTCTCTAGCCCAAATCTCTCTTCCCTCCTCTCTCCTTTCTGACTAACAGCCGTTTCTTCCTTCATGACATCTCGCTCCTTTAAACTGAACATGGACAAAATAGAACTGGTCATTTTCCCACAATCTCACTCCCCTCCCCTCTCACCACAACACCACAATCTCAATAACTGCAACTCCTCAAGCTCGGTGCCTGGGCGTCATTCTGGAATCCTCTTTCTCATTCACACCTCACATTTACTCCATAGCCAACTCCTGTCGCCTTCAATTCCAAAATATCTCCCTCATCCGTCCCTTCCTCTCACCTGAAGCCACTAAAATGCTAGTGCACGCCCTGGACATATCCCGACTGGACTACTGCAACACCCTCCTCTGTGGTTTTCCAACAAACAGACTGGCTCCCCTCCAATCTTTTCTAAACTCTGCTGCTCTCCTCATCCACCTCTCCTCTCGCTTCTCCAGCGCTGCCCCCCTCTGTCAATCCCTCCACTGATTACCTGTCTCCCAGAGTTCAGTTCAAACTTCTAACACTAACCTGCAAAGCTCTCTCTAACCAGGCCCCTCCCTACATTTCATCTCTCATCCAGCGTTACCAACCCAAGCGCAACTTCCGCTCTGTCTCTGACATTCACCTGTCTTCTTCCTTGGTTACCTCCTCGCACTCCCGACTTCAAAATTTCTCCCGTGCCTCCCCACTTCCCTGGAATGCATTTCCCTGCTCAGTCCATCACTCCAAGCCTTTAAAAGTGCCCTCAAAACTCACTTTTTTCAGACAAGCATATAACCTGGCTTAAACCGGACCTTTACCATTATTTATTGAAAAGCCCAAACCCTTAAACTATTCCCCTGCATCTAAAGTTTTTAGTCACTTACTCATTATTCTTTCCCACACTGGGCTGCAACTCTGTTCAGGACTTTAGGATATGGGCGCCACCATCTTGACTCAGAAGCATCACACTTACTGGGGAGAGTGGGATAAAGTACAGGGGGGCAGGTTATAGCTGTGCTTTGATCAGACAGAGCAGAGCTGGGGTCAGGAAAAGGTCAGCAATCCCAGAATGCAGAGCAGCGCAGTCAGAACGCACTTCCTGTTTTCAGGCTGCCTGACGTTCCATGAGCCGCCATCTTGGATGTTTAAAGGCTCATAACATGCAGTAGATGCAGGTAGGATGATTTTTAATGTGGGGAATCTGTATGTACAGGGTGTGGGAAACATATAAGATAGACTCTTATTCAGAGTGAAGGACCGCTTTAAGCAACTCCTATAACCTTCAAATGGCACATGCAGCCCAACTCAAACTCTACCACTTGTGATCCCTACCTTTTGTTTCCACCCCCCATCCTTTAGACCAGCGGTACTCAACTGGCGGACCTGGGTCCAAATGCGGACCTTGGTGCCAAATTTCCGTCCCCTGCCCTGACAGCCCTGCACTCAGTTGCTTCTGTGTTGCCATACTCAGCGCTGCCCCCTTTACTTGATGTAGTGCTGTAGTGTCTCCCTGCCTGCCTGGCACCTAGCATTGCAATATGAAGTACTGGACGAGCGGGAAGTGGCATTGCAAGGTACACACAAACAAGGTACACTCGGCCCCATCCCCCAGCTTTGTCCCATCAATCCCACCCATTCCTATAAGCCCCCCCCCCCCCCCCCCCTCCCAGGTGCAAGGATTTCTAACTATCCACCCCTCTGCCCGGACCTTCGGCTGTCACCAGATGCCTGTAGCCTGTATATGGATCTTTACAAGAAGTGGATGAGTACCCTTGCTTTAGACTGTAAGCACACAAGGTCAGGGCTCTCCTTCCTATTGTCTCCTGTGCTCACAACACCTGGTTTGAACTTCTGTTTTATCTTGTCTGTAATCCTACCTTGTAAAGCACTACAGAAGATGATGGCCATATATAAACAAACAATAATAATAGGTGATTAGGCAGATATATAGGTAGGCATGAGCAGATAAACTGGCCGAGCAGCAGCATATTCCCATGCTGACATCTTCTACAGGGCTGCAGCTCTTTGTGTTGCCAGGTCTTCCCTCAGCCAGGCTTTCCTTTTTCCTCCGCAGGTCAAGCCGCTGGGTTCTGATCCCAGTCAGCCTTCCTTCCACTGCTAGGTCCTTTCTCCGCTGAGCTCTCATCCAGTGCTGCAGCTTTCCTCTTTGTCAGGCTCTGATCCACTGCTGCCATACTCTCCATTGCCACCAATTCAGCTGTCAGTCTAGTATAGGAGCTTGCTGACTGAGGTAAAGCAGTCGTTGGATAACAGGCCCAGCGGTGGTGGTTCCCAGCCCTTGGGGGAGGCTACGAAACACAGGTCAGTGTGGGAGCGAGATGGCTAGGTGAGTAAAACAGAATGCTTAACAAAGCCTGACCCACTCTGCACAGTCAAACAGTCAGAGGATAAGCATTGTTTGCAATGTGAGGTTTAGTCTTCATAGAAGATAAAGTTTATTTAACATTTACTGCATTTTTTAGACTGTCTGAAAACACCTGAAATCCATACGGCATAAATAATGCCTCAATTGTATTAACAATTTGATTAAAGCAAAGCCTAATGTATGTCTTTTTATTTAGAAAAAAGCAAAAGAGCAAAATAAACGTGCTGCTGACCATGAAGAAATGTCAGAAGTTAAAAAGGTAGCTATATTTTAAAAGCATTTAAAAATGACTTTCCTGCTTTATTTTAAATATGTATTTCTGATTTTTTTTTTCTTCTTGTGTGTACCCTATGTAGCAAGTCCAAAAGGATTTCTTAACAAATTAACCCCTTGGGGGGGCTAAATGCTGACCGTATGTATAGAGAGGGGCAAGCGAGGGGTAAATGCAAACCGTGTGTGGGGGGGGGGTATAAAAATTGGTGGAAAAATGGAGTGAAAAAGAGTAAGACAATGTGGAAAGGCAAGCAATATATATGGAAGATATATATGAGGGATGAAAAAGAAAGAGAGAAGGGAATAATGGGTGGTGGGGAAGGGGAGAGAAAGAAGTAGGGGGTAAATGAAATAAATGTGGGATAGAAAGAAAACAGAAGAAGCCCGAAAGTGGTGAGTATCCCAGCACCTGGTTTCATATTTTAATGGCGTCGATACGCAGCTGGGCAATCTGGGTAGTGCTGCATCGCTGCTAAGTAGTACTGCAGAAATGCGGGAGTACATTGCTGGCTGCCGGGTGGCATCTTTCATTCACCAGCACTTTGCATTCCCTGACAAACCCCCGCTGAGCTTGCTCCTTTCTGCTGACTCCTTTTTTTCTGTCTCCAAAACAAATCCATTTCGGAGGGGACTGTTACACTGAAAAATGCATGGAGGAGTCATCCTCGACTGCTGAGGAGGCCCAGCAGAAGGGAGAGTTCACTGGGTCTGATAAAGAAATATAAAGCAGACTGAATAAAAGATGCAGCCCCTCGTATTCAGCATGGTGAGAACAGAATCAGGCTAATTTAACCTTTTCCTGGAATGTCCCTTTGAATTTCCAGTCCAGGCTCACCTTTTTTCCCCCCACAGCTCTGCCATACTTATCAATGAGGGAGAATGAGCAATTCCGTCCTGCATCGCTAAGCAAACATGGTGTCCCCTAACATTCCTACTCCATTTATTGCAATTGAGGGTGTGTGCTAAACTTGCTTTAGGAGTCCCCCCTGCATTGCAATTAATAGCCTTGTAGGTTCATAAACAAGGCTTCATAGATGCCTCCATGAGAGGCTGCGAGCGCCGGAGGATGGAATTGCTGGCTTCCGGCACTGCACTTGCGCTGAGGAGCTGCAGGTGAGTATAGAGTTTTTTGTTTGTACTGTGAACCAGCATGAAGATACCGAGTATGTGGAACAGGGGAGTCATTTCTTAGCTTCCCAGGAAAGTAACGTTAATCATACAATACTAGTAAGAGATTCTTTTTTTTCTCCCTTTGTTGGTCAGGACAGCCCTCGGAGAAAATGTCTGCACTCCATGGGAGGAAACACAAACTGAACAGAGGTTAACACCCCACCCCTTCCTTTCCACCTCAGTTCTTTGCATTTCCTCCCTACGGAACCACTGGACAGATGGGCTAAAACCAATTTGTTTTTTTAATTTATTTTTTTCAGCTCCAGGAGCCCCTAGAGGGGCCCGTTGAGCCCCCGACCACTTTATCTTCGGGTGTAGTTCATCCGAGGTGCAGAGATGGGCAGGGTAGTTCCTCATGGTCAGACAGAGCACGAGTAGTATGCTGTCCTAGTGCTCTGTCCCCTTTTAAATCCCAGGCAAATAGCGGCTATTCCATTTGCCCGAGGGATCCTGGGCTGGCTTACCAGAGCCTCCGGTCAGTGATGGCGGCGGTCCTTTTCCCTTGTCTTTCCGGGAAGCAGAGCAAGGAAGGAGGAGGGGACTTGCTGCTGCTGACCTGGTGGCGCTCTGACAGCTTCACAGACTGGAAGGGATTCCAGATGACGCAGGACAGAGGCAGCATCACAGCAGCGCAGTGGCGACTCATCAGCTGCCCACAGCAGGAAGAAGCCTCCGTTCTCAGCCCACTAGAGGACAGCGATCTTGGGCAAAGTAATCCAGGTGCAGGCAGCGTATCACGTATCGTATAGAGTCTATGGTGGCAAGGAGGGGTTATAACTCTTGTATCCACCCCATGTGCTTGAACTTATTATCCACACATAATTTCCCAGCCACCAATTCTCAAGAATAAACTACCAGATAGCAGATAAAGCAATGCTTTTCAATCCTTCTCCACCTCGGCCCTCGTCACCACCACAGTCTCCTCGTTGTCTCACCGTCAGAGCTTCTCTTCACACGGCCGGGGAACAAAGTGGCGGGCAGAACCCGTATATGGAATGCGGTGTGGAGGGATCTTTTGTAACTGGCTTCCCCTTGGGGTTATCATAAATGCACTTTACTGTGAAACTCTGGTGAGCATTTTTAGATCTCTGTGCGCATATTTTTTTTTTTTTTTTTTTTTTTTTTTTTGCAATATATTTTTATTAGATTTTCAAGTAAGCACAGAAATTATACAGAGAAAATGGAAAATAAAAAAAAAAAAAAACATACATGCACAGATACTGAACAGGGCATACATGGCATCAATTCAAGACACTTCAGATCTTTGTTTATTATCCAAGGGGCTATAGTCCCCTGTCCCACGGCCTATTAATTAATACCCGTGGGTGGGCTGTGAGAGTAAAGTTGTCAGCGCTAAATAATGCCCATCGCATGGGCCAGCCAGAAAATTTACGAATCACCCCTGTCACCAGACGGCCCTCTAGAGTGTCTCCAGGTCTGAACTGTCACATCCAACCCGCCCGCCCCTCAAGGAGAGAGCGGGAGAGGAGGACATGCCCTGAAAAGTGCGAAACAGGAAAAGAGAAAGGAGACAAAGAAAACAAAGAAACTAAGAGAAGGAGATAAAGAAAAAAGAAAAACAAGGAATCCGTACCCCCTCACCCAAGCACCGAACCTCACCCATTTCCCCCAGGACGCCCCCATGCCCCCCACTCCTTCTATTGACCACTAAATATCCTTCAAGAGATCCTGAAAGTCAGGAGCTTTTTTAGAAACTTCCCAAACCACCCATACCCCTGAGTACTTCTGGGTTCCTCCATCAGTTCTCTCCAGGGCCAGCTCCTCCATCCTTCTAATATTCTCCACCTCTCCGTACCATTCCAACAAGGATGGGGCAACATTAGTCCGCCAGTGACGAGGTATCACAGTCCTAGCCGCTGTGAGAAGGTGTCTCAGGAGTCCCCTCCCCCCCGCCTCCACCGACCCCGGAAGCATAGACAGAAGGGTCACCTGGGGAAGATTAGGGACGCTCTGGAGCGTCAAAAATGCAAAGATTCCCAGCACCCTTTCCCAGAAGGTCCTGACCGCTGGGCACTCCCACCAGATATGAGTAAGTGTCCCCGGGGCTTTATTGCACCTCCAGCAATCCCCTGATTCCGCACCCCCAAAACGTACCAGGTCCGCGGGGCATCTATACCATCTGGACAATAGTTTGTAATTCTTCTCCTGAGCCCTGCATGCCATAGAGAATCTGTGAGTCAAGATAAAGGATTTCTCCCACTCACACGTCTCAAATGACTGTCCCAATTCCTCCTCCCACCTCCTACAGAACTGAGGAAGCTCCCCTCCCTCCCGGAGAATCTTGTAAAGACCAGAGATTACATGTGTGGGGGGGGTCGGAGCCTTAAGAATCTTCTCTAGCTCTGTGAGGGGGCGGGACAACACCAGTCTGGGGGTAAATGAGTTAACAAATGCCTCCAGTTGGGCATGCAGGAGCCAGGACAATCCACGCCCACCCAAGCCACGCCCCCGGAGGTCCGCAAGGGCGGGAAGGCCAGACCCAGAGACCACGTCCCCCAGCCCCACATTCCCGGTGGAGTTCCAGATGAGAAATGTTGAGACGCCCACCCCAGCAGGAAATGCCGGGTTGTCAAATAGAGGGGTAAGGGGGCCCGGTCTATGCGAGATCTTTTTCTGTTTTATGATCCTGTCCCATATGGCCAGCAGGGGACCCACCAGATATGGGAGCTCCTGTCTCCCAGGGCGACGGGATGGCTCCACCCAAGGCAAGGCTGTCAACCCAAGTGGGGAGATGTCCCCCTCGAGAGTCACCCATCGCTTACTCTCCCTGTGGTGGAACCAATCCGTGAGCCGCACCAAGACCGCCGCCGCGTGATATGTCTTAAGGTCTGGGACTCCCAGCCCCCCCCTGGACTTTGGTCTACACAATGTATCCCTCTTCACCCGGGGCCTCCTGCCGCCCCAGATGAACTTAAAGAAGGCTGCCTGGAGCATCTTGAAAAACCCTCGCTCTGGAGCAATCGGTAAGGCCTGGAATACGTACAGGAAACGAGGTAACACATCCATTTTCAGGATATTAATTCGACCGAGCCAAGAGTATTGTTTCCGCCCATACGCCTGGAGACTGCTCAGTGTGGCATTTAGGAGCGGGGCATAGTTTAACCTATACAGTTTCCCTAAATCTGTAGATATCCTAACCCCCAGATATTTTATTGATTCTGTCTTCCATTTGAAGGGAAAGTTCGCCTCTAGCAATTGTTGTGCCTGTGTTCCCAGAGAGATATTCAACCCCTCTGTCTTGGACAGGTTAACCTTAAAGTTACTGAGTTGACTGAATCGGTCGAACTCTGCCAAAACAGAGGGGAGGGAAATGTGGGGAGAAGTGATATATAGAAGCAGGTCATCGGCAAACAGGGAGAGTTTATATTCCTCCGCACCACAAGCTATTCCCTTAATCGACGGGTTGGCCCTTAATGCATTAGCAAGATGCTCCATCACTAGAACATATAGTAAAGGGGACAGAGGGCAACCCTGACGCGTGCCATTTCTGATTTTAAACGGTCCCGAAAGATTTCCATTTATTTTCACCCTAGCGGTGGGATCCCGGTAGAGGGCCATGATTCTCCCCACCATTACCGGGCCCATCCCTGCCTGCACTAAAGTGGCCCTCAGGAATCCCCAATGCACCCTGTCAAACGCTTTCTCTGCGTCCACCGCCAACAGACAGGCCGGTATCTTCCGTGACTGGGCATAGTGCATCAGAGAAATAGTTTTAATAACATTATCCCTAGCCTCCCTTCCTGTTACAAATCCCACCTGGTCATTGTTGACCCATGAAGGGAGTAGGGGCTGGATCCTATTGGCGATAATTTTGGCATATAACTTAACATCGATATTAATTAGCGAGATTGGCCTATAACTGCCAGGCAAGGATACATCCTTATCTGGTTTTGGGATAACCGCAATATGGGCTTCCAGGGCCTGTCTCGGGAAGGGATTACATTCAGAGACTGAGTTAAACACTTTCACCAGAAAGGGGGCGATCAGGGGCCCCAAGAGTTTGTAGAACCGGGGAGTGAACCCGTCAGGGCCGGGACTTTTTCCCGCTGGGGTCTTCCCTATGGCATCTGTCACCTCCTCCCGCTTAATGGAGTCTTCCAGGGCTTCGCTTTCCCCCAAGGGTATGATGGGCAAGGCCGTCTCCTCTATATATTTGTCGATCAGAGCAGCAGAGTCCTGCCGCATCCCACAGTCGGCTGATCCATCAATATTGTAAAGAGCAGAGTAGAAGGTCTGGAACTCATTGGCAATCAGTGGGGTTTTATGCACTTCTGTTCCTCCCACAGTTCTAATGCTGGGAATGAATGCACAGCCCTGCCTCGGGTGCAGCGACCGAGCCAACATCCTCCCACACTTGTCTGAGTGCTCATAGAAATGGGCTCTGCACCTGTCTCGAAACCCGAGGTAACACTGATCATACAAGCCTCTCAGCTTCTGCCTAGCTTCCAACAACTCCTTCAGATCTGCGTGACTAGACGAGGACTTATGTGCACTCTCCAATTCGTTAATCCGACCCAATGTAACTTTGATCTGCTGCGCCCGCTCCCTCTTGAGTCTAGCTCCATGCTTAATAAAGATCCCACGCAGCACGCACTTAAGCGCCTCCCACTGGATTGGCAACGGGGTATCGTCGCTGCAGTGGTCGAGATGGAAACCAGCTATAGTGGCTTTGATTTCTGTCATACAGGTGACATCCTTCAGTAGATTGTCATTAAGGCGCCAAGTGTACTGCCTTGGGGTCGCATGTAGGATTGGGAGGGTCAGGAAGACAGGCGCATGGTCAGACCAAAGAATCTGCCCAATCGAGGCCACCGGGTCTCGTGCAAGGGCATGGTGGCTGAGGAAAAAATAGTCCAGTCGGCTATACATGTTGTGGGTGTGGGAATAAAAGGTGTAATCCCTCTCCCCCCCATGCAGCACCCTCCAAACATCTACCACCTGCAGGGCCTGGAGGGCTCTACGGAGTTTGTTGAGTGCGGAATGGGAGACCCCCGATCTGCCCTGAGAGGAATCCACCCTCGGATCGATTGTCAGGTTGAGGTCCCCCCCTACAATCAAGGTACCCTCAGCGAACTCCTCTAATGCTCGCAACATCCCCAAACCTGCCTCCACCTGTCCCTGGTTGGGCAGGTAAAGATTAGCCAGGGTGTACCTCGCTTCACACAGCACAAACTTGAGAAATAGAAATCTACCCTTCGGGTCCGATTTGGCCTCCACTTGCTCCAGGGGGACGTTCTTGTGTATGGCTATAGATACTCCTTTGGATTTATTAACGGGGTTGGGGCTGTGGAACCAACGGTCATAATGTCTGTTTTTGATCTCTGGCATCTTCCCCAGGCAAAAATGTGTCTCCTGAAGCATGACCACATCTACCCTCTCTTTATGGAAGCCATACAAGATTTTCGCCCTCTTCTCAGGTACATTGAGCCCCTTAGCGTTAAACGTGCATATTTTAAGGTCAGCCATCAGGAGAAGGTGACACGTGGGGCGGCTACACAGCTACCAGGGGTCGCTATGCCCTGAGTATATCTACCGTGGCTAGTGTTCAGGGCTGGGGCCGGGTCCCCCAAGAAAGAGGGGAAGAGGATAGAGACAGATAAAACAGAAAGACGAAGAGAGAGAAAAAAAAAACTAAAAGGAAAATATAAAGGAATAAGGTGTCTCTCCTGGCCAAAGCCCGGCGAGACCTAACCTTTAGAAAGCCCTCCCTACAGGGGAGGCAAATTAAACTAATAGGCAGGAACTAAATCCCCTTGCCTGCGCAGATCCTGGCAGGTCAAGACCCTACAGGATGGCACGGCAACCTATTGGGGGAAGTAGCCTCGCAACGACAGAGCGTGCTTCCGATAGCCCTTTATTAGGTTTCGGACCCCTCTTCATCATGTCAGGTAAACAGGCAACTATCACGTCTGCTGGACCCGATTTCTGTGCAACCCCCCACCCCTCCCTAGCCTCCCACTCCCCCAGAATCACATTGGCTATAGTGCAGAAACAACTGTTATTAGCAAACATTTGAACTTAAACTTTAAACTTAACTAAGGTATTAACAAACATCGCTATGCTTCCGGGCTCGCGTGGCCCCAGCCCCACCGACCGGGAACGGTGGGCCACCCCCCCTCCACCATCCGACCCAGCATTCAACGGATCGAAGAGAGAGGACGGCCCCCCCACCAGCCAAGCGTCTCCTCCAGACTGGAGCAAGGGCAACCAAGGCACGGAGAGTGAAACATTAAACAGGTCCAATTCAACAAGACATAACGCCCATCCACAAGGCCCCCCAGCATCTCAGTGGCTGAAAGTTCAGGAGTAGACAGTGTCTCCTAGTGGTGCCGCACGTAAAGAGACAAACGGGGGATGGCAATAACGAAGAACAGGATCTCAGAGAACTGGGTTTCTCCGGGGCCCGCCCCCACCCCGCTCGCGATGGAGATCTGGGATCCTCCTGGGCACGTCTCCGCCCCGCTCACGTACCCACCTAGGCCGCCTAGGAGCCCTCTGCGGCAGCGGGGGTGGCGGGTTGAAGTCCAGCCAATCCGGGATCGGGAAGGCCTCCAGTCCTAAGAATAAAAACATGCTGGGCAGGTCCGCCTTACTTCGTAGGGCAAAAACAGAATTGTCCTTGCGAATAATGAGATGGAAAGGGTGGCCCCATTTATATGAGGCCCCTACTTCCCGCAGCTTGTCAAGCAGAGGTCGGAGTATTCGTCTCATCTGCAGGGTACGGCGCGACACATCCGGTAGTATTGTGATCTGTGACCCCCTCCAATCAAACCTGCCTCTCTCCCAGGCCCTTCGCAGGATGTCCTCTTTAACGCTGAAAAAGTGGATCCTACACAGGACGTCTCTAGGGGCCTGCGGGTCTCCGGCCGGGCGACCCACCACTCTATGGATCCGGTCGATGATCACCTCCACATCCAGGGGTCTCCCCAGCAGGGAATTAAACAGTTCCGTTGCTGAGGAACGCAGTGCCCCTGCTTGGACCGACTCAGGGATGCCACGAATCTTCAAGTTGTTGCGCCTATTTCTATTTTCCTGGTCGTCCACCTGGAGCCGAAATTCGGTCATTTGTTGATGATGTATTGCTTGCATTCGTTCTAAGTTTGATAGTCGGGTCTCGTGGTCATCACGGGAGTCTTCGAGGGTGGCGACTTTGGTTTCTAGGGCAGACGATTTCTGCTGAATATCCTCAATTTCCCTGCGCAGCGCCCTCTCGATTCTGGTCGCTACTGCCTCCAGGTCCGCCTTAAGCTCTGATTTCGTCGGCAGGTATTGTAGAATAGCTTGGATACTAGGATCAACAGTTGGAGTTGCATATGTTTGATCGACGGGAAGGGACCCCAAAGGCGACCCAGGGGAAGAGCTGGCCAGGGAAACATCCACACGTCGAGGGGGGCTCACATCGGTATCTCTCGAGACTCCTCCACCCTCCTGACCAGGGGCAGTGCTGTTCACAGAAGCAATGCTGGATACCGATGACCACTCCAGGTCGTTGTGCCCGAGACCCCGCAGGTGTCCATACTGGGGGCTGTTGCTGGGACCGGGGCTAACTGGGGCGGGATGGAGATCCACCTGCACCAATCTTTTTTTTGTAGGGGTTAGGGTGGTTGCCCCAGCATATTGATTATTTATGCCGGCAGGGGAGTTCCCCCTTAAGGCCGGTGACACGGGCCCTCCGGGAGATGACAACTGCCCACTGCCACTTCGCCTTATTACAATGGGACCCGCCGGGGAGTCCTCCATTTGTGGTGCCAGTCCGCCTCCCCCTCCAGCCTCATACACGTGCCTGGCGTGGAAGGGGGACATGCAGCTGTCCGCCTCAGGCTCTCGCTCCTTGCTGCCTGCACCGCCGCGGCCCCTCACCCCGCCTCCGCAGCTCACCTCAGAGCCGCCGCTGACTTCACTCCCCAGGGCTTCTTCTCCACAGCTGCTCCGATACACGGCGGCGGGAGGCCGCCCTCGCCCTCCGCCGCTCAGTTCAGCTTCCCGGCCGGCCGCGCCAGACACCCGCACCTCCGCTCCGACGGCACACAGGACCTCCTCGCCTCCCGCGCCTCCAGCCTCATTCAGGGTAGGTCTCAGGGTGTTCTCCGCGGCGCTCACCTCTCGGGAAGCCTCGGGGGAAAGGCTTGCCCCGGCGCTCCGACCAATCCCTGTCTGCCCGCAGGGAGCATGCGGCTGGTCCGTCGCCATCTTGAACGGCTGATCCCCAAGCCCCGGCTGGGCTTTGGGGGGAAAAAAGGTGCCGATGGTGGATCTTGGGGTTCCTTTGGGGTTGCCCCCCGTCCTCCTCTTCTTACCGCCCCTCATCAGGCTAAATAGGGGAAATATAGGGGTACTGATCCACTTAAAAAACTAGGGCTAAACGGGAGCTCTCCAAAACGTGCCCTCACTCTCTCATGTCGTAGCCACGCCCCCTCTGTGCGCATATTTTAAGCTTTAACAGTGTTGTGCTATGTGATGTTTTTGTGCTTTTTACTTTATTAGCTGCGTGCTGCTACATTTAAATTGAGTGATTTTAAACAAACCACTGGCTGGAAATTAATGAGCGAGTATATCCAGGAAACACAAATTATATTAGATATTCCTAGTGTATCTAAGTGGAGATAAATTCACCCACCCGTGGAGTGGAGTCTCTGGAAAAGTGGCACCGAGGTGGAGGATGATTGAAAAACAAGCTTTATCTGCTATATGATACGTTTATTCTTGAGAATTGGTGGCTGGGAAATCTCGTGTGGATAAGAAGTTCAAGCACACTGGGTGGATACAAGAGTTATAACCCCTCCTTGCATCTATAGACTCTATATCTCATCATTCCTGTAATAATGTGGTTGTAAAGTATTGTGTTTAATATGTTGATCAACATTTTTAAAGTTACATTTTAATCGATTATTGCGCAGGATTGAGATTTTTGAACGATAAGATCAAAACCTCAGATTCTTCCATTTGTGCATAACATTCCCGGCGCATGAGTGATTGGTTATATTTAATTTTTTATTTTTTTTTCTCAGCTTGGTGTATTATTGTTATGAGCTCGACCCGATAAGATCTGTAGATCAGATCGTTTTTTTAAATGTAAAAATCCTGTTTTATGCTTTGCGTTTCTGTTGAATCTGGGGGTATATATACATAACTTTGGTATTGTATTTTGTCCTTTTAGTCTAAGCCACCCAAAGCAAATGATAAGGATAGAGACAATGACCACCCAAAAGACAAGTTCAAGGATCCTAAACTTATTAGACGCTCTGAATCCTGTAGCATTACACTTCCGGGTACCTGGTAGAAGTCTGTCTGTCTTAGCCTTCAGCTAAGACTGGGAGAGGAGACTTCAGGGAGATGTTAGCCATGAGGAATGAAATTACCTCGATGTTTGAGGTCTATAGGTCCTTTAGGCCGCACCCAGGGGTATCCACTGCTGGCACACTCATCCCCCAAACAGTGCAGTTAACTCAGGGTTCTGTTCATTTTGAATCCGGATCAGAGGTAGTGGCAGAGAGTGCGAGTGAACGCTCACCCAAGGACTCTATTAACGAGGGTATGCTGTGGGATTATAATGACGAAAGGGCCTCTGGGCCCCTGCCAGAGGATTTGGCAGGTTTTGATACACATGTATGATACTTGGGGAATCAAGTGTGAGGATAACCCCTCTTCCATCCAAGATACCATGTATAAGAAGTTTTTGAAGAAAAAATCCAAAACATTTCCTGTCTATTTGGCACTTAAGGATATTAAGTTTGAATGGAAGTACCCCGATATATATATATATATATATATATATATATATATATATATATATATATATATATTTTTTTTTTTTCATGCCAAGCTCACTCAAACGGAAGTATCTCTTTCAGGAGCAGGTCATGAAGCCTTGGAGCAACTGTCCAAAATTAGATGCACCACTGGGTCAGATGTCCAGAGCGGCTGATCTAAGTTTCAAAGATATGGGGGCAATGCGTGATCCAATGGATCGCAGTACAGGGAGCACCCTAAAGAGAGCATGGGATGCTCCTTCACATTTAGACCTGCTCTGGCAGCTGCCGGTGTCATCAAAAGTATAGAAGCATGGCTCAATAAACGTAAGGGTTATTTAGAGTATGACACTCTTAAGGAAAGAATTCTGGAAACCTTACCTACTCTCCTTAGAGCTGTTTCTTTCCTAGCTAATGCCTCAGAGGTAACCATCAGTGACACAGCTAAGTCAACTGCTTTGTTAGCCTACACCAGAAGGGCACTTTGGCTTAAAACATGGTCAAGTGACCTGGTTTCCAAAGCTAAGCTGTGTGACTTTGCATTACATGGTAATCTCCTGTTGGGAGAAAACTTGGATACTATTCTCCCTCGTTCTAGTGAAGCAGGTAAGACATTTCCAAATAGGAAAGGAAAGTTTCGAAACCGCATTAATACTGTAAACACTTTCATAAGGCATTTTGAGGGCAGACAGAATGGGCAGAAGTAAAGATGGACACAGACAAGGCCTCAGAGAACGGGTAGTTTGCTCTGCAAACCCCCAGAGGGACCTAAGTCTCAGTCCTGACAGAGAATCCCCAGTGGGGGTGAGGCTCGCCTGGTTTGTAGCCACCTGGAGAGCTGTTTCCCAAAATCAATTCAGAATTGAAAAAGTTCAGAATGGAATGTACTTTTTTGGTAAGGAACATCTTCATAGAGCAGGCACTTATGATCAATTTAGACCTGCAGGATGCTTACCTGCATATTACAATTCTGCTGCTACATCGTACATTTCTGAGATTTGCAGTACGAACTGACCAGGGGCTTTATTGTTAACCAGTACAGGACTTCACCCTTTGGCCTGTCGTCAGCCCCACGGATCTCTACAAAGATATTAGCAGAACCAACGGTGCACATCAGACAAGAAGGAATTACAAATGTTTCAGACCTGGACAATCTACTCTTGTTAAACAGGTCAGAGGAATCGCTACTAGCAGAATTAGAGAAGACTCTTCTTCTTTTAAAAACTTTAGGCTGTCAATATAGAAAAATCAAATTTGGTACCCAGCCACTGTTCAGGTTCCTTGGGTTTGACCTAGACCTTTTCCTTCAAAGGATTCTGCTCCCGCAGGAAAAGGTGCACAAGATGGTAAGCATCAAGTTTCTCTACGAGAAATCATGACTTTACTTGGTCTCATTATGGCTGCGTTTCCGGCAGTCCCATGGGCTCCGCTCCATATGAGAACCCTGAAGAGATTTCAGTTATCTTGTTTGGACAAGTGCCCAGATTCATTGGATAAAAAAGTTCAAATAGAGGAGGATGTTCTAGAAATCCTCCATTGGTGGACAGATCCGGTGATATTAAAAAGGGGAAGACTGTGGAAAGACTGTGATCACGACAGATGCCAGCTCTTGGGGTTGGGGAGCCCACCTGGACAATCTGAATGTCCAGGGAAAGTGGCCACCATACATAGCAAAGGAAATCCTCTAATTTCAGGGAACTAAAGGCAGTCAAGCTGGCATTGGATCATTTTTTTTTTACCAGTAATCTCAGACGGAGATGTCCAGATCTGCTCCGACAATGCTTCCACCGTAGCATATCAAATTCATCAAGGCGGGACCAGGTCATTGTCCCTGATAAATCTCTCAAATTCCATTTTGTTTCCTCTACAGGAACAGGTCCTGTCAATATCAGCAGTTCTTTAAAGGGTGCCCTGCATACTGTTGCAGATTTTCTAAGTCGGGTCAGAGTACAACAGACCGAATGGTGTCTAAACCAGGAAGTTTTCCTCCAGATTGTTGCCCTTCGGGGTCTTCCCCAGATAGACCTCTTGCCAGTGGCAACAATTCAAAATGCAAGATATTTTACTCACCGATGAGGGAGGATGGTACTTTAACAGTGGATGCCCTGGTTCCCTGCAGCTTTCACCTAGCTTATGCCTTCCCTCCTTTCAGATAACTGCCACAAGTGATCCAGACGCGCTAGAAGAGGTCAACATTATCTAAATAGCTCCATTTTGGCCAAGAAGATCTTGGTTCTCAGAAATAAAAAGGGTGGTGAAGAAGGGGCCATGGCATCTACGAAATATTCCGAATTTGATTAACTAAGGTCCCATTCTGCATCCAGAGCCAGCAAAGCTTCAAGTAACAACATGGATCTTGAGGGAACCATCTTAGAGAAGAAAGACTGTTCGGCCAGAGTGATTAAAACTCTATTGGACAATCGTAAATTGACCAGGCTCATCTATGCAAAGGTTTGGAAGTATTTGTCTTCATTTTGTGAGGCTAACAAACTGAAGAAAAAGGATATACCCACAGTTCTCACATTCCTGCAGGAAGGGTTTGAGAAGGGGCTAGCAGTAAGTACACTAAAGACTTCAGCATTATCTGTTTTTCTAGAATACCAGTTGAAACAGGATCAACTTATCAATTGATTACCCATAAAAGGCCAGCACCCTTTAAAGGTTTTCCAACATTGGACTTAACGGTCATGTTAAAAGGGTTACTGGAACCACCATTTGAGCCATTGGTGGAAGTACCAGAAAAGTGGTTGTGTTTGAAATTTAGTTTTTTGTTGGCCATCCCATCAGCCAGGCAGGTAAGTGAGCTGCAAACCCTATCAATGACTGAACCCTACTGCACAATTCTTCCAGATAAGGCCATACTGAGACCCGATCATTTATTTTTGCCAAAGATTGCTACATCTTTCACTAGGTCCCAAGATGTAGTGCTCCTGACGTTGCCCCCTATGTCAGGAGAAGATCTTTCACTATTGGATTTGAAAAGGACTCTAATCATTTTATTTAGAAAGCTCTAGAGAATGGCGAATAGCAGAACAGATTTTGATTATTTTTAGCGTCAAGAGAAGAGGCCTAGCTGCCTCTAAATCCGCTATTGCCAAATGGATAAAACTGACTATTGTGCAGGCTTCCTCCTCCTCAAGTCTCCGCACATTCAACAAGATCTATGTCTGCTTCCTGGGCAGAGAGAACAGGTACCTGTATATAGAAGAGATCTGTAAAACAGCAATGTGGTCTTCATCCCACACCTTCCTCAAGCACTGTAGACTGCATCTCCATTCTGCAAAATATCAGTCCTTTGGTAGAAGGCTATTACTAGCAGCTTCTCACCCCTAAGGTATAATTACTTGCTAATCCTCTCCCTGGGTCGTCCTGAAGGACGAAGGGAGAACATCCCCTTTGGACTTAAGGGCTGTTTTTCTACAAGTTACGAGTTTACCTTATGTTACTTGCTTAAGGCTAAGGTGGAGAGGAAGAGGTGGGGTTTTAACCACTGTTCAGTTTGTTTCCTCCCAGGGGGTGAAGCCACTCTCTACAGGAGTAGTCCTGAACGACTCGTAGAAAATCTGTTACTGGTAGGTAAGTCTAGTTGTTGGAGTCGGTATCTTCTTTCCAACTTTGACTCCACAGCCCTGCCGAGTGTGAAAAGTAGAGAATGGGGCAAGAAAGAT
Source organism: Gastrophryne carolinensis (assembly GCA_027917425.1). Taxonomy (NCBI): domain Eukaryota; kingdom Metazoa; phylum Chordata; class Amphibia; order Anura; family Microhylidae; genus Gastrophryne; species Gastrophryne carolinensis. The sequence goes on along the minus strand of CM051236.1, from coordinate 306,295,069 downwards.
AAGAATGGAGTAGTTGGCCTTTGCATTTGGCGGTTAGTAGAACATTAGTGACTTTTGTGAGGGCAATTTCAGTGGAGTGATTTGGAGGGGATCTGGTAAGCAATATATCATGCCAGTTCAGAGTGGACGTGCTGTTATAGAAGTTGTGTGAAAGGGAGCAGTAAAATGGAGTGGTATCTGGCGAGGACAGGGTGGTCTAGGGGGGAATTTTAAATAATAGGGTTATGACTGCTTGTTTGCAGGGAAAAGTTGTAGAGACGTGGGGCCTGTGCAATAGCTGTGCAATTAGGAGAGCTAAAAATAGTATCAAGACGGCAAGAGGGAAATGTTATACGGTACTAGTCAAGTGGAGTTTGTGGGGTGAATTGATTAGAAGGGCTAAGCTTACTCTGATGAGAAGGGCTTGTTTATATATTAGGAAGTTCAGTGACCAAGCGTGGCGTTTCAGTCTGGCAATGTCTTTATTAAGCCAGAGTTCCCGGTTTGCATGGCGAGGGGGGCAACAGAGTCCAGGGCATAGATTAGTGTGTTATGATACTACAAGGCTGCAGAGTCAGCATTGGTAAATGAGGACAAGGTGTGAAGAGGTAGCAGGGAATTGGAGAGACAATTACGATTGAGTGCACATACGTTTTTGTGTAAGATTACCTCTGAGTGTGTGGCAGAAGCAGGGGGAATAGAGAAGAGCACCAGTGTTTTAGGTTATGGTCAGAGAGGGGAAGCAAACATGTTAGATGCTGAGCAGAGGTTAGTGAAGATAAGGTCTACCGTGTGACTGCCCCTGTGGGTGGGGGCAGCGGACTATTGTCCTTGTCCAGGCAGTAAAATTAGAAAAAGTCTATACTCGCCTCTTATCTCCTGCAGACCACTGCTTCTAGTCCGGCTCTCTGAAACATACCTAATTGGCAGATCTAAATCCTGTGCTGCCAGCTTATCCCAAGCTTCTGTAGCATCAACAATCACCCATGATGCAATGAATCATAGGAGGATAACCTAGTCAATTGTATTAACTTAGGATTGAGGTAGAAAACATTTGCAATGTATGTGTACCAGAATGTGGTAAAAACTTATAAATTATTTTGTGGTTTGGGTAGAGTTGTACATTGATTTCATTTAATTTAGCTCTGCTGACTTTTCGATCGTTCAGCTCTGCTTCTTTGTGATATAAAAAGCTCTTGGTTTTGGAGTACTTATAAATAAAATGCACAAACAGAGCCTGTTAACCCAACTGTTTTCTGTACAGGGTAGTGATAACGAGGAAGAAGAAGATGAGAAGGAAAAAGGAAAGCTTAAACCAAACTCGGGCAATGGAGCTGATCTCCCTAACTACCGCTGGACTCAAACTCTGTCAGAGGTGGATGTAAGTTATGCAGTTATGTGTATTGGCAACTTATTACAGTAATGTGGAATGCTCTCATTCATCCAGGACATAGTAGGTCAGTGCCACTGGGCAGATTTATAAAATTGCACCAGTACGCCCAACTCTGCGCATTAAATACAATGAGTTCCTTCTAGCACCTTACAATCTTTAGAGCCTTATAGCAAATAGGTTCGCTAGGATGATCTCATTCCGTGCTGCTGCACCTGTAGGAAGGAATCAAGCCAGTGTGTTCACTAGCACTGCATGTCCAGTTGCTTTAATTTATTCCTGCAGATATAGGACTGTGGATGTTAATTATGTTTTTTTATTTTGCTTCAAATATGATAGAATAATTAATGACGTAGTGCTCTAGTTAGGGCCTTGTAGCAGAAAAACGAATAAGTTGGAATCAAAATTTCACAGAAGCCATCTGCACCTGCTTCTTTACTTTAATTATTTTATTGATGTACAAGGGGTACTTCCCTTTTGGTCCCCCCATTAGCTCTAGCTTCCTTAAGCACCCGACCAACACACCCGGTTAAACACCCCCTGTTTGTTGTGATCCTGTTCTCTGCACAGTGCCCCTATTCACTTTAATTGAGCTGAGCTGCTACCTCTGTGCTTGGCACACTCTTACTTTGCAGTGAATAAAGGGGGACGTTCACATCACATTTACTGAGATCCTATTTCAGGAGGGCTTTTTATTTTTTTCTTTGGTTTACAGACCCTTTTTATTGTTTTTTTGATCCTATTTATCCAAGACACAATTTAGCAGCTTCTGCCAAGAAGGTGAGGTTTAAAGTGTAGATATTGGCTCTGAGAGGAAGAGTGCACTCCTGTCTTGCCACTGAGCACCCAAAACAGGTGGAATATTGATGGTTATGGGCCACCTGTGGTCATTTGATGAGGGGTGCAAAGGCCTAACCACCCAAGCAGGTTGGCTAGGGAACATGTTATTCGCACTAAGGCTGATTCCTTTGACAGCTACAGTCTGCAGGACTAGTGGGATCGCTCATGCGAACAGTTGGGTCATTCATGTTAACTTTCTTTTTTTTCAGCAACCTTAACCCTTTCAGTGCTAGCTATATAGAAAATTATGTAGCTTCCTCTCCAACCTCCAAGCTTAAAGTGATACTGCAGGCAAAGGCAATTGTTACACTGTTGCGTTCCGCTACATTTTCACTGTCCTAAACTTTTAAGTGCCAGCTTCGTTCCTGTTCCTAGCACCGCCTTTTGCCACCTCGCCGGTCACTGCAGGGAGGCAGTGAGATGTATAAAGGCTGCTGATCCGCTGCCCTCACACCTGGCTTCCGCTGATCACTTCTGGCTGTCAGTTCAGCGGCGGTGTTCAGCACGAGACAACAGGTTCGTAGCTGAGTAGAAAAGGGGGCCCTTGCCAAATCTGTTTTAATTATTAATAGTTTAACCCTTGATAGTGGGCATTTTAATTGTAGCGTAATTTGAAAATGTCATAAAACAGTTTGTGGTGTCTTCTGAGCAGGAACGAGTGACATCTCAGATAAGGGTATACTGGGGATGCAGTCGAGCGCTTTGGGAAAGATGAGTGAATCTGGCAATGGGAGGGGTTCACACAGCGGGGCATCCCAATTCAGGGTGCCCCATTAAGAGGGAGACCATTGCCCCTCGGGGGCACTGCCCTTTGTTCAGGGCTCCATGGGGAAATGTTGAGTATCTCCTAAATTTGGGGGTCAGAGGCAGTGGGAGTAGATGGGTTAGCGTCCCTGTGGACCTGGGTCCTATCTGACATGCAGTTGTGACTCGCAGGGTGTTTAGGTCTACTTTAAAGCCTTCAATGTAGATCGCCTTTTATTTCTATTTTTGTAGGTTTATAATGGAAGCCAGACTGTTGAATGTTATCTCTGCTATGAAAAACTTGATTTACACATTTTCTGTTTTTTTCTCTGTAGCTAGTTATTCCGTTTTCATTATCATTTCGTCTGAAAAGTAAAGATGTTATTGTGGACATTCGTCGAAAGAAGATTACTGTTGGCCTTAAGGGCCAGAAGCCTGTGTTGGAAGGAGACCTTTATAATGAGGTCAAGGTAGAAGAGTGCTCTTGGCTATTAGAAGATGGAAAAGTTGTTACAGTTCATCTGGAAAAGGTGTGAAGAGCCTCCACTCCATGTTGCATGTGTACTATATTGCTAAGGATCTAATAAGCATTATACTCTGCAAGTTCTCTTTTTACATTTTTACATCTGTGTATATAAACAAATTTCTGATGAGCTTGCTCATACGTTACTATGCGTGGAAACCATAAAGGAAAAGCACTCCTATCATAAAGATAAACCCCCCTCCAAGAAGCCAGAGCCATAAAAATGTTTGCTGAACATTCAAGCAGGTTGGGGATCATTCATATTAAGCTTATACTTTGAGTTCTAATATTCTTTTTGCTGTTTGAGGCCACTTTAGGTGATGTAAACCTTCTTATTAGGTCACTGAAAAGAAGTTTAACAGAAGGTTCATGTGTGTCCATGACTATTAGCGAGGATGCTGAATACTGGTTTGTGGTTATTTAGAATATACTAGTCATATTTGTCACTGGTTAGCTTAGAAATAAAAGTTGTTACTTTGCAAAACCCTTTGCCCAAGGCAGCTCTGGTAGACTAAAGCTGCAAGCAATCTTGGGGAAAAATATGCGTTTAGATCCATTTCAATATTCAGTTGGGGAAGTATTCTTAACACTCCCTGGAAACGGTCAGGGATGGTTATGATCAGTGACACCTAACTAGTAAGCCCCACAATTGAATGAGGACCAAAACTTCTTCTAGTTGCAGGATCCTGGGTGTCCTATGGCAAACCAGCAGAGCACTCGACTGATTTCCGATTTGACTACCACAGGGTTTTACACTTTGGAGCATCGTGATATGAGACTACCCTAGGGAAGGGTTTCTGCTAGACCTGGAGTCTAGGTCTGGTTCTGGTCCTCTTTAAAATGGACCAGTCACCGGGATTTTGACTATACTGATGATTGGTCCCTGCTCCGGGGGCATCTCGGTGTGAAACCCCCAGGTCACCCACTTTCACTCACCTTCCGCCATTCCCGCGGTGCATGTGCGGGTGCTGTCCAATCGGTGCTTTATATAGCGCATACTAATGAACGGCAAAGCCACTAATTTGAACAGCCGGCTCTCCTGTGGAGTACGGGCTCCCGCATCTGCCCTATCAGAATGGCTGGGCTGGGCACAGCTACAGGGAGACCAGGGATGAGGCCGCTGACAAAGACAGCTGCGCGGCAGCCGGTGGGATCAGGTGATATTATTGGCTCCCCGGGGGTTTTGCACAATGGAGCATCCGGTATAGTGTGCCCGGGTTGCAGGCTAGCAGTCGGGAATCTTTAAAGATTCCTGGGTCGCTGCAGAGGGGCTCGGGTGTCTTTTTTTTTTTATATTTTTTTTTTTTTTTTCGGACAGCAAAAATGGCTGTCCTTGGTCACCTCTCCTTAAAATACTGCAACTCAATCAACTCAAAAAAATGTTTTACAGGGCATTCCAGTTGGGATACCTCTGTGTGTAAAACCCTCTATTACTTGCATTGAAATGCCTCCTCCAATGATCATTTATTGCTGTGGGACTCCTACTGGCCACTTCCGACGCGCGTTTCGCCCCGCCCACCGGGGCTTCGTCAGGGTGACGCGCGGCCAATGGGAATGCTGCTTATCAAGCAGCTGGGCTCCAGTTCACGCCGCGTCAGGGGGCCTGTTTATCATTCATGAGTTACGTCATCTGGTGGCTTGTCGGCGGCTCTGCGCAGCCGCATTACACCTACTATTCAGCAGATCCAGCGCAATCGCACTCATGCCAATCCTTACCAGCCACTCAGCGCGCCATACTCCTGTATAATGACCAACCCCGTTATCGCTGCTCTGAATACACACACTGCCCCTTCTCAAGCTCATTCCCCCATGGCACACTAAGGCCCTGTACACTTAGTATACACTCAAATCAACTACAACATTACTGTGGCTATAACATGGCCGTCACTACACACACTTCTCCAGCTGAGATATATGGAGTCCTCCAACCCCTATTCTCATCATCATATCTCCATCTAACTATTTACATATTTACAGACTTAATCTAGAACTACAATTACATCTAAGGAGAGAGAGGAGGGGGGGGGAACCATAAATGGAACCCACTACCACCGCGGATACCCATACCACTAGATGTATATGCAAGACCGGGATTACCCGGTTAGTGACAGATTAGTGACTGTTCTACTTATTTTGTAGATCAACACAATGGAATGGTGGAGCCGTATAATACAGACAGACCCAGAAATAAATACAAAAAAGATTAACCCTGAGAATTCAAAGGTAAGTAATCTGGACTTTTTGAGGCATATTTCTCATGCTTGATTGTACTTAGTTGATATTAGCGACCCTATTTATTTTTCACTCACTGGTTGTCTATCATTAGCTTTCTGATTTAGATGGGGAGACCCGCAGTATGGTAGAGAAAATGATGTATGATCAAAGACAGAAATCCATGGGCCTTCCAACTTCAGAGGAGCAAAAAAAGCAAGACATTTTGAAAAAGTAAGTTTTGAAATACATACGGTACCTTTTTGTACTTTTTTTTTTCCTGTTAAATGTGGAGGACACAAAATCGGGACTTCATTCTAAATGCTGTTTGTTTTTTTTTTTTCCTTTTTTTTATTTAAATTTTTTTTTGTTATGGTTACACCTAGCCCTCACTAGAGTGATGATGTCCTCCCCGCTATCCCACCTCCAATATTTCCATCAAGGAAGGTCCACCCATTCATGCGGCTCTTGGCACATGCCCGGGCTCTCGTCCAGTGAAAGCTATCTACCCTAGCCATTTAGATAAGCTGGGGTGGGATCACGTGCATCAGGTCCGGCTCCAGGTTTATGTGGGCCCTTGGGCGGCATGGTCTGTGGGCCCCCCAGAAACATTGGTGTATTTCTCTGGGCTCTCCAATTCGGGATGCCCCACTGTGTGAAACCCTGCCAATCGCCCACACAGGTTACCTTTGCAAAGGTCCCAGACTACCGCATCCCTGGCCTCCCTGCTTCTGAGCTGCTCCTCTTCAGTTTCCAAGATGGCAAAAAGTGAAGGGCAGCCCTGGAATCTCTCTCTCTTTGCTTTCTATCTCTCCTCTCGCTCCCCCCCCCCCTCTGTCTCCTCTCCCTCTCTCTCCCTCCTCTCGCTCTCTCCCCCCTCTCTTCGCTCTCTCCTCGGTCTCCCCAGCACAGCATAAACACCTTTTCTGCTGCCTGGTTGCTATGCACTTGGGGACCAGAAGTCGCAGCACACACTATCTTCCTCGGCAATTTCTCCCAACAAGATGCTCTAGCTATTGTGGCTTCTGGTCCCCAGGCTCACCGACCCAGGAGAAGAGGTAACTATGGTAGAGTGAGGGATGGCAGGAGGCGGTGTTTAGGTGTGCATGGGAAGTCTGTGGATCAAAGCCCTATTTTACCAGCCTTGCTGTGGAATGCCCCACTGTGTGCAATTACCTGTGAATCTAACCTTTCTGGCGATCCTACTGCACATGTGCGGAGTGTATCTCCAGCATCTTGTAGCTGAGGCAAGCTTCTGTGCCCAGCCGTTCAGATGGGAGGCTGGGGATGGGAGTGTGTCTCGGACCGCAGGGTAACCAGGAATGCGGCCGCTCCTTATGCCGGAGCATTAATATAAATGGCATACTATGGTGACTGGATGAAAGCCTGTGCATGCACCAAGGGCTGGCAGGAAGGTGAGTTATGAGGTCGATATGGGGGATTTTAAACAGTGGAGCATCTATAATTGGGTCATCGTTGGATCCCTGGGAAAATGAATCAAGATAAAGGATGGACTAAATACAGTGTTTTGGTCCACTTTAAAGATCAGTAAGGCTAGTCCCTAAACTAGGGCAGCCAGCAGTGTTAGGAAGGTTAAACTTTTCTGTCTCACCAAGGGCTCTAACAAAATAATATTCTTCCAACAACAGCATGGAAGGGGCCAGGGCTGGCAAGGGTTACACAAAGTTTATTGATTTATTGCAGCAGCGATCTTAAGGGAACGGTGGAGCTCCTGCTATCTGGCCACTGAAAGTGATGTCCCAGCACATGACAGCTGGGGAAGGGGGTCTCTGAGGGATGGCTGGGAAGGTCTGACGCTGCTGTTTACCTGGTGCTGGATGCTGCAGGCCCCCTCCACTGCCTTGAAAGATCTATTCCAACTGGCGCAGTGGCAGTGTTTTCTTTGAAATGCACGCTGCCAGCTGTCAGTGTTGGCGGCGGCATTACCTCAGGCGCTGGTGCGCCATCATTGGCTGCTTGCACGTTCTCGGCTTCGCGCTCTTCGGGGGGGGGGGGGGGGCCATCTATGGCTCGCTCCGCGTCCTCGCTGATACCGGCCCACACCTCGAGGTATACCGACTCCATATTTATCCTGCTTGGTGGGCCCATGTGCGACGGACCTCTACCTACCGCGGTCCGTAAGTGCCCTCGCGGGCGGCTTTATATCTTTCACTTTTGTTACTGTGTGCTTACAGGTCTTGTCTGCTTATGTCTTTCAGGCGGGGCGAACCCCTTTGGCTTCTCCCGGCCCTGTATTAGTATATAACTTGTAGGCTTTGTAAAAATAATGCTCCCACTTCCCTAGCGGGTTATTGGGGCATCCGGGGTTGCTATATAGCATTATTCCCTATCGGCGTATAGCGCCGCTATAATCACCATATGGAGGCATCCCAGGATAATGTGACCGGGGTCCCTTCGGAAAAGACCTTGTGCTCAAGGAATGGGAGCTCCCCAGTAAACTTCCCGGGGTTCCAAAAAGTTGGGATAGGAAGTATCCCTTTCCGGCTGAGGTGGTTAAATGTTGGTCATCTCCCCCCCCCCCCCCCTGCGGGATGCTGAGGACCGGCGCATTGACCAGCTGGCATCCCACGCCTTTGCATGTGCTGGGACCGTGCTGTGCCCGGTCTGTGCCTCTGCCATTGCTGCTGTGGCCACTAGAAACCTTATCAGAAATATGCTCGATAGTGCCCCTGATGATTTGCCTTGTGAGGTGTTTAATGCACTCTCCAGTTGTGATGTTTTTGTAAATGTTGTCCTCTCCGCATTGGATGACACCATCAGAATGTGTGCCAGAACTTCTGCCCTTGTGGTGGCTATACGCCGCTCGGTTTGGCTGCGCCAGTGGGCTGCTGACAGCGCTGCCAAGAAGGCCCTCACTGGGTTTCCCTTTAAAGGACTGCGCCTGTTTGGGGACCACCTGGACCTTTTTGCTAAGGGAGGCAGGTTACCCCAGCGCAGGCGGCAATCTCGGCCCTTTCGGGGTCCGGGTTCCTTCTCCTCCCCTTACCGTGGTGCAAGACGGGGAAGGGGGTCCTGGCTCCTCCTGGGGTCCCAAAGCTAAATCCTCCCCCAAGCCCCCTCAGGCATGATGGGGCGCCCTAACTCATATGGGTGGGGGAACGGCTGCAGCACTTCGCTCACGTCTGGAGGCTTCATGTCTCAGACCAGTGGATTCAGGAGGTAGTGTCCTCCAGTTACAAGTTGGAGTTTGCTGCCGATCCCATTCCAAAATTCATCAGATCCCGGATTCCTCAGGACCCTGTGTCAGCTCAGGAGCTAGTGCAAGCAGTGCAAGGCCTCCTGGAGCTGGGGGTCATCTGCCAGGTCCCCTTAAGAGAAAAAGGCAAGGGCTTTTATTCCAACCTATTCACAGTACCCAAGAAAGATGGTTCAGTCAGGCCCATCCTGGACTTGAAGATCCTCAACAAGTTTGTCAGGGGCAGGCGCTTTTGCATAGAGACTCTGCGCTCTGCCATCAATTCCCTGCGCCAAGGGGATTTCATGACTTCTGTGGACATCAAAGATGCTTATCTTCATATTCCTGTGTTCCCAGGTCATCAAAGGTTCCTCAGGTTCGCTCTGATGGATCAACACTATCAGTTTGTGGCCTTGCCCTTCGGCCTCACTTCAGCTCCCAGGGTGTTCACCAAGGTGCTGGCTGGCGTGATGTCTCTGCTCGGATGTCAGGGCGTCCGCGTGCTTCCCTATCTGGACGACATCCTCATCACTTCCCAGTCTCTACATCAGGCAGAGTTGGATACTCAGCTGGTGGTGTCCACTCTGGAGTCATTTGGATGGGTGATCAACCACCCCAAGTCCTCACTGCCCCCTTCCTTGGTAACTCCATTCCTAGGAATGAATCTGGATACAGTTCAGGCAAGGATCTTCCTTCCTCAACAGAAGGTGGACAGTCTGATTGCACAGGCTCAGTCCCTCCTAGCTTGTCCCCATCCCTCCATCAGGCAGGGGATGCAGCTGGTGGGCCTGATGGTGGCGTGCTTCGTAGCGGTCCCTTATGCTCAGTTCCACTTGAGGCCTCTGCAACTTCACCTATTGTCTGTATGGGACAAGGACCCAGCGTCCCTGGACAGGGTCTGTGTGCTCTCCCCCCGGGTCAGGAGGTCCCTTTTGTGGTGGATGGACTCAAGGAACCTGTTGGGGGGCAGATCCTTTCTTGCCCCTTCCTGGGAGATGGTCACCACGGATGCCAGTCTGTCAGGTTGGGGGGGTTTCTGGAAGTCCCTGCGGTTCCAGGGGAGGTGGGGCCCTCAGAAGGCCCACACACCTATCAATGTCTTGGAACTGAGGGCGATCAGGCTAGTTCTGGCTCACTTGACTACTCGCCTTCGGGCCTGCCTGTTCAGGTGCGCTCGGACAACCAGACGGCAGTTGCCTACATCAATCATCAGGGAGGGACCCGGAGCAAGGGGGCCCTCCAGGAAGCGTCTCTGATCCTGACTTGGGCGGAGGCCAATGTCCCCTGCATATCAGCTGTGTACATCCCGGGGGTGGAAAATCGCCTGGCGGACTCTCTGAGCAGGGGGACCTCTCGCCAGGGAGAATGGTCCCTATGCAGCAGGGTGTTTCAATCTCTGTGTCACCGTTGGGGCCAACCAGATGTGGATCTGTTTGCGTCCCGCCACAATCACAAGCTCCCAGGTTTTGGCTCTCTGTCCCAGGATCCTCTTGCCTTGACCTTGGATGCTCTAGCAATGTCATGGCAGGACTTTCAGTTCCTGTATGTCTTCCCTCCAATCCCCCTGCTGGGCAGGGTTCTGTTCTGTGCAAGATTGCTCTGGAAGGGGTGCCAGCAATTCTGGTGGCCCCCAGGTGGCCAAGAAGAGTGTGGTTCGCAGACGTGGTACAGATGGCAGTAGATCAGTACGCTCTGCCCTTGGTGCCAGATCTGCTCACTCAGGGCTCACTACACCATCCCAATTTACAAACTCTGGCTTTGACGGCCTGGCTGCTGAAACCTCCATCTTGATGGAGAAGGGGCTGTTGTCCTCGGTTGTGGATACTTTGATTAAAGCTAGGAAGAAGTCTTCCTCTTCCATTTATTACAGGGTTTGGCGTGCCTACATTGACTGGTGTGAGTCTAAGTCTCTTCCCTGTCGTGTGTTCTCTATTCCCAGGATTCTGGAGTTCCTGCAGCATGGGTTGGAGATGGGGCTCCAACTCAGTACTCTGAAGGGTCAGGTTTCTGCCCTGGCTATTTTCTTCCAGAAGTCCTTTGCTCAGCACTCTCTGATCAGGACTTTTTTCCAGGGGGTCACTCATGTGCGTCCCCCACGTAAGCCTATGGTGCCTGTTTGGGATCTGAACTTGGTTCTGTCAGCCTTGCAGGGTGCTCCCTTTGAACCTGTGCAGGATGCTGCCTTGGCCATTCTTACGCTCAAGGTTGTATTTCTGGTGGCTATCACTTCTGTCAGGCGTGTGTCTGAGTTGGCGGCGCTTTCCATTCAGCCCCCCTACTATGAGAGACACCAGGACAAGGTGGTGTTTCGTTTCAAACCTGACTTTCTGCCTAAGGTAGTGTCTGCTTTTCATTTGAATCAGGATATTGTTCTTCCTTCTTTGTGCCCTAATCCTAGCAATGCTAAGGAGAGGGGTTTGCACTTTTTGGATGTGGTTAGGTGTCTGAAGTACTATCTGGTGGCTACTGCACCTTTTAGGAAAACTGATGCTCTTTTTGTGGTCCCTTCTGGTCCTACGAAGGGTTTGGCTCCTGCCAAGTCTACTATCAGCAAGTGGATTCGTCAGGCTGTGATTCAGGCCTACTCTGCTAAGGGGAAGAATCCTCCCTTCCGCCTTACTGCTCATTCCACTCGTGCTATTGGTGCCTCTTGGGCTTTTCAGCACCAGGCTTCTGTTGAACAAGTTTGCAAGGCCGCTACTTGGTCTTCTGTTCATACCTTTTCAAAGTTTTACAAGGTTGATGTTAGGGCCTCAGCTGATGCTGCTTTTGGCCGAAAGGTTCTGCAGGCGGCAGTGGTTTAAACTGCCTGCTGCTGATTTTTATTGGGGATCCCACCCTACTTTATGGACACTGCTATTGGATGTCCCAACTGTAAGTACTAGATTTGGAGCAGGACGTACTGTATACTAAGAATAATACGATTCTGTGATTACTCACCTGTAGAATTGGTATTATGAGTATACAGTACGTCCTGCTCCAACCCACCCTTGGTTTGCATTTTTTTGGATCCCCTGTATGGTGATTGTTATCATTGTTATAGTTGATAGATTGGATTGTTTAATTCTCCCGGCTTCTCATTAACTGCTTTTCAATGCTGGTGATTTGTGGGAGGTCCCTGGGTATTTGAGGGGCCGGTAGGAGCCTATTTTCGATGTCTCTGCAGTCCAGCGCCATCTGGCGGAGTATATCCCAAGTGTAAGTATTAGATTTGGAGCAGGACGTACTGTATACTCATAATACCAATTCTACAGGTGAGTAATCACAGAATTGTATTTTTGGTCACTGTACTAAAACTCAATCTTTTTGTTTTTTTAGGTTCATGGAACAGCACCCTGAAATGGACTTTTCTAAAGCTAAATTCAGCTAATACTTCCCTACTGTACGTTAGTTGTAATGGAAATGATCTAGAACGCGCAAGAACAGTTGGAAGGTAGCAACTAAAGGAAAACTCCAGATTTGCTTAAAGACATGCAATTACACATATAACTGCTGCACTGGCCCCTTTGTGTTGTTTAATGTTATTAAAATGTGTTTCCATTTCTAGATGAGAACAGCAGTAAATGTTTTTTCTCCACAAAAAACAAACTTCCTGCTTCTGTATGTGGTAGAAGTTAGTGCATGATCACTCTACCATCTGTCTTTCATATGCTCTATTACAAACTTTCCAGTGATCCCAACTATTTATATGGAGTATTTTTGCTGAGATGCACAACCTGCAGCCCACAGGCCACATATGGCCCAGCCTACAAGAATCTGGACCCCCCCCAAACACTAGGTCCTTCCTAGATCTGTCAAAAGCAGAGCGCCAGTTGACTTGTAAATTCCTCTTGAAACACCAGACTGTGGTGTGCTGCCCGTTTAATGAGCTTTGGTAAAGACGGATTGCCAACTTCTTAGCTCCATCTTGTTGCACAACTAATGCAGCACACAGTGTCAGGGCGGAACCTTGATGTTCTCGGGGTGTTTCCTCCTGAGCTACTAATTACACAAAGTGCTCGGACTGTACACTGCAGTCTCTGTCATCAGAGCTGGTAAGGAATTTATGTCAAGTAATGTTTCCATGGTATGTGCCTTGAAGAGTTATGTTTGCTAGCCTTGGATTGGGTGAACATTATTTAAAATGCGTGCCTCACCTACTCAGCTGCATCTCTTTCCACACCATATCTGTCTGCATCAACCTTGCGCACCTTTGGCCACTTCATCGCTGCCCATCTCACTCCTGGCCACCTCTTTCCACTTCACCTCTGGCCGCATCATCCCTACCACCTCAACAGCAGACAATGACTCCATTATTGTCTCAATGTCTCTGTTCCCTCACAAATTAATTTATATTCTAAGCATACAGCACGTCCTGCTCCAGGATAGTAATAACATGTGGGTAATCCTCCGCCTCAGGCGCCGTGCACTGCAGACATGTAGAAAACAAGCTCCTCCCGGCCCTACATATACCGAAGGACCAGTGCTGGAACTGCGAAGACATGAAGTATCACGCTCTCGCAGGCGAGCGGGCCTCACGGCCCAAGGTCCTGTGGGACTATTTCCACCCATCCTCTTCAGAAGAAATATGCCTCCCAGCCTGGGCTGCGCGGGTCGGGTGAAGGTAGGCAGCACCTGGTGTGCTGAACGGAGCCATGCTCCACCGCAATCCCCCTCCATAGGGTAGGCGGTCAGGCCGATGGTGAGCCTCTAGTGGATGCCCCTCCCGCAATCTTGCCCGTGCCCCTCACAGACTTAGTCCATGGACACCGTCCTCTTCCCCCTCGCTTCCTCCCGTAACTCGGGGGTAAAGAAGGGGGAGAGGGGTATGTGTGGCAGCTCTAGTGCTAACTTCACTTTTAGACCTTGTTTTTTTATTTTTGGGGTCAGTGTCGCGACTTTATATACAGTGCGAGCCGTCGTTTTCATTAACGATCTGCCTAGTCGGCAGCATCATTCCATCGTGTCAGCATCTTAGGCTTACGCCTTATTCCCAACTGTTCTACGTTTTCGCCGTTGGTTAGAGCTTCGCGCTCTTTGGGGGGAGGCGGAGACTCGGCGTGATGCGCTTCGCGTCACAGCCCGGCCTGGCCCACCCCTCGCGGTTCGCTGGCGCCATTTTCTCTATTTTCGCGCGCGTGGTGCGGTTCGCCTCCTCCCTTGGTCATGTAAGTGCCCTCCGGGGCGGCATGGTTCTATGTCTTCAGGCTGCGCATGGCACTGACTCCACCCCTCTTGTCCCATTATGTCTTTCAGACGCCAGGACTTCGGTGGCTTCCCCCGGCCTAACATATATTACAGCGGGTCCACTTTACAAATTCTCCCACATTACTAGCGGGTTTTTGGGTCATCCAGGGTTGCCTATTGCATAAATCCCTGCGGTCATACTGCCTAATAATGACCATATGGAGGCATTTCAGAATTATGTAACCGGGGTACCTCCGGGACATGACCGGCTGTGTGCAATGTGTGGTCAGCCCCAGGCTGAGGCTGACAAGGCACGGGTCTGCGGACAGTGTGCAGAACAGGCAGGTTTGCCAACGGAGGAACCTCCCTTCCTTACTCCCGTCTCCCCGCTCCCAAATATCACTCATGACGAGTCCCACTCGAGAGGGGATGACCTGCAATCAGTGCCGCGCGCGTTGCCCACGGCGGAGCAGGTGCTTTCTGGATTGGCGGAGCGTATGGGCCCTGTAAAAAGCGGTCCCTGACGCCTCCTGGCTCCCCGGTTCCTGACGATACCGATGACTATGCTGATATGCAGGACCCTGACCCTTCTGAGGAAGGTGAGCTATTCTCAGATTCAGCCTCCTCGAACGGGATGCCTGGGGGCTGCGATGATTCTGAGCCCGGTTCTTGGGGTCTGTGTGACACAGATGAAATTCTTATTAAGATTTTTGAGGTTTTGTCTATCTCCCCACCTGCCGCGCTTGGAGTTCCTAGAACAGGAACATTTCCAGAATCTTATATCCCAAGAATGGGAATCGCCTTGTAAGCTTAAAGGGGTTCCAGGGGTCTGGGAATGAAAGTACCCTTTCCCTCCTGATGTGGTTAACTTATGGTCAGCTCCCCTGGTGGTGGACGCACCGGTTATAGCGGTCACAAACCCCCCTTTCATGGCTGCTCCTTTTTACCGTACCCTTCGGGACGCCGAGGACCGGCACATTGACAGACTGTCTTCCCACGCCTTCTCGTGTGCTGGGACGGCTCTGCGCCCGGTTTGTGCCGCGGCCATCACTGCGGTGGCCGCCAGGACTCTTGTCAGAAAAATACTAGATCACCGCCCGGAGGACCTCCCTTGGGGGGTGTTTAATGCGCTATCAGCCTGTGAAGTGTTTGTGAAGTTTATTCTATCAGCACTGGATGACACCATTAAGATGTGTGCTAGAACCTCAGCCCTTGCGGTAGCTATTCGCCGCCTGGTCTGGCTGCGACAGTGGGGTGCTGACGAGGCTACAAAAAAGGCTCTCACTTGCCTTCCCTTCAGAGGACGGCGGTTATTTGGGGCCCATTTGGACCTTTTTGGTAAAAAGGGTAAAGCACCCTTGCGCAGAAGGCCGCTCCGGCCTCCACGAGGCAGAGTCACCCCTCCACCTCCCTACCTTAGTGTCAAACGCGAGTCTGAGGTGTGCTTCCAATTGTTCGGTGTCTTCTGGCAGGACTAAGTCCAAATCTGTCAAGACCTCCCAAGTATGAAGGGGCGCCCTCGCCCTTCTGGGCGAGGGTACTGCTGCAGCAGCTGTCTCCCATCCAGGAAAATACCTTCTCCTTCTGGTGGTTCCAGGATGTAATTCCCCTGGACACAGGATGGCTTTTGCTGGGCGGTCCCCCTCAGTGATTGTCAGGGTGCTTCTAGTCCCTGCTTTTCTTTCAGGAATTGGCGCAGGCCGGACTGGGCCTACAGTGTTTGGGCTTACTTACAGGTTGCCCTTAACGTTATGGGGCTATGGCCTCTATATTATCCTTCCTCCCTCCCTCAACAGTATGAGGCAGTCTGGGCCACGTTGGCCTATGGCAGGCTTAGCAATTCTACCTTCACAGGTAGTCCCTATATGACACCTTTGTCTTGGGTCACGGGCCCCTGTGCAGGGGGGGCTTTCGGCCACTTGTGAAGTACTAGATCTTCTTAGTTTCCCTTGTGTCTGCTGGACATCAAGACCATTCTAGATAGTGTTGCAGGACCGACCCTGCGGATTAAGGCATTATTTGGGGCCTTTCTCTCTCGTTCCCAGGCCACTCACCATGGCGCGAATGGGGGTGATGTCTGACACGCCTGGGGGGGCGTCTGCGTTAGGGCCTACCGGGTCGTCTTCCTTACTCCCCAGTCTCTGCATCAGGCCGAGTGGATTGGTCGGCCGGCGGTGTCCCCTGAGAGCCACTGGATGGTTGCTCAGTCACCTCAATCCCTCGTGGTCCCTTATCCGCTATCCCGCATTCCTGAGATTGGGTTCAGGCTTGAAGCCTTCTTCTCTGGCAATAAGGGGACTCTTGGTTACGGGGGCTCTGCCCCCCTTTACTGGCGCCTTACCTTCACCAGGCGGGATGGCAGCTGGTGGGCCCGTTGGTGGCCCATCTAGATGATGTCACTTATATACCAAGCCCTTGGGCTCTTCGGCACAGTAGGTTATCGGGCTTACATATGTTCCAGCACCCTGGTGCTTGGTCTGTGCTCATGCCCCTTGGTAAGGTGGTTTCTCTTGAGCTTCTCATATTTAAGGGCCCCGTCAGGGGGCACCCCCCCTTCCCTACTAGCATCTTCCAGTGAAAAGTTCACCCTGGGTACCAAGTCTCGCAGGTTTGGTGGGGGAGGGGAATTTCTTCCACAATCCCCGTGGTTTCTAGGTAGGGTCCCCTAGGGGGTCCTTCTTACCTGCTGGTTTTGTTGAACCGTTGACTCTATATGGCTGGACTTCTCCCCCTTTAGGATCGGTCGGTTTATTGGGGGACTCCTGGTCTGTTGAATGACAATGGCCTGTTTTACTACTGGTCTAAAGATTGAGGCGGGATGCTCCCTCTGGAGGGTCCCTGATCCTGCCTTGGGCGGGGGTCTACTTCCCCTGCTTTCTCAGCTGTATTCGCTTCAATGGATGCTCTTAGCGGCAGGTTATGCTATCCTGGTGTCGCCCGGGGAGCCTAGCGTGGCTCTGTTGGGTTTCCCTTCTAACATAGGGGCTCTGCCCTTGTTTTTTTGCTGTCCCAGAATATTCTGACTCGGGGCTGAGTTTTTTAGGCATAGACTTGGTATTTATATGCCTTCTCTTCATCACCCTACTTGTGGGTTCTGCGCACGGTTGGCCTGATAGAGAGTCCCATGAGATAATGGCCTGGGTGGCCTTGTGAGCTGTGCTTTGCAGATGCCTCTGCTGAAGTCTTCTGACCTGTTCGCTCTCTTTTAGGAGTGCGGTTCTACCCTTGTCAGGTCCCTTCCCTTGTCCCAATATAAGGTTCCTGTCTGGGGATTGACGGCTGATTCGTTCACCCCTTGGTGACGGGCCTTATCTTCTGGATGACTTAGTATGAGGGGGGGCAGGGAGCAAGCTCCCCAGCTTCCACTTCCTCCGTCTATGGGAGTTTCTTGTGGTAAACCATATTGATTGGCATGAGCCTTGGTCTCTTCCGTTAAACGTTCTCGGTTCCCAGGGCCTTTAAAGTCATAACAGCGCAAGTTGGGGTTGGCTCCCCATCTGGGGACTCTGAAGGTGCAGGTTCTGTCCTGGCCTTTCCTGCAGGAGTTTGGTTCTGTCACCCTTGTGGGGAATTCCTTTGGGGATTGCTTAGCTGCATCTCCCAAGTAGTCCCATGGTCCCTGTGGGGATCAATTTTCATCTTTACCCTGCGGATTTTCCTGGGGATTTTTGCTGGATGCTGTCTGAGCTGCCTGGTAGTCCAGGTCGCTTCTCTGGGGCCTCCTGACTCCGTCAGACGTGTGCCTAAGAAGGTGGATCTGGTTACTTAACCTTGGCTCGATGTGTGTATGTGTATATACAGATGTATATGGCTACAGGCACCCCATACCTTGGGGGTGCTCCTTCTTACGACGGGCCTCCGGTCCAAGTGGTCTGTAGGATCAGCAGTCCTTTAGTCTAACTATGGACTTTATTCTTAATAATACTTATATGAGGGGCTACATTCCCTCTACAGGTGTTGCACTTTTCCCCATGAGGGTTTTCATGGCCCTTAGGGGGACTGATGCTCTTGGTGTCTACGGGCGCCTCTTTATGTATGCGCCTGATATCTCCTTCCAGCGCCGTTGCGCCCTTGGATTAGTCCTTCTGGATGTTCCCTGATCCTGAGTGAAGCCTTGGCTTCGTGATAATTAGGGGTCAGTATTCCCGCCTTGGTCGGGTGACCTGTTATGTTTCCCTTAGGGGGTGTTACTAGTTTTGCCACGAGGCTTCCTGGCCTGTGGGCTGGTTGGGTCATTGCACTGACCTATATTTCTCTTTAGGGGAAAGATTCTCCCCTTTTTCTGTTTATTCCGTTCTATTGGTGCCTGGGTACCACTGGCCCTTCAGCACCAGGGTTTTTTCTGTTGATTAAGTTGCTAGACTTATGGCTTGTCTCTGTTCATACCTTCTGGTCTGGTTATGAGACTGACGTTAGAGCCTTTGCTCATGTCATGCCTGTTGCAAGTTTTGCAGGTGACAGCGCCTTTACTGTCCGCTGTGCCTTGTTTTTTCCTGGGGATCCCACCCTGCTTATGGACACTGCTATTGGGTGTCCCACATGTTATTACTATCCTGGAGCAGGACGTGCTGTATGCTTAGAATAATACAACTCTGTGAAGTACTCACCTGTAGAGTTGATATTATACGCATACAGCACGTCCTGCTCCACCCCACCCTGATTTCACTAATTCTGGATCCCCTGTATGGTGATTATTATCATTAAGATATTGCTACCAGTTATCCTGGGTGGTTGGTTCCTCCTGGCTTCTCTTCTCACTGCTTTTCAATGCTGGGGATTTGTGGGAGGTCCTTCTGTATATGTAGGGCCGGGAGGAGCTTGTTTTCTACATGTCTGCAGTGCACGGCGCCTGAGGCGGAGGATTACCCACATGTTATTACTATCCTGGAGCAGGACGTGCATATAATACCAACTCTACAGGTGAGTACTTCACAGAGTTGTATTTTTGGGGACTGAGAAAAAAGGCAGCAGAAGAGATTAAGTACTATATGGTTTATCAGGGACTGCAAAGTGATAGTGAATAAAAGATGTAGCCCCGACAGCCAGCATGGGGCAAGCAGAAAGCGGGATATTGTAAACCTTTGCCTGGAAATATAGACTGCGTGGCCAAAAAAGAGGGATTTTTGAATATGGAAGAAGGTAGGAGTCTTCCATTGGATAATTACTGTATGTTTCAGCTGTCAACAAGTTACGTAAAGTGGACCAAAACCCACATTTTAACTA
Organism: Gastrophryne carolinensis; assembly: GCA_027917425.1. NCBI lineage: Eukaryota > Metazoa > Chordata > Amphibia > Anura > Microhylidae > Gastrophryne > Gastrophryne carolinensis. The sequence goes on along the minus strand of CM051236.1, from coordinate 306,275,797 downwards.
ACATTCTCTGTATTGCTCCCCCCATGAAGGGTACCTTTTGCCAATTTTGACAGCTCCTGCTTTACTCCAATCCCAGATAATGGTGTCTGTTTTAGCTGTAAAGCTCCGTCTTCTCCGTTCATTGCCACTGTTGTGTGTGTGGCAATGATGTCATAGCCACACCTATGCAATGGCTGACTGCCTGCCATCTTACACTGAGGAACAGCAAAAAAATCAATGTTTCAGGGCAATTCGAAAAGCGAAAATATCCATTTTTAGTTCTACACCCAAAGTAGGATGTGTCGGCAGGGGCTTTGGCCAAATGTATTTCAGTCCAGTGAGTTTTGGTCCGCATGTCGAAATGCACATTTGTGGTGGTGGAAAAGATAATTGGTTTCAGTGGTCAAATTATTGGCATGCACCAAACAGAAAAACATCTAAGGAGATTTCTGAAACAACTAAAATTGAGTTTATTAAAAAGTGGAAGGACAGTGGGGAAACCTCATCTTAGAGGAATTAATGTGATTGTAAAAAGAATCTTGAATGATCGAAATCGACTATCACTTTTAACCCTATAAGTGCCAGCCTACCTTGAGATCTTGTCACCCTCTGACAGGTAATATTTCACCATTTTTCGCTATGTTTAACTCATTTTTGCAGGAATTTCCATGAAAATTATATATATTTTTTTGCGGCATGGTTTAGGCTTAAACATGAATTGTCTCGTTTGTAATTTTTCCCATATTTTTTTTTTAAATATTTTTGAGTGAAAAAAGTAAAATATATATATTTTAAATATATATACTTGTTTACTTTAAAATAAAACATTTATTTTATTAAAGAAAACCATTTTACACCCATTTCTCCTGATAACAACGGTACCACATATGTATCGGTTGCCCCCTGTTCCTGCCCAGGAGATCCCCCTCCCCCCAAACCGAAAAGAGCACTTTATAACATTTACAAATAAAATACAACTACTAGCCACACTATAAATGGTTAAATCATAAAAGGCCCCCTCACCTTTTTTTAAAAAAATTGTAAGGTTTAAAAAATGGCATGGGCCCCCCCCCCCCTAATGGCAAGTCACCTGCTTGTCTCAGGTAATATACCAACCATGCCATGGTTAAATGTAAAAAAAGCACACAGGATTTTTTTTTTTTTTAATACCTCCCATCCATCCCTGACCACTCTGGCTTCTGCTCTCCTGCTGCTGGTGGAAACCTTTTATACCTGCTGAGTGATGGAACATAAAGGGCTAATAAAATAAAAATAAAACATACATAGGGTCCCCCCTACCTAGCATAACCAGCTTGTGGACTTGCCCTGCATAGCTTGCAGCCCCTGAGCCTTGTGAACTGGTATAGGGTTCTCATGGATTTATTACCAGTTCAAAAAGATTTAACAGTAAAAATAAACACACACCAGAGAAAAAAGTGACACTTATTTTTATTTTTCTATACTCTCTTCAATGCTGAAGAGGCCCCTGCCTCCCACTCCCTCTGCATCAGTACTACCGGAGTTGGAAAGTCCTCCCACAAGGTGTTTTTTTTTTTTTACCTCTTTGGGGGTAAATGCCAACCCCGTAGTTTCTACAGGCTTGGCACTTAACGGTAGGAGAAGCAAACCCGCAGAAACTATGGGCTTTTCATTTAAAGGGGTAAAAATTTGGTGAAATACAATGGTAGGAAAACCATAGAGCTCGGGGATATGTTTAATAGTGGACATATGAGCATTTCCACACACAATGCAAAGAAACTCAGGGGACTGGGTCTAAACAGCAGTGTAGTATTAACAAAACCACCCTTTAGTGAGGCTAACTGGCAAAAACAGCTTATGCAGCCAAAGAATGAGGTAAGCTGACTGATATACCGGAATATACTAAATGACAAGTTTTTTTCTTCCCTGAAGGCACAAGCATATTCCAAGATGACTTATGCCAGGATTCAAAGTTGAGACAGTTGATGAGGGAGCATGAAACATAATTTTTACTAATTAATTGGCCAGACCTGAACCCCATTGAGAATCTTTGGGTTGTGCTGCAGAAGACTTTGCACAGTCCACATTTCCCATCTTCACTGCAAAATCTTGGGGAAAGATTTGGACAGAGAAATGTTGCAACATTGCAGAAGCTCATGGATATGATGCCACACCGAATATGTGCTGTGATTAAAGCTATAGGCAGTCCAACAAAAATACCATTTTGGGAGTACTCACTGAAAAATGGATATTGTCAGTGTGCCACACACCCCGCTTCCCCTTTAATTCTTACTATCGGGTTACTCCACCAGCAGGTGGCGACGTTGCAGAGAGAAGTCTTGAAAACGAGCCTACATATACCTGGGACCTCCCACTTAACACCAGTGATTTAAAAAGCAGAAAGACAAGGTACCAGGAAATCCAACGGTAACCTCAAAATAAAGAAAAGCTTCACCATATAAAGGATCCAGGATACCAAAAAGGGTGGGTGAAGCGGGGTGTGTGGCACACTGACAATATCCATTTTTCAGGTGAGTACTCACAAAATGGTATTATTCTCAGTGTGCCACACACCCCGCTTCCCCTTTTAATTCTTACGATCGGGACATCCAAAAGCAGTGTCCACAAGGGATGGGTATCCGAAGGCAAAGTGAAGCATAACTTAAATGACTGCAGTCTGCAGAACTTTGCGGCCAAACACAGCATCCGCTGAGGCCCGCACATCAACCTTGTGAAACTTAGAAAAAGTATGAACAGAAGACCAAGTAGCGGCCTTACAAACTTGTTCAACAGAAGCTTGGTGCTGAAAAGCCCAAGACGCTCCAACGGCGCGAGTAGAATGAGCAGTGATATGAAAAGGGGGAACTTTCCCCTTAGCAGAATAGGCCGCAATAATGGCCTGACGTATCCATTTGCTAATGGAAGATTTGGCCGGCGTCAAACCCTTCCTAGGCCCACAGGGCACAACAAAAAAGGCATCAGTTTTACGAAAAGGAGAAGTAATAATCAAATCAAAGTACTTAACACAGCGTACTACATCCAAACAATGCAAAACCCTCTCCTTGTAATTCTTAGGCTTAGGACACAGGGAGGGAAGAACAATATCCTGATTCAAATGAAAAGCAGAAACTTAGGAAGAAAGTCCGGTTTGAACCGAAAGACCACTTTGTCCCGATGCCTCTCAAAGTAGGGCGCCTGAATAGACAAGGCCGCCAACTCCGAGACACGCCGAACCGAAGTGATAGCTACCAAGAAGACAAACTTCTGAGTCAGGGTAGACAAAGCAATATCTTGCAAAGGCTCAAAAGGAGGAGCCTGAAGAGCAGAAAGAACCAAATTCGAGTCCCAAACAGGGAGTAATGGTTTCCTGGGAGGCCGCACATGCGTAACCCCCTGGAAAAAAGTTTTAACTAAAGGATGAAGCGCAAAACGCTTCTGAAAAAAGATAGATAGATAAGGCAGAAACCTGCCCTTTCAAAGTACTCAGCTGAAGACCGGAGTCCAGCACTGATTGTAAAAACTCCAGAATCCTGGAGACCGAAAAGACCCTACAAGGCAAAGATCTGATCCTCACACCAAGCGATATAGGCTTTCCAAGTCCTATAGTAGGTGATAGAAGAAGACCTCTTTCGGGCATCGATCAGAGTTTTAATAACTGAGTCAGACAGACCCTCCTCCTTCAAGATGGAGGTCTCAGCAGGCAAGCCGTCAAACCCAGCGTTGGTAAATTGGGGTAAGACAGCCGACCCTGATTGAGCAGATCGGGCCGAAGAGGCAGAATGAGCTGATTCACTGTCAGCCAAACGATGTCTGCACACCATACTCGTCTTGGCCATCTTGGGGCCACGAGAATGGCGGACACCCTTTCCAGAACCAGCTTCCGTACCACCCAGCCTAGCATGGGTATTGGAGGAAACAGGTACAGAAACCCTGGGTCCCCCCAGCTCAGGGATATGGCTTCCGCCGCCAGAGCCAGAGGATCCTGGGAGAGCGACACAAAGATCGGGAGCCTGCAATTGTGACGAAAGGGAAACAGGACCACCTCCGGTGTCCTCCACCGGAGCGGACTGCAGACTGCCGAGAGACAAGGAACATGTGCCTTCGCCCAGGTCAGGATCAGGGACACCACTCTGAGGGCACCCAGACTGCAAGTCCCTCCCTGATGACTGATGTAAGCAACCGCTGTTTGATTGTCCGAGCGAAGCTGAACCAGAATGCCCAGACCCTGATGAGACAAAAGAGCAAGAACCAGACGGAAGGCTCTCAGCTCCAGAACAGACGGCCGAGGGTTGGAAAGAAGGACCCAAGCCAACTCCTGAATCAGACAAATTTTGGACTGAGTGAGAAACACCCTGTGTTGACCAGAATCCAACCGCATTCCCAGAAAGGACACCACCCTGGCCGGAGCAAGGGAGGACCTGGGAAGGTTGAAAAATGTCAGATGCAGGACGGGGCAAGCCGACCCGTCCTTCTTGGGGGCTGCGAAGAGAATGGAGCAAAAACCGAGGCCCACCTCTAAGCGCTGCACCGGCCGGATGCCCGCCATTTCCAGGAAAAACCGCGAAGGAGGGCGAGACTCGAACTCCGGTTTGTAACCGGGCGACACCCCCTCCCAGATCCATGTGTCCGGAATCTTGCAGCCTTAAACCATGGAGAAGTGTCGCAATCGTCCCCCCCACCCGCACGGGTGAGGGCAGCTCCTCATTGCTGAGCGGGCTTAGCAGTAGGTTTGGGCTTGGCGCCCCAGGACTGACCGGGACGGCCACCACCTCTTCCCCGGGACCAACCTACACCCCCGGTAACGGGAAGGGAAGCCCCTCTGCCCGCTCTGGCTCCTCGAAAGGAGGGACTAAAGGAACTCGCACCCCGAAAGGAGCGACGAGGCTTCTTGAATTGAGGCAACTTACCATCCTTGGTAACAGCATCCAATTTCTCGCCAAAAAGGCGTAAACCTAAGAAAGGTAGCGCTGTAAGTGCCCTTTTAGAGTTAAGGTCCGCCGTGCACTGGCGCAGCCATATAGACCGACGAATAGCCACCAGCAATGCCGCTGTCCTGCTACTCGTCGCAAGAGCATCGTCCAGAGCGGTCAGGACAAAAGAAACAATCGACTCACACTGCTTGAGAGAACTAAACATATCACAAGCGGGATCAAGATCTGCGTGCAGACCCCTAATAATGGATCTAACTGCCAGCAGAAGAAGCGCCGAAGCACAAATTGGCCGTAGTGTGGACCCGGCACTGATAAAACCATGGTGAGCCAATTGATCAATCCGACGATCCTCACCATCCTTAATGGTAGTGGTGTCAGAAAAGTGCAACGCAGCCGAGCCAGTCAGCCCTAACACAGGGGTATCGACGTCAGGGGGGCACTGACCAAAGCTTCACCAAGTCCTCCGGAAAGGGATAACGCTTATCCCAATTAGGAGGAGTTCCAACCAGGCGCGCGGGTTGTTCCCATTCCTTAAGGACAACCCTCTCAAAGTGCTGTTGCCTGGGAAACACCAAACGCGGCTGGGGTACGTCAAACAACTCACCCTTTGGCAGAGGGACCACCGCAGGCGGATCCAAGGCCAAAACTTTAAACATTTGAGCCAAAATGGAAGGAGTGTCAATGGACACCCCCACAGCCTGATCACTAGCAGTGTCAAACAATAGCTGGTCTGCAGGCTCATCCGACTCCTCAAGGAGTTCCCCCTCCTCATCAGGGGGACAATCGGACCAATCCAAAAATTCAGGTACCTCACCCTCCGAAGCAGGCACTGCCGGAGAAAGGTGCTTCCATTTTGCTGTAGCCTTCTGAGCCACTGAAGCGGAAATTATTTTCTCGAGGTTGGCCAACCGCGCATGCACCCCGGAATGCGAATCCCCATTTTTGACAATGTCACACGGGGTCCGGAATAGGGTGGGGGGGGGATAGGAGATGACGGAAGTTGCGAGGAGCCAGAAGCCGGAGCAACGGACTGGCGCGCAATGTTCTGCCTTGCACATGGAACGCATAATATGACATCATCGCCTGGGAGCGGAGCCCCACAACCCCCACACAGCCTGGATAGCCCCCAAAGAGCCATTTCCAGTAACGTTGGAAGCCTCCATATGGTGAATTTGTGGTATTCGCAACAACCCAGGGTTTTACGCATTAAGCAACCCGGGATGCCCCTTTGTAATTAAAGTCCCGGAAGTGGGAGGATTTTTTTTTTTTTTTTTAAGCCTAGGAAAATCCCAATTTAGAGACTAAGACTAGCCAGGTATAACAGACCGGGAGAGCCACTGCAGTGAGGGGATCCCAGAATCTGTGGGGGAAAAGAGACCACAGTCAGTCCCCCAACCAGTATGCACCACATTCATACATAACCAACAAGGCAAACATATATGAATAGTTTAAACATCATGAATAAAATATACATGACACATGCTATTTCAAGGCAAAGCCAGAGAGTGCATCAATAAAAAATAAGAGTATATACCTGCATAAATATATACACATATAACCACACATACCCAAATACAGGCATTTGACCCATACAAGGAAAAAAACGCTATACATGGCAGGCAATAACAAAGTACAAGGACGGGCCCACGTGCGCGATGGTGGGGACTGTTTACCTCTACAGCTCAAGCCGCACTGGACCTCTTCCCCCACCGGCTTCAGCACACCTGTCTCTAATGAGACAGAGGAAGTGAAGGGCGGGCCCGGACACAGCAATAAAGGGGGGAAATTTGAAAGCGCAACACAAACAAAGGCCCCAGCAGCCCAAGCCACGCGCTGCCCTGCCAAAGCACTTCCACACATAACACTAAGCAAAGCATCTCATGCAACACGCACCCCCCCCCCCCCCCCATTTAGCGAAGGGACCGGGCGGGAGAAGGTGACCTAAAGGGAACATCGGGACAGGGGCATCCCAAATCCGGATCACCATGCCGGATAGCCACATTGCCCCACATGGGGTCGAGCGGAGGAGATAAGCTCCTAGACACCTAAAGTGCCATCTACCTTTGCCCAGCCAGCAGCCTAGGCTGGGAGGCTTCCGTTTAACTAGGCATAAACAACACAATAGAACTGGGCAGAAATAGACCAAAAGGGGATGCCGGGTTTGACCCCGGCTACCTGCAAGCAGGAGACTTCTTTTTCTGTCTTGTCGCTTCATGCAGAGAGAAAAAACTGGTGTTAAGTGGGAGGTCCCAGGTATATGTAGACCGGAAGGGGCTCGTTTTCAAGACTTCTCTCTGCAACGTCGCCACCTGCTGGTGGAGTAACCCGATCGTAAGAATTAAAGGGGAAGCGGGGTGTGTGGCACACTGAGAATATATTAGTGTGACCTTGTGGCCAGGCAGTGTATCTATACACAATATTTTAGGCTACAGTTTTAATACAATAAGTGTTTTTGCAGCTTGCATGTTATGTGGCTCCTTGGAGTAGAACAATAAGGCAATGTGGCTCTCAGATTTAAAAAGGTTGTGCACGCCTGATCTAGAGCAACAGTTCTAATGGTTGTTTGGGCTCCTGCTGTATTTGTACAACCAGGTTAATGTTTCTAAGGGAATGTGGCCCTTATTCAACCTCTAGTAAAGTGTAAAAAAGAAAATCATCGCTGGTCCTTTCTGGAAAACACTTTCTTTTGCAGGAAAGTTATACTGGAGGAAATGGGGCAGGGGCTTGCTCCTTGTAATAAGGATGTCATCTACTGTATATCGCATGACAAATGCATTTGTGTGCACCGCAAGACTGCTGGCAGTCACAAGATCCCCGATCTCCAGGTAGATTATTTGCTTAAAATGAGTGGTGTGAGGTAGGAAACATTTAAAGCGGACCTTCACTCTGAATAAGAGTCTATCTTATATGTTTCCCCCATCCTGTACATACAGATTGCTCACATTAAAAATCATCCTACCTGCATCTACTGCATGTTATGAGGCTTTAAACATCCAAGATGGCAGCTTATGGAAGCCGCCATTTTATCAGGCAGCCTGCAAACAGGAAGTGCCTGCAAACAGGAAGTGACTGTGCTGCTCTGCATTCTGGGACTGCTGACCTTTCCCTGACCCCAGCTCTGCTCTGTCTGAGCAAAGCACAGCTATAACCTGCCCCCCTGTACCTTATCCCACTCTCCTCTCCTCAGTAAGTGTGATGCTTCTGAGTCAAGATGGCGGCGCCCGTATCCTAAATTCCTGAACAGAGTTGCAGCCCAGTGGGGGAAAGAATAATAAGTTAGTGACTAAAATGTAAAATATATTAATTTTAGATGCTGGGGAATCGTTTTTTAAGAGTTTGGGCTTTTCATTAAATCATGGTGAAGGTCCGGTTTAAACAACAAAGTAGCTTTCAAGCAGGGCAACCCTTAATGGAAAATCTTTGGCAAGTAGGTTTCAGGGACCTTACCTGCTTACTTCTGTCTGCTCATGAGCAGTGGAATTTAATTTTTCTTATGTGTGCACAGATACTGGGTATAGCAATATGATTTTATTATTCTTTCTAAACAATATGTAAAGAAAATGATCCACCATCATTGATAAAAGTTCATCATAAAAGTGTGTATTTATAGAGTTAATCAAACAGGAGTTTTCCGAATAACCAGTATGTGAGTGTTTTTTTTTTTTTTTTTTTTTTGCTTGAAAATGCATTCCAATTAAAACAATGTCCACCACACCCCGATGGGTGAAGTATGAGAATTCCTGCAGTGGGAGAAGCAAGTGGCTCCCCTCCAAGTAAATATGTTGGTTATATCAAACTTTCCTTATACTTACGCAGTTCCATTTTGCAGTTTAGATTATTACAGCTTCATGAAGCATTTTGTGGACAATGAAACAAAACATTCACCTGCACTACATACTGTATGTTATATTGATCAATATATTTATGAAATTAGCACTAGCTAGTTTTAGCATATGTAAACCTTAAACCGGACCAAAACCCATACAAGAAACCATGCTCATTTGCATTTCGAATTGCTGCATGTAAAAATGTGTTAACCTTTTTGTAACTCCTGTCCAAGTTGATTTTAGCTACAGGTAGCCAGCAGGAGGAATTACTGCTGGGTGTCCTGCGGCTGTACATTGTGGGTTATGCCAATTAAATCTAGGCAGCAGCATGAGATGCTGGGAAAGGAAACCTCAGAGGTGCTTCAAGTTGGCTGCTACCAGAATAAATTTGAGGCAGTATTTCAGCTCTCAGTGGATACAGGAGCAAATATAAGTGTTGGCAATGGTTCAGTATCATCCATGCAGATGGGCCAAGGGAGTTTTGTGGAGTTTGGTCTGGTTTAAGAGCTGACATTTTTAAACCACAATGCTGTCTTGCTGCGTGAACAAGGAAGTGTGTACTAAAATCTGTGGATAAGCTTGGGGGGCCCAGTTCCTCACATGGGGGCTCACTGCTACCATGGTGGTTATGGCACTGGCCAAGGGTGAGGTGTTTCTCTGGCAATAGTTCACACAGCAAGATAACATGGGATGTCACAGGGATGGTGCTCTGCTAGGAAATGGTATTTCTCTAATGCAGGGCATACTGGTGGCATGCGTTGATAGGTTAGTTGAGTTCCCCTGTGCACCAGAGTCCTTCCTGGCACAGAACTACATAGGTATGCTTCGGATGCGCTCGCCACCTTAAAGTGAACCCAACCCCAATCTGCCAACTTTATCAGGAAGCGCTCTAGTCCATAGAGACACTAACCCAACCCATCTAGCCCCTCACCTCCAGGAGCCTAACATTCAGCAGATACCTTTATATTCTAAGTATGCAGCACGTCCTGTTCCAGATAATGATTCATAACAGATGGGATTACCTCCGCCAGAGGGCGCTAGACTGCAGAGATGGCAAAAAATACCATATTCTAAGCAGACAGCACGTCCTGCTCCAGACATAGTCCTTACATGTGGGTATACCTCCGCCTTCAGCGCCGTGCACTGCAGAATCATGAAGAAAACAAGCTCCTCCCGGCCCTACATATACCGAGGGACCTCCCACAAATCCCCAGATTCCTCTGCAGTGCTGAAACTGCGAAGACATGAAGTATCACGCTCTCGCAGGCGAGCGGGGCTTGACAGCCCGAGGCCCTGCGGGATTATTTCCACCCGTCCTCTTTGTGAGTAACATGCCTCCCAGCCTGGGCTGCGTTGGTCGGGTGAAGGTAGGCAGCACCTAGTGTGCTTACGGAGCCATGCTCCACCGCAATCCCCATCCATGGGGTAGGCGGTTTAGGCTAATGGTGAGCCTCATAGTGGATGCCCCTCCCGCACCTTGCCCCACGCCCCATGTAGCGGTGAACCCCGAGTGCTGGGTCACCTTCTTCCTTAGTTCCCCCCGTTAGTGGGGGGAAAAAGAGGGGGGGGGGGTTGTGTACGTTGGCCTAATCTTGCCATATCACACGCCTTGCCTTAGCCCTATCGGTTTCCGGGGGTCAGAGCCGCGCTTTAAACTTTATTTTTATGTTGGCCGCAGCACCTTTAAAATATGTGACTTGGCGCGTAAGGCGGCTCTGTCTCGCGACACCATGGCGTTTATTTCTGTTCTTTTCCTGTTTTGTTCCGCGGAGCTTCGCGCTCTCCGGGGTGGGCGTGGTCTGGTTTGGCGCGTTCCGCGTCACCTATAGCTCTGGCCCACCCTTCGAGGTTCGCTGGCGCCATTTTGTCGGTCTCCCGCGCGCGCGTGGTCACGTTCCTCCTTCTCCCTTGGTTGCTGTAAGTGCCCTCACGGGCGTTCGTTTTCTTTTCTTTGTGTGTTGCGCATGGCTCTGACACCCTCTTTTCCCCTTATGTCTTTCAGACGCCAAGCTTCCAGTGGCTTCTCCCGGCCTGATATATATATATCTCACGGGGTTATATTAGAATCTCCCACATTCCCAGCGGGTATTGGGGCATCCAGGGTTGCTTACAGCATAAATCCCTTCCGGCATCTTACCTAGGTTAATCACCATATGGAGGCATCTCAGAATCTGGTGTCCGGGGTCCCGCAGGGACAAGACCATGTATACCATGTGTAGACAACCCCACGCTGACGCTGACAGAGCACTGGTCTGCGGACTGTGTGCTGAACAAGCGCTGGCCCTGCAATCAGGCTACCAGTAGCTGCACCTCGCTTCAATACACCTGTCTCCCCAGACTTGAATCTCACTCCTGATGAGTCGCACTCGAGCGGGGATGACCAGCAAGTAGTGCCGCGCAAGCTTCCCACCGCGGAGCATATTATGTCAGGCTTGGCAGAGCGCTTGGGCGCTGGGAAGAAACGATCCCTGACGCAACCTAGCTATAGGTTTTCCACTGAAACCGAAGAACCGCTATGCAGGATCTTGATCAGCCTGAGGATGGTGATCTGTTCTCAGGGTCCAGTTCTTCAGATGAGTTGTCTTGGAACCGCGACGGTTCTAGCCCGGAGTCCTGGGGCCTGTGTGAAACTGATGAGTTACTCATTAAGATTTTTGAAGTGCTGTCCATCTCTCCTCCGGGAGAGTCTTCCAAGCCCAAGAGGGAGAGTTTCCACACGGCGCCGCCGCGCCTGGAATTCTTGGATCAGGATCATTTCCAGTATCTTATATCTAAGGAATGGGAATCCCCTTGTAAACTCACAGGGGTTCCGGGGGTTTGGGACTGGAAGTACCCCTTTCCCTAGGATTTGGTTGAACGATGGTCAGTTCCTCCAGAGGTGGATGCTCCAATTATTGGGGTTGTTAACCCTCCCTTCATGGCGGCCTCCCCCTCTCGCACCCTTCGGGATGCCGAGGACCGGCGCATGGACAGATTGGCCTCCCATGCCTTCTCTAGTGTAGGGACGGCTCTGCGCCCGGTCTGTGCTGCGGCTGTTACCTCGGTGGCCGCCAGGACGCTGCTCAGGAAGATAATTGACCAACAGCCGGAGGATCTCCCTTGTGAGATCTTCAACGCACTGTCAGATTGTGACGTTTTTGTGAGATTTATCCTCTCAGCTATGGATGATACCATTAAAATGTGTGCTAAAACCTCGGCCCTTGTGGTGGCCATTCGTCGCCTGCTTTGGCTGCGACAGTGGGGGGCTGACAATGACACTAAAAAGGTTCTTACTGCTATTCCCTTTCGAGGACGTCGCTTATTCGGGGCCAGGTTGGACCTTTTTGGCAAAAAGGGTAAGGCGCCCTTGCGCAGACGGTCAGCCAGGCAGCCCAGGGGCAGGGACCCCTCGCCCCCTCCTTATGTTTCTGTTAAAAGAGAACCAGAAGTGTGCTTCCAACTTTTTGGAGTGGAAGCTCGTTCCAGGGGAGGCAGGCATCGCCCTGGGACCCCTGCGGGCGAGGATACTGCCACAGCACTTGGCTCTTATGGCAGGATGCCATGCTTCGTTCGGGCGATGGCAGGTGATGGCCTTCCTGGACGTGGTTTTTGAAAGAATGGAGTGTTTTGGGCAGTTCCCTTCAAAATTAGCCAGGGGTATTCTAGTCCCTGTTGTATCCTTTAGTGATTGGACACAGGTTGAGTTTGGCCTGGAGGGTCTGGGCCTTCTTTTAGGTTGGCCTTGGCTGATAATTGCATTCACTCTGCTCTTCCCCCGGGATGACGCAGTCTGCCCAGATCCGGCGGTCTAGACCGGGCATCTAGGTTCCACGGGCTCTGCCTACTTGGTATCCTTCTGTTGGGCCGCAGACGCCCTTGTCAAGTGAACCTCTAGATGCCTGCAAGGATCCTTTTCCCCTTCGGTCCCTTGTTCCCTCTGGACACCTAGTCCTTTTCTCCAGCCGGTGTTACAAGACCATTCTTTATATTAGGGTCTTGTCTGGGGTCCCTCCCCTGTTCCCAGATGGCTCGCCAAGGCGAGTATGGGAGCGCTTTCATGCTCATTACCGGTGCTGTCCGCACTAGTTTCTACTTTGACTTGGGGCTCTTTTGGAGTCTTTTGGATTGGTGCTTAGGCACACCCCTACGGGGTGGCATTTAGATGGGTCCAGGTTCAACCCTCCCTTCTGATTTGGGTGCCTTGGTATGGAAGGGGCCTTGCCCTCTGTGTAATCTCATTACATTCACCTTGCGGCTGGTGGGCCTATTGCTGGCGGCCCGAGGCTGTTCCTTTTCCCAGATGCCCCTTGGGCCTGCGGCACCTTGGGTTATTTATCCTGGATTGGGTTCCAACACCCCTGGAAATAGATCAGTACGTTCCCCCTGTTTTTATGGGGGTTCCATTCTGGTTGGTCTACTCATGGAAGTTGTTGATGACATCACTTCCTTCTTGCTATCCCTGTAGATGGTCGCCATGGGGACCAGGTCTGGTAGGGTCACTAAAGGGGTTCTGTTCCTTATGAATTTCCCTGAGGCACCTAAGGGGGGCCCCTTTAGGGGGGCCCATTTTCATACCATTGGTAGGTCATCACATTGTGCCTTGTTGGGCCCTAGCTTGCTGGTCTGTTTCCCTTAGGCCTTGTCTCTTGGGGACTCTTGGTCTGTCTGGTCAGTGGCCTGTCCCAGCTTTTATCCGAGAAGGTCTCGGAACAGGTTGACCCTTCTTGTAGGGTCTGGTTCTGATCCAGTGGAGGTTTTTACACTCCTTGCGCCTCATTGGTATTGGCTCGTTGGCTGTCCTACTGTGCTGGGAGGGCCTTCCCTAGTGTCTCAATGAGCCTACTGGTTGGGGCCGTGGCCCTGTGACTGTTACAGAGACTCTGTCCTGGTTAAGGTCCTAATTCGTTGCCCTGGGTGATTGTCCCAGGACTCTCTGGCCTTGGTCACGGTGACCTAGTCTGGCCTTTTGTCCGGGTATTCTACCCTTTGTCTGACCCTTCTTACACCCTGCTAGGTGGGGTTCTGCACAGGCTTGCTGTGGCAAGGGTGTTGCACTGGGGGCCAGGAGTGGCCCTGTGTGGTTTGGTTCGCATTTTCTGCTGGAGACAGTTGTACTGTGTGCCCTCTCATGTGGGCTGTTATGCCTAGTTAGGCTCCTTACTACGTCATTCCCTTCACAGGGTTTGGACGATCGTTATTCACCCTATCAGAAATGTTCCCTCTGGGTGTGTCTTCTTTTTGGAGGGTTGGGTCTAGATCCCTCCCTTTTTTATTCTTCTCCCTTTTCTACCAGCTATGTTGGGAGTTTGCGCCCTAGTTGGATGGCTGGGACTAGCTCTCCATTCCCTATGGAATGAGGTCTTACCCATGGGTACTAGAGTTCTTATGGCATGGCTGGAGTTGGTCTCCCAACTCAGTTCCTTGAGAGGTTCCAGGGCTCGCCCTGTTTGTCTTCGGTAGAGACTAGTTTCAAGCTTCGGCGTTGAGCTTTCCTCAGGGGTGGCTCAGGCGCATTCCCCAGAGAATTCTAAGCTCCCTTGGGGGGGGTTGCTTATCCTGTTGCCCTGCCAAGGGTTTCCCTGGGTCTTATTCAGGTTCTTGTCTGAACTGTTCCCTGCCTCAGATGACTCTTTCGGGGCGGGTGCCTCAGTCTGGGGCGTGCCATAGGAGACGGCTTTCTTAGCCTAGTCCTTTTTATATTTTTTACAGCTCTTTATATCTGTACACCGTCTGGTGAGGATGTGTCCGCCTTGCACCAAGCTTGAGTCCAGGCGGAGGGTTGTTATTCTTCTCGATTCCAGAACCTATGGTCTTTGGACTGGGGTTCTGCTTACTCTGAGCTTAAAAGGGATCTGTATCCCTCAATAGGCATTGGGAACCTCTGGACTGCTTCCTGTCCAGGGTTGGGGCTATGCCCGTTGGGCTTATAGATGTCACCATCCTTCTTGCAGCAGGATCTGGTTACTCCCATGAGTATGGGAGTCTGTTGGACTGGTCTTGCTTGGGTGGTTGCCCTTCTGAGCTCCTGATTATCATGTTTGCTCTTGAGGAGCCTTGTTAGCTCGTATTCAGCATTACGTTGGTCTCGCCGAGACCAGGGTTCGTATTCCCTGACGGGAAAGGTTCTATGGTTGCCATGGCTACTCTGTTATCGTTAGTTGCATGGTTAGGCTGTTACTCTGGCCTGTTTGTTAAGGGAGATTCATTCTTCTCTCTTGGTTTGGATTTCTTTTACCGCTGCTTGGTTTGGGCCTTATGCACTTGGTTGTTGAGCAGGCTGACTAGTTCTCTGCTCGCGTTTCATTAGCCTTGTAAGGCTTCATAAGTTAAGTTAGAGCTTTGCTCTAGTTGCTCCTGGTAGCAAGGTTACAGGCGATAGCGCTGTTTTGGTTGGCTGTGCCTTTTTTCATGGGGATCCCACCCTACTTATGGACACTGCTATTGGATGTCCCACATGTAAGGACTATGTCTGGAGCAGGACGTGCTGTCTGCTTAGAATAATACAACTCTGTGAAGTACTCACCTGTAGAGTTGGTATTATATGCAGACAGCACGTCCTGCTCCACCCCACCCTGATTCACTTTGTTCTGGATCCCCTGTGTGGTGATTATTATCTTGGATATTATTGCCAGTCTCTGGGTGGTTGTTTTCCTCCTGGCTTCTTCTCTCACTGCTTTTCAATGCTGGGGATTTATGGGAGGTCCCTCGGTATATGTAGGGCCAGGAGGAGCTTGTTTTTTTCATGATTCTGCAGTGCACGGCGCTGAAGGCGGAGATATACCCACATGTAAGGAGCAGGACGTGCTGTCTGCATATAATACCAACTCTACAGGTGAGTACTTCACAGAGTTGTATTTTTGTTATTACTCACCTTTAAAATGGGTATTATAAGTATGTCACACACCTCGCTTCCAAGATTAATAACATTCGGGTTATGTCCAGTAGAGGGCGAACTTCTGCAGAGATGACTAGAAAAAAAGGAGCCCCTCCCGGTCCATAAATACTTGGGACCTCCCACACATTACCCAGTATAGGAAAGCAGTAAGGGGACCAGGAAGAGCCAAAAAAAAAAAACGAATTAACCAAACAAGATTCACCATATAGAGGATCCAGAATACAAAACAGGGCGGGATGAAGCGGGGTGTGTGACATACTTATAATACCCATTTTAAAGGTGAGTAATCACAAAATGGTATTATTCCAAGTATGTCACACACCCCGCTTCCAAGATTAATAACATTCGGGATATCCAGTAGCAGTGTCCAATATGGGCGGGGATCCCAAAAAGGCAATAATGCAAAATTAAACCACTGCAGCTTGCAGAACTTTGCGGCCAAAAACAGCATCTGCTGAGGCCCGCACATCAACCTTATAAAACTTGGAAAAAGTATGAACAGAAGACCAAGTAACGGCCTTACAAACTTGTTCAACAGAAGCTTGGTGCTGAAAGGCCCAGGAAGCCCCAACAGCACGAGTAGAATGAGCAGTGATCTGAAAAGGGGGATCCCTCCCCTTGGCAGTATAGGCCCCAACAATGGCCAAACGTATCCATTTACTAATGGTAGACTTGACGGGCGCCAAACCCTTCTTGGGCCCAGAGGGCACCACAAACAAGGTGTCCATCCTACGGAAAGGAGAAGTAGCCACCAAATAGTACTTTACACAATGAACAACATCCAAAGAGTGCAGGGCCCTCTCCTTGTCATTACTAGGCTTAGGACACAAGGAGGGGACTGAGATTGAGATGGAAGGCAGAGACCACTTTAGGTAGGAAATCTGGCTTAAAACGGAAGACCAACTTGTCCTGATGTCTTTCAACATAAAGGGCCTGAATAGACAGCCGCCAACTCAGAAACACGTCGAACAGATGTAATAGCCACCAAAAAGGCAACCTTTTGCGTGAGAATGGAAAGGCAACCTTTTGCGTGAGCATCGGCTCAAAAGGAGGCCCCTGGAGAGCTGACAGAACCAAATTCAAGTCCCAAACAGGTAACAAAGGCTTTTGAGGGGGCCGCACATGAGTGACCCCCTGGAAAAAAAGTCTTAACCAAAGGGTGGAGAGCAAAAGACCTTTGAAAGAAAACCGCCAGGGCGGAGACCTGCCCTTTCAAGGTACTAAGCTGAAAACACAGGTCCAAACCATGTTGAAGAAACTCCAAAATCCTGGGAATCAAAAACACCCTACAAGACAAGGCCCTAGCCTCACACCAATCAATATAGGACCGCCAAGTCCTGTAGTAGATGTTAGAGGAAAACTTCTTCCTAGCCCTAACAAGTGTCTGGATCACAGCATCAGACAAACCTTCATCTTTTGGAATGGAGGTTTCAGCAGCCACGCCGTCAAAGCCAGCGTTTGTAAATTGGGGTAACAAAGCTGACCTTGAGTGACCAGATCCGGAAGCAGGGGCAACCTGTACTGATCGACCGCCAGACGCACGACGTCTGCGAACCACACCTGTCTTGGCCACCTTGGAGCCACCAGAATTGCTGGCACATCCTCTTGAACCAGCTTACCCACCACCCTGCCTACCATGGAGAAGGGAGGAAACAGGTACAGGAGACCCAGATCCCTCCAGGCAAGGGACATGGCATCCACTGCCAGAGCCAGAGGATCCTGAGACAGAGACACAAAAGCAGGGAGCTTGTGGTTGTGACGGGAGGCAAAGAGATCCACCTCCGGGAACCCCCACTTGTGACAAATGGATAGAAATACCTTGTTGTTGAGGGACCATTCCCCTCGACGAGAGGACCCCCTGCTGTGGGAGTCCGCTTCCATGTTCTCCACACCTAGAATGTACACCGCCGAGATGCATGGAACATTGCTCTCGGCTCATGCAAGAATCATAGAAACTTCCCTGAGGGCACTCCTGCTGCGAGTCCCTCCTTGGTGATTGATGTAAGCGACCGCCGTCCGATTGTCTGATCGAACCTGAACCGGTAAGCCTTGGAGGTGATGCGTCAAGTGCGACAGCACCAACCGGATAGCCCTCGGCTCCAAGACGTTGATGGGGGTGAGAGCCTCTTGAGGACCCCACAGCCCCTGGAACTGATGTTCCTTCCAGAAACCCCCCCAGCCTGACAGGCTGGCATCCGTGGTGACCGTCTCCCAACAAGGGGCCAGAAAAGATCTGCCCCTCAGAAGATTTCTCGGTTCCAGCCACCACTGAAGAGACTGCCGAACCAGGGGAGACATCACAAATGACTGATACAAAGACAGAGGGCATCTGTCCCAAGCCGCTAACAGATGAAGTTGAAGAGGCCTCATGTGAAAATGAGCAAAGGGAACCGCTTCGAAGGAGGCCACCATCAACCCCACCAGCCTCATCCCTTGCCGGACGGACAGGCGAGGGTTGGACAGAAGAAGACGTATCAGATCTTGAACCATCTGCACCTTCGACTGAGGCAGGAACACTCTGGTCTGAATGGTATCCAGATTCATGTCCAGAAAGGAAACCTCCCTTGACTGGGAGAGAGAAGACTTGGGGTAGTTGATCACCCAGCCGAACCTCTCCAGCGATGTCACCACTGTCCTGGTGTCCAGCTCTGCCTGGCTGAGAGAGGATGCCGTGAGGAGAAGGTCGTCCAGATACGGCACAATGCGAATGCCCTGGGCTCTGAGAAGGGCCATTATACCCGCCAACACCTTGGTGCTGAGGTCAGCCCGAACGGAAGAGCCACAAACTGATAGTGCTGATCTCCCACCACAAACCTGAGAAACCGTTGATGACCTGGGAAGATCGGCACATGAAGGTAAGAAATACCTTGTTGTTGAGGGACCATTCCCCTCGACGAGAGGACCCCCTGCTGAGGGAGTCCGCTTCCATGTTCTCCACACCTAGAATGTACACCGCCGAGATGCATGGAACATTGCTCTCGGCTCATGCAAGAATCATAGAAACTTCCCTGAGGGCACTCCTGCTGCGAGTCCCTCCTTGGTGATTGATGTAAGCGACCGCCGTCCGATTGTCTGATCGAACCTGAACCGGTAAGCCTTGGAGGTGATGCGTCAAGTGCGACAGCACCAACCGGATAGCCCTCGGCTCCAAGACGTTGATGGGGGTGAGAGCCTCTTGAGGACCCCACAGCCCCTGGAACTGATGTTCCTTCCAGAAACCCCCCCAGCCCGACAGGCTGGCATCCGTGGTGACCGTCTCCCAACAAGGGGCCAGAAAAGATCTGCCCCTCAGAAGATTTCTCGGTTCCAGCCACCACTGAAGAGACTGCCGAACCAGGGGAGACATCACAAATGACTGATACAAAGACAGAGGGCATCTGTCCCAAGCCGCTAACAGATGAAGTTGAAGAGGCCTCATGTGAAAATGAGCAAAGGGAACCGCTTCGAAGGAGGCCACCATCAACCCCACCAGCCTCATCCCTTGCCGGACGGACAGGCGAGGGTTGGACAGAAGAAGACGTATCAGACCTTGAACCATCTGCACCTTCGACTGAGTCAGGAACACTCTGGTCTGAATGGTATCCAGATTCATGTCCAGAAAGGAAACCTCCCTTGACTGGGAGAGAGAAGACTTGGGGTAGTTGATCACCCAGCCGAACCTCTCCAGCGATGTCACCACTGTCCTGGTGTCCAGCTCTGCCTGGCTGAGAGAGGATGCCGTGAGGAGAAGGTCGTCCAGATACGGCACAATGCGAATGCCCTGGGCTCTGAGAAGGGCCATTATACCCGCCAACACCTTGGTGCTGAGGTCAGCCCGAACGGAAGAGCCACAAACTGATAGTGCTGATCTCCCACCACAAACCTGAGAAACCGTTGATGACCTGGGAAGATCGGCACATGAAGGTAAGCGTCCTTGATGTCTATGGACGTCATAAAGTCCCCTGGACGAAGAGAATTGATGGCCGAGCGCAGAGACTCCATGCGAAATTTCTTGGTCCTGATGAACCTGTTGAGAATCTTTAAATCCAGAATGGGTCTTATGGAACCATCCTTTTTGGGCACTGTAAAAAGGTTGGAATAAAAGCCCCGGCATCTCTCTGAGAAGGGCACCGGGCAAATGACTTCCAACTCCAGAAGATTTTGTACTGCCAACAACAGCCCCTGCGCGGCCCGGGGGTCCAAAGGAACCCGAGACCTGAGGAATCTGGGAGGAGGCCGGAACTCGAACTCCAGCTTGTACCCGGAAGAGACCACTTCCAGGATCCATTCGTCTGTGACCTCCCGGGTCCAGACCTGGGCGAAGTGCCGTAGCCATTCCCCCACCCGCGAGGGTGAGGGCGCCCCCTCATTGCTGAGAGGGCTTGGCAGCAGCCTTGGGTTTGGCACCCCAGGCAGTTCCGAGGCGGGCACGTCCTCTGCCCCTACCCCAGGAGTCACCTCTGAACGCAGAGTAAGCAACTCCCCTGCTTGCTCGAGAGCCACGAAAGGAAGCATTAAAGGAGCCTGCACCCCGAAAGGAGCGGCGTTGCTTTTTGCGTTGTGGCAGCCTTCCTCCTTTCGCCGCCGAGTCCAATTTATCTCCAAACAGGCGCATACCCAAGAAGGGTAGCCCTGTGAGCGTCTTCTTAGCCGCCATATCAGCCGCCCATTGGCGCAACCAAACCGATCGGCGTATAGCCACAAGCAAAGCAGAGGTTCTACTACACATACATATTGTATCGTCCAAGGCTGATAAGACAAAGGTCATGAACAAATCACACCGCGCAAGTGCTGCACATTCATCACTAGCAGGGTTAAGATGGGGACCATTCAACAGGCCCCTAATTACAGATCTGGTAGCCACGGCCATGAGAGCTGCAGCACAAACAAGACGTAAGGCCGAACCCACACTGGCAAAGGCATGTGACGCCATTTGATCCAGACGTCGGTCCTCACTATCCTTCAGCGTAGTGGAGTCTGGTGAGTGCACCACCGATGTGTTGGACAAACCCAGAACCGGAGCGTCGACCTCTGGGGGTGACGACCAGTGCTTCACCGTGTCCACAGGAAAAGGATACCTCCTATCCCACCCCTGAGGAATACCGGGAAGCCGGCTGGGCTTTTCCCATTCCTTAAGAATCAATTTGTCAAAATGCTTCTGATCAGGAAAATTTCAGGCGAGTCTTAGTGGCCCCAAAAAATTCCCCCTTTTGCGGAGGGGCCTCCGCAGGAGGGGAAATAGCAAGAACCTCAAAAATATGGGTCAGAAGTCTGGGGGTATCCACAGTATCCCCACGCTCCTGCCCAGCATCAGCATCCAAGAACTGCTGATCATCAGAGCCTTCAGAGTCTGAAAACAATTCCCCTTCTTCAAGCGGGGAACAATCAGACCAAGCAAACGAGTCATAATCAAAAACCGGCGCCAAATGCCGTCTCTTAGCTGGGGCCTTCCTTGCCTGCAGAGCTAGCAATCATCTTCTCAATGTTAGCACATCAGATTGCGACTCCCCACTGACGACAACATCACTCGGGGTCAAAGCCAGTCGTGGGGGTGTAGGTGATGAGGTCAGCGGCGCTGATCCAGACGCCAGGAGCCCTGATTGCCGCGCAATGGCCTGCTGTGCACATGGTACACAAATAAGCACATTATCCCCTGCAAGGGATACCCCACAACCACACACTGCTGGGGTTGCCCTGAAGGGATCCCGAGCCCGGTATCCTGGGAAGCCTCCATACGGTGATTTTTTATGGTAGTCGCAATGACCAGTGGGAATTACTCTAGTAAGCTACCCGGAATGCCCCTTAACGTCCGTTAGTGGGAGGATGTGTAAAGCCCCAATTTAAGCGAGGGACCTAAGGACCGGGAGAACCCCCTTTTAACTATCAAGGAAGGTAATCCCCCTGGAAGACATAATAAAAAAAGGGGACCATAAGCAACAATCCATTATAGCGATCATACTTCCAGATATAAACACAGACAGACCATATAACTGTATAACCTTAATGTATATAAGCAATGTATATAAGCAAGATAATGCAGCATACAAGGCACCCCCATAACAACCATAAACGAGAAATTGGTTAATAAAACGAGCCCCGCAGGGCACTCAAACTAAGAAGCAAGATGGCGACCTGGACACACCAGCAAGAGGCAGCAGCAGCTAGGAAAAGAGAAGGGGGAGGGGCCAGCGCGAATCGCGCGCTGTCTTCATTTGAATTTGCCGCCGCTGACACGCGCGCCCTGAGGCGTCCGCGGTCAGTGGCGGCATCACTATAATTTTTCCTGGCCCTCCTATTGGCTGCTGATGCAGGCCAATTGCGCGGCTTGCGTTCCGCGTCGTCCCCTCATGCGGCCAGCCCCTCGAGGTCCCTCCAGCGCCATCTTGCCTTCCTCTTGGAGTGTCTGCTGGCCCCCTTAACGTGGTCTGTGAGTGCCCTTGCGGGCTTTATTGTTTGCTATCCATTGTACCACTGTTGTGTTTATGGGTGCTTTTTTATTATTTCTTTCAGACGGGAGAACACTGTATTAAAGAGGTTCTCCCGGTCCTGGCCCCTCTATTAGTTTCCTCAACTTTATTAGAGGCCAAAAGTGCTAAATCCTCCCACTTCCCTGCGGACATTTGGGGCATCCCGGGTTGCTTAATTCCTACTGGCCAGTTGTGCCACCTTAATAACCATATGGAGGCTTCACAGGATATTGTGCTCGGGGTCCCCTCGGGACAAGCCCGGCTGTGTATAGTGTGTGGGGCATCCCCTGTGAGTGATGATGTGCGGGTCTGTGTACCCTGCGCCCAGCAGGCCCTTGCACTGCATTCTGGGCTATCTGTGACTGGGCCTGCGCCTACTATGCCCTCACCCACTCCCCCTCGCCTGATTATGACTCCCAGTGAGCTAAATACTAGTGGGGAGTCTCAACCTGATGTGTCTTCCAGGTTGGCTAACATTGAGAGGCTGATTGCTAGCTCTGCCGCCCGTAAGGCCCCGCCTAAAAGGCGTCATGTGGCGCTGGGTGCGTCTGCCTTTCCTATGGAGACGGAGAACTTTCTTGATTTGTCTGACTATACCCCACTTGAGGAGGGGGAATTGTTCTGACTCAGAGTCATCTGATGATCAGCATTTCAGTGGTGCCGACTATGGCACTGATCATTGGGATGCTGATGATACCAATAGAATGTTAACTCAGATTTTTTTATGTGCTTTCTATCTCCCTTCCTGCTGCAGCTCCCAAGTTACAGGGGGAACTTTTCAGTACTGCTAAACCACATCTGGAATTTCCAGAACAGGCCCATTTCAATAATCTTGTCCTCAAAGAATGGGAGCGTCCCGTCCGGCTCCCGGGAATCCCCAAGGGCTGGGATAAAAGGTACCCTTTTCCCGCTGATGTGGTTAAATGTTGGTCAACCCCTCCAGAAGTGGATGCACCAGTATTGGGGTTGTCCAACACTTCTGTGGTCCATTCCCCTGATTCCACTACTCTTAGAGATAGTGAGGACCGGCGCATTGATCAGCTGGCTTCCCATGCCTTTGCCTGTGTGGGGTCTGCCTTGCGCCCTGTCTGTGCTTCTGCTATTACTGCTGTTGCTATCAGGTCTCTCCTCAAGGGTCTGTTGGAAGGCGCTCCTGATGATACTGCTAGTGCCGAGTTCAGGGCCTTGTCACAGTGTGAAATGTTCATTGCATATGTCCTCTCTGCTTTAGATGACACCATTAGGATGTGTAGTAGAACCTCTGCATTGGTGGTTGCTATACGCCGCTCTGTTTGGCTGCGCCAGTGGGCAGCTGATAACGCTGCTAAGAAGGCCCTCACGGGACTCCCCTTTAAGGGGCTGCGCTTATTTGGTGATCGCTTGGACCTGTTTGCCAAGGGGGGTAAGTTGCCTCAACGTAAGAAGCAGTTGCGGCCCGTTCGGGGCCCGGGAGAGGGGTCTCCTTTGCTGGCCCTAGGGGAGACTTCTGGGGCAGGGACAGAGGTCGTGCCCGCTCCAGATCTTCCTGGGGGTCCAAGCCCAAATCTGTCACCAAGCCTCCTCAGCCATGAAGGGGCGACCTCACCCATCCGGGTGGGGGGACGGCTGCGGCTCTTCGCTCGTGTCTGGAGACAACAGGTCTCAGACAGGTGGATTCTGGAGGTTGTGTCCTCCGGCTACAAGCTAGAGTTCGCTACATGGCCGCCTCCAAGATTTCTCTATTCTTGGATTCCTCTAGACCTCTTGGCAGCTCATGGACTTTTTCTGGCGGTGCAAAATGGGCTTGGGGGTCATCTGTCAGGTCCCTCCTGTGGAAAGAGGTCAGGGTTTTTATTCCAATCTGTTCACAGTTCCCAAAAGGGATGGGTCAGTCAGACCCATTCTGGACTTAAAGCTGCTCAACAAGTTCATCAGGACCAGGCACTTTCGCATGGAGACCCTGCGCTCCGCGATCAGTTCGTTGCGCCCAGGAGACTTCATGACCTCCATAGACATCAAGGATGCTTACCTTCATGTTCCAGTCTTCCCAGGGCATCAGAGATTCCTCAGGTTCGCCTTGGCTGACCAGCACTACCAATTTGTGGCACTGCCCTTGCCCTTCAGTCACACTTCGGCCCCCAGGGTCTTCACCAAGGTGCTGGCGGGTGTCATGGCTCTCCTCAGGGCATTCGCATTCTTCCCTATCTGGATGACCTTCTCATCACTTCTCAGTCCTTCCAGCAGGCGGTATTGGATACCCAGCGAGTGGTGACGGTTCTGGAGTCATTCGGCTGGGTGATCAATCACCCCAAATCTTCCCTATCCCCATCTCGGGTGACTTCCTTCCTGGGCATGAATCTGGATACTGTTCAGGCCAGGATCTTTCTTCCTCCACCGAAGGTGGACTCTCTGCAAGATCTGGTTCACTCCCTGATGTCATGCCCTCATCCCGTCAGGGGATGCAGCTAGTGGGGAAGATGGTGTCCTGCTTCGAGGCAGTTCCATATGCACAGTTTCACATGAGACCTCTTCAACTCAATCTACTATCAGTCTGGGACAAGAGTCCCCTGTCTCTGGATCAGGCTTTTGTTCTGTCCCCTCTGGTCCGGCAGTCCCTCTTGTGGTGGCTGGACTTGAGGAACCTGTTGGGGGGCAGATCCTTTCTGGCCCCCTGTTGGGAGACGGTCACCACGGATGCCCGTCTGTCAGGTTGGGGGGGCTTCTGGAGAACCCTACAATTCCAGGGGCTGTGGGGCCCTCAGGAGGCCCATTCCCCCATCAACGTCCTGGAACTGAGGGTGGTTCAGTTGGTACTGGCCCAGTTGACTCCTCACCTTCAGGGCCGGCCGGTCCAAGTTCGCTCAGACAACCAGCCGGCGGTTGCCTACATCAATCATCAGGGAGGGACTCGGAGCAAGAGTGCCCTCAAGGAGGTGTCCAGGATTCTGTCCTGGGCGGAGGACAATGTTCCTTGCATCTCAGCAGTGTACATTCCGGGGCTGGAGAATTTGGAGGCGGACTCCTTGAGCAGGGGGACTTCTCGCCTGGGGGAATGGTCTCTCAGCAACGAGGTCTTCCTGTCCTTATGTCACCATTGGGGGGTACCGGATGTGGATTTGTTTGCGTCCCGCCACAATCATAAGCTTCCAATCTTTGTCTCTCTGTCCCAGGATCCCCTGGCCCTTGTGGTGGATGCTCTGACTCTATCCTGACAGGGGTTCCGTCTCCTGTATCATTTTCCTCCATTCCCCTTGCTGGGCAGGGTTCTGCGCAAGCTAGCTCAGGAAAGGGTGCCAGCAATCCTGGTAGCCCCCCGGTGGCCAAGACAGGTGTGGTTCACAGATATCATTCAACTGGCAGTAGATCAGTACGCTCTGCCCCTGGTCCCGGACCTTCTCACTCAAGGGCAGCTTTGCCATCCCAATCTACAAATGCTGGCTTTGACGGCCTGGCTGCTGAAACCTCCATCTTAAGGGATGAGGGGCTTTCTGAGTCTGTGGTTAACACTCTAATCAGGGCTAGGAAGAAATCCACTTCTACCATCTACTATAGGATCTGGCGGGCCTACATTGACTGGTGTGAGTCTAGGGTCCTTCCTTGTCAGGTGTTTTCCATTCCTAGGATTCTGGAGTTCCTCCAGCATGTGGCTACTGCGCCTTTTAGAAAGACTGATGCCTTGTTTGTGGTCCCTTCGGGTCCCAAGAAGGGTCTGGCCCCTGCTCAGTCTACTATTAGCAAATGGATTTGTCAGGCTATTTTTAGGGCCTATTCTGCTATGGGAAAGGATCCTCCTTTCCGTGTTACTGCTCATTCTACACATGCTGTTGGGGCCTCCTGGGCCTTACAAACCTGTTCAACAGAAGCCTGGTGCTGGAAGGCTTCTACTTGGTCTTCTGTTCATACATTTTCCAAGTTTTACAAGGTTGATGTTCGGGCCTCAGCGGATGCTGTTTTTGGCCGCAAGGTTCTGCAGGCGGCAGTGGTTTGAACTGCGCGTTGTTGCTTTTGGGATGCCACCCTGTTTACGGACACTGCTATTGGATGTCCCATCTGTTATGAATCATAATCTCGAGCAGGACGTGCTGCATACTTAGAATAATACAATTCTGTGATTACTCACCTTGTAGAATTGGTATAAGTATGCAGCACGTCCTGCTCCACCCCACCCTGTTGCATTATCATGGATCTTCTGTATGGCGATTGTTATCCTTGTTAACGTTGTTTATTATCATTGGCTTCTCCTGGTTCTCCTTACTGCTTTTCTATACTGGGGAATTTGTGGGAGGTCCCGGGTATATATGGACCGGGAGGGGCCTCTTTTTGCCATCTCTGCAGTCTAGCACCCTCTGGTGGAGGTAATCCCATCTGTTATGAATCATTATCTGGAGCAGGACGTGCTGCATACTGCATAATACCAATTCTACAAGGTGAGTAATCACAGAATTGTATTTTTCTGGGATCCAGAAGAAAGAAAAATACAATTCTGTGAAATACTCACCTGTAGAATTGGTATTATACGCATACAGCACGTCCTGCTCCATCTATAATACTTACAGATGGGTAATCCTCCGCCAGAGGGCGCTACTCACTGCAGACATGCAAAAACAGGCTCCTTCCGGCCCTTCATATACCCAGGGACCTCCCACAAATCCCCAGTATTGAAAAGCAGTGAGAAAAGAAGCTGGGAGAAACCAACCACCAACTGGTAACAATAGTAATGATAACAATCACCATACAGGGGATCCAGAAAAATGTAAATCCAAGGTGGGGTGGAGCAGGACGTGCTGTATGCGTATAATACCAATTCTACAGGTGAGTATTTCACAGAATTGTATTATTCTAAGCATACAGCACGTCCTGCTCCATCTAGAATACTTACACATGGGACATCCAATAACAGTGTCCATAAAGTAGGGTGGGATCCCCAAAAAAAGGCACAGCAGACAGTAAAGGCGCTGTCACCTGCAAAACATTGCTACCAAGTATGACATGAGCAAAGGCTCGAACGTCAATACCATAACAAAACCTTTGAAAAGGTATGAACAGAGACAAGCAGCGGTCTAGCAACTCATTCAACAGAAAAACCTGGTGCTAAAGGGCCAAAAAGGTACCCAAACACCAATATAACGGAATAAAACGAGAGAGGGAGATTCTTCCCCCTTAAAGGAATAGGCCAGTGTAACGGCCCAACCAGCCCACAGGCAAAGAAGCCTCGGTAAAACTTAGAACTCTCCCCAACGGGGAAATGAAAACTGGTCTCCCGTCAGACAGGCGGGGATACGGACCCCTTCATTAACAAGGATCAGCAAGAAGCTGAAACCTTTACTCAGGACCAGGAAGGCAACCATCCAAGTAAGATCAGTCCAAAGGGCGCATTGGCCCTGGAAGCAAACGAGTTCAGGCGCATACATAAGGAGGCGCCCGCAGACCCCAAGGGCATCAGTCCCCCTAAGGGACAAGAAAACAACCAGGAAAATTTCAACACCTGCTGAGGGAATGTAGACCCCTTACTTCAGCATTATTAAGAATAAGGCCCATAGGCAGACTAAAAGGACTTAAATAATGATCATAAAACACCACTTGGACAAAGGGGTCCGGCGTAAGGTGGAATACCACCACGTCATGGTGTGTATATAGAGCGAAGGCTAAGTAATCAGATCAACCCTCTCAGGCACACATCTGACTGAAGCAAGAGCCCCCGGAGAAGCGACTTGGACTACCAAACAGCTCAGACAGCATCCAGAATAAGTCCCAAGGGAACAATCCGCAGGGCAAACAGAATGAAATTGATCCCAGCAGGGACCATAGAACTACTTGGGAGATGCCCCTGAGCAATCCCCAAGAGAACTCCTCGCAAGGAAGACTGAACCAGACGTCTACAGGAAGACAGACAGGACAGAACCTGAACCTTCAGAGTACCTAGATGGGGAGCCAACCCCAACCTATGCTGTAATGACTCTAGAACCCTGGGAACTGAGAACGTCCAACAGGGAAGAGACCAAAGACTCATGCCAATCAATATGGGTACACCATAACCCACAATAGACGGAGGAAGAGGAAGCTTGCTCCTAGCCCCCATATACCAAGTCACCCAGAAGATAAGCCCGTCTCCAAGGGGTGAATGAATCAGCTGTCAAGCCCCAGACTAGAGTCTGTAGATTGGGACGACAAAAGAAGGGGCCTGACAAGGGCATAACCGCACTCCTGAGAGAGCGTACAGGTCAGCTGACTTCAGCAGAAGCATCTGCGAACCACAGTTCACTAGGCCACCCAGGGGCCATCAATCTCACGGGTCTCTTTATCAGCACAACCTGTGCGCAGAACCCCACATAGTAGGGTGAATGAAGAGAAGGCATATAAAATAGAAAGTCTATGCATAATTTTACTAAGCCCCCATGACCAGAGTCAGAATATTCTGGGACAGTAAAAACAAGGGCAGAGCCCCTGTGGTATAAGCAAGACCCAACAGAGCCACCCTAGTTGGCTCTCAGAGTGACACCAGGATAGCATAACCTGCCACTGAAGGACATCCATTGGAGCGAATACCGCTGAGGAGCAGGGGGTGTAGACCCCCGCCCAGATCAGGATCAGGAACCCTCCAGAGGGATCATCCTGCTTCAAGCTCCAGACCAATAATAAAGCAGGCCATTGTCTTCCAACAGGCTAAGATTCCCCAAATAGACAGGTCCTAACAGAGAAGTCCAGCCGTATAGAGTCAACGGAAGGCTCATTGTTTTAACAAACCAGTAGGTAAGATGGACCCTCTAAGGAACCCTACCCAGGAGCCACAGGGGGTTTTGGGAGAAATCCCCCCCCCCCCCCCC
Organism: Gastrophryne carolinensis; assembly: GCA_027917425.1. Taxonomy (NCBI): domain Eukaryota; kingdom Metazoa; phylum Chordata; class Amphibia; order Anura; family Microhylidae; genus Gastrophryne; species Gastrophryne carolinensis. The sequence goes on along the minus strand of CM051236.1, from coordinate 306,246,958 downwards.
GCCAACCTGCGAGACTTGGTACCCAAGGCGACCATTCACAGGAAGATGCAAGCAAGGAAGGGGGTGCCCCCTGACAGGGTCCTTGAATATAATCAGCTCAAGAGGAACCACCGTACCAAGGGGGAATGAGCACAGACCTAGCCCCAGGGGTGCTGGAACCCCATGTAGGATCAATAACCTACTGTGCCAAAGAGCCCAAGGGCTCGGTATATAAGGGACATCGTCTGATACGCCACCAACGGGCCCACCAGCTGCAATCCCGCCTAGTGAAAGTAAGATGTCAGCAAAGGGGGCAGAGCCCCCGTAACCAGGAGTCCACTTGTTGCCAAGGAAGAAGGCTCAAGCCTGAACCGAATCCAAGGAATGGGGATAGCGGATAAGGGACCATGAGGGATTGAGGTGACTGAGCACCTATCCAGTAACTCCCTGACGTAGAGATTGGGGAGTAAGGAAAGACGAACCGGTAGGTCCTAATGCGGACACCCTCCAGGCATGTCCGAGACATCAGCCCCCATTTTTGCGCCATGGCGAGTAGCCTGGGAGCGAAAAAGAGGCCAAAAACAATGCCTCAATCCGCAGGGTTGGTCCTGCAACACCAACTAGTAACAGTCTTGGTGTCCAGAAGACACAGTGGGAACTAATAAGCTCTAGAACCCCACAGGAGGCCGGAAGCCCCCCTTGCACAGGGCGCCTGTGTCCCCAGACAGAGATGTCATATAGGGACTACCTGTGAGAGTAGAATTGCCAGGCCTACCATAGGCCAGCATGGCCCAGACTGCCTCATACTGTTGAGGGAAGGAGGAAGGTTAATATAGGGGCCATAGCCCCATTCTGTTAAGGGCATCCTGTAAGTAAGCCCAAACTCTGTAGGCCTAGTACGGCCTGCACCAATTCCTGAGGGGAAAACAGGGGCTAGAAGCACCCTGACAACCACTAAGAGGGACCGCCCAGCAAATGCTATCCTGTGTCCAGGGGAACTACCTCCTGGAACCACCAGAAGGAGAAGATACATTCCTAGATAGGAGTCAGCTGCTGTAGCAGTCCCCTTGCCCAGAAGGGCGAGGGCGTCCCTTCATGCTTGGGAAGTGTTGGCAGATTTGGACTTAGTCCTGCCAGAGGGCCCAGGACGTTGCCTGCCCACCCCGAGGTGGAAATCCACACCGAACAGTTGGAAGCACACCTCAGGTTCGTGTTTGACACTAACGTAGGGAGGGGGAGGGGTGTCCCTGCCCCAAGGAGGCCGGGACGGCCTTCGGCGTAGGGGTACCTTACCCTTTTTTCCAAAAAGGTCCAAACGGGCCCCAAATAGACGCTGTCCTTTGAAGGGAAGGCCAGTGAGAGCCTTTTTCGTAGCATCGTCAGCACCCCACTGGCGCAGCCAGACCAGGCGGCGAATAGCTACCACAAGGGCAGAGGGGGCAGAGGTTCTAGCACACATCTTAATGGTGTCATCCAGCGCAGAGAGGATGAACCTCACAAACACATCACAGTCTGAGAGCGCATTAAACACCCCCCAGGGGAGGTCCTCATGTTGGTGGTCAAGTACTTTTCTAACGAGAGTCCTGGCGGTCCCTGCACACGAAAAGGCGTGGGAAGCCAGTCTGTCAATGCGCCGTTCCTCAGCATCCCGAAGGGTACGGTAATAAGGAGCCGTCATGAAGGGGGGGTTAGTAACGCCTATAATCGGTGCATCCACCACAAGAGGTGCTGACCAAAAGTTAACCACATCAGGAGGGACCCCTGGGACCCCTTTAAGTTTACAAGGCGATTCCCATTCTTGGGATATAAGATCCTGGAAATGCTCCTGTTCCAGGAATTCCAAGCGCGGCGGCGCTGTGTGGAAACTCTCCTTCTTAGGTTTGGAAGCCTCTCCAGGAGGGGAGATAGACAAAACCTCAAAGATCTTAATAAGAAGTTCATCTGTGTCACACAGGCCCCAAGAACCGGGCCCAGAATCATCACGGCTCCCGGGCATCTCATCCGAGGAGCCCGAATCTGAGAATAGCTCACCTTCCTCAGAAGGATCAAGGTCCTGCATAGCAGCAGAGTCATCAGTATTGTTAGGAACCGGAGAGCCAGGAGGCGTCAGGGACCGCTTCTTTCCAGGGCCCATATGCTCCGCCAAACTAGACAGCACCTGCTCAGCCGTAGGCAGCCTGCGCGGCATGACTTGCTGGTCATCCCCGCTCGAGTGAGACTCATCAGGAATGAGATTTAGGTCCGGGGAGACGGGTGTATTGAAGGGAGGTGCAGCCACTGGCAAACCTGATTGCAGGGTCAGTGCCTGTTCAGCACACGGTCCGCAGACCCGTGTTCTGTCAGCATCAGCATGGGGCTGACCACACACTGTACACAGCCGGTCATGTCCCAGAGGGACCCCGGGTACATAATTCTGAGATGCCTCCATATGGTGATTATCTGAGCAGTATGCCCGCAGGGATTTACGCACTAGGCAACCCTGGATGCCCCAAGACCCGCTAGGAAGTGGGAGAATTTGTTATGTGGACCCGCTATAATATATGTTAGGCCGGGAGAAACCACCGAAATCCTGGCGTCTGAAAGACATAATGGGATAAAGGGGGGGGGGGTGTCAGTGCCACGCGCAGCCGAATAAAAAACATAGGAACAAATACCGCCCCAGAAGGCGCTTACATGACCAAGGGAGGAGGCGGATCGCAACCACGCGTGCGCACGAAGACTGTCAAAATGGCGGCAAGCGAACCTCGAGGGGCGGGCCTGATCTGGCTGTGACGCGGGGCGCGTCATGCCGAGTCCCCGCCTCCCCCAAAGAGCGCGAAGCTCTAACCATGGAAACGTGAACGACAGTAGTGGATAGTACAACATATACATAATGTTGCTGTCACTCTAGAGAATGATGCTGCCGTCCGGGCAGTACACTCATGTAATGAAGGGACAAACATGCGCGCACCATAAGCTTATGTGGAGCAAGGAGCGCGACACTGACACCCAAGTTCAAATGAAAGATCAAAGGCCTTAAACGTGTTATGTTACACTAGGACTGCCACACATAAACCCCCCCCCCCCTTTCTTTTCCCCCGAGCTACGGGAGGAAGCGAGGGAGAAGCGGACCTGCAGCCAGGGATTATTGCTATGAGGGGCACGGGCAACAATGCGGGAAGGGCATCTAATGGAGGCTCACCATCGGCCTAAACCGCCTACCCTATGGTGGGGAATTGCGGTGGAGCTTAGCTCCGTAAGCACACGAGGTGCTGCCTACCTTCACCCGACCAGCGCAGCCCAGGCTGGGAGGCACATCTGTATCGAAGAGGACGGGTGGAAATAGTCCCGCAGGACCGCAGGCTGTAAAAGCCCCGCTCACCTGCGAGAGAGTTGATACTTCATGTCTTCGCAGTCAGCACTGCAGAGAAATCTGGGGATTTGTGGGAGGTCCCTGGGTATATGAAGGGCTGGGAGGAGCCTGTTTTTGCATGTCTGCAGTGAACAGCGCCCTCTGGCGGAAGATTACCCATGTGTAAGTATTATAGATGGAGCAGGACGTGCTGTATGCTTAGAATATACTTGTTAAGAGGAACTTTTTTTTTAGCTTACCTTGCTGGGGGCATCTATGTTCTCCCTCCCTCGCACTCTAGCAGACTTCCATAGGGTTGCCCATAAGTGCCTTCTTGACTCTTCTTCACCCATCAGGCACTGCGCACACTACCCAATCTCGTGCCTGCACAGTGCTGATGTACATGCTGCAATGGATGCCGAACCAAAACCCACAAAATCTTGTGGACTAAAACTCACCCTAGAGTCTAAGACTTCAGGGCAGGCTTAATCCCTCCCACAGGAGCACTCCAAAATGGAATGCCACGCTCTGTGAAACACCCAGGGCGCCCTATATCCTTACCTTTCCACCAAGCCCAAAGCGCATGCACGACCGCCACCAGCATCACGCACTGCAACTGAATGGCTGTGCAGGGGCACACACAGCCGAAAGGAGTGATACTGTGTGCCGCTTGCAAGTGCTGATAGGATGCCCTGCAGCCGACCTAACCACACGTGGACCGCACTGGAGAGGTAAGTGACCTTGGCAAATTGTAGGGATTAACACAGCCAAACCAGGGAAAGGACCAAACCTGGGTTTTGGTCCACTTTAAGAGCTGCTAGAGCTACTGCTGTCGCTCACAAGAGGCTACCCTGGTGGGGGGGGGGGGGCATTGAATTAGCCTCTGAAACAGTAGGATGGCATTGTTTCATCCGATGTCGATGTGCAAAAGAATACAATGGCCAGTTGGAGGGCCATCATTAGTAAGGCTCTGTTCACACCTCTTCGCTTTCTCGGCATTGTTGTGCTGCCTTGCAACGCATTTACAATGCAAAGGAAACATTGTACATTCTAGATGGGATAGTTCACATATTTACGCAGCATTGCACAACGCGTTAATAAAGTGTTGCAGACATCTTTTACAGTGCAACGTTGTAACAGTGCAGGTCAATAGAAGTCTGTGGCCACAGAATTTAGCATTTACTTATTATGCAAACAATGTTTTTCCTTTAAAAAAAATGTTTTGTTACAATGCCGCTCTGGTATATTTACAAACCGCTTGCTCCTAATGCAAAGGAGAGCCTTAGACTCTGTTCACACCTCTGCCCTTTTTATGCATTGTGCTGCGTTGCAACATAGAGGAAACATACGTTATTCTAGATGGGATAGTTCACACATCTGCACTGAGTTATGCAACATATCAAAAAACAACTTTTTTATCGCAACATTGTAACAGCTCAGGTCAATAGAAATCTATGGCAACGCAAGTGCAGTGTCCCTGCGTTGCGTTTCCATAGACTCTCCCATTTTCAATGGTATTCTTTTAAAATACGCAAAGCAAGCTAATTTCTAACGCATCAAAAGTGCAACACAATACCCTCTGTCATATTTACAAAATGCTTGCTCATAGCGCAACAGAGAGGTGTGAACAGAGCCTAATAGTAGTTAACCCCAGGTCCTGTGTGCCACCATCTTGGAGAGAAAGTGGCAGGTCTGTCACCCAATTCCATGCAGCAGTGTGACTGTACTGGTCATTCACTCAAGCCCAACTGTCACTCAGGTCTACAGCTGCCATTCAGAGTCCTGCCCCCTGCCAGAATCAAAGGAGGATTACAGTGATCAGGTGAGGAGTTTTTTATTTTAACGCCTAAATTAGCACAAGGGCAGGGAGTGGTGGCTGCAGGGTTACAAAACACTTGGGACTGTAAACCCAACAGCAATAATAAGGCAGCAAGCAGCTCACCTTGACATGCCATTCCCAGCTCGACCACATCCAGAAATGTAAGCAAAAAAAAGTGTTTAGAAGACATATGGTATTTTCATATAACTAGAGATTTTGAGATGCTTTGAAATGGCTTATAATAACTTTCCCAAGAACGATGAGGAGTAAAGAAGTTAGTGTGTGTCTGGACAGGGACTTTAAACTGGACCAACACCCATTTTTTCTTTAATGGGTGTTGGGCCTGCAGACAGCTTATAAAAACAAGCTTGCATACAGTGATTCAGTAAATGTGAGTTGTAAAATCTCGCATGGGGTGAGAATACTCTCACAGCTTTCTTGCATCCTAGTTGGATGTCGCACATAGATGGGAAAATCTTGACCCATGCTGAATTAACCTAAATTTATCCATACTGTAATTTCTTGAAAAAGTTGAAAAACTTAGCCGTGCTGCTGCTTTGCATATTTGATCAATTGAGACAGCTGCAAACTCTGCCCAGCCCGTAAGAACTGCTCTAGTCTAATGAGCCTTTATACCTCCCAGGATTTCTAATTTTTGTGCTGCACTGGTAACTTGCTTAATCCATCTGGCTATTGTGCTTTTTAGTTTAATCTCTTTTTATTGAAATTTTCAACACTAGGAAGAGATAACAATATGAACGAAAAAGGTACAGACAAATAGATAGAGTATCAGGTCAGGTCCCCCCCAACCCCAGCCCCAGACGCAGCTGGGTCAACGCTAGTGCCCCCCTCCGCCAGTCATCCTCCATGGCGAGCACACGCACCCGGTCATATATTGTGTTTGCATCTCGAACTCCCATTTGTGGGTCAACACGCTACCCAGGTGAGGGTCACCCCATGTTTGATCAAGTATGGTCCCGGCCATAAGCTGGGGGTGCACGTTGAGATCAGGGGTAGCGGGGTAATCTAAGTCAGACCGGGGGGGGGGGGGTGTACCCAAGACCCGAAAAGAAACAGCAGTAAAAAAGCGGAAAGAAGGTAGAATGGGCTGGGGGGGGGGGGGGGGGAAATGTGGACAATGGGGAAGGGAGAAGTAGTGTATGAGGAGGGGAAGGCAAAAGTATAGGCCAGGGGGCCCCGTAGTGGCACAAATGCTGGATGGGTATCTCACGCATCGGGTCCCGCCCTGAGGAACACTCATCCGTGGCCATCATCCGCCCTCACGAAGTTCTTTGCTGCGTCCGATTCTCTGAACCTAATCCAGTTCATCCAGGTTGTCCAATGCGAGTCCGTTTCTTCCCTATCCTCCACTATCGATTCCTCCATTCTCAGTATGTGATCCATTTCAGCAAACCATTCTGCTATGCTCGGGGGAATGCGTGATTTCCAGTGTCTAGGGATGATAGAACGTACAGCTGTGAGGAAATATTTGAGGATTCCTTTCTTCGTCTTGGTTATGGAACCCGGGATCAAAGAGAGCAGAGCGACCTCCGGAGTATTCAATACCATCGAGCCCTCCACTTCCGTATGGATCTTGAAGACGGTGTCCCAGAGCCTCCGGATTGGGGGGCATTCCCACCAAACGTGCAAAATCCCTCCCCGAGGCGCCCCACACCTCCAGCATGCATCCGACACATCAGGTGCGTATGACGCGATATCTGCCGGGCACCTGTACCAGCGTGTGAGGAGCTTATAGTTCTTCTCCTGGGCCGAGCTGGCTCCCACGAGTTTATGCGTCAGCGCGAAGATCTTCCGAGTCTCCTCATCTGTGATGCTTATCCCCAGGTCTTTCTCCCACTTGGACATAAACTCCAACTTCGAGGTGTAGCTGGACGCAACCAGTATACTGTAGAACACCGAAATCCCATGCTCCAATGGTTGCGCCAGCGTGAGGCATTCTTCCAAGGGCGTCAGTGGGAGGGATGCTCCGGCCAAGCGCCCCCCTGTAGCAAGAAATGCCTCCAGCTGCCAGTGATGAAGCCAGGATAAGTGACTACTCCGAGCTCGCTCTCTTAGTTCTGCTAGGGATGGCAGCCTCCCTCCTACCAGAATGTCCCTCATCCTTACGTCCTCCGCTTCTCTCCATATCAAGAAACGGGGCGTGTTCTGTCCTGGTGCGAACTCCGGGTTGTTGAATAGGGGCGTCAGGGGGCCTGGCCTGCTCACCAGTTCCTCTCGTCTCTGCAGTCTATCCCAGTTGGAAAGAAAATGCTGGACCAAGTATGGGAATCCTTTTCTATTAGCATCACATGCGGTGGACACCCATGGGAGGGAGCACGGGTTATACCCCAGGAGGTCCCGCTCCAACCGCACCCAGAGTTTGTCCTCTTTCCTATATTTCCAGTCTGCCATCCTTGTAATGACCGCAGCCGCATGGTATAGTCTTATATCCGGTGCCCCTGCCCCTCCAGCCTTCTTGGGCCTAGCTAATATGTTAAATCTGATGCGCGGCTTCCGTGAGCCCCAGATAAACTTTGAGAATGCCGCTTGTATGGCTTTAAAGAAGCTCCGGGGGAGACTGACGGGTATTGTTTGGAAGAGGTAAAGGAAACGGGGGAGGACGTCCATCTTCAGAATGTTAATCCTTCCGAACCATGAGTACCGACCTCTATCGTATTTTGCAAGGTCTTGGTTGACTTTATTCTGCAGTGCTCTGAAATTCAATTCGTAGAGATTGTTTAGGTCCGATGGTATTAGGGTTCCCAGGTATTTTATTGCGGAGGGTTGCCATTTGAAGGGGAAGTTTCTCCGGAGCCTTTCCATTAGGGGCTGGGGCAAGGTAAGGTTTAATGCCTCCGATTTCGCGTAATTGACACGGAAATTGGACAACCTGCCAAAGCGTTCAAACTCCTTAAGGACTGATGGGAACGATATGTCCGGAGAGGTCAGATGGAGAAGTAGATCGTCCGCAAAGATTGATAATTTGTACTGCCGTCCTCCACATTCAATTCCCTTGATGTCCGGGTTGTTCCTTAAGGCTATCGCCAGGTGTTCCATTGTTAGTATGTATAACAGGGGCGAGAGGGGGCAGCCCTGACGGGTGCCGTTTGTAATTGTGAAAGGTTCTGACAACATACCGTTGACTCTCACGCGTGCCCAAGGGTTCTGGTATAACGCCAAGATCCTAGAGATCATAGTGGGGCCCATACCAATCTGGGATAGGGTTGCCCTAAGGAAGCGCCAGCTTACCCTGTCGAACGCCTTCTCGGCGTCGCAGGATAAGACACAGGCCGGAGTGCCCGTTCTGTGTACCAGGGCAATGAGGTCCAGCAATTTATTGGTATTATCTCTGGCCTCGCGACCAGGGACGAATCCCACTTGGTCCAGGTGTATTAATTGAGGAATCAGTGGTTTAATCCTGGTGGCTATCACTTTTGCATAGAGCTTCAGGTCAATATTTAGCAAAGAAATAGGCCTGTAGCTGCCGCATGCTGAGGGATCTTTTCCCGGCTTAGGGATCACCGTGACCGTAGCCTCCAAAGCCTGCCTCGGGAAAGGATTGTCCGTCCCTACAAAGTTAAAGGCCCTTACCAGCCAGGGAGCAAGCTGCGGGGCCAAAGTCTTAAAGAATCGTGGGGTGAAGCCGTCCGGTCCTGGGCTTTTCCCCGCAGGGGCCTCTTTGATCGCTTTCAGAACCTCAGGTTCTGTGAAGGGTACTTCCAAGTCTGTTGAAGATTCCTCAGAGATTGTCGGGAGTGGAGTCTCCTCTATGTAGTCTGTTATATTTGCCTCCAGGGTTGCCTCTGAGGCTTGTGAGGGGTCTCGTTGGAGGTTATATAAGTTGCTATAGAAGCTCCTAAATACCTCCGGGATCTTGGCTGGATCTGTGATGGTCTCTCCTTTCCCCGAGTTGATATTCGGGATGAATGTCGCTCCTGCTTTGTAGTGGAGAGACCTAGCTAGAAGTCTCCCGCACTTATTCGCTTGTTCATACATTGCGGCCTGTCTCTTATTTTTGTATCTGAGATGTGCCTGGTCGTAAATCTTTAGCAATTTGTTTCTATTGAGCGAGAGCTCAGATAGCAGTTCCGGAGTGGGGTCCTGCTTGTGTCTGGTCTCCAGATCGTTGATAGTTTGCAGTGTCTTAGCGACCAGTGCCGCCTTCTCGCGTTTCAGTCTGGAGCCCTCCTGGATGAACACTCCCCTGAGAACGCACTTAAGTGCTTCCCATTGTGTCGCCGGTGAGCAGCCGTCCCCTACGTGGTCCGCTGTGAAATTAGTGATCGCCTCTTTAATTTTATTCAGGCACGTCACATCCCTTAGGAGGTTATCATTCAGGCGCCAACTCCAGCTTTTCGGCGCTGCGCTTGGCAAGTCAAATGTTACAAAGACCGGCGCGTGGTCCGACCACAAGAAGGGGCCAATGCGGGCTTCAGGATGCCACTGTAAAGCGTGATGGCTTAAGAGAATATAGTCAATGCGACTATAAGAACCATGTATGGGAGAAAAGAACGTATAGTCCTTAGTCTGCCCATGTTCCAGTCTCCAGACATCTATCAGCTGCATGCCATGGAGCGCTTTTCTCAAAGACTGGAGCCGTCCCAGTGGTATTGAGGACTTACCGGATGAGGAATCCAACGCGGGATCCAACGTGAGGTTAAGGTCTCCCCCAAGAATTAAGATTCCCTCCGTGAACTCCTCCAGCTTCCTAAGGTATTTCTGAAGGGCCCCAGTTTGGTCCTGGTTCGGCAAGTACAAGTTTGCCACCGTGTATCTCTTATTGTGGATTTCCATTTTTAGGAAAACGAACCTCCCCTCGGGGTCCGCCTGGTGGGCTATCTCCGTGAAGGGAAGGGATTTATGGACTGCTATGGACGCTCCTCGCGATTTGCCTTGTGGGTTGGTGCTGTGGTACCAGGATGTGAAGTATCTATGGCGCAAGTTTGGTACCTTGTCTCCCTGGAAGTGAGTTTCCTGGAGAAGGAGAATGTTCACCCTTTGCTTGTGCAGGTCATATAACACCTTAGAGCGCTTTTCAGGCACATTGAGTCCTTTGACATTCAGGGAGCAGACTGTCAGCTTAGCCATTGCTCGCGATAGGCGTCAGCCCCGTGACAGGCGTAGGGCAAGGCGGTGATAGTAGAGGCCCGCCAGCAAATGGCCAGGGGGGGTTGAAGGCACAAAGTGGGGCGTAAGGTAGAGAGAGGTAAGATCTAGGAGCAGCAGGGGAGAACGTGGAGGGCTATTGTGCTTTTTAAAGCCTTTCCTTTCCCAAGCTGTTGAAATAGTATTAGCGGATTATTTTCTTTTCTAAAGGATTTTGGCACTTCTAGGTATTGTATTACCAGCCTTCTAATGTCTAGGACAGAGTTCTCAATCTTTCTATGGCAAGTACCCGCTAGCGACAAGCAGACAAGTTCCCTGAAAAGGGGGGGAATCGACTACTAATGTTACCAAAATAAGTAGGTCACTGGCCTTGAAGCAAGAAAGAATGTTTTTCTGTTAAAATAATATACCAGATCGATCTGTGCGACTCCGTGGGTGCACCCTTAATCATTGCTAAGCACCCCCTGGGGTACACTTATTGCAGGTTGAGAAACAGTGGTAGCCAACCTTTTTAGCACTAGGGACAGCTTTCGTGGGAGGCAATTGTTTCAAGGCCTGGTGGGGGTTGGGGCAGGACAGATCTGGGTGGGCTGGGGGCATGCCCGTGCCAGCCAGTCACAAATGCCTGTCAAGGGTACACGCCTGGTTAAATGTATGTGTGGCCTTTGGATCGGGGGTCAAGTACATTTAAGGTGAGGGGGGGTTCACATAGTGGGGCATCCCAAATCAGACACCAAATACCGACTAAGTTTCAAATTTAAAGTAGACTTACATTGGGGCACCAGAGAAGCAGAGAGGGGCACTACTTTTACTTTAGGTCCTTTTTACATACATTACTGGCCTGTATGTGGCCATTTACAGACACTTCTTTGGGCCAAATTCTGGGCTGCTATAGTTTTTTCACTATACTGGGTTTTGTTCCTCAGTAACAGAGTTTCCTGATTAAGTATGCCCTGCTATGTGAAATCCCACATATTCGCCCAGAAAAAATTACCTGCGGACCCAGAGGTTTCAGTACATCCAGTAGCAGTGTCCAACAATGGGTGGGGATCCCAAAGCAAGGCCACAATGCGCAGTTCAAAACACTACAACTTGTAGACCTTTGCGGCCTAAACAGCATCCGCTGAGGCCCGAACATCAACCTTGGAAAAGGTATGAACAGAAGACCAAGTAGCAGTCTTACAAACTTCAACCAACGTTCAACCAAAGCCTGGTGCTAAAAAGGCCTAAAGGCCCCAACAGCACGAGTAAAATGAACAGTAACTCGGAAAAGGGGGAACCCTTCCCCTAACAGAATAGGCCCTAACAGCGGCCTGACGAATCCATATGCTAATGGTAGACCTGACTGGTGCCAAACCCTTCTTTGGACCAAAGGGTACCCCAAACAAGGCGTCTGTCTTCCTGAAAAGGCACTGAGGCCACCAGGTAGTATTTCAAGTTTCTGACAACGTTCAGAGAACCATTATCGTTCATTACCAGGATTAGGACATAAGGAAGGAAGCACAATGTCCTGAATAAAGTGAAAGGCAGAGACAACCCTATGCAAGAAGTCCGGTTCAAAACGGAAAAACCAGCCTGTCCTAGTGTCTCTCAAAGTAGGGGGCCTGAATGGACAGAGCCACCAACTCAGAAACACGTCAGACAGAAGAAATAGCCACCAAGAAGGCAAATTTGAAGGTGAGAATAAACAGTGCAGCCTCATGCACAGATTCTAAGGAGGACCCCGAAGGGCAGACAATACCAAACTCAAATCCAAACCGGAAACAAGGATGAAGAGCAAGGACCTCTGGAAGAGAACAGCCAAGGCGGAAACATGCCTCTTCAGTGCGCTGAGCTGAAAAATCCGAATCAGGACCATGTTGAAGGAACTCCAGTATCCGAGGAAAGAGGAACCCCCGACAGGGGAAGGCACCAGCCTCACACCAGACAATGTAGGTCCACCAGGCCCTGTAGAAGCTGCTAGAAGAAAATTTCTTCCTAGCTCTGACCAGAGTCTGAACAACAGCATCAGACATACCCTCTCCTCTAGGATGGAGGTAACAGCAGCCATGCCGTCAAAGCCAGCGTATGTACATTGGGGAAAAAGAGCCGTCCTTGAGTGAGAAGATCCAGAACCAGGGCAGAGGGTACTAATCGACCTCAGCTGCACCACGTCTGCGAACCACACCTGTCTTGGCCACCTGGGGGCCACCAGAACAACTGGCAATCCTTCTTGAATCAGCTTACGTAAGACTTAGTCCAGAAGAGGAACGGAGGTAAAAAAAAGGTACAGGAGACCGAACCCCGGCCAGGATAGAGACATGGCATCCACCGCCAGAGCCAGAAGATCCTGGGACAGTGATACAAATGCTGGAAGCAAGCGATTGTGACAAGAAGCAAACAGATCAACAACTGGCATCCCTCACCTGTGACACAGAGATAGGAAGACCTCGCTGTTAAGGTACCATTCTCCCCAGCAAGACGACCCTCCCCCGCTCAGGAGATCCGCTTCCAGGTTTCCCGCTCCCGGAATGTAACCACCAAGATGCACGGAAAATTGTCCTAGACCCAGGATAGGACCAACGACACCTCCCGGAGGACACTCTTGCTCTGAGTCCCTCCCTGATAATTGATTGCAAGCGACCGCAGCCCAGTAGTCGGAACGAACCTGAACCGGTAGGCCCTGGAGGTGAGGCGTCAGTGCCAACCGAACCGCCCTCAACTCCAGAACATTAATAGGGGCGTGTGCCTCCTGAGGGCCCCACAGCCCCTAGAATTTTGGAGGGCTCACCCAGGAGCCCCCCCAGCCTGACAGTCTGGCAACCGTAGTGACCGTCTCCCAGTACTGTGTCAGGAATGATCTGCTCCCCCAGAAGATTCTCAAGTCCAGCCACTCGAGGGGGGACTGCCGGACCAGAGGATACCTATTTAAAGCAAAGGCCTGAACCAGAGACAGGGGACAATTGATCTGGATGGATCTGAAGAAAGCCACATGTGAAATTGAGCATAGGGCACTGCCTAGAAGCAGGCCACCATATGTCCCACCAGCTGCATCCCTTACCGGAAGGATGGATGAGGGTTGGATAGCAGAACATGAATCGGCGCTTGAGAGGTGACCATTTTCTGCTGAGGGAGGAAAAACCCTGGCCTGAGTGGTATCCAGAATCATACCCAGGAAGGCGATCACACGGGACAGAGAACTTGTGGTAATTCCCCACCCGAACCACTCCAGTGTCGCCACCACCGTCCAGGTATCCAGCTCCGCCAGTTGTAGTGAAGGAGGCTTAATGAGAAGAATGCGAATAACTACGGGCTCCGAGAAGGCCATCACGCTTGCCAACACCTTGAGTAACCCCTGTGGGCAAGGGGAGTGCCACAAATGGCAGTGTCGTTCCTCTACTGCAATCCTGAGGAACCGCTGGTGCCCTGGAAAAACCAGCACGTGAGGATAAGCATCCAAGATGTCTGTCGAAGTCATAAAGTTCCCCGGGCACAGGGAACTGAAGACGTAGTGCAGAGATTTTTAACACTGACCTCCATCTCCCGGGGGGACCTGGCGGACGGCCCCCATGGCCAGAAGGCTCTGTACCGCCAGCAACAGGCCCTGAGCAGCCCAAGGGTCCGTAGGAACCCGTGATAAGAATCTGAGAAAAGGAGTGAAGAGCAGCAGCCGTCCCCCACCAGAAGGGTGAATGCTGAGCGGACTAGCAGTGGATTTGGGCATAGCACCCCATAAGGATCCAGATCGGGCACGGCAACTGCCTCTGCCCCAGAATCTCCCCTTTGTCCCGCAAAGGGTACCCCCCTGCCTGACCCAGGCCCATGAAAGGAGGGATTGAAGGACTCTGACCCCCGAAAGGGTTGTGGCTGCTTATTGCGTTGGGGAAACTTACCTCCCTTAGCCAGATATCCAACGATCACCAACAGGCGCAACCCAACAGAGGGAAGCCCCTTGAACGCCTTCCTAACAGCATTATCAGCTGCTCACTGGCGCCACCAGACCGAACAACTGGAAGAGACCACCAAGCCGAGGTCCTGCTATACCTCCGAATGGTGTCATCTAAGGCGGGGATAATCAGCTCACATTGTGACAAGCTCTAATTCAGCCCTAGAAGGATCCACATGGAAGCCTTAAAGAAGGCCCCTGAATAAGGTCCTAATAGCCACGGCCGTAATAGCAAAGGCACCCACCGGGCGCAAGGCCGAACCCACACAGGCAAGGGCATGGGAGTCCTGTTACTCAATACATCAGGTAATGGAAGCGAGGGAATGTGCCACAGACGTAACAGACAACCCCAGGATGGGGGCGTCCACCTCAGGGGAAATTGACCAACACTAGACCAATCCTCGGGGAAAGGATACCTCTATCCCACCCCGTAGGTATACCGAGAACCGGCAAGCCGTTCCCATTCCTAGAGAACCAGATAACAAAAAGGCATCTGTTTTGGCAATTCCGACCACGGTACCAAACAATTCCCCCTGCTGCTTAGGAGCCGCTGCAGGAGGGACAATGGCAAGTACCTCAAAACTCTGAGTAAGAAGCCTATGGGTGTCATCAGCATCCCACTGCTCTGAGGCGGCATCAGTGACATGGCAGGCTGGTCATCAGAGGGATCACAATATGAACAATTTTCCCTTCCACTAGAGGGGTACAGATGGAATGATTTAATCATGATGTTAACGTAAAGGCCGGCAGAGCTGGCGCCATGTGCCGTCCTTTAGCTGAAACCAACCGGGCTGCAGAGCTAGCAATCAATATCTCAATGTTAGCCAATCTAGCGCAATCATCATATAGCGACTCCCCGCTAGTGTTAATGTCACTAGGGGTCATAAACCAGGCGTGGGGGATGAGACCAGCAGAGCTGAACCAGCTGCACATGGCCCAGCTTGCAGCGTAAGCGCCTGCTGTGCACATTGAACACAATCAGCACATTATAGCCCACAAGGGATGCCCCATATACCACACACAGCCGGGCTTGAATGGAGGAGAAGGGAAGAAACGCTGGCGGATGCCAGCGCGAGACAGTACAAACATACACACTCAAACACACATACAAGGCGAAAGTAAAACCGCACACATCACATTACAAATGAATGACCGCCCCCCCAACTAACCGGGAACAGGGAGGCAGGGGGAAAAGCCCATGGTTACATTTGGAGCCATGTAATGAGGGCTATAAAACAGACAGGGCATCCCATATCAGGATCACCAACCTGAGCCACCTACCCTTTGGTGGGGGATTTGCGGTGGAGTCTAGCTCCATTGTAAAAAACACCTCTAATAGGTGCTCCTACCATCACCCGGACCATGCAGTCGTAGCTGGGAGGCATTTTTAAAATGGCCCGGGTGGAAATAAGACAAAAGTGCCGGGGGCTGTGCAGCCCGGCTTACCTGCAAGGAGAGAGAGAGCCATCATCTTGACCGTCGACGCGACTGCAGAGACTAAACTGGGAAATGAGTTGGAGGTCCCGGGTATATATGGGCCGGGAGGGGCATCTTTTTTGCCATCTCTGCAGTAAAGCGCCCTCTTGTGGACTATAACCCAGACGTAATGAATTATTCTGGAGCAGGGTGTGATGCAATGAAAGTCAATGGCACTTTTCTACTCCTAAGAAAAGTAGAGAACGGTTTACTCCTTTCTACGCTGTAGTAAAAGCTGCCATTGACTTTGACTATTTTTATCTAGTGATTCAGTAACAGTGACATTCTCAGGCTTTTTTTCTCATGAATTGAATTTTTTATTACTGTGAGAATTTTTTTCAACTCTTATTGAATCAAGGCCAAAGTCTGTAACACTCCTAGTCTTCTAGTTGTAGTAATGGAAACTAAGAATGCTACGAGTGGTTCAAACATGAGAAAACTTAAGACCACATTTAAATCCCAAGGCTCTTTTAAATCTCTAGCTACTCAAAAGTATGCTCACTGCATTGAAAGGGACTTTAAACCCAACAGCAATAGTTAGCCAGCAAGTAGCTCACCTGGTGCCTGCCCCATGTGCCTCTCCTCCAATTCTTGCAGTGCAGGGTAGAAGCAGTAGCAGGGCTCCAACGTTTGCCCTTTTTAAATGTTAGTCCTTCAGAACCAAGCAAAAAAGAGAGCTCCAAGGGACAGACAAAGTCTGTAGGACCAGAGCGTGAGTGAGAACAGCAAGCCACAACAGAGCAGGCTGAAACTATGCTTAGGTAAATTTTGGTCACTGGTTTTACTATGTAACATGGTTGTAACTTCACTGAGATCTGCCTTTTCAATTGCGGACTGCCAATCATAAATATTCTGTTTGCGGGTATATTACTGAACCATGAAACAGTTAACGCTTCCCTTTTAGGAAGAAGTGCTGCAGGAGACTTGCTCAGAGACTTGATGAGAGAGTAACAGGCCCTCTTGGGCCAGACAGGTGCTTTTGTGTAACCTTGGCTACTATCTTCACCAGAACTTTTGTGAGTAACCTGGGGGGGGGGGGGGGGCATATGTCTACAGACCCTTGACAGATATAAGAATGGTTCCACTCCCTCCAGGTAATTCCTTAGATCTAGAGAGAACTTTTATATGCAGCGCTGTCAGGTACTTTATAAGGATTTCTGAGAATTACATTATCACATTGTTAGGGGTGCTAAGTGTGTGTTCCTCCCTGGCAATTCAGATGACATATTGTCTGATCTCAAACAGACCCTTTCCTTGAATCAGGTCCTTTGTCTGCTGGATCGCTTTCCAGGCAGATAACAGTTCATTGTGGTTTGGGAATCTTCCTTAAAATCTGTGCTCCCCAGCCTTGTGAGCTAGCGTCCATTGCGAGAGTTTTGTAACCATAGGACCCCTCTTCCTTAGGACTGCCATTACTTCCACACTTACTTTGGTGAATACCCATGGCACACTTGATGGGCCAAAAGAGAGAGAGCTAATGATGGATATGGATTATTTATGACTTTCTCCTCCAAGATTGAAAAACCAGCTTCATATAAATTTACCTGGAGGATATGAGGCTGCTGAGGTGGAGTTACTTTAAAAGGAAAACTCCCTTTTGACATTTTTTTTCTGTTCTGCCTTATTGTTTCCTTTAGTTGTCCAGCTGCAAACAAGTGTGTTAAAGTGGACCAACACCCACGGGTGATCGGCCCGGGAATCTATAAGATTCCCGGGCCGATCACCCCCCGCCCCGCGGGACATCCGAGATCGGGATGTCCCGCGGGGTGTAACCCCCCCAAAACCCCCGAAAAACCCTACCTGATCTTCGGCGGCGGCCGGCCGCCGCCGCCTCCCTCGCGCCCCTGCAGGCGTGCGCGCGCCCGCGCCGGCCGTCTGCGAATGGCCGGCGCGGGCGCGCGCGCGTCAAAAGGGACGCGCGGGAGGCGGCGGCGGCAGCCGCTTAGACGTCCTTGTACGTTGGCGCTGGGAGCGCGGAGAGGTGAGTTTTTCGGGGGGTTGGGGGGGTTTCACACAGCGGGGCACCCCGATCGGGGGTGCCCCATCGAAGTGGACCAAGACCCAGGATAGTCAAAATCCTGGGTGTTGGTCCACTTTAAACAAAAAGAAAGGACAACAGAGGAAGATGCCAGAATAGGCTTTAAAGACTACTGCTTCTGCAACCTCTTTTAAATATACCTTCATATTTTTGTATGAGACATCTTTAGTCGAACCACAAAGGGAAGTGCTAAATCCCCAAACAATTTTGGGAAGGATACATCAATATTTGGAATCTTGGCTAATTTTTTAGTATCTTCCTCACTCAATAACTACCTACACACTTTGCAGATCTTGGCAGAAAGGCCTCTTGTCAAGCTCCATCCATTGTTCCGTTATAAGGTCTAACATGGACTAACCACCATTTTTTTAACTGTGTGCACCTGACCAATGATAAGTAATCAGATTACCCAGGTGAAAGCCTAAACCTGCCCCATAAGACTCACCAAGGTTTTGGAGGCAGAAAATAAGAAATAAGAATATAAAATATATTTTTAACCAAATGGTGTGCTAAAAACACCCATTACTGACTTTGTGCAGCATCCCCCAATCACCCCATATTACAGGCAGTGTGCAGCATGTGCCCCCCCCCCCCCCAACAAAAAGCTCCCACGCTGCAGCAACCACCTCTCCCACTGACCATCACAAACATGCATTAGGGTCTGCTGCCACCCACCACCTCCACTCATACAAGTTCACAAGTGCCATTTTTGACAACTAGGTGGGTGTGACTGTGACTTGTTCCAGTGTCCAATGGTGCTGAAGCTGGGACCAGCGCCCTGCTAACTTGCATGTGTGGAGGCGAAGGCAGCAGTGGGTGAACCCCCTGTAATGTGTGTTTATAAGGGCAGTAGACAGCTGCTGCAGCATGGGAGCACAAGAATGTAAGCATGTGTATGAAAAATATGGTCAGTTTTCCTTGATGTCCTACTCTAATTCGGAAACTAAATTTTCGGATTGCTTTTTCAAGAGGAGTAGAAGCCTCCTGTTCCTGAGCAATAGAAATATGTCGAGGGACGAGGGGTAGGAGAGCATATGAGATTTTAGCAGCAGTAGCAATACCTTAAAAGCTCAGGTTTGTGTCTCTATAAAATAGAGACAAGAGAAAGCACAAGCATTTGAATAGTATAGTTCATAAAGGCTGTTTTGTTTAGTGTAAACATCATTGAGGACCGTTCTCAAACTATAACACGGGAAGACAACAGACAAAATTATCATGGCCCTCTAATCAATGAAAAATAGAATACTATAAATGTAAAAAAAAAAAAAAAAAAAAAAAAATCATGTTCAAAGTTTACAAGATTCAGAACATGTTTCTTTTGACAAATGCTACCGGAAAAGTAAATAAAGACACCCTCCAAGCTCATATAATACACTTAACTCCTGTGATGTGGATTAAATAAGCGACAGAAGTCTAAGCAGACTGAAATTTTGCGATAGGCGCACATAGGGTTTAGAGGAAAAAAAAAAAAAAATCTGAACCAGGTGGTGTTTTAAAATACCTCCCCCCCAAGAACCAGATAATAGGCAAGGTGCAACCCCACCCCTCCAAAATCCCCACCATTATAGGCACTGTGCCCCCCCCCCCATTTCCACATTATAGGCAGGGTGTCATTCCCTCTACACCTCAGTTCCCCCATTATTGGCAGTGTGGCATTCCCCTCCCTCATTTCCCTATAATAGGCAGTGTGGCATTCTCCCATCCCCCATATTAGGATGTTTGGAATCCCCCCCCCCCCCCACTTACCCCATTATAGGCAGTTTGTCATTCTCCCCCCAACATTCTCCATTATAGGCAGTGCAGCATATCACCCCCCCCCCCCCCAATTCCCTCATTATAGGAAGTGTGCCATTTCTTCTCAGCTTTAATCCCTCTATTATAGGCAGTGTAGCATTTCACCCCTTTCCTCATGATGGGCAATGTGGCGCACACACCCTCATTATAGTCTCCGTGCCCCTGCAGCTTCCCCATTATGCCAATAATGGGGGAACACCAACAATGTTTAAGGTGATGTAGAAGTATATATTTTAGGCAAATGTGAAATCCAAAACCGAGTAAAAACTAACTTCTTTATAATTTGCTCATGGAGGTTTACAACAATATTTTTTTTTCTAAAAAACATATCTTAAATCCTTTCCTAGATGTGTTTTTAAGGACTTGAGACAAGTGTTCTCACAAGCACATCCACAATTTCAGCAGCATTTTTTTATCCCATCACGTGAATATATTTCAGAGGCTAGGTTACCTAATTACATATTTATAGCATTATATACAGGTGTATATCATTTACAAGTTTTAAAGTGTACCAAAATGTTCTCATGTAACATTGAAGAAGGAGAAACAAAGAATTAAAAAGTCCTACAAAATGGGCAAGTGAACAAAGAACTATTTAAATGTGTCCCATTTACCAAAGTCTGAAAAAACAAATACACATTTACAAATGACAAATTGTGCAGAAGGATGAAACTTCTAACATTCTTCACTTGAAGAAACCCCACAGCATTCAATGTGTAGAATACTTTCCTTTTCACATGTTCAGTGGCAAGCACTGCTGTGGCTAGAACAAAAGAAAACCAAGCCAGGTCTCCGAACTCTGACAAAAAACATTTTGCTGTGCATGATGGCACTTCGATGTTAGCAATAAACCTTAAGCAGAGGAGTGCCTGAGGAGTCTGTCTCTGTGTCTTGCAGGGAATCATCTTTGTGGAAGGGAGATCCTATAAAAACAGAAATAATCATCAAGTATGCAGTCCTAAATGAATAAATAAATGGGTATGCACAAGGATGCTTAAGGGCACCTGCCATCACAAGCAGAATGTATTGTCTGAACCACCTTTAGGATCATTTACGGGAGGGAGGTAGAAGGGATGCTGTTTGGGACATTTTTTGGGACAGAATTTATGTTGCCACCCCATTTCCACGCCCCAAAACAGTCCCATGTTTTTTTGTTTAACTGAAGTGTCTCTCTTCATAACAACACTAACTGGATGCAGTTGGCCATATTGCTCCCTGGCTGAGCAACCCCACCCCCTGATGCTTTCCAGCAATTACATTTTCAATTATAGTAAACAGCCAAGCATTGGGGATCAGCCTTATCAGTTATAATAACTGCTATAAATATGAAAGCACTTCAGCTTAAAATTATGGGACAGTTTAGTTGTAACTCAACTAATTTGCATATGGCTGCCATTCAGACTTTACACTGCTTCCTGTTAATGGTTTTATTAATACTGGGCAAAGGCTTTAGTAGAAAAAAAAAAAAAAGTGCTGGGCTGGGATGGAATGTGATGACACCATGGAGAAACAACCCTCCTACTGTATGCTGGAGATATTTTGTTTTCTGTACTTAATTAAGCACTTGCCCGCTATTAGCTTGTCACAGATTTTCCTCGAAATGTGATGAGGTATTTTTTGTCACTTAAAATAGACCAATCATCGGTTGTGCCTGCCCTGGTGTCTAAGACTCCAAGGCCAGCCATCTACAGGTCATATTCGGGATGCCCCACTGTGTGCCCCCCCCCCCCCCCCCCCCCCAAAGAACGCTGGCAAACTTGTTACAAGTCCATAGCCACGGCACCAGCTGTGGGAGCTCCCACACATACAGCTGCGGGGATGGCGGGGATTTGGCCATTCCTGTAGGCTGGGTGTTGGAGGAGGGGCACACACTCAGCAGGGAAACGGATGTGGCCACCACTGCTCAGTCCAAAGCAACAGCTTTACGCCCGGCATTAGCACACCATGAAGTGCTGAATGGACAGTAGCCCACGCATAAGCTGAGGGCGATCTGACATCAGTTTTTTTTTTTTAATGAAAGTACAAGCCACATTTGAACTCAAAATATTTTTCCCTCATTTGAAAAATAATTTATTTTCTCCTCCCAGGACAGCATTATTTCTGTCTGTGATGACAACACAGGAATGTCACCTATCACTTGTCTATGAATAAGATGTAAATAGGTGGCCTATAAATGTCAGTTTTCTAGACAGTCCAGTAACTTGCAGTGATACAGCCAAGGCCTTTAGTAATTTAACATGGCAATGCAGTTTATAGCTACAGTAGCTTTCAGGACTAACCTCTACCTTATAAGCATGGCAAGAAGAGACCATCCCCAAACGCTTGCTGTATACTGCATTATTATGCATTTATTGCTTTCATTTACACCAAAATATTGTCCAATAAATGAACCTGTTGCATTGTTAAACGGTGAGTGAGAATAGATTGACCCCAGTGGAATCACAGGCATGCAAAAAAAGCATGACTCAACTATCCCAGCCAACTATCAAAAATTAAAATAGAAAGTAAATACATCTGCCCCAACCCATTAAAGTGATACTACAGGCAAAGGTAATGGTTACACTATTACATTGGGCTACATTTGGCACTGTCCTGAACAGCTTTCCATTTTTAAATTGAAACAAAAATTGCCAACATATCTGGGTTTACAGGTTCAGCCAATGAAATTCTTTTTCATCCTGTCGCCCAATCAGCTCAGCAGAGTAGGACAGGGTTGCTGGTCCCTCCCTCCGCCTCCAGTTTTATCACAGATAATGCAGCATCACAGATCCACGCAGGCCACGCCTGGATCTCATCTTCATTTAAAATGTATATCAATGGAAAACATTGTAGTTAAATCAAACAGTAACCATGTTGCCAACCACCCCAGAGCCACAGTGAACAGCTGTGAGGGCTAAGTAGAAGAACTATAGACAATAAAAAGAAACACAATGCAGTGCCAACACATCCCCATATCACCCAGTGACAACAGTCTGAAAATGGTGGAAGAGCTTCATAGATTCAAATATGTGGAACACCTACCCACAATCACCATGTGGCAGAATTGCACACACATTACACTAGGTCACCTGTTAGATCTCACTGAAAATCATAAGGGACATATGTCCAAGTTTTCTTGTGGAAGCAAGAAAAAAATGCATTTAGATTAAAACAGACTAGAACAACTGTAGAACAAACAGAGTAACAACAAAGTGGGTAACACAATGTGGGTTTTTGTGTGCACACTCCACAGCCGCCTCTGGGGTATGCCCCTTGTTGAATGGAGGTAGGGGTGCGTAACCTGAGCAGCCAAGCTTTAAGCCCTAATATAAGGATGGCTGACCTGGAGACTGCCACCAACAGCCTGAAAAAAAATAAAGCAGAATAGATTTTTTCACCTAAAATGGGCCAACACCCAGGGGTGATCGGCCCGGGAATCTATAAGATTCCCGGGCCGATCACCTCACACACCGCGGGACATCCCCAAAACCCCCGAAAAACCTTACCTCGCCAGCCGCTGCTTCCGCCGCCGCCTCACTCGCGCTCCTCTAGACGTGCGCGCGCCCGCGCCGGCCGTCTCTGAATGGCCGGCGCGGGCGCGCTCACGTCAAAAGTGACGCGCAGGAGGCGGCGGCGGGCGCGATCCCTTGTCCGTCGACGGACGTCACTTGTCCGTCGGCGGGCATTGGACAGCGCAGTCACGTGGGAGCGTGGAGAGGTGAGTTTTCGGGGTGTTTGGGGGGGTTTCAGGCAGTGGACCAATACCCAGGATAGTCAAAATCCTGGGTGTTGGTCCACTTTAACCCATAGATGCACACCTCTTAGGCTGTGCACGCCCACTGTAACTGAATGGCTGGTGTGGCCACACATAGCTGTAGAGGGATACAAAAGAAACTGATTGGAGCAGATCCGTGCCTTGGCCGTGGAAATGTTGGTGAGGCCTGTATATCGTCTGACCAGCGGGGTTACACACAGCCCAAATCAGAAAGATGAAAACCCGAGATAGGGCAAATCCCGGGTTTTGGTCCACTTGAAGCAGGCTGAATGAAATATACAGCTCCTCACAGCTAGCACAGGGAAATCAGAGCTAAATGAACCCTTTGCCTGGTAGGTCCCTTTAATACCACCTATACCTCTATATTGTTTAATTCACACAAATTACATACTCCTCCACGATGTTGGGAGGATTATTTATACTCTTTGGGGGGAAAAAACCTAACCACCACCTTTCCAGCGATCCCACGTCTCCTGCACCCAGCCATTTAGCTGGGGGGTGGCAGCACCTCACAGATCACATGGAGTCGGAGATGAGACCACTCCCAATTCTCTAGATGCTGTGGACTGGCTTAAATGTACTTTTTAGGATGATCCTCTGTTTTGGTCCACTTTGTACATAAAAACCACATGTCTGACCCAATGAAAAAAGAAAGTCATTTACCTGGTGCACTGTATCTCCTCATGTTTCGTGCCATAAGATCTGAAGAGGTTTCTTGTGAAATCTTCACATCCAAATCTAAAAAGGAAAGAAAAAGTATAAAAAGGTAGTAGAGATGTGACAAAGGTGTTATAAAGGGAGAAAAAAAATTGCTTTGACATTTTATCTATGTAACGGATGCCCCAACTATTTCCCTTCAGAAATTCTCACCATCTTGGCTAGTCAGTCCAGACTCTTGCATACTTTCATTGCCACTGTCAGGAGCCTTTGCCTCACTGCGACTGTTTTGCTGCTGCCCACCCTTCTCAGCACTGCGGGAGGGAGTTCCGCGAGTCCGGACCTTGCGAGTACTAATGCGTATGATCCCACGCACTAGGCGGCATTCTGCATCCTGTTCTTCCAGCTGATAGTCCTGAGTGAGGCTGCTAATTAACTCTGTAATTTTGCTGCTTTTCTCCAAAAAGACTGTATCTGAGGTGCATTTTGCTAGCTCATCAATCTGATGGAGACTAAACAGCTCTGTAAGTTTTTGCCATATAAGCACATCAATGTCTGCACTAGACAGGGAGCCACTCATCCGAGACAAATCTGGATCGGATTCCTGCATTGAGAAGTAATCCTCTGAAGTACGTGCTGCTGGAGGTGGCACCGGAGCAGGAGGTTCTTTTGTAGTTTCTGTATCAGTAACTACAGGCGGTCTGTAAACTGGAACGCCTCCCAGTTTGATATCTGGGTAACTGAAGCTGTTTCCTAGATAGGTTTTTTTTCTTTCACCCACACGGGGGACCCGGGGACTGTTTGCAGGATGGCCATTTACAGGTGGGCAGTCTGTAACATCTACAGAACAAGGAATGTACTCCTCAGGATCCTTCCGGAGGCAAAAGGAACAGGAAACCACATAACAGAGAACATCCCTGTAGGAAGACCAGGCATGAGAGAGTGTGCAACAGCATGGCTTCTCTTCAGGGGGTGATTCTGCAGACCCAGAAATAAAAGTAAGGTCTTCTGGGGCACTCCTGTGCCGGGTACTTGGATCACTTGAGATTTGTGCTGGGGAACTGTGACGCTGAGCAGGAAGATGAGCTGGGGGAGAACCCCTGCCACGTGGAACCACCATTGGCTGTGGCTGGGGTCGAGGCATTTTTTCACGAACTAGACCTGAAGAAGGATCACAAAGAGTCAGAATCTAAACACTGCGAAGAAAAAAAATCCCTTACGTAAAAAATGCACAACACAGTCTATTGAATGCACAATAAAACAAGAGCGTACATTGAAAGCGTACATTTTCGTGATCCAAAAGTATGCCCTCAAGGAGCTGAGCTTGATTTAGCATTTTTTTCCTTTGTTAGAAAATGTGTGTTTTGTGGAAGCAGTTTTCACTACCTCCAATCTGTTGCCATTGGCAAAGTACACCAAGAGATGTGAGTTCTGTACACCCAGAACACTGCTGCTGGGCATGTGGATGGTTGAGTTAACTCCATCACCTCAGCAGTATTCTGTATATAGGGCTCACTTATCTCTTCTTGATGTACGCTGCCAATGGCAACAGATAGAGGTAGTGAAAACTGCTTCTATAGAACACACATATCATAGGACAAGGACATCCTT
The DNA here is from genome assembly GCA_027917425.1 of Gastrophryne carolinensis. Lineage (NCBI taxonomy): Eukaryota > Metazoa > Chordata > Amphibia > Anura > Microhylidae > Gastrophryne > Gastrophryne carolinensis. The sequence goes on along the minus strand of CM051236.1, from coordinate 306,221,468 downwards.
CTGGCACAAAAAAATACACACACCTTTTCTCAGTCAGAAAAGTATAATGCACTTTTGGTCCCTGCTTATCCAACACACTTTACACACTGTAACCCAAACCTCCTTTCACAACATCCAGTTGTAATGCTGTGGCTTCAGCCTTTCACACGAAGAGTTGTTTTGGAACAAAGGCGAAACGCTGCAGTATTGCTCTTGGTTTGGCAATGTGGGCACAAACATTGCCTACAGTAAATAATTTGGCGTAACACATGGCAACAAATCTGACTGCTTAGTCGTCATCTACCTTACTGTGCCAGGGAGGGTCCTGGTTACAGGGATGCAATCTAACCTAATCCACCCCTTTGCACCAGCAGTGAGCCTCACTTTAGAAAGCTGCACACCTCTTCCAAAGTTCCATTCAAGGAGGGAAGCAGAAAACAGAGCAGCTCCTGATATAGTAGACATGCTTCACTGCAGTGTACAACTCCCATATCATACCTGATTCTAGCCTGCTAAGGATCCTTAACTGGAAGGTCAATGTGGAATTACACTATGGTAATCACCCATAGCCGACCCACTCCATAATCGGGGGGGGCATCCCAGCAGATGTACACATTTATCAATTTGATATGAGCAGAAAAGGACACTTAAAAGAGGCTGATCTGAGAAAAGCAATGCGGTACATGGGCCCTCTGGCAGAATATGATCTGAAGAGAAAGATGGATAAGGAAGATCCCTGTTACCCTGGATCTCTCAGGTTGCTTAGTGTAGGAGAAGATTTAGCCCACAATACAAACAGTCAGTAAACCTATAGCACACACTACACACCAGGGCAGCCCAGTCAGTAGCGTCTTCAAACCTCTAAGGTGGGTCGGCCGGTCGATCACACACCATCGCCTCTATCTATCATAAGTTTCCCCGTACAAGTCCGGACGAGGGTGACCCACCTCGGATGCTCCTCGCCAGCCCCCTTCTCTTCTGAGCTAGCTTTCCTGCCCAGCCGCCCCCCTCGGATGCCCTCTCGTCCGCGCTCTCCCAGCACTTCCACATCGCGCCCCCGCCAAACTCACATTGAACTGAAGCTCCTCACAAAGACTTCCAAAGTCTCCAGGGGGTCGGTTCCGGTATTTTCCGGGATTCGGGCAATCTTCAGCTTCCGTTTCCGGCCACCACCTCCTCTACCTGTCCGCCAGGTGAGAGCCGCAGCCACGCCCACACCTGCGCGCTGACGTCACATGGAAAACCTCCCGGTCAGACAAAGCGCATGCACAACACCGTTAATCGATTTCGTGTTATGACAATTTATAAAAATATTTAAAATAGTACACGCGTATGTGCATTTTATTGGCCGTTGAGGATATTTCTAACTTGCAAGTAGTTATACTGTATAGTTTACAGTATAGTTCATAACTGTTATATTACTGCTTTGTAGTACTATAAGCGCTTTGTGTACTATAAGCGCCCCGCGTGTATGCCACAGGTGAAAATAGTCTTTTGGTCTGCAGGAAAATGGCGCCTTGCCGTTCATGATGTAAGGCACAGGCAGTGTGACAGGGCCTCTAGCGCTGAGGTACTGCACTCACCCCCGCCTTTTCGTGCGGTGACGTCATACCGCTGCTAGAGGTCTGCAGGAGAGCAGATGTTCGCAGAAGAGCGTGCGGGCTAGAGTTTCTGTTCAGGAGCAAGATGCGCCATTCATGAGGCTGCTCCCTATAGCGAGGGAGTATTTACCAGGGGGAGCGCTGGCAGCATCCAGGATTGTGAGACAAGCAGCATCTCCCTCTCCCTTATATTGCTTTATAAGTGACATGGCTGCTCTGCAGACTTCCCTCACGTGAACATTACATCACCAGCAGCTCCTGATACACTGAAGAGGAGTAATTCTTTCTTCTTGATATTTCTTCACTATTTTCCAGCTTGGTGACTCTTCTGTAATTGTCGACATGCCTATCGCACAGGGCAATTCTTTGTGGAGCTTCCAGAGGGTCTTCAATCATGGCAGGTCTGGAAAACAGAGCGAGACCAAAGACACCAAACCCGTGCCTTCTCCCCACTCCTCTTCTTTCTGGAAGGCGGCTAACCCGTCTAGTTTTTTCCTTAGAAGATTTTCCTCAACGCCATGCCGTTCTCCTAAAAGGTCAGCATCTGCCCCACAAGGTCTGCGTCAAAATCCCCCTAGTGACCTGGGCCCCAGCGACCCCCCTGACTGCTCTGCAGGAGAGGGCTGTAGCCGTCAGTCAAGTATCAGTAAGTCCCAATCCGCACCCCATACCTTTGCCATAAAGCCTTATTTTCTTAACTTATCTGCTGACTATAAACCGAAGTTCATAGAGGACCCAGCTTCTGATAGTACAGTTAGTTCTCCAGAAAATGTTTCACCTCCTTGCCACCCCTTGAACTCTTCTTTAGCCAATAAATCACCTATAAAAGCTACTTTTCCAAACCATCAGGAGCCACCTTCTGCTTTGTCTGATGATGTAAGACCTGAGCCTTTACCATCTAAATTGTCATCCCCTCAACCTGCCTTGAAAAACAAATCAGTTACTAGAGTGTCTTCTCAGAATTCTGGTAGCCTGCAGGGTAGTCCTTCACCCCAAAAAACAGCTCGACCACAATCCACTCACTGCAGACACACGTCTAGCAGCTCCCTACATAATTCTCCAATTTCGTCACCTCTTAAATCCCCCCCACCTTGTTCTTCACGGAGAGTGTCAACACAAGGGGAACAGCTTCCGGTGGCTCCAAGCCCCCCTTGGTCAGAGTTAATAGAGGCACGGCGTAGGTTAATGGCAGTAGAATGTCGCAGACGCGCTCTCTGTGCTTTAGAAACAAGGGTCCAGCAAGTGCAATATGTTTTTCTTCAAGCTGAAATGCGAGTTGCCAGACAGAAGGAAGGATTGGCCAAATTAGTGGAGGCTGCCGGTCGAGCTGAAGTACAGACTGCTGTTCATGGACAGAGAATTCGGAAAGCCTTGCGGCACCACAAACCGCGACTGCTGGCTTGTGCGATGTGTGTGCCCTGGCCAGCCAGAGCCGAGCGGCGAGGCAGTCCGCATCCACGCCATTCACGCTGCGCATCTTTTCAGGGTCGAATGCTAAGAGGTTGTGTGGGCAGTGAGGACATTTCACCAAGAGATTAACACCCAGATGCCTAGACTCCTCACCTAATAGATTTTGAATGTGTGCTTCATTCTAAAACCGGTTGCTGCTTAAAATCTTTGCTTACTTCAGTTTAGAGTGATATAAATATAGAAAGAACAATCTAGTCTTACCAAAATAGGCCATCCTGTCTTTCTGCAGCCTAATGGTTCCCTGCCTAATATAATATGGTTATTCTTAGCGGACATTATTGCACTCCATAAAATATTAACAATGCCAATGTCCTTTAAAATCTTCTGGAGCTGCTCCAGTATCTAGATTCACTAGCTTCCTGTTAACCATACAGCCATTATTAATTGTGATCTGGAATAAATAGAATGAAATGACATTCAGCAGCGAGTGTAACAGCTGCTGCAGCATTTCTACGACTGCCTTCACAAGCTTCTTTGATTATATAACAGCTTGCTTTCTCACTCTAAATGTGTGTAACCCATTGAGGACAACAGACTACTGAGAAGGAAACGCTGAGCCATGCTGCTGTGTGCATCACTGTAAACCATCCAGACTGCTTACAAGCGGATTCAGGAAGAATACAATGATGCCCTCTTACTCAGCATATCGTCTTGTGACAGATGTTGCCATGGAGTACTGAATGTATGGGGTTGCCTCAGTCTCTCTGATCAGCCTTTGAATGTATTCTACTGGGGGATTTTTGTTATAGAGAAACGTGCTCTTGTTTAGGTTGAGACTTTCTATATTTATTTAAATAACAGTTGTATGTATGTACCTATTTATAGAAAAATCACAGCTGCTAATTTTAGAACGTGATGAACACTCAAAATGAATGACATCTAAATGTAATATGCACAGTATGTAAATAGCAAAGCTTCTGTTGCAGATCATGTTATAAATATGTAGCTTTATTGACCTTCAGCATGATTTAATGAAAAGCCCAAACCCTTAAACTATTCCCCAGCATCTAAAATTAATATATTTTAAGTTTCCAGTTACTTGCTTATTATTCTTTCCGCCACCGGGCTGCAACTCTGTTTAGGACTCTACGATACGGGTGCCGCCATCTTGCCTCAGAAGCGTCACATACTGAGGAGAGGAGAGTGGGGCAAAAGTACAGGGGGGTGGGGTTATAGCTGTGACAGAGCAGAGCTGGGGTCAGGGAAAGGAAAGCAAAGCAGTCCCAGAATGCATATAGACACAGTCAGAAGACACTTCTGGTTTGCAGGCTGCCTGATGCTCCATGAGCCGCCATCTTGGATGTTTAAATGCTCATAACATGTAGTTGATGCAGGTAGGGTGATTTTTAATGTGGGCAATCTGTATGTATAGGGTGTGGGAAATGTATAAGACATGATCTTATTCAGGGTGAAGGTCTGCTTTAATAGGGAAAAAAATGACCATGGTCACACCATTTCCATTCTGCAGTGCATTCATATAAATACTTTATAGTTATAGTTGTCTGATTTTATACAACTGAACTTCACTGTTTAAAGTGGACCAACACCCCCCAAACAACTAAATCTATTTTGCTCCCCCACCCCAAGTACATTGCGGTTTGGATGATTCGGCCCTCAATGCTGCTTGGTATTTGTTATAGTGGTTTTAATTTTTGGTTTTCCCCAGGTATGCTGTTGGTTTCTGACAGGCTATCATTGTTTTAAACTAGCTGTTTAAGCCTCTCTCCCCATCTCATGCTAGGAGCAATTACAGCCTTTCGAAGGAAGGAAGATAAGAGCCAAAAGAAGATTTTATTTTCCCTCAAATTTTTCTTTTGAAGCTAAAATTGTTTGAGCATTTGTATCCAATTCATTACCAGGACACGAATCATGGGTTTACATGAGCAAATCAATTGGCTGTTTGCTCAGCGAGCAACCAACCATACAAATCTTCTGCGATTGAGCGACTGTGTTCAGATTCTGAAGATTTGTTGGACAGTTGGTCGCTCAAAACACATTTTTTGAGGGCGACTTTTGTTAACGCATTCCAACCATCAAGCGATGAACCAGAAATTCTTGGTCAGCCAAAACGATACGAAGGCCAGCTGATTCACCAATGATCCACAGAGCTATTATTGCTAAATTGTGGTTGTTTTAGCGATTTCTCACTCGATAAACGATCCGTGTAAACGGGCCATAAGGGAAGTTGATACATGGGTTTTTTTTTTTTAAATTTAACCTTCTATAGTATGTGGCAGCTGTACAACCTATTTAAGAAGGGTCATGCAAATAATTATTGAAGCACGTTTAATTCTGGGTGCATTTGGGTATGAATTGCAACTTGCATCTCAGTGAGCTTGAATTCATTTTTTTCCTAAAAAACACGTGTCTGAAATGGGGCATTGTTACAGGTCAGGTACATTATTTTGAAAGTTTGCGAACCGCATCTTATGGGGTATGCTAATTAGCCATTTTTATGCCAAGCCCGAGGGCTGCTGTTGTTTCCAAACTTTCAAAAGCTTATCCTTACCTCACTGGAAAAGGATGTACCTTGCCTGTAAAAATGCTCCATCGCTGAAAGAGGTGATTTAGAACACACATTTTTATTGGTTGTTAAAGTAAAACATCTCACTGAGATAAGTTTCAGTTCACACCCAGGTAAACTTGCCTCAACAAATAATTAGCATTAGCATGTAGAATTTTCCTACACTTTATCCATACAAGGGAAAGCCTACTCATGTGTTAATTTGTGCATTCAGCTTTCATTTCGTTCAGTGAAAGTTTTTTTTATATACTTTATCCATTTTATGGAAATGAATGTACCTAAAATTCTTTGAATCCTATTAGCTTCAAAGAACAGTTAATTGGATGCCCATGCTTTTTTTTGTCCCTTGTGTTACATATAACAATTGGTCTAATGAGCAGCATTCCAGGTCTCTTTCTTATGTGCAGTTACGGTTGTGTACGTAGAGATAGATACCAACCCTTCACTTCTTACATGCAGATTTCAACCTTATTGGAATTTGCATACTAAACCCTCTGTGGCATTTCATTTTGTCCTACAGTGGGTGTGACTGCTGCCCCGGGTACATTGGAAGACACTTACCTTTTTCTCTCAGACTTCGGACAAGAAATGACAGCATGCACTGATGCATTGGAAGCTGCAGGGTTGCACAGTGGTTTCCTGCCTTCTTACTGCCTGGTCCTCAAAGAAGAAAAGTTGAGTATCCCTATTTTGTGGGGCTGAGAGGGGTGGAAAGGAGTTGCCAATGGGGAGTTTGGCCCCACTGTGATTGCCTTCCCCTGAGTTGTATGCTTTACAATGTAAGTATAGTTTCCAGAACATATTAGCTCTGTCACTGCATCCTGGTGCTGGTCACTAACACATCTACAGATTGTACAATGGGAGATACAATGTTGGCAGTACTTTGTGTACGATGTACTTGTCCCAACACAATTTGTACTAAATGTAACCTCAGTTAGGCCTTAAACATTTTGGATAGAGTAGAAGGTCAGTCTTTTTTTAGTGTTTCTACTTAAGTAATTTTTATCTCTTACTAAAGTTTGCACAATGTGTATTTTGTTAGATTTCATATACATGTATATTATGTAGTGATACTGTAATAGTTAAAGTGGAACAAAACCTGGAAATTTGGCTTTTCTGGGGTTTTGTCCCGTGTCCCCTGGGTGTCCCAAATTTGGATGTCCCTCTGTGTGAAACCCCCAGGTTAGCTCTGTAAACTCACCTCTCCTTGCTCCAATGGCTCATGCATGGGATCTCATCCAATCAGAAACCTTTGCCGTGTTTACATTCTTCAGCAACAGGCTCTGATTAAATTAAATGGCTGGGGCAGGGATGCGGCGGTGCACACACTCCCCACTGTACACATTCAGAGCTGTTTGCTGATTTGGGATACCCTGGGGGAAAGCCGGAGGTTGTCCCTGGACTCTTTTAGATTCCAGGCCGGCTGCTGGGTTTAGTTTTATTAGCATTCTGGTTGCTTTCAAAATAAACCCCAAACCAAATGCAGCAAGACTATTCAAATGTATGTTTAAAATGTTAAATTCAACTATTTTTTTTTAGCCCAGGACAGATGCTGAATTATTTTGCCCAGGGCAAGTACAGAAGCAGAATTATTTTGCCCTGAACCGATAAGTTGGATGGGTTAGGCAGTCCCCCTTGAAGGGATTAGAGATGCCGGCACAGAGACATAAAATAGTTACAGACACTACTCTCTTCTTCCCGTTGAAGTAAGTGGCAGCTACTTTTCTAGGCACCAAACACTCTACTCACCTTTAACCCCCCCCCCCCAGCGTGCTGACACGTACAAGATCACCTGATCCAAGTCCAGTGCTACTCACACAGCTGCCACCATCCCGAAACTCCCCATGCCATCGTCACAGGAACTACTGCATGTCCCCCTCCATTTACAGCAATGGAGGGGGGTATGCCATAGTACTTGTGACGATGGCGTATGGTGGTCCAGGGTCCGCTGAATGGAAGAGAGCCATGGGCCTTGGCAGGGGTCTTAGATTGTGCGTTATGGTAAATCACAGCGCACCAGAATAGCAGCGATCGTCTGTGGTGGATTAAAGGTGAGTGAAAAATTTGCGTACAATATGACTTTAAAATAACCTTATGTTTAAAGTGGGCCAACACCCAGGGGTGATCGGCCCGGGAATCTATAAGATTCCCAGGCCGATCACCTCACACACCGTGGGACATCCGAGATCGGGATGTCCCGCGGGGTGTAACCCCCTAAAACCCCGAAAAAACCTTACCTCTCCAGCCGCTGCTTCCGCCGCCGCCTCTCTCGCGCTCCTCTAGACGTGCCCGCGCCGGCCGTCTCTGAGTGGCCGGCGCGGGCGCGCACACGTCAAGAGTGACGCGCGGGAGGCGGCGGGCGCAATCCCTTGTCCGTCGGCGGGCATTGGACAGCGCACTCACGTGGGAGCGTGGAGAGGTGAGTTTTCGGGGTGTTTGGGGGGGTTTCAGGCAGCGGGGCACCCCAAATCGGGGTGCCCCGGGGAAGTGGACCAATACCCAGGATAGTCAAAATCCTGGGTGTTGGTCCACTTTAATAATTTTAAAAGACATGCACTCACATTTCTAAATATCAAAAAAGTGTTTATATAATATCCAAAGATAATGAGTGTAAGACAGGGAATATAGAAAAAAAAGTCCCTGGCCCACAGGCTCAATCCCATGGAGACCTTTGGGAAGCAGCCACCTGGATCTGTCCACTCCCAGCCAGCCTTAGTGTGCACAGCTGCTAATTGACAGTTGATTGGCCACAGGGGGCACTTCATGTGAGGACCCACTGCTGATCAGGAGCACTGCAGTTTGCAGGACTATGAGGGCTTGGCGGTAAGTGCATTTATTCTAAGTATGTCACACACCCCACTTCATTTACTAATTATTATTACACTTGGAGTAATCTCACCGCTAGGTGGCGCAGTTGCAGAGATCTCCAAAAAAGCAGCAAGCCCCTCCCGGTCTATACATACCTGGTACCTCCCATCAACTCCCCAGTGTTGGTCTCTGCAAGATGGCGACAAGACAGAAGAAAGAAGTCTCCTGCTTGCAGGTAGCCGGGGTATCACCCCGCCCCCCCCCCCCCCCATGGTCTATTGCTGCCCGATCCTGTTTTGTGTGTTCCCCTATTAACAGGCAGCCTCCCAGCCTTGGCTGTAGGTCGGGCAAAGGTAGCTGGCACCCTAGGTGCCCAGGAGATTAGCTCCTCCGCTCGACCCTTCATTGCGGGGCATAGCGGGATTCCCGGAGTGGTGATCCGGATGTGGGATGCCCCATTTACCTAGCGGTTAGATAGTGCCTTACAGTGGTTTACTCTCTGGTCGGGCGTCATGGTTGTCCGTGTGTGGCATGATTGGCGGGTTGTGTTCCCCCCCCCCCCCACACCATCATGGAGCCCTGAACCCTGCTTTAGCGACGTTTTCCGGCTGCGCTCTGGTCGTTGTGGGTGACTGTTTTACGTTGGGGGGAGATGCATGTTTGGCACCGGTTTTCATTATCCCCCTCAGGGAGCCGAGAGGCGGGGTCACGCGGCGCGCTGCTCCGCGGGCCCGCTGGGATGGACGCGCCTTGCTCGGCGCTTGTGGCTCTGTATATTTCCGCGGGGAGAGAGAGGTTTGCTGCGGGCCGGGGGGTGCATTACGGTGTGTGTGTGTGTGGAGTGCGTGTCTTGATACTCCGCCGGTCCGGCCTGTGATGCCGGCGCTGCCCTCGCAGGGTTAGACGCTTGGCGCGCTGGATAGGGCCGGGACCGCTGTGCTGCGTGGTCCGCGCGGTGGTTGGCGCTTCAGGGGGGCGGGGCCTCGGCGGCTCCCGCGTTTCCAATCAGGCACGCCTATCTTCTCTCCTCCTGAGCGGCGCTTGTGTCCGGCCGCCATCTTGCGCGCTGAGGTAGGTCCCTTTTTTCCTTGTCACTGACGGGGGTGGCCTGCGTGTTGATGTGTGGCAGGGTTGTTGCTAGTTTTCCCCCGCTGTGATGTCCCCCCTTTTTCCTCCCCTCTCTCGCTCCCATCCTTGGAGGTGAGGGCAGGTTCTTGATCCTGTTTTTCGGTGGAAGGGGGGAGACCTTTTCAGCATATAGTATTCATATATTATACATGTATATATTTATATATTCATATATCTTCGGATGTTACTTTTTACATATGTGTAGCATGTGCCCGGAATGATTGTTGTTGTATTGTGTTTCTCAGATCCTGGGACCCCATCCTGCTGGGCTCTCCCGGTCTTCCATACCTGGCTAGTTTTGGGGAAAAAATTGGGATATTTGTCTGTTTAATCCCCATGGTCAGGGTAGCATAAAATTTTAGCTAGCCAGTATTAAAGGGGCATCCCGGGTTGCTTACTGCGTAAATCCCTGGGGTCTGCGAATACCATAATTTCACCATAGGGAGGCTGCCAAGGATACTGGAACTGATCCTTCGGGACAATCCAGGCTGTGTGGGGGTTGTGGGACTCCGCTCCCGGGGGATGATGTCATTGTATGCATTCCATGTGCGCAGCGGAGCATTGAGTGCCAGTCCAGCACCTCTGTGCCTGGTACTTCATCGTCCGCGCCATCTCCCTCTCCTCCTCGCCTGTTCCGGACCCCGTGTGACGTGGTCACGGGTGAGGAATCGCAATCTGAGGTGTGCGCCCGCTTGGCCAACCTCGAGAAAATGTTTTCCGCTATGTCCGCTCAGAAGGCTACGGCTAAGCGTAAACACCTATCTCCGCCTACGCCGGACTCTGATGAGGAGGTGATTGAGGACCTGGATTGGTCAGATCGTCCCCTCGAAGAGGGTGAGCTTGTGGAGGATTTGGATGATTCAGAGGGCCAGCAGGTGCTGGGCGCTGAGGGGGACCAGGTGGATGGTCCCGCTCCTGTTACACCTTCTAATTTGGCCCAAATGTTTGAGGTTTTGGATTTGGACCCTCCCGAGGTTGCTCCTCGGCCTAGGGGCCAGCTTTTTGGGGGGCTCTAAGCAGATTCTGGAGTTCCCCAGTCAACAGCATTTCGAGGACGTTGTCCTTAGGCAGTGGGAGCTTCCTACACGGCTCGTCGGGGTACCGCCTAGCTGGGATTAGAAATATCCCTTTCCGGCGGACTTGCTGACACGTTGGTCTGTCCCTCCTGAGGTGGATACTCCGGTTTTGGGGCTGTCTAATACGGCGGCTGTTCATTTTCCTGACACTACTCATCTTAAGGATGGCGAGGATCGCCGGATTGATCAGCTGGCCCTCCTTCAATCCGTCCTTTCGGGGAGCCAGAGCCGGCAGGATTGCGGGCTTCTCGGTTTCCAGGGGTGCGGGTTGGAATAGGGGTAAAGGCCGTGGCCGCCCCGTTCACGCCTGGGGCGCCAAGCCCAAGTCAGCCGCCAAGCCCGCTCAGCATTGAAGGGGCGCCCTCACCCGTGCGGGTGGGGGGACGGTTGCGACGCTTCTCCCGGGGATGGGGCCAGGAGGTCTCGGACAGGTGTTTTCGGGAGGTGGTGTCGGCCGGTTACAAGCTGGAGTTCGAGTCCCGTCCTCCTCCAAGGTTTTTTCAGGTCTCGGGTTCCTTCAGACCCGGTGGCTGCGCAGGGACTCCTGGCGGCGGTTCTGAATCTCGTGGAATTGGCGGTCATTTGCCCGGTCCCTCCTTCAGAGGTGGGGCGGGGGTATTACTCCAATCTGTTCACTGTATCCAAGAAGGACGGGTCGTTCCGTCCGATCCTGGATTTGAAGTTTCTCAACCGGTTTATTCGTCCCCGGAAGTTTCGCAGGGAGACCTTACGGTCTGCGATCGGCTCGCTTCGGCAGGGGGACTTTATGACGTCCATAGACATCAAGGATGCGTACCTTCACATTCCGTTTTTTCCGGCTCCTCAGAGGTTTCTTCGCTTTGTGGTGGAGGATCGGCATTTTCAGTTTGTAGCTCTTCCATTCGGCCTCACCTCGGCTCCAAGGGTGTTCACCAAGGTGTTGGCAGGGGTGATGGCCCTGCTTAGAGCTCAGGGGGTTCGCATTGTGCCTTACCTGGACGATCTTCTCATCATGGCCCCTTCCTTCAGTCAGGCGGAAGGGGACACCAGCATGGTGGTGTCTATGTTAGAGAGGTTCTGCCGGGTGATCAATTACCCCAAGTCCTCTCTGGTTCCGGCCAGGGTGGTGACTTTCTGGGGATGTCCTTGGACTCTTGCCAGCACAGAGTGTTTCTCCCTCAGGCCAAGGTTCTTTTGATTCAGGAATTGGCTCAGCTTCTTCTTTCCAATCCTCACCCGTCCATTCGGCTAGGGATGAGACTGGTGGGGTTGATGGTGGCCTCGTTCGAGGCGGTTCCCTTCGCACATTTTCACACGAGGACGCTGCAGCTTCATCTTTTGGTGTCTTGGGACAGGCGCCCGCGGTCATTGGATCGGTCCTTCCGGATGTCCCCTCGGGTTCGGCAGTCTCTTCGGTGGTGGTCGGTCTCGGACAATCTTCTGCAGGGCAGGTCGTTTATGACGCCGCTTTGGGAAACTGTCACCACGGATGCCAGCTTGTCAGGATGGGGAGGTTTCTGGAAGGATCTTCAGTTTCAGGGGCAGTGGGATCCTCAGGAGGCCCACTTGCCCATCAATGTTCTGGAGTTGCGAGCCATCAGGTTGGTTCTGTCCCACTTGACGCATCATTTACAGGGTCTGCCGGTTCAGGTTCGATCGGACAATCAGACGGCGGTTGCTTACATCAATCACCAAGGAGGGACTCGCAGTCTGGGTGCCCTCAGAGAAGTGTCTCTGATTCTGGTTTGGGCGGAGACTTGCGTCCCTTGCATTTCGGCAGTGTACATTCCAGGAGTGGAGAACACGGAGGCGGATTTTCTGAGCCGGTGCTCGTCCCGCCAGGGGGAATGGTCCCTTCATCCCCAAGTGTTTCGGTCGATGTGTCTTCGGTGGGGGACGCCGGAGGTGGATGTGTTTGCCTCTCGTCACAATCACAAGCTTCCGACATTCGTGTCGCTGTCTCGGGGCCCTCTGGCTCTGGCGGTGGATGCCATGGCCTTGAGCTGGAGGGTTCTGGGTTTTCTGTATCTGTTCCCTCCGATTCCCATGCTAGGCAGGGTGCTGCGAAAGCTAGTTCAGGAAGGAGTTCCCGCCATTCTCGTGGCTCCAAGGTGGCCAAGGCGGGTGTGGTTCGCAGACATCGTTCGTCTGGCAGTGGATCAGTTCGATCTGCCTCTTCGGCCAGATCTGCTCACCCGGGGTCAACTGTGTTACCCCAGTTTACCAACGCTGGCTTTGACGGCTTGGCTGCTGAAACCTCCATCTTGAGGGAGGAGGGTCTTTCGGATTCGGTCATTCAGACTTTCGTTAGTGCTAGGAAGAGGTTTTCCTCTTCCATCTATTATAGGGTCTGGTGATCTTATATTGATTGGTGTGAGGCTAGATCTTTGCCCTGCCGGGTCTTTTCTATTTCTCGGATTTTGGATTTTCTTCAGTCAGGGCTGGATTCTGGTCTTCAGATGAGTACCTTGAAGGGGCAGGTGTCTGCCTTGTCTATTTTTTTCCAGAGGTCTTTTGCTAGCCATTCTTTGGTCAAGACTTTCTTCCAGGGGGTTTCGCTTTTGCGGCCTCCTAGGAAGCCTTTGCTTCCAGTTTGGGATTTGAATTTGGTGCTCTCTGCGTTACAGGCTCCTCCCTTTGAGCCTTTGCAGGATATTGCTCTGTCCACTCTTACTCAGAAGGTTGTCTTTTCGGTGGCCATCACTTCGGTTCGGCGTGTTTCGGAGTTGGCAGCCTTGTCGATTCAGGCTCTTTATTTTGAGAAGCATCAGGACAAAGTGGTCTTTCGTTTCAAGTCAGATTTTCTCCCTAAGGTGGTATCTGCTTTTCATCTTAATCAGGACATTGTTCTTCCCTCTTTGTGTCCTAAGCCTAGGAATGACGAGGAGAGTGCGTTGCACTGCTTGGACGTTGTGCGTTGTGTTGGGTACTATTTGCGTGCTACGTCTTCCTTTCGTAAGACTGATGCCCTTTTCGTAATGCCCTGTGGGCCCAGGAAGGGTTTGGCTCTGGCTATGTCTTCCATTAGCGAATGGATTCGTCCGGCGGTTGTTGGGGCCTATTCTGCCAAGGGCAGGATCCCACTTTTCACGTTGCCGCTCATTCTACTCGTGCTGTTGGGGCTTCCTGGGCTTTTCAGCACCAGGCTTCGGTTGAACAAGTTTTTAAGGCCGCTACCTGGTCTTCGGTTCACACTTTTTCCAAGTTTTATAAGGTTGATGTGCGGGCCTCAGCGGATGCTGTATTTGGCCGTAAGGTTCTGCAGGCTGCAGTGGTTTGAGTTTTATCTGCGTTATTGCCTGGTTTGGATACCCGCCCTTTTTGGACACTGCTGTTGGATGTCCTAAGTGTAATAATAATTAGTAAATGAAGTGGGGTGTGTGACATACAGAATAATACCATTTTGTGATTACTCACCTGTAAAATGGCTATTATAAGTATGTCACACACCCCACTTCACCCGCCCTCTTTTGGTATCCTGGTTCCTTATATGGTGAAGTTTTGTCATTTACAGTTGAGGGTTACATTTGTTTTTTCCTGGTACCTTGTCTTACTGCTGTTTTAACACTGGGGAGTTGATGGGAGGTACCAGGTATGTATAGACCGGGAGGGGCTTGCTGCTTTTTTGGAGATCTCTGCAACTGCGCCACCTAGCGGTGAGATTACCCCAAGTGTAATAATAATTAGTAAATGAAGTGGGGTGTGTGACATACTTATAATACCCATTTTACAGGTGAGTAATCACAAAATGGTATTTTTTTCTTTACATTGTCTACCACAAATTGTAGGCTTCAGCTTCTGTGTGCAGTCAATCCTAATCACAAACCTCACTCTGCCATGCAAACTGTAATCCGACACAAACATTGGCCACTTTTTATGGAAAAGCAGTTCATATTATATCATATTCTTAGTTCTGCCTAGACTATTTGAGAGGCCTTAAGTCAATGCAGATGTTCTGGAATAACAGGCCAATTCATTGCTGCAGAACTGCATGGGAGCAGCCACCTTGTTACACAGCATGAGGGGAGAGCTGTGCCAGCAGCATCCCACACCAAACTGAGAACTAAATGCCTCAGAAACACGGGCAGATTGTGTATTATGTTATATAAACACACACTGAATAACCAGCTGCTAGAGAGATTGTGTGTGTGAAGATGCAACAATATATCTTAAAGTGGACCAACACCCAGGATTTTGACTATCCTGGGTTTTGGTCCACTTCAGGGGGGCACCCCGATGTTTAAAACCCCCCAGAAACCCCCAAACTCACCTCACCACGCTCCCACGGACAAGCGGCGGACAAGGCAGCGCGTCCGCCGCCGCCTCCCGCGCGCCCCTCCCGCACGGCTAGAGGAGCGCGCGGGAGGCGGCGGCCGCTGCCGATCAGTTGAGTTGTTTTGGGGGGTGTCCCTCACCGCGGGACATCCCGATCTCGGATGTCCCGCGGTGAGGGGGGTGATATAAGATTCCCGGGCCGATCACCCATGGGTGACGGTCCACTTTAATCACTGTTCACTGCTGACTGGATTTATGGCACATCATTCAGTCAATTTAACTTCTAAAATCATGTGCAGCACAGCAATGCATAAGCCCATCTAATGGCTTTCTACTAGAAATAAAAAGCAAGTTCAGTAAATTGCATCCCTAAAGCCCCACTTTGGTAATCGGTGACAAACTATTTGAGAAGGTTTAACTCCATGCCAATGATATGGAATAGCAGGCAGATTCTATGCTGAATAACTGCATGGGAGCGGCCATCTTGCCACATTAGACCAGCATATATAAAAACCCAACCCCACAGTGCAATCTTTTGGTCTGCTTTAAACACGTCAATTATATCTCTTCTGTTGCATTTCTAAACTAAACATGTCAATTTCTGCAGCCATTTATTATTTTATCCAGCTACTGAGCACCTTCTCTCTACCTATGTTCCACAATTGGCATAATACCCGTGTTGTGGGTTCCAGTTCTGCATTATAAGCATTCGTATACTGTACATCTATGAACATTTGTAATATTTTCAATCATTACTCCTCAGTTGAGAAGGGGCTGCTTTTTTCTTTCAGCCTGCTTTATATTTCTTGATGATGAACTCTCTCCCTTCTGCTGGGTCTCCTGCTGCATGAGTCTTGCTTTGCTGCTATATGCCTGTGAAAGTCCCCAAGAAGTGAAATCCAATTTCAGGACAGAGTATGAGTTTGGGCTAGAATCTAAAAGATGTATATTTCTTGATGATGTGATATCATCTCGCTACCTCAAGCTAAACATGGACAAGACAGAACTGGTCATTTTCCCACCATCTAACTCCTCTCCCCTCTCTAACACGTCTATTTCTGTCAACAATTACACAATAACAGCAACTCCCCAAGTTCGGTGCCTGGGAGTCATTCTGGACTCTGAACTCTCATTCAAACCACATATTCACTCCCTGGCCACCTCCTGTCGCCTCCAACTTAAAAACATCTCACGCATCCGTCCCTTCCTCTCACCTGACACCACTAAAATGCTAGTGCACGCCCTGGTCATATCCCGACTGGATTACTGCAACATCCTACTTTGTGGCTTACCCACTAACAGACTGGCACCCCTCCAATCAATTCTGAACTCTGCTGCTCGCCTCATCCATCTCTCCTCTCGCTCCTCCAGTTCTGCACCTCTCTGCCAATGCCTACTCTGGCTGCCAGTCCCACAGCGAATCCTGTTCAAAACTCTCTCGTACAAAGCTCTCTCCAATCAGGCCCCTCCCAACATCTCATCTAATCCAACAATATCAACCTAGATGCAGCCTTCGCTCTGCTGCTGACCTTCTCCTGTCCTCCACCCTGGTCACCTCTCACGCCCGCCTCCAGGACTTCTCACGTGCTACTTCAATCTTCTGGAATGCCCTCCCGCACCCAATCCGCCACTCCACAACTCTCAAAACCTTCAAAGGCGCCCTTAAAATTCACTTATTCAGACAAGCATATCATCTGGCTTAACTAAATCTTCTAAAGGGCATATGCCACAAGGCTCAATACTGACTGTGATCCTTCCCCCTCGTCTTCACCCCTCTTCCTTTAGACTGTAAGCTCGCAAGGGCAGGGCTCTCTCCCCTATTGTATCTTGTACTCAGAATATCCACTGTCAAATCTGTAAAACTGCATTTGAAGTAGTATATGTACCATATGTTTCTACCCTGTCTGTAATTACTACTTTGTAAAGTGCTACGGAAGATGATGGCGCTATATAAATAAAACAATAATAATAACCCCCCTGGGGTGCCCGTAAAAACGCACTTTTCCATACTCCAATGGCGCATGGGCAGGATGTTGTCCAATCAGAGCCTAATTGTTGTCAATTGGGAGTGCGCACTCCTGCCCCAGCCAATCGGATAAGGAGCGCACACACCGGAGGGGATGCAGAGGTGTACGCTCCCCATTGAATTCAATCAGAGCCCTTTGCCGAAGGATGTAAAGCATAAGGCTCTGATTGGATGAGAGCCCGTACATGCACTGTTGGAACGGGGAAAGGTGAGACTTAGTGGGCGAACTGGGGGGTCTCACAAAGGACGAGCACAGAACAAAACCTGGGAAAGTCAAATTCCCTGGTTTAGTTCCACTTTAAGGGGAACGGCTGCTTTCAATTTTTAAAAGTGTATATTATTGTATGCTAATGTTCTCAAGGTGCAGAGTTCAACAATTTTTCTTATTTTAGCAAATGTGTATTTAATAGAAGCAGCCTTCACTCCCTGCAATCTGTTGCTATTAGAAACCCTATATCTAATCTATACACCAAGATATACATAAAGAGAGAAGTGATCCCTGTACACACATAACACTTCTCCTGGTTATATGTAAGTGTGAGTGAACTCATTTATCTCAGCATGATTTAAAAAAAAAAATTAAGGTCCAGCACCTGGGACAATAATATACGCCATCAGAAGCAGACTTTCCATTTAAAGTGGAACAGTCACAAAAAATTCTCATCTCTTCCATTCCGGGACCCCAACAGTAGCAACGCGTGGGTTAATCTCAGCCGTAAGTGGGGACTGCAAGATAGCAAAAAACTGGCTCCTCCCTGCCTATATAGAGCAGGCTGTGGCAGGATCTCCTCAGTTCTTTTCTTGCAGTCACAAGGGACTATGAAGGTGTCTTTTTCTCAAAACAGCATACTCTTTAGACTTTATGGCTCAGACCCTAGGTATGAACACATTTGGTTCCTCCTCCCAGCCTCCAGTTGTTAATGTGTTCCTTGGGCAGGAGCCAGAGCACCGGCTCCTGAACTGACGAGTTTAGGTAAGTAACCGGTGCTGTTTTGTGTAGGGCAGATCCATTTCCCGGCTCCAGAGGCAGCCTGGCAGGGACCCGGGATACCCCCAGTGGATAGGCCAGATTCTCCTTTCCCTGTCCTGGATACTCGGGCGAGGGGGGTAAGCTTTGTCACCCTTTTTCTAAGGATGATCTTGGAGTGATTGGGGATTGCCGCCCCCCCCCCTCTCTCTCCTCTCTGTGTGGCTAGGAATTTGAATTATTGGCTCCAGCAGCTTGTTTGTTAAAGCAGACCTATGAAGGCTTTACCTATTCTTTTTACAGCAGCCTCTTCTCTGTTGGACGCTACAGCTGAGTAAGATTTTTAGCCCAGGCCATGACTCTGACCAATTGGGTTGCAGGACCTTGTGGCTATGTATCTCGTCAGGACACACAGGCTTTAAGATACGCCTGTGTGCCATGCCCTTTAGCAGGGAGGCCCCAGCTGGGCTAAATAAAGATTGGTCTTTTGGTCCATTTTTGGGCTGTTTACCCTTCCATCTTCTTAACAGGTTTCCTCAACTGTCTTTCTGTTTAATTATATCTACATCAGGGGAATTTTTTTCAGGGCTATATCCCTGGAGTCTCCATCCACCATGCAGTCGTTCTAGCTCCTCTTTTATGTATAGGGAGTCTTTTTCTTTCCTTTTTACCCCCTTTTTGCTTTCACTGGTTTGACATGCTGAGGATATTATAGTTTGGTTTCGTTTTAGTTATGGTGTATTTGTTGTCATTATTTATTTAAGAATAGTTTTACAATTTTTATTTACCAGATTTTGTGCTGTTTTTTTCACTTTAGATGTGTACACACTATGGCGCCATCTCCATCAGCTTAGGAATAATGATGATATGAAGATTTAACATTGATCTGTCTGGTAATATGCCTTGGAAATTCCCACAGTGGGAATTTTACCCCCCTGGATTGTCCATTGAAGTCTGGTCCTTCCTGATTCTTGTATTGAGGCTTGGACTGGAGATTTTTATCTTCTGAACGCAATTGTGTGAATATAATGCATACTGTCTCCATCTCCTGTATAATTGATGCAGCTGCTCACTGGTTGATTATTATTTTTGTGTATTGTGGGAGGGTGTGGGTTTTCATTTTGTTCCCATGTATGTCCTCTACAAACTAGCATTCTTATATATATGTATATTTGTCTTTAACCTCTTTTATCTTTAATTGTATTTTTCATGCATTTAGGAATATCTCTGCCTTAGTCACCCCTGCGTGTTGCTGGTCCCTCCTTTTTTCCTCTCCCCCCCCCCCCCCACATTCCCTTTTGGTCTTGTTGCCGGCTGGGGCATGCGCACTTTGTGCGTGAGTGTGTAGGTGCTACCAAATGTGTAGACTGCCAGTCAGGCCACTTGTTTATCTGTGAGATAGTAGCTGCACTACAGTATGTTGAATTAAGTAATATTTTATTTAAACAATCAATGAATACGTATATGGCCCAGAAACGACAGACATTTAAAAACACTTTAAAAAATATAGAAAGGACGGGATTCTGGTGGATAAAACTAGACTCACGAATTGATATGCTTTAGATAATTCAATGCTAATTCTAAATGCATATGTCTGCCGGGTGTAAATGGGAAATACTCTGCACGGGAATAATGAGTGTGTAGGTGGGTGAGTGAGTTGTGTGTGTGTGGGAGGGACCGGGGGCGCACACTGCGATGTGCGAGCGGCTCTGTCTTTCACCAACGCGTTCTTCCTGCATCACCTCACTTTCAGGCAGGAAGACGTCCGGAAGGCGGATGTGTGCTGTCCTTCCATGTGTGGTGGCGCGCATGCTTGGGGTGAGTATATAGGTGGACGGTCCAGGCAGGATTGCTCACCCCGGCCTAGCAGAAGCGGCACAGGTTGCTTTGAGCGATCCTTCCTCCCTCTTAGCGGTTGGACGGTGTCATTTTTTACGGGCAAGTGAATTCCCAATACAATTCATTCACGCATCTCCCATATTTTTTTTGTTACTCCTCTCCCAAGGGGCAGAGAGAAAAATACCATTTTGTGAGTACTCACCTGTAAAATGGGTATTACGAGTATGTCACACACCCCGCTTCCAACATTCATGACACTTGGGATACCGGCCTGTAGAGGGCGATCTTGCAGAGATGACATGAGAAAAAGGAGCCCCTCCTGGTCCATAAATACCAGGGACTTCCCACTATTCCTCAGTCTTTTAAAAAAGCAGTGAAGAACCAGGAAGAGCAAATGATATAGTGAAAAATAATAAGAAACACCATATAAAGGATCCCAGAACAAAAAAGGGCGGGGAAGCGGGGTGTGTGACATACTCGTAATATCCATTTTACAGGCGAGTACTCACAAAATGGTATTATTCCTAGTATGTCACACACCCCGCTTCCAACATTCATGACACTTGGGCCATCCAATAGCAGTGTCTATAATGGGCCGGGATCCCACAAGGAAAATAAGGCATAACTTAAATTGCTGCAGCTTGCAGAACCTTGCGACCAAAAGCAGCACCCGCTGAGGCACGCACATCAACCTTGTAAAACTTAGAAAAAGTGTGAACCGAAAACCAAGTAGCAGCCTTGCAAACTTGTTCAACAGAAGCCTGGTGCTGAAAAGCCCAGGACGCACCAACAGCACGAGTAGAATGAGCAGTAACACGAAAAGGGGGAACCTTCCCCTTAGCAGAATAGGCCCCAACAATGGCCTGACGAATCCATTTACTAATGGAAGATTTGGCGGGTGCCAAACCCTTTCTAGGCCCAGAAGGCACAACACAACGTCCAAAGAATGTAAAACCCTTTCCTTGTTATTACTAGGATTAGGGCACAATGAAGGAAGAACTATATCCTGATTTAAGTGGAAGGCAGACATCACTTTAGGAAGAAAATCTGGTTTAAAAACGGAAAACCACCTTATCCTGATGCCTCTCATAGGAAGGAGCCTGTATTGACAGGGCCGCCAATTCAGAAACCCGACGGACAGAGGTAATAGCAACCAAAAAGGCAACTTTCTGAGTGAGAATATGAAGAGGAACCTCATGTAAAGGTTCAAAAGGAGCTGCTTGCATAGCAGAGAGCACCAGACTAAGATCCCAAACTGGAAGTAGGAGCTTTCTAGGAGGCCGCACATGCGTGACTCCCTGGAAAAAAATATTAACCAAAGGGTGAAGAGCAAATGACCTTTGAAAGAAAATAGCCAAAGCAGAAACCTGCCCTTTCAAAGTACTAATCTGGAAGCCCAAATCCAGACCCCGTTGCAGAAACTCCAAAATCCTAGGGATAGAAAATACCCTGCAAGGCAGGGACCTAGACTCACACAAGTCAATATAGGACCTCCAAGTCCTGTAATAAACCACAGAGAAAGACTTCTTTCTAGCTCTAACAAGAGTCAGAATCACAGCATCAGAAAGGCCTTCCTCCTTTAAGATGGAGATTTCAGCAGCCACACCATCAAAGCCAGCATTGGTGAATTGGGGTAACAAAGTTGACCCTGAGTTTAAGAGATCTGGAAGAAGAGGCAGAGGCAACAGATCCTCTGCCAGCCTTGTGACCTCTGTGAACCACAGGTGTCTTGGCCACTTTGGAGCCACCAGAATTGCTGGTGCCCCTTCCAGAACCAACTTGCGCACCACCTTGCTTATCATGGAGAATGGGGGAAAAGGATACAGGAACCCCAGATCCTTTCCAGGCAAGAGACATGGCATCCACTGCCACTGCCAGAGGATCCTGGGATAGAGACACAAAGGCTGGAAGCTTGTGGTTGTGGCGAGACGCAAACAGGTCCAACCACGGTGTCCCCCACTTGTGACAAATTAACTGAAAGACCTCGGGGTTGAGAGACCATTCTCCCTGGCGAGTGCATGTCTTCTCTATCCTTGGAATGTAAACTGCCGCTATGCAGGGAACATTGATCTCTGCCCACTGAAGGATCAGAGACGCTGCGAGTCCCTCCCTGGTGATTGATGTATGCAACTTCTGTTCGGTTGTCTGACCGAATCTGAACCGGCAAAACCCGCAAGAGATGAGTCAGTCGGAGCAGCACAAGACGAATGGCCCGAAGTTCCAATAAATTGATTGGGGAATAAGCCTCCAGAGGCCCTCACAACCCCTGAAACCGGTGTCTCCTCCAGATGCCCCCTCCAGCCCGTAAGGCTGGCATCTGTGGTGACCAACTCCCAACAAGGGGTCAGAAATGATTTGCCGTCCCTGAGATTGCTCGAAATCAGCCACCACTGGAGGGACTGCAGGACGAGGGGAGACAACAGACAAGTCCGATTCAAAGACAACGGGCGCTTGTCCCACTTCGCCAGGAGAAAGAGCTAAAGTGTCCTCATGTGGAACTGAGCAAAAGGAACCGCTTCGAGCGTGGCCACCATCAACCCCACTAATCTCATCCCCAAGCGGATAGGCTGATGAGGATTGGACAGGTGAATTAAATCCTGAATCAGAACAATCTTGGACTGAGGAAGAAATACCCTGGCCTAAAGGGTATCCAGAATCAAGCCCAGAAAGGGAATCTCCCTTACGGGACAAAGAGAGGATTTGGCATGGTTTATCACCCAACCAAACCTCTCTAGTGTAGTCACCACTGTTCTGGTGTCCAGTTCCGTCTGATTGAAAGATGACGCTGTGATGAGCAAGTTGTCCAGCAATGGCACGATGCGAATGCCCTGGACCCTGAGAATAGCCATTACTCCTGCCAGGACCCTGGTAAACACTCTTGGAGATGGAGTGAGACCGAATGGAAGAGACGCAAACTGAAAATGGTGATCTTCTACTGTGAATCTGAGAAACCTTTGGTGAGCGGCAAAAATAGGAATGTGCAGATAAGCATCCTTGATGTCTATGGACGTCATAAAGTCCCCCTGGCGGAGAGCGTCGATCGTTGAACACAACGACTCCATTCAGAAACGCATAAACTGATTGAGTCGTCTCAAATCTAGAATAGGCCGAACAGAGCCGTCCTTTTTTGGGAACCATGAATAGGTTGGAGTAAAACCCCAGACCTCTTTCCGCTGGAGGAACCTGGCGGATAACATCCATGTTTAAAAAGTTCGCCACAGCTGCCCGGAGACCCTGTGCGATCACCGGATCTGCGGACATCCGAGACGTGAATAATCTGGGAGGAGGCCGAACCTCGAATTCCAGCTTGTAACCGGAGGACACAACTTCCAGAATCCATCTGTCTGATACCTCTTGACCCAAGCCTGGAAAAAAGAATTGCAGCCGTCCCCCCAACTTGGGCTTAGATCCCCAACTCTTCCTCTGTTCCATGCAGTCCCCCTTGGGGCTGAAAAGGGCTGATCATCTGCCTGTTCTGGAACCACGAAAGGAAGGGTCAAAAGGAAGCCGATCCCCGCAAGGAACGACGTTGCTTCTTACGCTGAGGCAATTTGCCTCCTTTAATGACAGAATCCAACTTCTCACCAAAGAGGCGTAATCCCCCAAAGGAAAGCGATGTAAGCGACCTCTTTGCCACCGTGTCAGCCGCCCACTGGCGTAGCCAAATAGACCGCCGATTCGCAACAAGCAAGGCAGAAGTTCTGCTACACAAGACCATGGAGTCATCTAAAGCAGAAAGTACAAAAGCCACAAATAAATCACATCGCTTGAGAGCGGAAAACTCATCAGAGGCTGGATCAAGCCCTGAGGTATTCAATAGGTCTCTAATAACAGACCTAATAGCGACTGCCAAAAGTGCCGAGGCACCCACAGGCCGCAAGGCCGAGCCAACGCTAGCAAACGCATGGCAAGCCATTTGTTCAATACGTTTGTCCTCCCCATCCTTTAAGGGAAGTAGATTCCGGAGAATGCAAAACAGAGGAATTGGAAAAACTGAGCACAGGTGAATCCACCACAGGGCGGATGACCAACGCTTACAGTGTCTGCAGGAAAGGGATATATATATATATTTTTTTTATATCCCAGCCCAAAGGAATGCCAGGAAGCCGCGCAGGCTTTTCCCATTCCTTAAGAATGATATCTTCAAAATGTTTCTGATTAGGAAATTCAAAACGAGGCTTGGAGGCTCCAAAGAACTCCCCTTTCTGAGGAGTGACTGCTTGTGGAAAATCGATAGCCAAGATCTCATATAATTGAGCAAGAGCTTCAGGGGTGTCAAAATTCTCCCCTTCACCTTGTTCAGCGTCAATACCCACAATTGCTGAAACATCAGATTCTTCAAAGAATTCTCCTTCTTCAAACGGAGAACAATCAAAAATGCTCGCTACAATCAAGCTCATTTGCCTCAACGGCCAGAGCTAAATGTTTTCTTTTAGCTGAGGCCCTCTTGGCCACAGAGCTAGACATTTTTCTTTTCAATGTGAGCCAATCAGGCAAATACATCAGAAAGCGACTCTCTACCCATGACAATATCACTGGGGGTATGAACAAGACAAGGCGGTGTGGGAGAAGAGGCAGGAGCCACCTACCCTGAGGCTTGGGCCCCTTACTGCTGCATTATAACCAATTGAACACAAGATACACAAAAAAAATGCATTATCCCCAACAAGGGATGCCCCACATCCCAAACACTGCCGAGTCTGTCCCGCAGGTACTGAAAAGCCAGTATCCTGAGATGCCTCCATATGGTGTTTATTAAATACTTAATTTTTTTATAGTCGCCAAGTATATGGGATTTTTACAGCCGAAGCTACCCGGAATGCCCCTTAATAGTCCCTAGGTGGGAGGATTTTAAAAAAGGACCAGGAGAAACCCCTATTAAGAGAGTTTCCCCCTGGAAGATAGAGAAAACACAATGAGCCTTGTACATATGCAAGAAAGAAATGACAGTAAATAACGGCCCAGCGACAGCCCTGCGACCAATCGATATAAGAAAAGCCCAGCAGCGGCACCAACGCAGCAGCCAGGACCAGTGGAGGCCAGCACCAGAACAGGAACCAGCAAACTACATGTCAAACAGTAAGAGGAAGCCGAAATGCGACGCCGACTCGAAGCCCCGCCCACCACCTAGCACTGCTCAGAGAGCAAAGGGCAGGTCAGCCAAAGACAATAGCATGACATCATAGAACGGGGCCGAAGGAAAAAAAGAGGGAAATTTAAAAAAACCAAAACAGGTATGTCACTTTCTTATCTTTTTTTTTTTTTTTTTAAACAAATGCATAGGCCAAAAGATACTCCCTAAATAAAGATCCCCCCTCCCCCTTTCACCCCAGCAGGGTCCAGGAGGGCCAAAAGGGGGGAAAACAATAAGCACCCAATAGGCACAAGGAGATTTAAAGGGACGGGGCATCCCATGCCGGGGGACACCAACCCGGATTCCGCCTACCCCTTATTTGAGGTCTCACGGAGGGAGCAAGTTCCCATATACACCTAAGGGTGTATCTACCTTTGCCCGAGCCCATCAGCCAAGGCTGGGAGGCATAACATACATATCACAATACAAAAATGTGGCTTCAGGCAGAAATAGAAAAAGGCCGGGCGTAACCCGGCTACCTGCAGGAAGGAGAGTCATCTTCTGAATGCTTCACCGACTGCAGAGACGAAAATATTGAGGAATAGTGGGAGGTCCCGGGTATTTATGGACCAGGAGGGGCTCCTTTTTCTCATGTCATCTCTGCAAGATCGCCCTCTACAGGCCGGTATCCCAAGTGTCATGAATGTTGAAAGCGGGGGGTGTGACATACTAGGAATAGACTGGCTATCATGAACAGTCTAGATTCCATGTTGGACATGGGGGTGAATGTCTCAGTTCCCTGCCAGCAGTGGGGGAAGGGGTTCTATCCAAGCATATTTCTGGTGAAGAAGACTTCTGGGGGATTCTGGTTCTTTCTCAAACTGAATCTCTCAGTATATTACAGGCGTTTCTGCATGTTATCCATCTTCTCTGTCAGGAATCTGCTTCCGCTGGGTTCCTTTATGGTCTCAGTAGACCTGAAGGATGCCTATTGGTAGGTCCCAATGAGCCGTTATGCTGACATTTTCCTAAGATTTGCAATAAAGATAGGCAACCAAAAGCTCCACTTTCAATTTGCCTGTCTTCCCTTTGGTCTGGCATCAGCTCCCAGTATGTTTACCAAGGTTCTAGGCGAACCTCTGGCTTCTTTAGGGCCTAAAGGGATTAGGAGCATAGCTTACTTGGACAATCTCATACTCAGGTCATGACTTATCTAGATTTGGAAATCAGTAAGATACTTCAGTATATTATCTCTCCTTCTCAGAAGATAAAGATCCGCCAGGAAGCAGTTAAAATCCTTGTGCTCTAGTGGCCCGTGTGTCAAGTTATGATGCACTGACAATGACAGACTTGAATCATCGGGGGGACAAGATCTCCCCTCTTACAGAAAGCTGCAATGGAAATTCTGCTTTGGGCAGAACAGAATCCGTTATCTCTGTCATTGATCTGCAGGGTTGTCTGAAGAGTAGTCTCTAAACCAGGAGGTATTTGATCAAATTTGTGTCCTGAGGGGAACTCCAGAGGCGGATCTTGTCGTATCTGGGAAGAACCACAAGCTGAAGACATTTTTTTCTCTAGATCCCTCCGATCCAGCTCTGAGTTCTCAACAAGTTATCCGGTCAGCCAACTATGGTTCTGCTTCTGGCCCCTTGGTGGCCAAAGAGACCTTGGTTCTCAGCAATGAAGACTCCATCTAATCAGGAACCTTGGAAGTTTAGAGGAGACTGGATCTGCTATCCCAGGGACCAGTGCTTTGTCAAGATCTCCAGAGGTGGCATTTGACTCTGTGGACCCCGAAGTCACCATGCTTGAACCCTAATCTCCAGGAGAAAGGAGGGGACGAGGATGATTTATTTGAAAGCCTGGAAGACTCAGAACGGCCTCCAGCCTTCCGGTTACACTTGATTTCCTCCAGGAGGGGTTTATTTTGGGTCTCAGTATTAGTACTCTGAAGGTCCAACTGGCAGCTCTTACAGTATTTTTCTATAAGAGGTTACCATTGGATGAAGAGCACAATCAGTTTTGCCTATAATGGATCCCCTGTAGCAAGAGTAACAGCTCATTCTACAAAAAAGTGTCTCTACATCTTGGGCCTGGTAGCCTGGGACATCTATTGAACAGATTTGTAAAGCAGCTCCCTGGTCTTCAGCCAAGAAGTTTGTTAGCCATTACCGTTTGGACTTACTAACATGAGGCCTCAAGAATATACAGCCCTTTCGGGTGTTTAGAAAATACGTTTTTTTTTTTCAGTTACAGTGCTGACCAGGAGTAGGTCTTTTCCCAGCCCCTCACCAGCTGCAACGTTCCTGGGGACCTCCGTTAGGCGCCTGAATTTGGTTCCTAAGCCAATCGTACAATCGAGTAAGGGGAGCGTGCACAGGGCCAGGTAAGCATACCGGAGCAGGACCCTGCAGCTCGGCTTCCAGCATTTGGAGGGGAAAGCAGCCTAATCACGAGGGGGGGTGGCCATGTGGCCTGCCTATTGGCTAACCCAGGAAGGGGGGGCGGCTGCACCGGCGAGGGGCTTGGCTTCAGCCCACTTAGGCCATACAGTGGAGGACGGTAGGAGGGGGTGGAATGGCTTCATTCGCTGTTTTCCTGGGCTGAAGTTCAGATCCAGCGCAGCTGCCATCTCACAGTTTCCCCTGGTCAGGTAGGGCTCCCTCTAGGGACAAAGACTTTTGACTTGTACTGATTCCTTTAGGCATCTGACATTGTTCTTATTGTTGCAGAGTGGGGGTCTGGAAGCTGCTGCATCCTTGGCCGGTGGGTTGATCTCAGCTGCAGGGAGGTTGCTTTTCCAGTAATGCAGGCAGGTCTGAACAGTAGCCGACAGTAGTCCAGAGGCACCAGGGTTTCATATTTTAACGGAGAGTGGTCCTGCGTGTCCCATGTGCCAAGCACTCCTGACCTCGGGCGAGGAACCCCTGTGCACTGGGTGCACTACTGTCAGGCGCCACCTTACGCGACTGGCAGGTTCAGTGCCTCAGAAGGATCGTCCAGTTTCCCCTGCAGCTTCAGGCTCGGACTCATCGAAGTATGATACCCCCCTTAGAGGAACTGCCAGATCCATTTGTGTCCTCGGCAGATGTAGGAGACTGAACCCTACAAGCAGGTCAGGCAGGTTTTTTCCCAGGCTTGCCCATTTCTGGTGGGAAAGAAGTGGGAGCATCCAGGTGAGGCGGTCAGGTTTTGGTCTTCACCACTTGAGATGAACCAGTGTCGGGTCTGGCTCGGCACACCATTAACCCTACTTCAGATAATGCGGCCTTGAGAGACCCAGCTGATAGGAGGGTGGAACAGCTGGCTGGCCAGGCATGCGTTCTCAATGGTGGGGTCGGCCATGTGCCCAGCTTGCTCCACATCTATGACAGCTATGGCAGACAAGGTCTAGATGAAGCAGCAGAGGAGGCATTTGCAACATGGAGGTTCGCTTTCCTCTGCACTTCGTTTGAACACCTTCACTATGGAGGTCTTCAGATACATGGTGCCAGCTATGGATGACTTGGTGTGTCTCGTGGCTAGGGGGCTGGTCTTGTTGGTCACTTTACTACGCACTGTCTGGCTGAAACAGTGGTTGGCGGACACCGCTTCTAAGAAGATGCTTACTGGCCTCCCCTTTTTGGGGGGGCCATCTTTTCGGTGAGCTTCTGGATGAACTGGTCCAGAAGGCCACAGGTGGGAAGTCGACTAGGCTTCTACAGAATCGGAAATTGATGATCTTGCTTCGCAGGTTGACAAATCTTTGTTTGGAGGTTCTACAGACTTCAGATGCCACAAGGATTTTTCGTGTAAGTGAAAGCCATGGGGGAAACTTGACCCCAAGGGACCAGCTGGCCCTAGCCCCCAGCCAAGCTCTCTCAGGGTTGACAGGGCATCCTCACCCGATCACCTGGGGGGACGGATTTTGCACTACACATTGGTGTGGAGGGAACGGAAATCTGGCGTCTGGATCCAAGAGGTTGTTTCTTTCAGATACAAGATCGAGTCCCGGACCTGGCCTCCACACAGGCGTCTATGGTGCATCCAAGCCTTCCCGCAGCATGGCAAGGGCAGCGTGCGATAGAGCTCTTGCCTGACCAGGGAGTTGTAGTACCTGTGCCCCCCTCAGAGTGGGGCTGTGGCTTCTACTATATACTATTCGGCATCCTCAAAAAGGACGGGACCATTCAGCCGATCCTGGATGTCCGGAGCCTGAACAGTTACGTTTGGGTGCGGAGGTTCCGCATGGAATCTCTAAGGTCGGTCGTGAGGTCGCTGCAACATGGATTTTCCCGGATGCCGTGGACATAAAGGATGCTTATCTGCATGTTCCGATTTTCCCTGGTCACCAACAATACCTACGCTTTGCAGTAGGTTCCCGACATTTCCAATTTGTCGCACTGCCATTCAGACTGTCCACTGCCCCGCTAGTGAGTCTTGGCTGTGTTGATGGCACTCCTGCGGAGGCAGGGTGTACACATCAACACATACCAAGACGATTTGCTCATCTGAGCTCTATCGCTGGTAAAGGCTCTGTGGGATGTTTGGATGGCCCTGTCCATGCTGGAACTTTGCGGGTGCACGAGGTGCACGGCTCTTCAGGAGGAGGTGAGGTAGCTGCTGACAGACGAACATTCCACAATCAGGCAGGGCATGTGTCGCCTTGGCCTTGGTCTACCATTGATGCAATTCCGTATGTCCAGTTCCACTTCAGGCCTCTACAAATGCTGCTGCTATCGAAATGGTGCAGGGCTGTGTAAATGGTGGGCCGTCGCTTCATATTGATGGACAATGCCTGGCAATCCTTGAATTGGTGGCTGGACCAACAGTCGCTGGCAGTGGGTTGGTCTTTCCTGTGGATCATCCTGACCACAGACACCAGTCTGACAGGTTTGGGTGGTGTTCTGGACAACCAGATGGTTAAGGGTCTCTGGGACCATGGGGAGCGCAGTCTTCCAATCAATGTGTTGGAACTGAGGGTGATTCTGCTGGTTCTCAGGCATTGGTTTGCCCAGCTCCGGGGCATACCTGTAAGGGTACAGTCGGACAATTCCATGGTGGTGGCCTACATAAACCATCAGGGGGGTACCAGGAGCTGGTTGCACCATGAGGTGGGCGGAACTTCACATTCCGTGCATCTCGGCTGGCCAATCACCACCTGGTGAGGGTGGACCAGGGGGAATGGTCCCTTCACCAGGACATGTTTCAAGCTTGTTGCAACCAGTGGGGAGTGCCAGAGGTTGACCTCTTTGCATCTCGGCACAACTGGGAAGGTCCAGAAGTTCGTGTCCAGAGTGCGAGACCCTCTGGCCATGGCGGTTGATGCACTGGCCATTCCCTGGTCAGGGTACAGCCTGGTCTACCCATACCCGCCACTGCCACTTCTGGGTCGCGTGTTAAAGAAGGTCAATTGCGAGCAGATTCCTATCATCCCGATTGCCCCACACTGCCCCAGAAGGTTGTTGATTCGCCGATCTAGTCAGCCTGGTGGTGGAGTCCCTGTGGCGACCCCCAACTGCCCAGATCTTCTGTGACACACCAATTCTCCAGCGTTGGCTTTAGCGGCTTGGCTGTTGAGACCAGCATATTGGAGGAGAGGGGTTTGTCCACCGTGGTAATTCGGACCTTCAACTGAGCACAGAAATGTCATCCTCTAGAATGTACTACAGGATTTGGAGGGCCTTTTTTGTTTTGGTGCGAATCTAAGAGCCACTCTTTTAAGAGGTTCTCGGTACCCAAAATTTTGGAGTTCCTCTAGTAATGTCTGGACGCTTCAGCCCAGCACCCTTAATCAGGAGATAGCGCTACTCTCCTTTTGCCCACGCCCCACTCGCCATAAGGAGTGACTCCTGCATTTCCCCCCTGATGTGGTCAGGGCATTAAAGTATTACTTGGCCGCTACTCAAGAGGTACATAATACGGACGTCTTGCTCGTGGTCCCAGAAGGACCAAGGAGGGGCCTGGCGGCTACCAAATCCACTGTTGGCTGTTCTTGCATGGTCTATTTTAGGGTACTGTTGGGACACATTGCTAGTAGTGGTGTCCCAGAATGGAAGAGATGAGAAAAGGGAAATTTGTGTACTCACTGGTAAATTTCCTTTCTCGTCCTCTTCCATTCTGGGGCAACACTCCCACCCTTCGGTTGTGGTGGTGGTTGATGCCTTCTACACGGATTTAGTTTTGTTGCACGGTTTTCTAGTTGCGCGCATTATGTGCAAGTTAGCAATTTTTCCTTCCTATGGCTGAACTGCTACAGGAACTGCTACTGCTTTTTCTATCTTGCAGTCCCCACCTACGGCTGAGATTAACCCACGCGTTGCTATTGGTGGTGCCCTGGAATTTACCTTTTTTAATATACTAGTGATTGGTCATCTTATCTGGAGAATAACAATATAGGATGCCCAGCTGTGTGAAACCCCCCTGATTGCCCTCACCACTTACTTGGCTTTCCTGCCGAGTGTGCACACCCCAAATTGGGATACCCCACTTAGTCAGCCGGCCCTGGAGTCTTTTTACCTCCGGGACCAGACTGATCAGTAATTTGTCCACTTTAAGCAATTCACTGTTAAAAGGTGGCTAGGATTTATTATAGACCAAAACTTGATATTTATAATGTATCATTGGCTGCTTATGTACAGGGATAGATCAGGTCAGATATAGCTTATAGGTTAGACAATTGGCAGTTGTCTTCAGAGCCAGGTGAAAATGCACACCCGGTAGACAAAAAAAGGCATTTTTCTCTTCTAAAAAAGGAGTGAGAATCCTCACCTGACTCTGAATCAACCCTCTTGTGTTCCAGCAGTCAGGAAGGTGTGTAGGTGGGTGAAAGAGGTAGGCAGGGAGGTGGATGGGCAGACAAGTGGATGGACAGTCAGGGAAGTAGGTAGGGTGCGTGTGCAGCAGGTAGGTAGGCAGGCGGACAAATGGGTAGGTGGCTGGGTGGTTAGGTAAGTGGGAGGATGGATAGGTTGCTGGGTGGCAGGCATGTAGGTGGGTGCAGGTAAATGGTGGGTGGGACAGTAAGGCATGTAGTTGGGTGGGTGGCCAGAAATGAGGTAGGAGGGCATGCAGGTGGGTGGATAAATGGGCATGCAGGCAGGTGCGTAAATGGCTCAAGATGGAGGAGTGGCCGGATGACACATTTCCTGCCTCGCTGTCCCGATCCTTGCACCACTGCTGACACATCAGCCTTTTATAGAAGGAGTAAGATGATGTCATTTCACTCTAATGCCCACCCAAATACATAATAAATGCCCAAGATAAGACCACTAATATAAATGCATGTTTGTTATATTATTTGAAAGAGATCAGAGCATAACCAATAAGGAATGTTCTGTTAGGCATCGGGACCAGTTAAAGGTTTAGCTAGCCAGAAGTACATTGGGCATGGAAGAGGAATTATGCACTATCCCCAAGCAAATGGCATTAGGTGTGATCCGCATGTGCGCCATGCATGAAACCATGCCTAGGCGCACGTGGAATCATTGGCGCTTGGTTTGGGGTTTGCCCATGAATCGACCCTAGTAGTGTAGCTCCTTAGGGTCGGATTATGAGAGGGGCACAAGCCCCGGAGCCTCCACCACTTGCCCCTCAAACGGGGCCTCCACCAACCATTGAGTTATGGTCTGGTCTAGGAGGCTTTTCAGTCTTTGGTCTGATGGGCCATGGAGCCAGTGACAAAGCCATCTGCGTTAGTTGGGCCCCCCCGCGCATGGGCAAGCCATTTTTTGTTTTTGCTAACTTGCACCACAGGGCAGGACGGAGAGTCTAGAGCAGCATGCAGAGCTGCCAACCGGTGGCTGCTCACTGCGCATAAGCCACACTACCCCTCACCCAGAATGGCAAAGCAGGAGTTCCGAGCAGCACACACCCGCACAAAGGTGGCACAAGGGAATCAATGTGACATTCCAGTAAGTAGGCGGGTGCCAGACAACCATCAATCAGTTACTTGGCTGGACTATTATATTTAAGAAAAAAAATACTGTATCTGGGGCCTCCACCAGATTTTATGCCCAGGGGCCTCCACCACACTTGATTCGGCCCTGTAGCTCCTTCATTCACACACTAACATAGCATCACCACTCAGTTAACATCACCTTTCCTATGGGAAATTGAATGGGAATGGTACCTCCTGGCACACACAAGGCAGGTCCTGGGCACTAAAGTGGCAGCTTCCTTGTGGCGCCATTTGCTATACCAAGATTATTCTTTTTAAAGGAACTGAACAGCAGCTATTGCTGAGTCACACATCTTTACATAATCTTTACAAAGGAGCTAATTATTACCCAAACCCTTCCAAACACTTAATGATTGGATAATAATCAAAGCTGCAAGATTTCTTATAGAGAACACTTTTAATTGCGT
The DNA here is from genome assembly GCA_027917425.1 of Gastrophryne carolinensis. NCBI lineage: Eukaryota > Metazoa > Chordata > Amphibia > Anura > Microhylidae > Gastrophryne > Gastrophryne carolinensis. Next base: position 306,188,376 of record CM051236.1, on the reverse strand, counting down.
CAGAGATTTTAGGTGAAACCCCCCAGAAAGCCCCTAAAATCTTACATTATCGGCGACGGACAAGCCGCCGCCGCCTCTCGCACGTCCCTCTTACAGGGTGCGCGCCCTGCTAAAGGGACGCGCGGGAGGCGGCTTATCCGTCGCCGATAAGGTAAGTTTTTAGGGGCTTTCACACAGCGGGGCATCCAGATTTCGGATACCCCACGGGGAGGGAGCTGATCGGCCCGGGAATCTTATAGATTCCCGGGCCGATCAGGGGTGGGTGTTGGTCCACTTTAATGTGGCCCAACACCCAGGATTTTGACTATCCTGGGTTTTGGTCCACTTTGGTGGGGCACCCCGATCGGGGGTGCCCCGCTGTGTGAAACCCCCCCGATCACCCGAAAACTCACCTCTCCCCGCTCCCACGTGACCCTTGCAGCCAATCCCTGCTGCCAGAGAAGCGAGGTCCGTCGCTGGACAAGCGAGCGTGCCCGCCGCCGCCGCCTCCCGCGCGTCACACTTACAGGGCCGGCGCGGCTGCATGCCCTGCTAGAGGGATGCGCGAGCGGCGGCGGCGGCTCGCGCATGCGCCGCTGGATCGAGGAGCAGGTAGGGATTTTGGGGCTTTCTGGGGGGGTTTCACACAGCAGGGCACCCCCGATCGGGGTGCCCCGCAGGCCCGATGCTGATCGGCCCAGGAATCTTATAGATTCCCGGGCCGATCAGCATCGGGTGTTGGTCCACTTTAAAGTCAGCAGCGTAACCTTAATTAAATATACTGACAATGGGTAGACCTCCAGCATCGAGGTTAACAGACAGCAAAGCTAAGACAACAGAGTGTAAAAAGTGTCAACAATAGATATTTACACCTAGTTTACATAGAAGCAAGGACAGGTCTGTTTCTTAATTAGTCAGCACAGAAAAGTCAATTCAGAATAAAAAATAATACACTTCTTAAAAAAACCCAAGCAAATTAAAGCTTCCAATATAACCATTCCAAATTGGTTAGTATTGCACACTCCTCCGGGTATAGCCTCCTCCATGTGAATCAACCCCTATATCTATATAAAGTGTGAGATGCACATTTACATGGATTTGGTGAATTGAAATTTGTGTAGCTTGCAATAGTGATTCCATTTTAAATGTGACCAATAACTGTTGTGTGTATCATGAAAATGATAGGCATCTTTAGTGCGTCACAGGGGAAGCAGAGACATCCAAACCTTTCCATTCTACACAATATCATCTTGTTCTGGTAGCTGTGTCCCAGGCATATTTGTGTCATCTCATAAATTACATGATTGTCACTAGTACTTGTCAAAGTGCAGGTAGCTATCTATGAGCTTCTTGTGTAGACTGGAATGTGTGAATGCCTTTTTCAGTTTGGTAATAGATTTGGGAGCACATCTTTATGTTATACTGAGTTCTACTTATTTTAACAGGTTAACCAGTCTCCGTTTACAGTTATTCAAGCCCATCTAAACATAAAATACTGTAAGCTGTCTGGTTCGAAATGCCAAAGCAACACAACACAAATTCAGATTGGAACATACTACAGATGACCTTATTCTGTTCAAAGACCTGATGATCTGAATGCTCAGGAGGCAGTCTGACTGCATGATAAAACTGAAACCAAAATGGAATATTCTCACATACTGACGCCAGCTCTCAACAGCAGAAAATACACATTTTACGTGACATTCAGTTTGCCCATGTAGATGTACGAGAATTAGCTCAGATTAGTTTATTCGCCAAGTATATTGAGGGTACACACAAGGAATTCTTTTTGGCATTCCGCAATGCTGACAAAATCAATTTTACAGCTTCTAGACAATTTACATATAATGTACACTGTAAAAACAGATGATTTGAGACACGTGATTATGAATATAACACTACTGGATGACCATACTTAGATTTGAATTGTTCCATGGGAATATAACTAGTCCTTATATGACAAAGCTTAGAGTGGCCAGGGGGAGGAAGCTGTTTAAATGTCTGGTGTTTTTTGTAGATGGGATCCTGTATTTGTTGTGGACTATAAGCCTTAAAATGCTTGCCCCTTTCTCAGGGCCAGATTAAGTGTGATGGAGGCCCCCTGGCAGAAAATCTGGTGGAGGCCCCTAACGCCATATTTATTTCTCCATTCAAGCAAGTGCCCAGTGTGTTGTGCAATGTACTGTGTACCGGAGTGGTACACTTCCTGAGAGCTGGATCTCCGGGCCTAGGGGGGCTAACGACCCACAGGATGTGCCATTGGAAAGAGGTATACACCCCTGCAAGGGGTGGATTGGGGCCGACCAGACCAATTTGTGGTGACGCAAAGTCCCAATACCCCCAACCATAACACCAACAGTTGTGGAGGCCCTCTTGCAGGGCAATTGGTGGAGGCCGCCCCTTGTGCCCTGCCCTTTCTAATTTCCCATATCACCTTTTCTCTTCTGGGTCTTATGAAGGAGGAAACACTTTATTCAACACATTATTCTAAACATATAGTTGATGGGGTATAGGAGATTGTGGACACTTTTTAAATAAAGTTGATTCAAACCTGGGTGTAACCTATCCTCCTCCAGCAATAATAGTTCTAAGGAGTGTCCTGAGGAGATCTGATATAGGCGTGCCATATTTTTTTGTAATATTCTTTTGATTTGATTTATTATTGATGTATATAGTTTTTCCCAGAATGTCATTATCCACCTAGTTTCCGCACTATAGTGATGGTTTCTAACCAAACCCCCCCCCCCCCAACTGGTCCCTTGCTTGAAGGTATTACACCGCTATGAGACGCCTGGATTGGAAGCAAATGTATAAAGGGTCAGCGAGATTTGAAACGAAAAACATCCGTGTTTATGATGCAACTATTGCCTAAATCGAACCTCTCAGTTTGCAGGTTTTCGCCATATTTGGGACTACTTCACCATACAGGGAAGCAGGCTCAGACTAGCCCACAGTGTTACCAGGGAATGTCCCAGTGGGCCCCTGGACTTAGGGCCTTTATCAGCAAAACCTGAATTATGCATAGCTTATTTGTGACATCCAAACTTCCCCATACTATCCAAAATGTCTGCTGGGCACTCCACTGCATAAGGGATCAAAGAAGGATTGTGGCAACAAGGTTTTTTTCTGATTTTCCAAATAAGGTGTTGCTTAGGAGGCGGCTAGGAAAGGGTAGAGCCTCTCTTTATAGAGGACCTTCAGGCAATCTATCAAGCCTCACGTTTCTAAATTAACCTTACCCACTCCTACCATCAAACACCAAGATGGTTTTTCCCATACAGAGCAACATGAGAAAAACACCCTACCACCAGACCGCAAGCACTACTTACCCTAGGGCTGGCTCCAGGTTTATGTAGGCCCCTGGGCCATTTTGTTTACTGTAACTTTTTTTTTTATTTGATTTATTATTGATTGATATACTTTAAGAAAGAATATAAGGAAAGAATAAAGAAAACGACAAAAAGCATAGATTAAAGATGGAAACAAAAGTATACAATGAATGTGGTGTGCAGCTGTTTTCCAGTCCATTAGGCAGGGTAATGCAAGGAAAGGTTATGCATCAATCTACTGTGTTCTGTGGGACTATGGGACAACAGAAGAGGGTGAATTAGAGCATGAATTTAAAATGTCAGTGTAGGCAATATGTTTTTAAGCTAAACCGTATCGGCCCTTTCAATGCCTCAATGCAGAGCTTGCTGGAGCTGCACTATTTCCCTGCCATCATTTTTGGTACTGATGCACAATGCCGGCCCAGCCACAGCCAGCTAAAAACAAGCCCACATTGAAACTATGGGGGTTATTTAAGAAGGGAGAGCGCCAGGCAGTGCCTCGTAGCGGCAGGCAGCGTCTGGTGAACGCCGGGCGCTGTACGCAAAACCACATTTATGAAAGTGAATCTGGTGAGCGCCTCTAACCGCGCCATGTAGCGCCACATGTATTATTTCAGGTGGCTCAGCGCATAGCACCGGCGCTCTAGGTTCCAGAGCTCCATGTAGTACCTGTCGCTCAGTGTCGCTCTCCCATACATTTCAATGGGCTTTCATTAGTTGTGTATAAATAGTGTGTTTGGACATTTTATTTATTTTTTGCTCTAATCATTGTGTGACCTCTCCTGGCTGCAAACAAACACTTTTAGAAACTTTTTGGACTATTGACAGAATTGCATTTACAGGCCTGGCACTAAATTGTTATTGTCACAGTGTTAAAACAATGTCATTCCATGTGCTTTCACTTTGTTACTGGTATGTGTGTTCAAAAACAGACTTTAATCACACAGCGTCTGGTGCTCTGTGCTACAGCGCCCAGCTTTAGAGCGCAGTCGCTGTGTGTGTGTCCTTTTATGATAAGTATGCTGTGGAGCACTGAGAGTAGGTCACACTGAGCTGACTCTACCTCTCGCTCCCTGCAGCATTGTACTGGTGTTAAAGCGCCCAACATACATCACATTCATCAATGCCGGCCAGGTTACTACAGCGTCCTGAGTCCACTAGCGGTCACTCTAAGCGCCGCTATACAGACGCTCATCTGCTGATACCTGGCGTTAGTAGTGAATCAGCCTCCACGTCTACTTGTTCCTGCGTCCAATCAGATGCTGCGGCGTGACTAGCTGGGGGCTCATGCACGCCCTGTTAGATCACAAAAGGTGAGTTTTTATGGGTGATTCTGGTGCTTTCACACATTGGGGCATGTCTCTCAGTGAGGCCTGTTACTGTATATAGTTAATAGTATGGTGCAATTGTGTTGGTCTTCACGTCCCCATTTTGCTGCATGAGATCTAATTGCCTACCAACCCACCCACTCACCCACCAACCTAAACACTCCACCACTTTTCTACCCACTTACCTACCTTTCTATTGAGCCACATACCTACCTACAGTAGTGCAGTAAAGATTTCAGATCATTCTGGGCCAAAGTGAGGCAGACAGGTGAGAACGCCAAAGGCGTGTGCAGACTCTTTAGAGGAAAACTCGCTATTTGTCAGGTTTCTGGTGTTCATCTTTTGGAATGTAAAATGATCATTTGTGCAAGGATTGTGTCCTCATACCTGTCATTTACTTATCAGCATGCTGTTTCCAAATTTCTCATATTCCTGGAAACTCTGAGTGAATGAATAAAAACTATTGACTACAACTCTGAGAATTCTTCCAATGTAACAGGTGAGCTAATCAGTGGCTTTGGCTAAGCAGCAGTAATTACTTTCCCATGTGAAAATGCTGCCAGTTACCCTTTAGCTACTGGAACACAAGATTGCGATCCATCCTATCAGAAGATGTTGAATTTCAGCAGAATGGCTTAAACCTGTCTTTTCTGCCTCAGCCAACCAGATGATTAGCAAGCCAGAGGGAGGAAGGCTCTGATCAGAGCAAATGCTGCTGTACATTGCTAAGGAAAACTTTTCTTTGTTTAAACGTTGAAAATGATTACCTTTTAATTGTGGTGGAGTCCCCCCCCCCCTTTGTAAGTAACCATAGCATCTAAATATATAAAACAATGAATCTATATACCACAATATATTAGGCCACATGCTGCAAAATGTGAATGACAACCCATACGGACCACCTACATGCTACCTGAGATAATTCAAAAATGGGAAGTGGTACTTACATTCCTACCTTCTTACATTTCACCCTTCATGAGCATTTCCGTCCTAATACAGTGAATATACTTGAAATTGTACCATACATGTGCTGCACATGTGCCACGTGTGGCAGCCTGCAGTGCTACCATGTGTGCAGCAGTTTTTGAATCCCTAATCGGGCAAAGCACTGCAGTAAAATTGTAGGTATCTGCTGAATGTGAGGCTCATGAGGGGGCAAGAGGTGATGGGTTAGTGTGTCTATGGACCAGGGCATTCCTGGCAAAGTTGGCAGATTGGGTCCACATTAAGGTCAGGAGCACATCTAAAGCAGATCAAAACATAACTATATAATTCTGTGCCAGGAAGGGTCAATTTCCATATGGGCACTAAACTAACCCAACCTACCCTCTCATGTTAGATCACTATTTTTCAGAGGCACTAATTTGGGACACTTAAATTGTGACAGCTTAACAAGTCCCTAGGTTATTTTTCGATAGCAACAACATTGTATGATGTGTGACCAATGCTGCTGCTATCAATAATTAGAAATAATGAGATAGTGAACACATTTGCAGCAACTACATAATAGTGTGCCTCTATTTCCTGCTCCCATCATACAAACTCAATGCCTAATTAAGGTTTTCAGTGTGTCTCTTATTTTTCGCCCTATAAGACACTCTTATTTTCTCAAACGTGGGGGGGATGTCAGTGCATCTTATCAGGCAAATGTTTTTTAAAAAAGGAGAGAAATGTATACTTACATATGGAGCTCCTGCATTGCTGGCAGCTCAGGAAGCCAGATGATGGATGAGCAGCGGCCCGCTGTCCCCGCCGCTGCTTCTCTACTCAGGTATGACTACACAAACACCTGGTCCGTGCAGTGGGTGGCTCATCTTGCTGTGTGCATTTGGCCACAGAGACGTACAGGAACCAAGTTTAGCCAGCTGTCTCTGCACACAGCTACTGGTGCCCAAGCCCCCGTAATTCACATATCCTCTCCTCTGACCCCACATAACAGCCTGGGCTCTGTTCCTCACATCTCCTATCCTCCAGCCCCACACAGCAGCCTGTGCCCCTACACCATGTGCCTCACCCTTCATTTTGGGCAGCAACTATATCTCTTTTTGTCCCCCCACCTCAGGGCAAGTGGTGGGGGCCACTAGACTAGCGCCTTCTAGGCCTCCTCTATATTCTGGCCTTGTCCAGCAGTGGCTTTAAACCTGGATAGTTGTTGAGGAACCATTGAATCAGTAGGTTCAGAACCTGAGCCATGTAAGGTGTGTGTTAGCTCTCTGAGGTGAAGAGCTACTAGAGGAGTGACCTTTGCTGCCTGGAGCCTGTGCATGGTCAGCCATGTGTCAAACTGAGTCTCCATAAGCTCTTGGGCTGTGTGGCTGCTCTAGTGGCTGTTTCTCTAGTGCAATGTTGTATGGCTTTGGGTCCAGTGATTTTCCAAAGCTCTCAGAGGGGTTGATCAAGTAGGACAAGGGACGGTTGAGGACAGAGCTGAATACCTTGGTACTATAAGGTCCAAAGGGTTGATTAAGAGCCCCTTTCTCACCTTTTTTTTGCGTGAATATTTCCATTCTCATTCATTTTTTCCCCTTGTCTGATTCAGCAAAGCCTTTTTTCTGCGAGAACTTTAGTGTGAAATGTTCTCATTTTTGCATGATTTTTTGTTTGGTAGCAAGACCTTCATAAAAATGATGAGAAAGGGGCTCTGAATCAACCCTCAAGAGCTTACCAAACCTGGGGAGTATGTAACATCTGTGTTCCATCTGTGGCTGGTTCTGTCTCCCTGTGCTCCCAGGGCTACTTCCCTAGGCCACTAGCAGGTGTCCCTCTGCTGTATGGAAGCCTATATCCCTTAAGTTTAGCATTATTATTATTGTTTAAAGCACCATAATCTCCCATTGTGCTGTAGAATGGAATTACAAACAGGGTAAAAAAGCATTTTCAGTCAGATGTGACAGATACACACTCATACTGAAATCCACTAGGAGAGAGGGTTAATGTCATCCTGAGCTGCTGGAGGGTGTGTTCCCTGTACTTTTGGAAATTCTTTGTCCTGGACGTTTCCATCTTGTGTTTCCTGCTTTTTGCATTTTTATCTTGAACTGTGATTTGGTTTTGGGCATTTGAGCTCTAGGCACTACTGATCATCTGCTTCCCGCGTAACTTTTCTAGTTTGGCTCCATGCTCACCTTTCACTCCTTTCTGGCTCCCAGTCCCTATAGCATACCTTCCAAGTGTCCCTAATTTGGAGGGGCTGTCCCTCTTTTGAGTCCATGTCCTCCTGTTCCTCATTCTCAGTTGTCCCTCTTTGAAGTGTTACGTGCAGATCTGCATCAATAAATGATTCATTTGTCTATTTAAAGTGTTTTATATTGTTTTAACTGCTACAACCTCCTATCCATCCCTCAATCAGGGACGTAGCCTAATTTAACAAATGTCCCTTTTTCCCACACTGAAAAGTTGGTAGGTATGCTATAGTAGTTGTCATTTTGTCACTTCTCACTCTGCACCTATTTTTAATTCTAGTAATTCAACCTTTCGGATTCCTACTCTGGGAATCCATAACAGAATGCTAGACCAGGAAACTGGCTGGAAGGTTCTCTGCTGGTCATTAGTAAAGTGCTGGGTCCTACTGCTAGGCCTTTCCCTAACCATGGATGTAAAAACAGTCCACACTCTCCTGGCTCTGCTACCCAATATCGTGCATTCAATCTGTTTTCTGTTCAAACAAATAAAGTACTGTTTTCGTTTTCAGACTGCAGCCTGCAGTGGCCCTAACCATCACCAAACCTGCAGCGCTTCCAGCAGCTGAGTCACCAGCCTTCCTGGCTCTAGCAGCCATGTTGCCTGCCTCCCTGGCTCCAGCAGCTGAGTTGCCAGCCTTCCTTGCTCCAGTAGCCGAGTTGCCAGCTCCCCGGGCCTTCAGCCTGCCAGCTCCCCGGGTCTGAGCATTCACCCTGCCAGCTGCTGGGTGCCTGTATCTCAGCTTCCAGACTGCCTTGAGCTTGAGCCTTTTTTAAAGCCTGTACCTTCCTTGCCCAAGAGTCAATAGCTCGTACCTTTCTTGCCAGTGTGCGTAACTTAAATGAGCCCCAGGGGCTGGACCCCTGTCAGGATTGGTGCCAGCCTCTCCCCCACCTGGACCTTTGCCGTTCTCAGTACTTCTGACCACTGCCGGCCTCACTTTTTCTAGGTCCACTGCCGGGTTTATATTTTCATTCCATGCCCCTGGCAGCTTTCCCTGTCAGCCATGCTCCCATTTGGGCCTCTTCCTGGACTCTGGCCTCTAAAGCCTGGCAATGGCAGGGCAGGGATGGCTTTTCAAGTAGTGACGCATGGGCACCTTGTACTGTGGTAGAGCACGGAATGCATTCATGCCCTGGGTCATTATGGGTGGTTGGGTTGGTAGCATTTCATTCCAATGCGGAAGAGGGTGTTGATGACACCTTTTTTAAGCTTCCTGTCTGGCTCCTTTGTACGGATCTCAACTGCATCAACTCAGTTACTACGAGCCATGTTCTATATGGCCCTGCTTGGACTAGGAGGGGGAGGGAAATAGGGGCTCGTTTCCCAAGAGCAGGCAGTGAGATGAAGGTCCTAGTATATGATACCATTCCCCTTTTTTTTGTATTTATCTCTAGTTACCTATTTATAAAGGATTTATGCTCTTCCATTTATTCAAAAGCAATGTGAGAATAATGTTGTAACAATTTAGCTTTGGGTATTTAGGGGTTATTTGTTGCCCGTCTCTGTTTTTAGAGCACTGAGCACTTTTTTCAATCTTTTATTGTTCGCCGCTTTTAAGTTGGACCGCAGGGCTACATATAACATATGAAATTTGTGCCAACTTCATGCATATAATGTACTTGGTAGATAGGATTCGCGTTTTTCATGTTTTTACATGGGTATGCACAGCTACTGGGGTACATATGGACCATGAGTATATATATGTTTTCTTATTCTTAATCTATTATTTAACATAACTCTTAGTGGTAACATATGCCTACAGTGCTCCCTGTGAAATTTTCCACAAATGCGAAGACAGCAGAGACAAATGATAGTAATTGTCCATAAATAAATCAATCTGAAACAACAGCATTTGGGTATGGATCATGCATATACACCACTTTATTATAATCTGGCGTCTGGGTGGGGATAGGATTGGAATTTATTTATTTTCTTCCTCTCTCCCCTTTGCCATATAGCAAATGTCTTAAAATCATGCAGGGTAGGACACTGTTAAATGGGTGCACCTCAGTGTTCCTTTAGTAACCAATCAGGTCCTAGCATATGACACCATTCCTTTTCTGCCTATCAGCGATCCGGGCGGTGCGCTCTTTCATGTGAATTCTCATGCACTAGCACAATGGCGCCCACCACATTCTTATAGTGGAACATCTTCCCCCAGAATTAAGGTATGATTAAGGGATATCTTTCCCCGAAACGCGTCACCTTTTGAGGGGGCGAGATGAGACTACACCTCACGCAGGACATGTATGTTTTTAATGGAAATATTAAATGTTAAATGTTATGGTTTTGGTGAGCTGGACACCTGATACAGATTGCAAGTGGCCTCTGGGGCATATGTGGGTGTCTCCAAGAAATGGGGTGGTCATGCTGAAAGTGCCCATCTTGTTCAGGTTCTTGCCTAGGCTCAAGCACTGACCACTGCCAGTGGGGGAACTGTTAGACCTCAAACAGTTGAAAAATTAGCCATGCCCCCCTCAATATGAGCAAGGAACCACAGAAGACCACCTTATAAGGAAAGACGGGTTCAACTTTAGGATGGTACCTCACTGTTTGCTGGTCTGCTTCCTATTCCATTAAAGTAAAAATTTAATATTGTGGGTAGGGGGAATTTAGACCTCAGAGAGTCCTTCCAGGGTGGGCAAGGGACCAGAGAAGAGCACCAGATAAAGGAATACAAAACGACAGGTCCAACTTTGGGATAGTACCTCCCTGTTTCTTGGGATGCTTCCATTCCATTGAAGTAAAAATGTAATGTTGTGTGGGGGAAACCTGGTAGACCTCAGAGAGAAAAAGTTAGCTAGATATCCCCCCAGTGTGGGCAAGGGAACGCGCGACAAAGAAAAGTGGGGATCAACTGTGTTATGATACCTATATATAAATATAGATACATTAATAATGAATGAAGGTAAACACAGTAATAAAAACTAAAAAAATGTAAAATAGTAAGTAAGTGCTAAGTGGTTCGGCTCATCACTACTGGCGAAGATCCTGCTGTGGCGGCAAAGATCCTGGTAACGGCAACAGAGACCCAGGTGGCAACAGCTAAGGAGGGATAAAAGACCAGAGAGCAGTGATTGAGGACCCAGAGATTGGAAGCAGCAATAAAGACCCAGGATATCCAGGTGGAGGAGGTATGGAGGATCTGGAGAGAAGCAGAAGCAACCCAGGCAGAAGCAGAGGTGCGGAGGCCCGAGTGACCACTGCAGGCAGCGGAAGACAAGCAGAGGTGGCCCGAGGATCATGAGATGATTGTGACCCCTTAACCATGGCACTGTAGTATACTCTACATTCTTTGCCTGAGCTGCCCATAGATATTATGGGCTGCTCCACTTTAAAATATGCAGTTGAAATGCCAAATCACTCAAACGCAGTGCAAGAAATAATTGTGCAAGAGCCCAGCAAATTCTGTGGGCAGGAATTAAAAGGGGCTTATGGGTAAAATCTAAAAAGCTCCCTCATATAGAAGATGGTAGTTTCTAAGAAGAAGCAATATGTTCTGCAGCTCAGCTACTATTATCAATGTCACAGCATACCTGCTCTTTCTGACAATGTTTTCATGAGTTCACTATAATAAAGAAAAAATATCTATTACAAATGGGTCACAATATTTCTGACATTCTTTATTTCATGCAGGTACAGCTCATACTGCTAGAGGCTGTTCTGTTAAAGGGAATTAGCTGCAGGTCCTAAATGGGTGGAAACCTGTAATACACCTGATGTACGGTGTGCTGTCCACGCGGAGGAGGTAAAGAGCTGTCAGATCACATAGGCTGGAAAGGAGAAATCAGATCCATGTGTATGGCGTGTAGCTAAAGGCAGTGGCTGCACCTACATGAAAGGCTAAACTGACCATTTCTTAGGGACTTAGTTGGACACTTCATTAAACTGACAACTTTGCAAGGTAATGGGTGTGGCTTATCCACAGGCTTTTGAGAAACAAATATCCACAGCATTCTATGCTACTCGTTTGTGTAAGTAGGTGTAGCCCTGCCCCAGGACATACACTTGGAGCACAACTTGAATACCTCTGGTTAGTAAAGAATGTTGGTGATTGACCTAAAGCTCAGCCAATCAATACATTTTACTACCGCTGTTCAGCCAATGAGCTGGAGCAGGGCCCTAGTTGTAAATTGACCAGACATTGTGGATTCGGTGGGACAGTCTTCCCACTACTGTCCCTTAAGTTTTTTTGAGGGACGGTGGGACAAAAAGCATCAAAGTGGGACTGTCCCACAAAAAGTGAGACTTTTGCTCAGCCTGCATGCTTCACCTCCTCTGAAACAACTATGTGAATGCATTATATCACTTCTTTTCTGATTATCCAACTAGGAGGCTAACAACAATATATAAAAAATTGCAGCTGAAACAGTAAATAGAAGAGGGAGAGGGCTTTGATTTGGGCACCTTCTATTTTTAGCCCCTTAGCTATATCCCTGCTTAAGCACGCTCCCCCCCCCCCCCCCCCCCATCAGATAAAATTGAGGTGTCTCCAAACATTTGTTGTTGAACGTGTGCTCATTAAATACCAGTGCAGACTTTGGCAATGTTCATTGGCTTCAGGAGCAGCCATATAAGGCTCATTCTGCCCAATATAAACACTCTCCTCCTGTCACTGCTGCATATGCAATGTTAATCATCTTACTCACTAACATACTACGCAAGGAATCCCAAAAGGGGGAGAGGCAGGGAACATCCTTCAGGGTAAACAAGCTTTTTTCTTTAAAGAGCCTTTTACACAGAGGCTGATACTACCATGTATAGGATGAGTTTGATCACTCCCCCTTGTGCAAAGTAACTACTTTACTTGTTATGTGGTTACTTTTATTCTGTCAATGTTAGTCTAAACATTCACTTAGCGTTTTATATTATTGGTTACTTCACATTGCACATTGCTGAATTATCCCAAAAACGTGTAATTTTAAAGGTCCCGAATTATGACACAGGTCTCTGTCGATAACAAGTATATAAGACCCCTATTGTTTATCCATTTTACATGCAACAGGATTTAAAGCAACCTCAGATGGACACTAATCGTAGCGTGTTCTTAAATATCACCACTTATTTAAGATAAAAAAGTACATTAAACGTACTGTAAAAGCTCAAAAGCAAACAAAAAAACACGAGCCCATTCTCCCCCGCAGCTGCTTTCTCCCAGTCCAATGCTGAGAAAATTACAGTCTTGAGTTTTGGTGCCTGTGGCGTCCTTTCACTTCTGAAAGGGGGGTGTTCTGAGGCACACCCGCCACATTGCAGTAAACGTAGCTGGGGTTTGCTCATTACGATTGAAGGGGGGGGGGGGGGGGACTTAATTTCGCTCATAGATGTTGGTGGAGCTTAAAGCGCACCTATACTCAAAAAGGAAGTTTATGTCCGTCAGCTTCCATCCCCCGCCCAATAACTGTATGCTAATTAGTTCAATTACAACTAAACTGTCACAAAATAGCTGATTCGACACGAGAGAGATAATTTCTGTGAGAAAAACATCTTTATTGTGATTTTTTTCCTTATTGCAATTCAGCACCATTTTAGCTGTGCACTTTAATAAATTGCATAGCTAAAAGTCATGTTGTATTGCATTATTGCAAATGGAAAGAAAATCATTAAAAAATCCTCACAAAAGAAGTGAGGAAAAAAAACATTTAAAAAAAATTCTCACTAAAAAAGTGAGGAAAAATTAATTAGCATGGTGCTGAATCAGGCCTATAATGACAGTTAGGTTAAAGTGCTCCCCATTGCTGAGTTGTGTGTACTGTTACTTAACGCATCATCGCTGGAGGCAGGGCTGCTTGGCCAGGGAGTAATATGGTGGACTGCATCCAAGTTGTGCTCAAAGGCTTTAGTAAAAAAAGAAACACAGGCTGTTTTGGACCCATGGGCTGGGGATGGAAGGTGACCAAATAAACTTCGCTCTGAGTATAGGTGCACTTTAAGAATCCGTAAGTGCATGCATGCCGCAGGACTAGTTCTCAGGTTAGCCTTTACAGTCCATTTAATGTGCTCTCAATGCTGCCAGCCAATCACATATGCTGGGGAGGATGTCCGCATCATGTGGAGAAGAGCTGGGGATGCTGCCAGAGATGCATGCATGTGCCATGGGAGCAGGGACCAAGGTAAGATTACAGGAAATACCGGGTGTTCATCCAGCAGGGCATCCTAAATCCCAACAAACCCTGTAAAGGACTTTCACGCAGCCCTGGAGTTATTTTGTTTTTAGGGCAAGGTGTCAAGGGTTTTGGTCTATTTTAAACTAACTTAATACATCCTATTATGCCATCAATGAGTCCTTTATTAGATAAATACTCACCATTTCCTAGCAGAGCCCTATTTTATGGGGGGTATCCACATCTCCATTAGGAGAAATGCTTGACTACAGTGTGCTGCTATTTTCAATCCCCAGCATACAGAGCTTTAGGCCTGATTATGGATTCCCTGTTATTATGCTTTATGCTTAAAGCAGAACAAAACTCAGGGTGGCCAGCCCGCTTAGAATGTGGCCGCTTGCACTCCCCAGTGCCCGTTCACCAAAATACATAGTTGTGGCAAACGACTGTTTTTTGTTTAATTCACTAAAAATAATAGTAATTGATGCTGAAATGTTTTTTGTCTTTCCTCTCTATCTGTATTAAGCTATGTAAGTCTGTTGGCCATGTCAGAAAGAAAACATTACTACCAGGAAGATGACTGGCAGCTACTGAAATACTGGCACAGGCCCCCACTCCCCTTAAATGAGTGCTCACTTCAGTCGTCAGATTTATTGTTGAGGGGAGTAGGACAGTATGAGTTATGAGAGGGCTATGGGAATGAGGGATAGCTGACTGCGCAATAAAACATGGACATTCATCACAGCATTACATAGGCCTTTTTTAGGTATATCTATATATGAGGTTTTCCTGTGTATTTAATTGTGTAGATCTTTCTTTCACAATCTCACTATGTCCCTAGCTAGCTGCCATGGTACTTCAAACACCCGTATTCCCTTCCATCAACATCACGAGAATCAGGTACCTACTGTAAGATTGCCAGGGCATACTTTACTTGTAGCTTCTGGACAGCAGTGGCGAGTGCGTTAAAGTGGACCAACACCCAGGATTTTGACTATCCTGGGTTTTGGTCCAATTCGGTGGGGCACCCCGATCGGGGCTGCCCCGCTGTGTGAAACCCCCCTGAAAGCCCAGAAACACTCACCTCACCACGTGACCGCTCCAGCCAATTACAGCGCTCAGAGCCGCTGTGGTATGCGCGTCCAAGGGCGCTTGGACGTGCATAGCAGCTCAGCGGCTCTGAGCGCTGGAGGCCGCGTCTCGCGCTTCCCTCTAACAGGGAGCGTGCCTGCGCCGGCCATTCACAAACGGCCGTCGCGGGTGCGTGCCCTGCTAGAGGGAAGCGCGAGACGCGGCCGCGGCTCGCGCATGCGCCGATGGAACGGGGCTGAGGTAAGGTTTGTGGGCCTCCTGGGGGGTTCCTCCCCGCGGGACATCCTGATTTCGGATGCCCTGCTGGGAGGGATCTGAACGGCCCGGGAATCTTATAGATTCCCGGGCCGATCCCCCCTGGGTGTTGGTCCACTTTAAAAAGAATGAACTGCATGATTGGAATAATTAATGGCAGGGGAGTGGCAGGTCATGCACACAGTATAACAGTTTAGGTAAGGAGAGTCTAGGAGCAAATCAGTTAAATAACTAATGGCCACCACTGCAGAATCTGCTGTTATGTATTAACATCCACGAAAAATGGCCAGTGGAAAAAACCCTTGGAAGCCTGGGTTAGCGATCCTGCCCATTTTTTAGGGCACAATTTTTAGGACGTGGAAGGTGCTTTAATTCCTTAAGATGAAGGATTTATTTTACAGCTTTGGGAAATTGTTTAAATAAATACATATTTCCCTAAAGGCCCACTCCAGCCCCAGTTTACCAATTATAAAATACCCCCACCCTGCCACCCTTCCCATAGCGCTTGAAGCATGGCTAATAAGTAAAATAAGAAAAGACACTCACCTGCAACTGGAATCCCAATCTTCTGCCACCATCTTTCTGAAGTCCAGGCTGGGCTTCGGCGCTCCCCGCTTCATGCATGCTCCTGGCGGCCTTCCTGGACTTTAATAAGATGGTGTTAACAGTTCATTTTGCAAACATAAACAAGAGATGTAATACAATGCTGAAAACATATCCCGTCTCCAGTGCTGTCTACACCGGTGGCCTCCTTTTTCTGCTCTAGTGTTTATTTTGCATGCAATAATACCTTTTTGTGATTACTCACCTGTAAAATTGGTATTATAAGTATGTCACACACCCCGCTTCCACTATTTATGACATATGGGTTATGGTCCAGTAGAGGGCGAACTTCTGCAGAGATGAAAGCAAAAAAAAAGGCCCCTCCTGGTCCATAAATACCTGGGACCTCCCACTCATTCCCCAGTATATGACAGCAGTAAGGGGACCAGGAAGAGACAATAAAACATTCTTAACAATAAAAGGTTCACCATATAAAGGATCCAGAATACCAAAGGGCGGGATGAAGCGGGATGTGTGACATACTTATAATACCCATTTTACAGGTGAGTAATCACAAAATGGTATGTCACACACCCCGCTTCCCATATTCATGACATATGCGACATCCAATAGCAGTGTCCATCATGGGTGGGGATCCAAATACAGCAAAAAATGCACCAAATTAAACCACTGCAGCTTGCAGAACCTTGCGGCCAAAAACAGCATCCGCTGAGGCCCGCGCATCAACCTTATAAAACTTGGAAAAAGTATGAACAGAGGACCAAGTAGCAGCCTTACAAACTTGTTCCACAGAAACCTGGTGCTGAAAGGCCCAGGAAGCTCCAACAGCACGAGTAGAATGAGCAGGGATCTTAAAAGGAGGAACCCTCCCCTTAGCGGAATAACGGCCTGACGAATCCATTTACTAATGGTAGACTTGGCGGACGCCAAACCTTTACTGGGCCCGGAGGGCACCACAAACAAGGCGTCCGTCTTACGAAAAGGAGAAGTAGCAACCAAATAGTAGTTCACACAACGCACCACATCCAAAGAGTGCAAAACCCTCTCCTTGTACTCCATCTACTAATGGTAGACTTGGCGGACGCCAAACCTTTACTGGGCCCGGAGGGCACCACAAACAAGGCGTCCGTCTTACGAAAAGGAGAAGTAGCAACCAAATAGTAGTTCACACAACGCACCACATCCAAAGAGTGCAAAACCCTCTCCTTGTCATTGCTAGGCTTAGGACACAAGGAAGGGAGAACTACATCCTGATTGAGATGGAAAGCAGAAACCACCTTAGGAAGGAAATCTGTTTTAAAGCGAAAAACCACCTTATCCTGGTGTCTCTCAAAGTAAGGGGCCTGAATAGACAGAGCCGCCAACTCAGAGACACGCCGAACAGAGGTAATAGCCACCAAAAAGGCAACCTTTTGAGTGAGCACAGAAAGTGCCACATCCTGTACCGGCTCAAAAGGAGGCCCCTGGAGGGCCGAAAGAACCAAATTTAGGTCCCAAACAGGAAACCAAAGGCTTTCTAGGGGGCCGAACATGAGTGACCCCTTGGAAATAAGTCTTGAGCAGATGATGCAAATCAAAGGACCTTTGAAAAAAGACAGCCAGGTCAGAAACCTGACCCTTCAAAGTACTGAGCTGGAACCCCAGATACAGGCAGTGTTGGAGAAACTCCAAAATCCTAGGAATCGAAAACACCCTGCAAGGTAAGGCCCTAGCCTCACACCAGTCAATATAGGACCGCCAAGTCCTATAGTAAATGATAGAGGAAGACCTCTTCCTAGCTCTAATCAAGGTCTGAATAACTGCCTCAGACAAACCTTCCTCCCTCAGGATGAAGGTTTCAACAGACATGCTGTCAAAGCAAGCGTTTGTAAATTGGGGTAACGTAGTTGACCCTGAGAGATCAGATCTGGAAACGGGCAGCCTGTACTGATCTACCGCCAGTCTTACTACGTCTGCGAACCAAACCTGTCTTGGCCACCTTGGGGCCAGCAGAATTGCTGGTGCCCCCTCTAGAGCCAGCTTGCGCACTACCTTGCCTACCATGCCCAGATCCCTCCAGGCAAGGGACAAGGCATCCACTGCCAGGGCCAGAGGATCCTGAGACAGAGATACAAAGGATGGAAGCTTGTGATTGTGCAGAGAGGCAAAGAGATCATCCTCCGGAGTCCCCCACTTGTGACACAGGGCCCGAAATACCCTGTGGTTGAGAGACCATTCCCCTCGGCGAGAAAACCCCCTGCTCAGTCAGTCCGCCTCCGTGTTCTCCACTCCCGGAATGTACACTGCCGAGATGCAAGGAACATTGCTCTCCGCCCATGTTAGAATCAGAGAGACTTCCCTGAGGGCACTCCTGCTGCGAGTCCCTCCCTGGTGATTGATGTAAGCTACCGCAGTTCGATTGTCTGATCGAACCGGAACCGGTAAGCCCTGGAGGTGAAGTGTCAGACGTGACAGAACCAAACGGATAGCTCTGAGCTCCAAGACATTGATGGGGGTGTGAGCCTCCTGAGGACCCCACAACCCCTGGAGCTGATGATCCTTCCAGAAACCCCCCCCCAGCCCGACAGGCTGGCATCCGTGGTAACCCAACAAGGGGCCAGAAAAGATCTGCCCCTCATCAGATTGCTTGGTTCCAGCCACCACTGAAGGGACTGCCGAACCCTGGGAGACAATGAGGATTGGTCAGGAGAATACGAATCAGATCCTGAACCCTCTGCACCTTTGGCTGAGGTAGGAACACTCTGGCCTGACTGGTATCCAGAATCATGCCCAGAAAAGAGATCTCTCGTGATGGGAAGAGAGAAGATTTGGGGTGGTTGATCACCCATCCGAACCTTTCCAGCATTGTCACCACCATCCTGGTGTCCAGCCCCGCCTGGCATAGGGAAGAAGCTGTAATGAGCAGGTCGTCCAGATACGGCACAATACAAATGCCCTGGGCTCTGAGCAGGGCCATTATGCCCGCCAGAACCTTGGTAAAGCCCGAACGGGAGAGCCAAAACTGAAAATGCTGATCTCCCACCACAAACCTGAGAAATCTCTGGTGCGCTGGGAAGATCGGTATAGGGAGATAAGCATCCTTGATGTCTATGGACGTCATGAAGTCCCCTAGACGAAGGGAACTGATGGCTGAGCGCAGAGACTCCATGCGGAACTTCTTGGTTCTGATAAACCTGTTGAGAACCATCCTTTTTGGGAACCATGAAGAGGTTGGAATAGTAGCCCCGGCCTCTCTCTGAGAAAGGCACCGGGCATATGACTTCCATGTCCAGGAGATTCCTCACAGCCAACAGTAGCCCCTGCGCAGCCCGGGGATCCGAGACCTTAGAAATCTGGGAGGAGGCCGGTACTCGAACTCCAGTTTGTACCCGGATGATGCCACTTCCAAAATCCACTTGTCTGTGACCTCCTGGGCCCAGACCTGGAAGAAGAGCCGCAGCAGTCCCCCCACCCGTAGGGGTGAGGGCGCCTCCTCATTGCTGAGCTGGCTTGGCAGCGGGCTTGGGCTTGGAACCCCAGGTAGAGGCTGGACGGGCATGTCCTCTGTCCCAGGAATCACTTCTGAAGCTAGAGTAGGCAAGACCTCTGCCCACTCTGGCACCGCGAAAGGAAGGATCGAAGGAGCTTGCCCCTGAAAGGAGCGACGCTGCTTCTTACGCTGAGGTAGCTTTCCACCTTTCGCCACAGAATCCAATTTGTCTCCAAACAGCCGCGTACCCTGGAAGGGCAGAGTTGTAAGTGATTTCTTGGCCGCAATGTCAGCCGCCCACTGGCGTAGCCAGACCGATCGGCGCATGGCCACCAGCAGAGCCGAAGTTCTACTACACATGGTAATAGTGTCGTCCATAGTCGACAAAACAAAATTCATGAACATTTCACACCTCTTAAGGG
The DNA here is from genome assembly GCA_027917425.1 of Gastrophryne carolinensis. Taxonomy (NCBI): domain Eukaryota; kingdom Metazoa; phylum Chordata; class Amphibia; order Anura; family Microhylidae; genus Gastrophryne; species Gastrophryne carolinensis. The sequence goes on along the minus strand of CM051236.1, from coordinate 306,168,651 downwards.
CTGTGAATTCAACGCTGGCCAGGTTGAGCTGGGACCCATTTAACATGTCCCTAATCTTAGACCTGGTAGCCACAGCCACAAGTGCCGATGCACAGACAGGCCGTAAGGCTGAACCCACACTGGCAAAGGCATGGCATGCCATCAGATCAATGCGCTTGTCCTCGCCATCTTTAAGGGTAGTGGCGTCCGGAGTGTGTACAACGGAGGTGTTGGACAATCCTAGGACGGGCACATCGACCTCGGGAGGGGAAGACCAGCGCTTCACCATGTCCACCGGAAAGGGAAACCTCCTATCCCATCCCTGAGGAACGCCGGGAAGACGACTCGGCTTCTCCCATTCTCTAAGAATCATGTTATCAAAATGATCCTGATTTGGAAACTCCAAGCTGGGCTTAGAGGACCCAAGGAATTCCCCCTTCTTAGGAGGGGCCTCCACTGGCAGGGCAATATCCAGGACCGCTAAGAGATGGGCCAGGACTTTTGGGGGTATCCACAGCATCCCCCAGCGCCTGCCCGGCATCAGAATCAAATAGCTGCAGTTCTTCAGTCTCAGATTCAGCAAACAATTCCCCCTCCTCAAGCGGGGAATAATCAGACCAGTCAAGAGAGTCATAATCATCAAAATCAAGTACCGGCGCAGCCGGTGACAGATGCCTTTTCTTAGCAGGGACCTTTCTGCCCACTGAGCTAGAAATAATTTTCTCGATGTTGGCCAGCCTAGCACATACATCCGAGTGCGACTCCCCGCTAATGACGGTATCACTAGGGGTACGGATAATGCGGGGCGGGGTAGGAGATGAGACTGGCGGCACTGACCCAGAAGCCTGGGATCCCGACTGCCGCGTTATGGCCTGTTGCGCACATGGTATGCAAATCAGTACATTCTCCCCCGTAAGGGATACCCCACAACCCACACATAGCCCGGACTGTCCTGAAGGGAGCCCGGTATCCTGTGGAGCCTCCATATGGTGATTTTAAGGTAGTCACAATGACCAGAGGGAATTACGCTGATAAGAAACCCGGGATGCCCCTTTAAGTCCCACGTGGGAGGATTTGTAGGTGCCCAATTTACTGCTAGGGACCCTAGGACCGGAGAACCCCCTTTTTAGCAAGGCACAGGGAGTCCTCACAATAGAAGTGGGCCCAAAAGCACATGCACGCACACTATATATATATATATATATATATATATATATATATATTCATACATATAAAACTAGATATAAATATAAGAAGCAAATGCAAAGGGAGCCAGCGCTGCCCCCATGCAAAGACTGGGGCACGAGTACACGGGGGGAGCCCATAAGGGCACTCACACACTCCAAAAATGGCGTCCAGCCCAGTCAGCAGTCTGAGAGGAAGAGAGAGAGGGAGAAGAAGGGGCGGGCCGCGCCTGGCCCTGCCCCCCCTCCCTCACAACCAGCAACGTGGTTTCCAGCCGGAGGCTGGGCTCCGCAATGGTGCCAAGGCAGGAGGGGGGGGGCGCGGCAACACGCGAGCGCCCAGCCCCGCCCCCTCACCAACGCAGCCTGAGGGGAAGAAGCTCCCCTCAGCAGATATGATCAGAAAAGAGAAATGGCGTCCTGTAACGTGTAGCACCGCAAGCACACATAACACATACACACACATGAAAGGAAGGAGGATAAAGCACATTCTTCTCCTCCCCCCCTTGGAGGGTTAACAGAGGGGCCCGGAAGAGGGGAAATCCCACACCATGGGTGTAAGGGACAGGGCATCCCAAATTTATGGACCGGGAGGGGCTTATTTTGCTTTCACCTCTGCAGAAGTTCGCCCTCTACTGGACCATAACCCATATGTCATGAATAGTGGAAGCGGGGTGTGTGACATACTTGGAATATTATATTTAAAAAAAGCACCAAAACATTTCACTATCACAATGGTTTTGTTTCTCCACCCCATGGCATCATGATTGGGGATGGCCTTTCCACAACCCTACGGAGCATAGAGCCGCTCAGAGTGGCATGGAAAGCTGAATGCACAGTGTACCGCTGGCTGCTCCCCGACTCCTCCCAATCATCCGGCACATGTGCCATGGGATCACAGGCAAGGTGCGTTTACAGGCAATTTGGATGATTGTACATATTTTAGAATCACATTTTGAGATGCCCCACGAAGAGGGAGACCACTAACCCTAGAGCCTTATAGCTCCTCTTTAAAGTGGAGCAACACCCAGGATTTTGACTATCCTGGGTCTTGGTCCACTTCGGTGGGGCACCCCCGATCGGGGTGCCCCGCTGTGTGAAACCCCCCCGAACCCCCCGAACTCACCTCTGTCAGCGGCGACGGACAAGCCGCGGACAAGCGGCTCCTCCGCCGCCGCCTCCCGCGCGTCCCTGTTGACGCGCGCGTGCCCGCGCCGGCCATTCACAGACGGCCGGCGCGGGCGCGCGCACGACTAGAGGGGCGCGAGGGAGGTGGCGGCGGCCGGCCGCCGCCGAAACTATGGTAAGGAGTTTGGGGGGGTTTCTTATAGATTCCCGGGCCGATCACGGGTGGGTGTTGGTCCACTTTAACTTCTAAGTTGTGACAGTTTCGGACTGGGGTGTTGTGGGCCCATCAGTGGAACAGATTCTACAGTTACTTGCAAATACTACATGGTTACTTTTAGGGTTGCACTCTGTGAGTGTGTGTGAGTGGATAACGTGCATACAGCATTACTACTCCTGTCAGAAAAATAGTTATATTCACATCCACTAAGCACTGGAGCTGTATAAAGGTTCAAATCTAAAAACTGCATTTACTGTTTTGTTCTCAATAGACTAGGGCTAGTAGCAATATGCAAACCTGAGGCCCTCAAAGGGACTGGAAAGGGCAGGGGCCAACTAGGGCACATGTGTTAAACTCAAGGCCCGGGGACCGAATCTGGCCCTTCAAGCCTTTAAGTGGCCCTCAGAGAGCTGTCAGATGGCAGCAGCTGGACAGACCCCTTTTTAGCCGACCAATGCACTCAGAGGCTGCTGACACTAGCAGCATATCTTTGCACCTGTGTGTGGGGCCGCTGAGAGATGGCTATCATGGGCAAAATGATTCAGCGTCTGCATCTATCCTGGGCAAAATAATTCTGTGTCTGCATCTATCATGGGCAAAATAATTCTGCTTCTGGATCTGTCCTGGGCAAAATATTTCTGTGGCTATCATGGACAAAATAATTCAGTGTCTGCATCTGTGGCTATCGTGGGAAAAATTCTGTGTCTGTCCTCGACAAAATAATTTAGGGACTGTCCTGGGCAAATTAGTTCAGCGTCTTTTTTCCTGGGCTAAATAATTCTGTGGCTATCCTGGGCAAAATATTTCAGTGCCTATCTGCATCTGCCCTGAGCAAAATAATTCTGTGTCTGTAAATTAAATTTGAATGGTTGTGTTTGCATTTTGTTTTGCGTTTGTTATTGCCCAGCCCTTTGAAGGCAACCCAAATGCTGATTGGTGGCCCTTGGTGAAAATGAGTTTGACACCTTTGAAGTAGGGGATACACTGGTAAACCAGCAGGCTAGTCCTAGCCTGAGTTATTGCATTTATTACATAGTAAATAAACTCATGTTGATTTTAACAATTAACTCTTTATTGCTAGTAAATCCACAAGCACAGAAAGAACATTCCCTCTGAGATGTTGCCTTTGAGTTACCAGAAGGTTTGGATGTATGATAATGGTGTCATGTAAAAGGTGTCCCTCTTTCCTTTGAAGCAGGTGTATGATAATGTTGAACTAAAATCCATACCACCATCTCATTCCTGAAAGTTGGGAGTAATTATTTTTCTGCGAAGAAATGTCATCAAACATAAAACAATAGATATGGGCTCCCAATACTACTGTGCTATAATTCAAATGCTGATGTTTATGCTTTGTAACCTAATCCTGAAACTCTCTACTTCTGAATTGTGAAAATCAGACCTAGTTCAACTTGACAGACAAAAATGCATTCTGTCTGGCCTACATACCACACTTACTAGAATGCTGGAAATGTCACCGGGTGACTTAGATAAAAGTGAGAATTGCTGTCCCAAATATTGGATGTCAGAATTCAAAATACAGTATTCAGTAAGGCATCGCAAAGACAATGTTGTTCGTGTTTCCTTTTTAGTCACAAATCACTTGCAGGTCACACATAAAATAACAATGCCATGCTAATCTGAGGCATGGGATTGGGCACAGATTATCAAGAGTAGGGGGTCAGAAGGCAATACACTATCATTAGTGTGAGGGCCACCATGATTTGCACTACATTTTACTGAGGTCCAATAAAAAACAACAAGGCTTCCATGTTTTAAGCTGCTACCTAGATAGTGACTAGGTGCCTAGTTAACCAATTAGTTGATTGGCTGAAGTGGCACTCACTGCCAGGGTGGTCAGTCAGTGCTACACGGGCTCTGCTGCCCATTATTTCCAATGGCCCAATTCTCATATGTGCTGCATTACACAACACATTGCTAGGAGATCCAAGGTTAAAGTAATACTATTTATAGGCTAACTCAGTAGATTGAGTAGTAGGGTGAGCTCTGTATGTGTGCTTTTCAGGCACCGGGCCGTAGTTAGGATTCCGGCTGCCCTAGGCACCTTTTGGTCATACGCCCCTTATTGTTACCCCCAGGGAAACCTGATTTGGGTTGCTCCGCTGTATGAAACCCCCAGGATCACTGTGAAATCTCATCTCTCTGGTGATCCCATTAAACATATACAGGCTCTCCTCCAATCAGCAGCCAGCACTGCATTCAGCTTTTCTTTGCTGCTCTGACATCAACGTGGCAAAAGAAAAGCTCACTGGAGTGTCAGCCGCTCCCCCTCACTCCATAAGTGACCCTGCATTAGAGAGATACTCACTCACCTTTTCCTAGCAGAGCTCCATTCGATGGGGGACAGGGAACTGCTGCACCTCCCTCTCACACCATTAGTGACCCTGCATTAGAGAGATACTCACCTTTTCCTAGCAGAGCTCCATCTGATGGGGACAGGAAACTACTGCACCTCCCCCTCACACCATCAGTGACCCTGCATTAGAGAGATACTCACCTTTTCCTAGCAGAGCTCCATCTGATGGGGGACGGGAAACTACTGCACCTTCCCCCTCACACCATCAGTGACCCTGCATTAGAGAGATACTCACTTTTTCCTAGCAGAGCTCCATCTGATGGGGACAGGAAACTACTGCACCTCCCCCTCACACCATCAGTGACCCTGCATTAGAGAGATACTCACCTTTTCCTAGCAGAGCTCCATCCGATGGGGACAGGAAATAGCTACACTTACATAACTCCCAACTTTTGAAAACTAGAAAGAGAGACAGAATTTTTTTGCACTTAAACAACGCTCCAGACACACACACATACACACAGGCACACAGACAGACACACACACATACACACAGGCATAAACACACAGACACACAGGCACACAGACAGACACACACACACATACACACAGGCATAAACACACAGACACACAGGCATAAACACACAGACACATACATACACACAGGCACATACACACAGACATACACACAGGCACATACACACACAGACACACAGGCACATACACAGACACATACACAGACATACACACAGACATACACACAGGCACATACACACAGACACATACACAGACACATACACAGACATACACACAGGCACATACACACAGACACATACACAGACACATACACAGACATACACACAGGCACATACACACAGGCACATACACACACAGACACACAGGCACATACACACAGACATATACACACAGACACATACACACAGGCACATACACACAGACATACACACACAGACACATACACAGACATACACACAGGCACATACACACCGACACATACACACAGACACATACACAGACATACACACAGACACATACACAGACATACACACAGGCACATACACAGACATACACACAGGCACATACACACAGGCACATACACACACAGACACACAGGCACATACACACAGACATATACACACAGACACATACACACAGGCACATACACACAGACATACACACACAGACACACAGGCACATACACAGACATACACACAGACATACACACAGGCACATACACACACAGGCACATACACAGACATACACACAGACACATACACAGACACATACACACAGACACATACACAGACATACACACAGGCACATACACACACACAGACACACAGGCACATACACACAGACATATACACACAGACACATACACACAGGCACATACACACACAGACACACAGGCACATACACAGACATACACACAGACACATACACAGACACATACACAGACATACACACAGGCACATACACACAGACACATACACACAGACACATACACACAGACACATACACACAGACACATACACACAGACATACACACAGACATACACACAGGCACATACACATACAGACACAGACACATACACACAGGCACATACACAGACAGACACACACACATCCTCTCGGGTGGGAACTCCTTACCTGTCACTTGGCATGTCTCTAGGGAGAGAGCGGCCCCTGCAGCACCATGCCTACTCTTCCGCGCTGTGGTGGGAGGGGCAGTGAGGCCAGGTGGGCGGAGCTGGCTGCTCTCCCCTCATGTGCAGGACGGAGGCCCTGCACAGCAACAGAAAACCAGACAGGTCAGATTGTCTCTGGGGAGGGAGGAGGGTCCCACTGATCCACCAATGGCTTAAAGCACCTTGTCTGTTTTGCTGAGTTAAAGTATTGCTGGCCGCCACCCCATCCCAGCCCCTGGCTGTAGCTCCGCCCTAGGCACGTGCCTATACATGCCTAGTGGCAAATACGGGCCTGTTCAGGCATTATACAAATCTGTAACTTACACACATTTATGAAAAAAATTACGAAAGAGGCACAACTATTTTTCTACTGACACACATGAATAATGATAAATGTCTTAAAGTGGTCCTAAACCCATAAAGGAAGTTTATGTCATCTTCTATCCCCAACCCAGTGCCCCAAAGCAGACTGATCTTTTTATACTAAATCCTTTTTATTCATAAGAACACTAACCAAATGCAGTATGATGTTTGAATGGTGGACATATGGCTCTCTGGCTGCACAGCATTGCCCTTAGGTGCTCTCCAGCGATGATTTATTCAGTTACACAATAGAGGGATAAGCCTTATTAGTAACAACTGCAATAAAACACTACAAGCTAAACTGGAACCATATCCTGCCAATCGGCTGTTTTGGGGCACTGGGTTGGGGATAGAAGGTAACTACATATACTTACTTATATAGGATCACAGATGTGAGTTGTGGGATAGCAAGCAGGGGGTTCATTGAGAATTAGTGGTTTGCTGATAAGGATGTGATGTGGGGGGGGGGGGGGGGGGGATTTTTTTATGGCTTTCTTTAGTCACATTAGCTAAGGCAATCTGATAAATATCAGAGCTTGTGGTGAATCAGACCTTCAATTCAGATCATACTGGCACATAACATTTACCTACAGTCTATTGATTTTAACATGTGTATACATTTACACAATGTTTTTTATTATTGAAAAAATATAATGTATACATAACAGATGTTAAATAAATAATATGTAATGGAATAATCAGTATGCTTGTCAAAAGTTATACATACGATACCAGGAAAAAGTTTAGCTAAGTACATTAGTTTACATGGAGGAAAAAAACATGAAAAAGGATTGCTATCTGGTTGCATTGGTGACAATAGTCAATAGTTTTAGACCATAGTCTGACAGTTGTTAAAGGCAACTTTCTGGGCACCTGAAATGCTTCCTGTAACTGTAATCTGTTTCTAATAGTTTATAGCCCTGCTTAGTCCCTAGACTAAGAAGTCCTTGTTTATACGACCCATGTATAGTTTTGGTGAAAGCTGTTATGATTAAGGTATGTAGGCTGATCTGTGGGTTTCCAGATAAATGTCTTTAAAGCGGTCCTTCACTCTGACTAAGAGCCTATCTTATGTTTCCCACACCCTGTACATACAGATTGCTCACATTAAAAACCATCCCACCTGCATCTACTGCATGTTATAAGCCTTTTAACATCCAAGATGGCGGCTCATGTAACATCAGGCAGCCTGCAAACAGGAAGGGCTTTCTGACTGTGCTGCTCTGCATTCTGGAATTGCTGACCTTTTCCTGACCCCAGCTCTGCTCTGTCTGAGCAAAGCACAGCTGTAACCCGCCCCCTGCACTTTATCCCACTCTCCTCAGTAAGTGTGATGCTTCTGAGTCTAGATGGCGTCGCCCGTATCCTAAAGTCCTGAACAGAGTTGCAGCCCGGTGGGGGAAAGAATAATAAGTGACTAAAAACTTAAAATATATTAATTTTAGATGCTGGGGAATCGTAAGGGTTTGGGCTTTTCAATAAATCATGCTGAAGGTCCGGTTTAAGTCTGTTCCCCTAATATGTATGGTGGTGTCAAGGAAACTGATTTTGGTGACTGGGTAAGTTTTAATCTTATTGTTGGATGGAATGTTGAAACTCGGGTAGAAATTAGTGAGGTTTTCCTGGCTTGCAGTCCAGATGATTAGTATTAGGTAAACACATTGGTAAAACAAAGCACTTTCACTGCAGCATAATGATATTGCAGGCAAATAGTCTATGGGAGTAACACACAGACACTGTTTACTACACTTTGCTACCTTGCTTGAGTTGAGTTAGCAACACAGGAAAATGTTTTTTCCCCCAGAAACGCATAAAAATCGCACCAACTCTGGCATAGTTTAAAACCCATCAAGCCCCATCAATCAGTGCAACAGATAGGTGGGAAAGCCTTATATTACCTTTTTAGCTTCACTTCAGCCAGTTTATGTTGGAGATTCAATATTTTGCAACAGCTTCTGCTTGTCTTCAAATGTGATTAATGACTTTTTTTGTAATGGCAGTTTACAGCTATGACAAGTTATGAAACTAAATGGGGCTGTGAACAATGTCCAACTGTAGTTTCTATGCATTTTACTGCTGTGTTGTATTTCCTGTGTTCAGTGGCTCTATGGTACTTCCTTCTTTTCCTGTCTGTGTTAGCCACCATGTAAGGTGACATTCTCTTACTGCATTCATGTTCCAGTAAAGCCAGTTCCTATTACACCATAAATGTTTATCTGGATTAGGACCCAGCACTCACACGCTGCAACAGGTTACAGGCCCAGTGACTGAATTAAGTCCCAGTGACCGAATGAAGCCACAGTGAACAGATAAAGCCCAGTGATCAGATACAGCCCAGACAGAACGAAGCCGATGTGAAGATGAGAAGAGGCCACAGGACAATAATCAGGACTGGGACAGGAAAAACAGGCAGGCATGGACCAACATAAGTTTACTAGTGGAAGATAGCTTATTCACATATGGAATGAGAACACAGCGAAAGGCATGTGGGATGTGGGATGTACTGAAAAGACTGCATGAGAGATCCAGTTTAAACAGCAAATTATTTCTGCTGAGAAACTTTACAAAATGAGGCTTACCAGAGCGCAGGACATGCAGGGGTATATAAATTCCATACTGAAAGTGATCGCACAACTCAGATCAGTTGGTGAGAGTATAACAGACAGTCACACCATCGCCATTTTGTTGTGCAGCTTACCCGATACATACACTGCACTGATTAATGCGCTGGTGACAAGGCATGAGACAACTCCGACACTAGCATTTGTAAAAACCGGGCTCATAGATGAGTATCAGCGAAGAAAGGAGTTTGCGCATGACTACTCAGAAATCAACACCAGAACCGCTCTTAAAGCTAAAGATACACAAGAAGACAGTGTCCCTCTTACACAAAGCAGAAAGTCAAAGCCACAACCTCTGATCCATGTGAAGGGAGCTGGAATACCACATTTAAAGTGACAGGCAATCATACATTTCAAGGCTGGTGCATTGGTGCTGGTTCAAGGCTGGTGCATTGACTCAGAAGCAACCAGTCACATGACTGGTTATACAAGTGATAGAAGTTTTTTTCACAGAACTTGATGAGATGAACTGAAGAGATGAGATGAACTGAAGAGACTATTTACCTTCCAGATGGACGGAAAATACCTGCAGAGAGATATAGGCATGGAACCCTTGTATGTCCCAAAGATGCGGGACACAATTTAGCCATACCAATGAAGGATGTGCTTTATGTTTCTGCTTTATGTTCCTGAACTTGAAGGAGAACTCTGTGAAGTTTCTAACAGCCAATGGACTCACTGTACAATTCCAAGGTGACAAGTGTTTTATTCTGGGCAGCAAGCAAGCAGAGCATAGTGAATGCCAAGCTGGATGGACCATCTATATAACCTCAACACAGTGAAGTTAAAGGTGAGACTATGCACTTATAAACTAACCAACTGTATACACACAAGGCACCAATGTTTAGGTCACAGACACCCAGAATGCATACAAGAACTACAAAAGAGGAATCTGACAAAGGATCTGACAGTATCCCCTTGTCCAATTACTGTAAAGTGTGAATGTTGCATCAAATCCTAAACCATAAACAACAGGTGCATAGTGACTTTCATAGATGACTATTCAAGATACAGAGTCACTTACCTATGGCAACACAAGAGTGAAGTTCTTGACAATTCACAGGACTATGTAGTAAAGGATTTCAAAGGAAACCTCTCATACTTCAGAGTGAAAATAGAGGTGAATTCACAGGATGCAAAGTACAAGCTGAATGGAATAGAGCATCATAAGACCCATACACACCAGAGCAAAATAGGGTAGCTAAAAGAAAGAACAGAACTTTGACTGAAATGATCAGATGTATGCTGATAGGTTGTAAATGGACATTTAAAGCAGATGGCACAGTGGAGTGATACGAAGCAAGCGTAGCCAAGGGATATTCTCAAAAATATGGAGCAGATTATCATGAGACTTTTGCTCCAGTAGTCAAACATGCTATAATAAGGACTTTGCTGACAGTAGCCACCACAATGAAATACAAGTTATACCCTTATGTGAAAACAGCATTCCTACACAACGAGTTACAGTGGTCCTTTACTCTGAATAAGAGTCTAATATGTTTCCCACATCCTGCACATACAGATCATCCTACCTGCATCTAATGCATGTTATGAGCATGTTATGAGCCTTTAAACATCCAAGATGGCAGCTCATGGAACATCAGGCAGCCTGCAAACAGGAAGTGCCTTCTGACTGTGCTACTCTGCATTCTGGGACTGCTGACCTTTTCCTGACCCCAGCTCTGCTCTGTCTGAGCAAAGCACAGCTATAACCCGCCCCCCTGTACTTTATCCCATTCGCCTCCCCTCAGTAAGTGTGATGCTTCTGAGTCAAAATGGCGGCGTCCGTATCCTAAAGTCCTTAACAGAGTTGCAGCCCAGTGGGGGAAAGAATTTTTAAAAACGTAAAATATATTAATTTTAGATGCTGGGGAATAGTTTAAGGGTTTGGGCTTTTCAATAAATCATGGTGAAGGTCCGGTTTAATAAGACATCTACATGGAACAACCACCAGGATTCATGAATAAAGGCCAGACCTAGTATGCAAACTTTAGAGGAATATATATGGTCTAAACAAAGCTGCCAGAGCATGAATATAAAAATAAATTAAGTGCTTACACATGAGAACGTTCAGAGGAGTAAAGCAGTCCCATGCTTATATACAAAGAAATTGGCAAACAGAAGGATCTATGTGCTCATTTATGTGAACGATATCCTCATTTGTTTTAAGCAAGAAGGGGATGAAGCAGACATACTGCAAACCCTGAATCAGCACTTTGAGACCAAAACACTTGGAAACATAGATAAATATCTCGGCATTCAGATTCAGAGAGAGGAACATGGCAGCTTTCCTCTGAACCAAAAGCACAAAATACAAAAAATAATTGAAACATGTGGAATGGAAGATGCTAAACCAGTGAAATCTCCTATGGAAACCAACTACCTGAAGATGATAAACAGCCAAGATACGCCACTACCAATTAACACTCAGTACAGGAAAGCAATAGAGAAATTGCTGTACCTTATCACTGCTACAAGTCCTGACATTGCAGCAGCCTTTGAAATCCTATGCAGAATGGTTTCAGTGGCAAGTCTGCTGAACTGGAATGCAGTAAAGCATTCACTAACTTAAAGGGACTTTACATTACAAGCTAAAGTTACCAGCAAGTGATGAAAGCATCCTGATAGGATATGTGCATGCCAACTGGGCCGGAGACACCAGTGACGGAAAATCTACCAGTGGTCAGAAGGTGATGTCAATTGGTTTAGCAGAAAGCAGCTCTTTGGTACACTTTCATCTAATGAAGCAGAGTATGTTGCAGCAGCACAGGCAAGCCAGGATGTTATATGGTTAAGACAACTGTTAACAGACTTGGGTCAACCACAGTTGGCACCAACAAGAATCTTTGAGGACAATCAAGGATGCCTTGCGCTTGCAAACATGGAAAAAGTTAGCTCAAGAACCAAGCACATTGATGTTAAGTTTCACTTTCTGAGGGATCTTCAAGAACAGGGACTTCTTGAGTTACTTTATTGCCCTACAGAGGATGACAGCAGATATCCTTACTAAGCCCCTGAAAGCTGAAAGACACTCAAGGCTTACAAAGAAGATGGGTTTCATAGACTAAGCCTCAGCTGTTGAGAGGGGGTGTTGGAGAAACAATGCTTTGCAACAGCTTGTTTTGTTTGCTTGTGTCTAAATGTGATTAATGACTTTTGCTAGATTTACTGCAGTTTACAGCTTAAAGTGGACCAAAACCCAGGATTTTGAGTATCCTGGGTTTTGTTCCTTTTCCCCGGGGCACCCCCTGCTCCAGACATCGTTCCTGGGGAATTCTTTTGAATCACACCTCTCCAGCTAAGGAGGATACCGGCCCCTTGCTGTATGACAAAGGTGGGGGCTTTGAACCTGGAACTGCCTTTTATGAGTGTCAGAACCTCATGCCCATATAATGGACTTTCTTTTCTTGCTAGCCTTGTAAGAGTGAGCTGTGTGAAACCCCCCAGATCGCTGATGCCAATTCACCTCTTCCCGACCCTACTGTGCATGCGCGTCCGGAGCCGCTGACGTCACGTCGTCTAAGCCTTCGTCTAAGGCCAGTGGCTCTGAGCATGCCGGCGGCCATGTCCCCCCGCTTCCCTCTAAGAGGGAGCGCACGCGTGTCGGCCATTCACAAATGCCTGGCGTGGGCATGTACATGAACCCTCTGATTGTAAAGCCCTGAATATGCTGGCACAATATGAATAAATATTATGCTTATTACCCTTTTGCAAGTTGTTTTGTATTATAACAACTAAACATGTTGAATTTCCTACTTTTGGGTATGACCTGGCCTTGGGTGACTAATTTGTCTTTCGTACTGCTCTGCGTTGTCATGCTTCCATGACTCTTGACTTGGCTCCTGGTTCCCATCTGTTCTTCCCTCTGCTGACATTAGCTACTGCATAGGATGATTTAGTGGTCTCACAACCTGGAGCCTGGAGATGACAAGAGCCTACTGTCCTCAACCTTTATTTCTGTGCTACATTTAATATCCAACGAGAATTGGTTTGGGAGCGAGCTGTAGTCAATGCTCACTGTCCGCATGATCCTACAAGGTATGTGTGCTTGGTGTGATGGCTTACGACACTGTAGGATAGCTTTTATGCAGCGAAGGAAAGCACCACTGCTTCTGTCCTGATTGGGGATGCCCCCCCCCCCGAACATAGAACCCCACAAACAAAACCAGGGCCCCAGGACTCACCTTTTCCAGGTTCTGACCCATATGACTGCCAGTAGATAATTGCTGTCACAAGGTTCAGCACCAGGCACAGATAGATCCAGTCCTGGAAGAAATACACTTCCTCTTTAAAGTGGATCAAAACCCAGGATTTTGACTATCCTGGGTATTGGTCCTTTGCCCCGGGGCACCCGATCACTGTGTGAAACCCCCCAGATCGCCAAGTGCAACTCACCTCTTCACGGTCCTACGGCGCATGCGCAGCCCCTAGTCCAATCAGCGTGCTTAGAGCCGCTGACATCACGTTGTCTAAGCCTTTGTCTAAGGCCAGCGGCTCTGAGCATGCTGTCGGCCGCTTCCCTCTAACAGAGAGTGTGCCCACATCGGCCATTCACAAATGCCTGCCGACGCTCGCATGCGCCATCGGCCCGAGAAGCAAGGTAAGTGTATGAGGCGACCTGGGGGGTTTCACACAGCGGGGCATCACGATCTTATAGATTCCTGGGTTGATCGTGCTGGGTTTTGGTCCACTTTAAATAGCAGAACAACAACAGCCATTTGACCTAATCAGAAGAAAATGATAGAGGCCTATTAATCATTAGCAAATGGCAACTCAAGAATGGCAACCTTGAGAAGAAAGTGTTGGAGATCTTAGCTATAGCTTTAGCCTTTATGACTATTCTGAGGACATATATTGTCCTTTTCTGTATAAATATAATTTGCAGAGTGTTTTGCAATTAGTTTAAACATCTTTAACAATTAGGACTTTATTCATTAAGCCATAGCGCCAGGTAAAGACTGGCAGTGACAGGTAACGACAGGTAGGGAACGGTGACCGCCGGCCACTGTACTCAATGCCACATTTGTTAACACGAATCTGGTGAGCGACTCTAACAGCAACACGTAGCGACCAATTCATCATCGCAGGCGGCTCACCGAATACTGCTGGCTTCCAGAGCGCCTGGTATCACCTGTCGCTTTCCCATACATTTCAATGGACGATCCTTTTATTCTCTTTAAACAGGGTTTTTTTTTTTTTAAATATCAAATAATAGTGTGACCTCTCCTGGCCTAGAAAAATACCATTTTGTGAGTACTCACCTGAAAAATGGATATTATTGGTGTGCCACACACCCCGCTTCCCTTTTAATACTTACGATCGGGTGTCGCCACCTGCTGGTGGAGAAACCCGATCGTAAGTATTAAAAGGGAAGCGGGGTGTGTGGCACACCGAGAATAAGTCATTTTTGAAAACTTTATTGATTTATAATATTTTTATGTAGAATTGTCCTTACATGTCTGGTATTAAATTGTTAATGTTACAATGTAATAACAATGTAACTCCATAAGTTTTCGCTTTGTTACTAGTGGATATGTGTTCAAAAACAGACTTTAATCACACAGCGTCTGGCGCTCTGGGCTACAACTACCCGATTTTGAGCGCTGGCGCTGTGTGTAGCTATTTTTTTTTTTATGAATATGGTGTGGGTCGGTCGCACTGAGCTGGCGCTACTGTTCGCTCCCATACAACGCTGTACTGGTGTTAGAGCGACTCACACAATATATTCATCAATGCCGGCCAGCGGTTGAGACTCTCTGAAGTAGCGAACCATGGCCGAGCACAGCGACTACTAGCGGTCGCTCTCAAAGCCTCGCTACAGACGCTCATCTGTCGGTACCTGGCGCTAGTAATGAAACAGCCTGCCCGTCTTTCGGACACCATCTTTTCTGACTGGAATTACTGTTAGTATATTTAGTACCCAGTGCTTCCAAGTGAGGCAAAAACCCATATAAATTACTGCTTTTTATCCTACAAAATACATATGTGCAATACTAACTGAACTTTGTTTACCAGGTGCTGAATAGACTCCATTGTAGAAATCTTTTTAGTTT
Organism: Gastrophryne carolinensis; assembly: GCA_027917425.1. Taxonomy (NCBI): domain Eukaryota; kingdom Metazoa; phylum Chordata; class Amphibia; order Anura; family Microhylidae; genus Gastrophryne; species Gastrophryne carolinensis. The sequence continues at coordinate 306,153,080 of CM051236.1, read as the reverse complement.
TGGGCCTGTCTTTCAGCAGCTCTTTATAATGATAGAGGCAACCTTCACAAGCAAATAGTGACCTTGGAAGCAAGTGAGATTTACCATACATATCTAGACTTGTAAGCGCTGAGTAACTGGATTTCCCCTTTGTCCAGTGAGTGACAACTAAGAAGAGAAGGGATATTTTCTACAAATCCACTGCCTATATTTACCCCATTGTTAGTCTTACTTCTTGTGTTTGTGGCTGAAATAAATACATTGCCTCACTGCAACCATTTCAATCCAGCACAGAAAACATACATTAGAGAATAAACATATGAATGTATTTGGGAGGCAGATATGACCTGGCATAAAAAGAAAGCCTTTACACCTGTAAGGGCAAAGGGGACAAAAAACACAGTAAAGGGAGTTCTAGAAATGGAAAACTGGAATTCCAGTCAGCAAAGATAGTTTTTGAAAGACAAATTGCCAAACACTCTGCAAGTATTTAGATACAAGGAAAAAGACAATAATAAATACTTATTATTCGGCTGTTAGGGGTACTCGTTACCCTGTTTCCCTCATTTTCCTTGTATTGCTGTCTGTTTCCGATCATTGTGTAGTGTTTTCAGCGATTCACAACGCTCAATATTATACTAAAAGGTGAGGTGGCACAGGACTATCAAATCTGGCATGCTCATTTCCCAGGAGGCTCATACAAGTAAACTATAAACTAAAAAGTCACAAAAAGAAATAATACAATTCTGTGATTACTCACCTGTAGAATTGGGATTATACGTATACAGCACGTCTTGCTCCACCCCGCCCTTGTTTTTCATTATTCTTAGTGCCTCTATATGGTGGTTATCATGGTTTAAATTGCTTGATTATGGTTGATTATTCTCCCGGCCTCTTGCTAATTGCTTGTCAATACTGCGGATTTTGTGGGAGGTCCCTGGAATATAAGGGGCCGGGAGGAGCCACTTTTTTGCTGTCTCTGCAGTCCAGCGCCATCTTGTGGATGTATAACCCAAACATAAGGAATTATCTCTGGAGCAGGACGTGCTGTATACTTAGAATAATAATGTTTTGTAAAGTAATTTCAAGTTTATATTCTGGGGAACCCTTATAAGCTTAAAGTGGACCAACACCCAGGATTTTGACTATCCTGGGTATTGGTCCACTTCCCCGGGGCACCCCAATCGGGGGTGCCCCGCTGTGTGAAACCCCCCAGAAAGCCCCCAAAACTCACCTCTCCCCGCTCCCACGTGGCCGCGCCGTCCAATCGGCGCCGACGGACAAGCTGATTGACAGCAACGTCCAAGCAGCTTGCCAGTCGGCGCCTCCCGCGCGTCACTCTTGACGTGTGCGCGCCCGCGCCGGCCATTCAGAGACGGCCGGCGCGGGCACGCGCACGCCTAGAGGGGCGCGAGGGAGGCGGCGGCGGCCAGCGCCGAAGACCAGGTAGGTGGATTTGGGGTGTTCAGGGGGGGTTCACCCCGCGGGACATCCCGATCTCAGATGTCCCGCAGTGTGTGAGGTGATCGGCCCGGGAATCTTATAGATTCCCGGGCCGATCACCTCAGGGTGTTGGTCCACTTTAAGAAAGTTCAGTGCAAGTCCAATGATGTGCAAATAACATAAATAGCTGATAACACAGTTCTTAGACACATTTAGACGCGGGAAGTTAAGATAAAATGAATACTGCCCTAATGGATGGTCATAAGGTGGCCTCAGATATCTTGCTATCCTTCTAAACATACATTGGCACTGCACTTTGTCACTTTATAAAAATGCTTATTTAGAGTATTAAATTGCCAATTTATTACATTTGCACCTTTTAGGGTTTGATTTGGCTCTGATGGGCGCATCCTCTGCTTCTCTCTAGCACTGCGCGTGCCCTCGCCAGGCATTTGTGAATGGCCGCTCCCTGTTAGAGGGAAGCAGAGGATGCGGCCATTAGAGCCACTGCTCTTAGACGTGCCCAATCAAACTTTTGACTATCCTGGGTTTTGGTCCACTTTAATAGTGAGTTTTGCAGTAACACACATCCCGATTTCAGATGCCCAAGGGTAGGCCAGTGGCCGTGGTTTTGTTCCTCTTTAATATCTGCCTCAGTCATTGCATAATGGCTAAACGCATAACACATCAGAAGAATTGTAATAGCAATAACCTTTTCTTCCACCACAGACTCGTTTAGAGGACTGACTGTTAGAGTCGAATCCAGGGGTGTACATAGATTTCACAGGTCCCCATAGCAAAAATCAGAGTTGCCCTCCCTAAAAAAAAGACCTAGTCCCCAGCAGTAAAATACCTGCAGTTAATAGCAGGAACTGCAGCCTTGGTTTGTAAGTAGACCAATCAGTCCGAGAGCAGGCTCAGCCTTGTTTACCAGGTTACCAGGGAAACCCCCTGTCAGCCCCTAAACTGTGGGGCCCTCTGGGGTCTCCAGCGCCAAACACTTTGCTGACCATTTTTCAAGGATAGAAGCAGTAGGTAATGCTGAATGTCACTGATCTATGGCAGAAGAGCATAGGCTATCCACTCACAAACAATACAGTAAGCTTTAATGTCTGTGTGCATGTCCTAAAAATGCAACATGTAACTGTAAGTTGTGCCTCCAGAGTCCATTCTCCTTGTGAGTCCCAGACACCCCAGTCCGACACTGTCAGAGACTGTGGTCTGTTTAGAGCTTTAAGTGTTGAAGGCTGTGGGGCCCAGGTTGGTGGGGACCAGTGAGGTCCATTTCTTCCTGGGGTGCTGGTTTCTCTGAGTGCCCTATACAAAGCATGCCAGGGGGATACATTGGGCCCTGCAGAACCTACGGCTCTCCTTGTGGACAGCGCTCAAGCGCTGCATACTGCTGTGTCTCAGTCCAATGCTGTAACAAGCTGGGTTCAACATGATTCTGAGTCGCTATCTAAAATAAATACCATTTTGTGAGTACTCACCTGAAAAATGGATATTGTTGGTGTGCCACACACCCCGCTTCACCTTTAATATTCTTCACGATTGGGTTACTCACCGCCAGGTGACGCTGTGCAGAGAGGAAGTCTTGTAACGAGCCCCCTTCCGGCCTATATATACCTGGTACCTCCCATTTATCACCATTGTATTAAAAAGCAGAAAGACAAGGTACCAGTAAATTAACGGTAACCTCAAAATAAATCAATATAAATAAAAGCTTCACCATATAAAGGATTCGGAATACCGAAAAGGGTGGGAGTGAAGCGGGGTGTGTGGCACACCAACAATATCCATTTTTCAGGTGAGTACTCACAAAATGGTATTATTCTTGGTGTGCCACACACCCCGCTTCACCTTTAATATTCTTCACGATTGGGACATCCAAAAGCAGTGTCCACAAGGGATGGGCATCTCAAGGCCAGGTGAAGCATAACTTAAATGACTGCAGAACTTTGCGGCCAAAAACAGCATCCGCTGAGGCTCGCACATCAACTTTGTAAAACTTAGAAAAAGTATGAACAGAAGACCAAGTGGCGGCCTTACAAACTTGTTCAACAGAAGCTTGGTGCTGAAAAGCCCAAGACGCTCCAACGGCGCGAGTAGAATGAGCAGTGATACGAAAAGGGGGAACTTTCCCCTTAGCAGAATAGGCCGCAGTAACGGCCTGACGTATCCATTTGCTAATGGCAGATTTGGCTGGTGCCAAACCCTTCTTAGGCCCACAGGGCATAAAAAAAAAAAAAGGCATCCGTCTTACGAAAAGGAGACGTGATAATCAAGTAGTACTTAACACAGCGTACTACATCCAAACAATGCGAAACCCTCTCTTTGTCATTCTTAGGATTAGGACACAAGGAGGGAAGAACAATATCCTGATTCAAATGAAAAGCAGAAACAACCTTAGGAAGAAAGTCTGACTTGAACCGAAAGACCACTTTATCCTGATGCCTCTCAAAGTAGGGCGCCTGGATAGACAAGGCCGCCAACTCCGAGGCACGCCGGACCGAAGTGACCGCTACCAAGAAGACAATCTTCTGAGTCAGGGTAGACAAAGCAATATCTTGCAGAGGCTCAAAAGGAGGAGCCTGTAGAGCAGAAAGAACCAAATTCAAATCCCAAACCGGGAGTAATGGTTTCCTGGGAGGCCGCACATGCGTAACCCCCTGGAAAAAAGTTTTAACTAAAGAATGAAGCGCAAAACGCTTCTGAAAAAAGATAGATAAGGCAGAAACTTGCCCTTTCAAAGTACTCAGCTGAAGACCAGAGTCCAGCCCAGATTGTAAAAACTCCAGAATCCTGGAGACCGAGAAGACCCTACAAGGAAAGGATCTAATCTCACACCAAGCGATATAGGCCTTCCAAGTCCTATAATAGATGATAGAAGAAGACCTCTTCCGGGCACTGATCAAAGTCTTAACGACTGAGTCAGAAAGACCCTCCTCCTTCAAGATGGAGGTTTCAGCAGCCAGGCCGTCAAACCCAGCGCTGGTAAATTGGGGTAACACAACCGACCCTGAGTGAGCAGATCGGGCCGAAGAGGCAGAACGAACTGGTCCACTGCCAGCCGAACGATGTCTGCGAACCACACTCGCCTTGGCCACCTTGGGGCCACGAGAACGGCGGACACCCTTTCCAGAGCCAACTTCCGAACCACCCTGCCCAGCATGGGTATCGGAGGAAACAGGTATAGAAATCCCAGATCCCCTCAACTCAGGGACATGGCGTCCACTGCCAGAGCCAGAGGATCCTGGGAGAGCGACACGAAGTTCGGGAGCCTGTGATTGTGACGAGAGGCAAACTGGTCCACCTCCGGTGTCCCCCATCGAAGACACAGTGAGCGAAAAACCTGAGAATGGAGAGCCCATTCTCCCAGACGGGGAGAGCCCCTGCTCAACCGGTCCGCTTCCTGGTTCTCCACTCCCGGAATGTATACCGCCGAGAGACAAGGAACATGGGCCTCTGCCCAGGTCAGGATCAGGGACACCTCTCTGAGAGCACTCAGACTGCGAGTCCCTCCCTGATGATTGATGTAAGCAACCGCTGTTCGATTGTCTGAACGCACCTGGACCGGAAGGCCCAGAACGTGTTGAGTCAGGAGAGCAAGAACCCGACGGATGTCTCTCAGTTCCAGAACATTGATGGGTAAGTGGGCCTCTTGAGGCCCCCACTGCCCCTGGAACTGCAGCTCCTTCCAGAATCCGCCCCATCCCGACAGACTGGCGTCCGTGGTGACAATTTCCCAAAGAGGGGTCAGGAAAGACCTGCCCTTCACGAGATTGGTCGAGACCAACCACCACTGGAGGGACTGCCGGACCCGGGAGGACAACTGGAAGGGCTGATCCAGCGACCGAGGCTGCCCAAGACGCCAACAGATAAAGCTGAAGCGTCCTTGTGTGAAATTGAGCAAAAGGAACTGCCTCGAAGGAGGCAACCATCAACCCTACCAGCCTCATCCCCAGACGGATGGACGGCTGAGGATTGGAAAGTAGGACCCGAGCCAACTCCTGAATCAGATGAATTTTGGACTGGGGGAGAAACACTCTGTGTTGATGAGAGTCCAACTGCATCCCCAGAAAGGACACCACCCTGGCTGGAGCGAGGGAGGACTTGGAGAAGTTGATCACCCAACCAAAGCTTTCCAGCGTGGAGACCACCATCCTGGTGTCTGTCTCCGATTGATCGAGTGACGGAGCCATGATGAGAAGGTCGTCCAAATAAGGTACGACACGAATGCCCCGAGATCTGAAAATGGCCATCACCCCTGCCAGCACCTTGGTGAACACTCTTGGAGCCAAGGTAAGGCCAAACGGAAGTGCCACGAATTGAAAATGCTGATCTTCCATCACGAATCGAAGAAAACGTTGATGAGCGTGGCAGATGGGAACATGAAGATAAGCATCCTTGATGTCTATGGACGTCATGAAGTCCCCCTGCCAAAGGGAACCGACGGCCGTACGCAAAGTTTCCATGCGAAACTTCCAAAACGGATGAACTTGTTGAGTAATTTCGAATTCCAGTTTGTAACCGGACGGCACTATCTCCCGGATCCATCTGTCCGGAACCTTCTGGTTCCAAACCAGGGAGAAGTGTCGCAATCGTCCCCCCACCCGCACGGGTGAGGGCAGCCCCTCATTGCTGAGCGGGCTTATCAGCAGGTTTGGGCTTGGTGCCCCAGGACTGAGTGGGACGGCCACGGCCCCTCCCCCGAGTCCAACCTGCACCTCTGGTAGCGGGAAAGGAAGCCCCCCTACCCGCTCTGAATCCCCGAAAGGAAGGTCTACCAGAACTTGCCCCCCGAAAGGGACGACAAGGCTTCTTACGTTGCGGCATTTTACCACCTTTGGCAACTGAATCAATTTTATCACCAAACAGCCGCAACCCCAAAAAGGGGAGAGCTGTGAGCACCTTTTTAGAAGCTGCGTCCGCCGACCACTGGCGCAGCCATACTGCCCGACGAATAGCCACCAGCATTGCAGCTGTCTTGCTACTCATAGCCAGCGCATCGTCCTGAGCGGACAGAACATAGGAAACAAAAGACTCACACTGCCTGAGAGCAATAAGCTCCTTGCAAGTGGGATCAAGATCCACACACAGACCCTGAATTACAGATCTAACCGCCAATAGAAGAAGCGCTGAAGCACATACCGGGCGCATCGCTGACCCGGCGTAACTAAAACCATGGCGAGCGTACTGGTCAATCCGACGATCCTCACCATCCTTAAGGGCAGTAGTCTCAGCAGACTGCACCATAGCCGTGCTGGAGAGCCCTAGTACAGGGGTATCGACGTCAGGAGAAACCGACCAAAGCTTCACCAATTCTGGCGGAAAGGGATAACGTTTCTCCCAACTGGAAGGAATTCCAGTTAACCGCGTGGGATGTTCCCATTCCTTGAGCACAATTTTCTCAAAGTGGTGTTGTCTGGGAAAACCAAAGGCGGCTGAGGGACATTAAACAACTGACCCTTAGGCAGGGTGACGGCCTCAGGTGGATCTAAATTCAAAATTTTAAACATTTGAGCCAGAATGGAGGGGGTGTCACGAGAACCCCCCGCAGACAAATCACCAATAGCATCAACCTCAAGCTGATCTGCAGGCTCATCTGACTCCACCAAAAATTCTCCCTCCTCATCCAGGGAGCAATCGGACCAATCCACAGGCTCACATACTTCATCCTGTGAAGCCGGAGGTACAGGAGTCAGGTGCTTCCATTTCACAGTGGCCTTTAACCCTGCTTTAACGGAAACTATTTTCTCGAGGTTGGCCAACCGTGCCGCCACCTCGGATTGCGAATCCCCACTCTTGACAATGTCACGCGGGGTCCGGAACAGGGAGGGAGGAGTAGGGGGTGATGGAAGTTGCGAAGGGCCAGCAGCTGGAGCAACGGACTGACGCGCAATACCCTGCTTTGCACAAGGAATGCATACAAAAACATCATCAGCTGGGAGCGGAGTCCCACAGCCTCCACACACCCTAGATGGCCCAGAAGAACCATTTCCGGTAATATCGGAAGCCTCCATATGGTGATTTATGGTATTCGCAAAAATTTTGGGTTTAAGGCATAAGCCACCCGAGATGCCCCTTTATGTTAATGTCCCGGGAGGGAGGATTTAAATTTTTAATAAAGATCCCCTTAAATAAATATATATATATATATATTTTTTTTATATATATATACATGTATATATATATATAAATATATAAATATGTCGCAATTTGGAGGAAAAGAAAGGACTAGCCAGGCAAAATAGAACCGGGAGGCCGCTGTATTGAGGGAATCCCAGGAACCGTGGGGAAGAAACAAACCAACAGTAAGACCCCCAGAAACCAATGGCAACATGCAATATAACATACATACACAGCACCAAGTGCTTTGAAGAGGCAAGAAAACTGGCCTCTGATTTTCCTCCTTATATATTTTTAATATATATATATATATATATATATATTTAAAAGTATTTATCCATTAAATATATTACTTTTTAAATAAACAGTCAAACACCATAAAAAAAATAGACGGCCCCACGCCAGGTGAGGCCGCTTACCTGCCCCAGTAAGGCTTACAAAAGCCCAGCACCCGACCAAAGAGGTGGTGGAAGACAGGCAGCAAATGTCAGCGAAGGCGGCAGTGGCCGATTAAAACAAAGGAGATAAGCGGAGGGGGGAGGGGAGCTGGATAAAGTGAGAAAAGCGCAGGCAGCCATAAGCAAGCCTGACACCTTACAGCCCGCCCCGGTCACCCCTAAAGCTGACCCAAAGCTCTGGCCCTACAGGCCAGCAGCCCGCAAAACAGAGACTGCCATATAAGGAGGAATCAAAGTCAGGCCATATGCACACTCACTTGCGGTGCAGCCTGACAACGTTGAAATAAGCAAAACACATGAACATACAGTAAACCATACACACAATACACATCCCTCTACCCCCCCCAATAGTGAAGGGAGAAAGGACCGCAACGGGAGAGTAAGGGGCTAAGGGGACCCTCGGGACAGGGGCATCCCACTTCCGGATCACCATGCCGGATAGCCGCATTGCCCCCAAAAGAGGGGGTCGAGCAGAGGAGAGCTCCTAGGCACCTATAGTGCCGTCTACCAATTGCCCAGTGAGCAGCCTAGGCTGGGAGGCTTCCATTCCACCATAAAGGTACAAACAATCAAAAACCGGTCAGAAATAGCCCAAAAGGGGGTGCCGGGGTAAGACCCCGGCTACCTGCAAGCAGGAGACTTCAATCTTCTGTCTTGTCGTCATGCAGAGAGAAAAACACTGGTGATAAATGGGAGGTACCAGGTATATATAGGCCGGAAGGGGGCTCGTTACAAGACTTCCTCTCTGCACAGCGTCACCTGGCGGTGAGTAACCCAATCGTGAAGAATATTAAAGGTGAAGCGGGGTGTGTGGCACACCAAGAATATATGAAGCCTGGCCCATTTTCTGATTATCCGAGTAGGTACAGCAAGTCCTAGAATCAGTCTGACTTGTCTTCCCACACCAGCACTCCAGGCACCAGGCCACCTGTATCTGGGGCTGGCCATAGTTTCTATGATGACCAAACGAATGGCAGCCCAGTCTAGGTTGCCATGTGTGGAGCTTGAGCTACATACTCTATGGGGATCATGCTAAGTATTTGGTAAAGCATGATGCACCAGCGGTGTGCCTTGCAGTGTGAATTGCAACCTGCATCTCAGTGAACTTTTTAATTTGAACACACAAAAGTAGAATAAAAAATGCTTGTTGCAGTTTCCACAAAAATCACTGGTACCTGCAATGGAGCTTTTCCAATAAGGTTTGGGTATTTATTTAGGATTTTAGAAATAGGGCAACAGATATGTAGAAATTATTTCCAAATAAATACTCTTACCTCATTGGGGAAATGATGTCTCTATCCTTGCTGTAAACATATTTTATTTCATTACTGCGATAAACAGGCAATTGAATGAAGGGACTGGGCCCATTGGATTAATCCTTCAATGCTGCTTGTGACATAGAATCTTAGGTTCCTACAATTGATAAGTACAACATTGTAGGAAAATAGTTCCTATAGCGAACTGGCAACAAACATATGGCAAGCGTGCCAGAGGCAGCACTCTGTGGCCATTGCCCAACTGGCAGGCTTATTGATAGGGCCCAGCAGTTTTAAAAAGCTATGGCCGGTGGTTGAATGGGGGGTGGTGTTTGTACTGTGCAGTTTCTTGCTAACAGCGCTACTTTAATTAATGGTCCCACCTGCAGGAGCATCAGTAAAGTAGGACCAGCACTCAGGCTTGGATTGGCACATTGGGCAACCAGAAAATCCTCCGGTAAGAGGGGAGCAATCTCAGATGAGCTGTGTGCGCTTGAGACCCAGGGGAGAGGTGGACATAGCACAGTGACATGCACAAGGCTGCCAGGGTGGTGGAGTGGCAATGCTGCTGGGCTCTGCTGGCATAAATAGAACATGGTCAGCTCGGCTGCAGCAGCCATGTAAAAACTGCTGGCAGAACTATTCCCTCAGATTCCGCCGTCGGGTGAGGCAATGCACGCAGTGATCCTTCCCCCTTACTCTGTGATCAGAGCATACACAGAGGGAGAGGCAGCCCAGTATAGACTTGGAAGGAAGTTGCTGATTCCTGGGAGGTTTATTTTACAACCAACCTGCCGGGAGATGAAATTGTCCAGTCCTACAGCAGCAGATCATGTATGACAGGATGAGGCTTGGCACTGGATGGTTAAACAGTTGAATGAAGCCACCAGATCTTACTTGTCACTTTATTACTGTGATGGGGGCGGGGGTGTTGTGGGTCAGGCATTTAGGACATGGGGCTGAAAGCAGACAATAGTTATAAATAGTTGGTTCCGCTTACTGTCATAGCTGAAGGCATCATAATTTGGGGACCCACTGAGCATACCCTAACAGCGAGCTAAAGAGTGGGACAGAACTACTTACCATTTCTTCTTTTTCCTTGATGCACCTTACTTGACTGATTGGTCAGCAGCAGTTATGTGGGTCACCAGAGTGGTAAGCAGTTCTAGCACAATCTTGGATTTGATGTTCCAACAGGCACAGTTAGGAGATGGGAGTGCAGCATGGGAGCAGGGAAGAAATGGGAGAAATGGGGGTGCCGCATGGAGCAGGGCAGAGATGGGGGTGCAGCATGCAAGCAGGGCAAAGATGGGGGTGTGGCATGGAGCAGGGCAGAGATGGGGGAGCGGCATGGAGCAGGGCAGAGATGGGGTGTAGCATGCAAGCAGGGCAAAGATGGGGTGCACCATGGCGCAGGGCAGAGATGCTGGAGAATGGCATCCCAATAGGAAGTAAAATAAGCTCTACTTAATTGGCACTGGATATCTAAAAGGTTCACCATCACTGCTACATTGTAACATCCTTTCTCCAACCGATTTAATACATGTGTAACATGTAGCATTTTCTCAGTAACAGATACCTCGTATTTCTGGGGCTTATTTTTTGCCATTTTTGACATTTCTCAAGTATCACATTGAGCCTGAGCCCCTTGTTTACAACCATCTTATTTGCAGAGCGGTGAAATTAAAGGATATTCCACTATTTGTAACACAACAAACTAAAAAAAAAGACCCTGAAAAATGGAAAGCACAGCCACAAGTGTGCTGGAAAAATTACCATTTTGTGATTACTCACCTGTAAAATGGGTATTATAAGTATGTCACACACCCCGCTTCCACTATTCTTGACATATGGGTTATGGTCCAGTAGAGGGAGAACTTCTGCAGAGATGAAAGCAAAAAAGAAGCCCCTCCCGGTCCATAAATACCTGGGACCTCCCACACATTCCCCAGTATATGACAGCATTAAGGGGACCAGGAAGAGACAATAAAACATTCTTAACAATAAAAGGTTCACCATATAAAGGATCCAGAATACCAAAGGGCGGGATGAAGCGGGGTGTGTGACATACTTATAATACCCATTTAAAAGGTGAGTAATCACAAAATGGTATTACGGTATTCCAAGTATGTCACACACCCCGCTTCCACTGTTCTTGACATATGGGACATCCAATAGCAGTGTCCGTCATGAGTGGGGATCCAAATACAGCAAAAAATGCACCAAATTAAACCACTGCAGCTTGCAGAACCTTGCGGCCAAAAACAGCATCCGCTGAGGCCCGCACATCAACCTTATAAAACTTGGAAAAAGTATGAATGGAAGACCAAGTAGCAACCTTACAAACTTGTTCAACAGAAGCCTGGTGCTGAAAGGCCCAGGAAGCCCCAACAGCACGAGTAGAATGAGCAGTGATCTTAAAAGGAGGAACCCTCCCCTTAGCGGAATAGGCCCCAACAATGACCTGACATATCCATTTACTAATGGTAGACTTGGCAGGCGCCAAACCTTTCCTGGGCCCGGAGGGCACCACGAACAAGGCGTCCATCTTACGAAAAAGGAGAAGTAGTGACCAAATAGTACTTCACACAACGAACCACATCCACAGAGTGCAAAACCCTCTCCTTGTCATTGCTAGGCTTAGGACACAAGGAAGGGAGAACTACATCCTGATTGAGATGGAAAGCAGAAACCACCTTAGGAAGGAAATCTGGTTTAAAGCGAAAAACCACCTTGTCCTGGTGTCTCTCAAAGTAAGGGGCCTGAATAGACAGAGCCGCCAACTCAGAGACACGCCGAACAGAGGTAATAGCCACCAAAAAGGCAACCTTTTGAGTGAGCACAGAAAGTGCCACATCCTGCACCGGCTCAAAAGGAGGCCCCTGGAGGGCCGAGAGAACCAAATTTAGGTCCCAAACTGGAACCAAAAGCTTTCTAGGGGACCGAACATGAGTGACCCCTTGGAAAAAAGTCTTGACCAGATGATGCAAAGCAAAGGACCTTTGAAAAAAGACAGCCAGGGCAGAAACCTGACCCTTCAAAGTGCTGAGCTGGAACCCCACATCCAGGCCGTGTTGTAGAAACTCCAAAATCCTAGGAATTGAAAACACCCTGCAAGGTAAGGCCCTAGCCTCACACCAGTCAATATAGGACCTCTTCCTAGCTCTAATCAAGGTCTGAATAACCGCCTCAGATAAACCTTCCTCCCTCAGGATGAAGGTTTCAGCAGCCACGCCGTCAAAGCAAGCGTTTGTAAATTGGGGTAAAGTAGTTGACCCTGAGAGATCAGATCCGGAAACAGGGGCAGCCTGTACTGATCTACCGCCAGTCTTACGATGTCTGCGAACCAAACCTGTCTTGGCCACCTTGGAGCCACCAGAATTGCTGGTGCCCCCTCCAGAGCCAGCTTGCGCACTACCTTGCCTACTATGGAAAAAGGAGGAAACAGGTACAGAAACCCCAGATCCCTCCAGGCAAGGGACAAGGCATCCACTGCCAGGGCCAGAGGATCCTGAGACAGAGATACAAAGAGATCCACCTCCGGAGTCCCCCACTTGTGACACAGGGTCTGAAATACCCTGTGGTTGAAAGACCATTCCCCTCGGCGAGAAAACCCCCTGCTCAGGGAGTCCGCCTCCGTGTTCTCCACTCCCGGAATGTACACTGCCAAGATGCAAGGAACATTGCTCTCCACCCATGTTAGAATCAGAGAAACTTCCCTGAGGGCACTCCTGCTGCGAGTCCCTCCCTGGTGATTGATGTAAGCTACCGCAGTTCGATTGTCTGATCGAACCTGAACCGGTAAGCCCTGGAGGTGAAGTGTCAGACGTGACAGAACCAAACGGATAGCTCTGAGCTCCAAGACATTGATGGGGGTGTGAGTCTCCTGAGGACCCCACAACCCCTTGAACTGATGATCCTTCCAGAAACCTCCCCAACCCGACAGGCTGGCATCCGTGGTAACCATCTCCCAACAGGGGGCCAGAAAAGATCTGCCCCTCATCAGATTGCTTGGTTCCAGCCACCACTGAAGGGACTGCCGAACCCTGGGAGACATCAGAAAGGACTGATCCAAGGACTGTGGACATCTGTCCCAGTTCAGCAATAGATGGAGTTGGAGCGACCTCATGTGGAATTGAGCAAAGGGGACTGCCTCGAAGGAGGCCACCATCAAACCTACCAGAGTCATCCCTAGCCGAATAGAGGGGCGAGGATTGGCCAGGAGAATACGTATCAGATCTTGAACCCTCTGCACCTTTGGGTGAGGTAGGAACACTCTGGCCTGACTGGTATCCAGATTCATGCCCAGGAATGAGATCTCCCTTGACGGGGAGAGAGAAGACTTGGGGTGGTTGATCACCCATCCGAACCTTTCCAGCGCCGTCACCACCATCCTGGTGTCCAGCTCCGCCTGACATAGGGAAGAAGCTGTAATGAGTAGGTCATCCAGATACGGCACAATGCGAATGCCCTGTGCTTTGAGCAGGGCCATTATGCCCGCCAGAACCTTGGTGAACACCCTCGGTGCCGAGGTCAGCCCGAACGGGAGGGCCACAAATTGAAAATGCTGATCTCCCACCGCAAACCTGAGAAACATCTGGTGTGCTGGGAAGATTGGTACATGTAGGTAGGCATCCTTGATGTCTATGGACGTCATGAAGTCCCCTTGACGAAGGGAACTGATGGCAGAGAGCAGAGTCTCCATGCGGAACTTCTTGGTTCTGATAAACCTGTTGAGAAGCTTCAAATCCAGAATGGTCCTCATGGAACCATCCCTTTTGGAACTGTGAAGAGGTTGGAATAGTAGCCCCGGCCTTTCTCTGAGAAAGGCACTGGGCATATGACCTCCATGTCCAGGAGATTCTTCACAGCCAACAGGAGCCCCTGCGCAGCCCGGGGATCCGAGGGCACCCGAGACCTTCGAAATCTGGGAGGAGGCCGGTACTCGAACTCCAGTTTGTACCCAGATGATACCACTTCCAAAATCCACTTGTCTGTGACCTCCTGGGCCCAGACCTGGAAGAAGAGCCACAGCCGTCACCCCACCTGTAAGGGTGAGGGCGCCTCCTCATTGCTGAGCTGGCTTGGGCTTGGAACCCCAGGTAGAGACTGGATGGGCATGTCCTCTGCCTCTATTCCAGGAATCACCCCTGAAGCTAGAGTAGGCAAGACCTCTGCCTGCTCTGGCACAGCGAAAGGAAAGATTGCAGGAGCTTGCCCCCCGAAAGGAGCGACGCTGCTTCTTGCGCTGAGGTAGCCTTCCACCTTTCGCCACAAAATCCAATTTGTCTCCAAACAGCCGCGTACCCAGGAAGGGCAGAGCTGTAAGTGATTTCTTGGCCGCAATGTCAGCCGCCCACCGGCGTAGCCAGACCGATCGGCGCATGGCCACCAGCAGAGCCGAAGTTCTACTACACATGGTAATAGTGTCGTCCATAGCTGACAAAACAAAATTCATGAACAATTCACACCTCTTAAGGGCTGTGAATTCAACGCTGGCCGGGTTGAGCTGGGACCCATTTAACATGTCCCTCATCTCCAACCTGGTGGCCACAGCCACGAGTGCAGATGCACAGACAGGCCGCAAGGCAGAACCCACAATGGCAAAGGCATGACATGCCGTCTGATCAATGCGCTTGTCCTCGCCATCCTTAAGGGTAGTGGCGTCAGGAGTATGTACAACAGAGGTGTTGGACAACCTTAAGGTGGGCACATCGACCTCCGCATCAACCGGAAAGGGATACTTCCTATCCCATCCCTGAGGAACACCGTGAAGCCGACTCGGCTTCTCCCATTCTCTAAGAATCATGCTGTCAAAATGATCCTGATTTGGGAACTCCAAGCGGGCTTATAGAACCCAAAGAATTCCCCCTTCTTAGGAGGGGCCTCCGCTGGTGGGGAAATATCCAGAACCTCTAAGAGATGGGCCAGGACCTTGGGGGTATCCACAGCATCCCCCAGCGCCTGCCCGGCATCAGAATCAAAGAACTGCAATTCCTCCGTCTCAGATTCCTCAAACAATTCCCCCTCCTCAAGCAGGGAATAATCAGCCCAGTCAGGGAAGTCATAATCATCAAAATCAATTACCGGCGTAGCCGGTGACAGATGCCTTTTCTTAGCAGGGGCCTTTCTGCCCACTGAGCTAGAAATAATTTTCTCGAGGTTGGCCAGCCTAGCACATACTTCCGAGTGCGACTCCCCACTAATGAAAGTGTCACTTGGGGTACGGATGATGCGGGGTGGGGTAGGTGAGGCGGGTGGCACTGACCCAGACGCCTGGGGTCCCGACTGCCGAGTTATGGCCTGTTGCAAATAAGTACATTCTCCCCCGTAAGGGGTACCCCACAACCCACACATAGCCGGGATTGTCCCAAAGGGAGCCCGGTATCCTGTGGAGCCTCCATATGACGATTTTAAGGTAGTCGCAAGGACCCGAGGGAATTACGCTGGTAAGCAACTCGGGATGCCCCTTAAATCCCAAGTGGGAGGATTTATAAGTGCCCCAAATTTTTGCTAGGGACCCTAGGACCGGGAGAACCCCCTTTTAAGCAAGGCACAGGGAGTCCTCCTGAAAGACACAAAGGAGTGGCCATAAGCACATGCACACACACACATATATATATATAATATATATATAATCATAATCAAAGAAAAAATGAAAAGGGACTAGCGCTGTCCCCAGTCAGAATGGGCCACATGGTTAAGTCAGGTACACAAAAGGGGGAGCCCGGGAGGGAACTCATGTGTCTTGTACAATGGCTGCCACCGCTCGGCAGCTCAGAGAAGGAGAGTGAGAAAGGGAGAAGAAGGGGCAGGCCAGCGCGGATCGTGCGCTGCGCCTGACCCCGCCCCCTATTCTCACAACCAGCAGCGCGGTTCCCAGCAGTAGGCTGGGCTCCGCAATTGGCTCCAAAACAGAAGGGGGGCGTGCTGTGGCAGCGCGCGAGTGCCCGGCCCCACTCCCTAAACACCGCAGCCTGAGGAGAAGAAGCTCCCCTCAGCAGAGCAAAAAACGGCGTCCAGCCTGTAATGTGAAGCACCAAGCACACATACACACACACATTCACACCTGAATGACAGGAATGGAAAAGTCCGCCCGCCCCCCCCCCCCCCCAACAGAGGGTTAACAGAGGGACCCGGAAGGGGGATAATCCCGCACCAAGTATGGTGTAAGGGATATATATATATATATGCAATTAGGGACAGGGCATCCCAAACCGGGATCACCAACCCGGATTCCGCCTACCCCTTTATATGGGGTCTCATGGGGGAGCATGGCTCCCTGAGCACCTATTAAGGTGATTCCTACCCTCACCCGGACCTGCAGCCAAGGCTGGGAGGCTAATATAGGGCTTAATGTATAAAGGTCCGGGCAGAAATAGGGCAAAAAATGGCCGGGCGTAAGCCCGGCTTATCTGCAAGGAAGAGAAGCAGACAGAGAAGGAACTGGGGAATGTGTGGGAGGTCCCAGGTATTTATGGACCGGGAGGGGCTTCTTTTTTTGCTTTCATCTCTGCAGAAGTTCGCCCTCTACTGGACCATAACCCATGTGTCATGAATAGTGGAAGCGGGGTGTGTGACATACTTGGAATATGGAGAAGCGTAGAGTTGTTTGCTGCTGCTATAGTTACTGCTGCCATAAAGCAAGCTTCTGCTACATTTGTTTCAGCAACTTCTTACTAGAATGCTGTATTTCACCTCCCTATATGGCAAGCTTGCATTGCGTGTGAGATATATTGCCACCAACACACTTATTTTCAAATCTCAGACTGAAACAAAAAAGAGCTTCTGTTCTGCTGAAAACACTCTCCCACTGCGGCCCACATTATAATCGTTCTCTGAACACTCATTTGTCACAAGGGACCCTGCTCTGTTGCATCTGTCAGTGCTAAATGTGTATAAGGCCATCTAACTAGAAATAAAAACTAGAAACAATACAGTTAAAAGTGGACAAAAACTGGACCTAGCATCTATAACCAGATGCTAGATCTGGTTAAATCTCCCCCCCCCCCGGGGCACTTAATGGCTGGGATGCAGGGGGTGTCGCTTGCCTATCATGAGTGCTGTTAAAGTAATACAGAAGGCAAAGGTAATTGTTAGACCATTGTGTCCGACTATGTTTTACACTGTCCTAAACCATTTTTGTTTTTAAATTGAAGAAATGGCTGAGATATTGAGGTCTACAGTTTTACCTTATAATATTTCTACTGCAAAAGTGGGCATGGCCCTTGGCTCTGTGATGCTGCATAATCCTCAGCATATTGGACGGGGTCTATAAGATTCCCAGATCTTGCATAAGACACCTCAGCTGTGCAATGTGAATCTGGAGGAGGAAGGACCAGCAATCCCATCCCGCTCTGCTGAGCTGATTTGGGGACAGGATGAAAAAGATAGTAATTGGCTGAACCTGTAAAACCTGATATCTTGGCCATTTTTGCTTCAATTTAAAAAGGAAAACAGTTAAGGACAGTGCCAAATGTAGCCCGACATAGAAGCTGAACAGAGGATCTAGCTGTTCGTAGCAACAGGCATCCTCATACTTAGAAAGCAGAAGTCCATTTAGAAGGGTGGGTGAGTGGCTTAACAGGTGCTGGCACCAGCATTCACCCTGCAACATTCATGTAGATAATGTTTTAAAAGGAGAAAGGAAAAAAAATCAGCGTAATCCTATTTATTATTGTACTGAAAATTTTACGGACTAATGTTCTATATGTTCAGGCTGTAGTAAAATAGTGTTTTTTTGTTGTCATTACTAGCAAGGGATTGATGCCTGGAATGTTGAGAAAATAAAATTCTGTGAAAGGCTCACCTGTAGAATTGATATTATTTGTATACAGTACGTCCTGCTCCAGATATAATACTTACATTTGGGTTATCCTCCGCCAGATGGCGCTGCACTGCAGAGACATGGAAAAAATACAATTCTGTGAAATACTCACCTGTAGAATTGATATTATACGCATACAGTACGTCCTGCTCCATCTATAATACTTACACGTGGGTAATCCTCCGCCAGATGGCGCTGTTCACTGCAGACATGCAAAAACAGGCTCCTCCCGCCCCTTCATATACCCAGGGACCTCCCACAAATCCCCAGCATTGAAAAGCAGTGAGAAAAAGAAGCCGGGAGAAACCAACCACCAAACTGGTAACAATAACAATGATAACAATCACCATACAGGGGATCCAGAACAAGGTGAAACCAGGGTGGGGTGGAGCAGGACGTACTGTATGCATATAATATCAATTCTACAGGTGAGTATTTCACAGAATTGTATTATTCTAAGCATACAGTACGTCCTGCTCCATCTATAATACTTACACGTGGGACATCCAATAGCAGTGTCCATAAAGTAGGGTGGGATCCCCAACAACAAAGGCAACGGCACGTAGTTCAAACTACAACCGCCTGTAAAACCTTACGGCCAAAAGCAGCATCAGCTGAGACCCGAACATCAACCTTGTAAAACTTTGAAAAGGTGTGAACAGAAGACCAAGTAGCGGCCTTGCAAACTTGTTCAACAGAGGCCTGTTGCTGAAAGGCCCAAGAGGCACCAATAGCACGAGTGGAATGAGCCGTGAGACGGAAAGGGGGAGTCCTCCCCTTAGTAGAATAGGCCTGAATCACAGCCTGACGAATCCATTTACTGATGGTAGACTTGGCGGGAGCCAAACCTTTCCTAGGCCCCGAAGGCACAACGAAGAGAGCATCAGTCTTCCTGAAGGCTTTAGTGACAACCAGGTAATACTTCAAACACCTGACTACGTCCAAGGAATGTAGAACCCGCTCCTTGTCGTTGCGAGGATTGGGACACAGAGAAGGAAGAACAATATCCTGGTTCAAATGAAATGCCGAGACAACTTTTAGCAGAAAATCCAGTTTGAAGCGGAACACCACCTTGTCCTGATGTCGCTCATAGTATGGAGGCTGAATAGTTAGAGCGGCCAGCTCTGACACACGCCTAACCAAAGTAATAGCCACCAAGAAGACAACCTTGAGAGTGAGAACGACCAGAGCAGCATCTTGAATAGGCTCAAAGGGAGCACCCTGCAAGGCAGACAAAACCAAATTCAAATCCCAGACAGGGACCATAGGCTTTCTAGGGGGACGCACGCGAGTGACCCCCCTGGAAGAAGGTCTTAATCAGGTGATGTTGAGCGAAGGTCTTCTGAAAGAAGATAGATAGGGCAGAAACCTGACCCTTCAGAGTACTTAGTTTGAGACCTAAGTCCAAACCATGCTGTAAAAACTCCAGGACCCTAGGGACAGAGAATTCCCGGCAGGGAAGAGACCTGGACTCACACCAGTCAATGTAGGAACGCCAATAAATAGCAGAAGAAGTCTTCTTCCTGGCCTGCACCATAGTAGCCACCACAGAGGCAGACAACCCCTTCTCCATCAAGATGGAGGTTTCAGCAGCCAGGCCGTCAAAGCCAGAGTTTGTAAATTGGGATGGCGTAAGGACCCTTGAGTTAGCAGATCTGGTACGCTTGGCAGATCGTACTGATCTACTGCCATTTGAACCACGTCTGCGAACCACACTCTTCTTGGCCACCTGGGGGCCACCAGAATCACAGGTACCCCTTCCAGAGCAATCTTGCGTAGAACCCTCACCAGAAGGGGAAACGGTGGAAACACATACAGGAGTCGAAACTCCCTCCAAGACATGGACAGGGCATACGTGGCCATGGCCAGAGGATCCTGAGACAGTGAGACGAAGGCCGGGAGCTTGTGACGGGAAGCAAACAGATCCACATCCGGTAGGCCCCAACGATGACACAGGGACTGGAATACCGTGTTGCAGAGGGACCACTCCCCCTGACGGGACATCCCCCTGCTCAGGGCGTCTGCCAGCAGGTTCTCCGCCCCCGGAATGTAAACAGCCGAAATGCATTGAACATTGGCCTCCGCCCATGTCAGAATCTGAGACACCTCTTGGAGAGCACCCTTGCTCCAGGTCCCTCCCTGATGATTGATGTAGGCAACCGCCGTTCTGTTGTCTGAGCGAACTTGGACCTACAGACCCCTCAGGTGTTGGGTCAAACGCTCCAGTACCAACCTGACTGCCCGTAATTCCAGAATGTTGATGGGTAAATGGGCCTCCTGAGGGCCATACGTCCCCTGGAAGCACAGGGACTTCCAGAATCCTCCCCAACCTGACAGACTGGCATCCATTGTGACCGTCTCCCAGGATGGGGTCAGAAAGGACCTGCCCCCTGTCAAGTTCCTGTGGTCCAGCCACCACGCAAGGGACTGTCTGACCAAGGGGGGAAGCACACAGAACCCTTCCAAGGACGCAGGGTTCTTGTCCCAAACTGACAGAAGGTGAAGCTGCAGAGGTCTCAGATGGAACTGGGCAAAGGGCACCGTCTCAAAGCTCGCCACCATCAGGCCCACCAACTGCATTCCCTGCCGGATGGAGAACTGTGGGCTCGAGAGCAGGAACCTCTCCTGCGCTGTCAGAGCTTCCACCTTCTGTTGAGGAAGGAATATCCTTGACTGAGCCGTATCCAGAATCATTCCCAGGAACGGAGTCACCGAGGAGGGGGACAGGGAGGACTTGGGGTAATTGATCACCCAGCCGAAGGACTCCAGGGTGGACACTACCAGCCGAGTGTCCAACTCTGCCTGCCGCAGAGACCGAGAGGTGATGAGAATATCGTCCAGGTAGGGAAGCACGTGTATGCCCCTTAGCCTTATCAGGGACATCACCCCTGCCAGCACCTTGGTGAACACCCTGGGAGCCGACGTTAGGCCGAATGGCAGGGCCACAAACTGGTAATGCTAATCTTTTAGTGCAAATCTGAGAAACTTTTGGTGTCCCGGAAACACCGGGACGTGCAGGTAAGCATCCTTGATGTCTACTGACGTCATGAAGTCCCCTGGGCGCAGTGAGCCAATGGCCGAGCGCAGAGTTTCCATGCGAAAGTGCCTGTTCTTGACAAATTTGTTGAGGATTTTTAAATCCAGAATGGGCCTGACTGACCCATCCTTCTTGGGTACTGTGAAAAGGTTTGAGTAGAACCCCGTGCCCCTGTCTCCAGGGGGGACCTTGCAAATGACCCCTAGGTCCATGAGACCCTGTACGGCCAGCAACAAGACCTGAGCTGAGCCAGGGTCTTGAGGGATTCGAGACCCAATGAACCTGGTGGGGGGCCGTACAGCAAATTTTATCTTGTAGCCGGAGGACACTACCTCCTGAATCCACCGGTCTGAGACATGGCGCCGCCAGACGTGCTCGAAGTGCTGTAGACGTCCCCCCACCCAGACGGGTGAGGGCGCCCCCTCATGCTTGGGGGGCCTTGGGAGGGGATTTGGGCTTGGTTCCCCAGGAGGAACCTGGACAGCGTCCTCTGTTCCTGTGCCAGGAATCAGCGCGGGCCCCAACGAAGGACGCCCCTCTACCCTGCTTGGCCCCACGATAGGGGGTTGAAAGGGAGCCTTGGCCACGAAAAGGCCGAGTCTGCCTCCTGCACTGGGGTAACTTGCCTCCCTTGGCAAAGAGGTCTAATCGATCCCCAAATAAGCGCAGCCCATTAAATGGCGGCCCCGTGAGGGCTTTCTTGGCGGCATTGTCTGCGGCCCACTGGCGCAACCGCGCGGCGTATAGCAACCACCAGGGCAGATGACCTGGCACACATCTTAATAGCATCGTCCGATGCGGACAGGATGAAGTTCACAAACGCATCACAGCTGGACAGAGCGTTGACAGTATCAGGAGGCAACTCATCTGTGCCATCGAGAGCACTCCTAACCACGGCCCTGAGCGCTACCGCCGTAATGGCTAAGGCACAAACCGGGCGCAGAGTCGCTCCCCCAAATGCAAAGGCATGACATGCCAGTTGGTCAACACGCCGGTCCTCAGAGTCCCGTAACGTAGTAGTGTCAGGGGAGTGCATAATAGAGGTGTTGGACAACCCGAGAATAGGAGCATCGACCTCAGGCGGCGATGACCAGCACTTGACCAAGTCCGCAGAGAAGGGATATTTCCTATCCACGCTCTTAGGGACCCCTTGAAGTCTGCTGGGATGTTCCCATTCTTTAAGCACGAGGCTATTGAAATGGGTTTGCTCGGGAAATTCCAAGCGAGCTTTAGCAGTATGGAAAAGATCACCCCTTTGTCGGGGAGCCGCAGCAGGGGGAGAGAGGGACAGAACCTCAAAGATCTAAACCAGCAGTCTATCAATATCATCCGAGGACCAATGCTCAGAGCCAGACTCTTCCTGACCCCTGGACTCATCGTCATATGACCCCGAGTCAGAGAACAGTTCCCCTTCGTCCGAGGGGATATGGGCATAGGAATGCAATAAATCATCAGGTTCTATAGGGAAGAGGGCCGATTCAGGGTTCAAGTGCCGCCTCTTGGCGGTGGCTTTACGCGCTAAGGAATTAGCAAGCAAGTTTTCAACACTAGCCAGCCTTGTGGCCAGATCAGGATGAGAATCCCCACTGGTATTGGGGGTTAGACTCAGGCTTGGGGGAGTAGGTGAAGTGCGGCGGGGTGCAGGCCCAGCCTCAGGAGACGGGAAGCACCGATAGCGCCTGCTGTGCACAAAGAACACAGACCCGTGCATTGTCACCACTGCTAGGTAAGACCCCACAAGCTACACACAGCCGGGCTTGTCCCGAAGGAACCCCGTTCACAATATCCTGAGATGCCTCCATATGGTGATTTAATCGGCACAATATGCCAGTAGGGATTGACGCTGGAAGCTACCCTGGATGCCCCAATAACCCGCTGGGAAGTGGGAAGTAATTTTTTTATGGTCACGACCGGGAGCTACGCTGGGCTGGGAGAAGCCACTTGTGAAATCCGCTGTCTGAAAGACATAAGGGGGAACAGGATGTCAGAGCCATGCGCAATGGGGATAGATGTAAAGAAAAGTCGCCCACAAGGGCACTTACATACAGAGAGGAGAGGACGATCTTCACCACGTGCGCGGTGGAAGAAAATGGCGCCAAACGAACCTCGGAGGGCGGGCCTGAGCCGATCGTGACGCGTAGCACGCCAAGCCGAAACCACGCCCCTCACCGGTGAGCGCGAAGCTCGTGAGGCATCCAGCCAATGATGGTACAGAAGGTAGAAAGTAAAAAAGCAGAAAAGCCTATTGAAATGGCGCTCGGAGCCAGGACAGTCATGGCCGAGATCTGTACTCGGGCTCTCCTGTTGCTCCCCGTCGGGGAATGAACCCCGGTCTGTGACAGGATACTGAATAAGACAGGCGCTCAAGCCAGCGCAACCTAGGAAGAGTCACTAAGGCTAAGAAGGTGAAGGAAGGAAGAAGAAGACGCCGAGGCGTCCGCGAGCCGCAGTATGTGCGGTGCGAGCAGAAAGCAGACTACTGGTGCTGCGGTTAACAGTAAGGTAAGAGTGCGGCTCTGATCCTGGTTCCCAGTGAAGCACAGCCAAGCCATAAGCGTGTAGGTATACACTGAGGCCGCTATACACACAACCCCCCCCCCCTTTCTTTTCCCCCTGACTAAGGGGGGAACGAGGGAGGAAGGCGACCCGTTAACATAGGGTCCACCGCTACATGGGGCGTGGGGCAATGATGCGGGAGGGGCATCCCCTGAAGGCTCACCATTAGCCTTGACCGCCTACCCTATGGTGGGGGATTGCGGTGGAGCGTTGGTCCGTAAGCACACATGGTGCTGCCTACCTTCACCCGACCAGCGCAGCCCAGGCTGGGAGGCACATCTTATCGAAGAGGACGGGTGGGAATAGTCTCACAGGGCCGCAGGCTGTAATAGCCCCGCTCACCTGCGAGAGAGTGATACTTCATGTCTTCGCAGTCAGCACTGCAGAGAAATCTGGGGATTTGTGGGAGGTCCCTGGGTATATGAAGGGCCGGGAGGAGCCTGTTTTTGCATGTCTGCAGTGAACAGCGCCATCTGGCGGAGGATTACCCACGTGTAAGTATTATAGATGGAGCAGGACATACTGTATGCTTAGAATAAACAGGCTCCTCCCGGCCCTTCAAATATCCAGGGACCACCCAGAACAACTGGTAATGATAACAATCACCATACAGGGGATCCAGAATAATGCAAAAACCAGGGTGGGGTGGAGCAGGACGTACTGTATACAAATAATATCAATTCTACAGGTGAGCATTTCACAGAATTGTATTATTCTTAGTATACAGTACGTCCTGCTCCAGATATAATACTTACACTTGGGACATCCAATAGCAGTGTCCATAAAGTAGGGTGGGATCCCCCAACAAAAGGTGACATCAGGCAGTTTAAACTACTGCCGCCTGCAAAACCTTGCTGCCAAAAACAGCATCAGCTGAGGCCCTAACATCAACCTTGGAAAACTTTGCAAGGCCGCTACTTGGTCTTCTGGTCATACCTTTTCAAACTTGTTCAACAGAAGCCTGGTGCTGGAAGGCCCAAGAGGCACCAATAGCACGAGTAGAATGAGCAGTAAGGCAGAAGGGAGGATTCTTCCCCTTAGCAGAATAGGCCTGAATCACAGCCTGACGAATCCATTTGCTAATAGTAGACTTGGCAGGAGCCAAACCCTTCCTAGGACCAGAAGGGACCACAAAAAGAGCATCAGTCTTCCTGAAAGCCGCAGTGACTACCAGGTAATACTTCAGACACCTGACCACATCCAATGAATGCAAAACCCTTTCCTTAGCGTTGCTAGGATTAGGACACAATGAAGGAAGAACAATATCCTGATTCAAATGAAAAGCAGACACCACCTTTGGCAGAAAATGGCTTAAAGCGGAACACCACCTTGTCCTGGTGTCTCTCATAGTATGGGGGCTGAATAGACAGAGCCGCCAGCTCAGACACACGCCTGACCGAAGTAATAGCCACCAGAAAAACAACTTTGAGGGTAAGTACAGCCAGAGCAGCATCCTGAATAGGCTCAAAGGGAGCACCCTGTAAGGCAGACAAAACCAGGTTCAAGTCCCAAATAGAGACCGTAGGCTTACGTGGGGGACGCACGTGAGTGACCCCCTGAAAGAAGGTCTTAACCAAGGGATGCTGAGCAAAAGACTTCTGAAAGAAGACAGACAGGGCAGAAACCTGACCCTTCAGAGTACTGAGTTTTAAACCCCACTCCAATCCATGTTGTAAAAACTCCAGAATTCGAGGGATTAAGAATTCCCTGCAGGGAAGAGACCTAGACTCACACTGTCAGTCAATGTAGGAACGCCATACCCTATAATAGATGGCAGAAGAAGTTTTCTTCCTAGCCTGTACCATGGTATCCACCACTGAGGCAGACAAGCCTTTCTTCATCAAGATGGAGGTTTCAGCAGCCAGGCCGTCAAAGCCAGAGTTTGTAAACTGGGATGGTGTAAGGAGCCCTGAGTGAGTAGATCTGGCTCCACTGGCAGGACGTACTGGTCTACTGCCATTTGTACCACGTCTGCGAACCACACTCTTCTTGGCCACCTCGGGGCCACCAGAATCACTGGCACCCTTTCCAGGGCAATCTTGCGCAGAACCCTGCCCAGCAGGGGGAACGGGGGAAAGACATACAGGAGCCGAAATTTCTTCCATGACATTGACAGACCGTCCGTGGCCAAGGCCAGAGGATCCTGAGACAGGGAGACAAAGGCCGGGAGCTTGTGATTGTGACAGGATGCAAACAGATCCACATCCGGTAGGCTCCACCGGTAACACAGGGACTGGAATACCCTGTTGCAGAGGGACCACTCCCCCTGACGGGAAGTCCCCCTGCTCAGAGAGTCTGCTAGAAGATTCTCTAACCCCGGGATATAAACAGCCAATATGCATTGAACATTGGCCTCCGCCCATGTCAGAATCCGCAACACTTCCTGGAGGGCACCCTTGCTCCGGGTCCCTCCCTGATGGTTGATGTAGGCAACCGCTGTCCTGTTGTCTGAGCGCACCTGCACAGACAGTCTCTGCAGGTGATCGGTCAACTTCTCCAGAACCAACCTGACCGCCCGTAGTTCCAGAATGTTGATGGGTAAATGGGCCTCCTGAGGGCCCCACCTCCCCTGGAACCTCAGGGACTTCCAGAATCCCCCCCAACCTGACAGACTGGCATCCGTGGTGACCGTCTCCCAGGAGGGGGCTAGAAAGGACCTGCCCTTTAGCAAGTTCTTGTGGTCTAGCCACCACGAGAGGGACCTTCTGACCAATGGGGGAAGCACACAAACTCCGTCCAAGGACGCGGGGTCCTTGTCCCATACTGATAGGAGGTGAAGCTGCAGAGGCCTCGAATGGAACTGAGCAAAGGGCACCGCCTCGAAGCTCGCCACCATCAGGCCCACCAGCTGCATTCCCTGTCTGAGGGAGAGCTGGGGGCACGAGAGCAGGGAGCGCACCTGCGCAGTCAGAGCTTCCACCTTCTGTTGGGGAAGGAATATTCGTGACTGAACCGTATCCAGAATCATCCCCAGGAATGGGGTCACCGGTGAAGGGGACAGGGAGGACTTGGGATGATTGATCACACAGCCAAAGGACTCCAAGGTGGACACCACCAGCTGAGTGTCCAGCTCCGCCTGCTGTAGAGGCCATGAGGCGATGAGGATGTCGTCCAGGTAGGGCAGCACTCGAATGCCCCTGACCTTAGCAAGGACATCACCCCCGCCAATACCTTGGTGAACACTCTGGGAGCTGAAGTGAGGCCAAATGGTAGAGCCACAAATTGGTAGTGTTGATCTTTCAACTCAAATCTGAGAAACCTTTGATGTCCTGGGAACACAGGGATGTGAAGATAAGCACCTTTGATGTCCACAGACGTCATAAAATCCCCTGGTCGCAGAGAGCCAACGGCCGAGCGCAGGGTTTCCATGCGAAAGCGCTTGTTCTTGACAAATTTGTTGAGGATCTTTAAATCCAGAATGGGCCTGACTGACCCATCTCTTTTGGGTACTGTGAAAAGGTTGGAGTAGAACCCTTCTCCCAATTCTCTCAAGGGAACCTTGCAAATAACTCCCAGATCCAGAATTCCTTGTACTGCCTGCATCAGGACCTGAGCTGATACCGGGTCCTGGGGGATCCGGGACCTGATGAATCTTGAGGGGGGCTGCACAGCAAACTATTTTGTAGCCGGAGGTAACTACCTCCTGAATCCACCGGTCTGAGACTTGGCGCCTCCAGACGTGCGCAAAGTGCTGTAGCTCCCCCCCCCCCCCCGGCGGGCGAGGGCACGTGATTGTTTTGTCCTCCGGCGGTGCTGTACTCAGCACGCCCGCCGCAGGCTGTGATAGGGCCAATGTGCCCAGGGGTTTTTGATATGGGCCAATGAGCCCGTGGGCTGGGGTTTTGGGCCATGAGCCCAGGGGAGGTTGGGCTTTCGCCCACCCATTATTGTGCAGCCAATGAGCTGTTGGTTCCTAAGTGCACCAATCACACACACACCTACCCTTGTAGTCTGTCCCTATAAAGGTTCTCCCTGTCAGTTACCAGAGGCCTGTGATAGCGCCTTGTATCTAGTATGGACCTCTGTGTATTTGTGATCTGAATCACCGTTGCCGACCACCGCCTGAACCGACCATTCTTGATCTGAACCACCGTTGCCGACCACCGCCTGAACCGACCATTCTTGAGCCGAACTCCTGTTGCTGACCTCTGCTTAGAAACTTGACCAAGAATTGCCTAATCCTTCTGTACCGCCACGATCTCTGTCTTCCCGTTGTCGACCTCTGGCCTGTCTCTGGACTTCCGCTACTAACGCTCTAGCCATTTGGTTCTCCAGATCTCCTATTAATAAGCTCTCATCCTTTGAGCCATTGAAGTCCTGGGGGTAACCGATCCCGGGCAGGCGTATTCTGCATCCCGGGAAGCGGGCTCCTACAGGTGAAGCTGGCTGCGGAGATTGGGGGTTGAGGGCTTATCTGGAGGGCTGGAGTTACCTTGAGCGTGACACCCGGGAAGTCTACTGTTCCCACTCCTTAAGCACGAGGTTATTGAAATGGGTCTGCTCAGGAAATTCCAATCGAGCCTTAGCAGTATGGAATAGCTCACCCCTTTGCCTGGGAGCCGCAACAGATGGACAAAACCTCAAAAATCTGAAGCAGTAGCTTATCAGTATCATCCGGGTTCCAGTGATCAGAACCAGAATCGTCATGACCCCTAGACTTCTCATCAGATGACTCTGAGTCAGAGAGCAGCTCCCCTTCGTCCGAAAGGGTATGGTCATATAGATGCGTAAACTCATCAGACTCCGTAGGGAAAGGAACAGAGTCAGGGATTATGTGCCGCTTTTTTGCGGTGGCCTTGCGTGCTAGAGTACTAGCAAGCAATTTTTCAACGCTGGCCAGTCTAGTAGCCACATCAGGATGAGAATCCCCGCTTGTATTAGACTCAGGCTTGGGGAGGATAGGTGAAGTGAGGCGAGGTGCAGACCCAGCCCCAGGAGGGGCGGGAAGTACCATTAGCGCCTGCTGTGCACAAGGGATGCAGACCCGAGCATTGTCACCGTTGATAGATGAGACCCCACAAGCTACACACAGCCGGGCTTGTCCCGAGGGAACCCCGTTCACAATATCCTGGGATGCCTCCATATGGTGATTAATGGGCACAATAGGCCAGTAGGGATTGACGCTATAAGCTACCCTGGATGCCCCAATGAACCGCAGGGAAGTGGGAGTAATTATACTAGGTCCAACTGGCAATTACACCGGGACGGGAGAAGCCACTGGATTCGACCGTCTGAAAGACATAATGGGAATAGGGATGTCAGAGCCATGCGCAGTAAGCAAGAAAAATGAAAATCGCCAGCGAGGGCACTCACAGATCGAAGGAGGAGGAGGACAGTTACCGCGCGCACGCGATGAGCATCTAACTGGCGCCAAGCGAACCTCGAAGGGCGGGCCAGAGCGGGCTGTGACGCGGAGCGCGCCAAGCCAGGTCTCCGCCCCCCGAAGAGCGCGAAGCTCTGAAGACAGTAGTCAGCGCAGACAGTAAAGTGAATGACATACTATGGAATTAAAACGGGGATTACTTCCAGATGCGCCCGCCAACGTATACCAATGAAGGCGATAGACAATAAAAACAGCGCGGCTCTGACACCAGGTGTATGAGTCAAGGACAATACTAAGGCCATAACATGTACTGAATACACTAAGACCACCACACACACCCCGCCCCCTTTCTTTCCCCCCGAGCTACGGGGGGAACGAGGGAGGATGGCAACCCTTTGAACAGGGTCCACCGCTACCCGGGGTATGGGGCAATAATGCGGGAGGGGCATCCACAAGAGGCTCACTATCAGCCTAAACCGCCTACCCTTTGGTGGGGGACTGCGGAGGAGCATGGCTCCATGAGCACACGTAGTGCTGCCTACCTTCACCCGACCAGCGCAGCCCAGGCTGGGAGGCACATCACGAAGAGGATGGGTGGGAGTAGCCCAACAGGGCCAGAGGCTGTAATAGCCCCGCTCACCTGCGAGAGAGTGACACATCATGTCTTCGCAGTCAGCACTGCAGAGAAATCTAGGGATTTGTGGGAGGTCCCTGGGTATTTGAAGCGCTGGGAGGAGCCTGTTTTTTTCCATGTCCCTGCAGTGCAGTGCAATCTGGCGGAGGATAACCCAAGTGTAAGTATTATATCTGGAGCAGGACGTACTGTATACTTAGAATATAACCGTTTTATTACTCACAGTAAAATCCTTTTCTTTAACTTCTGTAGCTTGGTAAATTCAGAAATGTCAAAGTGTATGATGAGATGAGACACCGAAGAAAACATTGCCTCCTCTTCATAGCCCATGTTGTGGCAGAGAAATCTTAATTTAAAGCACATAGTAGAGGCCAGAGATGGCTCCAAGGGTGGTGTTCCTTCTGCAAACTCACACCAAGCTTTTTTTAAATGGCTGGTGGTAATACGCACAGAGATTTCAAGATTGCCAGATGACAATTGGCAGGTGGTTTTCTTTTTGGAACGTGCGTGCAACAGGCATGTGGCAGACGGTGATCACAGGGTTGCAGGAGCCGCTGGTAAAGTTGAGTTTACCAGCGACTCCGGGGGTTTCACACAAAGGGCCATGACCCAGGGGCAGGCTAGCAGCTGGCCCTGGTGTGTTTTAGATTCCAGTGCCAGCCCCTCACGGTTTTGTTCGGTTTTAAGTCTAAAATTAAGTGGGTGGTTAAGGGGTTAAAAAGCATTTCAGAAAGCTGCATTTACATGAGACACAGATTTCAGAACTGCAATTAAAAATGAGATTCTCAGGAGGGTTTCATCAATGTTATGTTACAGGAAGATCATTAAAATTTAAGTTTTACAGTGGCAGGACCTTATACCTTCCCAGAATCAAACAGCTGGCTCTTAACACAGCAGATCATGAGAGCTCAGCAGGAAGGTCATTGGCTATTCATGGACTGGCTGGGCCAGTAAATTTGTGGCAGATTTCCAGAACTGGTACAAAGTGATCCTTCAATTTCTACTTAGAAGGTCCCCTGTGCAGCCGGCAAAGCGGAAGCTGTGCTCTACTCGATTCTGGCTGCACAAGACTGCTCGTCAGTTGTTCACCCTACTGTCAGTGCTGCTGGTGGCAGTGGACCCGAGTGCATGTGGTCAGCTTTGCTAGCATTGATTGCGGCCAGCCTGCATGCTGTTACGGCTGATAGTGTAGGCACGCTTTCAGCACTGCTAGCACTGATAGTGGAGGGACGGCAGGCATGCGGTCACCAGTAGAACTGACGCTGGGGGCCCACTCCACATATAGGTGCAAGTATCACTGGCTTATATTCAGGTACCATGCACAGAAACATTATGCCAGTGTGTATTGTCTCTGTGCATGCACTTGGGACGCCACAAATAAGCTATGCATAGTTCAGGTTTTGGTGATTTTATTTTTTTGGGGGTGAAAAACTTTTTCCAGTAACCATGTTGGCCAGTCCAGAGGCTGCTGTCAGTGCTGCTAGTGGAGCATAGATGGTGGAGGGCATACTGCTAACACTGATGGTGGAGGGGCAGCATTATATATATATAATTTTTTTTTTTTTTTTTTTAAACATTTTGATAGATGACTTAGGGTGTGGGTGGGTTAAGGAAACATCAGCCTCTCTGAAGTCTAAAAGGTTTTGGGATGTGAAATCACTCAGCAGCAACTCACACTCTATTGAGTTTTAATATGCTGTCCTGACATCAGAGCAGCTAGTAAAAACTAAATGCAGCTCTGGTTGCCAAGCAGCATCCATTGTGGGACCACCAAAAAGGTGAGGTTCTTACAGCAATCCAAATTGATGTCCCACTGGAGAGAATCAATGCCCGAGATAGTAAAAAGCCCAGATGGTTCTCCTTTCATAATGCACCACAACAGGTTTTGTACTTGTTCAATGCATACCATTCTTAATATAGATAAAAATAAGAGGGCTCAGGTGAAAAGGATAAAACAAAAACCCAAAGCCACTGAGCCCACTCATTGAGGGTTTGGGACTCTTAAATATTATGGTCTGATCTGATCAGCCACATCTCCTGCTTCAAAAGTAACTGCATGTGCTACTATAAGATAATCATTAGAAGAGCCACTAGACCAAAAGAAACGTGGACCAACAAAAATACAATTCTGTGAAATACTCACCTGTAGAATTGATATTATTTGTATACAGTACGTCCTGCTGCAGATATAGTACTTACACTTGGGTTATCCTCCGCCAGATGGCGCTGCACTGCAGAGACATGCAAGACAGGCTCCTCCCGGCCCTCAAATACCCAGGGACCTCCCACAAATCCCCAGCATTGAAAAGCAGTGAACAAGAAGCCGGGAGAATTAACCACCAAAAAACTGGTAACTATAACAATGGTAACAATCACCATACAGGGGATCCAGAAAAATGCAAAAGCCAGAGTGGGGTGGAGCAGGACATACTGTATACAAATAATATCAATTCTACAGGTGAGTATTTCACAGAATTGAATTATTCTTAGTATACAGTACGTCCTGCTCCAGCTATAGTACTTACACTTGGGACATCCAATAGCAATGTCCATAAAGTAGGGTGGGATCCCCAACAAAAAAAAACGACAACAGCAGACAGTTTAAAACCACTGTCACCTGCATAACCATACGGCCAAGACAGCATGAGCTGAGGCCCTAACATCAACCTTGTAAAACTTGCAAAGGTATGAACAGAAGCCTGGTGCTGAAATGCCCAAGAGGCATCAAAGCACGAGTAGAATAAGAATCAAAGCGAAAAGGAAGAATCTTCCCCTTGTTGGAAAAGGCCTGAGTAACAGCCTGACGAATCCAATCGCTAACAGTAGACTTGGCGGAAGCCAAAAAACCCTTTCCTAGAACCAGAAGGGACATTCCATTCAAGTAATAATCAGGGCCAAAGCCGCCCAACTCCCCGAGAGCAGACGAGAACGGGCACATTCAGGATGTAGTGACCATAGGCCCAAAGGAACATCAGTTCTCCTAAAGGACACAGTGACTACCAAGGAAAAAAACTTCCAACACCTGTTCAAGGAATGCAGAACCCTTTCCTCAGCGTTGCTAGGAATAAGGCCCAGAAGGAAGAAATATCTTGACTCAATGAACGTAAGACACCACCTGAGGCAGAAAGTCCAGCTTCAGGCGGAACACCACCTTATCCTGGTGTAACTCAAAGAATGGGGGCTAGGTAGACAGAACCACCCGCCAAACACACAACCTTGAAGGTGAGAACAGCCAGACAGCATCCTGAATAGGATCAAAAGGGAAAAACCCAGCAAAGCAAACAGAATCAAATTCAAATCCCAACAGGGACCATAGGATTACATGGGGGACGCACACGAGTACCCCCTGAAAGAAGTCTTAACCAAGGAAGACTGAACAAAAGACTTCCAAGGCAAGGTGGACAGGGCAGAACCTGACCCATCAGAGTACTGAGTTGGAGACCAACTCCAACTCATGCTGTAACAACTCTAGAACCCTGGGAACCGAGAACGCCCGACAGGGAAGAGACCTAGACTCACACCAATCAACATGGGTAAACCATACCCTATAACAGATGGAAGAAGGAGAAGCAGTTTGTATCTAGTCTTCCCCTAGTCTCAATCACCGAGGCAGATAAGCCTGTCTCCAACAAGATGGATGTTTCAGCAGTCAGGCCGTCTAGGCCAGAGTCTGTAGATTGGGGTGACGTAAAGGGGCCCTGAGTGAGTAAAGCTGGCACTCCTGGCAGAACGTACAGAACTACTGTCCTCAGTACAACATCTACAAACCACACTCTACTAGGCCACCGGGGACCCCTTCCAGAGCAATCTTGCGCAGAACCCTTCCTAGCAGAGGGAATGGAGAAAGGACATACAGAACAAAATGTCCAAACATAACGTTACCAAGGCATCCTGACCACGGCCAGAGGATCCTGGGACAGGGAAACAAGGGCCGAGAGCTTGGGAAAGTGACTGAACAAAAAACGATCCACAACTGGGTGGACCCCATAGTGATACAGGGATTAGCACATCCTGTCGCAGAGGGACCCCACCAGAGCGAATACCACTGATATGCAGGGAACATTGTCCTCCACCCAGATTAGTATCATAGACACTTCCTGGAGGACCCTCCTGCTCCAGGTCCCTTCCAGAGGATTAATGTAGGCCACTGTCGTCAGACAGACCGAGCGCCCCCGAACGGGCAGGCCCTGAGGAGCAGTCAAACAAGATAGAATCAACCTGAACGCTCACTGTTTCAAACATTGATAGGCATATGGACCCTCTAAAGGCCCCACCTCCCCCAGAACCGCAGGGAGTTTCAGAAGAAAATCCCCCCTGTAACCTGATAGATTGGCATCCATGGTGACCGTTTCCAGACAGGATCCTTGAGTTCATCCACTCAAAGAGGGACTCCTCACCAGTGGGGAAGGCACATAGGCCCCGCTCCAGGGATGCTGAATCCCCGTCCTGTACTAACAATAGAAGTTGTAGAAGGGCCCAAGGGGAACTGAGCATAAGGGATCTCTACTGAGCAAGCCACCAACGGGCACACCAGCAGCCCTGCCTGGCGAAGGGACGGGGACAGCAATGAGGGACTAAGCCCATGCGACCAGATTGTCCACTTTATTGCTGAGGAAGGAAGGTTCTCGCCTGAACCGAATCCAGATTCATTCCAAGTAATGGAGTTACCAATCAAGGGGACAATGAGGACTTGGGGTGATTGATCACCCATCCAAATGACTCCCAGGGGACACCACCAGCCAAGAAAACCAACTTAGCCTGACGTAGAGACTGGGAAGTGAAAAAGGACATCCAGGCAGGTCATAGTGCGGACGCCCCTTGGTCTCAGAGATATCACCCCCGTCAGCACCTTGGTGAGTACTCTGGGAGCTGAAGAGAGGCCAGGTAACAAGGCCACAGGTTAGCAGTGTTGGAGCTTCCAACACGAACCTGAAGAACCTCGGTGTCCAGAAGACACAGGGAAGTGAACAGAAGCATCTTTGAGCTCCACAGACAGCAAGAAGCCCCCTGAGCGCAAGGCGCTGATGGCCCATCTCAGAGTTTCCATGCAGAAAACTGCCTGTAATTGGAGAATTGCCGAGAACCTGTGAATCCAGAATGTGCCAGACTGACGCATCCTTTTGGGGGACTGTGGAAAGGTTGGTGTAGCGTCCCCTGCCTCTGCCTGTTAAGGGGCAATCTGCAAGTGACCCTCAGACCCCGCAGGCCTTGCATGGCCTGTGCCAGCGCCTGAACAGAGGCAGGGACCAGGAGTACTCGGTACCTGATAATCTTGGGGAAGGCCACGCAGCAAAACTCTTGTATCCAGAGGACACTACCTCCTGAATCCACCAGTATGAGGCGTAATGCCTCCTGACAAGAGCAAAGCGCCGCAGCCATCCCCTCACCCAGACGGGCGAGGGCGCCCCATCATGCTTGAGGGGGTTTGGTGGAAGATTTAGGCTTAGCCCCGCCGGAGGGGCCAGAGCGCTGTCTGCTGCTCCCGGGGCAGGAGTCTGCGCGAGCCCCCAGGAAGGACACCCCTGGTTCTTGTTTAACACTATGGTAGGGAGGGGGAGGGGTGCCCCTGCCCCGAGGCGGCCGCCTGCGTTGGGGTGTTTTGCCCTTTTACCAAACAGGTCCAGACGGGCCCCCAAACAGGCGTTGCCCTCTAAAGGGAAGCCCAGTAAGTCTTTAGTAGCATCGTCAGCACCCCTCAGCCAAACCAAGCGACGTATAGTCACCACAAGGGCAGAGGTCCTTGCACACATTCTAATGGTGTCATCCAGCGCTAATAGGATCAATTTTACAAACACATCACAACTGGAGAGTGCATTAAACACTTCCCAGGGGAGATCCTGAGGGTGATGCTCAAGCATCTTTCTGATGAGGGTTCTAGCAGCCACTGCAGTAATAGCCGCGGCACAGACCGGGCGCAGTGCCGTCCCTGCACAAGAAAAGGCGTGGGAGGCCAGCAGATCAATGCGCTGGTCCTCAGCATCCCGAAGGGTACTATAAGCAGGGGTTGTAATAAAGGGGGGGTTAGGAACCCCCATGTTCGGGGCATCCACCACGGGGGGTGATGACCAACAATTAATCACATCAGGGGGAAAAAGGTATTTCCTATACCAGTCCCCTGGAAGTTTACTGGGGCATTCCCATTCCTTGAGCACGAGAGCATGGAAATGAGCCTGCTCTAGAAATTCCAAGCGTGCTGTCGCTGTATGGAAACGCTCCCCTCTCGGCTTGGGGGCCTCACCAGGGAGAGAGATAGACAGAACCTTAAAGACCTTAATCAACAGATCGTCAGTGTCACACTGGGCCCAGTATTCAGGGCCAGAATCGTCATGACTCCTCGGCCTCTCATCAGATGAGCCTGAGTCAGAGAGCAGCTCTCCATCAGAAGGGGTATAGTCACACGGAGTAGTAAACTCCTCAGTTCCCATAGGAAAAACAGTCACATGAGGCGTCAAGTGCCGCTTCTTACCAGGGCCCTTGCGCTCTGACAACCTCGCAATAATCTGTTCAGCCGTAGGCAGTCTGGAAGACCCAACAGGCTGCAAATCCCCACTTGTATGCGACTCAGCAGGAGTGAGATTTAAGCATGGGGAAATATGTGAATTGAAACGAGGTGCCGCCACTGGCAAGCCTGATTGCAGGGCCAGTGCTTGCTCGGCACAGAGTCCGCAGACCCGTGCCCTGTCAGCATCAGCATGGAGTTGTCCACATGCTACACACAGCCGGTCGTGTCCCAGAGGGACCCCGGTCACATAATTCTGAGATGCCTCCATATGGTGATTATTTAGGCACAATATGCCAGTAGGGATTTACGCTATAGGCCACCCTGGATGCCCCAAAGACCCGCTAGGGAAGTGGGAGAATTTTACAAGGCCCGCTATAAATTACACCGGGCCGGGAGAAGCCAATGGTGTTCACTAGTCTGAAAGACACAATGGGAATAAGGGGTGTCAGAAACATGCGCAGTAAGCAAGAAGTATAAAAATCAACCGCGAGGGCACTTACAGACCAAGTAAGGAGGAGGAGGAGGACCGTTACCACGCGCGCGAATACCATCAAAATGGCACCAAGCGAACCTCGAAGGGCGGGCCAGAGTGTCACGTGACGCGGAGCGCGCCAAGCCAGGTCTTCACCCCCTCGAAGAGCGCGAAACTCTGACAGTAGTCAACTTGTCAAGAGGAGCGAAGTGTATGACACACTTAGAATAGATGATTTGCCAATGAAGACGCCACAGCATCTGAGGCGACGCCCCCACCCGGCGCAGCACATCCAATAAAGAAGAGACGCCTGCGGTGGTGGCAGATACACAATAAAAAGGCAAACAGCGCGGTTCTGACACCAGGTATATAAGTCAGGACAATACTAAGGCCATAAGCGTGTAAACCAAATACACTGAGACCACCACACCCCTCCCCTGAGCTACGGGGGGAACGAGGGAGGATGGCGACCCTTTGTACAGGGCCCACCACTACACGGGGCATGGGGCAATCGTGCGGGAGGGGCATCCCCTAGAGGCTCACCAGCAGCCTAAACCACCTACCCTTTGGTGGGGGACTGCGGTGGAGCATGGCTCCATGAGCACGCATGGTGCTGCCTACCTTCATCCGACCAGCGCAGCCCAGGCTGGGAGGCACATCACAGGGAGGACGGGTGGGAATAGTCCAACAGGGCCGCAGGCTTTGATAGCCCCGCTCACCTGCGAGAGATACTTCATGTCTTCGCAGTCGGCACTGCAGAGAAATCTGGGGATTTGTGGGAGGTCCCTGGGTATTTGAGGGCCAGGAGGAGCCTGTTTTGCATGTCTCTGCAGTGCAGCGCCATCTGGCGGAGGATAACCCAAGTGCAAGCACTATATCTGGAGCAGGACGTACTGTATACTAAGAATATGGGACACAGCCTCCTCTGGTTCTATAAACGTGATAACACAAGAAGCAGCATATAGTATTAATGCGTTAGTTTTGTGTCTAATCCCAAACAGCAAGGGCAATTATCAGGATATTGCTTTACCAGGTGCAATTCTGATGGAGACACCCAGCATTTATGGTGGGCATAGTCTTTTGTAGTAAAATCTTTCATATAACTATACGAAAAGATCCCTAGGTGTTGCTCTTTGAACCCCAATGGAGTCAAAAATACAACTCTGAAGCACTCACCTGTAGAGTTGATATTATACGCATACAGCACGTCCTGCTCCCGAATAGTCATAACATGTGGGTAGTCCTCCGCCTCCGGCGCCGTGCACTGCAGACATGTAAAAAACAAGCTCCTTCCGGCCCTATATATACACCACGGGACCTCCCACAAATCCCCAGCATTGAAAAGCAGTGAGAAGAGAAGCCAGGAGGAACCAACTACCCAGAATAACTGGTAGCAATATCTTAATGATAATAATCACCATACAGGGGATCCAGAATTAGTGAAACCAGGGTGGGGTGGAGCAGGACGTGCTGTATGCATATAATATCAACTCTACAGGTGAGTACTTCACAGAGTTTTATTATTCTAAGCATACAGCACGTCCTGCTCCCGAATAGTCATAACATGTAGGACATCCAATAGCATTGTCCATAAGCAGGGTGGGATCCCCAGAAAAGGCAAGGCACAGTGGACAGGAAAGGCGCTGTCACCTGCAAAACTTGCAACAGGCATGACATGAGCAGAGGCTCCAACGTCAGTCTCATAACAGAACCAAGAAGGTATGAACAGAGACAGGCCATAAGTCAAGTAATTGAACTAACAGAGAAAAAACCTTGGTGCTGAAGGGCCAGTGATACCCAAGCACCCATGATAACAGAGTAAACAGTAAAGGGGAAGAAACGCTCCCCTGAAGGAACATAGGTCAGTGTAGTGACCCAACCAGCTCACAGGCAAGGAAGCTTTGTGGCAACTCTTGTAACACCCCCAAAGGGAACAAAAACAGGTCACCCGACCAAGGCAGCAATACAGAGCCCTAGTTATCAGGAAGCCAAGGCTTCCTCAAGATCAGGGAGCATCCAGAAGGATCAGTCAAAAGGCGCATACCGAAGGAGGCGCCCGCAGACTCCAAGAACAGCAGTCCCCCCTAAAGGCCAAGAAGGCCGGCATGGGGAGAAGTGCAAAACCTGTAGAGGGATGTAGGCCCTCATATTAGTATAAACAATGATCAGCCATGGCTAGAGTAAAGAACTGAATCAAGGGTCCAACAGACCACCTGAACCGGAAGCCCAGCGTAAGGGGAACACCCCCAGGCATGGGGTGCCAGTAGCCGTATCCATCTGTATAAGTATATATGTGTATATATCGCGTCAGGGAATAATTAACCAGAACCATCGTCTCGGGCACATGTCTGACGGAGTCAGGAGGCCCCAGAAGAGTGGGCTGGCCTACGGGGCAGCTGAGACCGCATCCAGGCAGGGTCCCCAGGAAGTCCGCAGGGTAACAGAATGAAAAAATTGATCCCCACAGGGACTTATGGAACTACTGGGGAGGTGCAGCTAAGCAATCCCAAATAGAATACTCTACAAGGGTGACAGAACCAGACTCCTGCAGGAAGGCCAAGACAGACCTACGCCATCAGAGTCCCCAGATGGGGAGCCAACCCCAATTTATGCTGTAATGACTATAAAGGCCCTGGGAACCGATAACGTCTCACAGGGAAGAGACTAAGGCCCATGCCAGTCAATATGGGATACCACCAAGCCATTATAGGCGGAGTAAGGGGAAGCTGGGGAGCTAGCTCCCAAACCCCCTCTCATACTAAATCACCCAGAAGATGAGGCCCGCCCCCAAGGGGCGATTAGCAGTCAATCCCCAGACAGGAGACCTTTGATTGGAAACAGGAAGAGACCTGATAAGGGCTGAACCGCACCCCAACAGATATCACAATTCAGCAGCCTTCAGCAGAGGCAGCTGCGAACCATTACTCCCAGGGCCGCCTAGGCCATAGATCGCATGGGACTCACTATCCGGCCAGCCGTGCACAGAACCCAAAGGTTGATGAAAAGAAGGCATATGAAATAACAAGGCTATGCCTAAATACTCAGGCCCACTGACCGGAGTCAGAATATCCTGGGACAGTAGGGAGAAGGGCAGAGGCCCTGTGTCAGGAGGGAGACCCCTCAGAGCCACGCTAGGCTCCCTGGGCAACCCAGGATAGCATAACCTGCCGCTAAGGGCATCCATAGAAGCGAATACCGCTGAGAAGCAGGGGGGGGTAGAACCCCACCCAGGCCAGGAACAGGGACCC
Source organism: Gastrophryne carolinensis (assembly GCA_027917425.1). Classification (NCBI taxonomy): domain Eukaryota; kingdom Metazoa; phylum Chordata; class Amphibia; order Anura; family Microhylidae; genus Gastrophryne; species Gastrophryne carolinensis. The sequence continues at coordinate 306,113,216 of CM051236.1, read as the reverse complement.
TCCAGGAGGTAGCAACCTGTCACAATCTTTAAACCAGCATTAAAAACATGCCATCGTCTTTCAACAGACCAGGAGTCCCCCCATAAACCGACCGGTCCTGAAGGAGGGGAAGGCCCACCATATAGAGAGTCAAAAGGGGGCCACCGTTTCAACAAGCTCAGCAGGTAGGATGGACCCTCTAAGGGGCCCAACCTAGAACCACGGGGGTCGTGGAAGAGATTTACCTTTCCCTTGCCAAACCCGCGAGACTTGGTACCCAGGGTGACCATACTCTAGGAGATGCTGGTAAGGAAGGGGAGTGCCCCCCTGACAGGACCCTTGCATATGGGAAGCTCCAGGGGAACCACCTTACCAAGAAGGCATGAGTACAGACCAAGCACCGGGGTGCTGGGACAAATGTAGGTTTAGTAACCTACTGCGCCGAAGAGCCCGAGGGCCCGGCGTATAAATTACATCATCTTGATGTGCCACCAACAGGCCCACCAGCTGCCAACCCGACCTGGTGAAGGCAAGGCGCCAGTAAGGGGGGGCAGAGCCCCATAACCAGGGGTCCCCTAATGCCAGAGAAGAAGGCAGCAAGCCTGAACCGATTTCCCAGGGACGGGGGATAGTGGATAAGTGACCGTGAGGGGATGAGTGTTCAAGCAACCATCCAGTAGCTTCCGGGGGACACTGTCGGCCAACAGACCCACTCCGTCTGATGCAAAGGCTGGGGAGTAAGGGAGACGACCCAGTAGGTCCCAAGGCATAAGCCCCACCTCAGGCGTGTCCCCAGACACGCCAGGCTAGTAGCCTGGGCCGAAAGAAAGGCCCCAATAGTGCCTCCAGCTGCAGGGTTGATCCTGTGACACTGACTAGAAATAGTCTTAGGCGTCCAGCTGACCCCAGATAAACTAAGAAGAGCTAGATCTTCGTAATAGGCCGAACCCCCCCCCCCCCCCGCGCAGGGGACCAGTGACCCAAGACAGTTGTCATATATGGGCTACTTGCGAATGGTAGAATTGCTAAGCCTGTCATAGGCCAACGGGGTCCAGACTACCTCATACTGATGAGGGGGGAGGATGGAAAAATTATATACAGAGGCCATGGTCCCATACCGTTAAGGCGATTAACAAGCGCGTCCAACACTGCAGGCCCAGTCCGGCCTGCGCCAGTTTCAGAAGGGAGAGCAGGGCCTAAAAACACCCTGACAAAAACTGAGGGGGGACCGCCTAGCGAGAACCCATCCTGAGCCCAGGTGGGTTACATCCCAGAGCCACCAGAAGGAGAAGGCATATTCCTGGATGTGAGACAGCTGTGCAGTCGCCCCCTCACCCAGACGGGCAAGGGCGTCCCTTCATGCTTGCGAGGTTTTGGCAGATTTGGGCTTGGTCCTGCCAGAAGGCCCAGGGCGCTGCCTGCCCGCACCATGTTTGAAATACTCGCCGAACAGCTGGAAACACACCTCAGATTCACGTTTGACACTAACGTAGGGAGGTGGAGGGGTGACCCTGCCTCGTGGAGGCCGGAGCGGCCTTCTGCGGGAGGGTGCTATAGCCCTTTTGCCAAAAAAGTCCAAGCGGGCACCGAATAACTGCCGTCCTCTGAATGGGAGGCAAGTGAGAGCCTTTTTTGTAGCTCCATCGGTGCCCCACTGTCACAGCCAGACCAGGCGGCAAATGGCTACCGCAAGTGCTGAACTCCTAGCACACATCTTAATGGTGTCATCCAGTGCCGATAGAATAAACTTCAAAGGCTTCGCAGTCTGATAGCGCACTAAACACCCCCCAAGGGAGGTCCTCAGGGGGGTGATCCAGTAACTTTCTGACAAGAGTCCTGGCGGCCACCGCAGTGATGGCCGCGGCACAAACCGGGCGCAGGGCCGTCCCAGCACACGAGAAGGCGTGTGAGGCCAGTCTGTCAATGCGCCGGTCCTCAGCATCCCGAAGGGTACGGTAAAAGGGGGCAGTCATAAAAGGGGGGTTTGTGACCCCTATAACCGGCGCGTCCACCACCAGGGGAGCTGACTATAAATTGACATCAGGGGGAAAAGGGTACTTCCATTCCCAGACCCTTGGGATCCCTTTAAGCTTACCAGGCGATTCCCATTCCTGGGATATGATATTTTGGAAATGTTCCTGTTCTAGGAACTCCAAGTGCGGCGGCGCTGTATGGAAACTCTCCCTTTTAGGCTTGGGGATCTCCCCAGGTGGAGAGATTGACAAGACCTCAAAAATCTTGATCAGGGTTTCATCCGTGTCACACAGGCCCCAGGAGCCAGGCTAGGATTCCTCACGGCCCGCGGGCATCCCATGGGAGGAGCCCGAGTCTGAGAATAGCTCACCTTCCTCAGAAGGGTCAGGGTCCTGCATATCAGCAGAATCATCGGTATCGTCAGGAACCGGAGAGCCTGGAGGCGTCAGGGACCGCTTTTTCCCAGGGCCCATACGCTCGGCCAATCCAGAAAGCACCTGCTCCGCCGTGGGCAACGCTCGCGGCACCTCTTGTAGGTCATCCCCGCTGGAGTGGGACTCATCATGAGTGATGTTTGGGAGCGGGGAGACGGGGTGAGGAAGGGAGGATCCTCTGTTAACAATGCCTGTGCTGCACACTGTCCGCAGACCTGTGCCCTGTCAGCCTCAGCCAGGGGCTGGCCACACACTGCACACAGCCGGTCACGTCCCGGAGGGACCCCGGTTCCATAATTCTGAAATGCCTCCATATGGTGATTTTTATGCAGTAGAACGCAGGGAATTATGCAATAAGCAACCCTGGATGCCCCAAAACCCGCTAGTAATGTGGGAGGATTTGTAAAGAGGACCCGTTGTAATATATGTTAGGCCGGGGCCGGTAACGAAGTCTTGGCTTCTGAAAGACATAATGGGACAAGGGGAGTGGAGTCAGTGCCATGCTCCGTTTGAAAAACCTAGAAACCATACCGCCCCGGAGGGCACTTACATGACCGAGGGAGGAGACGAGCCACACCACGCGCGCGAAGATAGAGAAAATGGCGCCAGCGAACCTCGAGGGGAGGGCCAGGCTGTGACGCAAGACGCGTCATGACGAGTCTCCGCCTCCCCCAAAGAGCGCGAAGCTCCAACCGACAGGAAGTGCAGCAGCGGAGAATAAGTAACATCTAATGCTGACACGCCGGAATGAATCTGCCGAGGCAGACTGATCGTGAGGAAAGACAGCTCGCACTGTACAGTGATGCGCGACACTGACCCCCTGATTAAAGAACAAGGTCTAATGGTGGATAGACACTAGGGCTGCCACCCCCCCCTTTCTTCCCCCCCCCCCACCCGAGTTACGGGAGGGAGAGAGGGGAGAAGCTGACGGTGTCCATGGACTGAGTCTATGAGGGGCAAGGGCAAAATACAGGAGGGGCATCCTCTAGAGGCTCACCATCGGCCTGACCGCCTACCCTATGGAGGGAGATTGCGGTGGAGCATGGCTCCATTCAGCACACCAGGTGCTACCTACCTTCACCCGACCCGCGCAGCCTAGGCTGGGAGGCATATTTCTTCTGAAGAGGAAAAGTGGAAATAGCCCACAGGACCTTGGGCCGTAAGGCCCGCTCGCCTGCGAGAGCGTGATACTTCATGTCTTCGCAGGTCCAGCACTGCAGAGAAATCTGGGGGATTTGTGGGAGGTCCCTCGGTATATGTAGGGCCGGGAGGAGCTTGTTTTCTACATGTCTGCAGTGCATGGCGCCGGAGGACTACCCACATGTTATGACTATTCGGGAGCAGGACGTGCTGTATGCTTAGAATATTTAAAGTGTTCCCACACCTGTTTTCTAATGAATGGGTGACAGGCTTTGGGGTAAGCATCCAGATTGCTGGATTCCCTCAGCACAATGACCATTCCCACAACACCCTGAAATCTTTACCTTCACCTTGATCAAAATGCTGTTCTCCGATTGGCCACTGGCCTTGACAGACAGCTGGGAAAGACCGCCCAGGCACAATGGGAGTATTGCTGGATCCCCCCCAGCCCGTCACAGTGCCACCGACAGCCATTCATTAGAAAACGGGTGTGGGACCGCTTTCAAGTTAATGGGTTTTGTGCAGTTGGCAGTATTAAAAGAGCTTTGCACAGCTGGAAATAAAACTCCCTTGCCCCATCTGGATGCATGATACTGGAACAGTCAGAACTTACAATTTCTCCTGCACCCACGCAAAGCTGAAAAGCTGTCTCATTTTGGAGCTTCCTTTCCCAGCCATGCTGCTGCCTATATTCAGCTGCCATAACTCACACAGTGGCAGAAATACCAGTAGCACTCCCTCTTTTGAGGCAGCCTGCAGCTCAATAGGATGTTATTTTGGGTGTAAAATTTACAATGGTTCCTTCAAAGGGTGTGGCTCCAGTTTAAAGTGGACCAACCCCAGTTTAGTCCTTGCCCCAGTGCACCCCAATCCAGAATACCCCAGGTCACCCAGTATAACTCGCCTTTCTCCAGTCCTATGGCACACGGATCAGCTCACGTCCACTCATCTAAGACTACGCTGGCAGCATCCCTGCTACTCTCAAACAGGGAGCGTGCTCGAGCTGGCCATTCACTAGTGCCTGGCATGGGCCCTGCTGAAGGTATAGCAGGCAGCAACTGTGCTGTTGGATTGCGGGGGGAGATGGTAAATTTCCTGGGTGTTTTCATACAGTGGGGAATCCTGAGTATGGATGCACCGGTGAGGGGTGGTTCTGGCAAAAATCAGGCAGCCCTGGAATCTTAAATTTCAGGGCTGTCAACCATGGGTTTTGGTCCACTTTAAGGCACGTTATGGTCTTGGCCAACTGGACAGTATTGGAATTAATCAGTTGCCCAGATCTGTACCACCGTTGTGACCAGGTATTCTTTTCGTGTTTGCTAGCACCTCTTCACACCATTCACTGGAACGGAAAAGGCACATCAGGCACTGCATCAGCACAATGGCGGAAGCAAGCCAGGACTATCAAAAACTGCAGCATATACAGAGCAAGTTGTTGGAAGTGAACAGAAGGGGGAATCAGATTTAATGTTCTGCCTAGACAGCTACTTATAACATAACCCCCATTAAAAAGAAATGCTAGTTTAGTTTTTGGCCCTAACAGAATCATCTCTGGGTTAAATAATTACCTAAGGGGCATACTATGCCAGGATGTCCTGTAGTATGAAACTACCCACTGTTCAGCATATACTCATCTGTTACATTATCTCACAGCTCTGCATTGCCACACATACCTTGCTGTTGGTTCCATGGCACATGCCTGGCAGCATCCCCTAGCTGAGATAGGCACCTGTGCTAGGCCTACCAGAATGGCTGGTGCAGGCACACATGACAGGGAGCAGTCAGCAGGAAGGTCTACCATTCTCTGTGCAGTTTACACAATTTTTAATGACATTCATGCTTATGCAAATCCTAATTAATATGCACAGGCGACCAAAAACCAAGACCCCCCCAAATCCCTACTTTTAAACTGCTTTAAGCCTATAGCACTGGCACTCTCCCTCTTTGTGGGCCATACTAATCTGGGGATGCTCAAAGTGTGAAAATTCAGGGAATACCTTCTCTTTTCACTAAAACAAAAGCTAAAGAAAAACGTGTGAGTGGAGGCAAGGCATGTTCTCCAGTCAGAACTTGGAGATACTGTTAGATTTGTTTTCACAAATACAGTACCGCAAAGATGTGGTTTTACACCAATCACACACCTTCTCCACTCAATTAAAGTACTTTTTCACCCCAAAAAAAAGGCTATACTTGGTCTGCATTAGAGAAAAGACATCGCTGGATGCAGGGTCCTCGCCACCCAACACCATAGACAGGGCTGCCGCTCTGCTCTCATGTCAGTATCTGCCCGACTTCCAATGTGTACTCCCACCATCAGTCACGATGAGCTGCCACACCCCCCCCCCCTCTAGTCATGCCAATGGAGGGGGCATGGCAACTCACCATGACCAATTGCAGGGGCATCACCGTATCAGAGGAAGTCAGGCAGATACTAGTGACATGGGAGCAGAGCAGTGCTGCCTATGGTGCCAGGAAGTGAGGGACCTGGATCCAGCATTTCAGGTAAGCGCTGCAGCCCCGCACTAGGAGTGAGTCTGCGTGGGAGAAAAGGTGATTTTTTTCTGAGTGAAATTATGCTTTAAAGGTCATCACTTACCAATTTAAAATGTCATTTTTTGTGTAATTACCAGAACTGTTTCTCCAGAAACCATTAATATTCTTTGAAGCAGTTCAGTGATCAATGCAAAGTGGAGGACCATGTAGCCCCAGTGTGGTTTTAGTCACTGGCTATGTGTAAAGAAAAGACATGCTCTGAGAAAATAGATTTATTTTTTTTTTGCAGTTCACACCCCCATCAGAGTGGTAATAACACTGAACATTTCCCCTTAGAACAAAAATGGGCAATTCAAAGATATCCTGCTTACAGAACATTACAAGCAAAAATCAAAGTTTTACTTCCCATCTGCATTTTAACTTAAAAGTCTTACATTGTAAAAGTTGAAAAATAAAAATAGGCACATCATCAACAGAAGAAATGGTTATCCTGGACTGGCGGATGCCATTTTGTTTTCACATATATGCAACATGGACACAGCCTAACCATAAACAGTTAAATGTGTGCTCAGATTCCAGGAATGAGCTGAGCACGTAGCTACAAGAATGAAGTCACCATTGTCAGGCACTCTTCACATTGGAGAACACGGTCTAAATTTGGTCAGGACTGTAGTGCTTTATATTTTCTATGTTGGCAGAACACTTTCATTTTCTCACTTACTAGGCGACCCCAATGGCATTTCCTCACAATTAATAAATCCTGTGTGCCGATGAGGTGTAGGAACAAACATCCTCATCCCTGGAAACCTTTTAAAGGCATAGTATATAACTCAGAGCAAGACCAGTGTCTGGTGACACAATCGCTAACAGTTATGGGTGGAGCACATAATACTGCAGCATCGCAAAACCAATGCCATCATTATCACAGGCGGAGAAAGACTTTACAAGCTGGGACAGGCCAGGCGTTACCTGTAAGAGCACAACTTAAAAATAGAAAGGCTAACGCTGCAGTATGAAGTGCAATTATGTTGGTTACATGCAGTAATAAGCCTTCAAAAATGACATTTCAATCTCAGAAAGCACACTGCAAACTTCTACCCTTCATGAACATACTGGGGATGAAACTTGGGGAGATTTAGAGACTGCAGAGAAGCAAAATAAAAAAACCTCCCCACAAATAGCAAGAAGTTTATTTAGTGCTTAAATTAATATAAACCCTTAAGAGTAAATCAGAAAATACTACTTCCTTGATACAGTCCAACACTGGAAGCATAGGGCATCCAAAATCTGGCTCCCAGGGATACAGATAGAATGTGAAAGACTTTACTAGAAACCATGTTACTCCATGTTACTCCCATCGACCAACCAAGATCACCAGACTGGCACATATTGAGGCCCTGTCCAACCAGCAAAATGAATGGATGGTAGCAGTCGAAGTAGAAGTGGCAAGTATACTTAGGCCAGGTCTTGGGCTAGCAGGATTGAAATGCACAGGGAGGGCATCCTGAGTAAAGTAGGGCCCCCCAACCCTCTCCTGGAGAGCCACCAATAGGTCAGGTTTTCCTAGATCTCCACACAGATGAAGCAATTCATGCAGCAAAGTTAAAAACAGCAGCTATGTGGAGATCCACAAGATAGGATCTGTTGGTGGAACACTGCTTTAATGCAGATGGTCAAATGCACAACAGGAGTAGATACTCGCGGATGTGCCTCCTGCAGCTAGTAAATGAGAGAGCATGCCAGCAGAGACCTCACATTGACAGCAGCTGGCCTGCCTTGGTGCATGTCTGACATTGCTTTTATGGATCACTTCAAGTCTTTCTAGGCAAAATATTCTTCACCACAGCTACTTTACCAAAATGGGTAGTCAGACAGGGGTGGGAGTTCGCTCCTAACACAACCCATTTTCTGACCACTTCCTAGGATAAGCACAACAAGGAAGATGCTTGACCAAGAAAGGAAGGTGCAGAGGCAGTAGAAGGCTTCAGTGTATGACCAAGCAGACAACCTATTTAGGGATGAATAGGCTGGCCAGTAGGAGAGAGGACATGTCTGCACATTTAGTGGGGTAGTGCCAAATTCGGGAAAGTGAAAAGCAGAATTAGTGCCTAGGAGGTTTATGTACACGCAGTTTTTGTTCATAAACCTTCTACGCCATCACCAAATCTGCCTCTTTGAAGTTCCTTCAACCTTGTTTGAAACATCCTATGATTATTTAGTTCTTGTTTAGCCATCTTCTACATATGCTGTGCAATAAAGGATTTGATTTTAAAGTAGACCAAAACCCAGGATGCCCCACTGTGTGAAACACCCCAGATCACACGAAGAAACTCACCTCTTCGCCACATGCACGGCCACTCATCCAATCAGCACGCTCTGAGCCCTTGACGGCACACCATCTAAGACAGCGTCTAAGGCCAGCAGCTCAGAGTTCACAAATGGCTGGTATGAGCACACATTCTGCTAAAGGGATAGTGAGGATGCGGTCATGGCCCACGCTGTTGGACCGCGAAGTAAGCTAAGTGAACAGGGCAACCTTGGGTGTCACAGCAGGGCATCCCGATTTTGGATGCCCTGGGGGGGGAGGAATCGATCCGTCTTGGAATCTTAGCTGGGTTTTGGTCCACTTTAAGGCTTTGAAGAATTACATTCAATATAGTCAAATTACCAATAGGAAAGTGCATAACTGCCTTGCAGAAGATTTACTCACTGTGTGGGCCCTGGCCTATACCTTGTGTGTCTTTGACCCATTTGTAACTGCATCACTTGATTTTCTTAAAAAAAAAAAAAAATGTGACAAACATATCAAGACTTGGACTGGCCACTAACCGTCTCACCCAGTTATGTTTACATCTTACCATTAGGGAGTAATTCTCCAAGTCTCGGGGCAGCAGCCATCAACTGAGGTGACCATCCTGACAAATATCCTCACCATGCAGAATTTATGCCTCTATTACTCCCCTCCTGGCCGCTAACCGATCACTCCTTTACCCTTGAGAATCCTCCAAGTTCTCCCTCTGCACTCTAAAAGGAAACCTTATGCCAATACAAGCAGTACACTGCCTGAGAAGTTCTCTGCATTGCAAATTTCATTAAAAAAAAAAAAAAAAAAAAAAAAAAAAAAAAAAAAGGAGCATGGGGATATGTAGGGGTATTCAGTTACCTGACCAGCCACCTTGCACAGTTGGAAAAAAACTTGCTTGCCTCATCCATGTTGTTGCTCATGTACCCACTCAGGTGAAACACTAAAAAAACACTGCCTCAGATTCTTGGTCCCGCTATCTTGCAGAACCTGGGAAGCTTCTTTTCCCAGTTGTGCGGCTGCCTAGATGCAACAAGCCCAATGCACAACATCAAGAAACCAAGCAGCACTTACTCTTTGAAGGCTACCTGCAACTTCATAGGGGGTAGAGTGCTGCACATAAAGTATTACCCAGCTGTAGTCCAAACTGAATTGCCCTGGGGAGGGCGTTTGGCTAGTTTAACAGCAGTGCCTGGGCAATAACTGAGCCCTTATCTTTTGCTGACTGAATGCAGGAAGCTGGAATGAACAGCCAACCCCCCCCAACAAGCACAGCGATGGAACCCAAGGAAGACTAATGCCAGCCAGATTCATGCCACTCTGCCCTCAGAGGTTGACTCAATTTGCTTTAGAACATGGCAATAACTGAAGGCTTTACTGTCCAATGTATACACTGGCACGATAAATCCAGCCCACTCTGTGCCTGCAGGTTTTGCCATTTGCGACAGTTTAACCATGATAGGTTTTTCATTGGATTGGAAATCTCTCTGCAGATCTATCCTTTATTAGCGTATGTAAATTACATTTCATGTTGTCGTGAATTCTAATTAACTGGCTTTTCCAACACCCATTTCTAATGAGCGTCTGAACTAGTTACTCATTTTATATTCAAACATTCAGCTTCCTAGATTGATGACACCATTGAGGTTTGTTCCCGTTTAGTGAGCGAGTACTTGTCTTTAAATTATAGTGAGCCGATAAAGCAGGACCATGTTTCGCCTTTTCTTTAGAGCATAAACAGAAACTACAGGCATGACAGTTTACTAGCCCGCATGAAAATCACTTAAAGTGAACCAACACCCACCGCTGATCTTTTAGATACCCGGGCCGATCAGCTCCCTGCTGTGTGAAACCCCCCTAGGACGCCCGCAAATCCTACCCGTTTCTCGTTCCAATGGCGCATGTGCACGCCACCGCCTCACGCATCCCTCTAGCGCGAGAGGCGGCGGCGGACACCCTCACCTTGTCCGTCGACGGACCTCGCTTATCCGTCGGCGGGGATTGGTGGAGCGAGTCACGTGGGGGCGGGGTCAGGTGAGTTTTTGGGGCTTTCTGGGGGGTTTCACACAGCAATCGGGGTGCCCCGCGGAAGTGGATCAACACCCAGGATAGTGAAAATCCTGGGTGTTGATCCACTTAAGAGTGGTAATCATTGATATCAGTGCCTCTGACAACCATGGAGGTCTGCATAACAACCATTGGTCTGTGTACATCACACTCCCTTTGTAAAACCTGGAGCTGTGCTGCCTGGTTTTGGCTGGTGGAGTGTGTAAAAACTGGGGGTCAGTGGCACAGAAGCAGCAGTAAGACAAGTTTCTTCCTTTTGGGCTGCTGAGTGCTGGAGTATTAGGAAAAATCCACAGAAGTGGACTTTACCTTGGGAAGCTCAACAGTGAGAAAACCAATGTTCACCAAAATCTCACCTCATTCCTCAAGCACAAAGGGCAAGCATCTGATATGGGCACAGTAAGGAGGCAGCAGAGATTCTGTGGCAATGCAGTGTGCTTCTCCATGCCACAGTATCCCTGCTACCTTTGCCCTGCATGCTGGTGGTTTCACCACCCGAGTACATTCCAGAATCATAATGCCCCTAGGGAAAGCTGTGACCCAGCCAGGTTTCCATCCTCTAATCATAAGTGATCATACATTATGCCAAGAATAGCACAGCCAACTACAACTCATTAAAGCAGACCAAAAACCACATTTTTAACTTGCATCCCCTGAATTGCTCCCCATGTAGAGTACCTACAATTCCAAAAGTGAACATCCATTTTGAGTTCTTAACCCTAAGGGAGTATTGACAGGGGCTTTGGCCAAATGTATTTAACAAGGTCGGGGGGTTTTGGTCTGCTTTAAAAAGGGGCAGAATATCATTTGATAGCCATCCTAACAGACTTTGGCTGCTTGTAATGTGACATTGACCCATAGTCCGGGAACAGCGTTTCAAGTTGGCTTAAACAAGTAAGGTCTAGATTATGAAAATATTTGGATATTTGTCCAGAACCCCTTTACAACTGCAGTAGACAAAGTGTTCAAACTGTGCATTGATACATGGTATACATGTTCAGGAGAAACAAAACCCCAAGAATCACCTTCTTGGATTTTGTTTCTCCCCGAATGTGATGACCCACTGTGCACCCCCCAAAAAACTGACATCTTCCTGGTTCCCAAAGAGCTGAGATTTTCTTTTCTGCATTGTTCAGTTCATGGGACAAGCAGTTTGGCTGAGCGGCTAATGTGGGAACCAGGAAGAGGAGAGCTTTCAGGCAATCTGCAGGTGACCCCCCCAAAAATAAAACTGGGTCAAAGACTAGAATAAAAACTGGTACGATAACCTGCAAAACAAAAACCCAAGTATGAAGCCTTTGTTTCAAAGCCTTGACTTTTTGCAAGCAAAGTACATTTATATTTAGTGTTCGGTCCTGGACACAGCTTGGCTTTATTATAACCTTTATAAAACATGCCATCCTCAAGACAGATCCAACATGCTGTCAAATGGCTGACTGTATGGTCTGCTTCTCCTGTAACAAGGAAAGTTTTGTACCAATAGGACAAGCATCACTATGGGGTACATACTGCGAACACTGCATCCATAGCCAGGTCAATAGGAACAGAACTACACCAGCATATTGAGGCTGTCACCCAGCACAGACTCTGGTGATGCCGAGTACGCCAATAAGGCAGGGCTAGCAACCTTTGAAGATTCTTTTAGTGCCTAAGGGAGGCTTAGAGGTCACAAAGCAGTTGGGTCATAATGCAGATGTAATATGTACTAAATTGCTAGATTAAAAGAGGAAACCTTTTCCTTTGCCATAAAGTGAAGGTCCAGTCTACACTGGGTGGCTACACTGAACGTCCAAAACTAGACAGACATTCACTTTAAGCAGCAAATCCCACTTTAAGCAGCAAATCCCTCAATATGCAAAGGAGGAATCCTCTTACCCTACTGACCTTAGATATGGATGCCCATCAAGGCACTTGTGACCTAAAGCAAATTTGCAGTAAATGGTCAATGGCAGCAACGATATGATCAACACTGCAAGTCACCAAAATCCCAGCACAAACTAGTTATGGAAGCTGCCACTAGTGCCCATTTGTGATTTAGGCCTTCAGGATAAAGCATTCATGAGGCCATTGGCAAACATAAAAAACTTATGGTGTTTGTCTTTATTACCGTTGTCAATTCACTTCAGATTCTCTTAGACTAGAGGTCTCTATTGGTGGATGAGCTACAAATTCTGGACCATATGAAGCCATATCAAGGTTTGCCATATTAAAGTAACCCAAAGCAGAACTTGGGACCAAACACTTGCAACATAAGAGTATCCTTCATAACATAACTAGTTAACTTAAACCAACCTAAGATGCATACTCTGCTTCCTAGGGCTGGCCCAAGACATTTTGCTGCCTGGGTCCAAGAGTGAAATGCTGCCCCCCCACAAACAGGTGATTTTTACTAGGCAAACTGGGGGTTTTTCAAGTAGCGCAGAATCTCAATTTGGGTTTTGTTCCACTTTAAGTGAACCAAAACCCAGCATTTTCACTATCATGGCATTTGATACTTAACCAGATTTGTGATGCCCCACTATAAAAACCCCAAAATCTCCCCACTGTCATGGCTGGGGGGTCATGAGGGGGCATTAAGGTGCCAGCACCTTTATTTCACCCTTTACTATAGTACAGTAACCACATACTGTGGCACCTCCCCTTGCAAGTGGCTGCCCTAGGCACATGCCTAGGTTTGTCTAATGGTAAATACAGCCATGCAGGTGAACTGGTAGCTTTCATCCCATAAATTGAACATATTAGTGATAGCACAGTTTAGTTTTGGAGCCATGCATGGGACCCAGTTGAACCTACAGCTGTTACAAGCAGGTAAATTAGACCCAAACTTCTTGGCCTCTGCCACTTGGCTGGATATCCAGCATTCCACAGCATTGGGCACGGTCTCCCAGCTTAATAGAAGAACATGGGACAAGCAAGCCCTATTCTGAAACACTGCACCTTTCCATTAAAGAAGGCCACCAACCAGTACTGTCGTCCTCCCAGGTGTTATTCCTCTATGACAGGGCATCTTAATTTGGGATGCCCAGTGTGTGGACCCCCACCACTTTCAGCAATCCCACAGAGCATGCAGACAGGCAATGAGCATGCTCAGCGCAACATTCAGCAAAAAGCTAGCTAAGGGGGGGGGGGGTGGCACTGGCCACACACCCTAACCACCTGGTGCACGCCTCAGATGAAGTTAAAGCAGGGATGTGGCCAAAGCCCACACATTCACTGTTGGATTGCCAGCTATGCAAGTACTTCAGGGGCTACACAGCAGCACATCACAAATCAGAATCAGCCCTGGAATCTTTTAGCCATTGGTGTTAAATGGCCAATAAGGGGTAGCCCTGTAACTGGACAAGCTCAACCCCAACTGTTCCAATTACACTCTATACAGGTGACCAGCAAACATGGCGGCCCAGGATGCACAGTCACCGTAACCAAGCAGCCACCCACGGGCAGGTGTACGGCTCTGCCACTGATATCTTTTAATCTGGCACCTGGATAGTACAGACTATAACAGGCAACCCGTGCCCACGGCCCTTGGCACGCTGGAAGCCACCAGGCTGTAATGAGACGACCGCCCACTCTTCCATGGAAGCTTCCAGAAGCAACCGAACTGAAGGTATAGTTTGTGAATGACCTGCTATGGAGAGCGGCGTTCATTTCTTCTACGCTACGCGTTTGCATCGCAGTCACAATGTTCCTGCCCGCTGCTGCCGCCCACCTTCCGCTGCCAAATATGTTCCCGCTGCCGCCAGCAAAGTGCTGCCCCCCTTAAAGTGCCGCCTGGGACCATGGACCCAACGGAACCCATAGTAAGGCCGGCCCTGCTGCCTCCTATGTAATACTGGGAGCGTTAACTGGTTAAAGTGCAAAAAATACAATATACTGCGATTACTCACATGTAGAATTGGTATTGTATGTATACAGCACGTCTGGTTCCAGAATATTCCTTACTCCTGGGTAATACATCCACAAGGTAGCGCTGGACTGCAGAAAACAGCTTGTGGCTCCTCCCGGCCCTATATAAGTCAGGGACCTCCCATAAATTCCCCAGTATTGACAAGCAGTTAAGCCGGGAGAATAACAGGAATTCAGAAATGAACATATGAACAATCACCATACAGAGGTAACTAAGAATAATGATAAGGGTGGGATGGAACAGGACATGCTGTATACATAGAACACCAATTCTACAGGTGAGTAAACACAGAATTGTATTCTACAGGTGAGTAAACACAGAATTGTATTATTCTAAGTATACAGCACGTCCTGTTCCAGAATATTCCTTACTCTTGGGACATCCAATAGCAGTGTCCGTAAGGTAGGGTGGGATCCCCAAAAAGTAACAGCGGGCAGTTTAAACCACTGCCGTCTGCAGAACTTTGCGACCAAAAGCAGCATCAGCTGAGGCCCTAACATCAACCTTGTAAAACTTGGTCGTCTGTTCATACTTTTAGTTTTACAAGTGTCAGCCTTACAAACTTGTTTGTTTAACAGAAGCTTGGTGCTGAAAAGCCCAAGAGGCACCAATAGCACGAGTAGAATGAGCAGCAAGGCGGAAGGGAGGATCCTTCCCCTTAGAATAGGCATGTACCACAGCGTGGCGGATCCACTTGCTGATAGTGGACTTAGCTGGAGCCAGACCCTTCTTAGGTCCAGACGGGAGCACAAAAAGAGTCCTGATCACATCCAGAGAGTGTAAAACACGCTCCTTATGGTTACTAGGATTAGGGCACAGAGAAGGCAAAACAATGTCCTGATTGAGATGAAAAACAGAAGTGATGGCCGCCAAAAAGACTACCTTAAGCGTCAAAATGGACAAAGGGGTCTCACGCAAAGGCTCAAAGGGAGACCCCTGCAAGGCAGATAAGAGCAAGTTCAAATCTCAGACTGGTAACAGGCTTACGTGGAGGACGCACGTGAGTAACCCCTTGGAAGGTGGTCTTGACCAGACGATGGTGAGCAAAGGATCTTTGGAAGAAAACCTAGTACCCTCAAAGGTCACGT
Source organism: Gastrophryne carolinensis (assembly GCA_027917425.1). NCBI lineage: Eukaryota > Metazoa > Chordata > Amphibia > Anura > Microhylidae > Gastrophryne > Gastrophryne carolinensis. Next base: position 306,097,832 of record CM051236.1, on the reverse strand, counting down.
TTCTGCTTTGAAGACCCTAATCCAAACCATGTTGCAGGAATTCCAGAATCCTAGGGATAAGAAAACACCCTACAGGGAAGCAACTTAGACTTACACCAGTCAATGTAAGCATGCCAGGCCCTATAGTAGATGGATGACGAGGACTTCTTCCTAGCCCGAATCATGGTATTAACAACAGAGGCAGGCAGCCGCTTTTCCATCAAGATGGAGGTTTCAGCAGCCAGGCTGTTAAAGCCAGCGTTTGTAAAATTGGGATGGCGTAGCTGCCCCTGAGTGAGCAGGTCTGGATGCTTGGGCAGAGCATACTGATCTACTGCCAACTGCACGACGTCTGCAAACCACACCCTTCTTTTCCAACAGGGGGCCACCAGAATGGTTGGCACCCCTTCCTGAGCAATCTTGCGCAGCACCTTGCCCAGCAGAGGAAGAGGAGAGAGAAGCTGAAAGCTCTTCCAAGACATTGCTAGTGCATCCATGGCCAAGGCCAGAGGGTCCTGGGACAGAGACAGACTGGAAGCTTGTGACGGGATGCAACCAGATCCACATCTGGCTGACCCCAGTGGTGGCACAGGGAGCGAACACCCTGCTGCCAAGGGACCATTCTCCCAGATGAGAGGTCCCCCTGCTGAGGGAGTCTGCCTCCAGATTCTCCACCCCCGGGATGTACACAGCTGAGATGTAGGGAACATTCTCCTCCGCCCAAGACAGTATCAGGGACACTTCCTTGAGGGCCCTTTTGCTCCGGGTCCCTCCCTGATGATTCAATCGCTGTCTGGTTGTCCGAGCAGACCTGAACCGCCCGACCCCGAAGGTGTGGAGTCAATTGGGCGAGAACCAACCTTATCGCCCTCAATTCCAGAATGTTGATAGGGGTGTGGGCCTCCCGAGGGCCCCACTGATCCTGGAATTTCAAGGATTTCCAGAAGCCCCCCCAACCTGTCAGACTGGCATCTGTGGTGACTGTCTCCCAGCACGGGGCCAGAAAGGGTCTGCCCACCAACAGGTTTCTTGAGTCCAGCCACCACGAGAGAGACCATCTGGCCAGAGGGGACAGAACCAACACCTGATCCAGGAGCGAGGGTCTTGATCCAAAACTGACAAGAGGTGAAGTTGAAGAGGTCTCATGTGAAACTGAGCGTATGGAACCTCCTCGAACCAAGACACCACCAGGCCCACCAGCAGCATCCCCTGCCGGATGGAGGGATGAGGGCAAGATATAAGGAGTCTGGCTTGGGCATGAAGACTCTCCACCTTCTGCTGAGGGAGAAAAATATTGACCTTCGATGTATCCAGAGTCATGCCCAGAAAGGACCTCACCATTGACGGAGACAGGAAAGACTTGGGGTGGTTGATCACCCAGCCGAAGGACTCCAGTGTCGACACCACCAGCTGAGTATCCAGCTTGGCCTGCTGGAGAGATTGAGACATGATGAGAATGTCTAAGTAAGGGAGAATGCGAATGCCCTGAGCTCTCAGCAGAGCCAGTATGCCCGCCAGCACCTTGGTGAATACCCTGGGAGCGAGTTGATACTGAAAGGCAAAGCCACGATAGTGCTGATCCTCCAGAGCAAACCTGAGGAATCTGATGACCTGGAAAGATTGGTACATGAAGGTAAGCGTCCTTGATGTCTACAGAGGTCATGAAGTCCCCTGGGCATAGTGAATTGACAGCTGAGCACAAAGTCTCCATGCGAAAGTGTTTGAATCTGACAAATTTGTTGAGGCACTTTAAATCCATGATAGGTCTGATGGACCCATCTTTGGAACAGTGAAAAGATTGGAATAGTAGCCTCTGCCCCTTTCTCTCAAAGGCACCTGGCAGATGACCCCCAACTCCAGAAGGTTTTGGACAGCAAGGCACAGACCCTGAGCTGACGGGGTTTAGAGCCATCTGGGATTTGATAAATCTTGGGGCGGCCAGGCTGCAAACTATCTTGTAACTGACACTACCTCCTGAAGCCACCGGTCTGAGACGTGAAGCCTCCAGATGTGAGCAAAGAGCCGAAGCAGTCCCCCCACCCGGATAGGTGAGGGCGTCCCTTCATGCCCAAGGAGGCTTGGGTGATTTTGGCTTAGGACCCCAGGAGAGGCCAGGACGGCCACATCCACTGCCCCTTCCCCAGTGATCACTGCCGCCCTAGTAAAGGAGACTCCTCGGCCAGGTCTGGAACCACGGAAGGATGGGAGAAGGGCACCCATCCCCTGAAAGGACCGGGACGGCCTCCTACGTTGAGGTAACCTACTGCCCCTGGCAAACAAATCCAAGCATTCACCAAAAAGGGCGCAGGCCCTTGAAAGGGAAACCAGTGAGAGCCTTCTTAGCAGCATTATCAGCTACCCACTGACATAGCCAGACAGATCGGCGTATAGCCACCAACAGGGCAGAAGTTCTACCACACATTCTAATGGCATCATCCATAGCAGACAGGACATACGCAACAAACTCATAGCAAAGCAGGAGAGATCTATACTCCTCCTCCTCCCGTATCAGAGGCCCCCTCTAAGACTCTTAAGCAAACCCTTAATAGCAATAGCTATAATGACACAAACCAGCTGTAGCGTGGTCCCCACACAGGCAAAGGCATGGCAAGCCAGTAGGTCCATACGCCGGTCCTCACCATCCCTCAGGGTAGTAGCGTCAGGAGAATGCATGACAGATGTATTGGACAGCCCCAGAACGGGCACGTCCACCTCGGGAGGACATGACCAACACTTATCAGCAGGAAAGTGATAGCTTTTGGCCCAACTCTTGGGCACCCCTGGCAGGTTGCTAGGCCGCTCCCATTAGTTGAGCACCAGATTAACGGGTTTACCCGTATGAAAGCTCACCCTGCTGCTGCGGAGCCACGGCAGGAGCGGAGATACAGAGCACTTCAAAAATATGAGCCAAAAGCCTGTCAGTGTCATCTGAGGACCATAGATCTTCCCCAAAGGGAGACCCTGTATCAAACCCTAGGCAGCTCCTCAGATGATTCTGAATCAGAGAACAATTCCCTCCTCCAGGGGGGGGGGGGGAATAACCAGTAGTGTCAAAAATGTCCTCAGTTTCCGCAGGAAAGAGGGAGGCGGCAGGAGATAAATGCAGCTTCTTTGCAGAATACTTACGCGAGGCAGACCCAGCAATACGTTTCTCAATGCTGGCCACCCGTGCAGCCAAATCGGGCCGAGACTCCCCGCTGGTGTGCTCCTGGTAGGGGGTCAGATGCAGGTGTGGGGGGTAGACGAAGCCCAAGGGGCCGCAGGCCCAGCAACAGGTAACCCAGACTGCAGAGCAAGTACCTGCTGGGCGCAGGATACACATACCCTGACAAACACCAATTGGGGATACCCCACACGCAACACAGCCAGGCTTGTCCCGAAGGAACCCCAGGCTCATTATCCCCAGAAGTCTCCATATGGTGATTTGAAAGGCACAGTAGGCCAGTAAGGGTTAATGTTAAAGAGCTACCCGGGATGCCCCAATAAACCGCTAGGGTAGTGGGATATGAGGGGAGAGGGCTGAGAGAAACCACAGGACCGAAGCTTTACCCTGCCTGAAAGACAATCAAATATTCCCATGAGAATAAGGCATAAAAAAAATCAAGGAAAAAAAAAAAATCACCCCACTGGGAAACTCCGAATGCAAGGAGCCAGCAGCAACAGGAAGACAAAAAGGCATCCGCAACCTCGAGGGGCGGGCCGTGGAGGTAAAATGCATCATCCAGGGTCCCCCCCCCCAGAGCACAAATCGCACCCACGTGATCCAGCCAGTAGCGGCCCGGCAGCTCTGAGGTGAATGGCCACGGAGTGCCGTACAAACGCGTGGCGGCGCGTTTTAATAAAGTGACAAAGCACAACATATGTCTACAGTCTTAAACAACCCCCCCAGAGATCTCCCGAAGGGAGAGTGAGGGAGGAGAACGGCAGAATTCCTAAGCGCCCAGGGACTAATATGAGGAGTGAGGGTGGAGGGGGAAATGGGAATAGGGATTAACTGCACAGGATAACCTGGCAAAAACCATGAGGCAGTGGGGGCATCCCAAAAGGCTCACCATTAGCCTAAACCGCGTACCCTGTTAGAGCAGGGACTGCGGTAGGAGCCTAGCTCCTCAGCACCATAGTGCTTCAATAGCCTACCTTCACCCGAACCTTATCAGCCAAGGCTGGGAGGCAGTAAATGGGACGGAACGGGTGGGAATAGTCCTGCAGGGCCGCAGGCAATAAGCCCCGCTCACCTGTGCCACAAGAGAGCCATCTATCTTCTCAGCACAGACTGGGGAACTGGGGAATTTGTGGGAGGGCCAGGAGGAGCCACAAGCAGTTTTCTGCAGTCCAGCGCCATCTTGTGGATGTATTACCCAGGAGTAAGGAATATTCTTGAGCAGGACGTGCTGTATACTTAGAAGCTAAGTTATGTGGTACCAGTTTAAAATCTTATATTCTACCATTAGTGTCAGTGGCCCTAACAACCTAATTTGCAAAGGGACAATGCTCCAGACAAAAAAAAAAAAAAAAAAAAAAAAAAGGGGGGGGGGGGGGGAGGAGGTTCAGGCGGAGTAGAAACCCTATTTAAAAACAATCAAGACTTTAGGTTGATGTGATCCACCTAGAAAGCAACAAGAGAAAAATGAAGTGGTCCCATAGAACCAACACAGATGTTGAATGATTTTGTAAATAGAAGTAGAGAAGCAGTTGAAAAAAAAAATCTGCAAAATGTCAGTTGTATACAAAAATGGCACTTAATACTACGAGACTTGAGGGGTCATCATTACTTCCTCCACCCTCAAAGTTAGCATCTTGATTAGCTTGCATATTAGAAGGATGACTTTCAAAAGTTTTAGCAATATGAATACTCAAAGTAGGCTGAAAGGATATCTGGAAACTAGGAGGCACTTAAGACTCCCAAAATCTTTGGTCCAAACACCTCAAGTTTGTTTCTAAAGCCGGCATCAGTACAGAAATATTTGAATGGGGGGGGGGTACATTATTACCAATAGTCTCCAACAAAATGTTGTATTTTAAGAAAGGCTTGGCTATACCAAAAAAAGTTCTCCAGATAACAGAAGCAGGCCAATGCCATTTTTTTTTTTAAACTTAAAAGTGTGTTCCCTGTCCATTCTGTCTGCAGATCAGTTGCAACATGGAAGCCATGTCTGATATGAAGAGTGACTACATGACATGACTGGATGTACAGGAGTAAAGTAGTAGCCATTACCATCACTCATAAAAGGTGCTGGCTGGTAATAGCAGGCAAAGTTTGGGACAGATGCAACAAGGTTCTGCTCAGACAGTACTTGAAGAGCCAAGGAGGAAATCAGTGTCAATGTTTGGCGCCTCTCATGTCCCATTAAGCATACTGTGCTCTCATTTACTACATGATGAAGGGTCATCAGGTAATTGTAACGCTTATCCTCCATTCCCACAAAGTGGTCTTGCAGGTAGCACCTCAACTTTCTCAACTGTTCTCTTATGTCTGGAAAGTCTATGAAATAACGTGAGCACATGTACCGCTGCATGGTTTTCATGTCCACTTCAGACTTTGGTTTAAACCCACGAACCAGCAAGTTGCAGTATTTGAGAAGACCGCCTCCTCTTATTTCTTCTGGGTTCCGTGTAGCAATGATCTTATTACGCAAGTGGTCTATAGCTTCTTCAAAGTCTCCATACATGCTCTCTCCAGTCACACTGGGGTGGAAGCTTTGGGACATCGGGATATCTGAACATTGGCTAAGAATTATTGAATCAAGTAGGATCTGGAACGAGTCCACACTGAATTCAAACTGCCGCCTCAAAGTGTCAACAAACTTTAACTCCATGTTTTTCCCATTGTTGTTTGACAAGGATATTAGACTCCATCGGTCACTTTCTGTACAAACTTTAACTAGCTTCTGCACATATGCTTCCTTTAAAGTCATTGGTGTTATCCTATCCTTGTTAACCCCAGAAGGTAGAAAGTCCAAGAGGCAATCCAGCACTGCATGCTTAACTACCTGAAAGGCATCAGGTCCTTTTAGGTCAACCATAAATATGAGGTCCAGATCTTTGTAGCCAAGGCTGCCATCTTCATGCAACACATGACTAGCAGCAGAACCATTCAACCGGACATTGTGAACTACGATACCCTTCTGCTCAAGGCGGCTCTTGACAACCTGTGGGGAAAAAAAAAAATATATATTAGGATGGAAATACCCAAGCATTCATGGTATATGTTGTAGGATGTGGGGTGTAAGTCAGGCCTTGGAATTGCCACAGTCCCCCTTAAACATGCACACAACCTTACAGCCTAGAATGGAGGGCAGTTCTTAGCTCCTCTGAGTGCAGGAACCACCATCAGCAGCCTTGATCTTGGCCAATGAGCTTGGGAGTACTTTGAGGTTATAACTTCGTCACTATGGGGCATTTGGCTTGAAAAGATTGAAAACGGTGCACTGCTCTAGACATTTACTCAAGCAAAACCATGTCAGGTCTGGCTCTTCACAGGTATGTACTGGTAGGCTCTTTAAAGTGATCCTATACTCCGAAAGGATAGGTCATCTATCCCCAGCAACCGAAAACAGTCTTGTTTCTTTTACTAAAGCCTTTACCCAACATTCATAAAAAAAAACAGTAAACATGATGTTGAAGTGCAGTCATATGCCAATTCAAGCCAACTGCCATTATGTGCAACTGAAGTGCTCCAATGCCGAGCTGTGTGTACTGTATCTGAATGCATCATTGCTGGAACACAACAGGGGCAATATGGACGACTGGCCAAAATCCATCCAATCCATCCAAACATGAACTCGAAGCAAAGGCTTTAGTTACAAAAACATTGTGGCACCGGTTGAGAGATGAGCTTCCATTTTTGGTATGGACTACTTTAAAAATCCTTCAAAAGGTTGCATTTCTTCAGACGAGCCATCACAAGACCAAGCCCATATAGAACAGCTATGTGGCACCTACACAACCCCCCCATTCTGGGACTATGAGGACCAGGTACCAGAGAATAGGTCCTGGCAGACATCCACCAAGCAGCATAAGATAAGAATAAGATTAATAATTTTACTAAGGGGCTGGTACCCTCTAAATGGCCCCACTTGAAGCTTTCTGCATCTTTCTACATGCACAGGTGGTAGATCCCTGGATTCCCTCTGGTCTGAGGCACTTCCATACCCAGCTCTGAATGGCAGGGTTCTGGAGCATGCCTCAGCTAAAAAGGGACACCAGGGATATGGCATGCAGCCAGCGATCAGAGCGTGGGAGCACCAGAAAGTGCATGGTACAGACAGCAGGGCATCTCAAATTAGGAATAGCGGGAGAAAGCCAGATGGCCAATTCTTGCACAGGTTTCAATCTGCTTTAGAGGAAATCCATTTCTGTGGAGTTTTCCACAATACAACAGGGCAGTGGTAGCTTGAAGAACCACTTCCCTTACTGCACTTCTTGCTTGCAGGTGGTTGTGGCCTCTGTATGGCTGGCTCCTATTGAATGGGAGCTGGCTGTACAGAGGCCATGCCCACCTGCCAGAACCTAGATGGCAGATCCCAGCTTTACAACCTGATCGACTGTAAGGTACACAGAGCTTCTTGTTAACCCTTGGACTGCCTGGTACTGGAGTATTCAGAAAAGTCCACAGAAGCAGACTTTGTTAAAAAGGCAATGTTTTTGCCATCAGCGGGGTTACCTACACCAGAAATAGTCTTTCAAGCGATGGCAAAAACTAAATCTCAGGCCAGGGAAGGTAAATAAATGTATAGGAATCTAAGACTGTTCATTCCCATAATGCAGGAAAGTTGGCCAGATGCTAGAAATAAATGGACTCATAAGCTAACATGTCTGCCCAATAGCTCAACCCCCATAATAGGTTACACACACCTACCACTCACCCCTCTTTGGGGAGGATTTGGCAAGTTTGTAAATGTATATTCAACTACAACCTTCTACAGCATAATCTTAAGTGTGCATACAAGGTGTCCTAACCAGGCCTCTTGCCTACTCAGCAGATTGTCAAATGCTGATGGAACATGTTGCAGCATGGAAGGCTTCCCAACTTTAAAAAGCTGGAGAAACACGCCTGTGACCAATCAGGATACTCCCATTACAAAACTTTCAGAACTTTAAGATACGTGTAGCACTTTATTGGCCACATTACCAATATGAAGCCTTAAAGAGTTCCGATCTCCAAGGCAGGAGCCCAAAATTATTAGATCCTATAGGCATATCCAGCACTATTAGTAAAATGTAGAAAATGCTAGCCAGGCAAAAAGCATTTTCTTATGCCTCGACTGGACCAACAGCCTGGCAGTTAAAGAAACTCCCTTGGCCCATCTGCACAATTCTAAATCATTGTCAGCAATAAGATTCACTCATGCATACATTTGAAGCTGAAATACCACCTCACTGATTTTCTTTTGGTAGGGGCTATTTTGGAGCTTCCATTCCCAGCTGTACTGTTGCCTGGCTTTAACTGCTGAAGCACAGTAACCCAAAACCCAGGAACACTTCCATATGCAGATGGCCTGCAGCCCCAGGAAACAATTTTGTTTTTAGAATTGACCACAGCAGGAGTTAGAAAGAGGTAAATTAATTTCTATGTGCACCAATCTGAAATGCCCTGGTGAGGGATGCATATGACAAACGTTTGTAAGGGAGCTGGCCTGGTGTAACAAAAGTTTAGACAGTAGCAATTCAAGCCACAGTCCAAAAACCAAAGCACAGATATTGTCTGAAATCACTTAAGGAATAAGTAACTAGATGTCAAATCTATAAATTTTGAATGTTGGAGACTACTACAATTCTGTGATTACTCACCTGTAGAATTGGTATTATATGTATACAGCACGTCTTGTTCCAGAAGATATTCCTTACACTTGGGTTATACATCCAGTAGATGGCACTGGACTGCAGAGACAGAAAAGTGGCTCCTCCCAGCCCCATATATACCAGGAACCCCCCACAAAATCCCCAGTATTGAAAAGCAGTTAAAATGAGACCGGGAGATCTAACCATTATAAAAAATGTGAACATAAGATCACCATAAAAAAGGTAACTAATGATAATAAGGGTGGGGTGGAACAGGACATGCTTTATACATATACCAATTCTACAGGTGAGTAAACACAGAATTGTATTATTCCAAGTATACAGCGCATTCTGTTCCAGAAGATCTACCTTACACTTGGGACATCCAATAGCCGTGTCCGTAAGGTAGGGTGGGATCCCCAAAAGTAACAGCAGACAGTTTAAACCACTGCCGCCTGCAGAACCTTCCGGCCAAAAGCAGCATCAGCTGAGGCCCTAATATCAACTTTGTAAAACGTAGAAAAATAAAATTCTGTGAAGTACTCACTTGTAGAATTGGTATTATACGCATACAGCACATCCTGCTCCAGATGTAATAACCTGTGGGTAATCCTCCGCCTGAGGCGCCGTGCATTGCAGACATGTAGAAAACAAGCTCCTCCCGGCCCTACATATACTGAGGGACCTCCCACAAATCCCCAGCATTGAAAAGCAGTGAGAAGGAGAAGCCAGGAGAAAACCAACCACCCAGAGACTGGCAATAATATCAAAGATAACCACCATATAGGGGATCCAGAACAAAGTGAAACCAGGGTGGGGTGGAGCAGGACGTGCTGTATGCGTATAATACCAATTCTACAGGGGAGTACTTCACAGAATTGTATTATTCTAAGCATACAGCACGTCCTGCTCCAGATGTAGTAATAACATGTGGGACATCCAATAGCAGGGACATCCAATAGCAGTGTCCATAAGTAGGGTGGGATCCCCATGAGAAAAGGCACAGCCAACAGTAACAGCGCTGTCACCCGAAACCTTGCTACCAGGAGCAACGTGAGCAAATGCTCTAACTCAAACTTATGAAACCTTACAAAGGCTGAGTGAAACACGAGCAGCGAACTAGTCAGCTTGCTCAACAGAACCGAGTGCTGAAAGGCCCAAGCCAAGCACAAGTAGAAAGAACAAAACCAAGAGAAGAATGAATCTCCCCTAAACGAAAAGGCCAGACTAACGCCTAACCATGCTACTGCAAGAAAGGGTAGCCATGGCAACTTTAGAACCCTCCCCGTCGGGGAATATAAACCTTGGTCTCAGGCGAGACCGGTGGGAAAACTGAAGACGCTAACAAGGCTCAGCAAGAGCCGAAACGTTTATTTTAGGATCCGAAGGGCAAACCAACAGAGCAAGACCAATCCAAAGGGCTCCTACACCCATGGAAGCAATCAAATCCTGTTACATAAGGATGGAGACGCCTATAAGCCCCAAGGGGCATAATCCCAACCAGGGACAGGGAACAGTCCAGGAATCTCCAACGCCTGCAGAGGGATACAGATCCCTTAAGCTCAGAGTAAGCAAGAGGCCGGAGGGTCTGGAATAAGGAGAATAAAAACTCCCCCTGGATCCAAACACAGTGCAAGGCGAAACACCCCATCACACACAATGACTAGGACCGCTAACAGAGCCATCCCCTATGGCACTCTGACTGAATCAACCACCCCAGAAGAGGGATGTGAGGAAAGGAACAGTTCAGACAAGAACCTGAGACCCGAGGGAACCCTTAGCAGGGCATCAGGATAAGTAACCCCCCCCAAAAGGGAGCTTAGAAAGTCCCTGGGGAATGCACCTGAGCAACCCATGAGGAATGCTCAACACAGAAGATTGAACTAGACTTCTACAGTAGGCGAACAGGGCTCGCCCTGACAACCCTCAGAGAACAGAGTTGGGGAGCCAACTTACACCATGCTGTAATAACTCTAGAACCCAGGGATCCGGCAACATCCCGCAGGAGAGAGAGCCAGTCCCAGCAAGGCAAACTAGGACATCTCCCAATCATAGCCGGCAGAGAAGTGAGAATAAGAAGAGGGAGCTAGGCCTAGTCCAATAGAGAAAAGACACCCCGAGATAACCATCTCCAATAGGGTGAAGAGCAAACCATCTAATCGCCTAAAAAGGCCTGTAGATAGGGGCGACGTAGTAAGGAGCCTGAATAGGCAGAACCACCCTCGTGAGAGGGCATACAGTATGACTGTCTTCAACAGCATCAGCGAACCACGCCCCTACCCAGCGTAACGTTCACTCTAGCTACAGCAATTTGTGCAGAACCCCACCTAGCAGGGTGAAAAAGTAAAGCCTATAGAGTATAATGCCCCGACGGACAGCAGTACTAGGCTCCCATGACCCAGGCTAGCAAGGTTTGGGACGATAACCCAGGACAGAGTCCCTGAAATAGCAACGGGGCCCCACAGGGCCACACCAGTAGGGGCTCAGTGAGACACTAGAATAGACCCTCCTAGCACAGTAGGACAGCCAACAAGCCAATACCAATGAAGTGCAAGGAATGTAAACCCCCCACTTAGATCAGAACCAGACCCTTCCTGAAGGGTCAACCTGTTCCGAGACCTTCACAGATGGTCAGTCTGACAGTGGCCTGTCCTTTTCTGAGAAGTCCTGAAGAGGAGTAGTCCAGTGATTTAGAGCCCGCAAAAAGCTCAATGAGATAACCGAAACAGTATGAAAACGGGGGGGTTTCAGAAGAAATAACCCCCTAGACAACCTGCCAGACTTGGTCCCCATGGTGACCATTTACTGGGAAAAGCAAAAAGGAAGGGATGGTCCCTGACACCTTCCTTGAATTTACAACCCCAAAAAGGAACCCCCGTAACAAGGGGGGAAGCGTACTGACCCAGTTCCAGGGGTGTTGGAACCCCGTCCAGGATGAGTAACCTAAGGTGTCACAGGCCCAAGGGCATCTGAGAATAAGGACAGCATCTGGGCCGCCACCAACAGGCCCACCAGCAGCAAGGTGAAGGTAGTGTGGCAAAAGGAGGGCAAGGCCCCTACCATACTAGGGCCACACAGACAGGTTCATGTTTGCACCTTCCCTTCGGCTAAGGGCCACCCCGTAGGGAGATACCGAACCAGGGTACACTAAGAGATGTGCCTGAGCACCAATCCAAAAGGACTCCCAAGGAGCTCCAAGTCAATAGCCAACATGGCCCGATACAAAAATTGGAAAAGAATGACAATCAAGTAGAACCTAGCGTGGACGTCACAGGGGCACGTCCAAGACAACACTCCCATACTCCTTTGGTGAGCAGGAAAGGGACCCAAGACAAGACCCCAATTTGCAGAGTTGGTCCTGCAATACTGTCTTGAAATGGCCTAGGTGTCCTGAAGGCACAGGGGACTAAAAAGGAATATAGATCCTTACAGGCATCATGAGGTCCACTGGACAAGAGCTCCTGCAGCCCATCCAGGTAAATACCATGTAGGAGCTGCCTGTGAAAATGTAAATGCTAGGTCCAGAATGCCCACCCGGGTCAGACTGCTTCATCCCAGAGGGAAAAGGTAATGTGGATACAACCACAAGTCAAGGGCCAACCTTTAAGAGAGCCCAGGCCCTGCACACCGAACTCGGCCTGCCTCAACTCCCGAAGGGAAAGCAGGGACTAGAAGAATCCAGATAACCACAGAAAGGGACCGACCAGCAAACTCCATTCTGCATCCAGGGGGACAATCTCCTGCAACAGCCTTAAAGAAGCATGGCGCCCTGCGATAGGAGCCAAATGCTGCCGCAGCCCCCTCGCCCGGCAGGGCGAGGGCGTTCCATTCATGCTTGTGTGGTTGTGGCAGATTTGGACTTCGCCCTGCCGGAGGTCCCAGGGCGTTGCTTGCCCCCCCTGGGGCGGGCCTCCACTCCAAAAAGTTGGAAGCACACTTCTGGTTCTCGCTTCACACTAACGTAGGGAGGGGGAGGGGTATCCCTGCCCCTGGGCGGCCTTCTGCGCAAGGGTGCCTTACCCCTTCTTCCAAAAAGGTCCAACCGGGCCCCGAATAAGGGTCTTCCTCTGGAAGACCAGTAAGAGCCTTTGTATCATTGTCAGCCCCCACCCACTGTCGCAGCCAGAGCAGGCGGCGAATAGCCACCACAAGAACCGAGGTTCTAGCACACATTTTAATAGTGTCATCCATCGCTGAGAGAATAAACCTCACAAAAACATCACAATCAGTGCATAAAGACCTCCCAAGGGAGATCATCCGGCTGTTGGTCAAGTATCTTCCTAAGAAGGGTCCTGGCGGCCACTGCGGTGACGGCCGCAGCACAGAGCAGTCCCTGCACACGAAGAGGCATGGGAAGCCAATCTGTCAATGCGCCGGTCCTCAGCATCCCGAAGGGTACGATGAGTAGAAGCTGCCATGAAGGGAGGGTTAGCAACCCCAATAGGTGCATCCACCTTGGGACGGACCATCGATCAACCAAGTCAGGGGGGGTACTTCCAGTCCCATACCCCCGGAACCCCTGTAAGTTTACAAGGCGATTACCATTCCTTAGATATAAGAGTCTGGAAATGATCCTGTTCCAGAAATTCCAGGCGCGGCGTCGCCGTGTGGAAACTCTCCCTCTTGGGCTTGGGAGACTCTCCCGGAGGAGAGATGGACAGTGCTTCAAAGATCTTTATAAGCCACTCAGTGTCACACAGGCCCCAAGAACCAGGGCCAGAACTGTCACGGCTCCAAGACATCTCATCTGAACTGGAACCTGAAAACAGTTCACCTTCATCAGAAGGCTCAAGGTCCTGCATAGCAGCAGACTCCTCAGATTCAGTGGGAAACCTAGAACCAGGGGGCGTCAGGGAACGTTTCTTTCCAGCGCCCAAGCGCTCTGCCAAACCAGACATTACCTGCTCCGCCGTGGGTAACCTGCGGGGCACCACCTGCTGGTTATCCCCGCTCGAGTGCGACTCATCTGGAGTGAGATTTAAGCACGGGGAGACAGAGTATTGAAGCGAGGTGCAACTACTGGCAAACCTGATTGCAGGGCCAGCACTTGTTCAGCACATGGTCCACAGACCCGTGCTGTCAGCATAAGCGTGGGGTTGTCCACATGCAGTACACAGCCGGTCATGCCCCTGCGGGACCCCGGACACAATTCTGAGATTCCTCCATATGGTGATTAATCTAAGCAATATGCCAGTAGGGATTTATGCTGTAAGCAACCCTGGATGCCCCAAGACCCGCTAGGAGTGTGGGAGAATTTAGATTTAAACCCGATAAATATATATTATCAGCCCGGGAGAAGCCACTGGAATCTTGGCGTCTGAAAGACATGAGAAGAGGGTGTCAGAGCCATGCGCTACAGGAAGACAAAATAACCGAAAACGCCCGTGAGGACACTTACAGTAACCAAGGAAGAGGAGGATCGTGACCACGCGTGCATGGGAAGACCGACAAAATGGCGCCAAGTGAACCTCGAAGGGCAGGCCAGAGCTCAGATGACGCGGAACGTGCCAAACCAGACCACGCCCCCCCAGAGAGCGAAGCTCTAAGCGCGTAACAAGACAGAAAAAAGGAGACAATAAACGCCATAGCGTCACGAAACAGAGCCGCCGTGCGCGCCAAGTCAAAGTACATTAAAGGTGCTGCGGCCAACGTTAACATGTTTGAAGTGCGGCTCTGACCCCCAGTAACCATAAAGGCTATAAGCATACCGTGTAATAGGGCAAGGTTAGGCCAACGTACACACAACCCCCTCTTCCCCCCCCCACTAACGGGGGAACTGAGGAAGAAGGTGACCCAGCACTCGGGGTTCACCACTGAAGGCTCACCATTAGCCTTGACCGCCTACCCTATGGTGGGGGATTGTGGTGGAGTCTAGCTCCGTAAGCACACTAGGTGCTGCCTACCTTCACCCGACCAACGCAGCCCAGGCTGGGAGGCATATTCTTCACAAGAGGACGGGTGGAAATAGTCCCGCAGGGCCTTGGGCTGTAAAGACCCGCTCGCCTGAGAGAGCGTGACACATGTCTTTGCAGTTCCAGCACTGCAGAGAAATCTGGGGATTTGTGGGGAGGTCCCTCGGTATATGTAGGGCCTGGAGGAGCTCGTTTTCTACATGTCTGCAGTGCACGGCGCCTCAGGTGGAGGATTACCCACATGTTATTACTACATCTGGAGCAGGACGTGCTATATGCTTAGAATAAAAGGGAACAGAAGACCAAGTAGCAGCCTTGCAAACTTGTTCAACAGAAGGTTGGTGCTGAAAAGCCCAAAAGGCACCAATAGCACGAGTAGAATGAGCAGTAAAGCGGAAGGGAGGCTCCTTCCCCTTAGAGTAGGCCTGTATCACAGCCTGACGTATCCACTTGCTGATAGTGGACTTAGCTGGAGCCAGACCTTTTAGGTCCAGACAGAAGCACAAAAAGAGCATCAGTCTTCCTGAAGGATTCAGTAGCCACCAAATAGAAGTTCAGAGTTCTGACTACGTCCAAAGAATGTAAAACCCTCGTCAGAGAACCGCGGGTCACGTGATCCACCTATAAACCCGGGACCTCCGTAAACAGACCGCGTTCCCCAAAAGCCTTTGTCCGATCCCTCCTCAGGAATACCAGGCCCAAAGCCTGCGGACACACAGATTCTTGGTTTAAGGAAAACAGATCACTCAAGTTAAAATTAAGTTTTAATGCTATAAGCACACTAGGCAGTAATAAAACATTTAACTATGAGGTAATATGAAGTGATACAGGTGATACAAAATGCAATTCCTGAGACGGTTACAGGATAGAGTATGCAGCTGCGTACCCCTCTAGTCCCTGGAGCAGGGTGTTGACCATCCGCTGGAAAGTAGCAGGGGCATTTTTAATGCCAAACGGCATGACGGTGGATTCGTATAATCCAAATGGGGTAATGAAGGCCGACCGTTCCCTGGCCTCGGGGGTCAGAGGAATATGCCAGTATCCTCGGCTCAGGTCCATGATGGTCAGGTACCTAGCCTGGGGCCAGCTGGTTAAGCAGGTCATCGATGCACGGCATGGGGTATGCATCGGCAGCCGTGACAGCATTGAGCTGGTTGGTCTGTTGTAGGACACAGAAGGCAAAACAATGTCCTGATTGAGATGAAAAGCAGAAACAACCTTAGGCAGAAAATCTGGCTTAACAAAACACCACCTTATCCTGGTGTCTCAAAAGGAGGCTTGATGGAAAGCTCTGCCAATTCAGAAACACGCCTAACAGAAGCGATAGCCACCAAAGAGACCACCTTAAGCGTGAGAATGGACAAAGGAGCCCCTTGCAAGGGCTCAAAGGGAGACCCCCTGCAGGGCAGATAACACCAAGTTCAAGTCCCAGACTGGTAACATAGGCTTACGTGGGGGACGCACGTGAGTAATCCCCTGGAAAAAGGTCTTGACCAGGGGATGCTGAGCAAAGGATCTTTGGAAAAAAAAATAGCCAAAGCAGAAACCTGGCCTTTCAGAGTACTGAGCTGAAGACCCAGATCCAAACCATGGAGAAACTCCAGAATCCTAGGAATAGAAAACACGACAGGAAAGCGAGTGGGACTCGCACCAGTCAATGCAAGTACGCCAAACCCTGTAGTAGATGGAAGAGGACCTTTTCCTAGCCCCGATCATGGTATTCACAACCGAGGAAGGCAGCCCTTTTTCCATCAAGATGGAGGTTTCAACAGCCAGGCCGTCAAAGTCAGCGTTTGTAAATTGGGGTGGCGTAGGTGTCCCTGAGTGAGCAGATCTGGAACCCGGGGCAGGGCGTACTGATCTACTGCCAACTGCCTGATGTCTGCGAACCACACTCTTCTTGGCCAACAGGGGGCCACCAGGATGGTTGGCACCCCTTCCTGAACTACCCGAGTCTTCATGCAAAAGTGTCTGAATCTGATTAATTTGTTGAGAAGCTTTAAATCCAGGATAGGTCTTATGGACCCATCCTTTTTGGGAACAATGAAAAGCACAATTCTGTGAAATACTCACCTGTAGAATTGATATTATATGCATACAGTACGTCCTGCTCCATCTATAATACTTACATGTGGGACATCCAATAGCAGTGTCCATAAAGTAGGGTGGGATCCCAACAACAAAGGCAACAGCACATAGTTCAAACTACAACCGCCTGTAAAACCACAACCGCCTGTAAAACCTTACGGCCAAAAGCAGCATCAGCTGAGGCCCGAACATCAACCTTGTAAAACTTTGAAAAGGTGTGAACAGAAGACCAAGTAGCGGCCTTGCAAACTTGTTCAACAGAGCCCTGTTGCTGAAAAGCCCAAGAGGCACCAATAGCACGAGTGGAATGAGCCGTGAGACGGAAAGGGGGAGTCCTCCCCTTAGTAGAATAGGCCTGAATCACAGCCTGACGAATCCATTTACTGATGGTAGACTTGGCGGGAGCCAAACCTTTCCTAGGCCCCGAAGGCACAACGAAGAGAGCATCAGTCTTCCTGAAGGCTTTAGTGACAACCAGGTAATACTTCAAACACCTGACTACGTCCAAGGAATGTAGAACCCGCTCCTTGTCGTTGCGAGGATTGGGACACAGAAGGAAGAATATCCTGGTTCAAATGAAATGCCGAGACAACTTTTGGCAGAAAATCCGGACCACCACCTTGTCCTGGTGTTGCTCATAGTATGGAGGCTGAATAGATGAGTGGCCAGCTCTGACACACGCCTAACCGAAGTAATAGCCACCAAGAAGACAACCTTGAGAGTGAGAACGACCAGAGCAGCATCTTGAATAGGCTCAAAGGGAGCACCCTGCAAGGCAGACAAAACCAAATTCAAATCCCAAACAGGGACCATAGGCTTTCGAGGGGGACGCACGTGAGTGACCCCCTGGAAGAAGGTCTTAATCAGGTGATGTTGAGCGAAGGTCATCTGAAAGATAGGGCAGAAACACGACCCTTCAGAGTACTAAGTCCAAACCATGCTGTAAAAACTCCAGGACCCTAGGGACGGAGAATTCCCAGCAGGGAAGAGACCTGGACTCACACCAGTTAATGTAGGAACGCCATACTCTATAATAGCAGAAGAAGTCTTCTGCCTGACCTGCACCATAGTAGCCACCACAGAGGCAGACAACCCCTTCTCCATCAAGATGGAGGTTTCAGCAGACAGGCCGTCAAAGCCAGAGTTCGTAAATTGGGATGGCGTAAGGACCCTTGAGTTAGCAGATCTGGTACGCTTGGCAGATCGTACTGATCTACTGCCATTTGAACCACATCTGTGAACCACACTCTTCTTGGTCACCTGGGGGCCACCAGAATCACAGGTACCCCTTCCAGAGCAATCTTGCGTAGAACCCTGCCCAGAAGGGGGAACGGTGGAAACACATACAGGAGTCGAAACTCCCTCCAAGACATGGACAGGGCATCAGTGGCCATGGCCAGAGGATCCTGAGACAGTGAGACAAAGGCCGGGAGCTTGTGATTGTGACGGGAAGCAAACAGATCCACATCCGGTAGGCCCCAACGGTGACACAGGGACTGGAATACCGTGTTGCAGAGGGACCACTCCCCCTGACGGGACTTCCCTCTGCTCAGGGCGTCTGCCAGCAGGTTCTTCGCCCCCGGAATGTAAACAACCGAAATGCATTGAACATTGGCCTCCTCCCATGTCAGAATCTGAGACACCTCTTGGAAAGCACCCTTGCTCCGGGTCCCTCCCTGATGATTGATGTAGGCTCCAGGTCCCTCCCTGATGATTGATGTAGGCAACTGCCGTTCTGTTGTCTGAGCGAACTTGGACCTACAGACCCCTCAGGTGTTGGGTCAAACACTCCAGTACCAACCTGACTGCTTGCAATTCCAGAATGTTGATGGGTAAATGGGCCTCCTGAGGGCCCCACGTCCCCTGAAGTGCAGGGACTTCCAGAATCCCCCCCAACCTGACAGACTGGCATCCGTTGTGACCGTCTCCCAGGATGGGGTCAGAAAAGACCTGCCTCCTGTCAAGTTCCTGTGGTCCAGCCACCACGTAAGGGAGTGTTTGACCAAGGGGGGAAGCACACAGAACCCGTCCAAGGATGCAGGGTTCTTGTCCCAAACTGACAGAAGGTGAAGCTGCAGAGGTCTCAGATAGAACTGGGCAAAGGGCACCGCCTCGAAGCTCGCCACCATCAGGCCCACCAACTGCATTCCCTGCGGGATGGAGAACTGTGGGCTTGAGAGCAGGAACCCTGCCTGCGCTTCCACCTTCTGTTGAGGAAGGAATATCCTTACTGAACTGTATCCAGAATCATTCCCAGGAACGGAGTCACCGAGGAGGGGGACAGGGAGGACTTGGGGTAGGACTCCAGGTAGGGCAGCACGTGTATGCCCCTTAGCCTTATCAGGGACATCACCCCTGCCAGCACCTTGGTGAACACCCTGGGAGCCGACGTGAGGCCGAATGGCAGGGCCACAAACTGGTAGTGCTGATCTTTTAGTGCAAATCTGAGAAACCTTTGGTGTCCCGGAAACACCGGGACGTGCAGGTAAGCATCCTTGATGTCTACCGACGTCATGAAGTCTCCTGGGCGCAGTGAGCCAATGGCCGAGCGCAGAGTTTCCATGCGAAAGTGCCTGTTCTTGACAAATTTGTTGAGGATTTTTAAATCCAGAATGGGCCTGACTGACCCATCCTTCTTGGGTACTGTGAAAATGTTTGAGTAGAACCCCGTGCCCCTGTCTCCAGGGGGGACCTTGCAAATAACCCCTAGGTCCATGAGACCCTGTACAGCCAGCAACAAGACCTGAGCTGAGGCAGGGTCTTGAGGGATTCGAGACCCAATGAACCTGGTGGGGGGCTGTACAGCAAATTTATCTTGTAGCCGGAGGACACTACCTCCTGAATCCACCGGTCTGACACGTGGCGTCGCCAGACATGCTCGAAGTGCTGTAGACGTCCCCCCACCCTCACGGGTGAGGGCGCCCCCTCATGCTTGGGGGGCCTTGGGGCTTGGTTCCCCAGGAGGAACCTGGACGGCATCCTCTGTCCCTGTGCCAGGAATCAGCGCGGGCCACAGCGAAGGACGCCCCTCTACCCTGCTTAGCCCCATGATAGGGGGTTGATAGGGAGCCTTGGCCACGAAAAGGCTGAGTCTGCCGCCTTCGCTGGGGTAACTTGCCTCCCTTGGCAAAGAGGTCTAATCGATCCCCAAATAAGCACAGCCCTTTAAATGGCGGCCCCGTGAGGGCTTTCTTGGTGGCATTGTCCGCTGCCCACTGGCGCAACCGCGCGGCGTATAGCAACCACCAGGGCAGATGACCTGGCACACATCTTAATAGCATCGTCCGATACGGACAGGATAAAGTTCACAAACGCATCACAGCTGGACAGAGCGTTGACAGTATCAGGAGGCAACTCACCTGTGCCATCGAGAGCACTCCTAACCACGGCCCTGAGCGCTACTGCCGAAATGGCTAAGTCGCAAACTGGGCGCAGAGTCGCTCCCCAAATGCAAAGGTGAAGTGCGGCGGGGTGCAGGCCCAGCCTCAGGAGACGGGAAGTACCGATAGCGCCTGCTGTGCACAAGGAACACAGACCCGTGCATTGTCACCGCTGCTAGGTAAGACCCCACAAGCTACACACAGCCGGGCTTGTCCCGAAGGAACCCCGTTCACAATATCCTGAGATGCCTCCATATGGTGATTTAATCGGCACAATATGCCAGTAGGGATTGACGCTGGAAGCTACCCTGGATGCCCCAATAACCCGCTGGGAAGTGGGAGTAATTTTTTATGGTCACGACCGGGAGAAGCCACTTGTGAAATCCGCTGTCTGAAAGACAAGGGGGAACAGGATGTCGGAGCCATGCGCAATAGGGATAGAAGTAAAGAAAAGTCACCCGCAAGGGTACTTACATACAGAGAGGAGGGGATATCTTCACCACACGCGCGGGGGAAGAAAATGGCACCAAACGAACCTCGGAGGGCGGGCCTGAGCCGATCGTGACGTGTAGCACGCCAAGCCGAAACCACGCCCCTCACCAGTGAGCACGAAGCTCGTAAGGCATCCAGCCAATGGTACAGAAAGTAGAAAGTAAAAAAGCAGAAGAGCCTATTGAAAATGGCCCCCGGAGCCAGGACAGGCACAGCCAAGATCTGTACTCTGGCTCTCCTGTGGCTCCCTGTCAGGGAATGAACCCCGGGCTGTGACAGGATACTGAATAAGACAGGCGCTCAAGCCAGCGCAACCTAGGAAGAGCCACTAAGGCTAAGAAGGTGAAGGATGGAAGAAGACGCCGAGGCATCCGCGAGCCGCCGCAGTACGTGCGGTGCGAGCAGAAAGCAGACTACTGGTGCTGCGGTTAACAGTAAGGTAAGAGCGTGGCTCTGATCCCCGTTCCCAGTGAAGCACAGCCAAGCCATAAGCGTGTAAGTACACTGAGGCCGCCATACCCACAACCCCCCCTTTTCCCCCTGACTAAGGGGGGGGGGACAAGGGAGGAAGGCGACCCGTTAACATAGGGTCCACCGCTACATGGGGCAATGATGCGGGAGGGGCATCCCTTGCAGGCTGTAATAGCCCCACTCACCTGCAAGAGAGTGATACTTCATGTCTTCGCAGTCAGCACTGCAGAGAAATCTGGGGATTTGTGGGAGGTCCCTGGGTATATGAAGGGCCGGGAGGAGCCAGTTTTTGCATGTCTGCAGTGAACAGCACCATCTGGCGGAGGATTACCCACGTGTAAGTATTACAGATGGAGCGGGACGTACTGTATGCTTAGAATAAAGATTGGAATAGCCTTTGCCCCTTTCCTTCAATGGCACCCGGCAGACACCTAGATCTAGAAGGCCTTGGACAGCCAGGGACAGACACTGAGCGACAAGGGGTTTTGAGCTAACCGACATTGAGCCAAGAGCCGAAGCCGTCCCCCCACCCGGATGGGTGAGGGCGCCCCTTCATGCCTGAGGGGGCTTGGGAGAAGACTTCGTCTTGGATCCCAGGAGGAGCCAGGGTGGCCACGTCCTCTGCCCCAAAAATCTCTACGGCTCCAGCAAAGGAAGCTCCCCGTCCAATTCTGGAGCCCCTGAAGGAGAAAAGGCACATGAACCCCGAAAAGACCGGGGCTGCCTTCTACACTGAGGCAACTTGCCTCTTTTAGCAAACAAGTCCGAATGTTCCCCAAAGAGGCACAGCCCCTTGAAGGGAAACCCCGTGAGAGCCTTTTTGGCAGCTTTGTCAGCTGCCCACTGGTGCAGCCAGACCGAGCGGCGTATCGCCACCAACAAGGCAGAAGCCCTGACACATTCTGATGTCATCATCCAAGGCAGAGATAACAAATGCAATTCCTTACAAGGCAGAAGAGCTCTATGCTCTTCACTACCAGCATCATCAGGGACCCCAGCTAAGACCCCTGAGCAAGCTTTTAATAGCAACAGCTGTAATAGCAGAGGCACAGACCGGACGGAGTGCAGTCCCCACACAGGCAAAAGCATGGCAAGCCAGCTGATCAATGCGCCTGTCCGCCCCATCCCTTAGTGGGGTAGAGTCAGGGGAATGCATGACGGATGTGTTGGACAAACCCAGAACTGGAGCATCCACCTCGGGAGGACATGACCAATGTTTCACCCATTTCAGCAGGAAAGGAATACCGCTTATCCCAAATACAGAGTACATCAAAAAATGTGAGCCAAAATTCTGTCAGTATCATCTGAAGCCCATGGGTCATGCCCAGAATCCGCACTATACGCTCTAGGATGTTCCTCAGATGATTCTGAATCAGAAAACAATTCCCCCCTCCTCTAGGGGGGGTATAACCGGTAACATCAAAAAATTCCTGCCTCCATAGGAAAGAGGGAAACACCAGGTGATAAATGCCGCCTTACGTGGGCCAGAGCCAGCAATATGTCTCAATGCTGGCCACCCGAACAGCCAAATCAGATTGAGACTCCCCACTGGTACGTACCTCACTGGGAGTCAGATGTAAGCGTGGGGGTAGGCAAAGCCCGAGGGGGCGCAGGCCCAGCCACCGGTAACCCAGACTGCAATGCAAGCATCTGCTGGGCACAGGGAACACACCCCGACATCACTTATAGGGGATACCCCACACAGCCGGGCTTGTCCCAAAGGAACCCCAAGCACATTATCCTGAGAAGCCTCCATATGGTGATTATTGTGGCACAATAGGCCAATTGGGATTGACGCCAGTAAGGCTACCCAGGATGCCCCAATAGCCTGCTAGGGAAGTGGGAGATATACAAATACAAGAGCCCTCCAAAAGGAGTTAAACTAAATAGAGGGGATAGGACCAGGAGAAACCACTAAAGTTTGACCCGCCTGCAAGACATAAGCAAAAAGATCCCGTAAGCAATGAGCAATACATAGAATAAAAAATAAATCAGGCCGCAGGGGCACTTACTGAGCGCGATAGGGAGACGCCAGACACAGCAGAAAGCTAAAATGACACCTGCATATACCTCGAGGGGCGGGCCGCAGAGACAGTGATGCAAGGCCCGCCCCCCTGAAGAGCGCGGAAACCACCCACATGTCAAGACCAGCCAATGATGGCGCAGCTGCACCTGAGGTGATGTCGCCGCCGACTGCGGAGCGGAGTGCAAGCGTGCGGCGGTGGTAAAAGAAAACCAGTGCAACCAATTCAAAAAGGGATCATCCCATAAAACCTATGCTATACATATATACATGCACCCCCCCCCCCCCAAGATCTACCAGGGAGCGCGAAAGGGAAATGAAGGCCAGCCTAAGGGAGCCAACTGTGGGGACAGGGGGGTGAGGGGCATAAGATGCAGGAGGGGCATCCCATAAGGCTCACCAAGGGCCTGTACTGCCTACCCTTTGGTGGGGGACTGCGGTTGGAGCAGCGCTCCTTAGCACCTGACAGCAATGCTGCCTACCTTCACCCGAACCAGTGCAGCCTACGCTGGGAGGCAATAAAAGGAAACGGGTGGAAATAGTCCTACAGGGTCACAGGCTAATAGCCCCGCTCACCTGAAAGTAGAGAGCCATCTTCTAGTCATCACAGCCCAGACTGCAGAGAAGAACTGGGGATTTTGTGGGAGGTCCCTGGTATATATGGGGCCGGGAGGAGCCACTTTTCTGTCTCAGCAGTCCAGCGCCATCTACTGGATGTATAACCCAAGTGTAAGGAATATCTTCTGGAATAGGACGTACTGTATACTTAGAATAGTTTTTTTTATTTGGGCTTTTCATTAAGTTATGCTGAAGGGCCAGTTTAAAAACCCTTTGGGTGATTGCTGTAGCTTTAAAATGGCTCTAGAGGTGCTCTAAAAGCTCACATGTGCAGTAACCTGGGGATCTAGCAGATAGTCTTGCCTATATATTAATCTTCAAATTGTCCATATTAATCTTCAAATTGTCCACTCAGTCAGAAAGATCCTGGCCCCAGAAATTGCAGCTTGTTAGAGCTGTCTGTACATAGCAACCTCATGACAACACAAATAAGCAATTTTACCAAAGGACAGGACATATTAATCTGCAGCCATAGGAGTCACCATGAATGTATGCAGTTAAGTAATCTGTGTGGATTCTTTTCACCAATACCTGGTGTATCATTAATGTGACATACCCATATAGTCACTAACCAGTTTGACTGGGATAAGTAAACCAAAGAGAAGTTATGTTTGCCCCTCTGTAACAGAAGACCTGCGCAAAGTATATTTCATATGCTGGGTCACTGTTACAGTCCTTAAGCATTTGAATGGAACTGCTAAACCGCATTATAATTGAAGCTACGACATGCCTACAATGTTTGGGTGGGAAAAAAAAAAAAAAAAGGTAGTACCACACCCTTTCCTTGCAGACATGTCAGGAACGCTGTGAGTGATCATACTCCGAAAGCTACACTATAATTATGTACAGCAGACCAAGCTGCAGATAAACAATTATATTACGCATGTGATCCAGGTGATAGTTTATTGCTGCCCTTTCAAGATTCAGTCATTGTAAATGGAACGCTATTGCTAATGATTAAAGTAGGTTCAGGAACAGAAGGGAATTATGCAATTTCCCTTTATTTCACAATTGCATAAGTTATTTTACTTGGGTAATCCTAAGACTTGCAATTTTGTGATATTCAGACCTAGCATAAACCCAAGACCAAATAAGGGATGTTATGGACAAGGCTGCCAACATAGAAACCCTATAAATCAAGGCCGTAACCCTAGTTACACCGACAGTTAATGTACAATACATCACCTAGGAGACAGGTCAGACCACTGCCGCCTGCAGAACCTTGCGGCCAAAAGCAGCATCAGCTGAGGCCCTAACATCAACATTGTAAAACTTGGAAAAAGTATGAAGACCAAGTAGCGGCCTTGCAAACTTGTTCCAACAGAAGCCTGGTGCTGAAATGCCCAAGAGGCACCAATAGCACGAGTAGAATGAGCAGTAAGGCGTAAGGGAGGACCCTTCCCCTTAGCAGAATAGGCCTGAATCACAGCCTGACGGATCCATTTGCCGATAGATTTAGCACGAGCCAAACCCTTCCTAGGACCAGAAGAGACCACAAAAAGAGCATCAGTTTGTCTGAAAGGTGCAGTAGCCACCAGATAGTGCTTAAGACACTTCAGACACCTAACCACATCCAAGGAATGCAAAACCCTCTCATTAGCATTACTAGGATTAGGGCACAAGGAAGGAAGAACAATGTCCTGATTTAGATGAAAAGCAGATACAACCTTAGGCAGAAAATCTGGATTGAAGCAAACCACCACCTTGTCTTGGTGTCTCTCAAAGTAGGGGGGCTGGATGGAAAGCACCGCCAACTCAGAAACACACCTAACAGAGGAGATGGCCACCAAAAGACCTTGAGTGTAAGAATGGCCAGGTTCAAAGGGAGCACCCTGCAAGGCAGAAAAGACCAAGTTCAAATCCCAAACAGGCAACATAGGCTTACGTGGGGGACGCACATGAGTAACCCCCCTGGAAAAAAGTCCTGATCAGAGAATGCTGGGCAAATGACCTCTGGAAGAAAACAGTCAGGGCAGAGACATGGCCCTTCAGAGTACCAACTTGGAGCCCCAGCTCCAACCTATGCTGCAGGAACTCCAGGATCCTGGGAATAAGAACACACGACAGGGGAGAGACCTAGACTCACCAGTCAATGTAGGCACAAACCCTATAGTAAATGGAAGACAACAACTTCTTCCTAGCCTTAATCATGGTAACAGAGGCAGACAGCCCCTTCTCCATCAAGATTGAGGTTTCAGCAGCCAGGCAGTCAAAGCCAGAGTTTGTAAATTGGGATGGCGTAAGTGACCCTGAATGAGCAGGTCTGGCACCCTGGGCAGAGCGTACTGATCTACTGCCAGCTGCACCACATCTGCGAACCACACTCTTGGCCACCTGGGAGCCACCAGGATAGCTGGCACCCCCTCCTGAGCCATCTTGCACAGAACCCTGCCAACAGGGGGAATGGGGGAAAGAGATACAGGAGCTGAAAGTCCTGCCATGACATTGCTAGAGCATCTGTGGCCAAGGCCAGAGGGTCCTGGGACAGGGAGACAGAGGCCGGGAGCTTGTGATGGGACGCAAACAGATCCACATCTGGTTATCCCCAATGGTGACACAGATTGGTCCCTCTGCAACAGGGTGTTTCATTCTCCCAGGCGAGAGGTCCCCCTGCTCAGAGAGTCTGCCTGCAGATTCTCCACCCCTGGAATGTACACAGCTGATATGCAGGAACATTGTCCTCCGCCCAGGACCGGATCAGAGACACTTCCTTGAGGGCCCCCTTGCTCCGGGTCCCCCTGATTATTAATGTAGGCAACCACTGTCTGGTTGTCCGAACGTACCTGAACAGGCCGGCCCCGAAGGTGTTGGGTCAAGTGAGCCAGAACCAACCTGATCGCCCTCAGTTCCAGAATGTTGATGGGCGTGTGGGCCTCCTGAGGGCCCCACCGCCCTTGGAACTGCAGGGACTTCCAGACGCCCCCCCCTCCCCAACCTGTCAGACTGGCATCCGTGGTGACCGTCTCCCAGGAGGGGGCCAGAAAGGATCTGCCTGCCAACAGGTTCCTGGAGTCCCGCCACCACAAGAGGGACCGTCTGGCTAGGGGGGATAGAACAAGGACCTGGTCCAGGGACACAGGATCCTTGTCCCATACTGACAAAAAACCTGCACCAGCAGACTGTCCACCTGCTGAGGAAGAAAAATCCTTGCCTGAACTGTATCCAGATTCATTCCCAGGAACGGCATCACCAAGGAGGGAGACAGGGAAGACTTGGGATGGTTGATCACCCAGCCAAATGACTCCAGAGTGGACACTACTCGCTGAGTATCCAGCTCTGCTTGATGGAGGGACCGAGAAGTAATGAGAATGTCGTCCAAATATGGCAGCACGCGAATGCCCTGAGCCGAGCCATCACCCCTGCCAGCACCTTGGTGAACACTCTGGGAGCTGAAGAGAGACCAAAGGGCAATGCCACAAATTTGTAGTGCTGATCCTCCAGAGCAAACCTGAGGAATCTGATGACCTGGAAAAACAGGAATATGAAGGCAAGCATCCTTGATGTCCACAGAGGTCATGAAGTCACCTGGACGCAAGGAATGGATAGAGCGCAAAGTTTCCATTCGAAAGCGCCTGCACCTGACAAATTTGTTGAGGATCTTCAAGTCCAGGATGGGCCCGACTTCACCATGGCCAAAAGAGATGGGTCAAAGGGTGGAATAGAAACCCTAGCCCCTTTCTCGGAAGGGGACCTGACAAATGACCCCCAGCTCCAGAAGGCTTTGCACCGCCAGAATTAAAGCCCGAGCCGACATGGGGTCATGAGACATCTGGGATCTGATGATCGGGGGCGGCCAGGCAGCAAACTATCTTGTAACTGGAGGACACTACCTCCTGAATCCACCAGTCTGAGACCTGAAGCCTCCAGACGTGAGCAAAATGCTGAAGCCACCTCCCCACCCGGATGGGTGAGGGTGCCCCTTCATGCCTGAGGGGGCTTGGGAGAAGACTTAGGCTTGGAGCCCCAGGCTGATCCAGGGCATCCGTCCTCTGCCCCTACCCCAGAAATCTCCTTTTGGCCCCAGCAAGGGAGACCCCCTCCCCCGTCTGGATCCACAGTAGGGGGAAGAAAAGGAGCCTTGGCCCCGAAAGGGCCGAGACTGCCTCCTGCGCTGGGGTAACCTACCTCCCTTAGCAAACAGGTCCAGGCAGTCCCCAAACAGGCATAGTCCTTCGAAGGAAAAACCAGTGAGCCTTCTTGGCAGCGGAGTCAGCTGCCCACTGGCGCAGTCAAACCAAGCGGTGTATAGCCACCACTAGGGCAGAGGCTCTGCCACACATCCTAATGGTATCATCCAGGGCAGAGGACATAAGTCACAAAAATACAATTCTGTGAAATTGTTACCTGTAGAATTGATATTTGTACACAGTACGTCCTGCTCCAGATATAATACTTACACTTGGGTTATCCTCCGCCAGATCGCGCTGCACTGCAGAGACATGGAAAAACAGGCTCCCCCCAGCCCTTCAAATACTCAGGGACCTCCCACCAATCCCCAGCATTGAAAAGCAGTGAACAAGAAGCCTGTATTTAGTGTTTTTAATTGGGTTTTAAACTTGTAAATTTGCAATAAAAAGATTTGATTTCTTTGATACCATTTGAGTGCAAGAGTAAGTCTCTTTTTGGGGGAATACAAGGGTGTTCTAGGGGTCACTGTTTGGAATTCTAAGAAGCCGGGAGAATTTAAAACCACCCAGAACAACTGGTAAAGAAGCCAAAGGCCGAAACGAGGTACCAGGAGTAACATCCATTAAGGTAACAACCAGGACCAAACCGCCCAACTCCCGAGAGCAGACGAGATCGGGCACATTCAGGATGTAATGACCACAAGCCCCAAGGAACCTCAGTTCCCCTAAAGGACACAGCGACTCCTAAGGAAAAAACTGCCAACCCCTGTATAAGGAATGCAGAACCACTTCCTCAGCGTCGCTAGGAAGGGGGATAGCCGTGGAAAACAATATCTTGAATAATTGAACATAAGACACCTTCAGATGTAGAGAATCCGGCTTCAGGCAGAACGCCACCTTATCCTGGTGTAGCTCTAGGAATGAGGGCTAGGTAGACCGAGCCGCCCGCTAACAAACGCCTGACCAAGGTAACAGGCACCAGAAGGACAACCTTGAAGGTAAGGACATACAGACAGCGTCCTGAATAGGACCAAGCGACAATCCTGCAAGCAGACGGAATGAATTCAATTTCAACCCCAACAGGGTCCATAGGAGTACATGGAGGATGCACATGAGCACCCCCTGAAGGAAGTCTTAACCAAGAAAGACTGAACCAGAGACTGCTAAGGCAAGGTGGACAGGGCAGAGCCTGACCCATCAGAGAACTGAGCTGGGGACCAGCTCCAATTCATGCTGAAAGCCACACTTGAAACCTGGGAACCAAGAACATCCAAGTAGTAAGAGAACTAGACTCGCCCCAATAAAAGTGGGTATGCCATACCCTACAACAATAGAAGACGAGGAAGAGGCTTACTCCTAGCCTTTCCCATAGTCACAAACAGACAGCTAAAACTTGTCTCCATCAAGATGTATGTTTTAGCAGTCAGATCGACTAGGCCAGAGACCATGAATTATAGTGACGTAAAGGGCCCCGAGTGATCAACTGGCACTCCTGCAAGGTGCAGAACTGACCACAGTACCATGTCTGCAACCACACTACTAGGTCAACTGGGGGCCACCAGAATCACTGGTCCCCTACCAGGGTAATCTTCCGCATAACCCTGCCTAGCAGAGGGAATGGAGAAGGACATACAGAACCAAACGTCCTGTCAAGACGGTACAAAAGGCATCCGGACCACTGACATAGGATCCTGGGACAGGGAAACAAAGGCTGATAGCCTGTGAAGGTGACGGAACCCAACAGATCCACAACTGGTTGGACTCCATAACGACACGGGGATTAGCACATCCTGTCGCAGAGGGGCTTCGCCGGAGCCAATATCACTAACATGCAGGGAGCATTGTCTCCGCCCAGAAGGGAACAGACACCCCCTGGAAGGTCCGCCAGCTCCAGGCCCCTTCCAATGGTTAATGTAGTACGTCTGTAGTTAGCCAGACCGAGCACCCCCAGCCTGGCAAAGCCAGAAGGGGAGCGGTCAAGCGAGAAGAGCCAACTGAAAAACTCTCACCATTTAGACTTCAATAGGCGTAAGGACCCTCTAAGGGCCCCACCAACACCAGAATCTCAGGGGGGTCCGGAAGAAGCCATCCCCTTCAACCTGAAAGGTTGGCATCCATGGTGGCAGTTTCCAGAAAGGGGCAAGGGGGAACTGCCCCCCAGACAGGTCCCTCAAGTTCATCCACTTTCAAGAGAAAAACATCACAGGTGGAAGGCCCACAGGCCCTGCTCCAGGGGTGCTGGATCCCTGTCCTATGTTACCAATAGAAGTCGCAGACGGGCTCAAGGGGAACTGAGTATAAGGGACCGCCTTAGCTACTCGGGCTCCTGCTGAGCAAGTTAACAGCGGCCCACCAGTTGCATCCCTGCCTGGTGTTAAGAAACCAGGACAGTAGTGAGGGACTGGGCCCATGAGACCAGAATGCCCACCCAATTGCTGAGAGGGGGAGAATCTGGTTTGAACCGGATCCAGAATCATTCCTATTAATGGAGTTACCACTTTAGGGAACAGCGAGGACTCAAGGTGATTGAACACCCATCCAAATGACTCCCAATGGGCCCACCAGCCGGGTATCCAACTATCCTGACGCAGAGGCAGGGAAGTGAGGAAGGGCGTCCGGGTAGACATCGCGCGGACGTCCCTTGGTCTCAGACATCACCATCGCCAGCACCTGAGTGAACACTCTGGGAGTTGGAGAGGCCAGATAACAGGGCCACAATTAACAGTGTTGGACTTCCAACACGAACCTGGAGAGCCTCAGAGATCTGAGGGCACAGGAATGTAAACATAAGCATTGAAGAGTTCCCCAGACGGCAAGATGCCCACTGGGCGCAAGGTGCTGATGGCCCAACTCAAGAGTTTCCATGCAGGAAACTGACTAATTAGAGAATTGTTGTGAATCCAGAATGGGCCACCCGACCCCTCCTTTGGGGGGCTGTGGAAGGTGGTATAGTGGCCCTTGCCTCTGCCTATTACGGGCAATCTGCAAGAGACCCTCAGACCTTGCAGGCCTAGCATGGCCTGTGCCAGCAACTGAACAGGGTCAGGGACCAGGAGTACCTGGGACCTGATAAAAACTGGGGAAGGCCGTGCAGCAAACGCTATCCTGTACCTGGAGGACACTACCTCCTGAATCCACCTGAGGAGAGATGCCTCCTGATAAGAGCAAGGTGCTGCAGCCATCCCCTCACCCAGCCGGGCAAGGGCGCCCCATCATGCTTGAGGGGGTTTGGTGGAAGATTTGGGCTTAGCCCCACCGGAGGGGCCAGAGCGTTGTCTGCTGCTAGTGGGCAGGAGTCTGGAGGAGGACCCCTATGATCAGCGCATCCACCACGGGGGGGTGATGACCAGCAATTAACCACCTCAGGGGGGAAAAGGGTATTTCCTATCCCAGTCCCCCTGGAACCCCTGGAAGTTTACTGGGGCATTCCCATTCCTTGAGCACAAGGGCATGGAAATGAGCCTGCTCTAAAAGTTCCAAACGTGCAGTCGCAGTATGGAAATGCTCCCCTCTAGGCTTGGGGACCTGACCGGGGGGAGACCGTGCCTTAAAGACCTTAATCAACAGGTCGTCAGTGTCACACTGGCCCCAGTATTCCGGGCCAGAATCGTCATGACTCCTCAGCCTCTCATCAGAAGAGCCTGAGTCAGAGAACAACTCCCCTTCATCAGAAGGGGTATAGTCACACGGAGTAGCAAACGCCTCAGTTCTCAGAACATACAGAAACATGGGGTGACAGGTGCCGCTTTCTACCAGGGCCCATTCGCTCTGACAACCTAGCAATAATCTGTTCAGCCGTAGGCAGTCTGGAAGGGCCGGCAGTTGCAATTCCCCACTTGTAGGCGACTCAGCAGGAGAGAGATTTAAGCCTGGGGAGATAGGCAAATCGGAGCTAGGGGTAGCCACTGGCCAACCTGATTGCCGGGCCAGCGCTTGCTCAGCACAAGGAACACAGACCCGTGCCCTGTCAGCATCAGCATGGGGTTGTCCACACGCTATACACCGCCGGTCTTGTCCCAGAGGGACCCTGGTCACAATTCTGAGATGCCTCCATATGGTGATTAATCAAGGCACAATATGCCAGTAGGGATTTACACTATAAAGTAACCCTGGATGCCCCAAAGACCCGCTATGGAAGAGGGAGAATATTACAAGGCCCGCTATAATTTTACACCGGGCCTGGAGAAGCCAATGGTGTTCACCAGTCTGAAAGACATAATGGGAATAAAGGGTGTCAGAACCATGCGCAGTAAACAAGGATCATGAAAAATCGCCCACGAGGGCACTTACAGACCAAGGGAGGAGGACCACCACGCATGCATCCGACCAGCATCAAAATGGAGCCAAGCGAACCTCGAAGGGCAGGCAAGAGCGGGCAGTGATGCTGAGCGCGCCAACCTAGGTCCCCGCCCCCCCAAAGAGCGCGAAGCTCTGAGGTAGTTACAAACTGTCATGAGGAGCGAAGTGAATGGTACACTTAGAAAAGATGATTTGCCAATGAAGATGCCGCAGCGTCTGAGGCGACATCGCCTTTGTACAGGGCCCACCGCTACATGGGGCAATAGTGCGGGAGGGGCATCCCCTAGAGGCTCACCATCAGCCCTACACTGCCTACCCTTTGGTGGGGGACTGCGGTGGAGCATGGCTCCGTTAAGCAGGCATGGTGCTGCCTACCTTCACCTGACCAGCACACCCCAGGCTGGGAGGCACATCACAGGGAGGACGGGTGGGAATAGTCCAACAGGGACGCAGGCTGTAATAGCCCCGCTCACCTGCGAGAGCGATACATCATGTCTTCGCAGTCAGCACTGCAGAGAAATCTGGGGATTTGTGGGAGGTCCCTGGGTATTTGAAGGGCCAGGGAGGAGCCCGAGGATAACCCAAGTGTAAGTATTATATCTGGAGCAGGACGTACTGTATACCAAGAATAACCTCACAACGAGAGTGTGCATTAAACTCCTTGCTAGACACATCAGGAGCACCATCCAGGACACTTCTAAGCAGAGTCCCAATGGCCACCGCTGTAATGGCAGAGGCACAGACCGGGGGCAGCGCCGTCCCCACACAGGCAAAGGCATGGGACGCCAGCTGATCAATACACCGGTCCTCACTATCCCGCAGCGTAGTAGAGTCAGGGGAATGCATGACAGGTGTTAGACAACCCTAGCACTGGGGCATCCACCTCTGGAGGGGATGACCAACGCTTCACCACCTCAGCAGGAAAGGGATACCTCTTATCCCAACTCTTTAGGGACTCCGGGGAGCCTGCTGGGATGCTCCCATTCCTTGAGCACAAGATTAAAAATGGGCTTGCTCAGGAAACTCTAAACGGGGCTTAGTAGTATGAAACTATTCCCCCTGCTGCCTAGGGGCCGCAACCGGGGGAGAGATAGACTGTTGGCTCAGATTTTTGAGGTACTGTCTATCAGTATCATCTGGGGCCCAGGGGTCAGAGCCAGAATCATGACCCCTGGGCCTCTCAGATGACTCAGAACAACTCCCCTTCTCCCAAGGGGGTATAACCAGACAGCGTCAGTGCCGCTTCTTAGCGGAGGCCTTACGCGCCAAGGTATTAGCAAGCAACTTCTCAACACTAGCCAGTCTAGCAGACACATCAGGCTGAGAATTCCCAACTCAATGGGAGTCAAATTCAAGCTTGGGGGAGTAGGTGAGGCCATACGTGGCGCAGGCCCAGCTGCTGGTAAACCAGGCTGCAGCGCAAGCACCTGCTGGGCACAAGTTATACAGACCCGCACATTGTCAGCACTAGTAGGGAACACCCCACAAGCTACACAGCTGGGCTTGTCCCGAAGGAACCTCGAGCACATTATCCTGAGACACCTCCATATGGTGATAATAGCGGCACAATAGGCCGATAGGGATTCACGCTATAAAAGCAACCCGGAATGCCCCAATAGCCCGCTAGGGAAGTGGGAGTAATTAGTACAATAGGCCTCAAGTTTAATAACTAAATAGAGTAGGGAGTATGGGAGTAGGGCTGTGAGAACCAATAGAGTTCGACCCGCCTGAAAAACATAAGCGAAGAGAACCCGATAAGAGACATGTATGACATAGGGTAAATAAAGCTGCCCGCAAGGGCACTCACGGACCGCGGTAGGTAGATGCCAGCCACGCAGCAGACGAAACCAGAGAAAAATGGCGCCGAGTATACCTCGAGGGGCGGGCCGCAGAGACAGTGACGCGGGCCCCGCCCCCCGAAAAGCACGAAGCAGCACACGTGACAAGCAGCCAAGTCGGCGTGGAAACTGACAAAAACAAAAGCACATAATCAAGTGAAGCACCAACACATACACCCCCCCCCCAAGAGCTACAAGGGAGAGCGAGGGAGGGCAGCGGCCACTTAACATAGGGCCCACCGATAGACAGGGGCAATAGTGCGGGAGGGGCATCCCAAAGAGGCTCACCATATGCCTATACCGCCTACCGTTTGGTGGGGGATTGCGGTGGAGCAGAGCTTCTAAGCACCTGACAGCAGTACTGCCTATCACCTGGACCAGCACAGCCAAGGCTGGGAGGCACATTACAAATGGAACGGGTGGGAATAGTCCTACAGGGCTGCAGGCTAATAGCCCCGCTCACCTGCGAGAAGAGAGCCTTCTTCTTGTCCTTCGCAGTCTAGACTGCAGAGAAATTCTGGGGATTTGTGGGAGGTCCCGGGTACTTGAGGGGCCGGGAGAAGCCAATTTCGCGGTCTCTGCAGTTCAGCGCCATCTGGTGGAGTAATACCCAAGTGTAATGAATCTTATCTGGAGCAGGACATACTGTATACTAAATACTCCCAGAGAAGCCAACCTATACACACACTAGGGACTAAACATCCTCAGACAGCTAGCAGGGATGTCCTCATATGGAAAACCTCCTTATTCCTGGACATTCACTTGAATTGTTCCAGAAGTGTGTGGGAGGCGCACTCCTGCCCCTCCCAGCCTATAAAGTGAATGTAAACCCAAGAAAGTTGAGATTTTTGGGCAAGTGGTGGGGCATCCAAAATAAAGCCAGTCCAGTCTAAACTCTTGTGATTCATGGGAGCACCTATGACTGGCTTACTGCAACTGCCACACCATTGTCTGTTGAAAGGAGAAGGGGGGCTTTGAGTGACTAGTTTACTTTTTCTGCAAAACTCAGAAATATGTAAAGTATCCTCTATGGCCCCTTTCATGCCTCTGCTTTGAGGCAGTGCAGTTGGGATGCAGCTAAAAAGTCTTAGTTCAACTGCAAAACAAACCCGATTTGCAACTGCATAGTGTTAACGTAGCCTTAAGGAACAAAATCCAAGCATTTCACCTTCTGTGTATCTCCTGTCTCACGTCTTCCTGGTTCCCAAGTGGGCCACTCAGCCGGTCAGTGGTGCTCGTCCGATATAGATTTCCTTTGTTGCACTAACATCCTTGTTTACTCTAGCCATGGGCGTGCCTGCACAGGCCATTCAGAAGCACCAAGGAAAGGCGAGTGGGGGGCATCAATATGCCCCACAAAGGAGACCACCCGCACCCATCTAGACCCCCCCCATTTTAAAACCAGAAAATCATGTGTCCATTATGTGCTTCTTTAGTAGATCAGGCCAAAGTCATACTGAAGCCAAGGCAAAAGACCAAGCTGAGCATAGTAAATTTACCAGTGAAGTCTGCACTTCTCTTCAGGGCCAGGAAAGAGCTTCTTTCAGGCAACCCAGAGAACTCAAATATTTGTCATCTGGTCCACACAGATTGGTCCCCCATGCAGAAGCAGAGCTTTGTATGCTCTGCATTGATGCCAACTGTGGTCATTTATATGGCTTAATGGGTTAACATTTCCCTAACCTCTCCCAGGAAAAAGATTAGCCAGCAATACATCAGCTCACACATTACACAGCGATTCTGCTTTCTAACCCAGAGTTACAGCATACACAGAATGAACACTGCGATGCATGCCTCTAGTGAGGAGTGGGCACAGGGTTGCATCTATGGGGGCAATGCATTTTCTTGATGAGAAAACTAATTGAAAATGCATGTTGGCATAAATGTAGTGCAAGCCAGTTTGGAATGACAGTCTTAATGCCCAGGTACATATTTGTGTTACCATGGACAGAAAAGAGGGTGTGTAATACTGCATTAGTCACTGCATTTACAGGAATTTAAAGTACAAAGCTACACATTACTACTCATTTCTTCACACCCAATTGCTACCAAAGCAAC
Source organism: Gastrophryne carolinensis (assembly GCA_027917425.1). NCBI lineage: Eukaryota > Metazoa > Chordata > Amphibia > Anura > Microhylidae > Gastrophryne > Gastrophryne carolinensis. The sequence goes on along the minus strand of CM051236.1, from coordinate 306,061,766 downwards.
CTAGAAATTTAAAGCTCTACTTTCCAGAGTTAAAGCAGAAATCCAGTCAATATTAACGCTCCTCCCACCCTGCCACCCTAACCGCTGCCAAGGCAAAACAGGGCTTACAAAGAAAAACCCTTACCTTAACCCAGAGGCCCGTGCTGCTCCTTAGGGCGTCACATGGGTGCCACAGGTAAGAGAAAGCAGAGTCTCCCGGGTTCATACACTCTGGCCGCCTGTTCACTTTATTATACTTCAAAGGCAGCGCCCAGGATCCAGAGTGCTGGAGGAGTGGTGTGGGCCCCTGGGTTAAGGAAAGGGTTTTTCTTTGTAACCCCTCCCCAATCCAGCATCAGGGTAGGGTGGGGTGATTAATATTGACCGAAGTGTCATTTTAAAAACTGAAAACTCCTAAACTAGTAGGCTATGGGCATTTAACAAGCCAGACATTTTTACTGAACATGCATACAAATTATATCTTGGCCACCTATAGCAACTTCAAGTTTACACCTAGCACATACTGGGTGAGAAAAAAAAAAAAAACACATATCCAAGAAACCGTGATTCTACACACTTTAAGCATTAAAACCTCTACTGCACTACATAAAATGCTCCTACCTCTACTGCACTACACAAAATGCTCCTAAGGCCTGGATATAAGCTAATCAGGTGTTTTTCAAAATAGCAGATCCTCATTACAAACTGTATACCTGCCCCAGATGGTAAAAGCAATGCATCCCCTCCACTGAGCCAATACTGTGCACAACACCCTATATTTGTTAGGATTTCTTAGGGGAGATCTAAAACTGTTTAAAATCTGGTGATTACTCCTTTTCAGTGGGGCAGCCAAACATTTACTCAACTTGCCGACAACCCTGTGGTGCATGTGTAGGCCATCCTCCAATCAGTGGGTAGCACTCCTTTTATCTTTACAAAGCTACTCTGAAATCTAAACAGCTTAGGATCGTGCCTTCCAAACCTTTGGCTGTACATACACATGACAGACATTAGACAATTCTGTGAGTACTCACCTGTAGAATCGTTTTTGTTCTTGCATGGCACGGCCTGCTTCAGTATTCATAACAGTTGGTTATTCCTCCACAATAGTGGCACAGTGTACTGCAGAAGAGCTGTGGCATCTCCCAGCCCCCTATAAAAACGGGATTAACCATAGAGTTCCCAGCGTAGAAGAGCAGTGAGACAAGAAGCCGGGAGAGAAGGCAAGACATGTAAAAGGTAAAAAAACCCCAATTAACTTGGACCAATCACCATAAAGGGGCAACCAAGAATAACGATAACAGTGGGGTGAAGCAGGCCGTGCCATGCAAGAACAAAAACTATTCTACAGGCGAGTACTCACAGAATTGTCTTATTGCATGGCACGGCCTGCTTCAGTATTCATAACAGTTGGGACATCCAAAAGCAGTGTCCAAAAGTAGGGTGGGATCCCCAATGAGTAACGGCCGGCAGTTCAAGTCACTACCGCCTGAAGTACCTTGTGGCCAAAAGCAGCATCCGCTGAGGCCTTAACATCAACCTTGTAAAACTTGGAAAGAGTATGAACAGAAGACCAAGTAGCGGCCTTGCAAACTTGTTCAACAGAAGCCTGGTGCTGAAAACCCCCAAGAGGCACCAATAGCACGAGTGGAATGAGAATTCTAAAGGAAGGTTCCTTCCCTTAGCAGAATAGGCTTGTACCACTGCCTGACGGATCCACTTGCTGGTAGTGGATTTAGCTGGAGGCAAACCCTTCCTAGGTCCAGAAGAGAAAACAAAAAGCATCAGATTTCCTGAAAGGCTCAGTAGCGACCAAATAAAACTTCAGAGCCCTGACCACATCCAAAGAATGCAGTGTCTGCTCCTTGGAATTAGCAGGATTAGGACACAAGGCAAAACAATGTCCTGATTGAGATTTAAGGCAGACACGACCTTAGGCAAGAAATCTGGCATAAGCCGAAACACCACCTTATTCTGATGCCGCTCAAAATAAGGTTTGATGGAAAGCGCCGCCAGTTCAGAAACTTGCCTGACAGAAGTGATAGCCACCAAAAAGGCTACCTTAAGAGTCAGAAAGGGCAAGGCATCCCCCCCGCCCCCCCAAGGCTCAAAGGGAGGACCACCAGATTCAAGTCCCAGACTGGTAGCATAGGCTTACGAGGTGGATGCACTTGAGTAACACCCTGGAAAAAGGTTTTAACCAACCGGTGATTTGCAATTTTTTCCAAAGATCCTTTGCCAGAGCTGAAACAATGTCCCTTGAGGGTACTAAGTTGAAGGCCGTAATCCAAGCCATGTTGCAAAAATTCCAGAATCCTGGGGATGGAAAACGACAGGGAAGAGACTTGGACTCACACCAGGCAATGTAAGCATGCCAGACCCTGTAATAAAGGACGAGGACTTCTTCCTAGCCCGAATCATGGTATCCACAACAGAGGCAGGCAACCCCTTTTCCATCAAGATGGAGGTTTCAGCAGCCAAGCCGTCAAAGCCAGCGTTTGTAAAATGAAATTGCGTTTAGCTGTCCCTGAGTGAGAAGATCTGGATCCTTGGGCAAGACGTACTGATCTACTGCCAACTGCACGACATCTAAGAACCACACCCTTCTTGGCCAACAGGGGGCCACCAGGATGGCTGGCACTCCCTCCTGGGCCATCTTGCGCATGACCCTGCCCAGTACAGGGAACAGAGGGAACACATGAAGAAGCCGAAACTCCGTCCAAGGCATTGCCAGTGCATCCATGGAGAAGGCCAGAGGATCCTGTGACAGGGAGACAAACTTGGGAAGTTTGTGACGGGATGCAAACAGGTCCACATCTGGCTGACCCCAGCGGTGACACAGGGAGAGAAACACCTGGTTGTTGAGGGACCATTCCCCCAGACGAGATGTCCCCCTGATCAGGGAGTCCGCCACGTGGTTCTCCACCCCTGGAATGTATGCCGCTGAGATACAGGAAACATTCTGTTCCACCGAAGACAGTATCAGGGACACTTCCTTGAAGGCTCACTTGCTCCGAGTCCCTCCCTGATGGTTGATGTAGGCAACCGCTGTCTGAGCGAATCTGAACAGCCCGACCCCAAAGGTGTGTGGTCAGCTGAGAAAGAACCAACCTGATTGCCCTCAGTTCCAGTACATTGATGGGAGCATGGGCCTCCTGTGGGCCCCACTGACCCTGGAACTTCAGAGACTTCCAAAAGCCCCCCCAGCCTGTCAGACTGGCATCTGTGGTGACCGTCTCCCAGCACAGGGGCAGGAAAGTCCTGCCCACCAGAAGGTTCCTTGAGTCCAGCCACCACGAAAGGGACTGCCTGGCCAGAGGAGACAGAGCAAATTCCTGATCCAGGGACACAGGGTCCCGATCTCAGATTGAAAAGAGGTGCAACTAAGAGGTCTCATGTGAAACTGAGCAAAGGGGACCGCCTCGAAGCAGGACACCCATCAAGCCCACCAACTACATCACCAGACGGATGGAGGGATGAGGACACGTGCAGAGCCCGCCACCTTCTGCTGAGGAAGGAACACCTTGACCTGAGAGGTATCCAGTGTCATGCCCAGAAAGGACCTCACCAAGCAGTGAAGACTTGCGATAGTTGACCACCCAGCCGAAGGACTCCAGAGTGGATGTCACCACCCGGGTGTCCTGCTCAGCCTGATGAAAGGACTGGGCCACAATAAGGATGTCGTCCAGGTAAGGAAGGACACAAATGCCCACTGACGCAACCAAACAGAGCAGTGCATAGCCACCAAAAGAGCAGAGGCCCTACCGCCCAGCCTCACAGCATCATCCATGGCAGTAAGGAAAAATGCAACAAAATCAGAGCAAAGCAAGAGGGCCCTATAACCCTCCCTCCTCCTACCATCCATAGTGCCATCACAAATATGCTTGAGCAGTTTAAGGGCAATAGCTGTTGTGGCAGCAGCACAGGCCAGGCACAGTCCAGCCACCACACAAGTAAAAGCATGGCAGGCCAGCTGATCCATGCGCTGGTCTTCGCTGTCCCTCAGTGGTATGGTCAGGGGAAGGCATGACAGGTATTGGACAGACCTAGCACAGGAGCATCCACCTCAGGGGGACATGACCACCGATTTACTAGATCAGCAGGAAAGGGATACCTCCTATCCAAGCCCTTGGGCACAGTGGGCAGCCCGTTAGGACGTTCCCACTCCTTAAGCACCATAGAAGTGAAATGTCCCTGCTCAGGGAGCTCAAGATGCCGTTTATCAGGGTGAAAGAGCTCACCCTGCTTTTTCTTAGCCACCTCAGGGGGAGCAATGTGCAAAATTTCAAAAAGATGTGAGACAGCATATTATCAGTGTCCTCAGGGTACCATGATTCCTCCCTGGACGCAGACCCAGGGTCACTATCGCAACCCTCCTGCTGGTCCCCAGAGGAGTCAGAGTCCTGGAACAGTTCCCCTTCCCCTAGGGAATAACGTCCACCAGTGGCTTCAAACTCCTCATACTTTGTGGAGCATGAGGGAGTGGAAGTCAGGTGCCGCTTCTTGCCAGAGGCCTTCCAAGGAACAGGTGCCGCTTCTTGCCAGATGCCTTCCTAGGAACAGGCCCCCCAAGTGCCAGATCAGTCTGTGACCCCCTGCTATTATCCCTTTCAGTGCCAAGCAAGTAGATTCTACGTGCTCGCTTCTACTCCACTTAAGTGCCAAGCACGTAGACTTCTCCCCCAAAATACTCACCTGACCCCTCGTTGGATCCGGCCGGGTCTCCCCTTTAATTTGGTGCCATCCAATTCCACGTGGGGGGGGGGTCGGATGGCTCCATGAGAGCCCCCGGAATAGGACCCCCCCCCGCTTCAGAAGCAGCAGCTGCTAACTGTAAAAAAAACAAAACAAAATGACATTTACTTACCTGAGGCCGCGCTGTCTCCCGATGGGTGTCTTCACAAAAGTCAGAGGGGGGGGGGTTGGGGAGAGACGAAAGACAGCGGCGAGTATCCGGGCCAGGGGGGGACCCCTGAAGGAAGGATGGCCGGCTACCCTTTGTGGAACAGGGTCTGCAGCTAGGAGCAGCGCTCCTGAAGCACTTGACCCTAGTGCTCTTCTACCCTCACCCGATCTGTCAGCCAAGGCTGGGAGGCAGAGGGTCCAGAAACGGGTGGAAAGAGACTTACAGGGCCGCAGGCTTGGTTGCCCCGCTCACCTGCACACAGAGAGTCATCTTCTATCTTCACAGTTTTATTGCAGAGGAAACACTGGGAACTCTATGGTTAATCCTGTTTTTATAGGGGGCCGGGAGATGCCACAGCTCTTCTGCAGTACACTGCGCCACCTTGTGGCGGAATAACCCAACTGTTATAAATACTGAAGCAGGCCGTGCCATGCAATAAGAAAATTCCTGGAGCATTTATCAGCCGGAGAGAAGCTGGGAATGTCGCTAGTGGTACAGGGCAGACCCACTTGGACAAATGCAGGGCAGGCACCGGAAATAGGGAATCCCCTGGGGGCCCTCAAAGAACTATAGCAGAAGGCCCTTGCAACAAATAGTCACTTTTGTGCCTGGTGCATAATGTTGGACTTGCTGCTGGAAAATACAGAATAATTCAGTTAGTAATGAGGGTGCAGCATTACACAGTAGCACAATAAGTGTCTGAAACATACAACCCTGTCCGATCCCCCACTCCCTGCTGTGCCATCAACCGGTGAAGGCCCCTTCTCCCTGAAACTGCATGTGGCTCTAGTTTCAGGTAATGTGTGAGCGCATCTTCCTCCATGCGCCATCTGTGTGCACCTACAAGTTTAATGATATTGTGTGTACTTCTAATTTAGTATGTGTGCAGGTTATGATCTGGTTTTAAAGTGGACCAACACCCAGGATTTTGACTATCCTGGGTTTTGGTCCACTTCGGCGGGGCACCCCGATCGGGGGTGCCCCGCTGTGTGAAACCCCCCAGAAACTCCAATAAACTCACCTCTCCCCGCTACCACGTGACTGCCCGGTCCAATCCCCGCCAACATCCAGGCGGGGAACAGGAACGTCCCAAGCGGCTTCCGCCGCCTCCCTCGCGTCACTTTCGGCGCGCGCCCGTGCCGGCCATTCACAGACGGCCGGCGCGGGCACGCCTAGAGGGGCGCGAGGGAGGCGGCGGAAGATAAGGTAGGTGATTTGGGGTGTTTGGGGGGGGTTTCACCCCGCGGGACATCCCGATCTCGGATGTCCCGCGGGGTGGGAGGTGATCGGCCTGGGAATCTTATAGATTTCCGGGCCGATCACCTCTCGGTGTTGGTCCACTTTAACAGCTTCATAGAATGATCTAGTCAGGCATGCCAATTCAGGTTGTAGTTTAAAAATGGACCTATGCTCCATTTAACAGCTTACACCATAAGCACTTACAGTTACTGCATGGTTGCCTTGTCCCATTCTAAAAGCCAGAATCAGAGTTGCCCTAAACACAGATAACCAAGCTTAGTGTGCCAAACATGTGACAGGACAAAGCCCCTTCACAGCTGGCCATATTAGCAATATATAAAAACAGATTTCAGGACTTTGCCCATTCCCATGCCAGGAGTTCAGAGTCGCCATTCCAGCTACTGGCCACTGCAGAGTTGGAGTCTTCAAACCATAGCAGCAGCTCCTGCTTTTGGGCAATGAGGCTGTCCGTTGTGGTGTGCAGTGGCCCAGCAGAGCAGAAGTTGGGGACAGCAGCACCAAGCTCTTGAGGTGTGGTAGAAAGCCCACAGGATGGAAGGTTGCCAAATGCAATGCCTTTAAAGTGGCCAGGATTTTGACTTTCCCCTGGATTTAGAATGCCCCACTGTGTGAACCCCCCCCCCCAATATCGCTTAGAAAAAAACCCTCACCTTTCCCTGGTCCTACGACGTCAGGCCATCCAGCTGCTAATCGGCTAAGGGCAAAGTGGAACTAAGCAGGCAGTGTGCCTGAGCTGCCCATTCACAAACGTCTGGTGCGGACACAACTGGCTAAAGGTATAATGTGGAGCATTTGTGACCTGTGCTTGTGCAGTTGGATCGGGTGGGTTTTACTGGAGATTTGGGGGGGGGGGGAATTAGGCAGCCCTGAGGTCTTCTAGACCCCAGAGATGGGTTTTGGTACACTTTAAATCTCACCAGCCATCCATATTCCTGTTAATCAATTCCTCTTGGGTGTGCCCCCAAGGCAGACCATGGGTGGTTGGTAGGAATACAGGCCAGGGCAGTAGCAGAGGCTAAGCAATACATCTGAAAATGGACCCATCACATACAAGGCCACAAAAATGAAAGCAAACCTAAACCCTCTGGCAACTCTTGGGATAGGTACTGGTCTGCAGGGTCCTCATATTAGCATAGCCCACCCCCCCACCAAAAACACTAGCAATACTTTGTGACTAGTGTGGGCCCCCAGCACAATTTCTACTGTGAACCAAAAACACCCCTGTTTAAAACTGCTCCGAGCCTCATCAGGCTGCCAAAACTGGTAGATTGGGACCTGTGCCCTGCCCCCCAGTGCTGCTCCAGTCACTCATCCCCAAGGTGTGCATGGCATGTTATTAGTTGGCTGGGGCATAGCTGGTCCAGTTCTAAAATGAGCATGTTTCTTAGAATCAGAGACTGCACTAGCTGTACTTGCAGGTAGAAAAAAAAAAAAAATAAAAAAAAATAAAAAAAAAACTATACTCTTTTCCCCATGTAGTCCAATGTTCCAGTCAGGTGCTGCAGTGCTTACCTGAAAGGCTGGTTCCAGGTCTCACTGCACAGCACCATGTACATCTGTGCTTGTCACAAGTCTCCAATGCCTCCGCCTGGATCCAGCGTTTCAGGGAGGCGCTGCAGCCCCAGACCAGGAGCTACATTCTGCATGTGAAAAAGAGTACAGCTTTTTTTCCATTAGGATCTTTATTTTTTGCCTGGTCAGGGACTTTAAAGTGGACCAACACCCAGGATTTTGACTATCCTGGGTGTTGGTCCACTTAGGTGGGGCACCCCGATCGGGGGTGCCCCGCTGTCTGAAACCCCCCCGATCGCTGCAAAAACTCACCTCTCCCCGCTCCCACGTGACCTCGTCCGACCAATGACAGCGCTCAGGGCAGCTCTGGTATGCGCGTCCAAAGCCGCTTGGACGCGCATACCAGAGCGCTGTCATTGGCTGCGTCTCTCGCTTCCATCTAACAGGGAGCGCTCCTGCGCCGGCCATTCACAAAACGGCCGGCGCGGGAGCGCGCCCTGCTAGAGGGAAGCGAGAGACGCGGCCGCGTCTCGCGCCTGCGCCGTTGGATCGCCGGTAAGGTGAGGATTGTGGGCCTCCTGGGGGGTTCCTCCCCGCGGGACATCCCGATTTCGGATGCCCCGCGGGGAGGGATCTGATCGGTCCGGGAATCTTATAGATTTCCGGGCCGATCCCCCCTGGGTGTTGGTCCACTTTAACCCCAATGTCAGCCAAGACTTGAGGTTTAATGGGACCCAAAAATTCCTAATACCAGTCCTGGCTCTGGGCACACACCCTGCTGTTATGGGCATGCCAAACCCCCCCCCCCCCCCCATCAATTAACCCTCTGCACACCTTGTAAACTAATTCACTTACCTGGCAAAATGCAGCAGTTAGGTTGCCAAGTAGAAAATACTACTGCCACTGCTGCAAGTGAATACATCACCGTATATTCATCTTACCTACCACTAGGCTCACTGTTTTCTGCAGTGACAAAAAATTGGCCTGTATACATTGCTACAGTACAAGCAAACACAAGTTAATCTGCAAACGTTTCCAGTTATTCCCCTGTTAAGGGAATTTGTCATGCAAAAAGTTACATAAAAAACAGCTACCTTGCCAAGCATTCCTCCAGCACTGTTCCTCAGCACCCTGAATGAGGAAATACATCCTAATCTGCCTCTCCAGCACCCACCGATGTGGGTCACCAACACTAGCTCAAGGAGCTAGTCCAAGCCATGTCCCTTCTCTATTGATAGTTTGAACGGCACTCTGAGCTGCCCACCCAGCACCAGAGCCAGATAAAAGCCACACCTACATGCTTCAGAAAAAGCTATTGGTAAAAAATGTAAACCTTGATATTGCATCCATTACTGCTTCAATATTGAAAACAGTTTAGGACAATGCCAAATGTAACCTGGCACAGTGGGCTAACAATTGCCTTTGCCTGTCCTATCACTTTAATCAAGTCAGATAATGGAGAAGGCAAGTACCATTCACTGAATGTTTAAATAGCCAAGTTCGCATTCATAAAGGAAAGAGATCCAACTGAACTACAGTCACAAGTTACACTAAGGCTGACCAATTAAAAGACTCGAGTGTTGCCCCATCATTACCACAACCTTATTTTTTCTTAATCAAGGTTTCAACTAAACAACTCCAGCATGCTCACTCAGCCATCATGGCCACTTGACCAAATACTGTTTTTTGTGCCTTCACTAAATTTCTGAAACTACTTATGTCAGCTTCTGACAGCATCTCTGGTGAGCTTGAAAAATGTTTCAGACAGCATGACCAGAAGGTCACACTGACCACCTTGAAAAGGCCTACCTACAGGTTTTAGAGGATGGAACAAGAGTAATATTCATGTGTGCATGTTACAATACCAGTACCAACAGCCGCTGGCAAGTGGTGAAATCTGCTTGCAGTCACCTTAAACCAAGCTGTAATAAACTGAGCAAAAATTGACAAGGTCCCTTTCAACAATTGCCCCAGGAAATTACTATCTGCCTCTAAAGTCAATGATATTTAGGAAGCTAAAAAACAAGCATGGAACCCTGTATGATGGGGGGCATGAAATGTCTGCACTGCAATGAATCATGTCTATTGGGGGTGGTAGTGGCCATCACATCTGTGCACAGCCTTTTCCTGCTCCACTTCAGATATACGTTGGATAGCAAAAGGAGAGCCTCTCTAATGCAGAACTTACTGATGGCATAAGATGGTCAATTGGATTAGGGTTGGGTAGGACTAAAGTTGTAGGAAAGGGTGCGGGTCTGTTTTAGCTGAGGGGGATTAATAAAACTTTATACACTTGGGCCTTGTAAACTCACTCAGCTGTAGTTTATAGCAACATTCCTATAAGGGCAGCCTGTCTGGGTAGCATAGCTGTTGAATTTGGGTGATAGCTAACACCTCACCAGAAGCTAGGCTGGATCAAAACTTAAATAGAGGGAAGATGGTGGTGGTTAGAATGCAGACACCACATCTGAAGCTCACCACTCAAGTCCACTGTTACATAATAGCTGACTAGTTGAGTTCCCAAGCCATTTCTGAGCCAGCAGTTTTCATTCCTGCAAATCACTGTATGGAGGAGCTGCTAAACCCACCTGGCCCTCTGCCAACAGATCACTGCTCAGCACATGCTGGCCACACATTCGCCTATAGGATACTTACTACACAAGGCAGAGTTACACTGATCAATCTCGAAATCATGCTTTGCTAATCTACTTAAATAGTAATATAAGTGTCAATTCAATATAAATGGAATATAATATAAGATTAACAAACGTTTGCCAATTTTGGAAATCTCTGGCGTGTGGACTTTGAGCGCCTAATAAAGATCAAGGAGAGTAATTGAAACAGATAGATACAGCGTCATGTGGTATAAAGTCTGTAGACCTTGCAGAGGGGTGACTTCATGAACCTGAAGGCCTGGCATGCGATGGGGCCCAGTGACTAGGGCCGGACCCCAGACAGAGGCGGCGACCTCTATAGCACGTGTGTGACAGAGCCGGCTGTCACCGAGGCGCCTCCCTCCCTCCGCGCTTACCTGCACCAAATGCCGGGGCCGACACGACAGGGTGGGGAAGTTCCCTCGGCCGTGGATAGGCACAGTCTCCCCGAGGATTGCGTCTAGGCGTCGGACTTGCGGCCACGAGAGGACGCTGAACCGTGGAGACTTGAGCGGGGTGTGGGCCGCCGGCTGGGAGGACATGGCGGCTGCACGAGGCTCACGGCGGTGGCTGGACATTCACTGGCTGCTGGAACGGCGGGAAACTTCAGGCTCTGGGCGCACGTGACACGCTCCGGGAGTTCAGCTGGCAACAGGGACTCCGCACACCGCAACAGGTCCGCCCGTAACGTACCGTAACGTAATGGGCTCGCGAGAAGAGCTAAAAGCTGCCCAATTAAAATAAAAGAACGGGATTAAAAAAGACGGGCTAAACTAAAACGTGGTGGGCTGCTGGCGAGGCTGTCAGTGCCGGTCTTGACCGGACGAGTGGGGCGGGTCACACAGCGCAGGCCACACACGGGTACAGATGTTACTTCTGACAGCCAGGAGCTCCCACTGAACGGCCCTTCACCCGGCATCTCTTATATACGTGCACTCCCCGCGCCTAGTGATTGGGCGTCCAAGACGTCACTCATTGGGCTGCCTAACCCTCCTGACATGATTGGCTCAGCGATAGAACGTTCCACAGTCTTCCTTTAGGCCCGTTAGCGTCATGTAGAGTAGCAAGGGCGATACTATTGGGCGGAACTCCAAGTTACTTCAAGTCTATTGGTTGTCGCAAAAATTCCTCGTGAAAAGAGGAATCCCAGCGCTGATTGGTGGTCAGGAATGCCTGTTCATTTAAAGGGACTAGCGGATCTGCCGTGTGCGATCGGCAGCATGGCGGGGAGGACTCATTCTGTGCATACGTTCCAATATTGGTATAATGGAATACATACACATGCCTGTCTGGACTGAGAAAATCAAAAAATGCCAGGTAGTTATGCCTTCCAGACCCCAATTGCTAGCCCCCAATTTACTGCACGAGAGGGTTGTTTTCTTCCTCAGGTTATGGCGACTGGGTGAAATCTGACAGAGGTGTAGGTACCTAAAAGTACATCTTTAAAGCAGGACAAAACCCAACTTGTCCTGCTTGCAATGTATTGCACTTTGTTATTAATACAGTGCTATCGCTGCAAAAACGTGGCAAGAGGAACTTGTTCCGCAGGTGGCGATCACTCTGTAATCATCCTGGTATGAAACTCGCCATAGTGTCATTGAAGCTCCCAACGAGCGCTTTATTTTGGCCCTGTGAGCGCCGCATGATCCCAGGTCTAGATGAGTATGGCACTGCATGGCATCCCGATTTGAGATGCCCCCTAGGAACTGTTGTATGTGGGTTTAAAGATTTTTTACACGTTTTGTTGACTCTAAAGCGACTGTCCAGTTTCCTCTCCCCTAAACCTCCCACCCCTTATAGGTGAGGCGGTTTAAACATATAAAAATACTTACTATATCCCTGTCCCAGGATGGGAGTTGGCTGCTGTTGCAAGGGAGTGATCCAATCACAACAGCCTCAATCTCATGGGCTACCTCTTCACCCCCTGTAGTTACACCCCTGAATCTGGCTAATCCTTATTTCCAGATCTTCATTGGCTATTTATTTTGCTCTTGCATGATATTTGCAAGATTACTGAACTCTGTGACATCAACATTTTTTTTACAGTGGACTTAACCCTTTCGCTGCCAGCCTACCTGCAGCTTTTGTCACCCTCTGTTGCCAGACCATGTTTCACTATTTTGCGCTACACATGTTCAACTGTGATTTTTTTTAAAGGATTTCCCATGAAAATTATATATTGTTTTTTTTCAACAGAGTCTGGGCTTCAACATGAAATGTCTTGTTTAGCCTTTTTTTTTGTGTATTTTCAATACTTTTTGGTGAAATATGTGCAAAAAAAATAAAAAATCTATTTTTTGCAATTTGTAGTGTTTTTTTGTAATAAAAAATGTAAGTTTGTCAATAAAATTTTATTGCGTGCGTAACCCAAATTTCTCCCGGTCACAGCGGTACCACATATGTATAGGTAGACACCCTTTCCTGCCCAGGAGACTCCCCCAAACTGAAACAGAGCTTTAGGAGATTTTCAGATAAAATACAACTGCGCTATGTGCACCTTGCAGTTTTTCCAGAAAAACAACCATTACCCCCCACAAACTATATATTCTCTGGAAGTACACGCCTCAAGCCTTCTAGGTGTACCAAGCTTGTTTATGTGGGCTTAGTTTTCTAGAAGTAATCCTTCAATGTATTCTTTGGTTGCACAAAGTTTCCCTAAAAAAGAATAAAACGGAACAATCAAGCCACATTTTCCTAACAAAAACTATATGCAAACAAGAAATAAAATCTCAAAAAGCAACATGCCCCGAACAGAACGATACCCAACATGCATAGGTACTGTCAAAGGAAGAGTTGGCAAACACCACAAAGTAAAGCGTGCGTGTAACCGTAATTTTACTTGAAAATTTCAGCTCTGCGCACCTTGCAATTTTTCAACCAAAACAACCCTTTACACTGCTCGTGTTTTGGGGGCGGGGCCGCGCTCCTTCGCGGCCCACGCTGTATGGTCTCCGGCGGGGCTGGAGCGCTTCGCGCGCTGAGCCCGGCCTGCCTTCCTTCTTCCTCACCCGGAGTCCTCACCACACGGGTCCCTAGCTCGGCTGAGGAGGGCGCCGTCATTCAAGCAGGGTTTGTTTGTTTGTTTGTCTGTTTGCCTTGCTTTGTTTGTCTGTGCAGTGCGTGCTAATGGCAGTCGCTTGCGCAGTTACCTTGTCACTTTTGTATAGCTTCCCCTCCTGGAGGCACTAAATATATATATATATATATATATATATATATATATATATATATATATATATATATATATATATATTTTAATTATTTTTTTTTTCATTGGCTGTATATACTTCTCTTGCTTTTGTATATATTATTTATATATTTTACCGTTACATTCTGTTTGGTTGTGTTGGTGTATGTGTGTGGCGCATGCTGGCAAACTTTCTTTGTTTTCTTGGCGACTGATTGTGGTTTCTTTCCCTTACAGATCCTGGGATCCCCTCACTGCAGTGGGTCTCCCGGTCTGATATACCTGGCTAGTCTTATTCTCCAAATTGGGATTCTCCTAGGCTTAAAAATCCTCCCACTCCCAAGGCTTTAATTAAAGGGGGCATCCCGGGTTGCTTACTGCGTAATTCCCTGGGTTGTTGCGAATACCACAATTTCACCATATGGAGGCTTCCGACATTACCGGAAATGGCTCTTCGGGGCTATCCAGGCTGTGTGGGGGTTGTGGGGCTCCGCTCCCAGGCGATGATGTCATAATATGTATACCATGTACACAGCGGAATATTGTGCGCCAGTCCGGCACTCCGGCTTCTGGCTCCTCGCAACCTCCGTCATCTCCTACACCCCCCTCCTATTCCGGACCCCGTGTGACGTTGTCAAAGGTGGGGATTCGCAATCCGAGGTGTGTGCACGGTTGGCCAGCCTCGAGAAAATGGTCTCCGCCACGGTGGCTCAAAGGGCTACGGCTAAGCGGAAGCACCTGTCTCCGGCTTCACCTGTTCCGGAGGTTGAGGTGTTGGAAGTGTTGGATTGGTCCGATTGTCCCCCGGCTGAGAAGGGGGAGCTCCTATAGGAGTCGGACGAGCCTGCAGACCAGCAATTGTTTGGTACCGCTGGCGATCAGGCTGCAGGGGTGTTCCTGGACACTCCTTCCATTCTGACTCAGATGTTTAAGATTTTGGCTTTGGATCCACCTGAGGCGGCCCCCCCCCCACCAAAGGGTGAGTTGTTTGATGTGCCCAAGCCGTGTTTGGTGTTTCCCAGACAACAACACTTTGTGAGGGTTGTCCTTAAGGAATGGGAACAACCTACGCGCCTTGTTGGAGTTCCTCCTAGTTGGGATAAGCGTTATCCCTTTCCGGAGGATTTGGTGAAGCTTTGGTCTATTCCCCCTGACGTCGATGCCCCTGTGTTGCACTCCCCTGACACTTCTACCATTAAGGATGGTGAGGATCGTCTGATTGATCAATTGGCTCGCCATGGTTTTATCAGTGCTGGATCGGCACTGCGGCCGGTTTGTGCTTCGGCGCTTCTCTTGATGGCTGTCAGGTCCATTGTTAGAGATTTGTACGCAGATCTTGATCCCACTTGTGATGAGTTCTTTTCTCTCAAGCAGTGTGAGTCGTTTATTTCCTTTGTCATGACCGCCCAGGAAGATGCGCTTGCGATGTGTAGCAGGACCGCGGCCCTGTTGGTTGCTATTCGTCGGTCGGTGTGGCTGCGTCAGTGGACGGCGGACTTTAGCTCTAAGAGGTCGCTGACAGCTCTTCCTTTTGTGGGTTTGCGCCTGTTTGGCGAGAAATTGGATTCTGTTACCAAGGGTGGTAAGTTGCCTCAACGCAAGAGGCCGCATCGTTCCTTTCGGGGAGCGGTTTCTTTTAGTCCCTCCTTTCGGGGAGCCAGAGCGGGCAGAGGGGCCTCCTTTCCCACTACCAGGGGTGCAGATTGGACCCGGGGGTCAGTCCTGGGGCGCCAAGCCCAAGTCTGCTGGCAAGCCCGCTCAGCAATGAGGGGGTGCCCTCACCCGTGCGGGTGGGGGGACGATTGCGACACTTCTCCCAGGTTTAGGACCAGGCGGTTCCAGACAGATGGATCCGGGAGGTGGTGTCCGGTTACAAGCTGGAGTTCGAGTCTCGCCCTCCTTCACGGTTTTTCCGGTCTCGGGTGCCCACCGATCCTTTGGCCGCGCAGGGGCTCCTGGCGTCGGTGAAGAATCTTCTGGAAATGGCGGTCATCTGGCCGGTGCCGTGCTTGGAGGTGGGCCTCGGGTATTACTCCAATCTTTTCACAGTCCCCAAGAAAGATGGGTCGGTTCGCCCCATTCTGGATCTGAAGTTCCTCAACAGGTTCATCCGTACACGGAAGTTTCGCATGGAAACTCTGCGATCGGCCATCAGTTCTCTTCGGCAGGGGGACTTAATGACGTCCATAGACATCAAGGATGCTTACCTTCATGTTCCCATCTGCCAGGCTCATTAACGTTTTCTTCGGTTCGTGATGAAGGATCGGCATTTTCAATTCATGACACTTCCGTTTGGCCTTACCTCGGCTCCAAGAGTGTTCACCAAGGTGCTGGCAGGGGTGATGGCCATTCTCAGAACTCAAGGCATTCGCATCGTACCTTATCTGGACGATCTTCTCATCATGTCTCCTTCTCTCAATCAATCGGAGACGGACACCAGGACGGTGGTATCCACGCTGGAAAGCTTTGGTTGGGTGATCAACTATCCCAAGTCCTCCCTCGCCCCGGCCAGGGTGGTGTCCTTTCTGGGAATGCGGTTGGATTCTTATCAACACAGGGTGTTTCTGCCCCAATCCAAGATTTTTCTGATTCAGGAATTGGCTTGGTTCCTTCTTTCCAATCCTCGACCGTCCATCCGTCTGGGGATGAGACTGGTAGGGTTGATGGTTGCCTCTTTCGAGGCAGTTCCTTTTGCTCAATTTCACACAAGTACGCTTCAGCTTCATCTGTTGGCGTCTTGGGACCGGCGACCACGGTCGTTGGATTGGCCCTTCCAGTTGTCCTCCCAGGTCCGGCAGTCCCTTCAATGGTGGTTGGTCTCGACCAATCTCTTGAGGGGCAGGTCTTTTCTGACTCCTCTTTGGGAAATTGTCCCCACGGACGCCAGTCTTTCGGGATGGGGGGGATTTTGGAAGGATCTTCAGTTTCGGGGGCAGTGGGGACCTCAAGAGGCCCACTTGCCCATCAATGTTCTGGAACTGAGAGCCATCCGTCTGGTTCTTTTTCATTTGACTCAGCATGTTCTGGACCTCCCAGTTCAGGTTCGCTCTGACAATTGGACAGCGGTTGCTTACATCAATCATCAGGGAGGGACTCGCAGTCTGGGCAGAGGCCCATGTTCCTTGTCTCTCGGCAGTTTACATTCCGGGTGTGGAAAACAGGGAAGCGGATCTGTTGAGCAGGTGCTCTTCCCGTCCTCAAGTTTTTCGGTCTCTGTGTCTCCGGTGGGGGACACCGGAGGTGGACCTGTTTGCCTCTCGTCACAATTGCAGGCTTCCGACCTTCGTGTCGCTTTCTCAGGATCCTCTGGCTCTGGCGGTGGACGCCATGTCTCTGAGCTGGGGGGAACTGGGGTTTCTGTACCTTTTTCCTCCGATACCCATGCTAGGCAAGGTGGTACGGAAGCTGGCTCTGGAAAGGGTGTCCACCATTCTCGTGGCTCCAAGGTGGCCAAGGCGAGTATGGTTCGCAGACATCGTTCGGCTGGCAGTGGATCAGGTCGTTCTGCCTCTTCGGCCCGATCTGCTCACTCAGGGTCGGCTGTGTTACCCCAATTTACCAACGCTGGGTTTGACGGCTTGGCTGCTGAAACCTTCATCTTGGAGGAGGGTCTTTCTGACTCGGTTGTTAAGACTCTAATATGTGCCCGGAAGAGGTTTTCTTGTACCATCTATTATAGGACTTGGAGAGCCTATATCGCTTGGTGTGAGGTTAGAACTTTGCCTTGTAGGGTCTTTTCGGTTTCCAGGATTTTGGATTTTCTGCAATCAGGGCTGGACTCTGGTCTCCAGCTGAGTACTTTGAAAGGGCAGGTTTCTGCCTTGTCTATCTTTTTTCAGAAGCCTTTTGCGCTTCATCCTTTAGTCAAAACCTTTTTCCAGGGGGTTACGCATGTGCGGCCTCCCAGAAAGCCATTGCTCCCGGTTTGGGACTTGAATTTGATTCTTTCTGCTCTTCAGGCTCCTCCCTTTGAGCCCTTGCAGGATATTGCTCTTTCTACCTTGACTCAGAAGATTGCCTTCTTGGTGGCGATTACTTCGGTTCGGCGTGTCTCGGAGTTGGCGGCCTTGTCGATTCAGGCGCCCTACTTTGAGAGGCATCAGGACAAGGTGTTTTTTCGTTTCAAGCTGGACTTTCTTCCTAAGGTTGTTTCTGCTTTTCATTTGAATCAGGATATTGTTCTTCCCTCCTTGTGTCCTAAACCTAAGAATGACAAGGAGAGGGTTTTGCATTGTTTGGATGTGGTACGCTGTGTTAAGTATTACTTGATTACTACTTCTCCTTTTCGTAAGACTGATGCCTTTTTTGTTGTGCCCTGTGGGCCTAGGAAGGGTTTGGCTCCGGCTAAGTCTTCCATTAGCAAATGGATTTGTCAGGCGGTTATTGGGGCCTATTTGGCCAAGGGGAAGGTTCCCCCTTTTCATATCACCGCTCATTCTACTCGTGCTGTTGGTGCGTCCTGGGCTTTTCAGCACCAGGCTTCTGTTGTTTTCCAAGGTTGATGTGCGGGCTTCAGCGGATGCTGTATTTGGCCGCAAGGTTCTGCAGACTGCAGTCATTTGAGTTATGCTTCATGTTTTTCTGTTGGATACCCACCCCTTCTGGACACTGCTTTTGGATGTCCCTATCGTCAGAATTAAAGGGGAAGCGGGATGTGTGACGCACTGAGAATAATACCATTTTGTGAGTACTCACCTGTAAAATGGATATTGTCAGTGTGTCACACACCCTGCTTCACCCGCCCTTTTTTGGTATCCTGGATCCTCTATATGGTGAAGCTTTCCTTTATTTTACTTTGAGGTTACCTTTGGATTTCCTGGTACCTTGCCTTACTGCTATTTTGAATTCACTGGGTGTTAAGTGGGAGGTCCCAGGTATATGTAGGCCGGGAGGGGCTAGTTTTCAAGACTTCTCTCTGCAACGTCGCCTCCTGCTGGAGGATAACCCTATCGTCAGAATTAACGGGGAAGCGGGGTGTGTGACACACTGACAATATCCATTTTACAGGTGAGTACTCACAAAATGGTATTTTTTTTGCTTTTTTTACTTGAAGGCCATTTTTGTGGCCCATTATATATATATTTTTTAAACATTTCGAAAACAAGAAACCACATTAAAAATATTAAAAATTTTTAATTTAAAAAACTATTTACAGAACTAAAAACAGTGACAGGACCCAGAACACTATTCTTCTTCTGTTGTCCCCAACGAGTCAACTAGCTGCTGCATATCGGCCACCAACTCAAGGACCCTTCGATTGATTTCTTCCACTCTTGCCCGTGTGGTCCCTGTATCAATTTTAGAAACAAAATTACTTAGAGACAAATACATGTTTCTCACCTGTGGATGGAATGTTTTTTAGTTGCAAACATAAATCAGGACGACATATGTCAGTCTGCTAAGTAATTACTCTAAGCAAGGGGGCACTGGTCAGTCTGCTAAGTAATAACTCTAAGCAAGTGGGCACTGGTCATTCTGTTAAGTAATTACTCTAAGCAAGTGGGCACTGGTCATTCTGCTAAGTAATTACTCTAAGCAAGTGGGCACTGGTCATTCTGCTAAGTAATTACTCTAAGCAAGTGGGCACTGGTCAGTCTGCTAAGTAATTACTCTAAGCAAGTGGGCACTGGTCAGTCTGCTAAGTAATTACTCTAAGCAAGTGGGCACTGGTCAGTCTGCTAATGCCATTGACTATGGCTTGATGTATCTGGGTAATCATGTCACTTAACACATACTGCAAAGAATGACATTACAACTTACTTGGTTGGTGGCCGAAGGATGCCTCGTTGGGGACAACCCTACATCCTGGGCCCTGCCACTGTAGGCTGTCGAGACATGGCAAATAGTGTCACTTATAATGTCTTAGTCAACAGTAATCAAAATTCATTTTCAATGTGTGTGTCACATCACTCACCTTCTCCCTGTGCCTCCTGGTCGAGATCCGCTGCAGCCTGCGCATCTTCACCCGCTCCAGAAGCATCTACAAAAACAGATTAAGGGAATCAGCTTGGGTGGAAATAGCATGTATATGTGTGCGCGGTTACATGAAGAGTCACATACTAGAGGCTCCCGCATGCGTCGCTGGGTACGACTCCCTGCCCACGCTGTGCCACCCCTCCTCTGTGGAAAGGTCCAGGGGCTGGTCCGAGGACCCCACAGAGGAGGGGTAGGACCGTCGCACCGGAGATCCACCACCTTCACTTCCAGCTGCAAATTCATGCAGCACTGGTCGGCCTGTGCGCCTCCGGGTGCGGCGGATTCGGTAATCCATTTCCAACACTAGAAAACAAAAACAATAAATGCCTACCTTCTGCATGAGTTACATCTGCCATGCAATCGCTATGTACTTACTAGGGAAATGGATTCCGAAAAAGCGCCGCACCCGGGGCATGTGCAGCCGTTTCAGGTCCGACCAATGTTGCATGATCTGCGTGTGGGTGAAGGTGGTGTCCGTCTCATGCTGTATTTGGGCAATGATCTCCAGGGCGACGGTGCACTTCTCAAAAGAGTTGGGCAGGTAGCCGTACCTGCGCTCCAGCATGGTCTACAAAACACCAAATAAAGCTAGGTTTGAGTTCAAACTGCATACAAATATCTGTCACCAATCGATCATTTGACTAAATGACATTAACAGACACATTTGTAGCCTAATACAATCCTTTAAGCTGGCCTCAGTGTTGGTTCGCACGTGTGGGCCCTCACTTCGGTTTGGCACGGAGTTTGAGACACTTTTTAAACCAACCATTTCTTCATGCGCTTCCTTAAGGGCTAGGCATGCATTTAAATGGCAAAGGCAGTAAAAGACACTTACAAGCATGATGATCTCTTCTTGTTGGCGGGTGAAAATTGTGGGCGCCATCTTGCCTTTTGTCTGCAGCAGATAAGTAATGCCCCTGCGGTTTCCGGGTTCCGCACGGCCAGACGAACGGCTGTACGCACGTCCGTACGCACGCGTACGCGTAGCGCGAGACCTCGGCAATCTTATTTAAAGGGTCCTGGACACACAGCTCATTCTTTCAGAGTCCATGTGCAATAGCACCGAAAAAAGCTGCTCCAAAAGCTGCAAAGGAGGCCACCACCAAACAGGCAGCCAAACGGCAGGAGCCTGCTGAGGGGCCCAAGACTCGGTCCCAGATGACCAAAAAGAAGTTGCGGGCAACCCACAGTGCCCAGGCAAAGGCACCCAGCCCAACCAGGCAAAAAAAGGAGGCCGCTGGAAAAAGCAAGCCACAGGCCAGAAAGCCAACCACAACGGAGGGGAAAAAAGGGACCAAGAGGGTGCGAACTCCCAGCCCCCCCAAGGTCACCATCACCCCACCCACGTGGCTACCATGGCAAGAAAACCCAAAGGAGACATCGGGAAAGAAGCCCCACCAGTTCAACCTCCCCATCAACACCACCCGCACGGGGCCACAAGGCTCATGCCAAGAGGTCAAGGCACAGGGCCCGAAGTCAGAGTTCGCCCTCCCCACCCGCACGAGTGTCCAAATCAGCAGACAAGAGGGCAAGGCACAGGGCCCGAAATCCGAGGTCGCCATACCCACCCGCACGGGTGTCCAAATCAGCGGACAAGAGGGCAAGGCACAGGCCCCGAAGCCCAAGCTCTGGGTCAACTGCGAAATCAAATAGTGCTACATATACCCTCCTGACGAAGGTTCCCATACCGAAACGTTGAGGGGCATTTGGATGTCATTTTTCCACTAGGTACTCTGCTCATACTGATACGCTGCTATGCCATGTTATAGTGGCTCATCCTTGTTTACCTTGCATTGTTGTTATGCTTTAAAGTGGAGATGGTAGGCATGCACTATGAGACCTTAACAATTGCTCGCACTACTTTAGCTATCTTTACTAAATATATTGCTTGATATACTGTTTCATGCTTTACAAAGGTTTCAATGGGGGCATGTCTCCATAGCGCCACCTAGTGGCTGAATTGTATTATACTGGTTCATGTATACACCTTATTAAAATATTGTTCACTTTCTTGGCATAAACAACGTAGTCTGGGTGTTCATATATGTAGCACTATTTGATTTCGCAGTTGATACTCAGTGTACAAATGAGTGGGTACACTTGGCTATAATTTTGAACCCCGTTCTTACAACAACAAGTTTATATCTTTTTTTTATCTGTTTTTTATGGTGTGCATTCATAACCTTGAACTTACCTTTCAAGCTCTGGGTCAACCCTGGACCGGCTGTCTACCTCCATGCATGGGTATTCTAAGGGCCCTAAGAGGCACTGGGCCCCAAGCACGACTTCATCCATAACACCCTCTCCTCCTTGCCCACATTTGGCACCGGCACAGGTGGAAAGGCAGCCTGAATATGCCACAGCTACGCCTGCTAGTTCAGTGGCCACCCAGGCAAGGACCCCAAGTCCATATCCAAGTCCAGTTCAATCCGAAGCCAGCCACCTGTCCTACATTTCTCCCCAACACAGCCAGCGCAGAATGTCCCCCGATTTGCCGCCAACCACTGATGAGCCAGAACCTCTAGCAACAGGCCGCACATTGCGCCGAGGCCACTTAAGTGGCAGGTCTGGTGAGGCCCAAACTCTGGCATTGGCTAGTGGCCTCACCTTGTACTATGATGAGCTATATGGGCGCAGATCCAAAGCTACAAGCAAGCAGCGCAAAGTCGAGACTTTGGAGGAGCTCACCAGACAGGTCAATGCAGCGGGGGAAGAGCTCAAAGATGTGGAGCAGATACAAAGGAAAATATCGGACCTAAAGTATGCAGCATGGAAGAAAGAAATAAACTGCGTAATTACAGGTACATATATACTTTGTGGATTTGGCTTCGTCTTGTATTGCCAACATTTAGCTAAATGTGTGCAACTCTCTTTTTCAGCTTACAAACTTTCCCCACCAAACTGCAATTTACCCGAGCTGAGGAGATGGTGCTGGGCCTCCTACATCCTGTGGCCTTAGAGGGACACTCGGCCCGACAGGACATGGACATCCCTACTATTCGAGCAGGTTAGTAATGTTAGTGTGTATGTGAAATGTGAGCTACGTGTAGAAATAGGCACAAACCCATATATTAACACATGCCCCTAGGGTGTGCCTTGTAGTGGAGGTAACAATTTAAACAGGGTGTGTTATGTGTGGCGAATCATCATTTGCTTTTTTCCTTGCTCATACATTATTTTGGAGAGTCGTGAGGAACACTATTGAGATTAGCAAAGGACTGCCTGTTATGTATTTAGAGTCAATTACATACAACACTTCCAGCTTTATCTGTAGTCAATTTGTTTTTGAGCTATGCTTTGCTCAGAAAGACTTGATCTGGTGTGCTGGAAACTTGGACCTAGAAAGAATGGCAAACAGGCTAATCTAATGTCAAATGCTATTTGCAAGCTGAGTGTGGTCCCATAATGGGCTTTTAGGGATGCGTGAAGCCTCAGAACAGCCAGTACATACATGTATGTTTTGGTTAAGGAGACCAATGTGTATGTACTTGTTGACTAATACATCTAACAGATAATGGCATTCATAGTCAAGTTAAACTTGGTCCGTTAGGGTAGTTGCCGTTCATGCATGTCTTTTAGTGAACCATATGTGTTAATACACATCAGCAATGCCTAGTTGTGTGTTAACATGCCTTCTTTTCCCCAATGCAGCCCAGCATCATCCCTCAGCTAGTGGGGAATCCCCTGCCATCTACTTCCGTGCTGCCTCAGACCCAGGATCCGATATATACGGTAAGTGTCTTTTTATGATATTGCTTATGCATGTGCCTTGCCATGTTTCTTTTGCCTGAATTACATATGTATTTTCCAAACTGAACCTTTGTTATTTACATGTCCCAACAGACCCACACACTGTAGGAGCTGGAGAAGGATGAACCCTTCATTGAACCTTCAGAACAGCTTCCCCTGGGACAGAATCTGCAACTGTCCCAGCATGTTTCTACACCAAATCCTCAGCAGCAGAGTGAAGCTGGCTGCATGCTGCCAGCCCATCGTGGGCAGCATGCAGAGACTGAGCCGACAGTCCCCAGTGTTAGCTCTGCTGCTGAGGATTTGCCAAGCAGACCTGTGGCTGTTGGTGGACCTAGAGGCACATCATCTGCACGCCCCCCAACCCGGGGAATAGGGAGGCGTAGTCGACTACGTCGCCCAGTTTCCCAGGGGAGGGGCACGCCGATGATGGAGTCAGCATGGCACCATGAGAGGCGGCTATTTCGCCTCCAAAATCAACGAAACCACGAGCATCTTCACGGCCAATTAGAAACATTAAACAACACTTTGAACTCCATGCTGACTGAATTTAGGTCCAACAACAGCCACATGGCCACCTTATCCAATTATTACATTGCCATGCTTGAGGAAGTTCGAAATAGCAACAGCCACATGGCCACCTTAACTAACAATCTCAGTGCCATGATGGCTGAATTTCGAACTTCAAATAGAAACATGTTGGAACAGTTGCAGATTCTGAATGCCACACAGGCCCAGGTGAGGGCCCACCTCCAAGGGCCCCAACCTGGGTTTTATGGGCATCCCCCATTTTAAGGCCTATTTGGCCTGTATCTGCTTCACATCTTCGCTCTACATCCCCACTGTATTGACCTTTCTGGTCAGCCCTACCAATATACCCTTTTGGGATGGCTTTGCTTGTTTGCTTTGGATTTGCGGCCATATAGCTCATTAGAGTGCTGAGGTAGCCCACTAGCCAATGCCGGAGGTGAAGCCTCAATGAACCTGCCACTCAAGCTGTTGCGCTGCATGCTTGTGGTGAATTACATTGGTTCTGGCTCCTCCTGTTTGTAGGCATGATTGGGGGACATTCTGGGCTGGCAAACTATTATCTTGACCCCTGGCTGAGATTGAACTGGACTTGGATTGGGACTGGGGTTCTCGTTTCGGTGTCACACTGAGTAACAGGTGTAGACGTGGCATAGGTTTGGCTGCTTTACACCTGTGCCTGTGGCAAATGTGGCCAAGCAGGAGAGGGTGTGTCTGTGGGCCTATTTGTTTGCTGCCCAATGTGGACATGGCAATGCTTGTCACCTATGTTTCTTAAATTTTCATTTGTCCTAAACTTTGTACAGGAGTGCCTTACTGTAAAACTCCTGCCTCTGGGCAATTGCTATGTGGCCTGATTTGGCTAAACTTTTCTGTTTTGCCCATGTGTTTTATGCAACTATGGGAGTGACCATCAACTCCAATGTTTGCTTCTGAAATAAACTACATAACATTGTAATTAACCTGTTGTGGACTAAGTTTATGCCTTTATGTTTTGGGGGAATAAAGAGTTAAAGTAGGCAGTAACAAATTTGGAACATCCCAAAAACCAAAAAAGAAAATCATGCGTGAGGTTGTTTGTTACTTTTACAAACAGTAAATAAATAATTTCAAACAAACATACAAACACAAAGGTCCAAAAACACAATTATCCAAAAATAAAGGGACAAAACAAAGGAACACAAAATTAAAGGAGCACTATTGCGAAAAATGGCCCAATAATAAAAATCCATATAAATATGCTGGATGGCAGGAGGAAGGGTCACTTATACAAGAGGCATTAGGAAATATTCAACCAGTTTTGTTTTTTGTTTTTTATTTTAATTGAATAAAAAGAACATCAGGGGTGACAGGCTCTGTCACCCTTCATAGACTAAATCTATCACCCCTGGATTTTATTCCTACCAGGAGAAGAAAACCACAAGCTTGGTGGGAGTTTTATTATGTTCGGGTGTATAAGCGACCCCTCCCCTCATAAGCCAAGGTGTTTATTTGGATTTTTAATATTACACAATTTCGCGATAGTGCTCCTTTAAGCAAAATGTGTCTCAATTAAATTTGACCGCACGGCTTGGGCAGACGCACTCGGTGGGCCACGATAGTCCTCGTCTGGGTCATCGGTGGGTGGAGAGGGGGGCAAATCCACATACCGGGGGACACGCTGCAAAATTATGCAACACTGCACAGGCCATTATAATATCTGACCTTTTTGGGGTCATACTGAAGTGCTCCCCCAGTATGGTCCAAGCATCGGAAGCGGGTCTTCAATAGGCCAAACGCCCTCTCCACCACAGCCCTGGTCTTCCTGTGCGCCCTATTATTTGCCTCCTCGGCTGCATTTTGGGGCCGGAGGATGGACATCAACAGCACGGAAGGAGTGGATAGCCGGAATCACCTGCAAAAATGTATTATAAAAAACATAAATGACACATTACTCAATAAATGGAATCCCCTAAACGGGCCATCAACATGACTAAGAGCCTAGGTTACATTTGCTACACAGCATGAGCATACATAGTGCACAGGCCCAGAAAAAAAACAAAAAACATCAAATAAATGTGGGAACAAATTAAACATCCAAGATGGCGGATGAGGGCCAATCAGCCAGACTGCTAACAGGTATTGGTTTAGGACTGTGCTGCTCAGCATTCTTGGATGTCTTAACTTTTCAGGACCCTGTATCTGCTTTGTGTGAGTCCAAAACCGCTCTAACCCGCCCCCTGCACTTTATCCTGCTCTCCTCTACTCAGTAAGTGTAATGCATCTAATCAAAGATTGCGCAGACCCTATTATAAATTCAAGGACATAATTTAAGCAGAGTGTGTGGAAGACTAATTCTTACTTTACTCTAAATTTAATTTCAACATTTTGCTAATGCAGGACTAACATTTGGCAA
Source organism: Gastrophryne carolinensis (assembly GCA_027917425.1). Classification (NCBI taxonomy): domain Eukaryota; kingdom Metazoa; phylum Chordata; class Amphibia; order Anura; family Microhylidae; genus Gastrophryne; species Gastrophryne carolinensis. The sequence continues at coordinate 306,035,619 of CM051236.1, read as the reverse complement.
GGCTTGGTTGCTTGAAAAATCTAATAGTTAAGGTTGTGTTTCACATGTAAACAAGGTGTTCAAATAGGCATAGTTTCATACATGGAACACAAATTAAATTCATAGCCATACATATCACAAAAAAGGACGTTATTGGCGTCACCTTACCAAGGAGCCATCCACCGGAAAATTCCTCAGACTCAAACCGACCGTACAATCCAGATCTGCGAAGAATGTAGGCATCCTGGGATGAGCCTGGAAACCCGGCGAGCAGACTAAGGAACCGCATGTCCGGGGCCACCACTGCTTGGACATTCATTGAGTGGCCCATTTGCAGTTCCTGGGATAAAAACAAAAAAAACAAACATTATAAAGGGGACGAAAACTAGGGAAACACTAACTAATCACACCCTAAGCAAATGCTGTGGCCCAATTAAAATAGCAATAAACAAGTACATAAGTATTTTGTCTTGCCAAAAAAGAATATGTATGTTTTAAATAGGAAAGATTAACTTTGCCGGGTCTATTTCAGGTACACATTAAAATGTTTCCTTGGTGAACACATTACTGACATTAATATGCAACTAAATACGGTCCATGGTTCCACAGGGACTCTTTAAAAAGAGGGAATACTTAAAAGGAGGGATTAATCACAAGGAGGGATTAATCACAAGGAGGGATTAATTACAAGGAGGGATTAATTACAAGAAGGAAATATTTCCAAGTAGTAAATAATTACAAGGAGGGATTACTTCCAAGGAGGGAATATTTCCAAGGAGGGATTCATTGCAAGGAGTGATTATGTAAAAGGAGGGATAAATTACACGGAGGGATTCATTAAAATAAGGGAAGTATTTGAAAGGATGGATAACCTACAAGGAGGCATTAATTACAAGGAGGGAATAATTCTAAGAAGGGACATTTTACAAGGAGGGACTTTTGGAATTTTTTGGGACATTTAAAAAAAAAAAAAAAAAAAATTACAATAAAATGACTGTTTGGACTTGCCCGTAGATATACTCGTCGACTGCCGGAGGGACCAGGGCAACGTGGGTGCAGTCAATTGCACCCATGACGTTGGGCATGTCGGCGATGTTATAAAATGCCAGCTTAATCGCGTTTCTGGCTACCATGTCGTCAGGAAAACAAATATATTTCCGAGTAATGGTAGCCATGCCTTCCAAAAACTTGGATAGCGCGTGGCTCGGCATAGGCTGGGAGATCCCCATGGAGAGGGCACCCAGCCTCTGGAACGAGCCGTTCGCCAAAAATTGCAGGCAGCCAAGCATCTTGGTCATACCTGAAATTGCTTGCCCCTTCCTTGTGGTGCGGGCTAACCATGGCCGCAGCTCACTATACAATTTATGGAGGGAAGCGCGATTAAGTCTGGTGAGCTCGAACAGCTCAACGTCACGCATGCCATCGATGTGCATGCGTCGCCGGTGCAATCTGGTCTCGGCCCTACGGACAATTTCAATGCCCATGAGCTGCAGATCCTCATGCTCCTCAAATACACTAGAGTCATCCATAGCTGCTAGTCTCGAGGTCAAAATGGTCCCGTAAGGGGATCGCAAAGGAAACTGATTTATAGGGTGGTGGCCCGTCAGCAATCAGCTCTCTGAATGAGACGCAAGCCCATAGCAATAACGTAAGTTATCTGAACGAATGAAAAATATCAGATTTTGATGGGAAAATGACCAGAACTAATGCAAATGTTCCGATTTACTTTCGTTCATCGGAAGCGCATATACGCATTTGGCTGAACGTTCGTACGAATGAAAACCGAAAAAAAGAAAATTACAAACAACCACTAAAACTTTCACAGGAAGCTACAGAAGTGCAGACGAATGTGCCTCTGAATCGAGCCTATTGTACAGAAAAGACAGATTAGAAAGAAAGGGCAATTTATGTCAAGAATACTTTCATCAACAATAATTCAGCATACACATAATGGACTAGAAACTTTCTGGGTTACCATGCAAATTAAGGAGGGAGCTGTGGTCGGAATTGGTGTGATATATAGGCCCCCTGGACATTTCTCTTTGGCCCAGAATAGGGAGAAGGTGTTAGACAGGTCTGCTGACATAGGATTTAGAGGATTTAGATAACCTGTTAATAGATTAATTCAGTGGAATGGCAGAGAAGGGGGACATTGTAATTATGGGTGACTTTAACATGCCTGATGTGAACTGGAATATACGAAGTGCATCAACATGCAAGAGCAGGAATATATTAGAGGCCCTTAATGCAGCATCTCTAAAACAACTTGTGATGTCACTAACTAACATTCTGATAACATTCTTGACTTAGTTCTGACCAATGGGGATCTGGTGTATGAGGTCAGGGTTGAAGAAAATCTGTGTTCGAGTGTTTATCGGTGCTTATGGTTCAGGATAAAAACAGACATTGTGCAATCCCACACCAGAAACAAGGTGCTGGACTTTAGGAAAACAAACTTCTAGGAAATTGTGGAGTATGTAGAAAAGGAATTAGGTGAATGGAAAAGAGAAGCAGAAGTGAGTGTCCAGTGGTCACTATAAAAAATGGCCATCTTTAAGGCAACTAAGCAATGCGTGAAACAAACTAGCAAGAATAAAAGGAAGAAGAAACCACTATGGTTTACTAGGGAAGTCAGAGCTATCGTAAAATAAAAGAAGTGTGCATATAAGAAGTATAAAGAAAGTGGAAGTGTAGCGGACAGAGAGGTGTATAAAATTAAACGAAGGGGAGCATTATAAATGCTGCTAAAGGGAAAAGGAGGAAGAAATGGCAAAATCTGTGAAGAGGGGAGATAAAACCTTTTTCCGATATATTGGTAACAGAAAGAAGAAATACAGTGCAGTCTCAAAAATTAGGAAAATAATTATATTGATGGAGATAAGGCCGTGGCTGGCCATCTGAATAGCTACTTTTGTTCTGTATTTTCAGATAGTGGCTTTCAAACCCATAGCATGTATGGCCTAGCATAGCATCCAGCTGGGAGGTCCAGCTCCAGAGTTTTTGGAGGCTGATGTCTTAGCTGAGCTGGCACATCTAAAGGCAAGTAAGGCAATGGGTCCAGATGGGATCCACCCCAGAGTTCTAAGGGAATTCAGATTTGTGATTGCAGCCCCTCTGACTGATTTACTTAACCATTTCCTTTCAACAGGTGAGGTTCCAGATGACTGGAGAATGGCCAATGTCATACCAATCCATAAGAAGGGAAGTAGAGAAGAGGCCAGTAATTACAGCCCAGTTAGTTTAACATCTATAGTGGTCAAACTAATGGAAACTCTCTTAAAAAATATAATTATCCATCTAAAATGTAACATCCTAAAACAGCATGGCTGTCTGAAGGCAGACCGTGGCAGACCAATCTTATTATTTTTTTTTTGACAATGTCACAAAAGTGTTAAATGAAGGTGGTGGTGTGGATATTGCCTATCTGGATTTTAGCAAAGCCTTTGACACTGTACCACATAAAGTACTCATAGATAAGTTATTAAAGTTAGCACTCAGTCCCTGGATAGTTCAGTGGATATCCAGCTGGCTGAAGGATCGGTGTCAGAGTGTTGTTGTTAATGGCGTGCAATCTGAACAAAGGCGAGTTACAAGTGGTGTGCCGCAAGGCTGTGTCCTGGGCCTCATTCTTTTTAATGTGTGTAAGTCACATAGGAGAAAGCTTGGTAGGAAAAATTTGCCTGTTTGTGGATGATACAAAGGTTAGTAATAGGGTGGATATTCTTGGAGGTGTCTGCAACATGGAAAATGATTAAGCTTTACTGGATAAATGGTCAAAGCAATGGAAACTAGAGTTTAATGTCTCCTAAATGTAAAATCATGCACTTGGGTAGAAGGACTTCCTGCTCTGAGTACCGTATGGGCAGTACTGTGTTAGCTAGGACCTCAGAAGAGATTTAGAGATATTGATTTCTGATAAAAAATGCTGCAAAATGAGTGGACAGTGTAGCTTGGCAGTGTGAAAGGCAAGCAGGATGCTCCTCTGCATAGCTCGAGGCATCACCAGTAGGGAGGTTGTGATCGTGCTGTACATAGCCTTAGTGAGGCCACAGCTAGAATACAGTGTGCAGTTCTAGAGCCCTTATCTGCAAAAATACATTATTCAAATAGAACGGGTCCAAAGGCAAGCAACAAAAATGGTGGAAGAGCGACTTAAAGTGGACCAACACCCAGGGTTTTGACTATCCTGGGTCTAGGTCCACTTCTCCGGGGCACCCCCTATCGGGGTGCCCCGCTGTGTGAAACCCCCCCGATCACCCGAAAAACTCACCTCTCCCCGCTCCCAGCGCCGACGGACAAGCGTTTTGACAGCCGCGGACAAGCGGCTCCTCCGCCGCCGCCTCCCGCGCGTCACTCTTGACGCGCGCGCACCCGCGCCGGCCATTCACAGACGTCCGGCGCGCGCACGTCTAGAGGGGTAAGGGGATTTGGGGTGTTTGGGGGGGGTTTCACCCCACGGGACATCCCGATCTCGGATGTCCCGCGGGGAGGGAGGTGATCGGCCCGGGAATCTTATAGATTCTCGGGCCGATCACCGGAGGGTGATGGTCCACTTTAAATAACTTAATTTGTACAGTCTAAATGAAAGAATGGAGAGAGGGGACATGAGACCTTTAAAGTGGACCAAAACCCAATCAGGGTGCCCCTAGGGAAAGGACCAAAACCCAGGATAGTCAAAACTTTTGATTATCCTGGGTTTTGGTCCACTTTAAATATGTGAAAGGATTGAATAAAGCTCAGGAGGGAAGTGTCTTCTGCCTTCAACCTTCTATGTTTTCTACGACTCTACAGCTGCATACTACTGCATTCTAAACTCTTGGGACAGGTCTCGGGATTCCATAGACTTAGGATAATCAAAGTCCCAGATTAAAGCGGTCCTTCACTCTGAATAAGAGCCTATCTTTAAAAATCATCCTACCTGCATCTACTGCATGTTATAAGCCTTTAAACATCCAAGATGGCAGCTCATGTAACATCAGGCAGCCTGCAAACAGGAAGTGCCTTCTGACTGTGCTGCTCTGCATTCTGGGATTGCTGACCTTTTCCTGACCCCAGCTCTGCTCTGTCTGAGCAAAGCACAGCTATAACCCTCCCCCCTGTACTTTATCCCACTCTCCTTGCCTCAGTAAGTGTGATGCTTATGAGTCAAGATGGCAGCACCCGTATCCTAAAGTCCTGAACCAAGTTGCAGCCCAGTGGGGAAAAGAATAATCAGTAAGTGACTAAAAACTTAAAATATATTAACTTTAGATGCTGGGGAATCGTTTAAGGGTTTGGGCTTTTCAATAAATCACGGTGAAGGTCCAGTTTAAGTGAAGGAATCTCTGATTTGGTGGCAAGGCAAGCACAGGTTTGTCAGTGGCCTATCCTGGTCAGACCCCAAGGACATGGTAGTGAAGGACGCCTCTTCATGGAGTTGGGGGGGGGGGGGGTGTATTGTGGTTTCCTGACCACTCAAGGGAAATGGCTCAGAAGACTGAGCCTATCCTATCGAATCTCAGAGAATTGATTGCTGTGGAGGAAACATTGCTAGCCTTCTCTCCCCACCTGAAGGGTCATCACGTACAAACCAGAACAGACAATGCAACTACTATGGCATATCTGGGAGGGATTAGGTCATCCATCCTGCAACAAGCAGCAAAATAAATTCTGAAATTTAACAAGAAGTATTTCTACATTTTGGGTGGAGCCAGCTGGTGCCTCTATTTAACAGATCTGTAGTGCGGCAACCTTGTCTTCAGCTAGGACGTTTACTAATCATTACCTAGATCTGCTCACCTTGCAAGATCAATCCTTTGGCAGTAGTGTGTTGCAGGCAACCTTTCCCACCCAGTAGAGGTAGTATCTCACTTATCCTCTCAGTGGTATGCTGCCCTAAGGATGTTTTGAGAAAACCTAAGTTAGTTACCTGGTAACTTCTTTTCTAAACATACGAAAGGGCAGCATACAGGCTCCCCTCCCTCAGGCTATGGTATTTTATGTGTTATTTTACTGATTTACCAGTTGGTACTTTGTCCATCCTTGTTTTTCAGATCTTCTAAAGTGGACCAAAACCCAGGATTTTGACTTTCCTGGGTTTCGGTCCTTTGCCCGGGGCACCCTGTTTGCCGCAGCCAACTCGCCACTTCCCAGTCCCATGGCGCATCTAAGAACAGCTGCTCTGGTGGCTGCATCCTCCACTTCCCTCCAGCAGTGTGCGTGCCCGAGTCAGGCATTTGTGAAAAGTTTTGACTATCCTGAGTTTTGGTCCACTTTAAACTACTGGTGTCTGGAGGAGGAGCTAAAGTGTTTGTTTAGGGTGTTTGGGGCAGATCTTTAACCCTTTAAGTGCCAGCCTACCTGGAGTTTTTGTTACACTCTGTTGCCAGACCATTTTGCACTATTTTGCGCTCCCCATGTTCAAATGTGATTTTTGAAGGGATTTCCAGGGATTTCCCAGGAAATTTATATATTGTTTTTTTCAGCAGAGTCTGAGCTTTAACATGAAATGTCTTGTTTGTAATTTTTAGGTGTATTCTTAATATTTTTTGGCGAAATATGTGCAAAAAAATAAAAAAAAACAATTTTTTACAATTTGTAGTTTTTTTTTGTAATAAAAAATGTAAGTTTGTCGGAGTGCGCATGCGTGCGGGGCGCGGATGACATCCTAGATCCGCGCTCCGCTGTTACCTGGCTCCCCGGCCCCCCATAGCCCGCAGCGACTAGCGGTTTTGGGCTCCGCTAGCTGGGGCAGACCCCAGGACCCCACCTACCAACTCTCGGCCGGATCCGAGGTGGGTCCCGAATTGGTGCTGGACGACAGGCAGAGAGGAGCGGCCGCCGCCATCTTGTATCCAGCTGCTGCCTGGCTCCCCGGCCCCCCACAGCTTCCAGCGACCGGCGGTTTTGGGCTCCACTGGCTGGGGCAGACCCCAGGACCCCACCTACCGAATTTCGGCCAGATCCGAGGGGGGTCCCGAAATCGTGCTGGGCAGCAGGCAGAGAAGAGCAGTCGCTGCCATCTTGGATCCAGCCCCATCTGCCACTGCTAGTGCCCTCCTTGGAGCAGCTATCAAATTAAAGGGGAAGGCACCTCCGAAGTGGGGGCTCGAGCTCCTGCAATATGGTCCACATTGCCCCTTAATATTCCCAAGAAGATGCCATATTAGCTTAATAAATGGCTCCACAATTCCTGGCAGACACATAAGATAAGCACCGGATTACTGTTTAACCCCTCAGCCCAGGCTATACCTCTGTGCCTACATACCTGGCTAATTTTGCAGCTCGCATCAGCACTGAAGGGGTGTCACTTCTCCACAGTCCGCAGCGCAGTCTCCAGTAAGCACAGCAAGTACCATCAGTCTCTCCTCTGCGTGTCCTCTGTTATCGCTTACTATAGAAGTGATTCTCACCTAGTGTCTGAGCCCTCTTAAAGGAGAAAAGTCCTCATTTGTATCCTGATGAGTGTGGGTCTTCCTTTGGCTTCCCTTTAAGGTCCGCCTCCCTCCCTTAATTTGGTCACCTATCTAAGCTATTAACAAAACCTGACGGTGCTGCAGGTCTTACTTTCCGTGGCCTTGCTACGTGGCTCCAACTAATCTTGGCATCAAATTTGCCCACGTCCTACGTCTAGGATGGAAGCGTCTACGCCCCCCCAGGGCGACCCTCAAGTCCCCTCCGACCTTCTGCCAGAAGATGAGTCCTGGATGGACGACTCCCTGCATGGTTCGCCTTCTAAACCGCAACCGCCGCCACTAGATAGGTATGAGGCCATGCTTGAGAAAGCCCTTGAACGTTGGGCCCTGAACATTACAACTCAGATCTCCACCAACCTTTCGGCGGAAATCAAAGAACTGGGCCAAAGAGTTGATGATCTTGAACAGCAACAGTCAGCGCATAACTCTGAGCTGTCCTCCTTTTGGAACGGAATTAGAGGCCCTGAGAAACGAAAACCTCACTCTTCATGGAGAATCGTTCCCGTAGAGCTAACATTAGAATCAGGGGTATCCCAGAATCTGTCACTGATTTACAACCCACAGCTACGGCCCTTTTCCAGGAGCTTGCCCCATCCATCCCAATTGAGAGATTGGAATTCGACAGGATACACTGGGCCTTGCAGAAGAAGATAGCAGATGGCCTTCCGCGGGACGTTCTTGTAAAATTCCATTTTTACCGTACAAAAGAATTGCTTATGGCGGCTGCGCGGGATCAAAGTTCACTTAAATTTCAGAATTTTGACTACCAACTATTTGCTGACATCTCTCCACAAACTATCGGCAGGAGGCGGGCTATGAAACCATCCCTTAAAATTCTGCAGGCCAAAGGAATCCGATACAGATGGGGGTTCCCCTTCAAAATCTCTTTTCTCTATTCTGACCAGAGGTACGAGGCATCCACGCCACAAGAGTTGGAGAATATCCTGGCATCAACGGGTTTGAAAGCCCACACCGTAGTACCAACCCCCCCTCCACAAAAGAGAGCACTTTCCTTCTCACCAGCGCCCAAGGATAAACGCAGTCCAAGGAGAAGCACTCCCTCTACGAGCAAATCAGTGACTTCATTGTCCCATAAGTTCGGTAAGCCGGCCTCTGGAGAGGGGTGATGGGGGAGATTCCCGGTGCGATGCGCTGGGGCTCTTACTCTCTACCTCGATCCTTTGGTGATCGTGCTTGGCGTTTATTCTGTTGTTCCTATTTAGTGTTGTTTGCAGTTTATTTTAGCTGTGGTTTTAAGTTTAACCGGACACTATTTTTACAAGTGCACCCTTGCTTTAGGCTCTATAATTCTGTTTGTTTACTCAGATGAGCACCATCACCCTTATCCTATAGAATGTTGATTGTATTAATCGCTGCTGTTTAACGTTTTGCTAATTGTATTGCAACCCGGGGGCCCAGGTTCTATGTCTTGCACACTCCAAGCTCCCCAACCCGTTGGCTTCCACCGAGTTGGGAAGTTCTTGATACTGACCCCTCGTTGTGGGTCGGCCAATCCGCCAGTTTTGATTGTAACCTCTTTTTGGAGGTCCCTTGTTGCGATAGCATTCCCCATTGGGGCTTAGGGCTTTTAGCCCCAGTGGGAAATTCTGTTTTCAAGTTGGGAGGCACTTCCTCCTTCCTTAGGTCTCTTATAATATGTCTTTATCAAGCTTTCTCCCTCTGTCCACTTTTTTAGCTTTCCCTTCTTCCCGTCCCTGGGTGTCCATCCTCTACATAGCAATAGCCTTTAAACATCTTAAATATGGCAGTTAAATTGGTTTCGCTTAACGTGCAAGGCCTGAATGTTCCCCAGAAAAGAGTCAAGGCCTTTCGTCAGATGAGGGCTCTTCATGCTGATATTGTTTGCTTTCAGGAGACCCATTTCACCAAGAACAATACTCCCAAATTCCTTAGCGCTGATTACCCCCTCTTTTTTACGGCCTCTGCTGATGCCAAAAAAAGAGGGGTCCTCATCGCCTTCAAGCGCTCACTCCCCTTCTCCTCGGAGCAGACAATACGAGACCCTCAGGGTCGTTTTCTCATAATTGTGGGTACAGTCCAAGATCAACCAATTACGATTGCTACGTACTATGCTCCAAATCATAATCAGGGCGCTTTTTTCGAGGAGTTCTTGAAAACCCTGGATCCCTTGGTAAAGAGTTTCTTAATAGTAGCCGGGGATTCTAACCAAATCTTGCATCCGACTCTAGATCGCTATGCGGTCGATCGTCCCGTTGATGCGGTTAAGGATGGCTCCTCGGGAAAGGCGTTCTGCTCCCTTCTAAATTACTATCATTTAGCTAATGCATGGAGGGAACTTCACCCCACAAGGAGAGACTATACCCACTATTCCTGTCTGCACAAAGTCTTTATTGAATCGACCACATTTTCTTACAGCTCCCCTCCTTGCCTCTCCTGACCCACTCCTCTATAGTACCAATTGTCTGGTCCGATCACGACTTGGTCTTAGTCGAATTAAACTCCCTTACGCAAAGATCCCCACAAAAATCCTGGAAACTATACGACCCCATGTTATCTGTCGAGATCCTGCTTGAACGTACATGAAAGGTGATTGAGGACTTCTACTCGGATAACACAGGGTCTGTAAGCTCAGATGCTCTGCTTTGGGAAGCCCATAAGGCCGTTCTCCGTGGTCATTTCATTCAAGAATCGGCCAGACGAAAGGCTGTGTATAAGAAGCAGCTCAATACACTACTAGATGCATACCACTTAGCCTCTTCCGACTATAAGACCCGCCCGTCCAGGCAGAATAGGATTGCCCTGAACCAGGCCAGCGACCGGCTTAATATGTACCTCTCCTGTGAGGCCGAACGCCAAATTAATAGATCTAGGTTCAAGTGGTATCGTCTTAGCAATAAGCCTAACACCCCTCTGGCCAGAAGGCTTAACGGAGTTTCACAGAGGGTTAAACCTTTACGTATTAAGACCCTAGATGGCTCACTTTCAAGCAACCCTGCGAAGGTGGTAGCGACATTTAGTAAGCATCTCGAGGACCTTTACAAGCCTAAGGCTGCACTTGATGAGCGCCTTGCTGAGAAATTATTAGGCCAATTACAACTACCCTCCCTCTCTGAAGAGGCCAGGGCCTCATTGGAGATGCCGGTTCAGCTTTCTGAGGTCCAGGATGCCATTAGCTCTTTAAAAATTGGGAAACAGCCGGGCCCAGATGGTTTCACCGTCCTCTATTATAAAAAATTCTCCCAAGTACTTTCCCCATGCCTGGTTCGCATATTTAATTCCCTTAGTGGAGGTGATTCGTGGAGTATAGATGCGCTCACCGCAACCGTCTGTATGATACCTAAACCCAATGCTGACTCTGCCCTTTGGTCCAACCATAGACCCATTTCTCTATTAAACATTGATGTTAAGCTCCTCGCTAAAGTCCTGGCGACAAGACTCAATAAGTTCATAGGGTCTTTAATCTCCAAAGAGCAAGCAGGATTTATTCCCCACCGTCAGGTGGGGGATAATATCCGCAAAGCTATTAATCTAATTCATCACGCCAGGAAGGAGGGTTGCAGAGCCATGTTACTAACCCTGGATGTCCGTGTCAGGAATCACCTACCTGGGCCCCGTTCCAGCGCCGTCTCGAGGCGTCCGGCCGCGGCTGTTGGTGTGCGGCGGCCGCGCCGGGCGTCGGCGGATCAGGCGGTGTCGGCTCGAGCAGCGCTCAGCTCGGCCACGCCCCCCGCTTCCTCGTCCTCTGGACGTGCTCGCGCGCAGGCGCGAGCACGTAGTAACTATGCCCTCCGGCGGCGCTGTACTGTGCGCGCCCGCCGGAGGATCAGGGAATGTTCTAATTAAAGGGCCAATGAGCCCTAGGAGTTTAGGGATGTGCCCTCTCAGCCAATCCTGGGTGCAATCCCAAAATGCACCAACCATTTAGGGATGCGCCCTCTCAGCCCTGCAGACCTATCCTGGGTGTTTTCCCAAAGTGCACCAATCACCTACACTTCCTCTCCCCTGTCTGTCCCTATAAAAGCAATTCCCCCTCAGTTGGGAATTGCCTGTGATAGTGCCTTGTACCCTGTTAGCAGCTTCTCTAGTGTTTATTCTGAACTCCCGTTGCCGACCACCGCCTGTCTTGACTATCCTCGATCCGTGTTCCTGTTGCCGACCTTCGCCTGTGTTTGACCATCCCCGATCTGATCTCCTGTTGCCGACCTCTGCTTGATCCTCGACCACGACTTGTCCAACCCTTTGTACCGCTGCCATCTCTGAACTTCCGTTGCTGACCCTAAGCCTGTTTGGACTTCCGTTATACGCTCAGCGATTGGGCTACTCAGCACCACTTCCAGCCACGGGTTCTCCAGGCCTCTGAACAGTAAGACTCCAATCTTTGAGCCATTGAAGTCCTGGGGGCAACCGATCCCGGGCAGGCGTGCTTTGCGTCCCGGCAAGCGGGGGCTCCTATAGGTGAAGCTGGCTGCGGAGATTGGGGGTTGAGGTCTTACCGAGAGGGCTGGAGTTATCTAAGTGGATTGCTGTAGTACCCGGAGCGTGACAGTCCGTAAGGCATTTGATACTGTGGCATGGGGCTACCTTCAGTTTATTCTGAAGAAGTGGGGTATAGGTCCCTCTTTCACGGCATGGATTGCCTTGTTATATTCCAATCCGGGAGCTTTTCAGATATTCGGGTTACTCTTCCAACCGGTTTACCCTTGGCAGAGGCACGAGACAAGGTTGCTCCCTCTCCCCTATACTATTTGCCCTTGCTATTGAGCCCCTCTCCAAGCTGCTGCAGAATAATATCAATATAAAGGGGATAAAGATAGGAGGCTATGACCATAAGATTTCCTTATTTGCAGATGATATTTTAATGTTGGTATCTGACCCTATAACATCCCTCCCGAACCTTTTCCACACCCTAGATGATTTTTCCAGAATATCCGGCCAGAAATGAATGCCTCAAAGTCTCAAGCGCTCAACATCTCTCTTCCTGAGGGTACAGTGGCCACGCTTAAATCTACCTTTAGTTTCTCCTGGCAGGAGCACCACATTAAATACCTGGGTGTCCGCCTTACAGCAAACTGATTCCCTTTACGCCGCCAACTACCCTGCTATGGCTAAGGACCTTTGCGCTCTTCTGTTCACTTGGACCAGACTGAACCTGTCATGGCTAGGTAGGATAACGGCGGTTAAAATGACTTTGCTTCCTAAAATGCTTTTCTTTTTTTGGGTCCTTCAAATTCCAATCCCGGCTTCCTTTATTAGGGGTCTCCAGGCATCTTGGAACTTCTGGGGGAAGCAAAAACCGCGGGTTAATCGTGGGACACTATACAGACCTAAGCACCAGGGGGGCCTTGGGGTTCCCAATTTAGCACGATATTACTCTGCCTGTCAGATTGCCCAACTATCTGCCCTCCATGCTGGTATGGAGAGACCACTGTGGGTAGATATGGAACAGACCAGCTGCTCTCCGATAGAGACAGTGAACTTACTATGGCTGCCGTCGTCGACCTATAAAGACATTGACAATCCTGTTTTGAACCACTCCCTCAAAATATGGAAGACAAATAGATTGAAAGCTAACCTCTCCTCCCCTCAGACCCCCTTGCTTTCCATATTTGGTAATCCTGAATTCCTCCCTGCTTTCCAGGAACCGTCGGCCTTCTCCTGGTGGAGGGCACACAACTTAACGAAATTTAAAGACTTTTTATCGCATAGGAGTATGATAACCTTTTCTGACCTTCAATCACTTAGGGACATATCGAGTAAAGAATTTCTTCGCTTTCTGCAAATTACTCATTATATAGGAGCTAAATCAGAGTTGGGGTCAGTACCAAAACCTTCCTCGCCCTTTGAGTCTATTTGTGAGACGCAGCCTCTCGGTAAGGGGACGGTATCAACGCTATACCAGTTATTGGGCGAGGCAGATGGGAAATCCCTTCCGGCCTACACCACTAGATGGGCGGAGGATCTTGGTTTAAACCTTTCGGATGAGGACTGGAAAGCAGTATGGAGGAACTCATTTACTAAATTCCTCCACACAGGCGCCCAAGAGACTAATACCAAAGTTCTACTCCGTTGGTACCTGGTTCCAGAGCGAGTTCACAAGTTTTGCCCTACGTACTCTGCAGAATGCTTTAGAAACTGCCGTAAGCAAGGAACCTACATTCATATTTGGTGGGAGTGTAGGCTGGTTAAACAGTTCTGGGCTAAGGTATTCTATCTTATATTTAAGGCAACAGGCCTGCGTTTGACCCCCTCACCCCAATTAGCTCTTCTAAATCTAAGACCTCCCGACTGCTCCAGAACACATTTTGAGTTAGTGAGGCATATCCTAACAGCTGCTAAAATGACTATTGCTCGGTCATGGAAGAATAGGTCCATTCCCAGCGGAAGCCTCATACCTCGTATTAACGAGGTAATGCTTTTTGAAAAGATGGCTGCCTCAATGCAGGGGGATCTTACTCCCTTCCTAGCTACCTGGGAAGGTTGGATCACCGATTTCCAGCCTAAACACTTTGATCGTCACCTATTTGTACCTTAGATCCCACCTTTCTGTAACTTAGTGTTAACCTTTTTGACTCGGTGGTAGTATGGACACCCACCCAGTTTCCTCTTTCCCTTTTTTTTTCACTCCTCGGCTATCCTCTTTAATCTCTTATGTTCTGTACTTAAACTTTTAGCCGTTGTTGTTTCCAAAATGCGTTGAATGCTTTGTATAACATCTCACTTGAGCACTAATCTATATGATAATGATTTCAACTGGATGTGGTTTTTACAAATTGAAATGTAAGCTGTTTTTGGTTGTAACAATTACCTATCTTCAATAAAAATATTGTGGAAAAAAAAAATGTAAGTTTGTCAATAAAATCTTATTGCGTGTGAAATCCCACTTTCTCCCGGTTACAGCGGTACCACAAGTATAGGTAGACACCCTTTCCTGCCCAGGAGACTCCCCCAAACTGAAATAGCACTTTAGGGGATTTTCAGATAAAATACAACCATGCAATGCAATATGCGCACCTTGCAGTTTTACCAGAAAAACAACCCTTTACATTTGAAATACCCCCAACAAACTATATATGCTCTGGAAGTACACACCTCAAGCTTTCTAGGTGTACCAGGCGTGTTGATGTGCCCATAGTTTTCTGGAAGTAATTCCTCAATGTATTCTTTGGTTGCAAAGAGTTTCCCAAAAAAAAGGATAAAAAAGCAGAATCAAAGCCACATTTTCCTAAAAAAAAGCTATATACAAACAAGAAAAAACAAGTATAATCGGAAAAAGCAACATCCCCCGAACAGAACGATACCCAACATGCATAGCTACTGTCAAGGGAAGAGTTGCCAAACACCCCAAAGTAAAGCATGAGCATAACGGTAATTTTTCTTGAAAATTTCAGCTCTGCAGACAAAGTGCGCACCTTGCGATTTTTCAACCAAAACAACCCTTTACATTTGGAATATCGCCCATAAACCATATATTCCCTGAAAGTACACATGTTAAGCTTTCTAAGCTTACCCAGCTTGTTGTAGTGGGCTCATCTTTCTGGAATTGATCCCTCAAAGAATTCTTTGGTTGCGCAGGGTTTCCCTAAAAAATGTATAAAAAAGCTGAATAAAAAACACCTTTTCCTAAAATATAAATATGCAAGCAAGAAAAAACAAGCTAAGTCTGAAAGCGCAAGGTCCCCCGAACAGAACAATACCCAACATGCAGAGGTACTATTAACCCTTTTAATTGACCTACTTGAGATTTTGTCACCCTCTGTTCACAGGTCATTTTTTCCCCATTTTGCGCCATGTTTTGCGACATTTTTGCTGGAATTTTCAGGAAAAATATATATATATATATTTTGCAGCAGAGTTTAGGCTTTAACATGAAATGTCTTGTTTGTAAATTTTATTTATTATTAAGTTTATTTAAGTAAAAAAATAAATAAATACATTTTTTTTTTAGAAAATTGCCTCCTTTATTTTAAATAAAAAATGTATTTTATTAGGGAAAACCATATTGCATGTGAAAGCCCCATTTCTACCGATTAGAACGGTACCACATATTTATCGGTAGCCCCCTGTTCCTGCCCAGGAGACCCCGCTAACTGAAACAAGTAATTTTTAACATTTACAAATAAAATACAACTACCATCCACACTACAAAGGGTTAAATCGAGAAAAAAAAATGACATAGGGTCCCCCCTTACCCAAAGTAACCAGCCCGGGACCAGCTATGCAGGGCTTGTAGGAACAGGGCGCAGGGGCCAGCTTTTGTGGCCCCTGGCCCTGCAGGCTACAAGCCCGCATAGCCCATGGCCACGGGTTCTTCTGCCCCCCCTGGCCTTTGGGGAGGCAGGTAATGGGGGTGCCGGGGGTTAATGGCAAGTCACTTGCCATCCCCCCCCAGGCTTGAGAACTGGTGTAGGGGTCTGATGGACCCCTTACCAGTTCACAAGGGGTTAAATGTAAAAAAAACAGACACACAAAGAGAAAAAATATTTTATTATTATTATTTTTTTTAATACTTACCTCCCATCCATACTGGAGCACTCTGTCCCTCGGCGATCACTGGCTTCTGCTCACTTGCTAGAAGCCTTTTATAGCTGCTGGATGACAGAACACAAAAGGGTTAATAAAAAATAAAATGACATGGGGTCCCCCCTCCCATTTTTTTGGGGAATTTTAAGGGTTAAAAACCCTTAAAAATCCCCCCCCCAAAAAATGACGTATGGTCCTCCCTACCCAGCATTACCGACCCGGGCCAGCTATGGGGGCTTGTAGAACAGGGCGCAGGGGCTAGCGTTGGTGGTCCCTGGCCCTGCAGGCTACTAGCCCACATAGCCACTAAGTGGCCCGGGCCCTTCTGCCCCCCCTGGCCGTTGGGGAGGCAGGTAATGGGGGGGCTGGGGGTTAATGGCAAGTCACCCGCTAGCCGCAGATGACTTGCCAGACCCAGAGCCTTGTGAGCTGGTATAAGGAGTCTCATGGACCCCTTACCAGCTCACAAAGGGTTAACTGTTAAAAAAAAACACACGTTAAGAAAAAGTATTTTATTTTTTAAAAACAAATTTTTTTTACTGTACTTACCTCCGATTGCAAGCTCTTGTCCCTCGCTGCTCTGATGACAGATGCCGGTGATCGGCATCCAGAGAAGGGGGAGGCAGGAGATCAGAGGATCTCCTGCCACCTCCTTCCAGGGCACCGGCATCTGACAGCTGAGAAGGCTGATCGGGCCGGGATGACGGCCCGGGCTCTCTCCTGAAGATCTGTAAGTCCTGGGGGGGGGATCGGAGGCCCCCCAGGTGAAGAGGAGGGACAGCGGGAGCCAGCACACACGCAGGTAAGTGAATGTCATTTTTATTTTATTTTTTTTTTTTACAGTTAGCAGCTGCTGCTGCAGAAGCGGGGGGGCGGCCTATTCCGGGGGCTCTCCTGGAGCCATCTGACCCCCGGATCGGATGGCACCAAATTAAAGAGGAGACTCGGCCGCATCCAACGAGGGGTCAGGTGAGTATTTTTATTTTTTTTTGCCCGCCAGCAGGGGTAAATGCCAGGCACGTAAATTTTACGTGGCTGACACTTAAGTGACGGAGAGGCAACCACGTACATTTTTACGTGGCTGGCATTTAAAGGGTTAATATCTCTGTGGTATGCTGCCCCTTCGGATGTTTAGAAAATAAGTTACCAGGTAACTTAAACGTAAGGCGCCATCCTTAGACCTTGCACAGGGCGACACCTGAGTCCCGTGACCAAAGAGTAAGTGCCCCTGTCATTATTGATTCCAGCACCAGCAGCTCTTTTATGGACTCTGACTTCTGAAATTCCTGTCAAAGGATCTCTGGCCATCATATCTGACCAAGAGCTTGTCAGGAACCAAGTCCTTTCAGAATACCATTATTATCTTGACATGTTTGTAAAAAGGGGACAAGCTCTACATCTGTGGCCGCCTTCTCTAAAAAGCTTTCTCATTTGAGCAGAACTATGGTGTTAGTGACTGGGAGCTGCTCTCTATAAAACTGGCTCTTGAGGAATGGCATCTTTTGGAAGTTGCAACCTTTCCCATATTAAGCTTTACACACCACAATCTAGAATATCTCTGTTCAGCTAAACGCCTTCACCCTCGTCAAACAAGATGGTCACTCAACTTTTTTCACTTCATGTTTCATATTACGTATCATCACGGTGACTATCCCATTTCTGTCTCTTAAAACCACCAGTTGGATATATTCTGGAAGAGGACTTGTTTATGTTAAATAGTAAAATATAGGTAACTGCTATGCAGTCTTCAGTTCATTGGACCTTCCTTTTACCTTCAATGACCACTGGATTTAATTCAATGTCACTTTTGGTGTCCCACTCTCTGCAAAACTGCTTTCGGTAAGTAAACTTGTGTGATGTTTTAAATCTCATCATTCACCTCTTTCTGGGTTGCTCATGCCTTATTCACTGAACTTCTATATTCTTAGTATGTCACACACCCCGCTTCAAGAATCCATAACATGTGGGTAATATCGTCCTGAAGAGGCGTTCCTGCAGAGATGATAGCAAAAGAAAGCCCCTCCCTGATCCATAAATACCTGGGACCTCCCACTCATTACCCAGTTTTCCATCTCTGCAAGACGGCGAGCAAGTCAGAAGATGATGGCTCCTCCTTGCTCAGGGGGATTTTCAGGTAGCCGGGGTAACTCCCGGCCTGGTATTGGATTATTTCCGCTCGGACCCCAATTTTTTTCCCCGGACTTACCTTTACATGCCTCCACAGTCCCGGCTGCTGGCCCGAGCGAGGGTATATCGGCACCTTTGGTGCTTAGGAGCAATGCTCCACCGTGAGACCCTAAATAAGAGGGTAGGCGGTCACACCGGTCTGGTGATCCCGGTTTGGGATGCCCCGTCCCTGGATTCTGCCCCTGGGGGGGTCCTCCCATTTTCCCTTATACAATGGGGTTGGGGGGGGGTCTCCTTCTTAGGGTTAGTACTTTTAGTCTGTTCTGTGTTGTTGTGGAGCATCTGGAAGTAATCCTCAATGAATTGGTTGTAGTGGTTTCACTTTATTTGTGTCAGTGTGCATTTTACTGTGTCTGCTTCACTTGGTGTGCGGCGCCGCGGCCGCCATTACAGCCGGGCGCCGGTATGACATTTTTCTGTGAGGGGATTTGTTTCCCCTCACGTTCTCCAGGGGGGCGGGGCTGGCACTCGGCGCACTGCCGCGGCCAGCCCCCGTTCTCTATGCCTCCCGCAGCGAGCGGGGCGAGTGCCCCGCAGGTCTGTGCGGAGGCACCTGTTGCTGCTCTTGGTCCGGCGCCGCGGGTTTTCAGCAGCGCCGGTCTCTGTGGGGCTGTAGGTGAGGGAGCTTCTCCCTCCCTTCTGCTTCAGGGGGGGGGGCGGGGCCGGGCGTTCGGCGCGTCGCCGCGGCTCCGCCCCCTCTGTTCAGGCGCCGATGCGGAGCTGGCTGCTCCTTGATGGTGGAGGACAGGGGCTGAGCTGGATTGAGCGCGGGCTGCGCTGACCACGCCGCTCTTTTGGCATGCTTCTCCCCTCACCAACGCTGCACGGGCGCCATTTTCCTGCTCCCTTGGATCGGTGAGTGGCCCTGTGGGCCCTTTCTTCTTATGTGTCTTTTAGCATTTACTGTCACATATGGGGTCTTCTCTGTTTTTTAGGGATACGGTTGTTACTCAGAGGATCTTCATTAGTATTTGAGGGTCTCTCCTGGTCCTGGGTCCCTGGGTTCAATTTATCATAAATCCTCCCACTCGGGACATTAAAGGGGCATCCCGGGTCGCTTACTGGCGTAATTCCCTGGGTCTTAGCGACCACCAAAATTTCACCTTATGGAGGCATCCCCGGATACTAGGACTGGGACCCCTTCGGGGCATCCCAAAAAGTGTATTTTGTGTGGGGTATCCATTACTGGGGACGATGTTTTACTGTGTATTCCATGTGCACGGCAAACTATTGCGCAGCAGTCCGAACCCCGTACGTCGGGGTCAGCACAGCCGGTCGCCTCATCTCCTCCTCCCACCTTGACTCGTGCCCCGTGTGACGTAGTCATGGGCAGGAATCTACAATCTGAGATGTGCGCCAGATTGGCTAACCTTGAGAAAATGGTTTCCGGCTCGGTCGCCCGTAAGGCTCCGACTAAGAGAAAGCATTTGTCGCCGGCTCCGCTGGAGGATGACCTTGATGACGTTGATAATCTGGATTGGTCTGATTATTTCCCGCTAGAGGAAGGGGAGGTTTATGAGGCGTCAGATGCTTCGGACGATGAGCAGTTTTTTCTGCTGAGGCCGAGTCTGCTGACCTGAGGACATCTGTGGATACTCCTCACGCTCTGGCTCTTATGTTGGAGGTCTTAAATATTTCTCCTCCTGAGGAAGTGTCATAGCAGAAGGACGAGTTGTTTGAGGAATCCAGGCCGCGCTTGGAGTTCCCTACACAACGGCATTTTGACAAGATCATTGATAAGGAATGGGACGGGCCGGCTCGGCTCCCTGGTATCTCTCAAGGGTGGGATAGAAAATATCCCTTCCCTTCGGAGGTAGTTAAGCGCTGGGCTTCCCCCCCCCCCCCGAGGTCGATGCACCGGTTTTGGGGTTGTCCAATTCCTCGGTTTTAAATAGGCCTGATTGTTCCACCCTCAAAGATGGTGAGGATAAACGCATTGACCAGATGGCTTGTCATGGTTTCACTAGCGTCGGGTCAGCCATGCGGCCTGTGTGTGCTTCGGAACTGATGGTCTTGGCTGCCAGGTCTGTGGTCATGGACCTTTTGACTTCTTCCGGGCTTCGGCCGGGGAGTAACGAATTCATTAGTCTAAAACGTTGTGAGTTGTTTTTATCCTTTGTGCTTACAGCCTTAGACGATACCTTGATGATGTGCGGAAGGACGTCGGCCCTACTGGTGACTATACGGCGGTCGGTGTGGCTGCGCCAGTGGGCGGCTGATTTTATGTCCAAAAAGTCGCTGACGGCTTTACCTTTTGTCGGTCTTCGGCTCTTTGGTGAGACATTGGACTCTGTCACCAAGGGTGGTAAGTTACCTCAGCGCAAGAAGCAACGTCGTCCCTTTCGGGGGGCGCCTGCATTTACCCCCTCCTTTCGTGGGGCCAGATCTGGCAGGGGTTCTGCCTTCCCCTCTTCCAGAGGAGATTCTGGGGGCAGGGGCAGGGGACGTGGCCACTCTGGATACAGCTGGGGCTCTAAGCCCAAACCGGCGGCTAAGCCGGCCCAGCAATGAGGGGGCGCCCTCACCCATGCGGGTGGGGGGACAGCTGCGACACTTCTCCCAGCTCTGGGAGCAAGAGGTCTCGGACAGGTGGATACGGGAAGTGGTGTCTTCCGGCTACAAGCTAGAGTTCGAGCTCCGCCCCCCCTCCAGATTTCTCGGGTCTCGGATGCCTTCGGAGCCTCTGGCAGTGCAGGGGCTCCTGTTGGCAGTAGAGAATCTTCTGAATCTGGCCGTCATTTGCCCAGTGCCCCCCTCGGATCGGGGGGGGGGGGTTTATTCCAATCTGTTCACTGTGCCCAAGAAGGACGGATCGGTCCGACCCATCTTGGATCTGAAGTTTCTCAACAGGTTCATCCGGCCGCGGAAGTTCCGGATGGAAACGCTGCGCTCGGCTATCCACTCCCTTCGCCAGGGAGACTTTCTCACGTCCATAGACATCCAGGACGCTTACCTGCATGTTCCAATTTTTCCAGCGCACCAGAGGTTTCTCAGGTTCGTGGTGGAGGATCGGCATTTTCAGTTTGTGGCTCTGCCTTTCGGTCTCACCTCGGCTCCTCGGGTCTTCACCAAGGTGCTAGCAGGGGTGATGGCTCTGCTCAGAGTTCAGGGTATCCGTGTTGTGCCCTATTTGGACGATCTCATGATCATGGCCTCTTCATTCAGCCAAGCGGAGTCGGACACCGGATTGGTGGTGTCCACGTTGGAGAGGTTCGGTTGGGTGATCAACTACCCCAGGTCGGCTCTGTCTCCGTCCAGAGTTCTGAC
The DNA here is from genome assembly GCA_027917425.1 of Gastrophryne carolinensis. NCBI lineage: Eukaryota > Metazoa > Chordata > Amphibia > Anura > Microhylidae > Gastrophryne > Gastrophryne carolinensis. Next base: position 306,014,230 of record CM051236.1, on the reverse strand, counting down.
CTTTCTGGGGATGTCTCTGGACACCTCGCAGGCCAAGGTCTTTCTGCCTCAGGCCAAGGTTCTTCTGATTCAGGAGTTAGTTCGGCTTCTCTTGTCGGCACCTCATCCGACCATCCGTTTAGGGATGAGGCTGGTGGGGCTCATGGTGGCCTCATTCGAGGCAGTTCCCTTTGCGCAGTTTCATACAAGGTCGCTTCAGCTTCATCTGTTGAGGGTTTGGGACAAGTCTCCACGATCGTTGGATCAACCCTTCCTGATGACCCCCCGAGTTCGTCGGTCCCTACGCTGGTGGTTGCGATCTGTCAATCTGTTGAAGGGCAGATCTTTTCTGGTTCCGTGTTGGGAAACAGTCACCACGGATGCCAGTCTGTCAGGTTGGGGGGGTGTTTGGAAGGACCTCCAGTTTCATGGCCTGTGGGGCCCGCAGGAGGCTCACGAACCCATCAATGTTCTGGAGTTGAGAGCCATCAGGCTGGTTCTGTTTCACTTGACTCATCAGTTGAGGGGCCTGCCAGTGCAGGTCCGGTCGGACAACAGGACGGCGGTGGCTTACATCAATCACCAAGGAGGGACTCGCAGCTGGAGTGCCCTCAGGGAAGTGTCCTTGATTCTGGACTGGGCAGAGACCCATGTCCCGTGTATCTCAGCAGTCTACATTCCGGGGGTGGAGAACACGGAAGCGGACTTGCTGAGCAGGGCCGCCTCTCGTCGGGGGGAGTGGTCTCTCAGTCCCAAGGTGTTTCGTTCAATATGTCTCAGGTGGGGGGTCCCAGCGGTGGACCTCTTTGCCTCTCGTCACAATCACAAGCTCCCAGTCTTTGTGTCTCTCTCGCAGGATGCTCTGGCAGTGGATGCCATGTCCCTGAACTGGAGGGATCTGGGGTTCCTTTACCTGTTTCCCCCGTTCCCAATGCTAGCCAGAGTGGTGCGCAAACTGGCCTTGGAAGGCGCGTCGGCAATCCTAGTGGCCCCAAGGTGGCCAAGGCGAGTTTGGTTCGCAGATCTTGTAAGACTGGTAGAGGATCAGTTTGCCCTGCCTCTGCTACCGGACCTGCTCACCCAGGGTCAGCTACGCTATCCCAATTTACCATCGCTGGCTTTGACGGCATGGCTGCTGAAACCACCATCTTGAAGGAAGAAGGTCTTTCTGACGCGGTGATTCAGACTCTTATCTGTGCCAGAAAGCGCTCTTCCTCTTCTATTTACTACAGGACTTGGAGGGCCTGTATTGATTGGTGTGAAAGCAATCGAGAGTTCTCCATACCTAGAATTTTGGAGTTTCTTCAACATGGTCTAGATCTGGGGCTCCAGCTTAGTGCATTGAAAGGGCAGGTTTCTGCCCTGGCGGTGTTCTTCCACAGGTCCTTTGCACTTCATCCTTTGGTCAAGACCTTTTTCCAGGGTGTTACGCATGTTCGGCCTCCTAGGAAGCCTTTTGTTCCAGTTTGGGATTTGAACCTGGTTCTTTCTGCTCTCCAGGGCCCTCCTTTTGAGCCCTTGACTGAGGTAGATTTGTCTTCTCTTACGCAAAAGGTGGCCTTTTTGGTGGCGATCACTTCGGTTAGGCGTGTTTCTGAGTTGGCAGCTTTGTCCATTACAGCTCCGTACTTCGAGAAATATCAGGACAAGGTTGTCTTTCATCTCAAGCAGGATTTTCTTCCTAAAGTGGTCTCGGAGTTTCATCTGAATCAGGACATTGTTTTGCCTTCTCTATGCCCAAATCCTAGTGACGACAGGGAAAGGGCTTTGCATTCCTTGGATGTAGTTCGCGTTGTGGAACATTATCTGGAGGTTACGTCTTCCTTTCGTAAGACTGATGCTTTCTTTGTGGTGCCCTGCGGGCCTAGGAAAGGTTTGGCCCTGCCAAATCTTCCATTAGTAAATGGATTCGTCAGGCTATCCTTGGGGCCTATTCTGCCAAGGGGAGGAGTTCCCCTTTTCGTGTTACTGCTCATTCTACTCGTGCGGTTGGGGCGTCCTGGGCTTTTCAGCACCAGGCCTCTGTTGAGCAAGTTTGTAAGGCCGCTACTTGGTCTTCTGTTCACACTTTTTCCAAGTTTTACAAGGTTGATGTTCGGGCTTCGGCGGATGCTGTTTTTGGCCGCAAAGTTCTGCAAGCTGTTGTGGTTTAAGTTTTACATTGTTGCCTTGTTTGGATCCCCGCCCTTGTTATGGACACTGCTGTTGGATGTCCCACATGTTATGGATTCTTGAAGCGGGGTGTGTGACATACTAAGAATAATACCATTTTGTGAATACTCACCTTGTAAAATGGTTATTATGAGTATGTCACACACCCCGCTTCAACCCGCCCTTTTGTATTCAGGATCCTCTTTATGGCGAACTTTGCGTGGTTGTTGTTTGTTTTTGCCTCTTCCTGGTCCCTTACCTTACTGCTTCTGTATACTGGGTAATGAGTGGGAGGTCCCAGGTATTTATGGATCAGGGAGGGGCTTTCTTTTGCTATCATCTCTGCAGGAATGCCTCTTCAGGACGATATTACCCACATGTTATGGATTCTTGAAGCGGGGTGTGTGACATACTCATAATAACCATTTTACAAGGTGAGTATTCACAAAATGGTATTTTTCTGATCAATATAATACTATATAGGTGATCATGGATCATTCCTTCAAAATGTCTCACTTCGTTTGCTCAGGGGCTTGACATCTGCACCCATGTTCGCCAGACTCTTCATTACAGAAATAGTACTTCAAGGTCTGCCAGGGGAGATTTTGTCAGACAGAGGCACATAAATTCTTCTGCTTAACACTCAAAACCAATGACCAAACTGAACGGACAAATCAAACTTGAACAGTATTTAAGATGACTTGGTCTGTCTTCTACCTTTTGCTGAGTTTACATACATCGGTACAATGCAATCCTCCACCAAGATGTTTCCACTTTGCTAACTTGGAAATGCATCCCAGAGTTCTTCAGGGGGATGTGCCAACTAGCATTCAATGTTCAAACTGGACCCTATCTATCATAGAAGCTAACATCCCTATTGTCCATATTGCACACACACCATGAGGGTAATTTCAGTAATTTTTGGGGAGGTTGTGTTGAGACAGAGCTACTTTGTTTTTAAAATGTATTCTAATTTTTAAGAAAATCTCACGCGAGTAAATTCCCTGTACAAGCACACACTTAATCACAAGGATCTGGTGGTTTGTCCACCCGACTTTGAGAGAAGCACTAACTCACAATATGAACAATATAGACAAACTGGGTTATGGGCTTCCAGTGGTACCACTGGTTGGTAGATCAAAATCAGTTCAATGTCCAGGGATAGCACACAGCAAAACAGGGCAGCCACCCCTTACCGGAGTCTAGGCACTTCTTTGGCCTCCTCCACTCACACAACAGAGGGCTACTTCTCTATTAGATCCACGCCAAGGCACCCTCTGGGCTTCTTGACAGGGTCCTGTCCAGGCGCCCCAAAACCCTTGCACTCCAAAGTAGTATCTCCTCCTGTGCCATGCTTGCTGTTCCTGCTACTTCACTGATTTGGTGCTAAACTGGGCTTTTATACCTTGAACCACCCAGTGACCTACCATGAACTCCACCCACGGTTTCTCTGTTATTTAGGGAGGCTCCAACCCCTTTATATAGCTCAGGACTTAACTACACCCTTTCCCTCTAGCTTAAAGTCTAACCCCACCCTTAGTTTCCTATTAATGGGAATCCCACCCCTTCTGTCTGGTTATAAGCTAACTCGTCCTACTACCTAACTGTTATAAAATAACTCCACCTACTTCTCTCTTTTTATAATGTAGCTCCTCCCCCTGCCATCTCATTTTCCAATAGAGGGGAGGGAGCTGTATGCAAGGATAAACCCTGGCGCGAAAGGCCACCCTCATGTATGGAGAACTATACCCCAAATGGGGCATCCCAAACCCAGGAGTGCTGGGGAATCCCAGCTCCCCAGGCCTGGGCAAAGCAGCCCAGCTGGGTGCATCCCTACCCCGCCTGGCATCCCAGGGGCTCCCGTAGGTTCATACCACCGGGGCGGCTAATCTGTGCAAATGCTCCCCGTGGCATCCCTGAGGCACTATAGGGCCACCTACTGCCTCCTCCCAACCCATTCAAGACCAGTGCCACCGGGATAAGGATACCAAGGTAAGCTAAACTCTCGCTATCCCTCTCTAGGTCTAGGGAACCCTCTGTCCCCTCCTTACTAACCTTTCCCACTCCATTTACTGGGAAACCCAAGGATAGCACAGAGCTCCCCTGGAAGACCCAGAATAATCCTCCTACCTGGACCACCCGTTGTCGGGGCATACAGCTTCACTACAAGCTTAAGGTGGGAAGCCTGTACTTGCCATTTCTGTGCTCCGTCATATGCCAGCTACGCTGTGCCTGCATTCCTGTCCAATGAACATGATAGATCAGTGGCAGTCACATGCTGCAACAGATTGTCAGCGTGGCAAACCTTGGAGCCCTGCTATGACTTCTGTCCTGGCAGACATCAGGTCAGCTTCTTGCTGTCTTATTAATTTTGCCATTGGGTTTACAGTCCCTCTAAAAAAGTGCTGCCTGGCCAATGAACATGATTGGTCAGCGGCGGTCACGTGGTGCAGCAGACTGATGGCCAGCTCCAAGGGAACACAAAAGCAGGTATGTGAGTCTCACCCATTCCTGCTTGCTTATTTTTCTCCAATCCTGCACTTTACACTTACCATTTTCCCCGCTTTTCCACGCTTGGGCTCAGCCAATTAACTGAGTTAAATGGGAGTTCTAATTATCAGGGACTGTTTTAAAAAGGAACACCCAAGAATTTGACTTTTTTTTGGTTTTGTTCCTCTCTGGCGGGCATTCCAATTTGGCCCTCTGCGTATCCCCCGCAAAGTCACCTTTTTCTCATTCCGACACATACACAATCTGCGGTTCTCGTTCATTAAGATTTTCTTTGCTGCACTTACCTCAGAGCAGCAAGGGATTCTCAATGCTGTGAGCATGCTTAGCCGACCATTCAGAAAGGCCTGGCAGGGAGTTCACATATAGCTAGAGGTATGCTGGGGATGTGCAGATCATCCGTCTAAGGCAGGGATGCACACCTGCGGCCCAGGAACAACAAGTGGCCCACACTGCCATCAGTTGCATTGCCTGGCATCTCTGTCCACCCCTACCCACCTGTGCTTGACCGCACCTCTACTCCTCTCACCTATTCCCACCACACCTTAGTCCACTTTTCTTGCCTGACCCTGCCCACCTTACCTTTACCTACTTCTTCCCACCTCACCTCTACTTATTGCACCTTTCCACCATAGATCAGCCCACCTAACTTCTGCCCACCTCTTCCCACCTCACCTCTTTCCACCACACCACAGCTCATTTCACCTTTTCCCACTTCTTCCCTCCTAACCTCTGCTCTCTTCACCTTATCCCACCACACCTCAACTTATCTCACCTCATTCCACCACACCTCAGCTCAGCTCATCTCACCTTTTCCCTCTTCTTTCCACCTCACCTCTTCCTGCTTCACCTCTGCTCTCTTCACCTTAGCCCACCTCACCTTTGTCCACTTCTACTAATCTCACTTCTTTCCACCTCATCTCAGCTTTTTGCCCCTTCTTCCCACCTTACATTTTCCTGCCTCACCTTGGCTCTCTTCACCTCAGCCTACCTCACTTCTACTCATTGCACTTCTATTCTTGGTGTGCCACACACCCCGCTTCACTTCTTAAATATTCATCACTTCATGGGTTAATCCACCGCAGGTGACGTAGTGCAGAGAGGAAGTCTTGCAACGAGCCCCCCTCCGGCCCACATATACCTGGCACCTCCCTTCAATCACCAGTATTTTTTCTCTCTGCTTGCTGACAAGTCAGAAGTTGGAAGTCTCCTGCTTACAGGTAGGCCGGGGTATTCTTACCCCGCCACCCCCCTTTTGGTCTATTTCTGCCCGGTTTGAGTTTGTATACCTTTATGGTGAAATAGGAAGCCTCCCAGCCTTGGCTGCTCACCGGGCAAATGGTAGATGGCACTTTAAGTGCCTAGGAGCTTATCTCCTACCGCTCGACCTCATGCGTGGGGCAATGCGGCGAACCGGCATGGTGATCCGGAAATGGGATGCCCCTGTCCCGAGGGTCCCCGTAGCCCCTTTCTCTCCTGTTGGGGGGGTGGTGAGGGTGTGCTTTAGTATGTGTGTTTCACTGTATCACTGCATGTTAACATATGTCATGTTTATACATTCACTGTAGCATGTGTATATTTTGGGTTTGCTTTAGGGCAGCTTGCGCTGGGTATGGGCTGGCCACCTCTCTGGCAGTTGGTTGCTTGTGGCCCCCTACCCCCTCCCCCCTCTCCCCTCTCCTCGCCTGGCATTCATTGAGCTTTGTCAGCACATGCGGTTTTTACCCTCCCCCCTCCGCTGCCTGGACGCGCGTGCTGGATCAGCTGTAAAGTGTTCCAGCTGATCAGCGTGGGGGGGGCGGGTTCCGCTGACGCGGCGCCGGGGGCGCGGCGCCGACGTCATGCGGCGTCTGCGGCGGGCCCAGCGTCCCAGCTTCCTTCAAAACAGGAAGGCACGTGGGCGCACGGCCGCACTTTGTCTTCTGCCGGCTCATGGCTGCTGGCTGCAGGCTTACCGGCTGATTGCGGTACAGGTAAGCGGCCCCTCCCGTTGGGGCCGTTAAATGGGAGATATTGTTTAATAATACAGTGAGAAATCACTATTATCAAGGGGGCGTCATTTAAGGGCACTTGGTGCCATACTTATGTTATACACATGTGAAGGATCTGATGGTTGTTTTCTTGCCTTGCAGATCCTGGGATCCCTGCTTATGCTAGCCCTCCGGCTCTATGTGCCTGGCTAATTATTGGGATTGATTTGAATGTTTATATACATAGACTATATATAAGTATATATATATAGTTTCTATTAAAGGGGACCTAAACTTAAAAAAAAAAAAAAAAAATTTATATAAATCCTCCCTTCCGGGACATTACTAAAATAAAGGGGGCATCCCGGGTCGGCTTATGCCTTAAAAGTCCCATTATTGCGAATACCAGAAATCACCATATGGAGGCTTCCGTAAATTCCGGAAACGGTTCTGCTGTTCCGTTTGGGGGGTGCGTAGGTTGTGGGGTTCCACTCCCAGCTGATGATATCTTTATTTGCATCCCTTGTGCAAAACAGACTATTGCGCGCCAGTCCGTTGCTTCGGCTGCGGTGCCATCGCATCCTTCATCATCTCCTACCTCTCCATCCCTATTCCGGACCCCGCATGACACTGTCAAAAGTGGGGATTCGCTTTCCGAGGCAGCAGCACAGCCCTGCCCCCGGAAAATGATGCCCGTTAAAGCAGCGTTTAAAACCGCTACAAAACGAAGGCACCTGACTCCGGTACCTTCGGCTCCACAGGACCAGTTTTGTGAACCTGTGGAATGGTCCGATGGATCCCCTGACGAGGATGAACTCCCGTCGAAGTCAGATGAGCCGACAGGTCAGCATGTGGCTGATGAGATCGGCGATTGGTCAGAGGGGGTTGTTTTTGACACCCCCTCCATTCTGGCTCAAATGTTTAATATTTTGAGTTTAGATACGCCTGAGGCTGCCGCCCCGCAAAGGGTCAGTTATTTAAAGAGCCTCAGCCGAGTTTGGTCTTTCCCAGACAGCACCACTTTGAGAGGGTGGTTCTTAAGGAATGGGAACATCCCACACGGTTATCTGGAATTCCTTCCAGTTGGGAAAAGCGTTATCCTTTTCCACCAGAATTGGTGAGGCTGTGGTCTGTCCCTCCGGACGTCGATACCCCTGTACTAGGACTCTCCAGCTCGGCTATGGTACAATCTGCTGAGACCACTGTCCCCAAAGATGGGGAAGATCGCAGGATTGACCAATACGCTCGACATGGTTTTATCTATTCCGGGTCAGCATTGCGCCCGGTATGTGCTTCAGCCCTTCTTCTATTGGCAATTAAGTCCCTAATTCAGGGGCTATATGAGGATCTTGATCCCGCTTGCAAACAGTTCACTGCACTTAAGCAGTGTGAATCTTTTGTGGCTTATGTCCTGGCCGCTCAGGACGATGCGCTGACTATGAGTAGCAAGGCGGCAGCTATGCTGGTGGCTATTCGCAGGTCAGTATGGCTGCGTCAGTGGTCAGCAGACACTGCTTCCAGAAAGGTACTCACAGCCCTCCCCTTTTTGGGGTTGCGTCTGTTTGGGGAGAAAATTGATTCAGTCGCAAAAGATGGTAAGATGCCACAACGCAAAAGGCCTCGTGGTCCCTTCAGGGGGACAAGTTCCGGTAGGCCTTCCTTTCAAAGGTTCGGAGCGGGAAAAGGTACGTCCTTTCCCGCTACCAGTGGCGCAGGTTGGACTCGGGGGAGGGGCCGTGGCCGGCCCACTCAGTCCTGGGGCACCAAGCCCAAGCCTGCTGATAAGCCCACTCAGCAATGAGGGGCTGCCCTCACCCGTGCGGGTGGGGGGACTATTGCGACACTTCTACCATTGGAACCATGTGGTTCTAGGCAGATGGATCCAGGAGGTAGTGTCGACAGGTCACAACCTGGAATTCGAGTCTCACCCTCCCTCGCGGTCCATTCAGGGGTCGGTTCATCCCGACCTGAACTCTCATCAAGACGCTGTGTGTCTTTCTTTTGCCCAAATTCGCACAAGAACACTTCAGCTATTTCTGCTAGCGTGTTGGGTCCAGCAACCTCTGTTGTCTGATCAGTCCTTCCAATTGTCCTCCCGTGTACGGCAGTTCCTCCTGTGGTGATTGGTCTCGACCAATCTTGTATAGGGCAGGTCTTTCCTGACCCTCCCTTGGAGAGGTGTCACCACGGACACCGGTCTGTCGGGATGGGACAGATTCTGGAAGGAGCTGCGGCTTCAGGGGCAGTGGAGGCCCCACTTACCCATCAGAGAAATGTCCCTGATCCAGACATGGGCAGTGTTCCATGTTCCCTGTCTCTCGGCGGTTTACATTCCAGAGGTGATGGAACAGGTAGCGGACCGGTTGAGCAAGTGCTCTCCCCGTCTGGAAGAATAAGCTCTCCATCCTCGGGTGGTTCTCTTATTGTGTCTCCAATGGGAGACTCCGGAGGTGGACCTGTGGGCCCCTCATCTCTATCTCAGGCTCCCGAGCTTCGTGTCTCTCTCCCGGGATCCTCTGGCTCTGACAGTGGACGTCAGGTCCCTGAACTGAGGAGCTCTGGGATTTCTATACCTGTTTCCTCCGTGGCCCTTGCTGGGCAGAATTCTTCAGAAGTTGGCTCTGGAAAGGGTGTACGCCGTTCTATGGCCCCAAGGTGGCCAAAGCGATTAAGGTTCGCAGACATCGTTTTGGCTGGCAGTGGACCAGTTCATTCTGCCTCTTCGGCCCGATCTGCTCACTCAGGGTCAATTGTGTTACCTCAATTTACCAGCGCTGGGTTTGATGGCCTGGCTGCTGAAACCTCCATCCTGAAGGAGGAGGGTCTTTCTGATTCAGTCATTAAGACTCTGATCAGTGCCCGGAAGAAGTCTTCTTCCGTCACCTACTATAGGACTTGGAAAGCCTATATCACTTGGTGTGAGATAAGATCTTTTCCTTGTAGGGTCCTTTCGGTCCCCAGGATTCTGGAGTTTTTACAATCAGGGCTGGACTCTGGTCTCCAGCTAAGTACATTGAAAGGGCAGGTCTCTGCCTTATCTGTCTTTTTTCAGAAGCGTGTTGCGCTTAAACCTTTAGTTAAAACTTTTTTCCAGGGGGTTACGCATGTGCGGCCTCCCAGGAAACCATTACTCCCTGTTTGGGATTTGAATTTGGTTCTTTCGGCTCTTCAGGCTCCTCCTTTTGAGCCTTTGCAAGATATTGCTTTGTCTACCCTGACTCAGAAGATTGTCTTCTTGGTAGCGATCACTTCTGTCTGGCGTGTCTCAGAATTGGCGGCCTTAACTATCCAGGCGCCCTACTTCGAGAGGCATCGGGATAAAGTGGTCTTTCGGTTCAAGCCAGACTTTCTTCCTAAGGTTGTTTCTGCTTTTCATTTGAACCAAGATATTGTTCTTCCCTCCTTGTGTCCTAATCCTAAGAATGACAAAGAGAGGGTTTTGCATTGTTTGGATGTTGTACGCTGTGTTAAGTACTACTTGATTATCACGTCTCCTTTCCGTAGGACGGATTCCTTTTTTGTTGTGCCCCATGGGCCTAAGAAGGGTTTGGCACCAGCCAAATCTGCCATTAGCAAGTGGATACGTCAGGCCGTTACTGCGGCCTATTCTGCTAAGGGAAAAGTTCCCCCTTTTCGTATTACTGCTCATTCCACTCGCGCTGTTGGGGCGTCTTGGGCTTTTCAGCACCAACCTTCTGTTGAACAGGTTTGTAAGGCCGCCACCTGGTCTTCTGTTCACACTTTTTCTAAGTTTTACAGAGTTGATGTGCGGGCCTCAGCGGATGCTGTTTTTGGCCGCAAAGTTCTGCAGACTGCAGTCATTTAAGTTATGCTTCACCTGGCCTTGAGATGCCCTTCCCTTATGGACACTGCTTTTGGATGTCCCATGAAGTGATGAATATTTAAGAAGTGAAGCGGGGTGTGTGGCACACCAAGAATAATACCATTTTGTGAGTACTCACCTGAAAAATGGATATTGTTGGTGTGCCACACACCCCGCTTCACACCCGCCCTTTTCGGTATTACCGAAGCATTTATATGGTGAAGCCCTTTTTTATTTATATCAAAATTAATTTTGGAGGTTACTGGTGGAATACTGGTACCTTGTTTTACTGCTTTTTGAATATACTGGTGATTGAAGGGAGGTGCCAGGTATATGTGGGCCGGAGGGGGGCTCGTTGCAAGACTTCCTCTCTGCACTACGTCACCTGCGGTGGATTAACCCATGAAGTGATGAATATTTAAGAAGTGAAGCGGGGTGTGTGGCACACCAACAATATCCATTTTTCAGGTGAGTACTCACAAAATGGTATTTTCTACCACATCGCATCTCACTTCACCTTTTCCCACGTCTTCCGACCTCAGATCTTCCTGCCACAGCTCAGGCCATCTCACCTTTTTCCGACTCACCCCGCCCACTTCTTTCCACCTCAGTCCTGCCCATTTTTTCCATCTTAACTTTTCTTCCTCACCTCTGGCCGATTCTTTCCACCTCACCTCTACCTGTCTTACCTCTGCCTACATCTGGCCATATACATAAAATTGAATACAATGCTTTAAGATTACAGTGTTCCTGTAGTAAACGGTTTGCATTTTATCTGCTTACAATTTGTTGAGGCTCCTTTAGGTGAAATAAGAAGACCCCTTTAGTCTTCTTATTTCCCTTAGACCAAAAAATGTTGAGCACCCCTGGTCTTAGGCAACCATGGGGTTAAATTGGACCAAAACATAAGCTTTTCACTAACCTGGGTTTTGGTTCTTGCCCCCAGGGCATTCCAATATGTGATGCCCCAATGTTTGAAACCCCCAGAACACCCAGAAAAACTCACCTTTCCCTATTCATACAGTGTATGCAAGGGCACACAGCCAATCAGCACGCCTGGCTCTATTCGGCCCTTTTGGCTAAGAACTTAATGGAGCCGAATGTGCCCAAATAAAAGCGAGCACACAGCCAGCCACTAGCCTCTAGCATGGGGCATGCCTAGGCCGCCCATTCACAGATACCTGGCACGGACATGTGTCTGGCTAAAGGTAGAGCAAATTGCAGCAATGGTCCATGCATGCGCCATTCCTTTAGCAGGGAGCGTGCCCGCGCCAGGCATTTGTAAATGGCTGGTACGGGCACGCTCCCTGTTAGAGAGTAGCGGGGGAGCTGCTGCCAGCTCGCTGACTGGGTGAGAGGTTGCAAATGAAACCTGGGGGGTTTCACACAGCTGTATCCCCAATCGCGGTGGGCAAGGACCAAAACCCAGGATAGTCCAAAATCCTGGGTATTCTAAGTATACAGCACGTCCTGTTCCAGAAGATATTTCTTACACTTGGGATATACATCCAGTAGATGGTGCTGGACTGCAGAGTTCTCTGCTACATGTGCCTGGTGTCTCCCTATCGCGGTCCGTAGGTGCCCCTGCGGGCTAATTTATTTTATATTTCTCTGTATTGCATATCGCTTATGGGATCTTTTGCTTATGTCTTGCAGGCGGGTCAAACTTTGTGGTTTCTCCCGGTCCTATCCCCTCTATTTAGTGTTAATTCTTATTGGAGGGCTCTTACATTCCATTACTCCCACTTCCCCAGCGGGTTATTGGGGCATCCCGGGTTGCTATTATTAGTGTCAATCCCTATTGGCCTGTTGTGCCGTGATAATCACCATATGGGGGCTTCTCAGGATAATGTGCTCGGGGTTCCTTCGGGACAAGCCCGGCTGTGTGTGGCGTGTGGGGTATCCCCTATAAGTGATGATGTCAAGAGTGTGTGTACCCTGCGGCCAGCAGGTACTTGCGCTGCAGTCTGGGTTACCTGTGGCTGGTCTAGTGCTGCGCCAGGCATTTGTAAATGGCTGGTACGGGCACGCTCCCTGCTTGCCATGCCTTTGCCTGTGTTGGGACCGCGCTCTGTCTGGTCTGTGCCTCTGCTATCACGGCTGTTGCTATTAAAAGCCTGCTCAGGGGTCTCTTAGATGGGGCCCCTGATGATGCTGGTAGTGAAGAGTATAGAGCTCTTCTGCGTTGTGAGGAATTTGTTGCATATGTTCTCTCTGCCCTGGATGATACCATTAGAATGTGTGGCAGGGCATCTGCCTTGTTGGTGGCAATACGCCGCTCGGTCTGGCTGCACCAGTGGGCAGCTGACAATGCTGCCAAAAAGGCCCTCACTGGGTTTCCCTTCAAGGGGCTGCGCCTCTTTGGGGAATGTTTGGACTTAATGGCTAAAGGTGGCAAGTTACCTCAGTGTAGAAGGCAGCCCTGGTCCTTTCGGGGTTCAGGTGTCTTTTCTCCTTCCTTCAGGGTCTCCAGAATTGGACTTGAAGCTTCCTTTGCTGGAGGCCGTGGAGATTTTTGGGGCAGAGGAAGTGGCTGCCCTGGCCCCCCCTGGGGTCCCAAGACTAAATCCTCCCCCAAGCTCCCTCAGGCATGAAGGGGCGCCCTCACCCATCCGGCTTTTGGCCCACGTCTGGAGGCGTCATGTCTCAGACTGGTGGATTCAGGAGGTAGTATCCTCCGGTTACAAGATAGAGTTTGCAGCCTGGCCGCCCCCAAGATTCATCAAATCTCGGTTAGCTCAAAACTTCTTGTCAGCTCAGTGTCTCTCCCTGGCTGTCCAAGACCTTCTAGACCTAGGTGTCATCTGCCGAGTGCCCTTGAAGGAAAGGGGCAAAGGCTATTATTCCAATCTTTTCATTGTGCTCAAAAAGGATGGATCCATCAGACCTATCTTGGATTTAAAGCTTCTCAACAAGTTTGTCAGATTCAGACACTTTCGCATGGAGACTTTCCCATGCCCATCAAGGATGCTTACCTTTACGTTCCTAACTTTCCAGATCATCAGAGATTCCTCAGTTTCGCTCGGGAGGATCAGCACTACCAATTTATGGCCTTGCCCTTCCGCCTCACCTCGGCCCTCAGGGTATTCACCAAGGTGCTGGTAGGAGTGATGGCCCTGCTGAGATCTCGGGGCATTCGCATTCTTCCCTACCTGGACAACATGCTTATCGCTTCTCAGTCCTTCCATCAGGCAGAGCTGGACACTCAGAGGATGGTGTCCACACTGGAATCATTCGGCTGGGTGATCAATCACCCTAAATCTTCCCTGTCTCCTTCCATGGTGAAGTCTTTTCTGGCCATGATTCTGGATTCAGCTCAGGTCAAGATCTTTCTTCCTCAGCAGAAGGTGGAGGTCCTATAAGAGAAAGTTCAGCTCCTGCTGTCTTGTCCCCATCCATCAATCAGGCAGGGAATGCAGCTGGTGGGCCTGATGTTGTCCTGCCTCGAGGCGGTTCCATATGCTCAGTCCCACATGAGGCCTCTTCAGCTTCACCTCTTGTCAGTATGGGATCGGGACCCTGTGTCCCTGGATCAGGTGTTTGTCTTGTCCCCTCAGGTCAGGCGGTCTCTATTGTGGTGGCTGGTCTCAGGGAACCTGCTGGGGGGCAGGTCCTTTCTGGCCCCCTGCTGGGAGACTGTCACCACGGATGCCAGTCTGACAGGTTGGGGGGAATTCTGGAAGTCCCTGAAATTCCAGGGTCAGTGGGGCCCTCAACATTCTGGAATTGAGGGCAATCAGGTTGGTTCTCGCCCACTTAACCCCACACCTGAGGGGTCGGGCTGTTCAGGTCCGCTCGGACAACCAGCCTACATCAATCATCAGGGAGGGACCCGGAGCAAGAGGGCCCTCAAGGAAGTGTCCCTGATACTGTCCTGGGCGGAGGAAAATGTTCCCTGCATCTCAGCTGTGTACATCCCGGGGGTGGAGAATCTGGAGGCAGACTCTCTGAGCAGGGGGACTTCTCATATGGGAGAGTGGTCCCTCAGCAGCAGGGTGTTTCACTCCCTGTGCCACCGCTGGGGTCAGCCGGATGTGGATCTGTTTGTGTCCCGTCACAATCACAAGCTTCCAGTCTTTGTCTCTCTGTCCCAGGATCCTCTGGCCTTGGCCACGGATGCCCTGGCAATGTCTTGGACAAGGTTCCAGCTCTCTGTGTTTCCCCCTTTTCCACTGCTGGGCAGGGTGCTGCGCAAGATAGTTCAGGAAGGGGTGCCAACCATTCTGGTGGCCCCCTGTTGGCCAAGAAGAGTGGTTCGCAGACATCGTGCAGTTGGCAATAGATCAGTACGCCCTGCCACTGGTTCCAGATCTGCTCACTCAGGGACACCTACGCCACCCCAATTTACAAACGCTCTCTTTGATCGCCTGGCTGTTGAAACCTCCATCTTGATGGAAAAAGGGCTGCCTGCCTCGGTGGTGAATACCATGATCAGGGCTAGGAAGAGGTCCTCTTCTTCCATCTATTACAGGGTTTGGCGTACTTACATTGACTGGTGCGAGTCCCACTCGCTTCCCTGTCGTGTGTTTTCTATCCCTAGGATTCTGGAGTTTCTCCAACATGGTTTGGATCTGGGTCTTCAGCTCAGTACTCTGAAAGGCCATGTGTCTGCTTTGGCTATTCTTTTCCAAAGATCCTTTGCTCAGCATCCCCTGGTCAAGACATTTTTCCAGGGGGTTACTTACGTGCGTCCCCCACATAAGCCTATGTTACCAGTCTGGGACTTGAATTTGGTCTTATCTGCCCTGCAGGGGTCTCCCTTTGAGCCCTTGCAAGGGGCTCCTTTGTCCATTCTTACTCTTAAGGTGGTCTTTTTGATGGCTATCACTTCTGTTAGACGTGTTTCTGAGTTGGCGGCGCTTTCCATCAAGCCTCCTTATTTTAAGAGACACCAGGACAAGGTGGTGTTTCGTTGTAAGCCAGATTTTCTGCCTTTCATCTCAATCAGGACATTGTTTTGCTTTCTCTGTGTCCTAATCCTAGTAACCCTAAGGTAAGGGCTTTGCATTCCTTGGACGTGGTTAAAACTTTGGTGGCTATTGAATCGTTCAGGAAGACTGATGCTCTTTTTGTGCTTCGGTCTGGACCTAAGAAAGGTTTGGCTCCGGCTAAGTCCACTATCATCAAGTAGATACGTCAGGTTGTGATACAGGCCTACTCTGCTAAGGGGAAGGAGCCTCACTTCCGCCTTACTGCTCATTCTACTCGTGCTATTGGTGCCTCTTGGGCTTTTCAGCACCAAGCTTCTGTTGAACAAGTTCGCTACTTGGTCTTCTGTTCATACTTCAAAGTTTTACAAGGTTGATGTTAGGGCCTCAGCTGATGCTGCTTTTGGCCAGAAGGTTCTGCAGGCGGCAGTGGTTTAAACTGTCTGCTGTTACTTTTGGGGATCCCACCCTACCTTACAGACACTGCTATTGGATGTCCCAAGTGTAATGAATATCTTCTGGAACAGGACGTGCTGAATACTTAGAATAATACAATTCTGTGATTACTCACCTGTAGAATTGGTATTATATGTATACAGCACGTCCACCCCACCCTTGTTATAATTATCTTTTAGTTACCTCTTTATGGTGATTGTTCTTATGTTCAAATTTTCATGTAATAGTTATAGTTATCCCAGTCTCATTTTAACTGCTTTTCAATACTGGGGATTTTGTGGGAGGTCCCTGTATTTGGGGCCGGGAGGAGCCACTTTTCTGTCTCTGCAGTCCAGCGCCATCTACTGGATGTATATCCCAAGTGTAAGGAATATCTTCGGGAACAGGACGTGCTGTATACATATAATACCAATTCTACAGGTAAGTAATCACAGAATTGTATTTTTGGTTTAGTTTAATCACCCCCTTTTTGGGTCCTTGTTTGGAACTTCTTGTCGCTTGGGTGTACTTGGCCTAAAACGGTTGAGAACCACTTATTTAGAGAAAAGAAGCACCATTCATATGTGGTTTAGTATTTAGTTGTCTAGCTGCATCTAATTGATGCAGCAAAGTCAGAAACAAGTTTACTGTATGAGCCCTATTTAATGTTTGCACCAGGGCCCCATCACATTTACTTACACCACTGTGTGTGAGCACTTAATTTTAGTTCACATCGGGGTATATAGACTAGATTGTTTGTGTTTTTTCATCCAATCCATTCCAGACACTCCTTACACTTGGGATTACCTCCTTGCCGATTGGATGTGACTGCAAGACAAAAAAGGGCGTGGCCCCTCCCGGCCCCATAAGTAGCATCTGCCTCCTAACCCAGATCAATTTTCTTTCTTGCAGTTGCAAGTGACTGTGAAGGTTGTTCAGGAATTCACTCTCAAGGATTGATAGCAAGCGGGGGATTGCACCCTGTCAGCTTCCTGCATAGCCTTATTCCCACGGATCCCCCAGACCCAATTGTGCCTCCCACAGCTTCTGGCTGTTCTGGGGTTCGTGAAGGTAAGGTGGAACAGCCACAGGTTTCTCTCTGGTGTACCTGCTGAGGAACATTTTTTATGTTCTTAGTTTCAACCCGTCCTTCTTTCAAGTTAGGTAGGTTTTTTTTTTTTTTTCAAAAAAAAAAAATGTTGGTATGCCTTTAAGGGGCTGATGTCATGCAGGAGGCGGAGCTTAACACAGAAAAACAAGGTCGTGTTACTTCAGTGTGTCTCTCTCCGGGCTGGAGGGAGGTTGTGTTCAGGCTCCCCTGCACCGTTCAAGGTTAGTGTACAGCAGCCTGGCTGACATGAGGCTGCTATTGTGTTTGCGCTGCGACGGCAGCTGCCACCGCTGGCCAGGCCGTTTGCTGGATTTTGATCATGCTGAGCTTAAGGGCTCTGGGTGTGGGTATAGCGGCCGCAGAGACATGCGGCTGCGGCAGCGGCGGCCATATTGGGCCGGGCCGCTGGTTCCCTTAATCCCATATTTCTTCTTGGAGCCTAGGGGTTCTTTGTGTGCAGCCCTTGCAGAGTGCAGCTGCGGCGGCAGCCATTGTGGTTAGGTCACTGGAATTCTAAGAGACCCAAGAGGGGTAAGCTCAGGGGCTTATGGATTGCTGGCTGGTCCCGCTGTTTTTATATATTTATGCAGCTTCTTGGCCTTTTGCTTCAGAATATATATATATATATATATATATATATATATATATATATATATATATATATATATTTTATTTATATATTATGTGTTAGTCATACTTTTTTCTTGTATAGGCTGTAAAGTGAAGAGCTGCGGTGGTGAGTGGACGTCAGCATTATCATAATTATCATTATTATGATTGTTATCTTATTGTTATCAATATTAGTATAATGTGTATTTATGAATTGTATTTATTAATTATATTCCCAATATATATATATCAACAATAGAATGTTTTATATATTGATTTTTTTGAGTTGGGAAAGGTTTTTTGTCTAATGGATTTTTTTCCTGTTTTATTTTTAGAATTGGAAGAAGGATAAAGAAGGGTTGTGGTTCCTCCCAGTCTCTTTGGGATTGGTTCAGGCTTAGGACCTTAGGTCTGTTTGCCAAATTAAAAAAAAAAAAAAAACACCATGAGGGAGGCATCAGGGGATAGTGATTCGGGCATCCCACTTGAGCAGGGCGGGCTCTGTCCCTTATGTAAGTTGGATCCCCTGGGTAGTTTCAGCAGGGTTTGTTCCGCTTGCGCCATGAGAATTGGTTTAGACCATAATAGAGCAGTGGCTCGGGTCTCTAGCCCAGCTATTGCTGTTGGGAGCACGACGGCTCACCCATCCCTTACATCCCCCGGAGAGAGGGGGAGGCAGTGAGGCACAGGCGGATGTGGCGCACAGGTTGGATAACTTAGGAATGACCAAGGAGAATTGTTTCTCTAAGAAAGCCACTTGTATGAGGAGGCGTTTGGAGCCTGTTTCTGAGGAAACAGATTTATTTTCCTCCTTTGGGTCTGAGAATGAGGAAGAGTATTTAGATGAGCAGCTCTCAGAGGGCGAGTTACGCTCTGGTGAAGAAGATAGTAATTCTATTTTATTCTCTTATGATGAGGATCCCCTTCTTGCAGTCTTGAGTGTTTACTTTCATCAGTTTTTGAAACCTTGAATATTACCCCTCCTGAGGTGGCAAAAAGAGGGAAGGACGACCTGTTTAAGCCAGTAAGGCAAAGGCAGGTGTTCCCGGAACAGCCGCATTTTTCCAGGATGGTGTTAAAGGAGTGGGAAACTCCTAACAAGCTGCCGGCTGTTCCCAGGATCCTAGACGCTAGGTATCCTTTTCCGGCGGATATGATTAAACTTTGGTCTTTTCCACCCGAGGTGGATTCTCCAGTATCAGGCTTGTCCAATACTTCTATCATGCCATCGGCTACTATGGGATCCTTAAGAGATCCCACAGAGAGACGGATGGATCAATTGGCCCGCCATGCTTTTGCTATGGTAGGTTCCTTTCTACGCCCTGTTTGTGCCACGGCTATCGTATCTTTGGCTATAAGGAAGAAGATGAAGATAAATCTGGCCAGGGCTAAGTCCCGCAGGCTTATTCAAAGTCCAAAGATTTTAAGGCTTGTTTGGACTTTAACTCTTTCGCCATCACTGCCATGGATGATGCGGTCAGGTTAGCTGCTAGAACTTCGGCTCTTCTTGTTGCCTTGCGCCGTTCATTATGGCTAAGACAATGGTCCGCGGATGCTGCTGCTAAGAAAGCTCTTACGGATCTACCTTTTTTAGGGAGCAGACTCTTTGGAGAGCAGCCGGACCGTATGGTCAAGGATGGCAAACATCCTCAGAGAAAGAGGGCGACTCGGCCTTTTCAGAGGCCTTCATCATATCGGCCTTTTCGGAGTGGCAGAGGTGCCTTCCGTCCTTGCTCCCGTAGAGATTTTTGAGGCAGAGCTCATAATAAGGCAGGAGGGGCCTGGAGGAGTAGGCCCAAACCTCCAGCCAAGCCCACTCCAGCATGAGGGGGCGCCCTCACCCGAGCGGGTGGGGGGACGGCTCTTGCATTTTGCTCCTATCTGGAGACGCCACGTGGCGGATCTTTGGTGGCGTCATCAGGCTACAAGATCGAGTTTGCAGCCAGACCACCCGCAAGGTTCCTTTGGTCAGGGGCATCCTGGAACCAGTCAAAGGCAGATGCCCTGAGAGCCTCTGTTCAGCATCTTCTTCAAAAAGGGGTAATTTGTCAGGTACCCTTTCAGGAGGAAGGTCAGGGGTTTTACTCCAACCTGTTCACGATTCCCAAGAAGGATGGGTCGATATGTCCCATTTTAGACTTAAAGGGTCTCAACAAGTATATCCGGGTGAAACATTTCCGTATGGAGACTCTGAGGTCAGCGGTAACGTCGATTCAGCCCTTATCTTATGACTACAATAGACATAAGGGACGCATATCTTCATGTTCCGATTTTTCCAGGGCATCAGAAATTCTTGAGGTTTGCCCTGGAAGGCCAGCATTTCCAGTTTGTGGCACTTCCATTCGGGATATCCTCGGCTCCAAGAGTATTCACCAAGGTCCTGGCAGGTCTCATGGCAGGTCTTTTTCAGAAGCCAGGGGATATGCATCATTCCATATTTGGACGATCTCTTAATTTCAGCCGGGTCTCCTAAGCAGATTATGAAGGATACGCAGTCGGTTCTATCAACTCTGGAAGAATTTTGCTGGGTGATCAATTATCCGAAGTCCCACATCACTCCGGCACCAGTAAGGAATTTATTAGGAATGACTCTGGACACAGTTCAGGTCAAGGTTTTTCTGTCAGAGCAGAAGGCTCTGTTAATTCGGAGTCCTTACTGGCCTGCCGGAAGCCGACCATTCGGCTAGGGATGAAACTAGTAGGCCTTATGGTAGCCTGCTTTGAGGCCGTGCCTTTTGCCCAATTTCACATGAGGCCTCCTCAGTTGAATCTGTTGGCAAGCTGGGATCCAGCCCCGCAGTCGTTGGATCAAGTCTTTGTTCTAACGCCCTCGGCCAGGCAATCTCTACATTTGTCTGTAGGCAGGTCTTTTCAGACACCGCAGTGGCAGATCGTTGCCACGGATGCCAGTCTCACAGGCTGGGGGGGTATCTGGCAAACCTAGAAGATCCAGGGACAGTGGGGGCCGAAGGAGAATCAGCTTCCCATAAATATATTGGAATTACGAGCAATCTGGCTAGTGCTTCAGTATCTGACCTGCAGTTTAAAGGGGCAGGCTGTCCAGGTCCAGTCGAACAATCGGACGGCGGTAGCCTATATCAATCATCAGGGGGGTACTCGGAGCAAGAGTGCTCTAGAGGTAGTAAGTCGGATTCTGACTTGGGCAGAGGAGAATGTTCCCTGCATCCTGGGGGTAGAAAACCAGGAGGCCGACGCTTTGAGCAGGAAGGTACTGCGTCGGGGAGTATGGTCCCTCAGTCAGAAGATCTTTCAAGCCCGGTTCCTTCGCTGGAGGTGTCCGGAGGTGGATCCTTTTGCATCCAGACACAATCACAAGCGGACGAAATTCATGTCCCTGTCAAGGGACCCTCTGGCCATAGCAACGGACGCCCTGTCAACCTCTTGGGCAAGGTGCAAGCTCCTGTACGTTTTCCCCCCGCTCCTGCTCCTGAGCCGGGTACTAAGAAAGATAGCTCAGACGGAGGTAACAACCATTCTGGTGGCTCCTCTCTGGCCAAGGAGAAGTTGGTTTTCAGACGTAACAAGAATGTCCATAGATCATTGGTTACAGATGCTGGTTTTGACGGCCTGGCTATTGAGACCTCGATCTTAGCAGAGAGAGTTTATCGGCTAAGGTTATTCATACCATGGTTCAGGCCCGGAAGAAGTCGTCTTCCATGATTTATTACAGGGTCTGGCGGACGTTCATATCCTGTTGTGAGGCTAGGAAATTTTCATGTAGAAAGTATTCGATTTCTAGAATTCTAGAAATTGGCCTACAATTAGGCACCCTAAAGGGGCATGTATCGTCCTTATCTATTTTTTTCCAGAGGTCTATCGCTAGCAATAGGCTCATTAAAACTTTTTTTTCAGGGAGTCACTCATGTCCGACCACGGCGCAAGTTTTTTACCGGTGTGGGACTTGAATCTGGTATTATCTGCTCTCCAGTGTGCGCCTTTTGGACCTATGATTGACGCTCCATTGAGCATTTTGACGCTTAAGGTGATATTTTGATGGCAATCACCTCGGTGCAGCGTGTTTCTGAGTTAGCCGCCTTATGTATGAAGTCTCCTTATTTTGAGTTACACAGAGACAAGGTAGTTTTTCAGTTTAAACCTGATTTTTTACCTAAGGTCGTTTTCTCCCTTTCACCTTAATCAAGAGGTAATTCTACCTTTTTTATGAGCTGTTCCGGCTAATACTAAGGAAAGGGCACTTCATTTTTTAGATGTAGTCCGTAAGATATTACATGGCAGCTACAGATTCCTTCCGCAAGATGGATTTTCTTTTTGTTATATCGGAAGGGCCGAGAAAGGGGCTTCCGCCAGCTAAAGCCACTGTCAGTAAGTGGATTAGGCAGGCAGTAGAAAAAGCCTACTCGGCCATGGGGAAGGAACCCCCTTTTCAGGTCACGGCCCATTCTACTAGGGCTATTGGTGCTTCCTGGGCCTTTCAGCATCAGGCTTCAGTGGAACAGGTTTGCAAAGCTGCCACCTGGTCTTCGGTTCATACATTCACCAAGTTTTACAAAGTGGATGTTAGAGCCTCAGCTGACGCTGTTGTTGGTCGAAAGATTCTTCAGGCGGTAGTGAAATGAACTACCTGCTGTTCTGCGCTGGGGATCCCGCCCATAGATGGCACTGCTTTTGGAGATCCCAAGTGTAAGGAGTGTCTGGAATGTATTGGAAGAAAAAACGCAATTCTGTGAGTACTCACCTGTAGAATTGTTTTCTCTGGGAATCCATTGCAGACACTCCGGCCCACCCGTTTTTGGGTCATGATCTATTTTCTGATGTTTCTTTGATGGTGTTTAGTCCATTTATTGAAGGTTACATTTCTATGATTGTAACCTAAAAATAAAACTGTTGACCACTTGCACCAAAAACCTGCTGTGTAGACACAATTGTGCACCTTATGCAGAGTGCCTGTCTCCACCCAGAGGACCCTGCAGTTGAATCTTTTCCAGCAGCTAAAGATAATTGCATTTACAATTTGTAGCATTGAGAGACTATTAAACCAGAACAAAACCCTGGGCAGTCGGCCTGGAGTCTTAAAGACTGCTGGGCCCCCCCTTTGAGAACCCCTTCCCCGGGTCGCCACAGAACTCACCTTTGCTCTGGCTCCCACGGCACTGTAATGTCTGCCACATCCTTGGCACTACCGAGCCCAGCTGCTCATGCTGGGAGCAGAAGCACTCCCCAGTCTAAAGGGAAACTGGGAATGCGGCTGGCGCATGTCATCTGGCAGCTTTGAGATCTGCCAATCAGGGAAAGGTAAATGGTTTTGGTCCGCCTTAAAAAAAAAAAAAAAGAGAGAAAAAAATATATATATATAGTTTTTTGTATTATAATTACATATTAAATGTTATCTTATGCTATAGTGCTCTATACATTATTATATAAATGCCCACAGGGTACACTCCTGACCAATATATCCTTTTAGTTGTATGTTTACAATCTGTTTCCATTTTTCAGTTCTTTATTCTTACACTGCCTGTCTGTACCATCCCTCTTCCCCTGCCTGCCTGGCTCAGTAGGACGATTATCCCTAAAGTCATGCTGATCTTCCTTACAGTGCTACAGATCCTATTAATCTCCAAGGTCAAGCTCTTCTTCATGTTTTCCTACACAGCAAGTCCAGGCCAGCTAAAATAGTTGTAAGCCAAACAAAACCAGGGATTTTGACTATCTCGGTCTTTGTTCCTTGGGCATACTGATTTCGGATGCCCTGCTGTGTGAAATTCCCCCAGATTGTCCAGTAAAACCCACCTCTTTCTTGCCCTGCTGCACATGCGTCCAATCATAGCCGCTTGCCTGGCATATTAAATGTTCAACAAATGGCTCCGTTTACGGCAACCGGCAATCTCAGGCACATCCCCAGTAGCATGCGTGCTCCCTCTACCAGCCTATCTGAATGGCTGGGAGTGGGACAGCCCAATAATGCGGCGATGCTGCAACACAATGTTGACATCACAGAGAGCCAGGAAGCAGGTGCGTTTCACTGTGCACGGTGGGGAGGGGTTCTCACAGCAAGGCATCCCTATTTGGGATGTCCCAGAGGAAGGCCAGCAGCCTTTTAGATTCCAGGGCCCAGTTATGGCTGCCCATTTATTTTTATTTTTTTTTTCTAAATTCTTTATTTATGAAGGAGTAGCAGCATTACATAATAGTCCGCCTTGCAAGGCGGAAATGAACAGTCACAAAGTTACAATAATACACATGGAGAGGGAAGTAAAAATGTCACAAGGGATCATAAACAGAAAATTTCGTGTTACAGATATGCATCTTTGCCAACCCAAATTGCCCTCAGGGATGACTTGCAGTTGTCTTCCGCCCCCATCACCCCAGAAGGGTAGGGGGTGTTCTCCAATAGCCTGGGGTGCCCACCAGCAAAACTAGCAGGCCACCCTCCAGCAACCCGGCTAACTAACTGAGTCATCTCCAGACCACAACTCAAGCCCTCTATCATATTTCAGTCGACTTTATTTCACCTTTCGCTGCACTCCGAATATAGGTATATAAGAAAGAAAGAGAGGGAAAAGCGACGGAAAGAAAAGGGGAGAGGAGGGGAGGTAAAGAGGGAGAGGAGAGAAGAGAAGAGGGGGGAAATGCACTGAGTGTGTTCCCCCAGGCACCCAGGGGGCTCCCACGCCAGGGAAAAGAACCCTCTAACCATCACATCTAACTGTCTTCACCATAGGACCCCAGTCAAGGCCATCAGTCACTACCCGACTATCCGGATACTAATTGCTTATATCTTGCTGTGTCTCGAATAAGTACCAGGGATTCCAAGTGAGCAGAAACTGCGAAGTTCTCTCATGAAGGGTTGCTGTGAGCTCCTCCATTTCCATGATGCAATGGATCTCATTGACCCAGTCCATCAAGGAAGGAACAGCCCCCGATTTCCACAGTCTCGGGATGACCGACTTAGCAGCACTGACCAGGTGTCTCAGCAGTGTATTCTTATAGAGCCGCATCGGCATGTCTGCTAAATGTAAGAGGAACAGAGCCGGATCCTTCCTAATGGTTTCCTGCAGTATATCTGTTATAACTGAGACCACCGAATCCCAGAAGGAAGCTAATTTCGGACACTCCCAAAATATGTGCAGCAGGGCCCCCGCAGTGCTCTGGCATCTCCAACAAACTGGAGAGTGTGATGGAATGAAGCTATGTAGCCTGGCAGGGGTATAGTACCATGCGAAAGGAGTTTATAATTTAGCTCCTGCAATTTTGAGGACATAGAGGCCTTATGTGTTATATCGAGGCTGCCCGCTTTTTATCACCAATAAAAAAAAACAATAAAGTAAAAGCCCAAGTCTTTAGTTGTTTGGCTAACATTTTTCAGTGTTTCAAAACCAAAACCCTTTGACTGCCCCCCTAAACCCCCTCCACACACCCAAGTATCTCAGGCTCAGCTCATTTTCCCTATATCCAGTCCAGGTCGTCCCAAGTGATGACATGTGGGTGTTCGCCCCTAGGCGCTTGACTGCAAGATCAAAGATGTAGCTCCTCCTGGCCCCCTATAAAGACAGGTGTCCCTCTATCATTCTCCAGTTGTTCATCTTGCAGTCTTGACTGCAGAAGATCTTTGACACTCTCTCAGATAATGGCAGCAGAGCGGGGCTACCTAGCCTGTCGGCCGCTGCGGGCCCTATTTCCACGGATCCCTCCTGACCCAATCCTGCCTCCCAGCCTCTGGCTGCTACGGGATCAAGAAGGTAGGGTGAACGCCGGGGTCTGTTGGCGGTCGGCAGAGCTTGGCTCCGGGCCGCAGACCCTATACTAAAGGGTAGCAGGCCACAGGCTTATGGTGAGCCTGGGGAGGGGGGAACCACACTGTATGGGCCATTAGTGCATTGTACCCTCCCTGCCCACAAGCTTTATTGGTTTTGTTGTGTGTTTGACTTGTGTCTTTAGTGTTTCATCACTCGGCTCCTTGCTGGCTCAGCATGGCCATCTTGAGGAGCACTCTGCACGCTTACTCCCTCGCTCCCTCGTCGTCGCTTGGGCTGCGAGGCCGCCGCACCCTGCGGGGCCACCGCATTACCGCTGGTGTGGCACTGTCTGTGACGGGGGAGGGGGGGAAAGACTCGCCACTAGTGCGCCACTGTGACGCTAGGGCGCGGTGGGCCGCGTGTGCCACTGCGGCCATCTCACAGCCTGGAGGGGGGGGTGGAGCCCGGCCCGACGCGCGTCAACGCCATCACGTCCTGACGGTGCCGCACTCCCCTCGAGGATCCTTCCAGAATCTGGCCTGCGCGCTGCCGCTGGGGCCTGCTGAACGCTGAGTCCCTCCTTTTTTTTTTGGTCTGTATTTATGACCATTTGCATTGTGCTTATTCTGATCATAGGCCTTTCTCTCCCTCTCATGTATAGGTCGTGGGCTTGAGGTTGAGGGTTGCGGTTCCTCCCGCATCACCTTATAGGTTTGGGCCATTAGTGTCCTGTAACCTTACTGATTTTGACCATTTTTATTTACCATAATGGAGGCATCAGGGGATAGTGAGCTGGGGGCCCCATTTGGGCAGGAAAGGCTCTGCCCCTTGTGCAGTAGGAATCCCTTGGGCGGATTCAGCACTGTTTGTACCACTTGCACCAGAGGCATTATTTTGGACCATGAACGGGCGGGCGTCCCTGCCCTTAGCCTTGCGCTGCCGGCGGCCTCTCCGGACCCTCCACTGCTGCACTCAGCCCCCATCGAGGGGGGAGCCAGCAGGGGGTCTCATGCTGACTTGGCACATAGGCTGGACAATCTCGAGAAACAGATCTCCCGGACGGCTTCTAAGAAAGCCACGAGTAAGAAATGGCACCTCGAGCCCGTTTACTCGGATGATAACGATCTCTTTGATGGTCTGGGCTCTGTGGAGGAAGGTGAGTTGCCAGAGGATTCACGCTTCACGGTGGATTATTCGGCTGGCGATGACAGTATGTCTGGTTCTTCCTCGGTCGATGATGCGTGGCTCCCGAATGATACGGAGAAATTGCTTACCTCAATGTTTGAGACACTACACATTGTCCCCCCCAGAGCGGCTAAGAGGAAGCAGGGAGATTTGTTTAGGCCCGAAAGGAAAGGCGGGTTTTCCCGGAGCAGGCCCATTTTTCTAACATGATTTTCAAGGAATGGGAGATGCCTAACAAGTTACCGTCAGTTCCTAAAGGCCTGGACAGGCGGTACCCCTTCCCTGATAAGCTGGTTCTTCTATGGTCTCGCCCTCCCGAAGTGGATTCCCCTGTGTCGGGGTTGTCCAACACAACTGTTATGCCGTCACCTGAAAATGCTGCCTTACGTGACCCGGCTGACAAGCGCATGGATCAGCTGGTCTGCCATGCGTTCACCTTTGCTGGTGCCCTTTTTCGCCCTGTGTGTGCCTCGTCTTTCTAGCCATCAGAAAGAAGGTGAGACACCTTGTGGATAGAGCTAAGGCTCGCATGCGGGCGGAGGAGTATAAGGAACTCAAGGCCTGCTTGGATTTCATTGGCTTTGTTGCTATTGCCATGGACGATGGGGTCCGGCTTGGTGCCAGGATTTCGGCCCTGCTTGTTGCTCTCCGCCGCTCGCTCTGGTTGCGGCAATGGTCGGCTGATACGGCTGCCAAGAAGTCTCTTACGAGTATCCCCTTTGTGGGGCACAGGCTGTTTGGGGAGCACCTGGACCTTTTGGTCAAGGATGGTAGACTCCCTCAGAGACGGAAGCCTGCTCAGTCCTTTCGGAATCCCTCTGCCTATTGTCCCTTTCGAGGAGGAAGAGGCTCTTCATTTCCAGGTGGCCGCAGAGATACCTGGGGTAGAGGTAGGTCCCGTGGCCGACCCAATCCCTCCTGGGGAGCTAAATCCAAGCCCCCTGCCAAGTCCCCTCAGGCATGAGGGGGCGCCCTCACCCATCCGGGTGGGGGGACGGCTTCTGCTGTTTGCTCAGATCTGGAGGAGGCACGTCTCGGATCGGTGGATTCAGGAGGTAGTGTCCTCCGGTTACAAGATAGAGCTGGCAGTCAGGCCGCCCACAAAATTCCTCCGTTCAAGGATATCCCGAAACCCACTAAAGGCACAGGGCTTGAGAATGGCCGTGCAACACCTCCTGTGGTTAGGTGTGATTTGCCCTGTACCTCGGCAGGAATAGGGTCAAGGTTTTTACTCCAACCTGTTCACGGTTCCCAAGAAGGACAGAACGTTAAGACCAATCCTGGACCTGAAGGGTCTCCACAGATTTGTAAGAGTCCGACATTTCCGCATGGAAACCTTACGGTCGGTGGTGAGATCGTTTCGGCCCGGGCGACTTCATGACCATGGCGGACATCAGGGACGCTTATCTGCACATCCCAATTTTCCAGGGGGATCAGAAGTTCCTGAGGTTTGCTCCGGAGGATCAGCATTAACAGTTTGTGGCGCTTCTATTTGGGATATCCTCAGCCCCCCGTGTCTTCACCAAGGTGCTGGCGGGCACCATGGCTATCCTGAGGAACCAGGGCATTCGTGTGCTGCCCTATCTGGACGATTTGCTGATTGTGGCCCAGTCCCATCAGCAGGCTGAGAGCAATACTCGGAGGGTGTTGTCAACCCTGGAGGCCTTCGCCGGTTAATCAATTACCCAAAGTCATTTATCACTCCCTCAACAATGAGATCTTTCCTGGGAATGACGATAGACACCGCTCTGGTCAACGTTTTTCTGCCTCAGCAGAAGGTTTTGGGGCTCCAGACGCAGGTGCAGGCCTTGCTGTCTTGTCAGAGGCCGTTAATAGGTCTGGGGATAGGATTGGTGGGCCTAATGGTGTCATGCTTTGAGGCAGTGCCCTTCGCCCAATTTCACATGAGACCTCTGCAATTGAACCTGCTGATCGGCTGGAATCAGATGCAATTTTCGCTGTTCCCCCTGGCCAGGCAGTCCCTCTTGTGGTGGTTGAACTCCCGGAACCTGCTGGTGGGCAAGTCCTTTCTGACTCCCCATTGGGAGATAGTTACCACAGATGCCAGTCTGACAGGCTGGGGAGGCGTTTGGCAGACTCGGAAGATCCAGAACCTCTTACCCATAAATCTCCTGGAGCTGAGAGCAATCCGGTTGGTGGTGCTTCGCTTGACTTCCCATTTAAGGGGTCGTGAGATCCAGGTTCGCTCGGACAATCAGACGGCTGTCGCCTACATCAATCACCAGGGCGGGACTCGGAGCAAGAGAGCTCTCAAGGAGGTGACCCAGATTCTATCTTAGGCAGAGAAGAATGTTCCCGGTATGTCAGCGGTCTACATTCCCGGGGTAGAAAACCTGGAGGCAGACTCCCTGAGCAGGAGCGCCTCGCTCCTGGGGAAGTGGTCTCTTAGCAGCGAGACCTTTCACGCTCTGTGTCTCCACTGGGGTCAGCCGGACATGGATCTGTTTGGGTCCAGACACAATCACAAGCTTCGTCTCCCTCTCAAGAGATCCTCTGGCCATTGCCACAGACGCTCTGGCAATTCCTTGGACAGAGTTCATGTTTATTTATGCGTTCCCTCTGTTTCCACTCCTGGGCAGAGTGCTGCGCAAGATAGCCCAGGAGGGGGTACCAGCCATCCTGGTGTCTCCGCGCTGGCCGAGAAGGAGTTGGTTTGCGGACATAGTTCAGATGTCAGTAGATCGCTACATCATGCCCGATGACACAGGGCTTCTCACACAGTGGTCCCTGTGGCACCCCAATTTACGGACGCTGGCTTTGACGGCCTGGCTATTGAAACCTCAATCCTGATGGAAAAGGGGCTGTCGGCCACGGTTGTGCATACCATGATTCAGGCACGGAAGAAGTCTTCTTCCATAATATACTACAGAGTTTGGCAAGCTTATATTGCTTGGTGTGAGACCAAGAGTCTCCATTGCCGCACATCTTCTATTTCTAGGATTCTGGAGTTTTTGCAACACGGCTTAGACTTGGGTCTCCAGCTGAGCACCCTCAAGGGTCGGGTCTCAGCCTTAGCCATCTTTTTCCAGAGATCCATTGCCAACCATAGGTTGATCAAGACCTTTTTCCAAGGAGTCACCCATGTCCGACCACCGCGTAAGTCAGTATTACTGGTGTGGGACTTGAATTTTGTACTTTCTGCTCTTCAGGGTCCTTTCTTCGAACCATTGTGCGATGCTGCATTGTCTATTTTGACTCTCAAAGTGGTCTTTTTGGTAGCGATCACCTCGGTGCGTCGCTTATCAGAGTTGGCCTCCCTATTTTAAGCGCCATAGGGATAAGGTGGTTTTAAACCTGATTTTTTGCCTAAGGTCGTTTCTCCCTTTCACCTTAATGGGGAAGTTGTCTTACCTTCCTTGTGTCCAGCACGGACTAATTCCAAAGAAAGGACCCTCCATGCCTTAGATGTGGTCAGAGCCATAAAGTATTACCTGGCTGCGACTGAATCCTTCAGGAAATCAGATTTGCTCTTTGTCCTAACAGAGGGCTCTAGGAAAGGTTTGCCACCAGCTAATTCCACTCTCATTAAGTGAATCAGACAGGCAGTGCTGCAAGCATATTCTGCCAAGGGAAAGAACCCCCTTTTCGGATCACAGCTCATTCTACCACAGCTATTGGTGCCTCCTGGGCTTTTCAGCACCAGGCATCGATTGAGCAAGTTTGTAAGGCTGCCGCTTGGTCTTCAGTTTATACTTTTACAAAGTTTTACAAGGTGGATGTTAGGGCCTCAGCTGACGCTGTTTTTGGCCGAAACTACATGCTGTTCCGCACTGGGGGATCCCGCCCAAATGGACACTGCTTTTGGATGTCCCACATGTCATCACTTGGGACGACCTGGACTGGATATAGGGAAAAATACAATTCTGTGAAACTCACCTGTAGAATTGTTTTTGGATATATCCAGTCCTAGTCGTCCCACCCCGCACTTGTTGTTCATTGTTTCCTGCTTGCCTGTTATGGTGATCAACATTTTTATTCATTGGACATTGTTTCATAAATCTTGTTAGAGAGAGTACAAGCTCAAGCTATGTGAGGTAACATGGTTTCTTGGGCCTCCCGGCCTGTCCTCTTCTTCTTCTTTTATTTTTTTTTTTTTTTTTTTTTTGTCTACTGCTTTTTAACCACTGGAGAATGATAGAGGGACACCTGCCTTTATAGGTGGCCGACAGGGGAGAACACCCACATGTCATCACTTGGGACGACCTGGACTGGATATATCCAAAAACAATTCTAAAGGTGAGTTTCACAGAATTGTATTTTTTTTTTCTTTTACAGGGTTTCCAATGCCATGACCATGCCCATCCCACGCATATGAGATCTGAATGGCTGCACTTGACTCTGGGACGTATCATGGCTGCATCTCAGTGATCTGGTGGGCCAGAGCAGCTGGGCTCCTGTATGCAGTGAGCACCACACAGTATGGTTGCCAGCCATGCCTCAGTGCTCTCCTCCACCCTCCAGACTCTAGTCCGGAATACAGCCTCTGTGCCCAGGTGCTGGGGGGGGGGGGGGGGGGGCAGCAGCGAGCATATCATTATAATGCATGCAAAGTTGTGTCTGCTATGCATAATCAAAGACAAATATTGTATAGTGAAGTACAATATTAATGCACTGGGTCAGGGGTGTAGCCGTGCTGTGGGAGTGCGAGAGGCATCCTGGCATTGTGTGTCCATGGCGAAGTCTGGGAATTGCCCATATGGCTGTCCAATTTCTACTCCCTGTGGCATCCCAAACTAGGATGCCCCACTAGGTGAAACCCCGTTAAATCATTGCACCCACTCACCTAGCCTTCTTCGAATGACACATGCGCAGGTCATGCTATACCATTTGTGATACACCGCCCTGGGCATGGCCCCAGCTAGATGAGTGGGGATGCAAGCAGTGGCCCGCTCTTAACTATTCAGCTCACTAGCTGCTGTGATGGCACAGCATCTTGCATAACTGAATTAACCCTTTCAGTGCCAAGCACGTAGATTCTACGTGCTCGCTTCCACTCCACTTAAGTGCCAAGCACGTAGAATCTACGTGCCTGAAATTTCCCCCCTGCTAGTTAAAAAAATAAAAATACTCACCTGACCCCTCATTAGATCTGGCTGGGTCTCCTCTTTAATTTGGTGCCATCCGATCCCCCGTGGGGGGTCGGATGGCTCCAGGAGAGCCCCCGGAATAGGCCCCCCCCCGCTTCAGCAGCAGCTGCTAACTGTAAAAAAAAAAAATTAAAAATGACATTTACATACCTGAAGCCGCGCTGTCTCCCGACGGGTGTTCTCTTCACTGGGGGGGACTCCGATCGCCCCCCCCCAGCCTCTTCCATGGCGAGGAGAGGGCAGAAATTGCCCTCCCCCCACTTCCTGGAACAGGTCTGCTAGCCCCGCCCCCTGGCCTAGTTGTGATGTCACCAGCAGCCCTCTTAATGCCGGCACTCGACACAGAGAATCAGTCTGCTCGGGTGCCTGGAGGAGAGCAGATGGGGAGGAGGAGAGGGCTGAGATCGCCCCCCCTCCCCAGGCTCTCTCCTCCAAACACCCGAGCAGACTGTCATCGCAGATCGCCGGGGGACACAGGAGTGAGTAAAGTAAAAAAAAAAAAAAATAAAGATAATTTTTTTTTCTTATGTGTCTGTGTCTTTTTATTTAACATTTAACCCCTTGTGAACTAGGAAGGGGGCCATGATACCCCTTATACCAGTTCCCAAGGCTGGGGGATGGCAAGTCACCCGCTTGCCGCAGCGGGGGACTTGCCATTAACCCCCCGGCACCCCCATTACCTGCCTCCCCAAAGCCCGGGGGGGGGCAGAAGAACCTGGGCCCACACAGGCTATGTGGGCTTGTAGGCTGCAGGGTGGGGGGGCCACGAAAGCTGGCCCCCCACTCTGTTCCTACAAGCCCCCATAGCTGGTCTTGGGCTGGTAATGCTGGGTAAGGGGGACCCCATTTCATTTTTGGGGGGATTTTTAAGGGTTTTTAACCCTTAAAATTCCCCAAAAAATGCCCCCCCCCCCCTGGAAGGGGGGACCCTATGTCATTTTTTTTTTTTAATTAAGCCCTTATGTTCTGTCGCCCAGCAGCTATAAAAGGCTTCCAGCTGCAGCAGGAGAGCAGGAAGCCAGATTGATCAGCGTGGTACACAGGGATGGATGGGAGGTAAGTATTAAAAAGTTAAAAAATATATATTTTTTTTTTTTATCTGTCAGTGTCTTTTTTTTTTTTTTTACACTTAACCCCTTGTGAACTGGTAAGGGGTCCATGAGACCCCTTATACCAGTTCACAAGGCTGGAGGCTGGCAAGTCACCTGCCGTTAACCCCCGCACCCCCAATTACCTGCCTCCCCAAAGCCCAGGGGGGGGCAGAAGAGCCCGGGCCCACATAGGCTATATGGGCTTGTAGGCTGCAGGGTGGGGGGCCACAAAAGCTGGCCCCTCCACTCTGTTCCTACAAGCCCCCATAGCTGGTCCCGGGCTGGTAATTCTGGGTAAGGGGGACCCCATTTACATTTTTTTGGGGATTTTTAAGGGTTTTGAAAATTCCGGCAAAAATCAGTTAAACATGGCGCAGAATGGGAAAAAATGACCTGTCAACAGAGAGTGACAAAACTCCAGAACCTCTTACCCATAAATCTCCTGGAGCTGAGAGCAATCCGGTTGGTGGTGCTTCGCTTGACTTCCCATTTAAGGGGTCGTGAGATCCAGGTTCGCTCGGACAATCAGACGGCTGTCGCCTACATCAATCACCAGGGCGGGACTCGGAGCAAGAGAGCTCTCAAGGAGGTGACCCAGATTCTATCTTAGGCAGAGAAGAATGTTCCCGGTATGTCAGCGGTCTACATTCCCGGGGTAGAAAACCTGGAGGCAGACTCCCTGAGCAGGAGCGCCTCGCTCCTGGGGAAGTGGTCTCTTAGCAGCGAGACCTTTCACGCTCTGTGTCTCCACTGGGGTCAGCCGGACATGGATCTGTTTGGGTCCAGACACAATCACAAGCTTCGTCTCCCTCTCAAGAGATCCTCTGGCCATTGCCACAGACGCTCTGGCAATTCCTTGGACAGAGTTCATGTTTATTTATGCGTTCCCTCTGTTTCCACTCCTGGGCAGAGTGCTGCGCAAGATAGCCCAGGAGGGGGTACCAGCCATCCTGGTGTCTCCGCGCTGGCCGAGAAGGAGTTGGTTTGCGGACATAGTTCAGATGTCAGTAGATCGCTACATCATGCCCGATGACACAGGGCTTCTCACACAGTGGTCCCTGTGGCACCCCAATTTACGGACGCTGGCTTTGACGGCCTGGCTATTGAAACCTCAATCCTGATGGAAAAGGGGCTGTCGGCCACGGTTGTGCATACCATGATTCAGGCACGGAAGAAGTCTTCTTCCATAATATACTACAGAGTTTGGCAAGCTTATATTGCTTGGTGTGAGACCAAGAGTCTCCATTGCCGCACATCTTCTATTTCTAGGATTCTGGAGTTTTTGCAACACGGCTTAGACTTGGGTCTCCAGCTGAGCACCCTCAAGGGTCGGGTCTCAGCCTTAGCCATCTTTTTCCAGAGATCCATTGCCAACCATAGGTTGATCAAGACCTTTTTCCAAGGAGTCACCCATGTCCGACCACCGCGTAAGTCAGTATTACTGGTGTGGGACTTGAATTTTGTACTTTCTGCTCTTCAGGGTCCTTTCTTCGAACCATTGTGCGATGCTGCATTGTCTATTTTGACTCTCAAAGTGGTCTTTTTGGTAGCGATCACCTCGGTGCGTCGCTTATCAGAGTTGGCCTCCCTATTTTAAGCGCCATAGGGATAAGGTGGTTTTAAACCTGATTTTTTGCCTAAGGTCGTTTCTCCCTTTCACCTTAATGGGGAAGTTGTCTTACCTTCCTTGTGTCCAGCACGGACTAATTCCAAAGAAAGGACCCTCCATGCCTTAGATGTGGTCAGAGCCATAAAGTATTACCTGGCTGCGACTGAATCCTTCAGGAAATCAGATTTGCTCTTTGTCCTAACAGAGGGCTCTAGGAAAGGTTTGCCACCAGCTAATTCCACTCTCATTAAGTGAATCAGACAGGCAGTGCTGCAAGCATATTCTGCCAAGGGAAAGAACCCCCTTTTCGGATCACAGCTCATTCTACCACAGCTATTGGTGCCTCCTGGGCTTTTCAGCACCAGGCATCGATTGAGCAAGTTTGTAAGGCTGCCGCTTGGTCTTCAGTTTATACTTTTACAAAGTTTTACAAGGTGGATGTTAGGGCCTCAGCTGACGCTGTTTTTGGCCGAAACTACATGCTGTTCCGCACTGGGGGATCCCGCCCAAATGGACACTGCTTTTGGATGTCCCACATGTCATCACTTGGGACGACCTGGACTGGATATAGGGAAAAATACAATTCTGTGAAACTCACCTGTAGAATTGTTTTTGGATATATCCAGTCCTAGTCGTCCCACCCCGCACTTGTTGTTCATTGTTTCCTGCTTGCCTGTTATGGTGATCAACATTTTTATTCATTGGACATTGTTTCATAAATCTTGTTAGAGAGAGTACAAGCTCAAGCTATGTGAGGTAACATGGTTTCTTGGGCCTCCCGGCCTGTCCTCTTCTTCTTCTTTTATTTTTTTTTTTTTTTTTTTTTTGTCTACTGCTTTTTAACCACTGGAGAATGATAGAGGGACACCTGCCTTTATAGGTGGCCGACAGGGGAGAACACCCACATGTCATCACTTGGGACGACCTGGACTGGATATATCCAAAAACAATTCTAAAGGTGAGTTTCACAGAATTGTATTTTTTTTTTCTTTTACAGGGTTTCCAATGCCATGACCATGCCCATCCCACGCATATGAGATCTGAATGGCTGCACTTGACTCTGGGACGTATCATGGCTGCATCTCAGTGATCTGGTGGGCCAGAGCAGCTGGGCTCCTGTATGCAGTGAGCACCACACAGTATGGTTGCCAGCCATGCCTCAGTGCTCTCCTCCACCCTCCAGACTCTAGTCCGGAATACAGCCTCTGTGCCCAGGTGCTGGGGGGGGGGGGGGGGCAGCAGCGAGCATATCATTATAATGCATGCAAAGTTGTGTCTGCTATGCATAATCAAAGACAAATATTGTATAGTGAAGTACAATATTAATGCACTGGGTCAGGGGTGTAGCCGTGCTGTGGGAGTGCGAGAGGCATCCTGGC
Organism: Gastrophryne carolinensis; assembly: GCA_027917425.1. Lineage (NCBI taxonomy): Eukaryota > Metazoa > Chordata > Amphibia > Anura > Microhylidae > Gastrophryne > Gastrophryne carolinensis. Next base: position 305,978,629 of record CM051236.1, on the reverse strand, counting down.
ATTGTGTGTCCATGGCGAAGTCTGGGAATTGCCCATATGGCTGTCCAATTTCTACTCCCTGTGGCATCCCAAACTAGGATGCCCCACTAGGTGAAACCCCGTTAAATCATTGCACCCACTCACCTAGCCTTCTTCGAATGACACATGCGCAGGTCATGCTATACCATTTGTGATACACCGCCCTGGGCATGGCCCCAGCTAGATGAGTGGGGATGCAAGCAGTGGCCCGCTCTTAACTATTCAGCTCACTAGCTGCTGTGATGGCACAGCATCTTGCATAACTGAATTAACCCTTTCAGTGCCAAGCACGTAGATTCTACGTGCTCGCTTCCACTCCACTTAAGTGCCAAGCACGTAGAATCTACGTGCCTGAAATTTCCCCCCTGCTAGTTAAAAAAATAAAAATACTCACCTGACCCCTCATTAGATCTGGCTGGGTCTCCTCTTTAATTTGGTGCCATCCGATCCCCCGTGGGGGGTCGGATGGCTCCAGGAGAGCCCCCGGAATAGGCCCCCCCCCGCTTCAGCAGCAGCTGCTAACTGTAAAAAAAAAAATTAAAAATGACATTTACATACCTGAAGCCGCGCTGTCTCCCGACGGGTGTTCTCTTCACTGGGGGGGACTCCGATCGCCCCCCCCCAGCCTCTTCCATGGCGAGGAGAGGGCAGAAATTGCCCTCCCCCCACTTCCTGGAACAGGTCTGCTAGCCCCGCCCCCTGGCCTAGTTGTGATGTCACCAGCAGCCCTCTTAATGCCGGCACTCGACACAGAGAATCAGTCTGCTCGGGTGCCTGGAGGAGAGCAGATGGGGAGGAGGAGAGGGCTGAGATCGCCCCCCCTCCCCAGGCTCTCTCCTCCAAACACCCGAGCAGACTGTCATCGCAGATCGCCGGGGGACACAGGAGTGAGTAAAGTAAAAAAAAAAAAAAATAAAGATAATTTTTTTTTCTTATGTGTCTGTGTCTTTTTATTTAACATTTAACCCCTTGTGAACTAGGAAGGGGGCCATGATACCCCTTATACCAGTTCCCAAGGCTGGGGGATGGCAAGTCACCCGCTTGCCGCAGCGGGGGACTTGCCATTAACCCCCCGGCACCCCCATTACCTGCCTCCCCAAAGCCCGGGGGGGGGGCAGAAGAACCTGGGCCCACACAGGCTATGTGGGCTTGTAGGCTGCAGGGTGGGGGGGCCACGAAAGCTGGCCCCCCACTCTGTTCCTACAAGCCCCCATAGCTGGTCTTGGGCTGGTAATGCTGGGTAAGGGGGACCCCATTTCATTTTTGGGGGGATTTTTAAGGGTTTTTAACCCTTAAAATTCCCCAAAAAATGCCCCCCCCCCCTGGAAGGGGGGACCCTATGTCATTTTTTTTTTTTAATTAAGCCCTTATGTTCTGTCGCCCAGCAGCTATAAAAGGCTTCCAGCTGCAGCAGGAGAGCAGGAAGCCAGATTGATCAGCGTGGTACACAGGGATGGATGGGAGGTAAGTATTAAAAAGTTAAAAAATATATATTTTTTTTTTTTATCTGTCAGTGTCTTTTTTTTTTTTTTTACACTTAACCCCTTGTGAACTGGTAAGGGGTCCATGAGACCCCTTATACCAGTTCACAAGGCTGGAGGCTGGCAAGTCACCTGCCGTTAACCCCCGCACCCCCAATTACCTGCCTCCCCAAAGCCCAGGGGGGGGCAGAAGAGCCCGGGCCCACATAGGCTATATGGGCTTGTAGGCTGCAGGGTGGGGGGCCACAAAAGCTGGCCCCTCCACTCTGTTCCTACAAGCCCCCATAGCTGGTCCCGGGCTGGTAATTCTGGGTAAGGGGGACCCCATTTACATTTTTTTGGGGATTTTTAAGGGTTTTGAAAATTCCGGCAAAAATCACAGTTAAACATGGCGCAGAATGGGAAAAAATGACCTGTCAACAGAGAGTGACAAAACTTCAAGTAGGTTGGCAATTAAAAGGGTTAATAGTACCTATACATGTTGGGTATTGTTCTGCTCGGGGGACCTTGCTCTTTCAGATTTAGCTTGTTGTTTCTTGTTTGCATATTTATATTTTAGGAAAACATGTTATTTATTCAGTTTTTAATTCATTTTTTTAGGGAAACCCTGTGCAACCTAAGAATTCTTTGAGGGATTACTTCCAGAAAGGTGAGCCTACTACAACAAGCTGGGTACTCTTAGAAAGCTTAACATGTGTACTTTCAGGGAATATATGGTTTATAGGGGATATTCCAAATGTAAAGGGTTGTTTTGGTTGAAAAATTGCAAGGTGTGCATTTTGTCTGCAGAGCTGAAATTTTCAAGTAAAATTACTGTTATGCGCATGCTTTACTTTGTGGTGTTTGCCAACTCTTCCCTTGACAGTACCTATGCATGTTGGGTATCGTTCTGTTCGGGGCATGTTGCTTTTTGAGATTTTACTTGTTTTTTCTTGTTTGCATATAGTTTTTTTTAGGAAAATGTGGCTTGATTCTTCCTTTTTATTCTTTTTTAGGGAAACTTTGTGCAACCAAAGAATACATTGAGGGATTACTTCCAAAAAACTAAGCCCACATAAACAAGCTTGGTACGCCTAGAAAGCTTGAGGCGTGTACTTCCAGAAAATATATAGTTGGGGGGGGGGGGGGGGGTATTTTAACCCTTTAAACGCCAGCCACGTAAATTTTACGTGGCTGCCTCTCCAACAGTTAAACGCCAGCCACGTAAAATTTACGTGCCTGACTTTCCCCAGTAAAAAAAAAAAAAGTAAAAATAAAAGACACTTACCTGACCCCTCGTTCGATCCGGTCGGGTCTCCTCTTCAGCCAGAGGGGCTCCGATCGCCCATCGGGGCTCCTCCGGCTGCAGGGGAGGGCCCGGAACAGGGTGCCCCCCCCCCCCCCGTTTCAGCAGCCGCCCGGTTTGCTGTAAAAAAAAAAACAAAAAAAAAAAAAACAGTCACCTACCTTTGTCCCCGCCGGCTCCCGCAGGCTCTCCTCTTCACGGGGGGGGGCTCCGATCCCCCCCCCCCGCTCTTCTGTCTTCTGGAGGGGGCATAACAGCCCTCCTCCCTTGCTCTCTTCCGATGGCGGCCGCCATCTTTGGTGACGTCACGGGGCGGGGCCAGATGACGTCACCGCCGGGTGTCATCGGGGCACCCGGCAGTTCGTCTCTCAGATGCCGGTGACGGCTGGACAGGGAAGGAGGGAGGTAGGCGATCCTCCGATCGCCTGCCTCCCCCCTTCTCTGCCCAGCCGTCACTGACAGCAGATCGCCGCGGGACACAGAAGATGAAGATCGGAGGTGAGTAAAGTAAAAGTTTTTTTTTTTTTTTTAATAAACTTTTAAAAAAAACGTGTCTAGTCTTATTTTTTACCATTTAACCCTTTGTGAACTGGTAAGGGGTCCATGTGACCCCTTATACCAGTTCACAAGGCTGGGGAGATGGCAAGCCACCTGCGCTAGCGGGTGGCTTGCCATTAACCCCTGGCACCCCCATTACCTGCCTCCCCAAAGGCCAGGGGGGGGCAGAAGAGCCCGGGCCCACATGGGCTATGTGGGCTCGTAGGCTGCAGGGTGGGGGGGCCACATAAGCTGGCCCCCCCACTCTGTGCCTACAAGCCCCCATAGCTGGTCCCGGGCTGGTTACTGTGGGTAAGGGGGACCCCACGTCAATTTTTTTTTTGATTTTTAAGGGTTTTTAACCCTTAAAAATAAAAAAAAAAATGGGGTCCACCCCCCCTGGGAGGGGGGACCCTATGTCATTTTTTTTTTTGATTAACCCTTTGTGTTCTGTCATCCAGCAGCTATAAAAGGCTTCTAGCAAGTGAGCAGAAGCCAGTGATCGCCGAGGGACAGAGTGCTCCAGGATGGATGGGAGGTGAGTACAGTGTAAAAAAAAAAAAAAAAAATTAATAAAATATTTTTTCTCTTTTGTGTGTCTGTGTCATTTTTTACTTTTAACCTCTTGTGAACTGGTAAGGGGTCCATGACCCCTATACCAGTTCACAAGGCTGGGGGGATGGCAAGCCACCTGCGCTAGCGGGTGGCTTGCCATTAACCCCCGGCACCCCCATTACCTGCCTCCCCAAAGGCCAGGGGGGGGCAGAAGAGCCCGGGCCCACATGGGCTATGTGGGCTCGTAGGCTGCAGGGTGGGGGGGCCACAAAAGCTGGCCCCCCCACTCTGTGCCTACAAGCCCCCATAGCTGGTCCCGGGCTGGTTACTGTGGGTAAGGGGGACCCCACGTCATATTTTTTTTTTTGATTTTTAAGGGTTTTTAACCCTTAAAAATCAAAAAAAAAATGGGGTCTCCCTCCCCTGGGAGGGGGGACCCTATGTCATTTTTTTTCTCGATTTAACCCTTTGTAGTGTGGATGCTTTTTGTGTTTTTTTTTGTGAATGTTATAAAATACTTGTTTCAGTTAGGGGGGGTCTCCTGGGCAGGAACGGGGGGCTACCGATAAATATGTGGTACCGTTCTAATCGGTAGAAATGGGGCTTTCACATGCAATATGATTTTCCTTAATAAAATACATTTTTTATTTAAAATAAAGGAGTCAATTTTCTAAAAAAAAAATTTTATTTATTTATTTTTTTTTTCACTTAATAATATTGTAAAAAAAAAAAAAAAAAAATTACAAACAAGACATTTCATGTTAAAGTCTAAACTCTGCAAAAAAAAAAAATATATAATTTTTCTGAAAGTTCCAGCAAAAATGGCGCAAAACATGTCGCAAAACATGACGCAAAATGGGGAAAAATGGCCTGTCAACAGAGGGTGACAAAATCTCAAGTAGGCTGGCAATTAAAAGGGTTAATAGTACCTATGCATGTTGGGTATTGTTCTGTTCGGGGGACCTTGCGCTTTCAGACTTAGCTTGTTTTTTCTGGTTTGCATATTTATATTTTAGGAAAAGGTGTTTTTTATTCAGCTTTTTTATAAATTTTTTAGGGAAACCCTGCGCAACCAAAGAATTCTTTGAGGAATTAATTCCAGAAAGATGAGCCCACTACAACAAGCTGGGTACGCTTAGAAAGCTTAACATGTGTACTTTCAGGGAATATATGGTTTATGGGGGATATTCCAAATGTAAAGGGTTGTTTTGGTTGAAAAATCGCAAGGTGCGCACTTTGTCTGCAGAGCTGAAATTTTCAAGTAAAATTACCGTTACGCACATGCTTTACTTTGGGGTGTTTGGCAACTCTTCCCTTGACAGAACCTATGCATGTTGGGTATCGTTCTGTTCGGGAGATGTTGCTTTTTCAGATTAAACTTGATTTTTCTTGTTTGTATATAGTTTTTTTAGGAAAATGTGGCTTTGATTCTGCTTTTTTATCCTTTTTTTAGGGAAACTCTTTGCAACCAAAGATTACGTTGAGGGATTACTTCCAGAAAACTATGGCCACATCCACAAGCCTGGTACGCCTAGAAAGCCTGAGGTGTGTACTTCCAGAGAATATATAGTTTGTTGGGGGTATTTTAAATGTAAAGGGTTGTTTTTCTGGAAAAACCGCAAGGTGCGCATATTGCATAGCATAGTTGTATTTTATCTGAAAATCTCCTAAAGCGCTGTTTCAGTTTGGGGGAGTCTCCTGGGCAGGAAAGGGTGTCTACCTATACATATGTGGTACTGCTGTAACCGGGAGAAATTGGGATTTCACACGCAATAAGATTTTATTGACAAACTTACATTTTTTATTCCAAAAAAAACTACAATATGTAAAAATTTTTTTTTTTTTTTTTTTTTTGCACATATTTCACCCAAAAATATTAAGAATACACCTAACAAATGACAAACAAGACATTTCATGTTAAAGCCCAGACTATGCTGAAAAAAACAATATATCATTTTCCTGGGAAATCCCTGGAAATCCCCTCAAAAATCACAGTTGAACAAGGGGAGCGCAAAATAGTGCAAAATGGTCTGGCAACAAAGGGTGACAAAATCTCAAGGTAGGCTGGCGGTTAAAGGGTTAAATGTAAATGGTTGTCTTCCGGAAAAACTGCAAGGTGCGCATAGCGCAGTTGTATTTTATCTGAAAATCTTCTAAAGCTCTATTTCAGTTTGGGGGGGGGTCTCCTGGGCAGGAAAGGGTGTCTATCAATACATATGTGGTACCGCTGTGACTGGGAGAAATTAGGGTTTTGCACGCGATTTTTTTAAATTTTTTTTGCACATATTTCACCAAAAAGTATTGAGAATACACTAAAAAAAGGCCAAACAAGAGATTTCATGTTGAAGCCCAGACTCTCTTTAAAAAAAAAAAACAATATATCATTTTCCTGGGAAATCCCTGGAAATCCTTTCAAAAATCACAGTTGAACATTTGTAGCGCAAAATAGTGAAACATGAGCCTCAATTCAGAGAGACACAAAAAAACTTCCGTTTTCGTGCCGATCTGTTTTTTTCGTGAAATGTTTCCGTTCTCGTATGAGCATACGAGCGATTCAATGCATGCATTGAAAACCTTCTGTAAAGTTTCTGTCCGTTCGTACGCCAGATTACGAATTACGAGGATGTCCTTTTCCATCCAGACTTTTCCGTTTCATTTTCACATGTTACAACGTAGGCTTTCGTTTTTGCCATTTTCCCATCGTATCCTCCAATGAATCCTTTACGTTTCCCGTTCAATTCGGTTTCCCTTTTTCAATAAATATTCGTCCAGACGGAAATCCTTACCATCTTGCGCCTGCGCACTACAAACTTAACTCATTAAAGTGCTTGCACCATATTTGCCACCCTCACTTCTACTACAATGTTTAGCTAAATCACTTAGCACTATCCTCCATCTTCCCTTTTGGACACTTAAAGCTCACCCAAACCACTTGTCTGTTAGGTTCTTCTTCCATTTTAGCCCCCTAAAACTTACCCAAATCACTTCTCGGTCATGTGAATATTCATCTTTAAATATTTCTGGGCCCATTAGTTTTGTGTTAATGTATTTTGTAAATGAAATGACAATGTATCATTTTTTTTTTTATACCATCATAAAATATAAAATGTTAAAACATTTTGAAAATTTAAAATTTTTACAACTATAAAAAATAAAATACATAGCAATGGCAGACCACTGAACATTATTCTTCATCTGTGGTCCCCAACGAGTTGCGCTGCTCCTGCATCTCGCCCACCAACTGAAGGACCCTGACACTCAGTTGTGCCACTCTGGCATGTGTGGTCCCTGTTAAAAACCGTAAATTAAAATTTTGGTATAACCTTGTTGGGGTCATACTGCAGTGCCCCCCCCCCCGTATGGTCCAAACACCTAAATCTGGACTTCAAAAGCCAGAGGGCCCTCGCCACCACGGCCCGGGTTTTGCATAGTGCCCGATTAGAGAACCCCTGGCCCGCATTTTGCAGGCAAAGAACGGGCATCAGGAGCAAGGGCGAGTGGCACATCTTGCAGTTCCTGCAACCAAATATAAAATAATTACACAAAGCAAAGGTAACCAACTAAAACAATAACTCCTACAACAAATTAAGATTCAAGTTCAACAATCCAAATATAATTCACAAAGGACATAAGTCTAAAAAAATATAGCAATTATATGGATGTGTGGAAAAATAAATGTTTACATGCTAAGGATTAATTTCGATCAGCATTAAAATGCATGAAATGTATTGATAGGTATGCATTGCTATACAATTTATGGCCTCGGCCATGCTGATACATGCAATGCCTTGGTGCTAAAGGCGTGCAGACTCTCCACATAGCCGCAAAACATGTTCAACAATAGCAATCCGAGCCCTCAAAGGTCTAGTAAGTGGATCGGAAATGAAACGGATTTATAGGGTGGTGATCCTTCGGATATCAGCTCTCTGAATCAGACGGAAACCCATCCCAACACCGGAAGTTTTCTGAAAGAACGGAAAATTTCCGATTTTGTTTGGAAAATGATCCGAACTAACGGAAATGTTCCGATTTGCTTCCGTTCATCGGAAGCGCATTCCCGAACGTTCGTGCGAGTAGAAAATGGACGAAAAAAAGCAAAAAAAATGACAAACACCCACCAAAACTTTCACAGACAGCTACGTAAGTCCGGACGAATGTGTCTCTGAATCGATGGTCTGGCAACAGCTGCAGGTAGGCTGGCAGCGAAAGGGTTAAACGGAGTGCACTGATTCTGCAGCACCTGGCTCACATAAGTATACAGTGGCTTCCTATCTGCTGCATACACTGTATTGTGTTAAACAGCACCCCTCATTAGCTACAGCTTGCCCGCTCCTTGAGTGCTGTTATTTAAACCAAAATTTTGCCACTAATCTGCCTCTGTGGGCCCCATGGCAGATGGGGCCCCATGCATTTGCTTGGTTTGCATTGTGGTTAAACGCGCCATTGTGGATGGGGGTTTAGGGAAGACCAAAAGTCCAAAAAAAGCCAAGAGGACTTGTTCACCTTCCCAGCGCTGGTCCGTATACTCCCTGCTGCTTTTGCGAGCAACTCCCGGGTTCATGTAATGCGGTAAAACAGCACTACACAAACCCATTTGAAGCTGCGGACCACTAGCCAGCAGTCCGCAGGTTTTCCTTGTCTCACGCTGCCAATGCTCTCGTTAACCTCTCTTGCTGCCATTGATCGATGCACTATAGAAGCAAAGCCGGACCCTCATGGAGAGGTCAAAGGCTGCCCCGAGAACATTGTGGCATACATACTCCCAGGTATAGCAAGATTGCAGAGCGGGAGCTAGCTGAACAGGAGCCTGTGGCCTGGAAAGGTGAGTAGGTCCTTAATAAGCATGCATCAGTTTGCATGCTTACTAATTATGTTTTTTTTTTTTTTTTTTACGTTTTGGAAAAAAAATACATTTTTCAGACTGATTCAGCCCTTTTAAGTGCCAAGCCCATAGGCCCTATGGGTTTGTTCTCCTGTCATTAAGTGCCAAGCCCGTAGGTCCTATGGGCTTGGTTTCCCCCCTGCTAGTGTAAAATAAAATGTAAAAAAACACTCACCTGATCCCTCAATGTATAGCTCCTGACCCCACAATGTATAATCTCAATGTATATCTCCAAGTTCACACTCTGGATATTACAATCCACTGCAGAAAATACCAAAAAAAGAAAGGACTATGAACATTTATTTACAAATTCACCACCTGACCCCAATGGGCTATTTACAAAGATAATATGAAGTCTCTATTGCAAGGGTAGCCTGCCTCTCCACATACATTAACACCATCACTTTACTATGCCCAATTAGGGGAAGATAATAAGAAATATGGTCTGAGATCTATTTTGTCATTAAAGTGGTCCAAAGGTCACCGAAACCAACTCACCTCTTCCGGGTCCTACGCCGCATGTGCGCCAAACAGCGCGCTCGGATTCGCTGACCTCACACCGTTTAAGGCGAGTGGCGCTGACATCCGCTTCCCCGCTACCTTTGCCTGGGTGCGCGCATCCGGCCCAGGAATCGCAGTGGGTTTCGGTCCTGATGCGGCAGCATCCTCACCTAATTTCATGATTCAGTGCTGTTCAAATGTGGCCACGTGTAGCCGCATCCCTATCCCTTCACTATGTGTGTCCCCCTGGCAGAACAGCAGGTTACAACTGCAGAGGAAATCCCCTCTGATACTGCATTTGAACATTGTAGGATCCCACAATTATATGACTGTGATTTTGACTATGGGGGTCTATAGGGTTTGTGGGGCATCCCAAATCAAGATGCCCCCTAGATTGCATTCTATTTTTACTTTAAAATGGACTGAATCCTGCAAATTTCACTATCCCTATCTGATTTAGGATGCTGTGTGAACCCCCTGCCACTGTCCTCTACTCCCTGCCGTGTCATCTACCACTCACCTAACTCCTCCACCCCCTGACGCTGTCCTCTACCACTCACCTAACCCCTCCACCCCCTGTCGCACTCCTCCCCAACTCACCTAAGTGTTCCATCCCCTGCTGCTGCCCTTTACCGCTGCTGTTGTTCTTTACCACTCACCTAACCCCTTCACCCTCTGCTTTTGTCCTCTCACCGAATTCCTCCAACCCAAGCTGCTGTCCTCCACCACTTACCTCACCCCTCCATCCCCTACTGCCATCCTCTACTGCTACCCTAAGCCCTCCACCCCTGCCTCTGTCTTCTACAGCTCACCTAACCACTCCACCCACTGCCACTGACTTCCACCTCTCACCTAACCCTACCACCTCCTATCACCATTCTTTACCACCCACCTAGCCCATTCACCCTCTGCCACTGTCCTCTATCACTCCTCTATTACTAACCCCTCTAACCCACCACTGTCCTCTAACACTCACCTAGCTTGTTCACCCCCTGCTGCTGTCCTCCACCACTTTCCTAAGCCCTCCATCCCCTGGCACTGTCCTTTAACACTCACCTAACCCTTCCACTCCTGCCGCTCTCCTCCTTCACTTACCTAACCCCTCTACCCCTCCACCAAGTGCTGCTGTCCTCTACTGCTCACCTAAACTTTTCACCCCTGCTGCTGTCTCCACCCCATGTCACTGTCCTCTACCACTCAACTAACCCCTCCCCTTGTCAATTGACCTGCGCCTCTGACCTAACATAGCAGAAAGCTCAGCAGCAGCAGCAGCAGCAATGTAGGAGTGGGAAAAACTGGAGCACCAGACAGTGGCAGCATGTACCAGAGGGCAATCAGCAGCACAGAAGGGAGACTGACAAGGATCTGGAGTTGGTGGTGAGTAAATAGAAACTGACACACATTGAAGTGCAAAGCAGGTAGCTGTAAATACACCTAGCCCAGTGTGCACCCATTTCCAGGCCCCCCTTCAAATAAAGCACCAGGAGAAATGGGTAGGAATCTTTGCACTGCAGGGCTCACAGGTGACAGAAGAGGGAAGGTTAAAGAGGGACACTCACCAGGATTTTCACTATCCTTGTGATGTTGTCTCTTTAACAGTTCATCCCAATATAATAATTCTTACCATGACTGTGATCCCGTGGCACATGCCGTCCTCCAATCAGTGACTAGTGCTCCGTTCAGCTTTACTAAGCCACTTTGACAGAGCTGATATAAGAGTGGCTTATTATAGCTGAATAGAGCATGAGCAGGCTGCTCCCCTTTGGCTGTGCACAACCATGTCAATCATTCAGAAATACCTGGCGTGGGTGTGGGCATCAGCCAGAGGGAAGCCAGAAATGGCTGCGCAGCCTGCACATGCATCATGGAAACATTGATGAGGTGAGTATACTAGGCATTTCAGAGGGGCATCCTGATTTGGTATAGGGAATCAGTGGGCCCTGGAGTCCTAAAGCACCCTGTGGACCAGGACTCCTCCCTCAACCAGAGGTCTTGGTCTCTTGGAACCTAAGATGCACCTAACTTGCCCCCCCCTCTGCCATTTGCGAGCTTGATATTAGGTAGATACTTACCTTTTCCTTTCATGATCTGTCTACATGAGTACTATGGAGCTTATGGGCAGGGGCATAACTTGAGGGGGTGCACATGTTGGGAACACACATTATTTATTATATTTGTGCTCACTTGGCATCACTTACAGAAAGGAAGGAACATTTGTCTATGCTGTTTCAGTTTTTAGTTGTCTAACTGCAGCCGATTAAAATTAAAATCCAGAAAGACAGAAAAAATGTTACTGAATGAGATTTGAAAGGGCCCAATTTAATGTTCGTTCCAGGCCCCTGCACATTACTCATTACTGAATGAGATTTGAAAGGGCCCCATTTAATGTTTGTACCAGGCCCCTGCACATTACTCATTACTGAATGAGATTTGAAAGGGCCCCATTTAATGTTCGTACCAGGGCCCTGGCACATTACTCATTACTGAATGAGATTTGAAAGGGTCCCATTTAATGTTCGTACCAGGGCCCTGGCAGATTTAGTTATGCCACTAGTTATGGGGCATAGCTTGATTGCAAAAAATCTCAGTGCACTTATTTTCTCCTCCTTCTCATCTTCAGAAGTTTACAGCAAGGTGCCACCCCCCTCTTCCAGGCATTGGCCCTCTCCCACCCCAACCCCCCCCCCCCCCCTCCAGGATAAAATCCTGGGTGCTCAACTGAAACTAGGGGCCAAGCCAGAACATATCAGTTACTAAGGGGGTCCCAATCATTGTTGGTGTATGGGGCCCAAAAATTCCAAATGGTAGCCCTGCCACAACCCACCTGACCTTCAGCTTCTAAGGCCCTCTTTTACATTGTAGCTAAATAGCTGTGAGCATTCACTAGTTCAGTGCAGCACAGTGTAATGTGTGCTACTTTGTGCCTCTGGCAGTTTCAGTGCTGTTTTGGCTGCTGTATAGACTCCCCAGAAGTGGCGATAGATCTGAGGTTCCATAACCGCTTTGGAATCTAGAGGGCTGGGTAGGTGCCAGCATAGCGCACCAGAGTGTATACGAGGAGGTGCTGGTGGAAGCTGCAAGAAGGATAGCAATACAAGTGGGAAGGTTTAAAAGGGTCCTAAATGAAGACCGGGATCCAAGCTAGCCATGCTCTAGACTTGAATAAAGCATTTACTTCATCATGATGTCACCCATAGGATGGAGCAGCAATAGCTAGAAAATAACATTGACTACAGAACTTAAAGAGTAAAAGCTGCCCTTAAAATCAAAAGGGTATTCCTCTAAATGTGGATATTCAGCTACAAAATCTTGCATAGTCAAAGAAAATATTCAGCATGATGTAATAGGAGCTTCATCTGTTTTTATATAGTGAAGAAGGTGAACAGTGGCATTTTTAAAATGTTAAGCCCAGAAAGGCATGTTTACAATAAGAGAAAAGTAGGTCAAATATCTAAAGCATATTTACAGACATAAAAACGATATATACATCCCTTACATACCCAGGCAACTCACACAGCACTGACTTGATTACAGAAGATACCACATCTTCTCCTGTCTTTTCTTTTTTATTATCTTTTGTTGCAGACCTCCCCTATTTAGTTTGAGAGTGCTTTCTTTAATGATACAACCACCTTCCTTACTGAATAGGTGCAGTGAGTGCATATAGTCCCTATACTTACAGTATATCCAGAGTGCACTAAACTCTTCCTTACAACCCTGTGCCAGTAGGAGCCCTGCTAGAGATAATTCACCTTCTTCTTGCAGAGCTTTATCTGATGGGAAAAATGAACCAGTTGCACACATGATTGACATGCTTGAGTTTAGTCTGACATTAAAAAATTGTGACAACCTCTGCAGTCAAATGCTGGATGACCTGCTTAGGATACCCCTTGATTAGTTTTACCTTGTGATTTTTCCAGATGCAGGTTTAAAAAAATACTTATTTAGATTTTTATGGGCACCTCTTTACATGGAAGTTCCCAGGATACAGAGGTGCCCATTGTTTTTGGACAGACCACGGCCACCTGTCAGCTGGAACCAGAAAGTTCAGCTTCTAGCTTTGTAAACCAGAACTCGGATGTTCAGCTGCAGCAGTAAGGTAAGCGGTCTATTTCATTCCCTCTGGAACTGTTCTGATCTGAGGCATGTGGAAATTTTCCTTGAAAATGGGCTTTTTAATTTAATGGAGCATTAAATATTGCCTTTATCAGTTTGGTCTCGATTGGCCCATTATGTTTACTTGCTTTTGGTTCTTTGACACAGTTTAAGCAAAAGTTTAAGCAAAAACACTCAGCAGGTGGTTATTAAATGTCTTGTCACTGTAAGTGTATTGGAGAAGGTCAGGGCTACCATCAGAGCATACAGACAGGACAATTGTATGGGTCCCAGTCCTGTTACTACTCTCCTGCACCCTTCTCTAGGGAAACAGGTGCTCCCTATCCACTTCAGCTCCCACTGATCAACCCTCCTCCCTTCTGTTTCTTTCAACGATTTATTGCCATGCCATGTAAATCTTGCTAAAGTCTATAGATAAGGAGGTCTGCTGTAGCCATTGTTGCAGACATCTTTCTTATTGGCATCAGTGCTGTGGCAGATATGTGCTTCCTTGGCTGCCACAGCATAAGAAGGGGGCCAGGGCAAAGTGTATAATGGCGGTCCTGGAGAAGGTGTAACAGGTTTTATCTATAAGACACCTGACGGAGGTAAGGACTGAACGTAAGATGGCTGTAAACGATGGTCCCCTGGACTACCGTCCAAACACTTCCCCTTAGTCCTACAAACAGGGAATAGAGGTTTGGTGTAGGCAGGCAGCTGACTGACAGAATCTGGGACAGTTAACAGGAAACGAAGTCAGGTCCATAAGGTCATGAGCAGGTGGCTATAAGTCATGGTCGGTATCCAAGGGTATGGTCATGGGCAGGCAGCTAGACTCAAAGCTGAGCGTGCTATACAGAGGTAAAAAGTTGGGTATCCATAGCAGGGACTCAGAAATGGTCAGGCTATGAGGATTCTTCAGAAATTTGGGAAATATCCTGGCAGTAGGTGCCCTCTTGGCACTTGGCTCCCTAATTAAAGTAGACAAATTACCAGGATTTTGATTATTTTAGTGATTCCTAAAATGCCTGGGGCTATCGGGATGCCACACCCCCCCCCCCCCCCCCCCCAGCACGTGCATACCACTTACCTTTCCGCCGTTCCCACAGTGAATGCACTGGCCCTTGTCCAATCAGCACTTTATGTTGTGTATACTAATGGACAACCTAAAGCATTGATTTAGACAGAGCGACAACACAGGAAGCAGGGGGAATCCATATCTGGCTCTATCTGAATGGCTGGGCGTCGGAGTGCGCACAGCTGCAGGGATGTCGGTGATGCGGCTGCAGCCATTTTTTCCACTCACATGTTTTTTAATTTGATTTCCGCATCTGATGGACTCAAATAGACTACCGTTTGAGAGTTGTTGCATAAATGGTGCCATGGTTTTTCCAATGAAAATTACATTTTTATTTTGTTTTTTTATTTTGTTTAAAAAATGTAACCACCCTGTCTTGAGTCAACCAGCCTGGGCACCAGGGGTAGGCACTGGTAACCCAGGACTCAGGAGCTGACTGATCAGCCCCTGGCCCTGCCTGTCTACTAGACCCTATGCTCTTCAATATGGGTTTGTTGCATTTACCGGCATGTCTCCACACAGCACCCCTACCCTGTGAATTAGTGTAGAGGTCCCCTGGACTCCTTACCAGTTTGTCAACAATGGAAAATGGGACAATGTGAAGGCTAGCAACCAGCCTTGGAGTGTTAAGACTCCAGGGTTAATGAGGGAGGTTCTGGTCCCCTTTTCGCTTTTCCACTTTTGCTCCCAGCTGCCAGGCACAGACCCATTTGCCAAGCATTAATATGCACAGAAAAACACAATGGCAGCACACCAAAACAAAACAGAAATAACTTATGTAACTTGTGTGCAGGCGCATATGGGGCTCAAACCCTCTAAACATCTAATAACCCTATGCCACTAGGTTAAAACAATGCCCCATATTTATTTGCTACCACACTACTAAAAATATATCAAAATATAACAATATATATACACAGGCACAGACATTTATAAACAAAAAGGGTCTGCCACCCCCTCCCTATGTAAACCCTCCCTCCAAAGTGCAAAAAACTAAGCAATGCTCAATATATAATTATAAACAATACTATAACAAATCCTGAGACCAATAATATGCATATATTAACTATGTAATCAAATAACATCCAATAATCAGCTTACATAATGCACAATACCATCAGTGTAGGAATGCCCAGTACAATAGCCCAATATCACACATGGTCTACAAGACCCAGCAAGTAAAAGGAAAAAATGAAATAAATGTCACCAGTTTAAATCTGTTGGAGTGAGGAGAAGCCCACTGATGGTATTTGTGCATTATGTGAGCTAATATTGGATGTTATTTGATTACAATTGTTAACCAATACCTCCGAGTGCACCGCCCTTCAATTCTTTACTTTTTAGCACGCGCTCCCTGTTGGAAGTCAATGAGAGTCATTTGTAGAGTCCTGGGTTCTGATCCTCTTTAATAAAAAAAATGACTGCTAATTTATTTGATTGGCTTCCTGCCTCCTCCTCCTTTAAATGGGCCAAGGAATAGAAGGTAGTACACTTGACTTAATGGTCAGTAGGAAAAATATCGATACATGCAATGCTCTGGAAATTAACATTCTGTACCTTTTACATACCCTTCCAACCTCTATACCACAATCTTACCTGAAGTGTGTGAAGTCCCTATTTACCAAATTCATTTAGCGTATAGACTCGGCAGAAGTATTTTATCTAGAACTAAGGGATGTGGTAGAATAGTTTTAATGGCCCAGTCTTATACTTGAATAGGGTCATAGACCGGTGCACACCTTGAACACATTAACTATGGGTCAGTATAGAATAGAGATCTGTGTATTTCCTGCTCCCATCTGCTCGATGGCTTTCTAAATCTGATCTCCTATTTATAATGAAACATCCAACAATTTATCTTATCCTTATCCTGCTGGTGGCTCTGCTTCCTGGGATTCCCATTGCATTACACCTGGCCACCAGCAGGTGTCCATGCTTAGTATGGGTTCCTGGGGCAGTTAGCAGGTACCTGGGCTTGATGAAGATGGGCCTCTATGAGCTGGCCAGCCTTTAGCCTAGGTCCACGAGCATTAACGTCAAACTGAGCTGCTGGTGGCTGGAAGCTAAGCTCTCTGGACATTGTTTTTTCTGCATTTTGTGTTCCCTGAACATGTGTTGCTCTGCCTGCAAATTTCTGGTTTACTGTGATCTTGCGCTGCTGATCAAGAGCTTCAAGGACATCTGGCTTGATTCAGAGCATCCCCCGATCTGACCTTATTTTGTTCCGTTTTTCATAAGTCCCGTTTTGATTCTGTTTGTCCCGGGGTTCTCACGTGATTCAGAGCCGCCGTCGGGAGACTTCCGTTAATGATCCGTTTCTGTGTCTTCAATCAGGAAGTGTTTTTTCCCCTCTCGGGTGCTTTCCGTGTCGTCGTGGGATCGGTGCCCGTTCACACTGACGTTCCGTTTTTGGGTCCTTTTCACTGCGTTTTTCAAACGTAGCTTCTTCCCATCTGTTTCCGTTTCCAGCCTGATTCTGAATGTTTTTCAAAGTATACTTACATTTCCACGGATTTCCTGTTGACAATCTGGGTCCACGCAAGCGCACATCCCTAGTCCTCCCTCAAGCTTTCCGTATCCAACAAACTATCACTTTTAGCTCCACCAAAACTTCCCTTCAAATTATATTCTTCTTCTTCTTCCCTGTCTTTAATGCTTACCTTAATGTCTTCTCCTTCTTCTTCTTCTTCCTAATCCTTGTCCCATATACTTACCTTTTGGGACATGTAACTGTATGGTCATGTTGTTCTAACGTACAGTGCCATGAAAGAGAAGACACCACTCCAGTGTGTATGAAACTGTTTTTTTTTTTTAAAGAAATTTTAAACAGAAACCAAAAATAAAAACTTGGCACATTTGTGGCTGTCACCCAGGAGGCTCTTCTTAATCTTCTTGCCCCAGTGAATATGCGATCTCCTGGATGTCGCCCACCAGTCTTCTCAAATGGGCCGTTGTCTTGCAGCTGTGAAGGTAAAACATCATGAGTTTAGCCTTGTAAGTCTTTATTGCTTAGCTAGGTGTTTGGGTTGGGGCCATTTTTAGGTTTAAGGTGGGCCTAAGTTTGTGAATTATTGTGTCTTGGCCCATGTTTTGGGGGTTTTGGGCAGGAGTTTTAACTACATGTATGATTTCAAAAAACAACTTACAAGGCTGGCGGCCAACAGGGCGTCTGGGGCGCAACCTCCTCCTTGGGTCCAGCCACTCGTCCGCCTGTGAAGCTGTTTTGATCAAAAACACAAGGTTATTATTTACTCTTTGGCCCTCCTGAATGGCAGATTAGTTTAGGCTTGTATGCATCAAATCCCTCACCTTCCTCAGGCACCTCTGGAGCTTGGCCTTGGCCCTCCACCATTCTTGTTGATGGTCCTGCGACGTCATCATCTAAAAATAAAAATTGTGCACATTAGTATATGTCTGTAGTGCATGTATCTGGACATGAGTAGGTTTGAGAGTCTTACCGGAGTCAGGTGGGAGTTGTGGCTGGTCGGACTCCCTGCCGTACGACTGTGCCCCCCCCCCTGTACTGTCAGGTCCAGTGGCTGGTCGGAGTCACTGGCAGAGGAGGGGGTGGGCGTTGGCACTGGCGTGGCACCACCTATACTTTCCCCAGTACCTCACAACACTGGGCTGCGTCTTCTGGTCCGGGTGGGGTGGAACCTATAACTCCATTCCTGCACTACAATATAAACACAATCAGAAACACAGGCCCAGCCATGGCCAGTGTGATTAGCGCATGTCATGTACCAAGACTTACCTGGGAAGTGCTGGACAAAGAACCGCCTCACCCGGGGCCTATGCCTCCTTTTCAAATCGGACCAGTGCTGGGCGATCTGGGTAAAAATGTAGGTGGTGCCAGTCTTCCGGGCTATGGCTTCCACCACCGCCAGTGCCAACGTCCTCTTCTCAAAGTCACACGGCAGGTAGTCATAACGGTTGCGCAGCATCATCTGTCCAAAAAAGCACAATGGCAGAGCATTAGTGACACTACTAGATTACACACTCTCATCCACTATCTAAATCAAGTTTCTGAGCCTCATTGCTACTCACATGGGCCTACTTAGCCTATCTGCCTCTAGGCTAGTGTGCTGCTCCACACATGGCTCAAACTAACCTGTTCTAGTTGGTGCGGTTTGCAAGACAGTTTGTCCTCACTAATCTGGCCCTGCCATGGCTAATCTTTGTAGAGCGGCTTGTGCGCGCAAATAATCGCAAGCTCGCCTACTCACCTCCATAATTATTTTGTCCTGCTCCTCGGTGTAGGTCGCGGGCGACATGTTTGGCTGTCTTCCTGATCAGGTTATGACGTGCCCCCGCGGGGGCGTGCGCAGCAGCGTGCGCAAAATATTTAAAGGTCAATGCACTCAGCTCTGTGTTGGTTACCATATCACTATGCCCAGACCAAAAGGGAGCCGTCAGACCCCAAAAGCCCCGAGCAACATGCTCGCCGCACAGAGAGCCATCAGGAACACCCACACATGACCAGGCACAGGAGCCGGACTGGACATGGGCCTAGTCAAAGGGGGGATAAGCCAGCCACACAGGCTGCTCAGTCCAAACGCAGCAGCAAGGAGCCCTTGGCCCAGTCGCCCCCACCTGCTAAATAATCCAGGGCTCACAAGGGCCACAAATCTCGAGCCACCCTGCAGCCTCCACCTCCTCCACCCAGAAAGCATGTGGGTAGCTCCAGCCACACCACCAAGGGGAAGCGTAGGGCCCAAACCACTAGCCCACCCAGGCCAACCACCCCTCATCCTCGCCACTATCCCCTCGATTCAAAGAGCAAAAGTTAATTGATTTTGGATCGAGAATCGTAAGTTTGGGTGGGTGTTAGTCATTTTTTCATGTTTTTTTGGCCATTTCCGACTCGCACGAGCCTACGTACGAATGCGTATATGCTCTTACGATCATCGGAAGTTTGTTCCTAAATTTTAGGATCAAAACGTAAAACTTAGGATCAAATCCTAAAACTTAGGATCAAAACGTAAAACTTAGGATAATCGGATGTGTTTAGGTGTGATTCAGAGAACAGTTTTCAAACCTCTAAATACGTTTTAAAAGAAAGCCACTGCCGACACCTTTTAGCAGTCGGATTGCTGTTCTTGAACAGGTTTTTTGGCTATGTGGAGGAGTCTGCGCGTCTTGAGCTCCAATGAACTGCATGTATCAGCATGGCCGAGGCCATAAATTGTATGGCAATGCATACCTGATTCATGTATGCCTTATAAAAGCATTTTAATGTGGACCTTAATTAGTCCTTTGCATGTAAACCTTTATTTTGCAATATATTTGCGTTAATTAAAGAAACTTATGTCCTTTGTTATTTATTTTTAAATTGATGTACTAGAATAATATTTTTAGATTGCATTTATTGGTGTAGTTGTTTACCTTTGCTTTGTTTAATTATTTAAGCACATCTTTGGTCAGATGCATCACACTTACTGAGGAGAGGAGAGCGGGATAAAGTGCAGGATGTGGGTTACTGCTGTATTTTGCACAGACACAGCAGAGCTGGGGGCACGGAAAGGTCAGAAATCAAAGAATGCAGAGCAACACAGTCACAAGGCCCTTTCTGTTTGCAGGCTGCCCGAGAATACCTGAGCCGCCATCTTGGCTGTTTCTAGACTCAACATGCAGAAGTTGCTGGGTGTTTTTTTATATTTGAGAGCAATCTGTATGTAGAGGGTGTGGGTAACCACACCCAAAATTTTAAGTTGTACCATTTGAAGCCAAAATATTAAAATTAAATCCACAAGTAAAAAATGCAAGTTAACTAAAAATTAAACAAAGTAAGATTTACTTATGCAAATGCATTCATTAATGGTTGGTTACTACAAAATGAATGAAATAAAGAAAAATAAAAGACCAAATATTTAGAATGCACTTTAATGAGGTAAGTTTGTAGTGCGCAGCCGCAAGATCAGAAGGATTTACGTCCAGACAAAAAAGGAAAAAGGGCAAAACCAATGTTGCAACCTGAGAAATGAAACGGAAAATTCAGGATGGAAACTGACATAGGTCTGATTCCCGAACTGCCATACGAACGGACGTACATTTTAGGATAGAAACGTATTTGCTTATAGAATCACTTGCAAGTTCATACGAACGCACGAGCGTACGGGAAAAATAGGATGATCGGCACCCAAATCCAAGCTGTTACATGTTTCTTTGAATCGACCCATATGTCTCCCCAACTACCACCAGCCCGGAGTCAATTGGGAGCTCCGCAGGTGACAGCTCGACAGGCATCCTGCCATTATCACCTAGCACCCCCCACAGTCCATCACAGTCACCCATCAACCCAAGAAAACGAAACTACTCCCCAGACAGCCAGCCATCAATGTCGTCTGCTGCCGGGGAGACCACACACCCATGTGGGCGGCAGCTGTGACGTGGCTCACTTACAGCCCGTTTCTGTGATGTTCAAAGCATGGCTATAGCCACTGGTGTTTGTGAGCACTATGATGCCCTATTTGGGCGTCATTCAAAGTCAACCCCAAAGCATGCCAAGCAGGAGATTTGGGAGAACATTTGCCGGCAAATGAATAGTGTTGGGTCTGTGAGGAGGGATGTGGAGCAAATTAAACGTAAATTTGGGGACCTTAAATATTATGGGAAAAAAAAAATGGACATGCGCCGCCAGCAGAGGTAACGCCGATTTAGAGTGTAAATGATTGGACAGGTTGCTTTGTAGCATGATGTAACACTTATTATGTGTGCATTACTCTTCCCCAGCCTGCAGACAGGGGGTGGTATCCCTACTGAAATCCTCCTTACCCCAGCGGAGGAGCATGTGTTGACCTTTATTCACCCGGCAACCCTTCAGGGCCTGCAAGGGGCACAAGACACAGACAGGAATGTGAGGTCCGGAGGTGAGTATAGTTTGACATTGTGACTTTGGAATGTAGACCAAAACATTTGTAGACTCCTTACAACACACAGGTATTGGAGGCACTAAACAAAGTTCATTATCTCTTTCCAGAACCAACAGATGCCAGGCAACAAGGCCAAGCTACCCCTGCATTGTCCCGGAGGAGCTCGCCAGAACAGCCTTGTGTCAACACCAACCAACCTGAGTGGACGGATGAGGTAAGTCATTGGACCACTGTGTAGCCGAATGAAATGCCACTTGCCTACATTAACTTTACAATAGTGGCCTCACTACCTGCTACCTTTCTTGTCAGACCCTAATGAGTCCACCCATTATTGAAGTAATTCGGGATTTGGAGGAGGAGGACACAAGTCTGCTGCAGCCAAGGCCACGAGACCCTGTGGGCCAACATCCAACACACCAGCCCCAGCAAGTGCAGCCCCTGCTGTCCCCTACACATACCTCAGGGGCCCAAACCTATGCTGGTGTGGACAGTGGGCGCTCAACAGACTCTGCGGCCAGGCAGCCACCCGTGCCAGTGGCGGCACCCAGCAACGTCGCCATATCAGCCAGAGGAGGCATCTGCAGCTAATGGAGGAAGCATGGCACCACGAGAACATGAAGTTCACGGCAAACACACAGAGGTATAATGAGACAGTGTGTTCCAAAGTAACCTCAATGTCACAACAACTAGAGGTTTTGAATCAAAATGTGTCCTGCCTGCTTGACGAAACCAGAGAACAAAGCAGGCAGATGGCGGCAATGGTCCAGCAATGGCAGTTAATCAATCAGAGCCTTGCTCATATTGCCGCTAACATACAGCACCCCCATCCATCTACTTCCTCCTCCTACTCTACCTACCACTGAAGGCATGTGTTTAGGTAGGGATTCTGGGGAGCAGGACACACCACTAACCTAACCCAAAACACATGCTCTTCCACCAACCCACATTAACAGGCAAAAAAATAATCAACAATGTTTTTCACATTAAATGTAATTGTTTGAATCACAAAATAAAAAAGGCACACATTGGCCCAAATCAATGAAACTTATGAAAAAACATTTTCCACAAGCTGGGACCGGATCGCCTGTGCCAACCCACTTTGGGGGCCAGAGTAGGGAGGTGTGTAAACTTCAGAAATGGCTACAGCGTCCTCAGGCAGGTCAGTGTATCTGGGAACCCGGCTACGGATGGCGAGGTTGTGCAGGACCCCACACGCCACAATTATTTTGATAACCTTGGCCGGTTCATACTGAAGGGCCCCCCCAGTCTGGTCCAGACAACGGAAGTGCGTCTTCCACAAGCCAAAGGCACGTTCCACCACTGAGCGAGTTCTCCTATTTGCTGTGTTATACCGGTCCTGGGCCTGCGAGGATGGGTGGAGGATGGGGGTGAGTAACCAGGGGAGCAAGGGATAGCCAGAATCACCTTAAAAAAAACACAGACAAAATAAATTAAGGACACAGCATAATCCAAACATACCATGACAAATGGGCCCCTTTGCCACATATGTAGTGGCAGTCCCCATAACTAGCCTAGACATACAAACCTAAACACCAAAGCTATAAAGTGTATCTAAACAAGTACCATCCTGCTACTAACGAAGAGCCACAAGTACGTTACATGCTACTTACAAATACTGCATGTTAGGTTAATTAAAACAGGCAAGAACGGAGAGCGACAGACAGAGGGCTAAGGGGAAGAGGCTCATTAATGTGCTGCTTAGCATTCCAGCATTGTTGAACAGGGCCATAGGTCAGCTGTGCAGTGTCAGTGCTAAGCACAGTTCTGATGAGGCAACATGCACATCCCCCCAGCACACTCCTCTACAATGACTCTGGGATGCAACATAGCTAAGATGGCGTGGACAGAAAGGTATAGTGGAGAATCACAAGCAAGCCCATAGGAGGAAATACTGGTAAGTAATTGAGTGGAAACTTCTACTGTTTCATTGGAGTGTCTAACAGATTAGTGGGGTACAGGCACAGACCAATCAGAACATTCATGCTGGACGGCCACACCAATTTGTTAGCACTTACCCAGTAGCCATCCGCCAGACATGTCTCCAGATTGAAAGCGAACAAAGAGGCTGGAGTTCCTCAAAATGTGCGAGTCGTGTGTGGACCCAGGGAAGGCAGCAAATATACTCAAAAATTGCAGGTCTGGCCCGGACACTGCCTGCACATTGATCGAGTGTCCCATCTTCCTGTTCCTGCAATAGCACAATATAACAGGAATTAGTGGCCCAAAAAGGGCCAACACAATAAAAAAGATGCATTCACATAAGCAACATTTAAAACCACTGGATGTTTGGCATACACAGGATGTAGGTCTGCTTTCAGCCATTGAAACCTACTCCACATTGGCCAAATGTAAATGTATGTGCTACATGGCAGACACATGCTGACCTAAACCACATACCTGAACAGATATTCCTGCGCAGCTGGTGGCACCAACGCAACGTGTGTACAATCGATGGCACCCATGACGTTGGGCATGTCGGCTATATTATAAAAGCCCAGCTTAACCGCATTCCAGGCTACCACTGTGTCAGGGAAAAAGATGTATTTTGGAGCCAGGGTAGCCATGCCATCCAAAAACTTGTTAAGGCTGCGGCTCAGCGTAGACTGGGACATCCCCACGGAGAAGGCACCCAGTCTCTGGAACGAGCTGTTTGCCAAAAACTGCAGGCAGCCAACCAATTTGGTCATACCTGCAATTACATGCCCCTTCCTTGTGGTGCGGGCTAACCATGGCCGCAGCTGCCTATACAAGTCCTGGAGAGAAACACGGTTAAGGCAGGTGAGCTCGAATAGCTCCACGTCATGCATGCCATCGATGTCCAGACGTGTGCGGTGCAGCCTGGTTTCTGCCAGGCTCAAGAGAACCAGGCCGCGTAGCTGTCGGCGTTGATGATCGCGCACAGCAGACATGACTGAGAGACGGGATGCATATACGGCTGCTAACACTGGCCGTAAGTTGAGCGCCCACACCCTCGTTATATTGGGCTGATTTCAATCGGAAATCAAGGCTCAGAATCAGTTAAAAAAACGGACCAATCACGGACAAGTCCGTTTGCACGGTCTCTTGCGAGCTGACATAAGAAAGGCGCATGCCGGAACACCTGATCGCAAACACGCACACAAAAAGCAACGGAGCACCCTTTAATGCCCCAACCACAGCCCAAAACCAACGACAAAACGTACGGGATAGCTGAACGAGGAGGCTCTGCATCAGGCCAATCCTTCTCAAGCCATTCAAGGTGAGCTGCCACATTTACGCCCAACACCTGGGGTGTTGTCACAGGGTCGTGGGAAGACGGCAGATTACAGGACCTAGACTGTATTGGAGCATGGTGCTGAACTGGGGGGCCAAGTCAAATGGCAATGTTCACCAAGTCTGCACTTGGTGAACATTGCCATTTGCAACAGATTGCAGATTGCTTTCATAAAACACACATTTGCTAACATTATTAAAAAATGACCAACTCTGCATCGTTATTTTGCCACACAAATATATACACTTTCAAAAATTCTGTTGAAGATGGACTTTCCCTTTAAGTAAAGAGATGGTTTCCTGATGAATATTGATTTCCCCACCAGTGTTTGCTTCCAGTGGCCTTACTTGTTGATGAGAGAACAGGGTGGGGAGGTAAACTAATGGACCTGGAGAGTCCATCATCCCTCAGCACAGGCAAGAAGGAAGGGCAGGGATATGGGGTCCAGAAGCATGCTTCAGTTTTTTCTCCTAAAAAAAGGAGTGAGAATTATCACCTGGCTCTGAATCGACCCCATTGTGTATCCAGAGCTTGTCCCTGTGTGCAGATGGAATGTGTGAAATTGTAGTTTGCTTTGGGGGGGTCTTTGTGGGAGAGCTGCCCCAGGAACAATCTTGACGATCGTCTGGACAGTATTGCTGCTCCACCCAAGGTTTAAAGGCAAATCTCTCTAGGTTACTGGATTCCTGAGGCTGTGAGTTGGAGGAATTGTTATGGTTCTGTGGGTGCCTACATGTAATAATCCCTTCCTGTGGGTTTGGAGAGAGCCCCTAATATTGTAGCTGCAACATGGCTGGAGCTCTCCTAAGCCCTGGCTTCACTATGATTTACTAAGTCTTACCTGTCATCTGACCTTTCCCCAGATGGAGAAACAAGTGTGTGTGTGTGTGTGTGTGTGTGTGTGTGTGTGTGTGTGTGTGTGGTGGTGGGGGGCTTCTCCAAGAGCTGGGAACATTGCTCTAATTCATTCTCTGTAATTCCAGGAAATTTTTTTTTACTTTTACTGGTGGTGCCAGTACTTTTTTTCTGGTAATTTTAATTGCAGGGGTATACTTTTCCCATCCTAAATCACCAGTAAAAAAAACAAATGCCAACACCCCAGACCAGTGGCCAGTAAAGTAAAAAAAAATACAGACCAGGTGGCAGCCTTAAGTGGAGAAGAGAGAGGTACTGCTCTGCAGAGGCAGTTCATGATGAGTGGGAGGAGGTGAGTTGTAGGTTCCACTATCCAAATCACATGGCGGGGATTCAGAAGCCAAAGAGACAGGAGGGGAATGAGTCTCCATCGCAGTGCAGGTGACATCTTGCTGACTAAATCTTGCTGCCTGAGCCCTGAGAGGAGGTAAATCCACTGGTTTATGCTGCAGGGAGTGGCAATTCTTCTATTTCGACATGCCTGTGTGTGGACAAGTAATCTGGGTAGCTGCTCTGTAGTGTGTTCAATAGGATTCTGGAGCTGTAAAGAAAAAGCTCTTCACTATTTTAAGAACACCCCCTCCATTAGGTAAAACCTTGTACCCTTATCCCTAATATTCTATGGACAAAAACATGTCACCAGAATGACCTGATCTGGAACATTGTTATTTAGGGCAAGAGAAGACACTGGTCATTTATGTAAGAAGTCACGCAGGCTGCACATATAATACTGGTTCTAGCAGCTGGAAATAGTAAGTTTTTATGACCGTGCAACATAATACAGTTACCCTTAACCCAGCAAATGCAGTCTATCCTGGTTTACTTAGTGTTTCCAGATGCTCAGAGCCTTCTCAGCTGACGGATATTTGTTTTTCACTAATTAGAGAATTGCTGATGGCACTGTTTGTCTGTCAATCAGCAGGGTATGATTTCTGTTTTTATCCTACTACTTTTATGACATCCCCATTCAAAACTGCTGCTAATCCTGCTCCTTTTAACTAATCGTCATCTGCTTTAAATAGCATGACATGCGATATTGTCATCAGAGTGTGTACATCTAATAAACTAGTCCTGTCATCCATTGCGAGTATTAGTGCTGTAGAACATTTTAGTCAGCATGCATGGCTCCTGAGTGTTCTTACAGCTTTTCTTTTCTAAGCAATTCCTTTGTGCCTCTTTCATATATATGTATTTCTACTTACCTGCTTTGTGCTGAAAATGACCTATTCCTCAAGTGGCAACCGGGGAGAATATGTGTATGCAGGACCTCACCTTCTCTTGCCACCCTCAAGCCCTGCAGGGCAGAGATACCTTTTCTTTAAACCAGGGACCCAGAAATGCAAAAGAAACACATCCACCCAAAACAATCACCAAATGGAATTTTTAAAAGTGTATATTGTGCCATAAGTATGTTCATTTGCAACGTACACCAAGAAGTGCAACGTGAGCCCTGTGCACACAGGACACTGCTGCTGAGGTGAGGGAACTCAAGGCCTCAATTCAATAAGAGTTGAGAAAAATTCTCATGATAGTAAACAATTCACTTCAAAGCATGAGAATGTCACTATTACTGAATCACAGGATAAAAAGACAATGAAAGTCAATGGGACTCTTTACTACAGTGTAAAAAGGAGTAAAAGGTTCTCTACTTTCCTTAGGAGTAAAAATACACCATTCACTTTCATTGTTTTCCAAGCTGGTGATTCAACAAAAGTGAAATTCTAGTGCCTTTTTCTTATAAAGTACATTTTTATTCTACCATCAGAATTCTTTACAGCTCTTATTGGATCAAGGCCTTGGTGTTGCCAATGGCAACAGATTTTAGGTAGTGAAAACTGCTTCCATAATACACATATTTTCTAACATAAGACAAAAATAAAAAAAATACAGATGTAGCAACCGTTAACCGACACATCATTGCTCAGTCAATTGTGATAACTCACACAGAAACCATTGAAAATCAATGTGCATCCCAACTGTAGACAGTGTGTGTGTGTGTGTGTGGCATGCCAATTGCAGGCAGTGTGTGTCATCCTAGTTGCAGGCAGTGTGTGTCATCCAAATTGCAGGCAGTGAAAATATTCAACTACAGCACAGGGATGATGGAGCCTTCTGCTGGTGAATATCAATCAATATCCTGTATCATGTATAAGCATGTGAGCGCGTGTGTGTGTGTGTGTGTGTGTGTGTCATCCCAGTTGCAGGCTGTGTGTGTGTGGCATCCCAATTGCAGGCTGTGTGTGTGTGGCATCCCAGTTGCAGGGTGTGTGTGTGTGTGTGTGTGTGGCATCCCAGTTGCAGGCTGTGTGTGTGTGGCATCCCAATTGCAGGCTGTGTGTGTGTGGCATC
Source organism: Gastrophryne carolinensis (assembly GCA_027917425.1). Lineage (NCBI taxonomy): Eukaryota > Metazoa > Chordata > Amphibia > Anura > Microhylidae > Gastrophryne > Gastrophryne carolinensis. Next base: position 305,950,787 of record CM051236.1, on the reverse strand, counting down.
CCAGTTGCAGGGTGTGTGTGTGTGTGTGTGTGTGTGGCATCCCAGTTGCAGGGTGTGTGTGTGTGCGGCATCCCAGTTGCAGGCTGTGTGTGTGCGGCATCCCAGTTGCAGGCTGTGTGTGTGCGGCATCCCAATTGCAGGCAGTGTGTGTGTGTGGCATCCCAATTGCAGGCAGTGTGTGTGTGTGGCATCCCAATTGCAGGCAGTGTGTGGGGCATCCCAATTGCAGGCAGTGTGTGCGCGTGTGACATCCAAATTGCAGGCAGTGTGTGTGTGTGGCATTCCCAACTGCAAGCTGTGTATGTGTCATCCCAATTGCAGGCAGTGTGTGTGTGGTATCCCAATTGCAAAGACAAAAGAGTTGCACTACTGCGCAAAAATATTCAACTACAGCAGGTGTGCAAGGTCAAAATACAAAGCAACGCAACAAAAGTCAGTACAGGTAGACTGACCTGAACAAACCGCACCACCCTGTTGTAAATACAACACTAATATCTTTATTACGTGAATGCTACGTTAAACAGACAATTAAAAATGAGAAAAGGGATGAGGGAGCCCTCTGCTGGTGGATATCAATCAGTATCCTGTATCAATATGGTCCTAATGCAGTGGCTCAACAATTAATAAACAGAAACACATTTTTTCAAAATATTCACGTGCAAGCAGCTAAAGTGTGATTGCAGAAATGAGCTCTCATTAACAATAATATGAGATATAATGCAAAAAGAGAGAATAAAGTGCAACGTGCCAAAAAAACCCCACCATAACAATACTCCACTATTGTTCCCATAAAATCTATAAGTATAAACGTGTGTGTGGCATCCCGATTGCAGGGAGTGTGTATATGTGGTATCCCAATTGCAGGCAGTGTGTTTGTGGCATCCCAGTTGCAGACAGTTTGTGTGTGTGTGTGTGTGTGTGTGTGCTATCCCAATTACAGGAGTTGTGTGTGTGGCATCCCAATTGCAGGCAGCGTGTATGTGTGTATGTGTGTCATCCCAGTTGTAGGCAGTTTGTGTCTGTGTGCCATCCCAATTACAGGAGTTGTGTGTGTAGCATCCCTATTGCAGGCAGCATGTGTGTGTGGCATCCCAATAGCAGGCAGAGTATGTGGCATTCCAATTGCAGGCAGTGTGTATGTGTGGGGGCATTCCAATTGCAGGCAGTGTGTGTGGCATTCCAATTGCAGGCAGTGTGTGGGAGGGGGAATCCCAAATGCAGGCAGTGTGTGTGGGGGCATCCCAATTGCAGGCAGTGTGTGTGTGTGTGTGTGTGTGTGTGGCATCCCAATTGCAGGCAGTATGTGTGTGGCATCCCAATTTCAGGCAGTGTGCAGCATGCTACCCCCCTAAAAAACAAAAGAAAAACTTAAATTCCAGGAGCTCCCATGCTGCAGCATGTGTCTCCTACATAAACACATAGAGGCTGATTCATTACTAACGGCAGGTATCGGCAGATGAGCGTCTGTATAGTGCCACTTAGAGCGACCGCTAGTAGATGCTGTAAACATGTATTGGGCGCTGTAACAGAGCGCCTCAGTCGCTGTAGCAACCTGGCCCCCATTGATGAATGTGATGTATGTTGGGCGCTCTAACACCAGTACAGCGCTGCAGGGAGCGAGAGGTAGCGCCAGCTCGGTGCGTACAGCACTCGGCGCTCCACACCATACTTCTCAAAAAAGGACACACACACAGCGTTGGCGCTCTAAATCTGGTCGCTATAACATAGAGCGCCAGGCGCTGTGTGATTAACGTCTGTTTTTGAACACATATACATCTGTAACAAAGCGAAAACACATGGAATGACATTGTTTTAACACTGTGACAATAACACTTTAGTGCCAGACCTATAATGACAATTCTGCAGAAAAATATAAAAAGTCCAAAAAGTTTCTAAAAGTGTTTGTTTGCAGCCAGGAGAGGTCACACAATGATTTGAGCAAAAAAAAAAAAGTCAAACATGCTGTTTAAACACAAGAATATGAACGTCCATTGAAATGCATGGGAGAGCGACAGTGAGCGAAAGGTAATACCTGCCGCTTTGGAAGCTAGAGCGCTGGTGCTATACACTGAGCCACATGTAATAATACATTGGATGCTACATGGCGCTGTTAGAGTCACTCACCGGATTCGCTTTCATAAATGTGGTTTTGCCTACAGTGCCAGGCATTCACCGGACGCTGCCTGATGCTACTAGGCACTACCTGGCGCTATCCCTTCTTGAATAACCCCCCTTGACACAGACACACACTAGCGGCCTCCCCTGCCATAATCGCCCCACCATGGGTGGGCGTGGACTGACTCTTGCTAGTGTTATTGTTTTACACCCACCCCTGGGCCAGAACTGCTGGTAATGCATGTTTCTGTGTGTGTCTATGTTGCTAATGTCAGCGGGAGATGGCTGCTGTGCTCTGGAAATGTAGGTTTTTCACCCCATAAGATGCAGTAAGATTTCCTCCCACTTGGGGGTGCATCTTATAGGGTGAAAAATAGGGTAATTTGCTTCTGTTCCTTTTAAAGGGTGAAATTTGATCGTTTCTATTTTTATTTAAAAAAAACATCTTTTATATCATGTGTAGTTAATGCCAGAGGTACCCTTTGGCCAACTAAAGTATTTTAGAGTGAATGGAGACAGCAGAACAAGGCTTCTTTAAAGTTTACATTTCTACTTACATGCCACCCTGAACCACACACCTTTGGCATTGGGGTGACACCAGGAGGATGAGGCAGTGGTGGAGGAAGGAGCTCTGGGTGCAAGCTCCTAAAGAAAACCAGCGGTGGTTGAAGGAGTGAGAAGTCTGTAGGGATGTAGGTACTTGTCAATGGGAATGAAGGGAACATTGTCTAATGTCCCACCTGGGCAACCCAGTCTAAAATGTAGTAAAATGTAGAAAATGTAGTAGTTACTTACCAGGCGGGTGTTGGAAGGGAGACGTGGGCCCATACAGGAAAGCTGTAAATCCCACTTGTGTGTTGTCCTAGGAGGACATAGATCCCTTACCGTCATGGGTCTAATATATAAGTGGTACCATTGTAACCGGGAGAAATGGGGCTTTTACATACAATAAGGTTTAATCGAAAAATTTACATTTTTATTACAAAAAACACAAATTTTTAAAATATTTTTTTGCACATACTTCACCCAAAAATATTGAGAAGACACTTAAAAAATGACAAATGACAATATTTCATGTTAAAACCCAGACTCTGCTGAAAAAACATGTGTAGCGCAATTTAGTAAAAAATGATCTGGCACCAGGGTGACAAAAACGCTAGGTAGGCTGGCACTTGAAAGGTTAAAGCAGAACTAAACCCACCAGTGAAAGGTTAAAGCAGAACTAAACCCACCCGCAGCCGGACTTGAATCCAAAAGATTCCATCACCGGCCACTGGCTTTTCACCAAGGCATCCTGAAATGAGATGCCCCCCCCAGTTTGCCTATAAAAACTCACCTTTCCACACTCTAACAGCACATGCCCGGGCTCTTGACCAATGAGAGCAGTCAGTGTGACTACTTCAGCAGGCTGGTGTGGTCTTACATGGGTTCTAGTCTTAAATTACATATAATGTGTAAGGCTTCGTGGAACACACGCCTTCGTAGTAAGCCCACAACCCCCAATCTCCGCTGCTAGCTTCCCCTTTAGACAAGCCCCCGTTTGCTGGGGCGCTTTATGCGCCTTGCTGGACACGATTGCCCCCAGGACCTGATAGCACAAAGTATGTGGGCTTACGGGAGAGCGAAGGCAGATGAACCAAGGGCAACAGGGCAACGTAGACAGGCTGGGTCATACACGGGAAGGCAATCCAATAATATCGCGGCACCAAAGGAGTAGGCAAAAGAAGGGTTGAGGTCAGGTCAAAGGTCAAATCCGGGAGGTCACGGGTTCGCAGTACAGAGGAAGAGACACAGAGGCGTGGTCGGGGTTCAGGCAGGGTTGGTCCAGGCGGCAAGCAAGAATGGTCAAACGAAGCAAAGGTCGGCAACAATATCAAACAGGCGAAACACAATCCAAGACACACTCAGCTAAACCCTATCATGGGCACTGAAGCACTGCAGGGATAATGCCTCTATAGGATTCCAGACAGGATTGGATAAGGGGGAAGTGTATGTGATTGGTGCACCCACAATCCTAACGCTTTATTGGTCCTAAAGAGTAAAGGGCGTATAGCCCAAACCCCCTTTGGACTCCTTGGCCCTTTACTCAGCAAAAAGGGCGTTTTAGCCCCACACCACCTCGGGCTCATTGGCCCTTTAATTCAGCCTCCAGCGGGCGCGCTGTGTGCAGGAGCTGGGGATGCGGAGGAGAGGAGGGAAGGCAGCTGTGCTCGGCGCCGTACGAGCTGTCACTGCTTGAGCCCGGCCGCCGAGCAGGAAGTGCTGCGACCAGCCGCCCGGAGTGCAGGACCGGGACGCAGGTGAGTTGAGTGTGACAAGAGGGGGCCCCCTTCAAGAGGGGCCCCAGGACCCTTACTAGTTTTATCAGGATTCTCTCAATGAAACCTTCTAATTAGGGCATTAGCATGTACATCCCTGGCCGGTACCCAACACCTCTCCTCAGGACCAAAACCTTTCCAATCGATCAGATATTCTAAGTATACAGTACGTTCTGCTCCATATATAATACTTACACATGGGTAATCCTCCGCCAGAGGGCGCTGTTCACTGCAGACATGCAAAAACAGGCTCCTCCCGGCCCTTCATATACCCAGGGACCTCCCACAAATCCCCAGATTTCTCTGCAGTGCTGACTGCGAAAACATGAAGTATCACTCTCTCGCAGGTGAGCGGGGCTTTTACAGCCTGCGGCCCTGCAGGACTATTACCACCCGTCCTCTTCGATAAAGATGTGCCTCCCAGCCTGGGCTGCGCTGGTCGGGTGAAGGTAGGCAGCACCATGTGTGCTCGCGGAGCTACGCTCCACCGCAGTCCCCCACCATAGGGTAGGAGGTTTAGGCCGATGGTGAGCCTTCAATAGATGCCCCTCCCGCATTATTGCCCCGTGCCCCTCGTAGCGATGAACCCTGGGTGAAGGGTCGCCTTCTCCCTCGTTTCCCCCCGTAGCTCGGGGGAAAAGAAAGGGGGGGTATGCGTGTGGCGGTCTCAGCGTAATGTTTGGCCGTTGTTTTGTTTTTGAACTGGGTGTCAGAGCCGCGCTCCTTGATCCACATAACCCTTGTCAGGTTGCGCGCGTGTGTCTTTTCCTTTACTGAAGCGTCATTCACTAGTTTTGGCGTTTCCCTTAGCTAAACTCTAACTGTGTGTCTTATCCACTGCTTGTCATTTACGTTACCGCTGGTTGGAGCTTCGCGCTCTTTGGGGGAGGCAGGGACTTGGCATGACGCGTCCCGCGTCACGGCCAGATCGGGCCCACCCCTCGAGGTTCGCTTGGTGCCATTTTGATGGTCTTCGCGCGCGGTTGCGATCCTCCTCCTCCCTTGGTCATGTAAGTGCCCTCCTAGGCGGTTTTGTTCCTATGATCTTTCGTTTAGCTGCGCATGGCTCTGACACCCCCCTTATTCTCTTTATGTCTTTCAGACGCCAAGATTTCGGTGGCTTCTCCCGGCCTGACATATATTATAGCGGGTTCACATAAACAATTCTCCCACATTCCTAGCGGGTCTTGGGGCATCCAGGGTTGCCTATTGCATAAATCCCTGCGGGCATATTACTCAGATAATCACCATATGGAGGCATCTCAGAATTATGTACCCGGGGTCCCTCGGGGACAAGACCGGCTGTGTACAGCGTGTGGACAGCCCCATGCTGATGCTGACAGAGCACGGGTCTGCGGACCGTGTGCTGAACAGGCACTGGCCCTGCAATCAGGTTTGCCAGTGGCTGCACCTCGCATCATTACACCTGTCTCCCCGTGCTTAAATCTCACTCCTGATGAGTCACACTCGAGCGGGGATGACCAGCAAGTTGTGCCGCGCAGGCTGCCTATGGCTGAGCAGGTGCTATCTAGTTTGGCGGAGCGCTTGGGCCCTGGAAAGAAGCGGTCCCTGACGCCTCCTGGTTCTCTGGTTCCTACTGAAACTGAAGAGTCTGCTGCTATGCAGGACCTTGCTCCTTCTGATGAAGGTGAGCTATTCTCCGATTCGGGCTCCTCGGACGAGATGCCCTGGAGCCGTGATGATTCTGGACCCGGTTCTTGGGGCCTGTGTGACACTGATGAACTACTTATAAAGATCTTTGAGGTTTTGTCAATCTCCCCTCCTGGAGAGGCTCCCAAGCCTAAGAGGGAGAGTTTCCACACAGCGACGCCGCGCTTGGAATTTCTGGAACAGGAGCATTTCCAGGCTCTTATATCCAAAGAATGGGAATCGCCTTGTAAACTTAAAGGGGTTCCAGGGGTCTGGGATTGGAAGTACCCTTCTTCCCCTGATGTGGTTAACTTTTGGTCAGCATCTCCCGTGGTGGATGCACCAATTATAGGGGTTACTAACCCCCCTTCATGACTGCTCCTCATTACCGTACCCTTCGGGATGCTGCATTGCTGCATTGACAGACTGGCTTCCCACGCCTTTTCGTGTGCAGGGATGGCTCTGCGCCCGGTCTGTGCCACGGTGGCCGCCAGGACCCTCATTAGAAAGCTACTTGATCACCAACCTGAGGATCTCCCCTGGGAGGTCTTTAATGCACTCTCAGATTGTGATGTATTTGTGAGGTTTATCCTCTCAGCGCTGGATGACACCATTAAGATGTGTGCTAGAACCTCTACCCTTGTGGTAGCTTTTCGCCGCCTGGTCTGGCTGCGACAGTGGGGTGCTGACGATGATACGAAAAAGGCTCTCACTGGCCTTCCCTTCAGAGGACGGCGTCTGTTTGGGGCCCGTTTGGACCTTTTTGGAAAAAAGGGTAAGGCACCCCTACGCAGAAGGCCGTCTCGGCCTCCTCGGGGCAGGGACACCCCTCCCCCTCCCTACGTTAGTGTCAAACACGAACCTGAGGTGTGCTTCCAACTTTTCGGCTTAGATTACCACTCCAGGGTGGGCAGGCAACGCCCTGGGCCCTCTGGCAGGGCTAAATCCAAATCTGCCAAGACCTCCCAAGCATGAAGGGACGCCCTCGCCCTTCTGGGCGAGGGGACTGCCGCAGCACCTGGCTCCTATCTGGGAGCGTATCGTCTCCTTCTGGTGGATCCAGGGGGTAGCTCCCCTGGATACGGGATAGAGTTTGCTGGGCGGTCCCTTTCAGAGGTTGTCAGGGTGCTCTAGTCCCTGTTTTCCCTTCAGGAGTTGGTGCAGGCCGTTGGTGCAGGCCGCAGAGTCTGGGCTCACTTGCAGGTTGCCCTTAACAGGCTGGGGCGATGGCCTCTATGTTAACCTTCCTCTTTCCCTCAAAATGATGAGGCAGTCTGGGCCATGCTGGCCTATTGTAGGCTTGGCAATTCTACACTCACAGGTAGTCCCTGCATGATATCTCTGTGTTGGGACACAGGCGCCCTGTGCAAGGGGGGCTTCTGGCCTCCTGTGGAGATCTAAGATCCTTTTAGTTTCCCCTGTGTCTTCTGGACACCGAGACCTTTACAGGTCAGTGTTGAAGGACCAACCCTGTGGATTGGGGCCTTGTTTTTGGCCTCTCTTCTGCTCCCAGGCTGCCCGCCAAGGCGCGGATGGGGGTGATGTCTCTGACATGCCTGTGGGGCGTCTGCACTAGGACCTACCGGATCGTCCTTCTTTACTTCCCAATCTCTACGTCAGGCCGAGTGGGTTAGTCGGCCGGCGGTGTCCTCTGGGAGTTATTTGGATGGGTGCTCAGTCACCTCAATCCCTCATTGTCCCTTATTCGCTATCTCCATTCCTTGGATTTGGTTCAGGCTTGTACCTTCTTCCTTGGCAATAAGTGGACTCCTGGTTGCATGGGCTCTGTCCCTCGTTGCTGTCTCCTTCCTTCACCAGGCAGGATTGCAGCTGGTGGGCCCTTTGGTGGCGGATCAGAGGATGTCCCTTATATTCAGAGCCCTTGGACTCTTCGGCACAGTAGGTTATTAATCCTGGATGGGGTTCCAGCACCCCTGGAGCTAGGTCTGTGCTCATTCCCCCTTGGTATGGTGGTTCCTCTTGGTCTGGTTAAATTCAAGAACCCTGTCCGGGGGCACCCCCCTCCTTTTCTTGCATCTTCCTGTAGATGGTCACCTTTGGTACCTAGTCTCGCAGGTTGACGGGGGGGGGGGGATTTTCTTCTAAAATCCCCCGTGGTTCCTAGGTAGGGTCCCTTAGAGGGTCCATTTGCCTACTGATTTTGTTAAAACAGTGAACCTGCAGTTGGCTCTATCTTGCTGGACTACTCCTCTTCAGGACCTGTCTATTTGGGGACTCTTGGCCTGTCGGAGGACAGTGGCCTGTATTTATTATCAGTCTGGAACTTGGAGAAGGATGATTCTCCTGGAAGGTTTCTGATCCTGATCTAGGTGGGGGTCAACGTTCCCTGCATCTCAGTTGTATTCGCTCCAATGGATGTCCTTCAGTGGCAGGTTGTGCTATCCTGGTGTCCCTCTGAGAGCCAACTAGAGTGGCTCTGTTGGGTCCCGTTAATATCACAGGGGCTCTGCCCTTGTTTTTACTGCCCCAGAATATTCTGACTCTGGTCATGGGGGCTTAGTAATTTTATGCCTGGACATTCTATTTTATATGTTCTTTCTTCATTCACCCTGCTAGGTGGGGTTCTGCGCAAGATTGCACTGATAAGGAGACCCGTGATACTGATGGCCCCTGGGTGGCCTAGTGGACTGTGGTTCGCAGATGTTTCTGCTGAGGACAGCGGAGCTGTACGCTCTCTCAGGAATGCAGTTCTGCCCTTTTTCAGGCTCCTTCTTATGTCGCCCCAATCTACAGGCTCTAGTCTGATGGCTTGACAGTTGATTCATTCACCCTTTTGGAGACGGGTTATCTTCTGGGTGAATTTGTCTATGGGGGGCTAGGAGCAAGCTTCTTCTTCTTCTTCTTCCTCCGTCTATTATAGGGTATGGCGTACCCATATTGATTGGCGTGAGTCTTGGTCTCTCCCCTGTTGGACGTTCTCTGTTCCCAGGGTTCTAGAGTTATTACAGCATGGGTTGGGGTTGGCTCCCCATCTAGGCACTCTGAAAGTTCAGGTTCTGCCCTGTTTGCCTTCCCATAGAAGTCTTGTTCAGTCTTCCTTGTTAAGCGTTCTTTCGGGGATTGCTCAGGTGCATCTCCCAAGTAGTTCTATGGTCCCTGTTGGGATTAATTTTTATTCTGTTTGCCTTGCGGGTTGTTCCCTTGGGACCTATTCCGGATGCTGTCTGAACTCTTCTTACTTCAAGTTGCCCTTCCGGGGGCTGTTGCTTCAGTCAGATGTGTGCCTGAGAAGGGGGCTCTGTTTAGTTAGCCCTCGTTCATTATATATACACCATAATGTGGTGGTATTCCGCCTTACGCCGGACCTTATACCCAAGGTGGTGTCTTATGCTCATTTATTCAAGTCCTTTTGTCTGCCTCTGGGCCTTATTCTTAGTAATGTTGAAGTAAGGGGGTCTACATTCCCTCAACAGGTGTTGAAGTTTTCCTGGTTTGTTTCTTGTTGCGGGCGCCTCCATACGTATGCGCCTGATCTCATCTGCTTCCAGGGGTTATGCGTCCTTTGGACTGGTCTTGCTTGGACGGATTGTCCTTTCTGGTCCCAGGTAAGGGTGTTGGCTTCTTGCTGATCTTGTTAGTGTAGTGGTCAGTATCCCCGCCTGTCATGCGGGAGACCAGGTTTCAATTTCCCTGATGCTCTGAGCTCTGAGTTTTACAGAGGCTACTGTTGCATTGGACTGGTCAGGATGTTACTCTGGCCTATTCCTTTAAGGGGAAGAATCTTCTTCTCTTTTTATTCTGTTTCTACTTGTGCTTGGGTACCTTGGGCCTTTCAGCGCCAGTTTTCTGTTAATCAGGTTTTTGCTAGACCGCTGCCTGTTTTTCTGGTCATACCTTTCAAAGGTTTTTTTTATGAGGTTGACGTTAGAGCCTTTGCTCATGGCGCTCTTGGTAGCAAGGTTTGCAGGTGACAGCGCCTTTACTGTCTGCTGTGCCTTTTTTGATGGGGATCCCACCCTGCTTTATGGACACTGCTATTGGATGTTCCATGTGTAAGTATTATATATGGAGCAGGACGTACTGTATTGCTTAGAATAATACAATTCTGTGAAATACTCACCTGTAGAATTGGTATTATACGCATACAGTACGTCCTGCTCCACCCCACCCTGGTTTTACATTTTTCTGGATCCCCTGTATGGTGATTGTTATCATTGCTATTGTACCAGTTTGGTGGTTGGTTTCTCCCGGCTTCTTTTCTCACTGCTTTTCAATGCTGGGGATTTGTGGGAGGTCCCTGGGTATATGAAGGGCTGGGAGGAGCCTGTTTTTGCATGTCTGCAGTGAACAGCGCCCTCTGGCGGAGGATTACCCATGTGTAAGTATTATATATGGAGCAGGACGTACTGTATGCGTATAATACCAATTCTACAGGTGAGTATTTCACAGAATTGTATTATTGTAAAGAGTTACGTAATACTCGAGAGTCCAAAATCTTATTGATCTCATATTCGGGTTCATTCTCAACAATGAAGGGTGGAGGAGATTCTACCTGAATATTTCCAGCCGGTTTCAACAACGATACGTGGAAGGCATTGGGAATCCACATAGATGGAGGAAGCTTGACTTTAAAAGTAACATTACTCAACTTCTGCATGATTGGAAAGGGGCCAATTAATTTGGGACCCAATTTCAGCGAGGGTTGACGAAGCGCAATATTCCTGGTAGAAACCCAGACCAGATCCCACACCTGAAAAGGAGGTTCCTGCGACCTATGATGGTCCGCAGATGCCTTATGTCTTGCAGCGACTAGGGAGCCCATATATTGCCTGAAAGACACACCCAGGAGTTGGCAGCAGCATTAGGGGCCCATATATTGCCTGAAAGACACACCCAGGAGTTGGCAGCAGCAGCAGCAGCAGCATTAGGAGCCCATATATTGCCTGAAAGACACACTCTGGACTTGGTAGCAGCATAGGGAGCCCATATATTGGCTGAAAAACACAATGGAGTTGGCAGCAGCATTGGGAGCCCATATATTGCCTGAAAGACACACCCAGGAGTTGGCAGCAGCATTAGGAGCTCATATATTGCCTGAAAAACACATTGGAGTTGGCAGCATTATAGGGAGCCCATATAATGCCTGAAAGACACACCCAGGAGTTGGCAACAGCATTAGGGGCCCATATATTGCCTGAAAGACACACCCAGGAGTTGGCAGCAGCAGCAGCATTAGGAGCCCATATATTGCCTGAAAGACACACTCTGGACTTGGTAGCAGCATAGGGAGCCCATATATTGGCTGAAAAACACATTGGAGTTGGCAGCAGCATAGGGAGCTCATATCTTGCCTGAAAGACACACCCAGGAGTTGGCAGCAGCAGAAGGAGCTCATATATTGCCTGAAAGACACACCCAGGAGTTGGCAGCAGCAGAAGGAGCTACCATGCATCAGCTACTCGCATGCATCAGCTATTGGTGGGTGGATATCCTGGCTGATCCATGCCTGATTCATCTTCACAAAGGTGAGTCTCTCCACATTTTTCGTGGACAGACGAGTTCTTGGCGTTACTATGGCCCCCGCAGCACTAAAGACTCGCTCAGATGGCACACTACTGGCCGGGCAGGACAGCTTTCTCAGGGCAAACTCTGCCTGTTGCGGCCACAAGTCAAGTTTGGCTGCCCAGAAGTCCAGCGGATCCTCAAGGTGCGTTGGCATGGTCATTTCAAGGTATGACACGACCTGCTGGTTCAGGCCCTGCTCCAGGTCTTCCTGCTACCTTCAGCTGAGGTGCTGGAGCCTTGGCTGGGTGAAATTTGAAGCTGCGTGGCACTGGCTGACGCAGCAGGCTGGACCCCCACTTCGGAGCCTCGGTTCTCCCAGGCCGCTTTATGGTGACGCTGCATGTGTTGCCGCAGGGCCGTGGTACCAACATTGGGGCCCTGGCCACGCTTGACCTTCTGTCTACACATCTTGCATGTGGCCAGGTTACCCTCCTGCGGATGCTTGATGAAAAACTGCCACACTGCCGAGTAGCTAATTTTCCCTCCAACAGTCCGCACTAATTCGCTGCTACTGCTGCCAACTCCAGGAACCCCTGCTCCACTACCTCCCGGGAAGGCAGCCTGCCGTGCAGCAGGTGGTCTACCCCACCCCCAGCCACGTGTGGCTCCAGACATCCCAATTCTGCCACCATGCTGACTGCCAACCCTACTGCCACCTTGCTGCCTCAGCTGCTGACTCTGGGGCAACCTGGGACCCTCTTCTCCTGATGATGATGAAGCCCCTTCTGCACCGGGCTCCCAAGTGCGATCGGCTTCATCATCATCATCATCGAGTTGTGTCTGCACGTCACTGATGTCCTCATCGGTTTCCACAAGAGCGTGTGCTGCAGGAGATGGAATGCTCACCACACCACCTCCCATGCCACTCTCCTCCTCAGTGTTTGTCTGCCTAACGGAAGAAGCGGCGGATGTCTCCTCCATTTCTTGGCTGGGCAGTAGCTGCTGACTGTCCTCTTACACATCGTCCTCTCTGAATAGTGGAGCTGAACCCAAAGCATAAGATACGTCGCCGGGAGGGGGGTGTAGGACAGAGGCAATGAAAGGACAGGGGCAGCTCCCGGGCCATGCCAACTCAGGGTTGTGTCTGAGGAACCTACGGACTGTTGACTGGGGGTGTCAGATGTCACTTGTGATGAGGTCGATGACCGCGTTAACCAGTCGAGGACAGCAGATGCGTTGCTGGTCGAGACACGACCGCTAGCAGATACCGGAAGATCAGGCCTCTCACCGCGACTCCTGCTGCCACTTGCCCCTAGTCTGCTGCGACCTCTGCCTGATGAATCTAGGCCTCTCCTTGATGCACACCCTGGCACATCTCTGCCTGACATTTTTACTGCGTTTAGGAGGGGAAAACGATACACTACACTACACCTAGAATAGTATTTTTGTAACAGCAGGCGTGTAGAAAAGTTAGATCAAAATAGGCAGACACTGTAGCTAAAAGCGAATGCAACAACACTGTCAGATGGTCTTACACAGGATGCCCCTGGTCAGAGTAAAATGCACCATAGGCAGTTTTAAAACATGGTTTTTGTTCAAAATGTAAAAAAGGTAAAGATGTAGGTACTATTAAAAGCGCTAGTATTCGGGATGCCCCCCCGGTGAAAGGCAATGGGTGCTTTAAACTTTAGAACCAGACTTTTTTGTACAAAAGGCAAAAGGTTAGTAGACAGGTACTCTTGAAAGATAAGTGCTAGCATTGACAATGGCCCCCGGTGAAAGGCAATGGTTGCTTTTAACTTGTAAACCAGACTTTTTTATACAAAAGGCAAAAGGTTAGTAAGCAGGTACTCTTAAAAGATAAGTGGTAGCACTGACAATGGCCCCCAGTGAAAGGCAATGGGTGCTTTAAAACCAGACTTTTTTTTACAAAAGGCAAAGGTTAGTAGGCAGGTACTCTTAAAAGATAAGTGCTAGCACTGACAATGGCCCCCGGTGAAAGGCAATGGGTGCTTTAAACTTGTAAACCAGACTTTTTTATACAAAAGGCAAAAGGATAGTGGGCAGGTACTCTTAAAAAATAAGTGGTAGCACTGACAATGGCCCCCAGTGAAAGGCAATGGTTGCTTTAAACTTGTAAACCAGACTTTTTTATACAAAAGCCAAAAGGATAGTAGACAGGTACTCTTAAAAGACACATGCTAGTATTTGGGATGCCCCCTGGCGAAAGGCAAAGTTTGCTTAAAAAGTGACTTTGATTACAAAATCCAACCAGTTAGTAGACAGGTACTCTTGAAATATTTATGCTAGTGTTTGGGATGCCCCCTCCTCAAATACAGAGGTTGGCTCCTTTTATAGTGGTAAAGTGACTTTGATTACAAAATCCAACCAGTTAGTAGACATGTACTCTTGAAATATTTATGCTAGTGTTTGGGATGCCCCTCTTCAAATACAGAGGTTGGCTCCTTTGATAGTGGTAAAGTGACTTTGATTACAAAATGCAACCAGTTAATAGACAGAAAGTCTTGAAATATTTATGCTAGTGTTTGGGATGCCCCCTCCTCACATACAGAGGTTGTCTCCTTTGATAGTGGAAAAGTGACGTTGATTACAAAATGCAACCAGTTAATAGACAGGTAGTCTTGAAATATTTATGTTAGTGTTTGGGATGCCCCCTCCTCACATACAGAGGTTGTCTCCTTTAATAGTGGAAAAGTAAAGTTGATTAAGAAATCCAACCAGTTAGTAGACAGGTACTCTTGAAATATTTATGCTAGTGTTTGGGATGCCCCCTCTTCACAGAGGTTGGCTCCTTTGATAGTGGAAAAGTGACGTTGATTACAAAATGCAACCAGTTAATAGACAGGTAGTCTTGAAATATTTATGCTAGTATTTGGGATGCCCCCTCTTCACATACAGAGGTTTGCTCCTTTGATAGTGGAAAAGTGACGTTGATTACAAAATCCAACCAGTTAATAGACAGGTACTCTTGAAATATTTATGCTAGTGTTTGGGATGCCCCCTCTTCACATACAGAGGTTGGCTCCTTTGATAGTGGAAAAGTGACGTTGATTACAAAATCCAACCAGTTAGTAGACAGGTACTCTTGGAAAATTTATGCTAGTGTTTGGAATGCCCCCTCTTCACATACAGAGGTTGGCTCCTTTGATAGTGTAAAAGTGACGTTGATTACAAAATCCAACCAGTTAGTAGACAGGTACTCTTGAAATATTTATGCTAGTGTTTGGGATGCCCCCTCCTCACATACAAAAGTTGGCTCCTTTGATAGAGGAAAAGTGACATTGATTACAAAATCCAACCAGTTAATAGACAGGTACTCTTGAAATAATTATGCTAGTGTTTGGGATACCCCTCCTCTCATACAGAGGTTGGCTCCTTTGATAGTGGAAAAGTGACATTGATTACAAAATCCAACCAGTTAGTAGACAGGTACTCTTGAAATATTTATGCTAGTGTTTGGGATGCCCCCTCCTCACATACAAAAGTTGGCTCCTTTGATAGTGGAAAAGTGACGCTGATTACAAAATCAAACCAGTTAGTAGACAGGTAGTCTTGAAATCTTTATGCTAGTATTTGGGATGCCCCCTCTTCACATACAGAGGTTGGCTCCTTTGATAGTGGAAAAGTGACGTTGATTACAAAATCCAACCAGTTAAAAGACAGGTACTTTTGAAATATTTATGCTAGTGTTTGGGATGCCCCCTCTTCACATACAGAGGTTGGCTCCTTTGATAGAGGAAAAGTGACATTGATTACAAAATGCAACCAGTTAATAGACAGGTACTCTTGAAAAAATTATGCTAGTGTTTGGGATGCCCCCTCCTCTCATACAGAGGTTGGCTCCTTTGATAGTGTAAAAGTGACGTTGATTACAAAATCCAACCAGTTAATAGACAGGTATTCTTGAAATATTTATGCTAGTGTTTGGGATGCCCCCTCCTCACATAAATAGGTTGGCTCCTTTGATAGTGTAAAAGTAACGTTGATTACAAAATCCAACCAGTTAGTAGACAGGTACTCTTGAAATATTTATGCTAGTATTTGGGATGCCACCTCTTCACATACAGAGGTTGGCTCCTTTTGATAGTGGAAAAGTGACGTTGATTACAAAATCCAACCAGTTAAAAGACAGGTACTCTTGAAATATTTATGCTATTGTTTGGGATGCCCCCTCCTCACATACAGAGGTTGGCTCCTTTGATAGTGGAAAAGTGACGTTGATTACAAAATCCAACCAGCTAGTAGACCGGTACTCTTGAAATATTTATGCTAGTGTTTGGGATGCCCCCTCCTCACAGAGGTTGGCTCTTTTGATAGTGGAAAAGTGACGTTGATTACAAAATCCAACCAGTTAGTAGACAGGTACTCTTGAAATATTTATGCTAGTATTTGGGATGCCCCCTCTTCACATAAAGAGGTTGGCTCCTTTGATAGTGGAAAAGTGACGTTGATTACAAAATCCAACCATTTAAAAGACAGGTACTCTTGAAATATTTATGCTAGTGTTTGGGATGCCCCCTCTTCACATACAGAGGTTGGCTCCTTTGATAGTGTAAAAGTGACATTGATTACAAAATCCAACCAGTTAGTAGACAGGTACTCTTGAAATATTTATGCGAGTGTTTGAAATGCCCCCTCCTCACATAAATAGGTTGGCTCCTTTGATAGTGGAAAAGTGACTCTGATTACAAAATCCAACCAGTTAGTAGACAGGTACTCTTGAATTTTTTATGCTACTGTTTGGGATGCCCCCTCCTCGCATACAGAGGTTGTCTACTTTAATAGTGGAAAAGTGACGTTGATTACAAAATCCAACCAGTTAGTAGACAGGTACTCTTGAAATATTTATGCTAGTGTTTGGGATGCCCCCTCTTCACATAAAGAGGTTGGCTCCTTTGATAGTGGAAAAGTGACGTTGATTACAAAATCCAACCATTTAAAAGACAGGTACTCTTGAAATATTTATGCTAGTGTTTGGGATGCCCCCTCTTCACATACAGAGGTTGGCTCCTTTGATAGTGTAAAAGTGACGTTGATTACAAAATCCAACCAGTTAGTAGACAGGTACTCTTGAAATATTTATGCTAGTGTTTGAGATGCCCCCTCCTCACATACAGAGGTTGGCTCCTTTGATAGTGGAAAAGTGACGTTGATTACAAAATCCAACCAGTTAGTAGACAGGTACTCTTGAAATATTTATGCTAGTATTTGGGATGCCCCCTCTTCACATACAGAGGTTGGCTCCTTTGATAGTGGAAAAGTGACATTGATTACAAAATCCAACCAGTTAGTAGACAGGTACTCTTGAAATATTTATGCTAGTGTTTGGGATGCCCCCTCTTCACATACAGAGGTTGGCTCCTTTGATAGAGGAAAAGTGACATTGATTACAAAATGCAACCAGTTAATAGACAGGTACTCTTGAAATAATTATGCTAGTGTTTGGGATGCCCCCTCCTCTCATACAGAGGTTGGCTCCTTTGATAGTGAAAAAGTGACATTGATTACAAAATCCAACCAGTTAATAGACAGGTATTCTTGAAATATTTATGCTAGTGTTTGGGATGCCCCCTCTTCACATACAGAGGTTGGCTCCTTTGATAGTGTAAAAGTGACGTTGATTACAAAATCCAACCAGTTAGTAGACAGGTACTCTTGAAAAATTTATGCTAGTGTTTGAGATGCCCCCTCCTCACATACAGAGGTTGTCTACTTTAATAGTGGAAAAGTGACGTTGATTACAAAATCCAACCAGTTAGTAGACAGGTACTCTTGAAATATTTATGCTAGTATTTGGGATGCCCCCTCTTCACATACAGAGGTTGGCTCCTTTGATAGTGGAAAAGTGACATTGATTACAAAATCCAACCAGTTAGTAGACAGGTACTCTTGAAATATTTATGCTAGTGTTTGGGATGCCCCCTCTTCACATACAGAGGTTGGCTCCTTTGATAGAGGAAAAGTGACATTGATTACAAAATGCAACCAGTTAATAGACAGGTACTCTTGAAATAATTATGCTAGTGTTTGGGATGCCCCCTCCTCTCATACAGAGGTTGGCTCCTTTGATAGCGAAAAAGTGACATTGATTACAAAATCCAACCAGTTAATAGACAGGTATTCTTGAAATATTTATGCTAGTGTTTGGGATGCCCCCTCCTCACATAAATAGGTTGGCTCCTTTGATAGTGGAAAAGTGACGCTGATTACAAAATCCAACCAGTTAGTAGACAGGTAGTCTTGAAATCTTTATGCTAGTGTTTGGGATGCCCCCTCCTCACATACAGAGGTTGGTTCTATTGATAGTGGAAAAGTGACAATGATCACAAAATGAAACCAGTTAATAGACAGGTACTCTTGAAATATTTATGCTATTGTTTGGGATGCCCCCTCCTCACATACAGAGGTTGGCTCCTTTGATAGTAAAAAAGTGACGCTGATTACAAAATCCAACCAGTTAGTAGACAGGTAGTCTTGAAATCTTTATGCTAGTGTTTGAGATGCCCCCTCCTCACATACAGAGGTTGGCTCCATTGATAGTGGAAAAGTGACGTTGATTACAAAATGAAACCAGTTAATAGACAGGTACTCTTGAAATATTTATGCTATTGTTTGGGATGCCCCCTCCTCACATACAGAGGTTGGCTCCTTTGATAGTGGAAAAGTGACGTTGATTACAAAATCCAACCAGTTAGTAGACCGGTACTCTTGAAATATTTATGCTAGTGTTTGGGATGCCCCCTCCTCACATAAATAGGTTGGCTCCTTTGATAGTGGAAAAGTGACGCTGATTACAAAATCCAACCAGTTAGTAGACAGGTACTCTTGAATTATTTATGCTAGTGTTTGGGATGCCCCCTCCTCGCATACAGAGGTTGTCTACTTAATAGTGGAAAAGTGACGTTGATTACAAAATCCAACCAGTTAGTAGACAGGTACTCTTGAAATATTTATGCTAGTATTTGGGATGCCCCCTCTTCACATAAAGAGGTTGACTCCTTTGATAGTGGAAAAGTGACGTTGATTACAAAATCCAACCATTTAAAAGACAGGTACTCTTGAAATATTTATGCTAGTGTTTGGGATGCCCCCTCCTCACATACAAAAGTTGGCTCCTTTGATAGAGGAAAAGTGACGTTGATTACAAAATCCAACCAGTTAGTAGACAGGTACTCTTGAAATATTTATGCTAGTGTTTGGGATGCCCCCTCCTCACATACAAAAGTTGGCTCCTTTGATAGAGGAAAAGTGACGTTGATTACAAAATCCAACCAGTTAGTAGACAGGTAAGGGTCGATTCAAAGAAACATGTAACAGCTTCGATTTTGGTGCCGATCATCCTATTTCTCCCGTACGCTCGTGCGCTCGTATGAACTTGCGAGTGATTCTTATAAGCTAATACGTTTCTATCCTAAAATGTACGTCCGTTCGTATGGCAGTTCGGGAATCAGACCTATGTCAGTTTCCATCCTGAATTTTCCGTTTCATTACTCAGGTTGCAACATTGGTTTTGCCCTTTTTCCTTTTTTGTCTGGACGTAAATCCTTCTGATCTTGCGGCTGCGCACTACAAACTTACCTCATTAAAGTGCATTCTAAATATTTGGTCTTTTATTTTTCTTTATTTCATTCATTTTGTAGTAACCAACCATTAATGAATGCATTTGCATAAGTAAATCTTACTTTGTTTAATTTTTTGTTAACTTGCATTTTTTATTTGTGGATTTAATTTTAATATTTTGGCTTCAAATGGTACAACTTAAAATTTTTTGTGTGGTTACCCACACCCTCTACATACAGATTGCTCTCAAAAATTAAAAAACACCCAGCAACTTCTGAATGTTATGAGCCTAGAAACAGGCAAGATGGCGGGTCAGGTATTATCGGGCAGCCTGCAAATAGAAAGGGCCTCGTGACTGTGTTGCTCTGCATTCTTTGATTTCTGACCTTTCCGTGCCCCCAGCTCTACAGCAGTAACCCACATCCTGCACTTTATCCCGCTCTCCTCTCCTCAGTAAGTGTGATGCATCTGACCAAAGATGAGCTAAAATAATTAAACAAAGCAAAGGTAAACAACTACACCAATAAATTCAAACTAAAAATATTATTCTAGTACATCAATTTAAAAATAAATAACAAAGGACATAAGTTTCTTTAATTAACGCAAATATATGGATGTATTGCAAAATAAAGGTTTACATGCAAAGGACTAATTAAGGTCCACATTAAAATGCTTTTATAAGGCATACATGAAATGTATTGAATCAGGTATGCATTGCCATACAATTTATGGCCTCGGCCATGCTGATACATGCAGTTCATTGGAGCTCAAGATGCGCAGACTCCTCCACATAGCCAAAAAACCTGTTCAAGAACAGCAATCCGACTGCTAAAAGGTGTCGGCAGTGGCTTTCTTTTAAAACGTATTTAGAGGTTGGAAAACTGCTCTCTGAATTACACGTAAACACATCCGATTATCCTAAGTTTTACATTTTGATCTTAAGTTTTACGTTTTGAACCTACAATTTAGGAACGAACTTCCGATGATCGTAAGAGCGTATACGAAATCGTACGTAGGCTCGTGCGAGTCGGAAATGGCCAAAAAAACAGGAAAAAATGACTAACACCCACCCAAACTTACGATTCTCGATCCGAAATCTATTAACTTTTGCTCTTTGAATCGAGGGGGTAGTCTTGAAATATTTATGCTAGTGTTTGGGATGCCCCCTCCTCACATAAATAGGTTGGCTCCTTTGATAGTGGAAAGGTGATGCTGATTACAAAATCCAACCAGTTAGTAGACAGGTAGTCTTGAAATCTTTATGCTAGTGTTTGGGATGCCCCCAAGTGACGTTGATTACAAAATGAAACCAGTTAATAGACAGGTACTCTTCAAATATTTATGCTATTGTTTGGGATGCCCCCTCCTCACATACAGAGGTTGGCTCCTTTGATAGTGGAAAAGTGACGTTGATTACAAAATCCAACCAGTTAGTAGACCGGTACTCTTGAAATATTTATGCTAGTGTTTGGGATGCCCCC
Organism: Gastrophryne carolinensis; assembly: GCA_027917425.1. NCBI lineage: Eukaryota > Metazoa > Chordata > Amphibia > Anura > Microhylidae > Gastrophryne > Gastrophryne carolinensis. The sequence goes on along the minus strand of CM051236.1, from coordinate 305,930,176 downwards.
TCCTCACATATAGAGGTTGGCTCTTTTGATAGTGGAAAAGTGACGTGGATTACAAAATCCAACCAGTTAGTAGACAGGTACTCTTGAAATATTTATGCTAGTGTTTGGGATTCCCCCTCTTCACATACAGAGGTTGGCTCCTTTGATAGTGGAAAAGTGACGTTGATTACAAAATCCAACCAGTTAGTAGACCGGTACTCTTGAAATATTTATGCTAGTGTTTGAAATGCCCCCTCCTCACATAAATAGGTTGGCTCCTTTGATAGTGGAAAAGTGACGCTGATTACAAATTACAACCAGTTAGTAGACAGGTAGTCTTGAAATCTTTATGCTAGTGTTTTGGATGCCCCCTCCTCACATGCAGAGGTTGGCTCCATTGATAGTGGAAAAGTGACGTTGATTACAAAATGAAACCAGTTAATAGACAGGTACTCTTGAAATATTTATGCTATTGTTTGGGATGCCCCCTCCTCACATACAGAGGTTGGCTCCTTTGATAGTGGAAAAGTGACGTTGACTACAAAATCCAACCAGTTAGTAGACCGGTACTCTTGAAATATTTATACTAGTGTTTGAGATGCCCCCTCCTCACATACAGAGGTTGTCTACTTTAATAGTGGAAAAGTGACGTTGATTACAAAATCCAACCAGTTAAAAGACAGGTACTTTTGAAATATTTATGCTAGTGTTTGGGATGCCCCCTCTTCACATACAGAGGTTGGCTCCTTTGATAGTGTAAAAGTGACGTTGATTACAAAATCCAACCAGTTAGTAGACAGGTACTCTTGAAATATTTATGCTAGTGTTTGGGATGCCTCCTTTTCACATACAGAGGTTGGCTCCATTGATAGTGGAAAAGTGACGTTGATTACAAAATCCAAACAGTTAGTAGACCGGTACTCTTGAAATATTTATACTAGTGTTTGAAATGCCCCCTCCTCACATAAATAGGTTGGCTCCTTTGATAGTGGAAAAGTGACGCTGATTACAAAATCCAACCAGTTAGTAGACAGGCTCTCTTGAATTATTTATGCTAGTGTTTGGGATGCCCCCTCCTCGCATACAGAGGTTGTCTACTTTAATAGTGGAAAAGTGACGTTGATTACAAAATCCAACCAGTTAGTAGACAGGTACTCTTGAAATATTTATGCTAGTATTTGGGATGCCCCCTCTTCACATATAGAGGTTGGCTCCTTTGATAGTGGAAAAGTGACGTTGATTACAAAATCCAACCATTTAAAAGACAGGTACTTTTGAAATATTTATGCTAGTGTTTGGGATGCCCCCTCTTCACATACAGAGGTTGGCTCCTTTGATAGTGGAAAAGTGAGGTTGATTACAAAATCCAACCAGTTAGTAGACAGGTACTCTTGAAATATTTATGCTAGTGTTTGGGATGCCCCCTCTTCACATACAGAGGTTGGCTCCTTTGATAGAGGAAAAGTGACGTTGATTACAAAATGCAACCAGTTAATAGACAGGTACTCTTGAAATAATTATGCTAGTGTTTGGGATGCCCCCTCCTCTCATACAGAGGTTGGCTCCTTCGATAGTGAAAAAGTGACATTGATTACAAAATCCAACCAGTTAATAGACAGGTAGTCTTGAAATATTTATGCTAGTGTTTGGGATGCCCCCTCCTCACATAAATAGGTTAGCTCCTTTGATAGTGGAAAAGTGATGCTGATTACAAAATCCAACCAGTTAGTAGACAGGTAGTCTTGAAATCTTTATGCTAGTGTTTGGGATGCCCCCTCCTCACATACAGAGGTTGGCTCTTTTGATAGTGGAAAAGTGACGTTGATTACAAAATCCAACCAGTTAATAGACCGAAAGTCTTGAAATATTTATGCTATTGTTTGGGATGCCCCCTCCTCACATACAGAGGTTGGCTCCATTGATAGTGGAAAAGTGACGTTGATTACAAAATGAAAACAGTTAATAGACAGGTACTTTTGAAATATTCATGCTAATGTTTGGGATGCCCCCTCCTCACATAAATAGGTTGGCTCCTTTGATAGTGGAAAAGTGACGTTGATTACAAAATGAAACCAGTTAATACACAGGTACTCTTGAAATATTTATGCTATTGTTTGGGATGCCCCCTCCTCACATACAGAGGTTGGCTCTTTTGATAGTGGAAAAGTGACGTTGACTACAAAATCCAACCAGTTAGTAGACCGGTACTCTTGAAATATTTATACTAGTGTTTGAGATGCCCCCTCCTCACATACAGAGGTTGTCTACTTTAATAGTGGAAAAGTGACGTTGATTACAAAATCCAACCAGTTAGTAGACAGGTACTCTTGAAATATTTATGCTAGTGTTTGGGATGCCTCCTTTTCACATACAGAGGTTGGCTCCATTGATAGTGGAAAAGTGACGTTGATCACAAAATGAAACCAGTTAATAGACAGGTACTCTTGATATATTTATGCTATTGTTTGGGATGCCCCCTCCTCACATACAGAGGTTGGCTCCTTTGATAGTAAAAAAGTGACGCTGATTACAAAATCCAACCAGTTAGTAGACAGGTAGTCTTGAAATCTTTATGCTAGTGTTTGAGATGCCCCCTCCTCACATACAGAGGTTGGCTCCATTGATAGTGGAAAAGTGACGTTGATTACAAAATGAAACCAGTTAGTAGACCGGTACTCTTGAAATATTTATGCTAGTGTTTGGGATGCCCCCTCCTCACATACAGAGGTTGGCTCTTTTGATAGTGGAAAAGTGACGTTGATTACAAAATCCAAACAGTTAGTAGACCGGTACTCTTGAAATATTTATGCTAGTGTTTGAAATGCCCCCTCCTCACATAAATAGGTTGGCTCCTTTGATAGTGAAAAAGTGACGCTGATTACAAAATCCAACCAGTTAGTAGACAGGCACTCTTGAATTATTTATGCTAGTGTTTGGGATGCCCCCTCCTCGCATACAGAGGTTGTCTACTTTAATAGTGGAAAAGTGACGTTGATTACAAAATCCAACCAGTTAGTAGACAGGTACTCTTGAAATATTTATGCTAGTATTTGGGATGCCCCCTCTTCACATAAAGAGGTTGGCTCCTTTGATAGTGGAAAAGTGACGTTGATTACAAAATCCAACCATTTAAAAGACAGGTACTTTTGAAATATTTATGCTAGTGTTTGGGATGCCCCCTCTTCACATACAGAGGTTGGCTCCTTTGATAGTGGAAAAGTGAGGTTGATTACAAAATCCAACCAGTTAGTAGACAGGTACTCTTGAAATATTTATGCTAGTGTTTGGGATGCCCCCTCTTCACATACAGAGGTTGGCTCCTTTGATAGTGTAAAAGTGACGTTGATTACAAAATGCAACCAGTTAATAGACAGGTACTCTTGAAATAATTATGCTAGTGTTTGGGATGCCCCCTCCTCTCATACAGAGGTTGGCTCCTTCGATAGTGAAAAAGTGACATTGATTACAAAATCCAACCAGTTAATAGACAGGTAGTCTTGAAATATTTATGCTAGTGTTTGGGATGCCCCCTCCTCACATAAATAGGTTGGCTCCTTTGATAGTGGAAAAGTGATGCTGATTACAAAATCCAACCAGTTAGTAGACAGGTAGTCTTGAAATCTTTATGCTAGTGTTTGGGATGCCCCCTCCTCACATACAGAGGTTGGCTCTTTTGATAGTGGAAAAGTGACGTTGATTACAAAATCCAACCAGTTAATAGACCGAAAGTCTTGAAATATTTATGCTATTGTTTGGGATGCCCCCTCCTCACATACAGAGGTTGGCTCCATTGATAGTGGAAAAGTGACGTTGATTACAAAATGAAAACAGTTAATAGACAGGTACTTTTGAAATATTCATGCTGATGTTTGGGATGCCCCCTCCTCACATAAATAGGTTGGCTCCTTTGATAGTGGAAAAGTGACGTTGATTACAAAATGAAACCAGTTAATAGACAGGTACTCTTGAAATATTTATGCTATTGTTTGGGATGCCCCCTCCTCACATACAGAGGTTGGCTCTTTTGATAGTGGAAAAGTGACGTTGATTACAAAATCCAACCAGTTAGTAGACAGGTACTCTTGAAATATTTATGCTAGTGTTTGCGGTTCCCCCTCTTCACATACAGAAGTTGGCTCCTTTGATAGTGGAAAAGTGATGCTGATTACAAAATCCAACCAGTTAGTAGACAGGTAGTCTTGAAATCTTTATGCTAGTGTTTGGGATGCCCCCTCCTCACATACAGAGGTTGGCTCCATTGATAGTGGAAAAGTGACGTTGATTACAAAATGAAACCAGTTAATAGACAGGTACTCTTGAAATATTTATGCTATTGTTTGGGATGCCCCCTCCTCACATACAGAGGTTGGCTCCTTTGATAGTGGAAAAGTGACGTTGATTACAAAATCCAACCAGTTAATAGACAGGTAGTCTTGAAATATTTATGCTAGTGTTTGGGATACCCCTCCTCTCATACAGAGGTTGGCTCCTTTGATAGTGGAAAAGTGACGCTGATTACAAAATCCAACCAGTTAGTAGACAGGTAGTCTTGAAATCTTTATGCTAGTGTTTGGGATGCCCCCTCCTCACATACAGAGGTTGGCTCTTTTGATAGTGGAAAAGTGACGTTGATTACAAAATCCAACCAGTTAATAGACCGAAAGTCTTGAAATATTTATGCTATTGTTTGGGATGCCCCCTCCTCACATACAGAGGTTGGCTCCATTGATAGTGGAAAAGTGACGTTGATTACAAAATGAAAACAGTTAATAGACAGGTACTTTTGAAATATTTATGCTATTGTTTGGGATGCCCCCTCCTCACATACAGAGGTTGGCTCCTTTGATAGTGGAAAAGTGACGTTGATTACAAAATCCAACCAGTTAGTAGACCGGTACTCTTGAAATATTCATGCTAATGTTTGGGATGCCCCCTCCTCACATAAATAGGTTGGCTCCTTTGATAGTGGAAAAGTGACGTTGATTACAAAATGAAACCAGTTAATAGACAGGTACTCTTGAAATATTTATGCTATTGTTTGGGATGCCCCCTCCTCACATACAGAGCTTGGCTCTTTTGATAGTGGAAAAGTGACGTTGATTACAAAATCCAACCAGTTAGTAGACAGGTACTCTTGAAATATTTATGCTAGTGTTTGCGGTTCCCCCTCTTCGCATACAGAACTTGGCTCCTTTGATAGTGGAAAAGTGATGCTGATTACAAAATCCAACCAGTTAGTAGACAGGTAGTCTTGAAATCTTTATGCTAGTGTTTGGGATGCCCCCTCCTCACATACAGAGGTTGGCTCCATTGATAGTGGAAAAGTGACGTTGATTACAAAATGAAACCAGTTAATAGACAGGTACTCTTGAAATATTTATGCTATTGTTTGGGATGCCCCCTCCTCACATACAGAGGTTGGCTCCTTTGATAGTGGAAAAGTGACGTTGATTACAAAATCCAACCAGTTAGTAGACCGGTACTCTTGAAATATTTATGCTAGTGTTTGGGATGCCCCCTCCTCACATACAGAGGTTGGCTCTTTTGATAGTGGAAAAGTGACGTTGATTACAAAATCCAACCAGTTAATAGACCGAAAGTCTTGAAATATTTATGCTATTGTTTGGGATGCCCCCTCCTCACATACAGAGGTTGGCTCCATTGATAGTGGAAAAGTGACGTTGATTACAAAATGAAAACAGTTAATAGACAGGTACTTTTGAAATATTCATGCTGATGTTTGGGATGCCCCCTCCTCACATAAATAGGTTGGCTCCTTTGATAGTGGAAAAGTGACGTTGATTACAAAATGAAACCAGTTAATAGACAGGTACTCTTGAAATATTTATGCTATTGTTTGGGATGCCCCCTCCTCACATACAGAGGTTGGCTCTTTTGATTGTGGAAAAGTGACGTTGATTACAAAATGCAACCAGTTAATATATAGTCTTGAAATATTTATGCTAGTGTTTGGGATGCCCCCTCTTCACATACAGAGGTTGGCTCTTTTGATAGTGGAAAAGTGACGTTGATTACAAAATCCAACCAGTTAGTAGACAGGTACTCTTGAAATATTTATGCTAGTGTTTGCGGTTCCCCCTCTTCACATACAGAAGTTGGCTCCTTTGATAGTGGAAAAGTGATGCTGATTACAAAATCCAACCAGTTAGTAGACAGGTAGTCTTGAAATCTTTATGCTAGTGTTTGGGATGCCCCCTCCTCACATACAGAGGTTGGCTCCATTGATAGTGGAAAAGTGACGTTGATTACAAAATGAAACCAGTTAATAGACAGGTACTCTTGAAATATTTATGCTATTGTTTGGGATGCCCCCTCCTCACATACAGAGGTTGGCTCCTTTGATAGTGGAAAAGTGACGTTGATTACAAAATCCAACCAGTTAATAGACAGGTAGTCTTGAAATATTTATGCTAGTGTTTGGGATACCCCTCCTCTCATACAGAGGTTGGCTCCTTTGATAGTGGAAAAGTGACGCTGATTACAAAATCCAACCAGTTAGTAGACAGGTAGTCTTGAAATCTTTATGCTAGTGTTTGGGATGCCCCCTCCTCACATACAGAGGTTGGCTCTTTTGATAGTGGAAAAGTGACGTTGATTACAAAATCCAACCAGTTAATAGACCGAAAGTCTTGAAATATTTATGCTATTGTTTGGGATGCCCCCTCCTCACATACAGAGGTTGGCTCCATTGATAGTGGAAAAGTGACGTTGATTACAAAATGAAAACAGTTAATAGACAGGTACTTTTGAAATATTTATGCTATTGTTTGGGATGCCCCCTCCTCACATACAGAGGTTGGCTCCTTTGATAGTGGAAAAGTGACGTTGATTACAAAATCCAACCAGTTAGTAGACCGGTACTCTTGAAATATTCATGCTAATGTTTGGGATGCCCCCTCCTCACATAAATAGGTTGGCTCCTTTGATAGTGGAAAAGTGACGTTGATTACAAAATGAAACCAGTTAATAGACAGGTACTCTTGAAATATTTATGCTATTGTTTGGGATGCCCCCTCCTCACATACAGAGCTTGGCTCTTTTGATAGTGGAAAAGTGACGTTGATTACAAAATCCAACCAGTTAGTAGACAGGTACTCTTGAAATATTTATGCTAGTGTTTGCGGTTCCCCCTCTTCACATACAGAAGTTGGCTCCTTTGATAGTGGAAAAGTGATGCTGATTACAAAATCCAACCAGTTAGTAGACAGGTAGTCTTGAAATCTTTATGCTAGTGTTTGGGATGCCCCCTCCTCACATACAGAGGTTGGCTCCATTGATAGTGGAAAAGTGACGTTGATTACAAAATGAAACCAGTTAATAGACAGGTACTCTTGAAATATTTATGCTATTGTTTGGGATGCCCCCTCCTCACATACAGAGGTTGGCTCCTTTGATAGTGGAAAAGTGACGTTGATTACAAAATCCAACCAGTTAGTAGACCGGTACTCTTGAAATATTTATGCTAGTGTTTGGGATGCCCCCTCCTCACATACAGAGGTTGGCTCTTTTGATAGTGGAAAAGTGACGTTGATTACAAAATCCAACCAGTTAGTAGACAGGTACTCTTGAAATATTTATGCTAGTGTTTGGGGTTCCCCCTCTTCACATACAGAAGTTGGCGCCTTTGATAGTGGAAAAGTGACGGTGATTACAAAATGCAACCAGTTAATAGACAGGTACTCTTGAAATATTTATGCTATTGTTTGAGATGCCCCCTCCTCATATACAGAGGTTGGCTCCTTTGATAGTGGAAAAGTGACGTTGATTACAAAATACAACCAGTTAGTAGACCGGTACTCTTGAAATATTTATGCTAGTGTTTGGGATGCCCCCCCCTCACATACAGAGGTTGGCTCCTTTGATAGTGGAAAAGTGACGTTGATTACAAAATCCAACCAGTTAGTAGACCGGTACTCTTGAAATATTTATGCTAGTGTTTGGGATGCCCCCTCTTCACATACAGAGGTTGGCTCCTTTGATAGTGGAAAAGTGACGTTGATTACAAAATGCAACCAGTTAATAGCTAGTCTTGAAATATTTATGCTAGTATTTGGGATGCCCCCTCTTCACATACAGAGGTTGGCTCCTTTGATAGTGGAAAAGTGACGTTGATTACAAAATCCAACCAGTTAATTGACAGGTACTCTTGAAATCTTTATGCTAGTGTTTGGGAAGCCCCCTCTTCACATACAGAGGTTGGCGCCTTTGATAGTGGAAAAGTGACGTTGATTACAAAATCCAACCAGTTAGTAGACAGGTACTCTTGGAATATTTATGCTAGTGTTTGGGATGCCCCCTCTCCACAGAGGTTGGCTCCTTTGATAGTGGAAAAGTGACGTTGATTACAAAATGCAACCAGTTAATAGACAGGTACTCTTGAAATATTTATGCTAGTGTTTGGGATGCCCCCTCCTCTCATACAGAAGTTGGATCCTTTGATAGTGGAAAAGTGACGTTGATTACAAAATGCAACCAGTTAATAGACAGGTACTCTTGAAATATTTATGCTAGTGTTTGGGATGCCCCCTCTTCACATACAGAGGTTGGCTCCCTTGATAGTGGAAAAGTGACGTTGATTACAAAATCCAACCAGTTAGCAGACAGGTACTCTTGAAATATTTATGCTAGTATTTGGGATGCCCCCTCTCCACAGAGGTTGGCTCCTTTGATAGTGGAAAAGTGACGTTGATTACAAAATGCAACCAGTTAATATATAGTCTTGAAATATTTATGCTAGTATTTGGGATGCCCCCTCTTCACATACAGAGGTTGGCTCCTTTGATAGTGGAAAAGTGACGTTGATTACAAAATCCAACCAGTTAATAGACAGGTACTCTTGAAATATTTATGCTAGTGTTTGGGATGCCCCCTCTTCACATACAGAGGTTGGCTCCTTTGATAGTGGAAAAGTGACGTTGATTACAAAATCCAACCAGTTAGTAGACAGGTAGTCTTGAAATCTTTATGCTAGTGTTTGGGATGCCCCCTCCTCACATACAGAGGTTGACTCCATTGATAGTGGAAAAGTGACGTTGATTACAAAATGAAACCAGTTAATAGACAGGTACTCTTGAAATATTTATGCTATTGTTTGGGATGCCCCCTCCTCACATACAGAGGTTGGCTCCTTTGATAGTGGAAAAGTGACGTTGATTACAAAATCCAACCAGTTAATAGACAGGTAGTCTTGAAATATTTATGCGAGTGTTTGGGATGCCCCCCCCTCACATAAAAAGGTTGGCTCCTTTGATAGTGGAAAAGTGACGCTGATTACAAAATCCAACCAGTTAGTAGACAGGTAGTCTTGAAATCTTTATGCTAGTGTTTGGGATGCCCCCTCCTCACATACAGAGGTTGGCTCTTTTGATAGTGGAAAAGTGACGTTGATTACAAAATCCAACCAGTTAATAGACCGAAAGTCTTGAAATATTTATGCTATTGTTTGGGATGCCCCCTCCTCACATACAGAGGTTGGCTCCATTGATAGTGGAAAAGTGACGTTGATTACAAAATGAAAACAGTTAATAGACAGGTACTTTTGAAATATTTATGCTATTGTTTGGGATGCCCCCTCCTCACATACAGAGGTTGGCTCCTTTGATAGTGGAAAAGTGACGTTGATTACAAAATCCAACCAGTTAGTAGACCGGTACTCTTGAAATATTCATGCTAATGTTTGGGATGCCCCCTCCTCACATAAATAGGTTGGCTCCTTTGATAGTGGAAAAGTGACGTTGATTACAAAATGAAACCAGTTAATAGACAGGTACTCTTGAAATATTTATGCTATTGTTTGGGATGCCCCCTCCTCACATACAGAGCTTGGCTCTTTTGATAGTGGAAAAGTGACGTTGATTACAAAATCCAACCAGTTAGTAGACAGGTACTCTTGAAATATTTATGCTAGTGTTTGCGGTTCCCCCTCTTCACATACAGAAGTTGGCTCCTTTGATAGTGGAAAAGTGATGCTGATTACAAAATCCAACCAGTTAGTAGACAGGTAGTCTTGAAATCTTTATGCTAGTGTTTGGGATGCCCCCTCCTCACATACAGAGGTTGGCTCCATTGATAGTGGAAAAGTGACGTTGATTACAAAATGAAACCAGTTAATAGACAGGTACTCTTGAAATATTTATGCTATTGTTTGGGATGCCCCCTCCTCACATACAGAGGTTGGCTCCTTTGATAGTGGAAAAGTGACGTTGATTACAAAATCCAACCAGTTAATAGACAGGTAGTCTTGAAATATTTATGCTAGTGTTTGGGATGCCCCCTCCTCACATACAGAGGTTGGCTCCTTTGATAGTGGAAAAGTGACGTTGATTACAAAATCCAACCAGTTAGTAGACCTGTACTCTTGAAATATTTATGCTAGTGTTTGGGATGCCCCCTCTTCACAAACAGAGGTTGGCTCCTTTGATAGTGGAAAAGTGACGTTGATTACAAAATGCAACCAGTTAATAGCTAGTCTTTAAATATTTATGCTAGTATTTGGGATGCCCCCTCTTCACATACAGAGGTTGGCGCCTTTGATAGTGGAAAAGTGACGGTGATTACAAAATCCAACCAGTTAATAGACAGGTACTCTTGAAATATTTATGCTATTGTTTGAGATGCCCCCTCCTCACATACAGAGGTTGGCTCCTTTGATAGTGGAAAAGTGACGTTGATTACAAAATCCAACCAGTTAGTAGACCGGTACTCTTGAAATATTTATGCTAGTGTTTGGGATGCCCCCTCCTCACATACAGAGGTTAGCTCCTTTAATAGTGGAAAAGTGACGTTGATTACAAAATCCAACCAGTAAGTAGACAGGTACTCTTGAAATATTTATGCTAGTGTTTGGGATGCCCCCTCTCCACAGAGATTGGCTCCTTTGATAGTGGAAAAGTGACGTTGATTACAAAATGCAACCAGTTAATAGCTAGTCTTGAAATATTTATGCTAGTATTTGGGATGCCCCCTCTTCACATACAGAGGTTGGCTCCTTTGATAGTGGAAAAGTGACGTTGATTACAAAATCCAACCAGTTAATTGACAGGTACTCTTGAAATCTTTATGCTAGTGTTTGGGAAGCCCCCTCTTCACATACAGAGGTTGGCGCCTTTGATAGTGGAAAAGTGACGTGGGGAGTCAGGGCTGGCTGTGAGCTCCTCCCGGTCTTGTGGCCCTCTGTTCTGAGGTTGCGGCATGTCTGCCCCCTGCTGCTCAGAAACTTCCCCCCCCACCCTGGCTGGGGAGCCTGTGTATGCAGTGGGTTTATAGTTTTACTGGTGCCCATCTCCATGCTCTGTACGGCAGGCCCACCGGGTGAGCCGCCGGTTGCTCCAGTTGGCCAGTCCGGTGCGCAGTGTACCAGCGCCTGCACTACGAGCGGGTGCTCCCGCTCCTCCGGCGTCTCTAGGGGTCTGCAGGGCTCCCGAGGGGCGCCTCCTCCTCCCCTTCTGCATGAGCGCACTTCGCCGCCGCCGGCCCGGGTGAAGGAGGACTCACCTCGCGCCGCTCTCCTGCCTCCTGACCTGCGGCCGCGCGCGGCCATCTTGGATCCTGCCGTCGGCTCCTCTGCCCTCTCCCTGCGGGCAAAATAGTAGGTGATGGCCCGGTGCTGACTCCTCCGGGCTGCTCCTCTATGCTTCCCACATCTGGGCATCCATTTTCCTGCTGGCGTACGCCTCTCAGGCCCCTGCTGGTGAAGGTAAGGGTAAGCTCCCTTCAAACGCTCCTCACACTGCCATGTCAAGCCACGCCCCCCCCAACTATGGGTTTTAATGAGCTATGCTAAGTTGTTGCACTTCTAGGAACATCAAACCACCCTCCCCTTGCAATGGTTGCTAGTTTGTAACAAGCAGTAATTAGAGATATATTAAATAACACCTAAAACAACCTATTAAAGTATGTAGAGGAAACAGCAGCCAAAACTTAATATTCTAATTGGCGGGATGTCTCAAGCAGTAAGAAGTAGTGTAGGAATAAGGTTTTGGCCAGAAGGATATGCCATTTAACATTGCTGCCTTCATGAATTAAACAAGAATCATTACATTACAGGAGACCCATATTCTTTCACTTGGCCCCTGAATACCCCCTTCTGCTGCCTCTGGGTCCACTATACTCAACACTTCTCCTGTTGGTCTCTGTGCACTTGAGTATTCAGCTGGAGGAGTTGCTGGCCCCCAGAGTGTGCTGCAGCTTCTAGACCCACTATGCATAGAGGTTATGCAGCAGGAGTTAGACAACAAAGCTACATTAAGAAGGAACAAAGCCCAAGAAGTTCATTAACTTGGATATCATGATTTGGTGATGACATGGAATCGCCCATAAACTCACCTTCTCCTCGCTTAGCTAATCAGCTACACTCGTCCTATTCAGATATGAGCTTAGTGCAGCAAAGGAAATCTAAATGGAGTGAGCATCAATGGTGGCATCCCTGCCTCTAGATGTGGGAATGGTCATGATAGCCATTCAGAAGTGCCCGGCACGGGTGTATGTCTAGCTAGAGGAAACCTGGGTTTGCGGAAAAAAAATCTGGGTTCAGGGGATATGGGGGGTTTCACACTGCAGGGCATCCCAAACCAGGATACCCCATTAGGACACCACCATCACAAGAGTCTTATAGACTTTATGGTGTGATTGTTCCTCTTTCAAAAGGAACAAAACCCTCTTTGGTCCCCTAAATTATGACAATTGCTTATCCATGTGTAAAATAATATACTTACCTCGCCATGAATGCTAGCATGGACTTCATTGGCTTCTCAAGCTTCCCTCTGACTGAGGCAAGCAACTGCACCAGGCATTTTTATTATTATTTATTTATATAGTGCTATCTTCTTCCGTAGCACTTCACAAAGCATTACAGACAGGTTGCAGACTAAATGCAACAGATTACAAAGCAGATACTATTAAAGTAGGACACAATAGGAGGGAGAGCATTGCCCTTTCAAACTTACAGTCTAAAGGAAATGGAAAAGACTCAGGGGGTGCGTCACTATTAATAGGTATTGAGTTTCGTGTCATGTGCCTAGGGGAACTGCTTAAGCCACGTTATATGCTTTGAGTGCTGGGGAGTGTCGGATTGAATGGGCTAGGGCATACCAGAGAAGAGGAGAGGCACGTGAGAAGTGCTGGACACGGGAGTGCGAGGAGGTGACCAGGGTTGAGGACAGAAGGTCAGAGGCAGAGCGAAGGCTGCATCTTGGTTGATACTGTTGAATGTTAAATATAAGGAAGAGCCTGACTGGAGAGAGCTTTGTAGGTAAAAATTAGAATTTTATACTAAATTCTGTGAAACTGACAGCCAGTGAAGGGACTGACAGAGGGGAGCAGAGTTGGATAAAAGAGGAGGCATTCGTGGGGATGATCTTCCACTGTACTGGAAGGAAGGATTTGCTGACCTGAAGAAGCTGAGGACTCCACCAGGTTAGGGACTGCCTTGTTGAATGTGTCATGCAAAAGGGGTGATCCAAAGTCTGTGGGTCTTGATACCAGATCGAGAACAATTCCATCTGCAGGGGTCTTGTGTGCAAAAGGTACTGCCTCGAAGCAAGATACCATCAGGCCCAACAGACACATTCCTTGACGAATCGTCAGGTGAGTGCAAGACAATAGCCCCTGTACCCCGGCTTGAAGTAAAAGTCTCTTTTGTCCTGGAAGAAACACTTTTGCTTGAGATGTGTCTAATGACATTCCCAGAAAATAAATAACTCTTGAAGGAATGGAATGATATTCGAATTCTTTTAACGCCAATAAGACAGTCTGTGTATCATTCTGGGCCTCCTGAAATGATGGGACCCAGATCGTCTAAGTAAGGGATTATACGTATCCCCTGACTTCTCAGAAAAGCCATGAGACCTGCCAACACTTTGGTAAACACTCTTGGTGCTGACGACAGGCCGAAGGGCAGAGTCACAAACTGAAGGTGTAAGCCATCTACTGCAAACTGCACATACTTCTGATGACACGGAAAAATCAGAATGTGTAGGTACTGTGGTAAGGTGCAAGGGGCCGTCATTGACGGAAGGTATGTGGCACCAAAGTACCTGGCCTTGGTGCAGTAAAACCGTGTGTTTTGTTTCCCAGCATCAGCTGCTAATGGTAGTCTGGTGCTGAAGTTAGTATAGCTGAAAGGCTAACCCGGGACAGTGTTGTTTGATCTTCCAGACGACCAAGCCGCTGACTACCCGACTCTGAAGGGTGAGATACTGGCCAGACTGGGGGTGAATGTGTGGGTTCGGGCTCAGCGGGTGCATCAGAGGAGCTATCAGTCGGCAGAGCCCGCCAGACCCCAGTACTATAAACTGCTGCACCTACTGCAAAAATGGCTGCAGCCAGACTTATTAAGCCCCACTGCCATGTTGGACCGCATGCTGGCGGACATGTTCTGGAGGGCTTTACCGCACCCTCTCCAGCACTAGGTTGGCCAGGTATCCCCCGGCAACGTTCTAGAGATGGTGGACCTAGTGGAGCGATATGAGGCCACCAGGAACTTGCAAAGGGGCTCCACGTGGAGGGATTTGGGGAAACCCTGGAGGTCCCCGCCCCAGCCTCGGCGAGTGGCGTCCCCTAAACCCCCTCAGGACCTACCCCCCAAAGTCCCTGCCCCGGTGTTGTGTTGGGGGTGTAAGGAGCCGGGACATATCAGAGCCAATTGTCCCCACCAGGGGGAGCCCATGGACGTGAACTTTGGTTACCGCCCTTCAATGTATGCCAGGAGGCTGTGTGCTGCCGGTGTCCCTGAGCTTGTGGGGCAAAGTCACCTCTGTCAGGTGAAAGTGGGAGATACCCTGGCTGTGGCCCTTTTGGACTCGCGGAGTATGGTTACCCTGGTAAGACCCGCCATGGAACTGCCCGATGAGTACACGGGCGGAAAACCGGGGTCTTGTGCATTCACGGGGACTTGAGAGACTATGCCACAGCACAAGTGACTCTAAGCACCGTCTCCGGTAGCTGGAACCACAAAGTCGCCGCCGCCGCCGCTAAACTCCCGTATGAACTTATTATTGCGAGAGACTTTCCGGGGTTCACTATGGACCAAGTTGGGAGTTCCAGAAACCCGCGAGGCGGGTGTGTCCCCAATAGACTGGCCCTACTCAGGGGTGACCCCGGAACCCTGGGAACCGGAGTGAGGAGGGACAACAGTAGGGGTGACCACCTCTACGGTGGAAGAGGGGGAGTCAACCCCACTGAGTGTTATGGTTGGAGATGTGGAAGAGTTGGCAACAGGTCCAGAGTTGGAAGATCTCCATGTCTCCACAGTTAATTTTGGTACAGCACAACACCAGGACCCGACTCTATCTCGGGCCTGGGAGAATGTTCTTGAGGTGGAAGGTGAACCACAACAGCTGGGGGCGGAGTTACAGTTTCCTCGCTTTGTGGTTCACCAGGATATGCTGTACCGAGTAAAATACCATTTTGTGAGTACTCACCTGTAAAATGGATATTGTCAGTGTGTCACACACCCCGCTTCCCCTTTAATTCTGATGATAGGGTTATCCTCCAGCAGGAGGCGACGTTGCAGAGAGAAGTCTTGAAAAATGAGCCCCTTCCGGCCTATATATACCTGGGACCTCCCACTTAACACCCAGTGAATTCAAACAGCAGTAAGACAAGGTACCAGGAAATCCAACGGTAACCTCAAAATAAAATAAAGGAAAGCTTCACCATATAGAGGATCCAGGATACCAAAAAAGGGCGGGTGAAGCGGGGTGTGTGACACACTGACAATATCCATTTTACAGGTGAGTACTCACAAAATGGTATTATTCTCAGTGTGTCACACACCCCGCTTCCCCTTTAATTCTGACGATAGGGACATCCAAAACCAGTGTCCACAAGGGGTGGGTATCCGACATCAAAATGAAGCATAACTTAAACGACTGCAGTCTGCAGAACCTTGCGGCCAAACACAGCATCCGCTGAGGCCCGCACATCAACCTTGTAAAACTTAGAAAAAGTATGAACAGAAGACCAAGTAGCAGCCTTACAAACTTGTTCAACAGAAGCTTGGTGCTGAAAAGCCCAAGACGCTCCAACAGCACGAGATGACGAATCCATTTGCTAATGGAAGACTTAGCCAGAGCCAAACCCTTCCTAGGCCCACAGGGCACAACAAAAAAGGCATCAGTCCTACGAAAAGGAGAAGTAGTAAGCAAATAGTACTTAACACAGCGTACCACATCCAAACAATGCAAAACCCTCTCCTTGTCATTCTTAGGCAACACAAGGAGGGAAGAACAATATCCTGATTCAAATGAAAAGCAGAAACAACCTTAGGAAGAAAGTCCGGTTTGAAACGAAAAACCACCTTGTCCTGATGCCTCTCAAAGTAGGGCACCTGAATCGACAAGGCCGCCAACTCCGAGACACGCCGAACCGAAGTGATAGCCACCAAGAAGGCAATCTTCTGAGTCAAGGTAGAAAGAGCAATATCCTGCAAGGGCTCAAAGGGAGGAGCCTGAAGAGCAGAAATAACCAAATTCAAGTCCCAAACCGGGAGCAATGGCTTCCTGGGAGGCCGCACATGCGTAACCCCCTGGAAAAAGGTTTTGACTAACGGATGAAGCGCAAAAGTCTTCTGAAAAAAGATAGACAAGGCAGAAACCTTCCCTTTTAAAGTACTCAGCTGGAGACCAGAGTCCAGCCCTGATTGCAGAAAATCCAAAATCCTGGAAACCGAAAAGACCCTACAAGGCAAAGATCTAACCTCAAACCAAGCGATATAGGCTCTCCAAGTCCTATAGTAGATGGTAGACGAAGACCTCTTCCGGGCACAGATCAGAGTCTTAACAACCGAGTCAGAAAGACCCTCCTCCTTCAAGATGAAGGTTTCAGCAGCCAATCCATCAAACCCAGCGTTGGTAAATTGGCCGACCCTGAGTGAGCAGATCGGGCCGAAGAGGCAGAACGACCTGATCCACTGCCAGCCGAACGAGGTCTGCGAACCATACTCGTCTTGGCCATCTTGGAGCCACGAGAATGGAGGACACCCTTTCCAGAGCCAGCTTCCGTGCCACCTTGCCTAGCATGGGTATCGGAGGAAAAAGGTACAGAAACCCCAGTTCCCCCCAGCTCAGAGACATGGCGTCCACCGCCAGAGCCAGAGGATCCTGAGAAAGCGACACGAAGGTTGGAAGCCTGCAATTGTGACGAGAGGCAAACAGGTCCACCTCCGGTGTCCCCCACCGGAGACACAGAGACTGAAAAACTTGGGGACTTGTTTTCCACACCCGGAATGTAAACTCCCGAGAGACAGGGAACATGGGCCTCCGCCCAGGTCAGGATCAGGGACACCTCTCTGAGGGCACCCAGACTGCGAGTCCCTCCCTGATGATTGATGTAAGCAACCGCTGTCCGATTGTCCGAGCGAACCTGAACCGGAAGGCCCAGAACATGCTGAGTCAAATGAAAAAGAACCAGACGGATGGCTCTCAGTTCCAGAACATTGATGGGCAAGTGGGCCTCTTGAGGCTCCCACTGCCCCCGAAACTGAAGATCCTTCCAGAATCTCCCCCCATCCCGAAAGACTGGCGTCCGTGGTGATGATTTCCCAAAGAGGAGTCAGAAAAGACCTGCCCCTCAAGAGATTGGTCGAGACCAACCACCATTGAAGGGACTGCCGGACCCGGGAGGACAACTGGAAGGACCGATCCAACAACCGTGGTCGCCGGTCCCAAGACGCCAACAGATGAAGCTGAAGCGTCCTTGTGTGAAATTGAGCAAAAGGAACTGCCTCGAAAGAGGCAACCATCAACCCTACCACTCTCATCCCCAGGCGGATGGACGGTCGAGGATTGGAAAGAAGGAACCGAGCCAATTCCTGAATCAGAAAAATCTTGGATTGGGGCAGAAACACCCTGTGTTGACAAGAATCCAACCGCATTCCCAGAAAGGACACCACCCTGGCCGGGGCGAGGGAAGACTTGGGATAGTTGATCACCCAACCGAAGCTTTCCAGCGTGGAGACCACCGTCCTGGTGTCCGTCTCCGATTGATTGAGAGAAGGAGCCATGATGAGAAGATCGTCCAGATAAGGTACAATGCGAATGCCTTGAGTTCTGAGAATGGCCATCACCCCTGCCAGCACCTTAGTGAACACTCTTGGAGCCGAGGTAAGGCCAAACGGAAGTGCCACGAATTGAAAATGCCGATCCTTCATCACGAACCGAAGAAAACGTTGATGAGCCTGGCAGGTGGGAACATGAAGGTAAGCATCCTTGATGTCTATGGACGTCATGAAGTCCCCCTGCCGAAGAGAACTGATGGCCGACCGCAGAGTTTCCATGCGAAACTTCCGTGTACGGATGAACCTGTTGAGGAACTTCAGATCCAGAACGGGGCGAACCAACCCGTCTTTCTTGGGGACTGTGAAAAGATTGGAGTAATACCCGAGGCCCACTTCCAAGTGCGGCACCAGCCGGATGACCGTCATTTCCAGAAGATTCTTCACCGACGCCAGGAGCCCCTGCGCGGCCAAAGGATCGGTGGGCACCCGAGACCGGAAAAACCGTGAAGGAGGGCGAGACTCGAACTCCAGCTTGTAACCGGACGACACCACCTCCCGGATCCATCTGTCCGGAACCTCCTGGTCCCAAACCTGGGAGAAGTGTCGCAATCGTCCCCCCACTCGTACGGGTGAGGGCACCCCCTCATTGCTGAGCGGGCTTGCCAGCAGGCTTGGGCTTGGCGCCCCAGGACTGACCGGGACGGCCACGGCACCTCCCCCGGGACCAACCTGCACCCCTGGTAGTGGGAAAGGAGGCCCCTCTGCCCACTCTGGCTCCCCGAAAGGAGGGACTAAAAGAAGCCGCTCCCCGAAAGGAACGACGCGGCCTCTTGCGTTGAGGCAACTTACCACCCTTGGTAACCGAATCCAATTTATCGCCAAACAGGCGCAAACCCACAAAAGGAAGAGCTGTAAGCGACTTCTTAGAGCTAAAGTCCGCCGTCCACTGACGTAGCCACACCGACCGACGAATAGCAACCAACAGGGCCGTGGTCCTGCTACACATCGCAAGTGCATCGTCCTGGGCGGTCATGACAAAGGAAATAAACGACTCACACTGCTTGAGAGAAAAGAACTCATCACAAGTGGGATCAAGATCTGCATACAAATCTCTAACAATGGACCTGACAGCCATAAAAAGAAGTGCCGAAGCACAAATCGCCCTAGTGCCGATCCAGCACTGATAAAATCATGGCGAGCCAATTGATCAAACCGACGATCCTCACCATCCTTAATGGTAGTAGTGTCAGGGGAGTGCAACACAGCCGTGTTAGACAGCCCCAACACGGGAGCATTGACGTCGGGGGGAACCGACCAAAGCTTCACCAAATCCTCCGGAAAGGGATAACGCTTATCCAAACTAGGAGGAACTCCAACAAGGCGCGTAGGTTGTTCCCATTCCTTAAGGACAACCCTAACAAAGTGTTGTTGTCTGGCAAACATTTGAGCCAAAATGGAAGGAGTGTCAAGGAACACCCCCGCAGCCTGATCGCCAGCGGTACCAAACAATTGCTGGTCTACAGGCTCGTCCGACTCCTCTAGGAGCTCCCCCTCCTCAGCCAGGGGACCATCGGATCAATCCAACACTTCCAACACCTCATCCTCCAGAACAGGTGACGCCGGAGAGAGGTGCTTCCGCTTAGCCGTAGCCTTCTGAGCTACCGCGGCGGAAACCATTTTCTCGAGGCTGGCCAATCGTGCACACACCTCGGATTGCGAATCCCCACCTTTGACAACGTCACACAGGGTCCGGAATAGGTGGGGGGGTGTAGGAGATGACGGAGGTTGCGAGGAGCCAGAAGCCGGAGTGCCGGACTGGCACGCAATATTCCGCTGTGCACATGGAATACATATTATGACATCATCACCTGGGAGCGGAGCCCCACAACCCCCACACAGCCTGGATAGCCCCGAAGAGCCGTTTCCGGTAATGTCGGAAGCCTCCATATGTTGAAATTATGGTCTTCGCAATAACCCAGGGTTTTACGCATTAAGCAACCCGGGATGCCCCTTTTATAATTAAAGTCCCGGGAGAGGGAGGTTTTTTTTTTTTTTTTTTTTAAACAATAAGACTAGCCAGGTATATTAGACCGGGAGACCCACCGCAGCACGGGAATCCCCGGACCTGTAAGAAAGAGACCACAATCAGCCTCCAGAAAGTACAAAAAGGTATGCAGCAAGCGTAAAACCCAAGGTATAATGGCAATCACCTAAAAATATATGTGCATATATATATATAAATATACAAAACACTATGCAGCCCTCTATACCCCCAATGGGCTCAAGAGTGCACCAGCACAGTAATAAAACAGTGCAGCCAATGAAATTAATTCCAAATTGGCCATATCACCTAGGATAAATTACCTAATATGCGCAGCACAGAAAATAAAGAAAACTTGCCAGGCAGCTCAGCAAACCTCAGACCGCAGGCGGACCCGCCCACACATCAACCTTCTACCGGAGCGAGGAGACGAAGGGCTGGTCGGCAAAGCGCGCAAAGCGCTCCAGCCCGCCCCCTGCTGACGCCAGCACGGCGCAGGCCGTAAAGGAACGTGGCCCCGCCCCCTAGAGACGAGCAAACAGGCACCCCGCCCGCTCGCGCAGCACAGCTCGGGCCACGAGGGAACACGGCCCCGTCCCCTAGAGACGAGCACCGCGGCCGCACGTACAAGCGAGGCGGGTGCCAGAAACAGGCACCCCGCCCGCCCGCGCAGCACCGCAATGCAAAAAAACACACAGAGCCCCCGCAGCCCGGGGACATATTCCCAGACCGCAGCGCCGACCTAAAAAGCTGCCAACAAACAATACACACATCTGGCCAGAATAAACATCATTATTAAAGACACCCCACAAATGCCACCCCCCCACGCTAAGGGAGAAGGGACCGAGCGGGAGAAGGTAGACTAAAAAGGGGGACCGGGACGGAGCATCCTAAATCCGGATCACCAGCCGGATAACCGCGTTGCCCCACGCGTGGGGACGAGCGGAGGAGATAAGCTCCTAGGCACCATGAGGTGCTGTCTACCATTGCCCAGCCAGCAGCCTAGGCTGGGAGGCTTCCAATATCAACTAAGTGAACAAAACAAGTAGCTGGGCAGAAATAGACCATGGGGGGATGCCGGGGTTTGACCCCGGCTACCTGCAAGCAG
The DNA here is from genome assembly GCA_027917425.1 of Gastrophryne carolinensis. Classification (NCBI taxonomy): domain Eukaryota; kingdom Metazoa; phylum Chordata; class Amphibia; order Anura; family Microhylidae; genus Gastrophryne; species Gastrophryne carolinensis. The sequence goes on along the minus strand of CM051236.1, from coordinate 305,909,032 downwards.
GAGACTTCTTTCTTCTGTCTTGTCGCATCTTGCAGAGAGAAAACACTGGGTGTTAAGTGGGAGGTCCCAGGTATATATAGGCCGGGAGGGGCTCGTTTTTCACGACTTCTCTCTGCAACTTCGCCTCCTGCTGGAGGATAACCCTATCGTCAGAATTAAAGGGGAAGCGGGGTGTGTGACACACTGAGAATACAAGGTACGTGAAGAGGTGGTGGAACAATTGGTGGTACCCAATCCCTATCGGAAGCTGGTGTTGGATTTGGCCCACCAACATGTTCTGGGGGGCACCTAGGCCAGCAGAAAACTCTGGACCGAATTTTACAACATTTATACTGGCCCAGTGTGTACAAGGAGGTCGAGAGATATAGTGAGTCTTGCCCAACATGTCAGATGACCAGCCCCCAGTCTCATTACCGTGGTCCCCTAGTTCCTCTCCCAGTTATTGAGGTACCCTTTGAGCGGATTGCCATGGATCTGGTGGGTCCAGTGCCAAAATCCGCTAGAGGGCACCAACATATTCTGGTGGTCTGGGCCTATGCCACGCGGTACCCCAAGGCCATACCCCTGTGACACACCTCAGCCAAGCTCATTGCTAAGGAGCTTATGGAAATGTTTTCCCGAGTAGGCCTGCCTAAAGAGGTCCTGACCGATCAAGGTACCCCGTTTATGTCTAAAGTAATGAAACAGCTCTGTAAATTGTTGCAGGTGAAACAATTGCGGACATCCGTTTACCACCCGCAAACAGACGGCCTGGTAGAAAGGTTTAACCAAACTTTAAAACCATGTTAAAACGGGTGGTCGCCAAGGATGGGAAGAATTGGGACTTGCTGCTGCCCTACCTGATGTTCGCAGTGCGAGAGGTGCCCCAGTCCTCTACGGGGTTCTCGCTCCTTCGAACTCTTATACGGTCAGCATCCACGGGGCCTGTTGGATATAGCCAAGGAGGCTTGGGAACAGCAACCCACACCCCACAAAAGTGTGATAGAGTATGTTTCTCACCTACAGGAACGGATAGAGACCGTGTTGCCGCTGGTGAGGGAACATATGGAGGCAGCGCAGCGGGCCCAAAGCAGGATTTATAACCGGCACGCCAGGGTATGGAACTTTAACCCAGGTGACAGGGTTGTGGTTATGGTACCCACAGTGGACAGTAAATTTCTGGCTAGGTGGCAGGGTCCCTAGGAGGTGATTGGGAAAGTTGGGGAAGTGACTTACAAGGTACATCACCCCAGGCGGAGAAAGCCAGAGCAGGTGTACCATGTAAACCTGCTGAAGCTGTGGAAAGACAGGGAGACCCCTGTGGGTGACAGTCCCCGACCAGGTATGTTAGGGGTGGAGCTTCCCGTCCCTCCCTCTGCTGTTAGAGAAGTGGTAGTTGAGGTGAAAGCTGGCGACAACCTCTCCTCTAAACAGACCCAGGAAGCCAGGGAGTTTGTCAGCAGAAACACGGATGTGTTTTCAGATCTCCCTGGGCGCACTTCTGTCATCCAATCAAAGAGCGAGTGGGCCAGCCCAATAGTCTTGATTCCCAAGCCCGATGGTACGTTGCGGTTTTGTAACGATTTCCGCAAACTTAACGAAATTTCTACGTTTGATGCCTACCCTATGCCCCGAGTAGACGAGCTTTTTGAGAAGCTAGGCCAAGCCAGGTATTTTTCTGTTTTGGACCTCACAAAAGGGTACTGGCAGGTACCCTTGACTGAGGCTGCCAAGGAGAAAACAGCCTTTATCACACCAGAGGGACTGTTTCAGTACAAGGTATTACCCTTTGGTTTACATGGCACTCCCGCTACGTTCCAAAGGTTAATAGATATTGCTTCGGCCTATCTGGACTATATAATTATCCATAGTACGGATTGGGAAAGTCACCTGCCCAAAGTCCAGGCCGTAGTGGATTCCCTCAGGAAGGCTGGTTTGACGGCAAACCCGAAAAATGTGCCTTAGGCTTAGAAGAGACGAAATACCTGGGCTATGTGATTGGGCGAGGAGTGGTCAAGCCCCAGGTTAACAAAATAGAAGCCATCTGTAGCTGGCCACGTCCTAACACTACCCGCCAAGTGAAGTCATTTCTGGGGTTGGTGGAGTATTACATGAGGTTCATTCCCAATTTTGCCACCATAGCGGCACCATTGACAGACCTGTTAAAGGGACGTAAGTCTGTCATGGTGAAATGGAATGAACAGGCCGAAAAAGCGTTCTCCACTTTGAAGTCTGCCCTGTGTGGGCCTTCGGTGTTGGTGACACCCGATTTTAAGAGGGAGTTTATAGTACAGGCCGATGCCTCCGAGGTAGGTCTCGGTGCTGTACTGTCTCAGGAAGTCAACGGGGAAGAACACCCCGTTGTCTACATGAGTCGCAAATTGACACCTGCGGAGACCCGGTATAGTATCGTGGAGAGAGAGTGTTTGGCCATTAAGTGGGCCCTTGAGTCTCTTCGCTACTACTTGCTGGGGAGAAGTTTCCATCTGATTACGGACCATTCTCCCCTCGTGGATGTGCCAGGCTAAGGACAGGAATGCCAGGGTCACCCGGTGGTTCCTGTTCTCCGTAGAGCACAGAGCGGGACAGTTGTTGGGTAATGCGGATGCCCTGTCCCGGGCACATTGTTTGTCGTGTGTCCACCCCCTCAGGGTTGAACAAAGGGGGAGGGTATGTGGTAAGGTGCAAGGGGCCGTCATTGACGGAAGGTATGTGGCACCAAGGTACCTGGCCTTGGTGCAGTAAAACCGTGTGTTTTGTTTCCCAGCATCAGCTGCTAATGGCAGTCTGGTGCTGAAGCTCGTATAGCTGAAAGGCTAACCCAGGACGGTTTTACTGGGATGGAGTAGAGCAGGGTGGGACTCCATCTCACTACCCAGGTCCAGGTTTTACAGGCCGCATAAATAGCCTGGGGAATCAGCTGTGCACTGTCTGTGACTGGAGCTCACTTGTGGAGTGAGACTCTGTGAGCCTGGCTGAAAACTCCTATGCAGGCGGTTTCATTCGGTTGCAAAGCAGCAACTTTGCCCAAGGACTAAAAACACTGTTTGCCTGTCTGATTGACTTATGCTGCATTTTCCTGAAAAGGTGATGTAACCCGAAAGTATATATGCTTTTATGGATTTTGGTGTGAATAAACACGGACTTTAAGTTTAACTTCTCGCCTCTATACTGCAAACATCCTGCTGTCTACCAGAGCTAATCATCACAGTACGTATCCTTTATATCCACTGTGGTCATAAAATCTCCCGGCTGGAGTGACATCACTGGTGATTTTAGCAATTCCATGTGAAATTTTTTCAGAAGGAAGAACTTGTTGAGGCCCTAGAGATCTAATATCGGGTGTACAGATTTGTCCTTCTTCGGAATTATGAACAAATTGGAGTAAAACCCCTGACCTCTCTCTAATGGAGGAAGAGGACAGACCACTTTAATCTCTAAAAGACAAGATACTGTGGATCTTGTTGCTTCTGCTTTCTGCGGATTTCAGGATACCCCTGACCAAAAGAATATCAGAGGAGGTCTGGCTCCTAATTCGATCTTGTAACCTGAGGATACAACTTCTTGTATCCAAAGATCTGTTACATGGAGCCTCCAAATATGAGCAAAATGCAGAAGCCGTCACCCCACCTGCAAGGGCCTGATAGGGCTTTGAAGGGGGGTTTGCTTTGTTCCATCTCTTGCCTTATTTTGGGACTTATTCCAAAATTCTCTTTGGTATCCTGAAGAGGCGGAACCTCAACCCCACGAAAAGGCTGAGGATTAGAGGCCCTGCAGAAAACAATATTAGATTTCGGCTTCTGTGCAAGATTAGTAGACTTACCACCAGTAGCCTCCTTTACCATGTCATCCAAGCAATCCCCAAATAAGCGCTCCCCCTTTAAGGGGAGTCCCGTCAGAATTCTTCTTAGAGGCTGTGTCAGCTGACTATTGCTTTAGCCATAAAGCACTCCTTAAAGCCACCACCAGAACTAAGCCTCTGGCACGTAACCTGACCGAATCATCCATAGCCGAGATCACATACTTGTTGATATCCAAACTGGTTTTGATCAACTGGGAGCATGACTTCCATGAACGACTAGAATGAGTCTTAACAACCTCCTGCTCACTAAACATGCTATGGATGTAGCACAGGCCGGCCGGGCGCAAGGTCGACCCCATAATAGAATAAGCATGATGTGCTACCTAATCTATACACTTATCCGCTGGATCCTTTGGAAAAGCACTATCAGAGGATGGCATAACAGAAGTCTTAAAAAGACCTGAAACCAGAGCGTCCACTACAGGGGGATCATAATTCAATGTCATCTGGAGGAAAAGGATACATAGAATATAGTACTTTAGGAATGGGCAGGAGACTATCTGGCTTTTACCAACCTTTTTAATCAGATTACAATAATACCATTTTGTGAGTACTCACCTGAAAAATGGATATTGTTGGTGTGCCACACACCCCACTTCACTTCTTAAATATTCATCACTTCATGGGGTTAATCCACCGCAGGTGACGTAGTGCAGAGAGGAAGTCTTGTAACGAGCCCCCTTCCGGCCTATATATACCTGGTACCTCCCTTCAATCACCAGTATATTCAAAAAGCAGTAAAACAAGGTACCAGTATCCTCCAAAATTAATTTTGATATAAATAAAAAAGGGCTTCACCATATAAATGCTTCGGTAATACCGAAAAGGGCGGGTGTGAAGCGGGGTGTGTGGCACACCAACAATATCCATTTTTCAGGTGAGTACTCACAAAATGGTATTATTCTTGGTGTGCCACACACCCCGCTTCACTTCTTAAATATTCATCACTTCATGGGACATCCAAAAGCAGTGTCCACAAGGGAAGGGCATCTCAAGGCCAGGTGAAGCATAACTTAAATGACTGCAGTCTGCAGAACTTTGCGGCCAAAAACAGCATCCGCTGAGGCCCGCACATCAACTTTGTAAAACTTAGAAAAAGTGTGAACAGAAGACCAGGTGGCGGCCTTACAAACCTGTTCAACAGAAGCTTGGTGCTGAAAAGCCCAAGACGCCCCAACAGCGCGAGTGGAATGAGCAGTAATACGAAAAGGGGGAACTCTTCCCTTAGCAGAATAGGCCGCAGTAACGGCCTGACGTATCCACTTGCTAATGGCAGATTTGGCTGGTGCCAAACCCTTCTTAGGCCCATGGGGCACAACAAAAAAGGAATCCGTCCTACGGAAAGGAGACGTGATAATCAAGTAGTACTTAACACAGCGTACTACATCCAAACAATGCAAAACCCTCTCTTTGTCATTCTTAGGATTAGGACACAAGGAGGGAAGAACAATATCTTGGTTCAAATGAAAAGCAGAAACAACCTTAGGAAGAAAGTCTGGCTTGAACCGAAAGACCACTTTATCCCGATGCCTCTCGAAGTAGGGCGCCTGGATAGTTAAGGCCGCCAATTCTGAGACACGCCGGACAGAAGTGATCGCTACCAATAAGACAATCTTCTGAGTCAGGGTAGACAAAGCAATATCTTGCAAAGGCTCAAAAGGAGGAGCCTGAAGAGCCGAAAGAACCAAATTCAAATCCCAAACAGGGAGTAATGGTTTCCTGGGAGGCCGCACATGCGTAACCCCCTGGAAAAAAGTTTTAACTAAAGGTTTAAGCGCAACACGCTTCTGAAAAAAGACAGATAAGGCAGAGACCTGCCCTTTCAATGTACTTAGCTGGAGACCAGAGTCCAGCCCTGATTGTAAAAACTCCAGAATCCTGGGGACCGAAAGGACCCTACAAGGAAAAGATCTTATCTCACACCAAGTGATATAGGCTTTCCAAGTCCTATAGTAGGTGACGGAAGAAGACTTCTTCCGGGCACTGATCAGAGTCTTAATGACTGAATCAGAAAGACCCTCCTCCTTCAGGATGGAGGTTTCAGCCGCCAGGCCATCAAACCCAGCGCTGGTAAATTGAGGTAACACAATTGACCCTGAGTGAGCAGATCGGGCCGAAGAGGCAGAATGAACTGGTCCACTGCCAGCCAAACGATGTCTGCGAACCTTATTCGTTTTGCCCACTTTGGGGCCATGAGAACGGCGTACACCCTTTCCAGAGCCAACTTCTGAAGAACTCTGCCCAGCAAGGGCCACGGAGGAAACAGGTATAGAAATCCCAGAGCTCCTCAGTTCAGGGACCTGACGTCCACTGTCAGAGCCAGAGGATCCCGGGAGAGAGACACGAAGCTCGGGAGCCTGAGATAGAGATGAGGGGCCCACAGGTCCACCTCCGGAGTCTCCCATTGGAGACACAATAAGAGAAACACCCGAGGATGGAGAGCTTATTCTTCCAGACGGGGAGAGCACTTGCTCAACCGGTCCGCTACCTGTTCCATCACCTCTGGAATGTAAACCGCCGAGAGACAGGGAACATGGAACACTGCCCATGTCTGGATCAGGGACATTTCTCTGATGGGTAAGTGGGGCCTCCACTGCCCCTGAAGCCGCAGCTCCTTCCAGAATCTGTCCCATCCCGACAGACCGGTGTCCGTGGTGACACCTCTCCAAGGGAGGGTCAGGAAAGACCTGCCCTATACAAGATTGGTCGAGACCAATCACCACAGGAGGAACTGCCGTACACGGGAGGACAATTGGAAGGACTGATCCAACAACAGAGGTTGCTGGACCCAACACGCTAGCAGAAATAGCTGAAGTGTTCTTGTGCGAATTTGGGCAAAAGAAAGACACACAGCATCTTGATGAGAGTTCAGGCCGGGATGAACCGACCCCTGAATGGACCGCGAGGGAGGGTGAGACTCGAATTCCAGGTTGTGACCTGTCGACACTACCTCCTGGATCCATCTGCCTAGAACCACATGGTTCCAATGGTAGAAGTGTCGCAATAGTCCCCCCACCCGCACGGGTGAGGGCAGCCCCTCATTGCTGAGTGGGCTTATCAGCAGGCTTGGTGCCCCAGGACTGAGTGGGCCGGCCACGGCCCCTCCCCCGAGTCCAACCTGCGCCACTGGTAGCGGGAAAGGACGTACCTTTTCCCGCTCCGAACCTTTGAAAGGAAGGCCTACCGGAACTTGTCCCCCTGAAGGGACCACGAGGCCTTTTGCGTTGTGGCATCTTACCATCTTTTGCGACTGAATCAATTTTCTCCCCAAACAGACGCAACCCCAAAAAGGGGAGGGCTGTGAGTACCTTTTTGGAAGCCGTGTCTGCTGACCACTGACGCAGCCATACTGACCTGCGAATAGCCACCAGCATAGCTGCCGCCTTGCTACTCATAGTCAGCGCATCATCCTGAGCGGCCAGGACATAAGCCACAAAAGATTCACACTGCTTAAGTGCAGTGAACTGTTTGCAAGCGGGATCAAGATCCTCATATAGCCCCTGAATTAGGGACTTAATTGCCAATAGAAGAAGGGCTGAAGCACATACCGGGCGCAATGCTGACCCGGAATAGATAAAACCATGTCGAGCGTATTGGTCAATCCTGCGATCTTCCCCATCTTTGGGGACAGTGGTCTCAGCAGATTGTACCATAGCCGAGCTGGAGAGTCCTAGTACAGGGGTATCGACGTCCGGAGGGACAGACCACAGCCTCACCAATTCTGGTGGAAAAGGATAACGCTTTTCCCAACTGGAAGGAATTCCAGATAACCGTGTGGGATGTTCCCATTCCTTAAGAACCGCCCTTTCAAAGTGGTGCTGTCTGGGAAAAACCAAACTCGGCTGAGGCTCTTTAAAAAACTGACCCTTTGGCGGGGCGGCCGCCTCAGGCGTATCTAAACTCAAAATATTGAACATTTGAGCCAGAATGGAGGGGGTGTCAAAAACAACCCCCTCTGACCAATCGCCGATCTCATCAGCCACATGCTGACCTGTCGGCTCATCTGACTCCGACGGGAGTTCATCCTCGTCAGGGGATCCATCGGACCATTCCACAGGTTCACAAAACTGGTCCTGTGGAGCCGAAGGTACCGGAGTCAGGTGCCTTCGTTTTGTAGCGGTTTTAAACGCTGCTTTAACGGGCATCATTTTCCGGGGGCAGGGCTGTGCTGCTGCCTCGGAATGCGAATCCCCACTTTTGACAGTGTCATGCGGGGTCCGGAATAGGGATGGAGAGGTAGGAGATGATGAAGGATGCGATGGCACCGCAGCCGAAGCAACGGACTGGCGCGCAATAGTCTGTTTTGCACAAGGGATGCAAATAAAGATATCATCAGCTGGGAGTGGAACCCCACAACCTACGCACCCCCCAAACGGAACAGCAGAACCGTTTCCGGAATCTACGGAAGCCTCCATATGGTGATTTATGGTATTCGCAATAATGGGACTTTTAAGGCATAAGCCGACCCGGGATGCCCCCTTTATTTTAGTAATGTCCCGGAAGGGAGGATTTATATAAAATTTTTTTTTTTTTTAAGTTTAGGTCCCCTTTAATAGAAACTATATATATATACTTATATATAGTCTATGTATATAAACATTCAAATCAATCCCAATAATTAGCCAGGCACATAGAGCCGGAGGGCTAGCATAAGCAGGGATCCCAGGATCTGCAAGGCAAGAAAACAACCATCAGATCCTTCACATGTGTATAACATATAAGTATGGCACCAAGTGCCCTTAAATGACGCCCCCTTGATAATGGTGATTTCTCACTGTATTATTAAACAATATCTCCCATTTAACGGCCCCAACGGGAGGGGCCGCTTACCTGTACCGCAATCAGCCGGTAAGCCTGCAGCCAGCAGCCATGAGCCGGCAGAAGACAAAGTGCGGCCGTGCGCCCACGTGCCTTCCTGTTTTGAAGGAAGCTGGGACGCTGGGCCCGCCGCAGACGCTGCTGACGGCGCCCGCCCCCCCCCTACGCTGATCAGCTGGAACACTTTACAGCTGATCACAGCACGCGCGTCCAGGCAGCGGAGGGGGGAGGGTAAAAACCGCATGTGCTGACAAAGCTCAATGAATGCCAGGCGAGGAGAGGGGAGAGGGGAGAGGGGGGAGGGGGTAGGGGGCCACAAGCAACCAACTGCCAGAGAGGTGGCCAGCCCATACCCAGCGCAAGCTGCCCTAAAGCAGACCCAAAATATACACATGCTACAGTGAATGTATAAACATGACATATATGTTAACATGCAGTGATACAGTGAAACACACATACTAAAGCACACCCTCACCACCCCCCCAACGGGAGAGAAAGGGGCTACGGGGACCCTCGGGACAGGGGCATCCCATTTGCGGATCACCATGCCGGTTCGCCGCATTGCCCCACGCATGAGGTCGAGCGGTAGGAGATAAGCTCCTAGGCACTTAAAGTGCCATCTACCATTTGCCCGGTGAGCAGCCAAGGCTGGGAGGCTTCCTATTTCACCATAAAGGTATACAAACTCAAACCGGGCAGAAATAGACCAATAGGGGGGTGGCGGGGTAAGAATACCCCGGCCTACCTGTAAGCAGGAGACTTCCAACTTCTGACTTGTCAGCAAGCAGAGAGAAAAAATACAGGTGATTGAAGGGAGGTACCAGGTATATATAGGCCGGAAGGGGGCTCGTTACAAGACTTCCTCTCTGCACTACGTCACCTGTGGTGGATTAACCCCATGAAGTGATGAATATTTAAGAAGTGAAGTGGGGTGTGTGGCACACCAAGAATAATGCGTATGCACAGCAAAAACCTTCCTCCGTTTCTCTAGTTTAAGCCAATCCCCTGGGGGGGGGCGTGGCCGGACATGGAGGAGTGAGGATTGCTTTGCCTTGAGCTCCCTCCAGCCGACCGTTAACTCAACAATTTATGGGGCAATAACCCCGTAAAAGCTGTTTTGACCCCTCAAGTGCAAAAGATCAGCGCTTACCTCACAGCTGACCGGGCGAGAGGCGAAAGCCCAATGATGGGAAAGATGGCGGCGGTGCAAGGGCAGGAAGAGGAGACATGAAGCGCGACGGCGGGCGAGAGGAAACGGCTGGCAGTGAACGCGGGAGCCCCCACTGAACTCGGTGGAGGCTCCTCCGCGGATGTCCCCTGCAGCTGTGGGATGCCCCCACGTGAATCGCTGCATCGAAGTGTGAGAGAGCAGCGGAAGCGATGCTGGGAGAGCAATCATGAGTACCTGGCTGGTGCCTGCGCCTCGGGCTCTTTAGCGCCATCCCCATCAAGCCGTGGCAGCACTGGCCCTAAGTCCAGCTCTGAATTCCTTGCCGCAAAGATACAGTCAAGGCGCGCATGGGGTATCCCCGCCCTGCCCAAACTCCCAGGTGCTATTTGAAGCTTCGTCGAATCCGGACAAGGATTGGTTTGCTCATGGGGCACGCGCACGAACCCCTTCCCTCCCCTGCATCCAGACTTGACCCCGGTGGTGATACTTGCAACCAGAGTGAGGATGTATCTGCTCCCGAACTGGCTCCGCATCGGCCCACCCTCCCGCTCCAAAGTGGTTCAAGCAAATATCAAGATGGGTGCCCGGTTCCCCCTGAGAGGGCTCACCCTCAACCTCAAGACCGTCACGACGGAGTGCTAGCAGACATCAGAGCGGAAATTAAAGCCTTCCCCACTAAAGCGGACCTGGAATCCTTTATCCTGAGGGTGGAGAGCTCCTTTAGGAAGGACATTTCGGACCTGTAAGGTGCGGTAGAAAACCTGGACTCTAAGGTGTCGGGGCTGGAACAGTCCTCGGCCATACAAAGAATAGAAGCCCTAGAAAAAAACATGTCACTCCAGTGTTCCATATCTCAAGCCGTGGTCCTACACCTGGATGGCCTCGAATATAGGAGCTGCCGAAATAATATTAGGTTGAGGGGCTTACCAGAGGCAATGGGACCAGACCAACTACTTCATACGGTGACAGGCATCTTCAATGGGATTCTAAATCGCCCGTCCAGTGCGGAAATCATGATAGACCGTCTTCACAGAGCCCTTCGGTCCCCAGACCTGTGGATCTTAGTTGTCCATGGGATGTTGTTTGCCGCCTGCACTATTTTTCCCTAAAAGAAGAAATCCTCAGAAAGGCACGGGAAAGGGATCGGATAAACTTTGATGGGGTGATGCTGCAGATATTCCAAGACATATCCAGGCGGTCCCTGTACATGAAGCGCCCCTTGGAACTTCTGCTAGGGAGAATTCAGGAATGCGAGGCATCCTACCGTTGGGGATATCCATTCCATCTGCTAGTGCAGAGAAACCAGCGGGTCTTTGCCCTGATATCCGCAGCTGACATACCTGAACTGTTCGCTTTCCTGGACTTGTCGCCAGTTGAGGTGCGCTCGCCGCCGCCGCCGCCGCCGCCGCCTCCCGCGCGTCACTCTTACAGGGAGCGTGCCCTGCTAGAGGGATGCGCGAGCGGGGTGCCCCGCAGGCCCAATGCAAACCAGCCCGGGAATCTTATAGATTCCCGGGCCGATCAGCATCGGGTGTTGGTCCACTTTAAGAGGTCCTCCATCCTCAGAGAGTTAAGGCGGTTAAACACTTTTTGCAGGAAACCCAAGACAGGGAGGTCCCACAACTTCACAACCGCTCTTTTAAGTCCAAGTACCACAGCCTTTCACCGGACTCGAAATCTAGGGGGGTTGCCATTCTCCTGGCAGGGTCTCTACCCTGGACTTACCATGAGACATTGCAGGATTCAGAGGGGCAGTTCCTCTTTGTGAAGGGAACCCTCTTCTCACTAAACATCACTTTGGCGACATGCTACTCCCGTAACTCCAATCAGTATAAGTTTCTGCAAAAACCAACTGATTCATGCATGGAGGATACTTAACCCCAGAGAAAGAGATTATACGTTTTTCTCTGCCCCGCATAATTCCTACTCACGCATTGACTGGTTCTTGGTTCCCCACAAGTTTCCCCACTTAATAGTTAACATGGACATTGGCCAGATCACCATATCCGACCATGCTCCAATATCTCTGACCCTTTCTATTCCTGATACCCCACCCCTCAGAGGCCAATGGCGTCTTAATAATTCACTTTTGCAGGATCCCAGATTTAGAGAGGACATCCAGTAGATGCTTGGAACAAACTTCCAGCAGAAGTAGTTGAAAAATCAACAGTCATTGAATTTAATCATGCCTGGGATAAGCAAACATCTATCCTAAGATAAAGAGAACATACAAACTACACATAAGGGCAGACTGGACCGTATGGTCTCCTTCTGCCGTCAACTTTCTATGTTTCTATCCAAAAAGCCATTGTTGAATTCTTTCCGATAAACAACACGGAGAATGTCTCCGTGGGAAGCCCACAAATGCGTGATCAGGGGTCTACTGATCCAGCATGAGGCACGGCTTAAGAAGGAAACAAACAACTATATTCTCCACCTGAGATATCTAAAATTGTATGATGGTTTCAATCTGGGATACTACAAAGAGTTTGCGGAGACTCTGGGCCCTCAGTTCATCGCGTCCTTCAGTTTTTTAAAAGACGGCCTTCACACCACCCAGAGACACCCTCAGAGCAAATATCACAATCATCCCGAAGGCTGGTAAAGACCCTACGCAGTGTGGTAGCTACAGACCCATTTCCCTCCTAAACTGTGATTTAAAGCTTATTAATAAAATAATTGCACATGTGTGGGGGAAGTGGGTGGTGTAGGGATGAGGACCTGGCAGCAAGATTCTCTCTGAGGCCCCTCAATTTTTGGCGGACTATGCAGCTAGCGCAATATCAAAACTCTTTGGACCAGTTGGAGGGGTCACCCAGACCTTTAACCCCCTTTGAAAGGGTGTGCTTGGGGATCGGCCATTTTAAGAGGGCACTGTCATACGCTTACTCTCTACTCATTGCCCCCAGACACGTTTGTGCCTTCGTGCGTGGAGGGATGGGAGAGGGAGCTGAATACGAAGTTTTCAGAGGAACAGAGGCAAGCCATGTTCCAGGTGGCTCACACATCCTCGATCTCCAGCAGATATCAAGAAGCGGTTTACAAAATTGTAAACACAATGGTATTTTGTGCCGTCTAAGCTGGCCAGGGTGTTTCCCTCCTCCTCCCCTCTGGGAAAATGTCATAAAATTGGTGCTGCGCCTGACAGAAGTTGACCTGGGGGCGGACCCACCGGATCCTCAATCTCACCCCCACATCAATCCGGAAGAGGTGTAAGTCTTTACTGGCCCCGCTCATGAACGCAGCTAAAACCTGTATTCTGGCTCTCTGGAAATCATCGGAACCCCCCACAATGGCAATGTGGTTGTCTAGGGTTAGGGACATATGCAGGATGGAGGAACTAACGCCCATGTTAAAGGGGAACCTCGACAGGCACAAAGAGACTTGGGATTACCTTGACTTCCTTCGGGAGTGATTGCAGCCACACAGGGGGGAAAAATGTTCCTGCTTCCCTGCCAAATATCCCTCCCTCTTCCCTCTCTCCCTCTTGTGTCCCCACTACTCCTTCTACCCTCTCTCCCCTTCTTTGCTTTCCCTCTTTCTTTCACCTTCCTTCTTTCTTTTTGTTGTGTCGTTGACAGTCTGTTTTCTTCTTTCCTCACGCTGTTATGGTTTATTTATAAATGTGGCGAAGAGACAGGGACGACAGACATGAAGTACAGTGGCTTTTAATATTGTTAAATATGACAAGAAGAGTTGGAGACAACATTCTGCCTAATGATGTTGGCGGAGCTGGGAGGCCCCAGATGCTTCAGGGTGGTTATACCATGTAATACAGATCCCGACGGAGTGTTCGTTCCACTGCTGGGGTTCCACGCGGGCTTGCTTTCGATCCCTTGGCAATGTACCCTTTGTCAATGAATGTCTGTAATATCTGTTTCTTCAAAAAAAAAAAAAAACAATCCCCCTTTTTATTTTGAGGGCTTCTGGGCCTGAGAAATCCAAAATATCCAGAATGGAAGTAATCAAACTATCCATTTTCTCCTTAAAATGAGCGCCCCTTTTAGAGGACTCTGAATTCGAGCCCCTATTGGATAAATCCTCTCCAGTGGATAACTTCCCTGGGAGACTATGGCAGCAACAATATCATCCAGACAGGAAATTATATGCTTATTTTTCTTTAAAGCTTTCTTTGGAGCTGTAACTTCTGAACAACTCTTTAGGTGGGCCAATCTATCCGCAATCTCTCTCATTCTTGTCCTGAAAGTCCTCCCAAAACTGGGCTGCCAAGGGGGGCTCTGAGGGCCCAGCAACAGGAGTCGGAACCCTTGCAGGAGGAGACAACTGCCTTCTATAGTTGGCAACTACTACCATTGCACAATCCCTGCACTCCATGCTATCTTCGTCCAGTTCCATCTGCATACAAACTGGATATGGGGGAAACCTATCTGCTAAGGGACCAGATCTGATTACCCCAGATGCCTCCATCATGGTGAATATAATTAGGGATGAGCGAATCGATCCGGATGAACCCGGATTCATTCCGAATTTCATGAAAAATTCGATTCTGAACGAATCCGATTTCCCCGCGATTCAATCGATCGAAGTTTTCCTTTAAGCTCCATTTATTTCAATTACAGGCATTCTAAAATGGTGGAAGCACATGTCCCCTGGGGCAGGGTATCATGGGAAAGTCACATGCAGCCTATCAGCAGCCAGGAAGCCCGGTGACGTCACCGTGCTATATAAACCGGCGGCCATCTTCCTTGTGCGCATTTCATCATTCTATTGCGGCCAGAGCACAGCTGGTTACAGACAGGGACAGAGAGTTAGAGATAGGTAGGGAGAGTCAGAGAGGCAGACATAGAGGTAGACAGAGCCAGGGAAAGACAGTGAAAGATAGGGAAAAAACGGAACGATCCAGCCAGGGAGGGACAGCTTAGAAGTGACAGGGAATTTATTTTTTTATTTTCATTAGCCAGATCAGTTTTCAATTCAATTTCAGTTCTTTGTGCTGTATATCTGCCTTGCCACTGTGCATCCCATCTATGCAGTGGCTTATTTAATCCTATCTGTTACACACAAGCATTTCTAAAAACTGGATTAGTTTTAATTTAGTTTTGATCACTTTTAAATTGGTGAGCTTTGTGCTGTAAATCTACTTTGCCACTGTACATCCCATCTATGCAATGGCTTATTTAACCCTATATGTTACACACAAGCATTTCTAAAAATTGGATTAGTTTTAATTTAGTTTTGATCACTTTTAAATTGGTGAGCTTTGTGCTGTAAATCTACTTTGCCACTGTACATCCCATCTATGCAATGGCTTATTTAACCCTATATGTTACACACAAGCATTTCTAAAAACTGGATTAGGTTTAATTTAGTTTTAATATTTTTTGGTCTGCTTTAAATACACCAGCCCACATGGGCATCCCAAACCTGCACGTAGCACCTTATCTGTTATACTAAATACATTTATTCATCCTCAGCTTAATCAAACTATTGCATTTTGAATTGGTTTTTGTCCTGCTGCCAAAACACTAGGCCACAGGGTATCCCAAACCTGCACGTAGCACCCTATCTGTTATACTAAATACGCTTGTTGATCCTCAGCTTAATCAAACGATTGCATTTTGAATTGGTTTTTGTCCTGCTTTAAATATACCAGCCCACATGGGCATCCCAAACCTGCACTTAGCACCCTGTTATACTAAATACGCTTCTTGATCCTCAGCTTAATCAAACTATTGCATTTGAATTGGCTTTTGTCCTGCTGCCAAAACACTAGGCCACAGGGTATCCCAAACCTGCACGTAGCACCCTGTTATACTAAATACGCTTGTTGATCCTCAGCTTAATCAAACTATTGCATTTTGAATTGGTTTTTGTCCTGCTTTAAATATACCAGCCCACATGGGCATCCCAAACCTGCACTTAGCACCCTATCTGTTATACTAAATACGCTTGTTGATCCTCAGCTTAATCAAACTATTGCATTTTGAATTGGTTTTTGTCCTGCTGCCAAAACACTAGGCCGCAGGGTATCCCAAACCTGCACGTAGCACCCTGTTATACTAAATACGCTTGTTGATCCTCAGCTCAATCAAACTTTGGCAGCAGGACAAAATGCAATAGTTTGATTAAGCTGAGGAGCAACAAGCATATTTTGTATAACAGATAGGCTGCTACGTGCAGGTTTGGGATACCCTGCGGCCTAGTGTTTTGGCAGCACGACAAAAAACAATTCAAAATGCAATAGTTTGATTAAGCTGAGGATCAACAAGCGTATTTAGTATAACAGATAGGCTGCTAAGTGCAGTTTTGGGATGCCCATGTAGGTTGGTATATTTAAAGCATGACAAAAACCAATTCAAAATGCAATAGTTTGATTAAGCTGAGGATCAACAAGCGTATTTAGTATAACAGATAGGGTGCTACGTGCAGGTTTGGGATACCCTGCGGCCTAGTGTTTTGGCAGCACGACAAAAACCAATTCAAAATGCAATAGTTTGATTAAGCTGAGGATCAACAAGCGTATTTAGTATAACAGATAGACTGCTAAGTAGCGGTTTGGGATACCCTGCGGCCTAGTGCTGTGGAGCACGACAAAAAACAATTCAAAATGCAATAGTTTGATTAAGCTGAGGATCAACAAGCGAATTTAGTATAACAGATAGGGTGCTAGGTGCAGGTTTGGGATACCCTGTGGCCTAGTGTTTTGGCAGCAGGACAAAAACCAATTCAAAATGCAATGGTTTGATTAAGCAGAGGATCAACAAGCGTATTTTGTATAACAGATAGGCTGCTAAGTGCAGGTTTGGGATACCCTGCGGCCTAGTGTTTTGGCAGCAGGACAAAAACCAATTCAAAATGCAATAGTTTGATTAAGCTGAGGATCAACAAGCGTATTTAGTATAACAGATAGGATGCTAAGTGCAGGTTTGGGATGCCCATGTGGGCTGGTGTATTTAAAGCAGGACATAAACCAATTCAAAATGCAATAGTTTGATTAAGCTGAGGATGAACAAGCGTATTTAGTATAACAGATAGGGTGCTACGTGCAGGTTTGGGATACCCTGCGGCCTAGTGTTTTGGCAGCAGGACAAAAGCCAATTCAAAATGCAATAGTTTGATTAAGCTGAGGATCAACAAGCGTATTTAGTATAACAGATAGACTGCTAAGTGCAGGTTTGGGATACCCTGCGGCCTAGTGTTTTGGCAGCAGCACAAAAACCAATTCAAAATGCAATAGTTTGATTAAGCTGAGGATCAACAAGCGTATTTTGTATAACAGATAGACTGCTAAGTGCAGGTTTGGGATACCCTGCAGCCTAGTGTTTTGGCTGCAGGACAAAAGACTATTCAAAATGCAATAGTTTGATTAAGCTGAGGATCAACAAGCGTATTTTGTATAACAGATAGGCTGCTAAGTGCAGTTTTGGGATACCCTGCGGCCTAGTGTTTTGGCAGCAGGACAAAAACCAATTCAAAATGCAATAGTTTGATTAAGCTGAGGATCAACAAGCGCATTTTGTATAACAGATAGGCTGCTAAGTGCAGGTCTGGGATACCCTGCAGCCTAGTGTTTTGGCAGCAGGACAAAAACCAATTCAAAATGCAATAGTTTGATTAAGCTGAGGATCAACAAGCGTATTTTGTATAACAGATAGGCTGCTAAGTGCAGTTTTGAGATACCATGCGGCCTAGTGTTTTGGCAGCAGGACAAAAACCAATTCAAAATGCAATAGTTTGATTAAGCTGAGGAGCAACAAGCATATTTTGTATAACAGGCTGCTACGTGCAGGTTTGGGATACCCTGCGGCCTAGTGTTTTGGCAGCAGGACAAAAACCAATTAAAAATGCAATAATTTGATTAAGCTGAGGGTGAACAAACGTATTTAGTATAACAGATAGGCTGCTACGTGCAGGTTTGGGATACCCTGCGGCCTAGTGTTTTGGCAGCAGGACAAAAAACAATTCAAAATGCAATAGTTTGATTAAGCTGAGGACGAACAAGCGTATTTAGTATAACAGATAGGGTGCTACGTGCAGGTCTGGGATACCCTGCAGCCTAGTGTTTTGGCAGCAGGACAAAAACCAATTCAAAATGCAATTGTTTGATTAAGCTGAGGATCAACAAGCGTATTTTGTATAACAGATAGGCTGCTAAGTGCAGTTTTGGGATACCATGCAGCCTAGTGTTTTGGCAGCAGGACAAAAACCAATTCAAAATGCAACAGTTTGATTAAGCTGAGGATCAACAAGCGTATTTTGTATAACAGATAGGCTGCTAAGTGCAGTTTTGGGATACCATGCGGCCTAGTGTTTTGGCAGCAGGACAAAAACCAATTCAAAATGCAACAGTTTGATTAAACTGAAGATGAACAAGCGTATTTAGTATAACAGATAGGGTGCTACGTGCAGGTTTGGGATACCCTGCGGCCTAGTGTTTTGGCAGCAGGACAAAAACCAATTCAAAATGCAATAGTTTGATTAAGCTGAGGATCAACAAGCGTATTTTGTATAACAGATAGGCTGCTAAGTGCAGGTCTGGGATACCATGCGGCCTAGTGTTTTGGCAGCAGGACAAAAACCAATTCAAAATGCAATAGTTTGATTAAACTGAAGATGAACAAGCGTATTTAGTATAACAGATAGGCTGCTAAGTGCAGGTTTGGGATACCCTGCGGCCTAGTGTTTTGGCTGCAGGACAAAAACCAAATCAAAATGCAATAGTTTGATTAAGCTGAGGATCAACAAGCGTATTTAGTATAACAGATAGACTGCTAAGTGCAGGTTTGGGATACCCTGCGGCCTAGTGTTTTGGCAGCAGGACAAAAAACAATTCAAAATGCAATAGTTTGATTAAGCTGAGGATCAACAAGCGTATTTAGTATAACAGATAGGCTGCTAAGTGCAGGTTTGGGATAACCTGCGGCCTAGTGTTTTGGCAGCAGGACAAAAACCAATTCAAAATGCAATAGTTTGATTAAGCTGAGGATCAACAAGCGTATTTAGTATAACAGATAGACTGCTAAGCGTATTTAGTATAACAGATAGACTTCTAAGTGCAGGTTTGGGATACCCTGCGGCCTAGTGTTTTGGCAGCACGACAAAAACCAATTCAAAATGCAATAGTTTGATTAAGCTGAGGATCAACAAGCGTATTTAGTATAACAGATAGGCTGCTAAGTGCAGGTTTGGGATACCCTGCGGCCTAGTGTTTTGGCAGCAGGACAAAAACCAATTCAAAATGCAATAGTTTGATTTAGCTGAGGATCAACAAGCGTATTTAGTATAACAGATAGTCTGCTAAGTGCAGGTTTGGGATACCCTGCGGCCTAGCCCCCGCGAATTACACCCCTTTCCCCTGCTTAGCGCCTCGGTAGGGGTCTGAAAAAGGGCCCTGGCTCCGAAAGGGCCGGGACTGCCGCCTGCGCTGGGGTAACTTACCTCCTTTAGCAAAGAGGTCTAGGCGGTCCCCAAACAGGCGTAGCCCCTTAAATGGAAGCCCAGTAAGGGCTTTCTTAGCAGCATTGTCAGCAGCCCACTGGCGCAGCCATACCGCGCGGCGTATAGCTACCGCCAAGGCAGAAGATCTGGCACACATCCTAATAGCATCATCCGATGACAGGATAAAGTTTACAAACACATCACAGTTAGACAGTGCATTAATCGTATCAGGTGGCAATTCATCTGGGCCATCAAGTGCATTCCTGACCATGGCCCTGAGCGCCACCGAAGTAATGGCCAAGGCGCAAACCGGGTGCAGCGCCGCCCCCCCAAATGCAAAGGCATGGCATGCTAATTGGTCAATGCACCGGTCCTCAGAGTCCCGCAGCGTAGTAGTGTCGGGAGAGTGCATAATAGAGGTGTTAGACAGCCCCAGAATAGGAGCATCGACCTCGGGGGGCAATGACCAGCACTTGACCATATCAGCAGGAAAAGGATACTTCCTGTCCAAACTCTTAGGAATCCTGGGAAGCCTACTGGGACACTGGGGCACTCCTTAAGCTTGAGGTTATTGAAATGGGTTTGCTCAGGAAATTCCAATCGAGCCTTAGCAGTATGAAATAGCTCACCCCTTTGCCTGGGAGCCGCAACAGGGGGAGAGATGGACAAAACCTCAAAAATCTGAACCAGCAGTTTGTCAGTATCATCCGGGGTCCAGTGATCAGAGCCAGAATCGTCATGACCCCTTGACTTCTCGTCAGATGACCCTGAGTCAGAGAATAGCTCCCCTTCGTCCGAGGGGGTATAGCCATATAGATGCAACAACTCATCAGCCTCTGTAAGGAAAAGAGTGGCATCAGGGGTTAAGTGCTGCTTTTTTGCGGTGGCCTTAAGCGCTAAGGTATTAGCAAGCAATTGTTCAACACTGACCAGTCTAGCAGCCACATCAGGATGAGAATCCCCGCTTGTATTGGGGGTTAGACTCAGACTTGGGGGAGTAGGTGCAGTGAGGCGAGGTGCAGGCCCAGCCACCAGAGGGGCGGGAAGTACCCTTAGCACCTGCTGTGCACAAGGAACACAGACCCGTGCATTGTCACCGCTGATAGGTGAGACCCCACAAGCTACACACAGCCGGGCTTGTCCTGAAGGAACCCCGGTCACAATATCCTGGGATGCCTTCATATGGTGATTAATAGGCACAATAGGCCAGTAGGGATTGACGCTGAAGCTACCCTGGATGCCCCAATGAACCGCAGGGAAGTGGGAATAATTATACTAGGCCCAACTGGCAATTACACCGGGCCCGGGAGAAGCCACTGGATTCAACCATCTGAAAGACATAATGAGAATAAGGGGTGTTAGAACCATGCACAGTAAGCAAGGAGCATAAAAAAAAACGCCCGCGAGGGCACTTACAGACCAACGAAAGGAGAGGGACCGTTACCACGCACGCGTGCGCGACTACACCTCAAAATGGCACCAAGCGAACCTCGAAGGGCGGGCCAGAAGCGGAGCGTGCCAAGCCAGGTCCCCGCCCCCCCCAAAGAGCGCGAAGCTCTAAGACAGCCGCCAATGTTGTCATGAGGAGCGAAGTTTATGACACACTTAGAATAGATGACTTGCCAAGGATGACGCCGCAGCGTCTGAGGCGACCAAACCCCCCCCTTTCTTTCCCCCCGAGCTACGGGGGGAACGAGGGAGGATGGCGACCCTTTGTACAGGGCCCACCACTACACGGGGCATGGGCAATAATGCAGGAGGGGCATCCCCTAGAGGCTCACCATCAACCTACCCTTTGGTGGGGGACTGCGGTGGAGCATGGCTCCATAAGCACGCATGGTGCTTCCTACCTTCACCCGACCAGCGCAGCCCAGGCTGGGAGGCACATCACAAATAGGACGGGTGGGAGTAGTCCAACAGGGACGCATGCTTTAATAGCCCCGCTCTCCTGCGAGAGAGTGATACTTTATGTCTTCGCAGTCGGCACTGCAGAGAAATCTGGGGATTTGTGGGAGGTCCCCGGGTATTTGAGGGGCCGGGAGGAGCCTTTTTTTTGCATGTCTCTGCAGTGCAGCGCCATCTGGCGGAGGATAACCCAAGTGTAAGTATTCTATTTGGAGCAGGACGTACTGTATACTAAGAATAGGATAAAATGTTTTCCTCTTACCAGTGGAAGATCTCAGCTGCCATTGAATTCAGTGTGGGTTATATGATGCCTCCTTGCCTGTTTGGTTATGCAACTGCTGTGGAGCTGTCAATAGGTTCTAAACATGGTGGCCCCCTATCTGTTGGGACCGAACTGGGCCCCTTTCAATAAAAGATCTCCAAATCTTATTGAAAGGGGCCCAGGTCAGGTTTTAACCGCCTGGCCTGGCCGGTAAGTCACATTTCTTTACTTCCATTTATGTTTGTTATTAAGATAAGCCAAAGGCTTCTTAGATAAAAATATATTTTGACTGCAAAAGTTGAATTACAATAACATTTCAGTTGCAGTAATATAAAATGGATACAATAATAATATTGTTTTAAAGCAAAAGGATAAGATTAATTTATATCTTTCATCCTGACATCTTTTGAGTATCCTACATAAGGAGCACGCCTGAAGCTTTCTGTTTTATCATTTTTTTTTCCATTTGCACCATTATGGACTAGCCATCTGGTCAGGCTGCAGCACCACTTTTGCATTTCTATAAGCGCTGTACAGATTTTTTTCTTTTCCTATATATATCTGTTGGGACCACCTGCCCTAAGGCTGTGAGGTGATCCATGTGGGCATCCAAACCTCATGAGCTGTTTTTTGTGGTTATCCTGACTTCCACTGAATTGGCCCAGGGTAGACCCTGTTGAAGATTAGTCAGAGCTCCCCACTAATCAAGAGACTGAATTTTCACCTATAACAAAAGATTTGATCTACAGTTCTTGATCAATTCCAATTGGCCAGGATATTGTGTCCTAAAGGCCTTGAGTTATAATGTGCCCATCTTATGGCTAGGAAAGCAGTGAGGCCAAGCATTCTACATTGCCAAACCTGCTGTAACAATCTGTTGTTTCTGGAGTGTGGACACACAACTCCTCAATGTAGACACCTTGTCTGAAGGAAGATAAAGCCTTTTGGTCACTTAATCCCACTTAATACCAGACTAATTCTTGAGTTGTAGGAGGCTTGATTTCTCACAGCTAAGCCAAACAGCACAGTCAACACTGAATATTACATTAATGGAGCAATTTGATGCCATGCTACAAAAATCGCTCTCTAACAATACAAATAAAATTAAAGATCACGTATCCACTGAGCTGGAAAAGGTAACCCGGAGCTTGGGGGCCCTAGAAGGAAGATTGGGGGATGTAATTACTACTCAGGAAGCACAGGCTGGTGAGCTGGAAATGTTAAAGAAAGATAACTATGCGCTGCATGCTAAAATAGAAGATATGGAGAACAGAGATAGGAGATCTAACTTGCGCTTTAGAGGATTACCTGAGCACATGGAGGATGAGCAATCAGTTGTAATGGCGTTATGCCAGGAACTGCTCCCTGGGATCCCTATCGAGCGTCTTGAAATGGACTGTGTCCACAGAACGCTGGGCCCCCTAAGACCCCCAGAAGAACCACCTAGAGATATCTTGGCAAAGTTTCATTTCTATACAACCAAGGAGCAAGTATTAAAAGCTGCCAGAGATTCTGCTAACCTGACATTTCAGGGACACAAATTTCAAGTATTTGCCGACCTTTCCGTGATCACGAGGGCAAGGAGAAGGGAAATTAGACCATTACTGAAAATGTTACAAGATCAAAAAGTCTCCTATAAATGGGGATTCCCCTTTCGTGTTTATTTCACCTACAGAGGGGATACCTACTCCGCAACATCGACAGAAGAATTACAACGCCACCTATTGATGGCGGGTCAGAAATGAAATGCAGAATACATCTCACAAGTCACCCAGATCTAACGATGAATCTCTCAAACAGAGGGAAGTATAGAGCTTCATAAAATTTAGAGTCTTTCTTTCTTGTTTTCTTCTGGTTATTAGTTAAGTAAACATGTTTTTTCCAAACATGTTGTTATGGAATGTTTATATATGTGAATGGGGAGCTCCTCCTCAGGAGGCCTAGGTCTTAATACCTGGGCATTTCCCGCCTCCACGGCAATGAGTTAAGAATCCCCTGAGATTTATCAGTTATATAAGTTACTGTAGTTAATACAGTTTCGCCGGGGAGATCATAACCCCAAAATTGCAGGATAATGCTCATGGTATCGGGAGTTCCCCGGCCTCTGCGGCGACGAGCTCAGGGAGTTTATAGGCTTCAGATAGCTAGCTTATTAGGCTTTTACTGTAAATCTGTTCTTTTTTGCGCTTCAGAGAGCCTCATCGGGGACACAGGGGGAAAACACTTATATTTGGGTTTTCCCTGCCTCCACGATGATGAGACTACTGTTCCCCAGGGTTAAAGTGGACCAACACCCAGGATTTTGACTATCCTGGGTCTTGGTCCACTTCGGTGGGGCACCCCCGATCGGGGTGCCCCGCTGTGTGAAACCCCCCCGAACCCCCCAAACTCACCTCTCCCCGCGCCGACGGACAAGCCGCGGACAAGCGGCTCCTCCGCCGCCGCCTCCCGCGCGTCCCTCTTGCCGCGCGCGTCACAGACGGCCGGCGCGGGCGCGCGCACGTCTAGAGGGGCGCGAGGGAGGCGGCGGTAAGGTAAGGAGTTTGGGGTGTTTGGGGGGGTTTCACCCCGCGGGAAATCCCAATCTCAGATGTCCCGTGGGGAGGGAGGTGATCGGCCCGGGAATCTTATAGATTCCCGGGCCGATCACCGGTGGGTGTTGGTCCACTTTAAGCAGTTACCAATAAGCGTACTATAGTTATTTAACAAGAGGTGGAAGTTTATCATACATTAAGAGTTCCTCCTGGGTAAGCAGGGGAAACATAATCCCACTATACTTGACTGTGAGATATCTCCTTCAGTACCAGAGGTCTCTCGACTTTCTTGGTGCTGAGACAGGATATACCTGTGTCATCGAATAATTTACCAGTTGTATAGAAATGTTTGATATGCTGTTATGGCAAGTTTATATGCAGTGTTATTTGGGCTCCTCCCTTTAGGGCTGGGCGAACATATTTTTACTATAACTCAGAACTGATTACCCCTTGTGGTACCGGGGTTTCTTCACACTGTTATAGAAAAGAAATTCGCTTATATTTAGATCAAATGGTTATTTACAATCGTAAATTCCCTCGGAGAGGGATATCCCTCTTGACACACCTGGGTTCTCTGTCCTTGGGGTGTCAGGATGGGGCCTGACTGAGGTTCAGAGGGGATAGCATAATTCTAGGCTTAAAACTCACAAGCTTTTCTCTTTTTCCTTTCTTCCTATCTCTGTAAGATGGGTGAAAGGAACTTATTAGTACTCGTTAATTATAATGTTAAAAACAACCAGTCCACCCGGCGGTACTCACATGTTGCATTCCCATCTATCCGAGCTTGTGATATACTCTCTCGGATAGCGAAGAGAAGAAGTTAGAAAGGGACTAGACATCCCTCCCCTTTCCGTTACTAGGAAATTAAATTGAGAGGGTCATAATATAAGTTGATATTCTAGAGAGGAACTTCGTCGGCTAGCAAGCCTTTATAAAGTTAGATCTTGGCCCCTGGAATTAGCACCACTTTCCCACCTTCCTACCCTATATACCTTCTAGAGAGTCCCCTTTTTTTTTTTCTTTAGTAGGGGAAGGAGGGGGATAAACAAACATGGTCACTATCTTTTCACTGAATGTGCACGGATTTAACGCACCTCAGAAAAGAAGCTTGGCATTTAGGAAAATCCGATCATTGCACCCGGATATATTGTGCTTATAGGAGACCCACTTTTCAGATAGCTCCAAACCAAAATTTTTCGATTCATCATACCCACAAATATTCTTAGCATGCGCCAACACTAAACAAAAGGGAATTTTTATTGGGTTTAGGAGAGGATCTCAATTTAATTGTAAGAAAGAAATCAAAGACCCCATTGGTAGATATCCAATATTAATTGGATCTCTACAAGATGTGGATATCACAGTGGCAAGCTACTACACCCCAAACACTAACCAAATAGAATTTCTCTCAAAGTTTCTTAAAAAGGTTACAGAAGTGGCGCATGGTACAACAATAATTTGCGGGGACTCTAACTTGGTACTAAATCCTCACATAGACAGGCAATCCCGAACAAGTCCGATCTTAACAGCCCCGGTGACCAATACGGCTAGATCATTTCGAATAATTGACACGTGTGGGTTGGCAGACTGCTGGAGAGAGGCACACCCGGGAACACGAAATTTCACGCACTATTCTCACCCTCACGGAGTATACACGAGGATTGATCACATTTTTATGCCATATAATTCTTTGGTACTGCTGAGATCAGTGGCAATCATCCCAATCTCGTGGTCAGACCATGACAGCCTGCTTCTCAAGCTAAACTCCTTGATTAGTAGGCCGTTGGAATTTACTTGTTCTCTTAACCCCTCGTTACTTTCTGATGAGGGCACGGTCGCTGCTCTGACCGAGACTTTGTCGGAATATTTTGCTTTGAATGAAACCCCTGAGACTACAGCAACAGTTTTGGGGTTTGTGTAGAGGGCACAGTGATCAGACAGCAAGGGGTTAAAAGCTTGTAGTGCTGATATCTGTTTCTCGCAGGTTCGCTAAATGTTTGGATAACTAGGGGTTTTAATCTCCAATTTATATAGAAATGATTGATTTCCACTTCATCTGAGCTACTATCTAATAAAAGAACATTAGTTTGTAGCTGTCTTTCTTCTTTCAATATCTATACCAAGAGGATAATCTTATATAGAAAAAACAACATAACTTGCGCCACCCCCAGCAATATTTCCAAAAAATACAGCAACAGTTTGCTGGGAGGCTCATAAGCCCTACTATAGGAAAAATTATACAGATTGCAACGGGGAAAAAAAAAAAAAAAAGAGAAAGGCCAGAATGCATCAATAGACTAGAAGCAGAATATCAGCAAGTGGCAGAGGAGGCCAAAAAGAACATGACCCCAGAATCACGACGTAGGTTACATAGGGTCTCACAAGAACTAAACCTGGCATTGGCAGGCAAAGCAGAGAAATCTTTAAACTGGCTTAAACATAAGTACTAAAGCCAATAAGCCAAGTATACTTCTAGCCAGGAAATTAAAAACACCACTACAGATTTACTCCCCAGTCAGGTTAAAAGATGAAAGAGGTATGTTAACTAGTAACCCAAATAAGGTGGTTAACATGTTTAAAGTACAGCTGCAAAAACTTTATTCCAACCCCTCCCCACCAAGACCAGAGGATCTTGAAGATTTTTTTTTAAAGATAACAAGTTACCCTTACTACCGGATAATCTAAGAGAGAGGCTAGAGGAGGCGATCCGTTTAGAAGAGGTCCAAATGGCAATAGCTAATCTGAAACCGAATAAAAGGCCGGGTCCTGATGGTTTTTCGGCCGCCTATTATAGGACATTTAGTACAATTCTAGCCCCCAAACTCATGGCAATGCTAATGATTTGCGATAGAACCAGTTGCCTCTTCTAATATCGTTTAACAGCGTCAATTAGCATGTTACCCAAACCAGATACAGACCACCTAATCTGTTCCAATTTTAGACCTATCTCCTTATTAAATCTGGATGTAAACATTTTAGCAAACATTTTGGCTGAAAAGTGGTCTGAATCTCTCCCGGAACTAATCGACAAAGACCAGATGGGCTTTATACCGGGTAGACAGACGGGGGACAACATAAGGCAAATCACTCAGCTCACTTATATAGCAAAGGAGGCGCGGACTCCGGCCATTCTCCTGTCCCTTGATATTAGGAAGGCATTCGACTCTGTATCATGGGAATACCTTTTCTTTATGCTTGAAAGATGGAGATTTGGGCCAATTTTTATTAATGTTTTGAAAACCTTATACAGGTCTCCACTGGCATATGTAAAATACAATGGATTCAAATCTGAATCTTTTAGCTTGGAAAGAGGAACAAGACAGGGATGCCCGTTGTCTCCCCTCTTGCTTGCCATGGTAATGGAACCACTGGCTCATATGATTAGGGGCTCCCCCCAACGTATCAGTCCTAGAGGTTAAGAGTAAAAGTCATAAGCTATGTTTGTTGGCTGATGACGTGTTATTATTCCTCACCAACCCATCAGTATCTCTCCCCAATCTAGTTCAGATTTTGAACAGGTTTTCAGTTGTATCCGGATTTCAAGTTAATACTGCTAAGGCCAAAGCCCTTAACGTAACAATTACTAGGTACAATTGGGAAGCCCTCAAGTGAGCTTATGATTTCTGCTGGGAAGAGAAGACACTTACAAAGGGGTAAACTTAACCAGCTCTTACAACTCTTTATCCATTGCAAATTATACACCTTTATTTTGCAAGCTATATGCATACTGATGCAGTGGAAAGATTTTAACTTATCATGATTTGGCAGGATAGCAGCTATTAAGATGTCACTACTCCCCAAGTTCCTCTATGCCGCCAGAGTCCTCCCAGTTATGATACCTTCAAGTCAGCTGAAAGTCTTGCAAAGCAAGGTATTGTCTTTTATTTGGAGTGGCAGGAGGCCTAGAATTTCCAAAGGAATCTTATTTAGAGCCAAGAGAGAAGGGGGACTAGTGGTCCCAAACTTTACCAAATACTATCAAGCAGCTAGGATTGCACAGATGCTCGCATACCACTCAGTAAAAGATGTACCGAGCTGGGTCTCAATTGAAAAAGATATGTGTACCCCAATAGCAGTTGATAATTTACTATGGGTTACACCTAACACTAGGAAATGGATACAAAACCCAATTATTAAGCATCCTCTTACCATCTGGGACAATGTTAAATTTTCAAGCAGATTAGCATCAACTTTTCTGCCTCTCATCGATTTGGAACAACCCGATGTTTCTCCCGGGTTTAGAATCACTGCATAGTTTTGTCTCTTGGAAAGATGCAGGGATATTGAAAATATCAGACTGCATACAGAATTCAGAGCTTCTTACGTTCCAGGAAATGAAAGATAAATTCCAATTGGCACCAAGGGAAATTTTCAGATACACACAGGTCAAGCACTTTAATCAGGTTGATCATTAGATTTAGACGGGAAAAAACCCTTAAAAAACAAAACAAAAAAAACACACCCTGTTCAGGCGAATCATCTCCCACTCTCACTAACATGGCCTGTAAGTGGATTTGAGAAATAATGCTAAAATAACTGGGGCGGTATCCCCCATTACAGGCAGTCTGGCTCCCCCCCAATCACGTGTGCAGGAGGTACACGATGGAGGACTTTTAGGCAAAAAGCAGTTAAACTTACACTTGCTACCCTTCAATACCTGGCTCCACACACAACGCCATACCTTACAGTGCTGATCACATTCCTGCTTCTGGTGGGTGGACGTGGCCTATTAACAGCCAGCATCTGTGAATTGACACCAGCCGTGCATAGGCCACGGCCACCTGTCAAAGCTAAAAATGCGTTCAGCGGCGTAGGATCACTGTAAGGTATGTCGTGTGTGTGTGCGGCGCCAGGTACTGGACGGACCAGTAGGCAACAAGTGTAAGTTTCTGCTTCCTGCGCACATTAACTCATACGATAAGATGTGTCGATATTCCTCCACCCCCCCAACTTTGGGGGAAAAGGCATCTTTACAGAGCAAAAAAAATACAACTCTGAAGTACTCACCTGTAGAGTTGGTATTATATGCAGACAGCACGTCCTGCTCCAGACATAGTCCTTACATGTGGGTATACCTCCGCCTTCAGTGCCGTGCACTGCAGAATCATGAAGAAAACAAGCTCCTCCCGGCCCTACATATACCGGAGGACCTCCCACAAATCCCCAGCATTGAAAAGCAGTGAGAAGGAGAGGCCAGGAGAAACAACCACCCAAAACTGGCAAAACAAAATATCAAGTTATAACAATCGCCAAACAGGGGATCCAGAACAAAGTGAAACCAGGGTGGGGTGGAGTAGGACGTGCTGTCTGCATATAATACCAACTCTACAGGTGAGTACTTCACTGAGTTGTATTATTCTAAGCAGACAGCACGTCCTGCTCCAGACATAGTCCTTACATGTGTGACATCCAATAGCAGTGTCCGTAAAGAAGGGTGGGATCCCCTACAGAAGGCAACAGCAAACCGTTTAAACAACTACGGCCTGCAGAACCTTGCGGCCAAACGCAGTGTCAGCTGAGGCCTTAAAGTGGACCAACACCCAGGGGTGATCGGCCCGGAAATCTATAAGATTTCCGGGACGATCACCTCCCACCCCGTGGGACATCCGAGATCGGGATGTCCCGCGGGGTGAAACCCCCCAGAAACCCCAAAAAGACCTTACCTGATCCGCCGCCGCCGCCTCCCGCCAGCCCCTCCAGACGTGCGCACGCCCGCGCCGGCCCTCTGTGAATGACCGACGCGGGCGTGCGGGCGCAGAGAGTGACGGGCGGGAGGTGGCGGAAGCGGCTGGACGTTGCCGGGGATTGGCTGCGGCATTCACGTGGGAGCGGGGAGAGGTGAGTTTTTTGGGGTTTCTGGGGGGTTTCACACAGCGGGGCACCCCCGATCGGGGTGCCCCACCGAAGTGGACCAAAACCCAGGATAGTCAAAATCCTGGGTGTTGGTCCACTTTAACATCAACCTTGTAAAACTTAGTAAAGGTATGAACTGAAGACCAAGTAGCGGCCTTGCAAACTTGCTCCACAGAGGCCTGGTGCTGAAAAGCCCAAGAAGCCCCAACAGCTCTAGTAGAATGAGCAGTAAGACGAAAGGAGGGAGTCTTCCCCTTAGTAGTATAGGCTTGAACCACAGCCTGACGAATCCATTTACTGATGGTAGACTTGGCGGGAGCCAAACCTTTCCTAGGCCCGTGAGGCACAACGAAGAGAGCATCCGTCTTTCTAAATGCCTGAGTGGTAACCAGGTAAGACTTGACACACCTAACCACATCCAGGGAATGTAAAACCCTCTCTTTAGGGTTATTAGGATTAGGGCACAAGGAAGGAAGAATATCTTGATTCAAATGAAACGCAGACACAACCTTAGGCAGGAAGTCTGGCTTGAAGCGAAACACCACCTTATCCCGGTGTCTCTCAAAGTAGGGAGGCTGAATAGACAAGGCAGCCAACTCAGACACATGTCTAACCGAGGTAATTGCTACCAGAAAGACCACCTTGAGCGTGAGAACAGCAAGAGCTGCTTCATGAATAGGCTCAAAAGGAGGACCCTGTAGGGCCGACAAAACCAAATTCAGGTCCCAAACAGGAACCATAGGTTTCCGAGGAGGGCGCACATGAGTGACCCCCTGAAAGAAAGTCTTGATAAGAGAGTGCTGGGCAAAGGTCTTCTGAAAGAAGATAGACAGGGCCGAAACCTGGCCCTTCAGGGTACTAAGCTTCAGACCTAAGTCTAGACCATGTTGTAAGAACTCCAGCACCCTGGAGACTAAGAATTCCCGGCAGGGAAGAGACCTGGATTCGCACCAGTCAATGTAGGCACGCCACACCCTATAATATATGGCAGAAGAGGTCTTCTTCCTGGCTTGGACCATGGTAGCCACTACAGAAGCGGACAAACCTTTTTCCTTTAAAATGGTGATCTCGACTTCCGGGGGCGGAGCCAACGAAGATGGCTGCATTTTAGCACGCTCCTCCACATGCTTCTAGCATCCACTACAATCCTCAAAGCCTGAGCCTTGGAGCACGTTTGTGAGAGGGGGCAAACATCACCGCTACCGTTGAGACCTACGGGAGACCCCCCTTTCACGATTCCCCGGAGTCCCTGCCCGCATTTGCAGAACCCACGTGGCGCCTGGCGCGCCGAAGGCAAGGGCAGGTAAACCAGATACCGCTTGAGAGCCCCCTATCTCTCCACCTACCTGCGATTTTTTGGGCCTGCTGGGAGGAGCCGGAGGCCACGTGAAATGTGCCGCTGTTGAACCGGCCACCGAGTCGGCGTCGGTCCTGGCGCTGGAGGAGCGGTGGATATCCCCCCTGCTGCGACCGGTGAGGAGGAGGGCGTTCGGCGCTTCCTGACCTGCGTGGTCCCTTGAGAGAGCCGTGCTGTTGGAGTGCGGGGACGAGACGAGAGGCTGGCGATCGGGACGGGGGTGAGTGGAAACGGGGCCCCTTGTGATTGCTGCCCGATCCCCCCGGCCCGCCGGCGTGAAGCGGAGGGGCGAGTGACGGACCGCGGTGCCTGGCTCCTTGTCTGCCCCCCCTCTCTCCCCACGGAGACTCTGCCGGCGAGAGAGGCAGACAGCTATCAGCATCGGAGGACAGCCCTTCCCAGTTATTGGGGCCCTGACACCGGGGGAGGAGCGGACATCACCCCTATAGCGCCTATTGGAAGGGCGGCCGCTAATGCGCCCCGCTTTGTGACATTCCCTGGCGGAGCGGTGCTCCCGATATATGAGTGGAGACGGGGGCGGGCATGAGAGGTGGAGGCCTGTGAGTACCTCGGTATACCCTTGGCGGCTCCCCCCCTCCCCCCGCCCGGCACGGGTGAAGTGCGGCTGGAGGCCGTGAAGTTCGGCGCTCGATCCTCTGGGGACTCCCCGAAGTAAGCCTCCCTTTGTTGGCAGAGGAGGTGGGAGAGGTGTACTGAGTCCAGCCTCCCTGTCTTATTGCAGCTGGGACATGTTGGGGCCCGCGCTCCACACGGGCGGCTACGCCCCACAGTAACTGTGCAACACTGAGGCAATTGATCAGCCACCTCGGAGGGGCCAGATCCTTGGCTGGAGGCGGGAACTCCCCCCCTGATTGCGGGGCCTGAACTGCCCCCCCTGCTTGGATTACCGTCCCCACCTCATTACAGTGAGCCCCCCTCCCCTTGACCCTCTGCCCACCTGACCATCTTTAAGCCTGGTGAGGTCGCCGTTTCCACGCCCTCCCTGGTCCTCCTGCCTCCTTGCGGCCACCACCTCCATCCTTGAGTTCATTAGAGTGGCTCCTGTGAATCTCTTTAAATTTAAATGTATGTCACATCACTGTTTATAGTTAACCTATGGTTGTATTTTATATCTGTAAATATTATTGGCGAGTTGCCACCCAGGGCACTGGCTCCCAGCTTCAAATGGGAGAACTTGTGTAAAACCTGTTATTGAATAAGCTGGGTGCAGTTCACCTCTCATCTCGTTGGGAGCGAGGTGCCTGCTCTCTGCTGCCACCTGCTGGCCAGTTGGTAGAATGCTCTTCTATTGCTTTTCCTTTCTAATCCCTACAATCTGCTGAGGCCTGTATCTTTGTTCATATTGTTTAAAACTGTTTAGAAGGGTTTAATCCGCCACTTGAAGAGAATAGCATCGATTTGCCCTTTTGTTTACAAAATCTCCATCTTTGATACTCCCTGTAATTTAGCAGTGCTCATATTTTTATTCACAATGTCTCAAGCAACCAGAAAGGGTTTAGACCGTTATCTAGAGAAACAGCAGTCTGCAAATACTACGAAAGCTGACAGGGCCAAGTCAAAACAGACCCAAAATAGTCAGAAAAACAACAACACCCAGGGGTCGCCCCCGAGCTCCCCACTAACCCCTGACCTACATGGGGACCCGACCCCGGACACACCCCTGGAACGAGGAGGGGAGGAAGGCAAATTCATAGCTCAGGCAGCCTTGGCCCAGATCACCCCTTACTTGGACAAACGATTTGACTCCCTCCAGGATGCCATTGCCAACTCCATGGCCCAGATCACATCTAATACCACGAGGGTCACGGAGCTGGAGCAGAGGGTCAGTGATTTGGAGGACAAACTAGATCTTCTCCAGACCAGATCCTCTGCTCAGGAAATGATTATTTCATCCTTAAACGAAAAGCATGAGGATCTGGAAAACAGGAGCAGGAGGTCAAACCTCCGCTTCATAGGAATTCCAGAGTCATACAAGACCAACGCGTCCCTGACCAGGTTCCTTACACATGACCTTATGCTCGCCTTGGGCCTCCAGACCACTGACTCTAGACATATTGAACGGGCCCATAGGTTAGGCCAGGAGAGGCAGTCAATTAGCGCAAGACGCCCTAGGCCAGTGATAGCCAAGTACTTTCATTATGCAGATAAGGAGTCGAGTCTCGCGGCCTTCAGGAAGCAGAAGGAATGGATAGTGGACGGGCACAGAATCCTGATATTTCAGGACTTCTCAGCCGCAGTAGCACAGAAAAGACGAGAATTCGCCCCGGTGTGCAAATACTTGGCTGACACGGGAATACGGTTCGCCCTTTTATACCCTGCTAAGTTGCGGCTGCTAATAAATGGAGAGCCGAGAATTTTTGAAAACCCGACCCAGGCCAAAAAGGAGCTGCTACCGATTTCTAATCAGGAGAGGCCCACTTGACGTACCCTAATATTACGCCCACGTTTAATACTCTCAACTCTAATACGCTATTGGGGGAAATTAATATAACCCCTGTTGGACCACCTTTGAACCACTGTGATTATGGTAAAGCTTTGTTGTTGGTGTGTGGAGAGGGTCGTGCAGCCGTTGATTCTGCTGCGCGATCCTCTCTGTCTTTCAGATTTAATGTTTGTTATTTGTTTATAGCATTGATTTTTCAGATTTCTCCCTCTGATCTTGAGGGAAAAGGTTATATGATGGAAAAAGGAAAATGGAGAGGAGTGACAGGAACGTTGCAAGGGAATAGCATTGATAATTGGTTATTCAGCAGAGATTACACCGTCCCCCAACTAGGGGACAATGCTTTTAACTGTCTGTACTGGTATGCGGAACGTAATAGGGAGGGTGCCTGGGACAACCCCCCTGTTTACACTGATTTTCTGGGCTCTCTAAACTTTGACAGCGCTATCTATCCTAGATGAGCCCGGTAAATGAGCAGTCCGCCCAACCCAAATCCCATTTCAAGTTGATTTCCTGGAATGTGGGAGGGCTTAACCACCACCTCAAATGTAGAAAAATATTAAAACACCTAAGCCACCATGCCCCTGATATAGTTTTTTTTACAAGAAACGCACTGGAAGGAAGGAGAGGAGTGCAATTTGAAAGCACCCTGGATTAATGAGGTGATTGCCACGACATTTAAAAAGAAGCAGAGGGGAGTTGCGATCTTGTTAAGCAAATCACTTAGATACACGATTCTGGAAACAGTCACTGATCCCCAGAGCAGATACGTCATATTGAGGTTAGAGGTTTCGGGGAAAGAATATACATTGGTGAACATCTACGCTCCCAACACCCCGAACCTCCCCTTCTTTGTTGACTTAACTCAGCAACTACATGACTAACAGGATACAAAATTGATCATGGCAGGTGATTTTAACATAGTGACAGATCCTACACAGGACAAATCTAGCCCCACTGCAAGGGACGGTAGGGGACTCACGACACCATTTAAACACATCTATGACTATCTGCCCCTGGTGGATCCCTGGAGACTCCTTAACCCCTCGGCGAGGGAATATACATGCTACTCTAAGGCTCATAAATCCCTGTCTAGGATCGACCATATTTTAACGCATGAGTCCCTTCTCTCGGGGGTCACGGAGGCAGAGATCAAGCCGATTGCACTCTCGGATCATGCACCGATTGTGATCTCCCTCCTACTGGAGGTCCCCCAGTGCAGGTCAACGTTTTGGCGCTTCCCAACGTACCTGGCAGGCTTGGATGGCTTCCGGGAGTTCCGGAGAGGAACTTGGGAAAATTACAAGGATGACAATATCCAACACATAACAGAGCCTGTACTATTCTGGGAGGCGGCAAAGGCAGTGATCAGGGGTCATATTGTAGACTTCGCTTCTCGAAGAAAAAAAGCATTGAAAACGAGACATAAAGAGATTTACGATGCGGTCTCGGAGTCGTATAGAGCTTATCTACAACTCAACACTGAAGCCGCAAAGCAACAATGGCTAGAGGCCTCTCTTATATTAGATACCTTTCTTAGTGCAGAGGCAAAGAAATCAAACTTCTTTCAGCGACATAAATATTACAGATTTGGTAACAGGTCGGGTAGGCTATTGGCAACAATGACTAACCCCTCAGGCCCTAGAAGACACATTGCTGCCATCAAAAAGTCAGCCTCTGAACAGAATTACACTAGAACCTCCGAGATAGTCAAATCCTTTGAAGATTACTACAGGGGCGTCTACACTTCTGCACTGCCGGACCACTCGTTGGTAAACCCTATCCTCCAGCGGGCAGAACTGGAGAAGCTGTCAGATTCCCAGAGAGGGCTGTTGGAGGGCCCTGTTACAGAGAGGGAGGTTACGTGGGCGATCCGTCAGCTAAAAAATTGCAGGACCCCGGGGCCCGATGGATACTCAGGAGAATTTTACAAGATATTAGGCCCTTATATTACCCCAATTTTACAGGATCTGTTCAACACAATTCTTCAGAAAGAAGTCGAAATGCCATATTTCACTGAAGCATATACTACCTTAATTTTAAAACCTCAGAAAGACCCCCTGTCACATTCTTCCTATAGACTCATCTCCCTATTGAACAATGATTATAAACTTTTAGCTAAAATAATGGCGGAGAGGTTGCAATCGATTCTCCCGTCCCTCCTCAGTGAACATCAGTTGGGCTTCGTCCGCAACAAACATCACGTTGGGCATTTGGACGGCTATCGCAGCCACCGTCGCCGGCAGGAATTCCGGGGGAATACTTCTTAGCCTGGATGCCGAGAAGGCATTCGATAAAGTGGAGTGGCCGTGGTTGCTGGGTGTCCTGGAGGGAAGGGGATTTGGAAGGCGCTTCTTACATTATATCCGATTCATCTACAACAACTCACGAACCTCCCTATTGATCAATGGGGAGAAATCACGGGAGGTGCGCCTGGCCAGGGGCACGAGACAGGGATGCCCGCTCTCACCCCTTCTGTTTAACCTGGCTCTGGACCCACTGTTGAGAGCCTTAGAGGCGGAACCGGAGTTTCATGGCATTGGAGTTGGTTCCTCGTCAGTGAAGCTAACGGCATTCGCAGATGACCTGATCTTATTTATATCTAACCCGAGTTCGGCCTTACCTAAGATCTTACAATTGATAGACACGTTTGGCCGGGCATCGGGCTATTCTATAAATCTGAGCAAGTCGATGGCTATGTTTTTGGGATCTGGTACTAGGCCACGGTGGGGTGAGAAATATCCCTTCTCATGGAGCGGGAAATCCCTGAAATATTTGGGAGCGCTCATTCCGAAAAACCCCTTGGAATTGTACTCCTGCAATATCACACCAGCAATAAAGAACTTAGAGAAAGACCTCAAAGGTTGGGCTAAACTTGGACTCTCGTTCCTGGGGCGGATACACCTCCTCAAGATGATAGCCTTCCCGCGAATCTTCTTTTACATCCAGACACTCCCGATTCTGCTGGGCACTCAGGACGTGAGGCATATTTACCGACTCTTCAGAGAGTTCATTTGGGCCAAGAGGGTTGCAGGTCTGGGAAGGGTCACGCTGCAACAAGAGGCCA
Organism: Gastrophryne carolinensis; assembly: GCA_027917425.1. Classification (NCBI taxonomy): domain Eukaryota; kingdom Metazoa; phylum Chordata; class Amphibia; order Anura; family Microhylidae; genus Gastrophryne; species Gastrophryne carolinensis. The sequence goes on along the minus strand of CM051236.1, from coordinate 305,872,361 downwards.
AGAACGCGGGGGTGAACCTCCCAGACATCGAAAAATATAATCAAGCGGCTCTCTTGTGCGTCTTGAGAGATTGGGTGGGGATTCGTAAAGCACATACTAACTCGGACTTGGACCAAGCCCTGTTAGGTACCACAAGCTTGACCTTCATGATCCACCAACACAAACATCTCTTGCCCCCGCGGGTGACACAAAACCCCTTGCTATTTACAATCTGGAAGGTGTGGCAAACTATCCGTAAAGAAAGAAAACTGAGCTCGCATTCCTCTCTGCTTTTGACGCTGGCTGGAAATCCGGACCTCGGCCTGGGCGACGCGGCTCTCATATATGAGCACTGGCGTAAGTCGGGCATCACCTCAATCTCTGCCTTGGTAAACAAAGACCAGAAGAAAATTCTGTCTTATGAGGCAATAAGTCATTTATACCCCAGTGCAATCCTCCGAGTGTTCTCCTTTATCCAAGCCACTTCCTACACTAGGAAAATAGTTAGCCGTCTTTCGGACCTTGATTGGTCCAATGAAGTGGACTCCCTCTTACAGGATCCTCCACCAAATAAGGGAGCTATCTCTATGTATTATGCTGTGTTGAGGAAAAAGCTTGATTGGAGTGGGCAGAAAACAAGAATGATAAGATGGACTCGGCATTTCCCTGACCTCACGTGTGACCAGATCTTGAAATCTTATAATTATTCTTGGTCTACTCTATCAGCATCAACATATAGAGAGATGCTTCTTAGACAGTTCCATTATAACTATGTTTCCCCGCTCCGATCCTTCCGTATGGGCTTATCTGAATCCCCACATTGCCTGAAATGCAATGCGGAATCAGCGGACCTCTTTCATAACTTATGGGAGTGCTGTGATCAAAAAGTTCTGGAGACAGGTGTCTCAATACACATCACAGAACCTGGTAAATTTCGCGCCCCCCTCACCGGAATGGGCAATTTTCGGGGAGTTCATGTTGGAGGGAGTGAGAGTCTCACGGGGAACCAGAAGGCTGTTATTGATTATATCCGCGGTCGCACGCAAAACTATTTTACAGGCCTGGATTCATCCCGAACCGCCCCAACTTAAAATCTTTTTGGGAAAATTACAGCAATTCTTCAAATTTGATTGGATAGACGTAGCTTCCCAAAAGGAAACAAAAGTAGAGTTCTTTTTTGCCACTTGGGAGAGCTATATCAACCTCTTGACCCCGGAAGTCCGAGCTAAAATACACAACGCTTCCGGGGGCACTGAATGGTACCTTAGAAGACTGGTGGAGGGAGATCCACCAATAATACTAGGTTAGCGGGTGGGGTACCTCACAATTCCCTTTCCTCTTGTTTTGTTAGTCTCGCAAGCACCGGGGCCTTTGTAATGTTCAGGGGAACTACTGCTGATACTCCTTGGGATACCTCCCATAGAACAAACTGGGATGGGACTGCTTGAACGTTCGTCAATTTACAAGTTTGACCAGTAAAAACGCTGTAACCAATGTCTATTTGCTGTGATCAATGTTTATTTGCTACCTTGCTTATTGTCTGTGAGCTGTATGACTGTATTTTTCCTGTCCTCAATAAAAAAGTTTTGAATTAAAATGGTGGTCTCAATAGCCAAGCCGTCAAAGCCAGAGTTAGTAAATTGGGATGGCGTAGAGACCCCTGAGTTAGGAGGTCTGGAATCCTTGGTAGATCGTACTGATCTACTGCCATTTGAACCACGTCTGCGAACCACACTCTTCTTGGCCACCTTGGGGCCACCAGAATAGTGGGCACCCCTTGCAGAGCGATCTTGCGTAGCACTCTGCCCAGAAGGGGAAGTGGTGGAAACGCATACAGGAGCCGAAACTCCTTCCAAGACATTGCCAGAGCATCCGTGGCCAGAGCCAGAGGATCCTGAGACAGAGATACAAAGCTCGGTAGCTTGTGTTTGTGACGGGACGCAAACAGCTCCACAGGGATTGAAATACAGAGTTGGAGAGAGACCACTCCCCCTGATGGGACGACCCCCTGCTCAGGGCATCTGCTAGCAGATTTTCCGGCCCCGGAATGTAAACCGCCGAGATGCATTGAACATTGGTCTCTGCCCAAGTTAGAATCAGAGACACCTCCTGGAGAGCACCCTTGCTCCGGGTTCCTCCCTGATGATTGATGTAGGCCACTGCCGTCCTGTTGTCTGAGCGTACCTGAATCGCCAGACCCTTCAGGTGCTGTGTCAATTGTTCCAGCACCAACCTGACCGCCCTGAGTTCCAGGACATTGATGGGTAGATGGGCCTCCTGAGGACCCCACCTCCCCTGGAAACGCAGGGACTTCCAGAACCCCCCCCCCAGCCTGTGAGACAGGCATCCGTTGTGACCGTCTCCCAGGAGGGAGCCAGGAAGGATCTGCCCCTCGTCAAGTTCCCGTGGTCCAGCCACCACGCCAGGGATTGTCTGACCGAGGGGGGAAGCACCCAGATCTCGTCCAAGGACGCTGGATCCTTGTTCCAAACTGACAGAAGGTGAAGCTGCAGAGTTCTCAAATGGAATTGGGCAAATGGCACCGCCTCGAAGCTTGCCACCATCGAGCCCACCGACTGCATTCCCTGCCTGATAGAGGGATGAGGGCTCGAGAACACCTGCGTTGTCAGAGCATCCACCTTCTGTGGAGGAAGGAATATCCTTGACTGAACTGAATCCAGAATCATCCCCAGAAACGGTGTCACTGAGGAAGGGGACAGAGAGGACTTTGGGTAATTGATCACCCAGCCGAAGGACTCCAGGGTGGACACCACCAACCGCATGTCCAGCTCTGCCTGCTGTAGCGACTGGGATGAGATAAGTATATCGTCCAGGTAGGGCAACACTCGTATGCCCTTTAGTCTCAGAGACATTACTCCTGCCAGCACCTTGGTGAATACCCTGGGGGCTGACGTAAGTCCGAATGGCAGAGCCACAAACTGGTAATGCTGATCGAGCAGCGCAAATCTGAGGAACCTTTGATGCCCCGGGAACACCGGAACGTGCAGGTAAGCGTCCTTTATGTCCACAGATGTCATGAAGTCCCCTGGGCGCAGCGAGGCAATGGCCGAGCGCAGAGTTTCCATACGAAAATGCCTGTTTCTGACAAATCTGTTTAAGATTTTTAAGTCCAGAATGGGTCTGACTGACCCGTCCTTTTTGGGCACCATGAACAGGTTGGAATAAAATCCCACACCCCTGTCTTTTAAGGGGACCTTGCAAATGACCCCGAGGTCAAAAAGGTCCTGCACCGCTAGCGTCAAGACTTGAGCTGAGGCAGGATCCTGTGGGATGCGGGACCCGACGAACCTGGTAGGGGGCAGTACAGCAAACTCTATCTTGTAACCGGAGGACACTACCTCCTGAATCCACCGGTCTTGGACGAGGCGTCTCCAGACATGCTGTAGACGTCCCCCCACCCTGACGGGCGAGGGCGCCCCTTCATGCCTGGGGGGTCTTGGGAGGGGCTTTGGCCCCCTGGGGCGGCGACCTCTGTTCTTGTTCCAGGAATCTGTGCGAGCTCCGGCGAAGGACACCCCTCTTCCCTGTTTAGCCCCACGGTAGGGGGTCGAGTGGGAACTTGGGCCACGAAAGGACTGAGTCTGACGCTTGCGCCGGGGCAGCTTGCCCCCTTTAGCAAAGATATCTAACCTTTCTCCAAACAGGTGCAGCCCTTTGAAAGGAAGCCCCGTAAGGGCCTTCTTGGCGACATTGTCAGCTGCCCACTGGCGTAACCAGACCGCTCGGCGTATGGCTACCACCAGAGCAGAGGATCTAGCACTCAGCTTGATAGCATCGTCCGATGCAGACAGTATATAATTGATAAAAGATAAAAAGGTAACCAAAGCATTGGCGGCATCAGATGGCAAGTCATCTGCCCCTTCAAGAGCAGTCTTAACCACAGTCCTGAGCGCCACCGCCGTGATGGCTAAGGCGCAAACCGGGCGGAGCGAGGCTCCCCCAAATGCAAAGGCCTGACATGCCAATTGATCAACCTGCCGATCCTCCAGATCCCGCAGCGTAGTAATGTCAGGGGAGTGCATAATCGAGGTATTGGACAGACCCAGGATCGGGGCGTCGACCAACACTTGATCAGGGCAGCAGGGAATGGATACTTCTTATCCACAGTCTTAGGAACCCCCTGGAGTTTGCTGGGGTGTTCCCACTCCTTTAAGACTAGATTATTAAAATGAGTTTGTTCAGGGAATTCCAACCGCACCTTAGCGGTATGGAACAGGTCACCTCTTTGCCGAGGAGCCGCAGGCGGGGGAGAGAGGGATAACACGTCAAAGATCTGGGCCAGCAATCTATCAACGTCATCCTGGGACCAAAGGTCAGAACCAGATTCATCCTGACTCCTGGACTCATCGTCGTAGGACCCCGAGTCAGAAAACAGTTCCCCGTCCTCTGAGGGGGAGTGTGCGTAGGACAAATGTAAATCATCCGAGTCTACGGGAAGAATAGTGGCTTCAGGATTCAGGTGGTGCCTTTTAGCGGTAGCCTTGCGCGCCAAGGAGCCAGCGACTAAACTTTCCACGCTAGCCAGTCTAGCGGCAAAGTCAGCATGGGAGTCCCCACTAGGATTCGGGGTTAGACTCAGGCTTGGGGGGGTAGGAGAAACAAGGCGAGGCGCGGGCCCAGCCTCAGAAGAGGTGGGTAGGCCAGCTAATGCCTGCTGGGCACAAGGGACGCAGACCCGTGCATTGTCACCACTGCTAGGTAGGACCCCACAAGCTACACACAGACGGGCTTGTCCCGAAGGAACCCCGTTCACGATATCCTGAGATGCCTCCATATGGTGATTATTATATTTAATATGCCAGTAGGGATTGACGCTGTTAAGCAACCCTGGATGCCCCAAACACCCGCTGGGAAGTGGGAGTGATTTGATTAAAAGGTTCTGGGCCGGACTGTACAACGGGCCGGGAGAAGCCACCGAAGTCCGCGGTCTGAAAGACACAAGGGGAAAAGGGACGTCAAGGCCAAGCGCGAAGAAGTCAAGTTAGGAAAGGGATCGCCCATGAGGGCACTTACAGAACAGCGAGGGGAGGACCGTCTTCACCACGCGCATTCAGAGAGACATCACTCAGAGAATCTGACAGGGTGAGAACGGTGATAGGTACGCAAGCGCTAGAGAATAAAACTGAAGTATGCGCCGAGTTATACATGAAGGCGCAGTAGGAAGGCAAAAGGCTGAGAGAGAAGCGCAGCTCTGACTCCACGGGCCAAAAAAGACAATGGTTGACTAGTGTGATTAGGGCAAGGATTAGCCGTCGTACACACGACCCTCCCCCCTCTTTTTTCCCCCACTAACGGGGAAATCTAGGGAGGAAGGTGATCCAGAATACTGGATTCACCGCTACACCGGGCGAGGGGCACTAGTGCAGGAGGGGCATCCAATAGAAGGCTCACCATACGCCTTAACCGCCTACCCTGTGGAAGGGAATTGCGGTGGAGTCTAGCTCCGTAAGTACACTAGGTGCTGCCTACCTTCACCCGACCCGCGCAGCCCAGGCTGGGAGGCATTAATTCACAATGAGGACGGGTGGAAATAGTCCCGCAGGGCCTCGGGCTGTCAAGCCCCGCTCGCCTGCGAGAGCGTGATACTTCATGTCTTCGCAGTTCCAGCACTGCAGAGAAAACTGGGGATTTGTGGGAGGTCCTCCGGTATATGTAGGGCCGGGAGGAGCTTGTTTTCTTCATGTTCTGCAGTGCACGGCGCTGAAGGCGGAGGTATACCCACATGTAAGGACTATGTCTGGAGCAGGACGTGCTGTCTGCTTAGAATATATGGTACGTATGCATGCACAATTCATATAAAAGTATGGAACATAGATACTATAACACTTTATTTCCCAACCTTCAAATGACATTGTTCCCCACATTAGTGTTAGATGGAGATCTCAGGCCATTTAACATATTGCAAACATTTAAATATCTTGTCTATTTTTGGTTTAAACCACCACCTACCGACATCACAGCAAGCATTCTTGTTAACTGGATATTTATCAGCCTTGCTACACTTTCCTACCCATGTCACGCACCCGACTTGTTGGGCCTGGTACGCGTACCTGGTACCAGTTCTTATAGTGACAGAGGCTTTGTAAGTAATCTAAAATAGGTGAGAGTTGTAACGTATTTTTCATTTGTTTCACGATTCACACCATTTGATCTCTGTAAACCTAATTCTTCCAGAAATTACAAAATGGAGACACTTTTAGTTCCTGGTAAACTATAGTTTACCACTTACCTTTTATCGATACAGCTTTTGCACGGTTTCACAACATTCTTGAGAAAAGAACAAAGACACTTTAGCTAAAAAGTATACATTTATTTGCCATTTTCCAATAAAAAAAAAATCTCTTCTACATTTCTCTTAACAGATGATGAAGTGCCATAAACCCATATGCATTAGGCCGCAAAGGAGAACTATACATGCAAAGGCATCTCTGCTCATGGGACACGTTCCAGTTGCCCTCATGTGCAGAGGAAAGGCACGTAATGCATGCACATATCTCCCTTGCACAATCAATCATTTACAAGAACTGGCACTATTATTGCACATCAATTGTCTTCTACGGCTGTAGAAGCAATGCTGCTCATGAAATATTTGTTCCCTAAACCTGAATGAATACTAATTGAGTCTTGATATTAGGAGATTTACATGTCCTTGATACATCCACATTTAATTGACTGACACAGAAGCATGTTGTGACACAGTGTGGTCCATTTTGGCAACCCTCTAATGCATGTATCTACCTGATAAATGCGCACTTGAAAAGGGGTCGAAACAATAGGTAAAAGCTGGGGCAAAGTTACGGAAATCAGACACGAACTGCTGGTGTGTGTGCGTGCAAATGAAGCTGTGCATTTCTGCAGGGTTAAAAGCAATTCTATTGTACATTCAAATTAGCATACCCAACCCTTGAAAGTCCCTTGAACCTTTTCTCAATGTTGAAATATATGGCGTGTGGCTGTTATTGAAGCTTTGCTCTGTTTATTTTACATGAGCTCAGTGCTTGAAAGAAAACCTGTATTAAAAGATTAAGACCCTTCACCTTGTATATAAAACAGCAATAAAATAAAAAAAACAAATACAAAAGAAATACCAAAATCAAATTTCTTTGGTTATAAATAAAAAATAAAAATGTATATTAAAAACAGAAAGGAGAAAATGATGCAAATGTATACCAATGCGAAAAAAAAAGCAAAAAAAAAAAATATGGTAGTAAATACAAAAATACAAGCAAAAGATTCAGCAGAGTAGTGTAGAATAAAGGAAACAAATATTGCATTTGTCTCATTGCTGTTTTGGTTGAGTCTGTCGAGGACATACAGATCAGTCTTTTGTTGGCAGGAAAGGCTGGTTTTCTTCTGGCTGAGGCCCAGGATCGCTCAAGCATCGCTGTAGGCGCTGGGTATTAGGACTGTCACTGGGGGCAAACACATCATCTGCCCCTGGTGAAGGTGGTTCCCGTGCTTCCATTGTGATTCCACCTTCATCTTCCTCCTCCTCTTGTGTCTCATCAACAATATCTACAGATTCTGGAGAAGCTGGGTCAATGGTGATCACTGGAACATTTTCTGAATTTGTTTTGGGCTCAAAGGCGAGAGGGTCTGATATAAAAAAAAAAATGTGTAAGAGCAGTTATGTTAGAAGTAATGGGCCATTTCCATAAACTGATAAACTGACTGTTCCTCCAGCGGGAGAATGACCATACAAATTGTATGCGATTGAACAACTGCTGGCGGTGACGTGACAAGAAATTTTAAGCCCCTCAAATTCTCATTCATAACTCGATTGCAGTGACTGTTTCCATGGCTTGATTGTCGCTCAAATGTGGCCACTTAGTAATTTCTCATTTGAAAATTGCGTGGAAATAGGGCATAACCAAAGCAATTGAATGAATGATAACCTTTACTAGCAGTTTGTGGACATTAAATGTTCTGCATTTAATACTCTACTACTAATACTACTCGGGGGGGGGGGGGGGTCTGTCTATGACTTATGGGGGGGGGGAATGTAAACTGCAGCACACAGTAAAACTGCTATTTGAAGAGGTGCTGGCTGCCACACCTACGCAACCATTGCAACGTAAATTCCCAGGGAGGATGTGGGTCTGCTTTATTAGCAGAAAAGGTGCGACTTACTGTCCACATTATTGAAAAAAAAAAGTGCAAAGCACTCATGTTGCTGTTAACAAGAAAGAAGTTATGAATGTGCATATATTGGGTATAACTAAGAATTACACTCTCACCTGAACCAACACGTGCTCTGGTAAGGGTAGGGGAATCCACCTTATTTGCAGGTACAGTCAAATAATTAGTAGCCTGGGAAAACAAAAACAAAAAAAGTTTGCAAAAAAAAAAAAAACTGGTTACATCACTTCTATTTATTCCCACTTTATTAAAACATTTGAATTTTTTTTTTGTAATATTACCCACATACAAACCAAGTGTTATAAAAACACGTGTAATACAAATATATACATATTAAGGACTCCACACAGCTGTATAGCTATAACAAACGCCCAACAGTTCCAACTGTACTTTTACCCTGTGGTCCATTTGATGCACTTTTTGTCTTCTCAGTAACATCTGGTTCCAGGCATCTTCATAGGGATCAGCGACCAATGTGTGTCGATTATATGAGCGTAGCTGGAGAAATGGATATAAGAATACACGAACATATTTAGAAAACAGATTAACATACCCAGTTAGACAGATGCTAAGGGAAAAAAAAGCATTCTCTGAGTACTCACCTGTAGAATTAATTATTACTTCAGGACATCAGAGTAATTCAGAGACGATTGGGTTAACCTCTCGACCGAAGGGCGTGGACTGCAAGACAAAGGCGTGGCTCCACCTCCTGGGCCTATATCCTCCTGGCTGACTTGCTCCACGCCAGTTTATTTAAAAAGCAGTAGAACCAGCCGCCCAGGAGGCATACCTATATTTTTTGGAAACAAAAGGCTGGAGACCAAATCCAAGACTCCTCTCTCTATTTTTTTTTCCAGATGCTGATCAAACTATTTACCACTTCACTAAGACTAGGCATCCAAGACATTGATATATCAACCTAGCAGACAGGGAGGGTCTGATGTCCTGAAGTAATAATGGAGGAGAAATTAACAGGTGAACACTCACAGAATTCTCTTTTCTCTTGCATTTTACTTCAGGCCATCAGAGTAATTCAGAGAAAATTGGCACCTCCAAAAGTAGTACCCTTAATTCGGGTGGGATCCCCAAAAACCCTTATTCCTATCAGGAATAAGACATTCCAAAACCATACAATTACTACTGTATGTGATTTCTTCCTAACAAAGACTCTACCTTATAGAATTTGGTAAATGTATGAACTGAAGACCAAGTAGTGACTTTGCATACTTGTTCAGCTTGATGCTGAAAAGCCCAAGATGCTCCAATAGCTCTTATCAAATGAGCATTAGTCCTAAAGGGAGGATCCTTCAGTTTGGAGACATAGGCTCTTACCACTGCCTGTCTAATCCATCGACTGATGGTAGACTTAGCTGGCAGAAGACCTTTTCATGGACCCTCAGGTATGACAAAAGCGAGTGAAGAATCCTTTATTGGACACTGGAGTAGGGCATAAGGAAGGCATATTCACCTCTTCATTAAGATGAAAACCACTTTAGGAAGAACATCCTGTTTAAAGCAGAAGACGGCCTTGTACTTATGTAACACTAAATAGTCCTTAAGTAACACTAAATAAGGAGATTTAACTGATAAAGCTGCTAATTTCGAAACCATCCTTACTGAGGTTATTGCCACTAAAAAATATAACCTTAAGAGTCAATAAACTTAATGACGCATCTGCCAGAGGTTCAAAAGGAGGACCCTGAAGAGCTGATAAAACCAAGTTCAGGCCCAAACCGGCAGAAGTGGCTTACAAGGAGGCCGCACATGAGCGACTCCCTATACAAAATCTTTGATACATTTATTATTTATTCAATGGGTTTCTGAAAAAAGCAGATATCGGTCCCTTTAAAGTACTCAATTGAAAAACCTTCATCAAGACCCTTCGGCAAAAAAAATCCAATATTCTGGGAACAGAAAAAATTTCTACCAGCGAACCCTTTGGATTTGCACCAAGCGATAATTGCTCACCAGACTCTATAGTAGATCATTTATGAAGACTTCTTCCTGGCCTGAATCATAGTCTGGATGACTCTGGCAGAAAATCCCCTTTCTGCCAAGATGAAGGATTGATTAGCCAGGCCGTCAAAACCAGAACTTGCAAATTGGGATATCTAAGAGTCCCCTGTGTGAGAAAATCTGGATCGTCGGGTAACCTCCACGGGTCGCCCTATGACATCCTTACTATGTCTGAGTACCAGCTTCTCCTTGGCCACTGAGGAGCCACCAGAATGGTTGGGCCTCCCTTGTGAGCTAACTATTTTAGGAGTGGAATCAGAGGGAATGCATTAAGACACAATAGAATTGCTCTCAGTTCCAGGATATTTATGGAGCGCCTGCTCTCCTTCGGACTCCACTGTTCCTGGATCGTTTGTGACTCCATGACATTCCTCCAACTAGACAGACTGGCATCCGTGGTGATCTTCCACCGTACTGGAAGAATTTGCCAATCTGAAGAGGCTGAGGACTCAGCCACCAGGCTAGAGACTGCCTTGTTGACTGTCTCCAGATCCCGAGTCTGTGGGTCTTGATCCCAGATTGTGAACAATTCCATCTGCAGGGGTCTTGTGTGAAACTGTGAAAAAGGTACTGCCTCAAGCAAGATACCATCAGGCCCAACAGACGCATTCCTTGACGATTCATCAAGTGAGGGCAAGACAAGAGACCCTGTACCTTGGCCTGGAGAAAAAGTCTCTTCTATTCCGGAAGAACACTTTTGCCCGAGACGTGTCTAATGACATTCCCAGAAAATAAATAACTCTTGAAGGCATGATATTCAACTTAAGAAGAATTCGACTGGATAGTCAGTTATCCCATGTCGATCAGACAGACAGTCTGTGCATCTTTCTGGGCCCCCTGACATGATGGGGCCCATATCAACAGATCGCCTAAGTAAGGGATTATATGTATACCCTGACTTCTTAGAGAAGACCTACCAACACCTTGGTAAGCACCCTTGGTGCAGATGATAGACCGAAAGGTAGCGCCACAAACTGAAGATGTCAGAGGACTTAATTCCTTTTGCAAGCCCTTGTCTTACATTTGTTTTATATTGGAGTTACACTCTATATCTATGTATTTATGTTCTTGATGTAAATATATTGGCACTAAGCACCTTTATTTCCTATATATTGGGGATCAGATATTTTCAGTGTAGTTTTGCACGTCTGAATTTGGGTATTTATATAGTTCTAGGATCATTATTTACTACTTGTAATTCCTGTGTTGAGATATATATTTTTTAAAGGGGTAGCACTATATATGATGGCTTGTTTAATGTGAACCCAGTCTATGAATATATATATATTATACATACATATTCATTCTCTTTCCGCCAGTATTAATTCTAAGCATTGTATTGATTATTTATCAGAATATTTATTCTGAATGAATTTTTGATTATAGCTTTGTAATATTTGTTATGAGACCCGGAGGCCATTAACTAGTTTTTAAATATGTCTTGTGTATGTATGTTTTTTTTAAACGGTGACTTACAATAATAAAATAGATTTGTATTTTATACAAGCCTGGTGGAGTGCCCTAATGTTTTGTGGATTCTATGTGTTTTTTTGGATAACTTGTTGATGTTTTTGAATCTATGGTGCACCCACCAGGTGGTCAGCTGATTACCTAATATTATTTAAAGTGGTGCCCTTACAGCTAAGCCCTAATATGGTGAAAATAATACTACTGTATGTCCCTGGGGATCTGAGACCAAATATATAACAGTTCTCGACAGTCACAAGTGACTACTTCGAGTCCTCTGGGGGGTAAACCACCATATATATATTTTTTTTTTTATAATACCTGCCCTTTCCCACAATCTATAACAGTATAGATTAAAACAATAAAAAAACAAACAATATTAATCCACACAATCAAAATAAAACAAAATGACCTACCTAAAGGTTTAGGCCTGCTTGAGGGCGGCCATGCAGCGGCTCAGAAGCAGCCCTTTTGTTGGCCAACAACCCCAGTAATTATGCGCTGCCGGAGAACCACGATGTCGGCGGTGCTAGGCACTTTGCCTAGCTGAAAATGTTTCAGTGGAGGTGGCCGAGTAAAACGTGCTGTGCCGCTGAGAAGAACCGGAGGTCGTCGGCAGTGCTCGGCACTTCACTAAGCTGAAAATCTTGCCACAGTGGCGGACTGAGAAACCGAGCTGTGCCGCTAAAAAGAACTGGAGATCATCGGCAGTGCTCGGCACTTCGCTAAGCCAAAAATCTTTCCACAACAGCGGCCGAGAAAAGAGGGTTGTGCCCCGAGGAGAACCAGCCATGTCAGCAATGCTAGCTACTTCGCTAAGCCGAAATTCTTTTAATGCCAGTGGCCAAGAAAACGATCCTTCCTTGCTGCCACCTTAGCTCCGCCCTCTTAAAGGCGCGCAAATTTGGAATTTTACAACCAGTAAAACACATAATTAACACATGGGAAAGAGCAAAAATAGGGAAAATAATTCCCTTGGTCACCCCCAATCAGGCTCACCAGACGAAAACCTGTGGCTGATTTTTCCTGTGGTGGAATTTTCAGCACAGGAGTGTCAGCACTTTTTAAAAACAAAAAGGTGAAACCCCAAAGCGCCACAAGACCCTAGCGCTTACCCTCACCATCCTGATCCGAATGCAGCAAAGCAGCGGAGGCAAGGTGGGTCCAACCAGATCAGAATATAAGGGTCCAGGAACAGACAGGGTTTCCAGTACCCCCGCTTCCAAGGCATAATTCCTTTAAAAAAATGAGAGTAAATGGGAGAGGAGTGGAGCAAGTCAGGTAGGAGGATATAGGCCCGGGAGGTGGAGCCACGCCTTGTCAGGTCTTGCAGTCCACGCCATTCGGTCGAGAGGTTAACCCAATCGTCTCTGCATTACTCTGATGCCTTGAAGTAAAATGGAAGAGAAATATGTGGGGAGGGTTACAGTTGGACTGGTCTATATACAATAATGTACAGCTTTAAGAACATGCTACATGCAACTGAAGCTATTCACTATGCTAACAAGCCCTTCACCACCAAAATACAAAACAAGCATAGCTATCAATGGATTATTTAGGTGTTGACAGAGAAAAACAAAAAGAGAGGCGTGAACTATACTCTTATAAATTATATAGGTGCCACTCCCAAAGCTACATAACATCAAAGCCTAAACCACAAAACAGGGAGGCACACTTAAAAGCAATACATAATTTTATTCAATACTCAATACATAAATAATCACTAAATATAATGCCTAAACATGCTAAAACCAATTAAACATAAATCAGACAATGACAAACAAGACAAACCAATATAAATAGGTGTGTAGGCCATGGGGAGAGTACCATCACAAATACTAAAACTAAAAATAAATTCATCCATATATATCTCATTACTAAAGAAAAACACCAGCGCAAATTGCAATGTGCAAATCCTACCTATGATCCGGATCCTAAAATATGCTCCATAAAGTGCAAGTGCCACAAGGTATCCATCAGGTATATATGATATACCTTACTGTCTATCCCGCTTTTCATTCTGGGATTGCAGTCCCTTTCCTGACCCCAGCTCTGCTCTGTCTATGCAAAGCACAGATATACTCCTCTCTCCTTGATATGTAATGCTTCTGAGGCAAGACGGCGGTGCCCGTTTTCTAGAGCCCTGAACAGAGTTGAAGCCCAGCGGGTGAAAGAATAAGTGACTAAAACCTTTAAAAAATATTCCCCAGCATCTAATATGAATATATTTTAAGGGTTTGAGCTCTTCATTAAATGAGGACGATGGTCCGGTTTAATTGTCAGATTGAGGTGGTAAAGGAATCATGTTTGATTTTGTATATGATTAAATTGTTTAGGAATATGGATTGTTTGGCACTTGCACTTTATGGAGCATATTTTAGGATCTGGATCTTAGGTAGGATTTGCACATTGCAATTTGCACGGATGTTTTTTCTTTAGTAATGAGAAAAAAATAACATGACATTTTTTTTTTAAGAGTTTACAGTGTCCTGTCGGGCAGAGTAGTTTCGCCGTATCAGGCTTCCTCAGTGCCCATTTGGACAGGCATAATCTACCATAAGTAATACAAAGAAATATTATAACACTTCACAAAACATAAATAATAAATCAATAACATGAGTTAGTTTTGCCATAAAGATTATCTGCATTTGAATGGTGATTGCTCCCCATCTGAGAACCTCACAGGCATTCAAAGAGTGCTTAGGTTGGTGTAATGACACCGTTTTGTATTGGGTACCATATGATTGGCATTAAGTTCGCATAATGATTAGTTCTAGAGGAAAATTTTTTTATATATGGTTGTTAGAAAGAAAGGGTTTTCCCTTAAGAAAATCAAAAAAAGTAAGAAGGGAGACGGGCTCAGCTCCAGTGATCGTGCTCCTAGACATACCTGTCCATGAGGGATGGTACCAGTGAGGTGTAAGGGTTCAGAATAGTGCCCATGCATCTATAAACAGTGGCTACTTGTATAGGGTGATAAGGCTGAGAGTTAGTCTTAGCATATTGACCTTTGCTTTATTACTGTGCACACTAATAGGGTCCATAGCGAAGTAATAGAGCATTCCCTGAGATTATGTGGGATCATGCTCTCGCAATGACAGGGACCTTGTATGTACACGTGCTAAGAGCGGGGCCTTACCTTAAATGTCAGTTTGTTTGCCACTGCAGTGTGGGCGCCCTTCCTCTTGTATCGGGTGCCGGTCGAGGCGGTAGGAGCACGTGGGCCGGGAACGGCCGGCCGGAGATGTCAAATGCCGCGCTGACTGGCCCATTTAAGTGCCTCCGTAGTCCCACCCCACCAGTACTTGCTGAACGCAACTGGCTGTAGGCGGGAGGGGGCAGCGCATACGTCACTTCCAGCCGCTGGAGCGCATCTGCGCGCCGGGGGAAAAGATCCCGGAGCGCATCTGCACTCCAGCGGCCGAAAGTGACACGGCACCTGGCCGCTTTGAGTTGCTTTTTGGCTTTTAGTCCCAGCGAAAAAGCGGCAACCATCCTCTAATCATGGATGCCTGGGAACCGTAAACAATGTGCGTCAATATGTTTGTACAGCTAAGTTCCGGCTGCGAATTCTGTAGCAATATGGTGTTTGGATATAATCGGAAAGCCGCTGAGAATGTATGGGAAATTAAAAATAAAAAATATTTGTATACGAATGGAAGAAATATACATAGGAGTTGGTATTATGTATGTATGTAAAAAGTCAGTCTATATGCCAGAGAAAAAAAAGAAAAGAAAAGAAAAATGTGTTAAATGAAATAGGTGAATGAAGGGGAACCACAGTTGTTTTAGAAATACAAGAGTAGAAAAAAAAATACTTTTGGCTTTTAGTCCCAGCGAAAAAGCAGCAACCATCCTCTAATCATGATACAGGGCTATCGAGGATTGGAGTTGAGCCTTGTATAGTGCGTAATTAAACTGGACCTTCAGCGTGATTTAATGAAACGCCCAAACTCTTAAAAAACGGTTCCCCAGCATCTAAAATTAATATATTTTCTGTTTTTAGTCACTAACTTATTATTCTTTCCCCCACTTGGCTGCAACTCTGTTCAGGAATTTAGGATACGGGCGCCGCCATCTTGACTCAGAAGCATCACACTTACTGAGGAGAGGAGAGTGGAATAAGGTACAGGGGGGCGGGTTATAGCTGTGCTTTGCTCAGGCAGAGCAGAGCTGGGGTCAGGTAAAGGTCAGCAGTCCCAGAATGCAGAGCAGCACAGTGAGGAGGCACTTCCTGTTTGCAGGCTGCCTGATAAGATGGCGGCTTCCATAAGCCGCCATCTTGGATGTTTAAAGGCTCATAACATGCAGTAGATGCAGGTAGGATGATTTTTAATGTGGACAATCTGTAAGTACAGGGTGTGGGAAACATATAAGATAGACTCTTATTATTATTTAATGGCCTGTCTATGGGGAACCCAATGTTAGCAGGATAAAAAGCTTATTGCTATTTTTGAAATATATATATATAAAAAAAAAAAAAAAATTATATATATATATATATATATATATTTATTTATTATACCTACACACCTATTTATGTTGGTTTGTCTTGTTCGTCATTGTCTGATTTATGTTTTTTAATTGGTTTTAGCATGTTTAGGCATTATATGTAGTGATCATTTATGTATTGAGTTATTGAGTATCAAATAAAAGTATGTATTGCTTTTGAGTCAAGAGAATTTAGGTGTTGAGGGCAGCAGATGCAAAAATAAGCTGTAAGGAAGGTCAGGACAGATCAGTTACAGCCTGTTGATCCCACTAGGATGCCAAATTAATAATATAAAAGTTACAACCACAAACAAGAGCCGATTACCTGCTACAGGGAATGCACACCCAAAGGCATCCGAATAAAAAAGCCTAAAGTTTATTGTTACAAGTTCACCAAAATATAAAACACATGAAAATCACAATGACCGACATACACATTAAAATCACTCATCCCTCACAGTGGTATGGGAAACCACAGAGCACGGGTGCCAACTGAGGTGCTCCTCCTGACTGCTTTTGGACATGCTAGTTCAGGTCATGCTTAATTGTTGGTTCATTTGTAGTGCTCCATTTATTTTATCTTTGGATTGTTTGGAGTTTATCATTCATATGAACGGGAACACTTAATTTACCATATAGGCAGTTTATTAACCTCATTAATTCCTGTTACAGGGCGCTGTCCCTAATTAACATTCAAATAGTGGTCCCACATCCTGCCATGCCTATAAGAACAATAGACACCTAATCACACCTAGCTGCCAGGAAGCTGCCTCAAACTGCTGGGGTGTTTTTGCCTTGAATTCCTAATCAGGACTCCAGACGGCCAATATACATTGGACACTGGGAATTGGCTGTTAATTCTGGGAAGCATTGTAACTCTTGTAATATGTCACTCATAACTATATTAATGAGAGATTCTCATTCAGAACTATTAGACCTTTCATTTGATATCAAACATGGCGTACATATATTGTCCAGGGCCTGACAATCTACACAGTATTGGACCCTGGATGATATACATTTGGTGTTTGGGCTCATTTAACTAAGAAATTTATGGGGATCATGAATTTCTTGGTTACAAGTTGATAGCATGCATATTGTGAGAGTTATGGCCTTTATGAAATATACACCTAATTCGTAAGTCCTGATGGGGGGCCGAGCTTGGCAGACACTCCCACGAGGCGGGGAATGCTGGCCACTCCCTCTATTGTTCATACATTAGTAAGCTTTGTGCTGGGGGCCCGAGAGTTGATGGATGGCGGGGGTTGAATGAATGACCATGAAGCAAACATAAGTATCTTTGTGTATCTCTTTGTATCTGTCTCTGCTTTGTCTCTCTATATATCCATTATAACATATATTGTACCGTAACTAATGTAACTTTATCATTCATTAATGTAACAACTGCCTATATTTTAAGATATCTGGGAACTTTAGGAACATATTGGGTTAGTAAGGTTAATTACTGTGCTGCTAATTAAACCCGTTTTATATATACATCTTACTGTGTGTGTAGTGGATAATTTCCCACACAATCGTTTGTAGGTGCAAAGTATTTAAGGTAAATAATATATTTCCCTCTTAGGACAGTTCACTGGTTGTGTTGGGAGAGCCTTAGCGCCATTGTTTGTATCAGATTAGTGGCCGCTGGGCTGATATGATTTTTAGTATTTGAAACATTTATAGCATTGATCTCTAAAAGAGATATTGGAGGTTAATGGGAAGCAAATATTATTAAATCATATATCTCCTTTTTCAATTCCGTGGTTTCTTATATTATTTTTTATTAGTTTTTATAACGTTCTTGAATTGTTTGATAAGTATATTCATATGAATGGGAGCACTTACTTTATTATATAGGTCGTCCATTAACTTTATTCACAATGTTTTTTTTTATTATGTTTATTTTGCATTTTTTAAGGTTTATATTGATATCTACGCACTAGCACTTTACCCATTCTATAATGTGGGATTTTTTTGTATTATTGATTCAACATTGTTGTATGCATTGGCTCTTTTTGATTTATTGGTCTGCTTAGTGTGCATTATATATACTTTAGTACTGACCTCACAGTCAGCTAGAGATCAGAACAATTTGTCCAATTGCTGTCGGCAGGACCTCTAGGCTTGATTTTAATGTGTAGATCGGTCATTGTGATTTTCATGTATTTTATATTTTGGTGATCTTGTCACAAAATTTAGATTTTTAATTAGAACGCCTCTGGGTGTGCATTCCCTGTAGCAGGTAATCAGCTCTTGTTTACTTGCTCTTTGTGGCTGTAAATTAGGTGTTGGCACCCAAGTGAGAAAATAACCTTCACTTAGAATAAGGTATTTACATATAATCAGATTTTGAGATGCTATGAAATGGCTTATTTTACACTGTTCCCAAGGGGAGAATTTGTGATTCTCACCTGTAGAATTGGTTTTGCTCTTCTTCCACTCCAGGGCGTCACCAAATCAGATACAGATGGGTTAACTCTTGTCCGAAGGGCAAGACTGTAAGATTAAAAGGTGTGGCTCTTCCAAAACTACATTTACCTCCGACTGCCCTCTGCAATCCAGTAATAAAAAAGCAGTAGGAACAGCCACCTGGGAGGAAGAAGGAAGATCTCCAGAGGCCACCACGTTTAGCTGGCAAGGTAAATTGTGATATATATATATATATATATATATATATTTTTTTTTTTTTTTAAAGCCATCACACAAATACATTTACAATATCTACAATAGACTTACCCTGATTAAGGCACACAAGGAATAGATCTAGTAGCCTAGCAGACAGGGCGGGTGTGACGCCCTGGAGTAGAAGGGAGAGAAACCAATTATAAAAAGGCGAGACTCACAGAACTGTATTTTCTCTCATATTCCAATCCAGGACGTCATTGAATCAGATACGAATGAAATATCCCAAATCAGCTCCCTTCCTTCAGGGTGGGATTCTCAAAAATCAAAACCTTATTCATCTAGCCTGAGAAAGCAAGCCAAGACAAGAAAAAAAAAAAATCAAACCAAAGCTGAAGAGTTCACCACCATCTGCAATACCTTCTGGCCAAAGGCAGCGTCTGCTGAGGCTTTTAGGTCTACCATGTAGACATTGGTAAATGTATGAACAGAAGACCAGGTTTGCGAACCTGTTCCACCGATGCCTGGTGCTGAAAGGCCCAGGATGCACCGATAACCGGGTAGAATGGGCAATGACCCAAAAGAGGTTCCTTCCCTTAAACATAGGCTTTTATCACTGCCTGTCTGTTCCAACAACTGATGGCAGACTTGGACGGTGTTAGACCATTTCTTAGACCCACCGGAATGATGAACAAGGCATCAGTCCTGCGAAAGGTCTGAGTAGCAGAGACACAATATTTAAGAACTGACCCCTCACTACAGCCAAGGAGTGGAGAACTCTCTC
Source organism: Gastrophryne carolinensis (assembly GCA_027917425.1). Taxonomy (NCBI): domain Eukaryota; kingdom Metazoa; phylum Chordata; class Amphibia; order Anura; family Microhylidae; genus Gastrophryne; species Gastrophryne carolinensis. Next base: position 305,852,839 of record CM051236.1, on the reverse strand, counting down.
CTTATGACTAGTAGGAGTGGGACACAAGGAAGGCAAAACTACATCTTCATTAAGATGGAAAGAGGAGACCAGAAACTGCAACAGAAAACTGTCTTGTCTTTGTGTATCACCAAGTAAGGATATTTGATTGAAAGAGCAGTTAGGGCATCTACTACTATTGCCAGAGGGTCTTTGGACAGGAAGACAAACCAACATCAGAACCTTTTGATTATGGCAGGATGCAATTGTCTTGTGCAACCAAGGGGGGGGGGGGGGGGGGGCACCCATTGGTTGCACAAGACAATTGCATCCTGCCATAATCGAAGCTTGAAAAATCTCATGACTGAGAGACTATTCTCCCTGATCCAAAGTTGCCCTGCTCAGGTGAGTTCCCCCTGCCCTGCTCAGGGGACGTTGTTCTCAGCCCAATGGAAGAACCAACTCACTTCCCTGAGAGCTTGCCAGCTTCTGGTGCCCCCTTGGGGGTTGATATAAGCAACCGCCATCATGTCTGCTAGAATCTTGACAGGATGACCCCTCAGATCAGCGGTCCAATGTTTGAGTAATAACAGGATCGCTCTCAACTCAAGAATATTGATAGGTAGTTTGCTCTCCATTTGGTTCCATTGTCCCGGTATTGTTTTGGACCCCCATCATACCTGCCCAACCGGTTAATCTCCTTTCCCGTTCCTTCTGGGTAAGCTTGGTAAAGTGTGACTGCTCAGGAAAAATCTGCCTCTGTCTCTCGGGTCTATAAGGGCCCCCCTCTTCCTCTTAGGAGCCACAGGGGCTGGAATTTCCAATACCTCTGAAATGATGTCAAGCTATCAATATTCTCCCTGAGCATAAAGGGTCCCTGCTCCGCTGCAGAATCAGAGTGAGCTCCCCTCTTCCATACTGGAGGAGAGTTCCCGATCTAAAGAATCTTCCAGAGATTCCAAGGCAGAATAAATATCCTTCTCTTCGGAATGTGAAGACTCCACAGGGGCTAAATGCTTTCATTTTCTAGATCTCAAAACCATCTGGTCGTTGGGACCCTTAGGTTGGAAGCAGTGGCTTTCCATATGGTCTACCCTCTCCACCAAATCCAGCTGGAATAGAAAGCCTGGGATATCTGTACATGATGGTGCAGACGGAGGAAATGTAAGCCCAATGGATCCAGTCGCTGACAGGAGCACCCCTGAGAGGGGAAGTTGCCTCCAAAATCTGGACAGTACCACAGCGGTGGTAGAGATTCAGCTGTTATCTTACTGTGGCCTCTGCAGGAGGAGCTCCAGGGTGCAGACGAAAGGTCAATGTTGGAGGCAGTGGTGCAGGAAGAGGCCAGAGGCAGCAGTGAAGGTGGAGGCTGATGCAGAAGGAGGCCATCGAGGAGGAGCAGACAGCAGCCCGCGAAGCAGTGGAGAAAAGGCGGCCCATAGATAAGCAGCGGTGGCCGCCGAGGAATGGCGGAGATCATGCAGAGTCAAGTGTTTCAGCTGAACTCCTCCACCCATCCTGTTGAGAAGCCGAAAGAAGTACATCTGCCTTGCCTCAGAAATGTATGCGAGGTGCCAAGTGTATCCAGCGCGACCATGCCCTTGACCTAATCGCGTGAAGCGCCGTCCGCCATGAAATTTAAAAAGAATAAAGGCCAGCACAGTGGCTCCATCTGCCTAACCCGCAGTATCTACCCAGTTCTCTCCCCTGCACAGTCTGCAGAAACAGACCCTAAGGGAAGGGAAAAGAAAACAGGTAGAGGGGGAAAAGATTTTCTACCACCGTCCATCCAGCAGGCCACCAGACAGACCTGCGGAAGGGTGACCCTTCAAAAGGGATATCTCATCCCTTGAGGCGTGACTAGATCAAAAAAAAAGTGGCAATCTCCTGATTCAACGCTTTCGGCCTAAACAACTCCTAAATAAGAAATAAAATCCCTTTATAGAAAAAAAAAGATAAAAAGAAAGTAGGGAAATGAAATCTGTGCTAAACCTTTGGAGTACAGTCCAACTGCAAGAATGAAACTGCTTTGCGGAGGGCAGCCGGAGGTATATGTAGGCTGGGAGGAAACACACCTTTTAATCTTGCAGTCCCGGCCTTCAGTCGAGAGTTAACCTATGTGTATCGGATTTGGTGATGCCCTGAAGTGGTACAGTGCGGGTCCACAGCCTTGTTAACTGGAAAGCTCAGAAGCCATAGGGAAGCCGCTGCAGTCAAAGAATGAATTGTGGGAACTAGACACAGATGTCATATGCATCCTTCCTGAGGGCAATTCAGATTGTTGCACGACAAAAAAATTTACCCTGCTGTGGTCAATTTTACAAACAAAATGGTTTCCCATGGAGCTGCAGGCCTGAAAAGAGGAAGGGCTGCTATGCATTGTTGGTTATCTCAGTTAAATCCAGGCAGCATGGTTGGGATGCTGGGAAAGGCAGCTTCAAAATGTCCGCTACCTGGAGAAAATTGGTGAGGCGGGGTTTTATCTTTAACCCTTTCAGTGCTTGCTTCCACTCCACTTAAGTGCCAAGCACATAGAATCTACGTGCCTGACTTTCCCCCCTGCTAGTTAAAAAAATAAAAAATACTCACCTGACCCCTCGTTGGATCCGGCCGGGTCTCCTCTTTAATTTGGTGCCATCCGGTCCCCCGTGGGGGGTCGGATGGCTCCAGGAGAGCCCCCGGAATAGGCCGCCCCCCCGCTTCGGCAGCAGCAGCTGCTAACTGTAAAAAAAAAAAAAAAAAAAAAAAGACATTTGCTTACCTGTGGCCGCGTTGCCTCCCGACGGGTCTTCTCTTCACTGGGGGGGCCTCCGATCGCCCCCCCCCCCAGCCTCTTCCATGGCGAGGAGAGGGCAGAAAATGCCCTCTCCCCCCACTTCCTGGATCGCGACTGCTAGGGGCCAGGTGACATCATTGTGATGTCACCAGCAGCCGGCTTCTTCAGTCCAAGCACCGAGACTCTGAATCAGTCTGCTCGGGTGGTTGGAGCAGAGAGAAGGGGAGGAGGAGAGGGCTGTTATAACCCCCCCCCCCCCCAGGCTCTCTTCTTCAAACACCCGAGCAGACTTGCATCGGAGATTGCCGGGGGACACAGGATCAGAGGTGAGTAAAGTTAAAAAAATAAATAAATAAAGATCATTTTTTTTACTTATGTGTCTGTCTTTTTTATTTAACATTTAATCCCTTGTGAACTGGTAAGGGGTCCATGAGACCCCTTATACCAGTTCACAATGCTGGGGGCTGGCAAGTCACCTGCCGCAGTGGGTGACTTGCCATTAACCCCCGGCACCCCCATTACCTGCCTCCCCAAAGCCCAGGGGTGGGCAGAAGAGCCCGGGCCCACATAGGCTATGTGGGCTCGTAGGCTGCAGGGTGGGGGGCCACAAAAGCTGGCCCCCCCACTCTGTTCCTACAAGCCCCCATAGCTGGTCCCGGGCTGGTTACTTTGGGTAAGGGGGACCCCATGTCAATTTTTTTTAACCCTTAAAAATCCCCCCAAAAAATGGATGGATGGGAGGTAAGTATTAAAAAAAAAAAAAAAAAAAAAAAAAATTATAAAATAATTTTTTTCTCTTTGTGTGTGTCTGTTTTTTTTTTTACAAATATTATACCAGTTCACAAGGCTGGGGGGGGGGGGGGGGGGGGGGGTGGCAAACCTGCGACTAGCGGGTGACTTGCCATTAACCCCCGGCATCCCCATTACCTGCCTCCCCAAAGCCCAGGGGGGCTACAAGCCCGCATAGCCTGTGGGCCCGGGCTCTTCTGGGTTACTTTGGGTAAGGGGGACCCCATGCCAATTTTTGGGGGATTTAACCCTTTGTAGTGTGGATGGTAGTTGTATTTTATTTGTAAATGTTATAAAGTACTTGTTTCAGTTGGGGGGGTCTCCTGGGCAGGAACGGGGGCTACCGATAAATATGTGGTACCGTTCTAATTGGTAGAAATGGGGCTTTCACATGCAATATGGTTTTCCTTAATAAAATACATTTTTTATTTAAAATAAAGGAGTAAATTTTCTAAAAAAATGTGTATTTATTAAAATAAAACTTACAAACAAGACATTTCATGTTAAAGCCTAAACTCTGCTGCAAAAAAAAAAAAATATATATAATTTTCCTGAAAATTCCAGCAAAAATGGCGCAAAATGGGGAAAAATGACCTGTCAACAGAGGGTGACAAAATCTCAAGTAGGCTGGGCTAGCAAGGCTAGCAATTAAAAAGGTTAAAAGTAGCTATGCATGTTGGGTATTGTTCTGTTCGGGGGATCTTGCGCTTTCAGACTTAGCTTGTTTTTTCTGGTTTGCATATTTATATTTTAGGAAAAGGTGTTTTTTATTCAGCTTTTTTATACATTTTATAGGGAAACCCTGCACAACCAAAGAATTCTTTGAGGGATTAATTCCAGAAAGATTAGCCCACTACAACAAGTTGGGTACGCTTAGAAAGCTTAAAATGTGTACTTTCAGGTAATATATGGTTTATGGGGGATATTCCAAATGTAAAGGGTTGTTTTGGTTGAAAAATCGCAAGGTGCGCACTTTGTCTGCAGAGCTGAAATTTTCAACTAAAATCACTGTTACGCACATGCTTTACTTTGGGGTGTTGGCAACTCTTCCCTTGACAGTAGCAATGCATGTTGGGTATCGTTCTGTTCGGGGGATGTTGCTTTTTCAGATTCTGCTTTTTTATCCTTTTTTTTAGGGAAACTCTTTGCAACCAAAGAATACACTGAGGGATTACTTCCAGAAGACTATGGGCACATCAACAAGCATGGTACACCTAGAAAGCTTGAGGTGTGTACTTCCAGAGAATATATCATTTGTGGGGGGTATTTCAAATGCAAAGGGTTGTTTTTCTGGAAAAACTGCTAGGTGCGCATATTGCATAGCATAGTTGTATTTTATCTGAAAATCCCCTAAAGCGCTATTTCAGTTTGGGGGAGTCTCCTGGGCAGGAAAGGGTGTCTACCTATACATATGTGGTATCGCTGTAACTGGGAGAAATTGGGATTTCACACGCAATAAGATTTTATTGGCAAACTTACATTTTTTATTACAAAAAAACACTACAAATTGTAAAAAAATATTTATTTTTTATTTTTTTCCCACATATTTCACCCAAAAATATTGAGAATACACCTAATAAATTACAAACAAGACATTTCATGTTAAAGCCCAGACTCTGCTGGAAAAAAAACAATATATAATTTTCCTGAGAAATCCCTGGGAATCTCTTGAAAAATCACATTTGAACATGGGGAGCGCAAAAATGCCATTTTGTGAAAACTCACCTGAAAAATGGATATTGTTGGTGTGCCACACACCCCGCTTCACCTTTAATATTCTTCACGATTGGGTTACTCACCGCCAGGTGACGCTGTGCAGAGAGGAAGTCTTGTAACGAGCCCCCTTCCGGCCTATATATACCTGGTACCTCCCACCCATCACCAGTGTATTAAAAAGCAGAAAGACAAGGTACCAGTATTTTAACGGTAACCTCCAAATAAATCAATATCAATAAAAATAAAAGCTTCACCATATAAAGGATTCGGAATACCGAAAAGGGTGGGAGTGAAGCGGGGTGTGTGGCACACCAACAATATCCATTTTTCAGGTGAGTACTCACAAAATGGTATTATTCTTGGTGTGCCACACACCCCGCTTCACCTTTAATATTCTTCACGATTGGGACATCCAAAAGCAGTGTCCACAAGGGATGGGCATCTCAAGGCCAGGTGAAGCATAACTTAAATGACTGCAGTCTGCAGAACTTTGCGGCCAAAAACAGCATCCGCTGAGGATCGCACATCAACCTTGTAAAACTTAGAAAAAGTATGAACAGAAGACCAAGTGGCGGCCTTACAAACTTGTTCAACAGAAGCTTGGTGCTGAAAAGCCCAAGACGCTCCAACGGCGCGAGTAGAATGAGCAGTGATACGAAAAGGGGGAACTTTCCCCTTAGCAGAATAGGCCGCAGTAACGGCCTGACGTATCCATTTGCTAATGGCAGATTTGGCTGGTGCCAAACCCTTCCTAGGCCCACAGGGCATAACAAAAAAGGCATCCGTCTTACGAAAAGGAGACGTGATAATCAAGTAGTACTTAACACAGCGTACTACATCCAAACAATGCAAAACCCTCTCTGTCATTCTTAGGATTAGGACACAAGGAGGGAAGAACAATATCCTGATTCAAATGAAAAGCAGAAACAACCTTAGGAAGAAAGTCTGGCTTGAACCGAAAGACCACTTTATCCTGATGCCTCTCAAAGTAGGGCGCCTGGATAGACAAGGCCGCCAACTCTGAGACACGCCGGACCGAAGTGATAGCTACCAAGAAGACAATCTTCTGAGTCAGGGTAGACAAAGCAATATCTTGCAGATGCTCAAAAAGGAGGAGCCTGTAGAGCAGAAAGAACCAAATTCAAATCCCAAACCGGGAGTAATGGTTTCCTGCGAGGCCGCACATGCATAACCCCCTGGAAAAAAGTTTTAACTAAAGAATGAAGCGCAAAACGCTTCTGAAAAAAAATAGATAAGGCAGAAACTTGCCCTTTCAAAGTACTTAGCTGAAGACCAGAGTCCAGCCCAGATTGTAAAAACTCCAGAATCCTGGAGACCGAGAAGACCCTACAAGGAAAGGATCTAATCTCACACCAAGCGATATAGGCCTTCCAAGTCCTATAATAGATGATAGAAGAAGACCTCTTCCGGGCACTGATCAAAGTCTTAACGACTGAGTCAGAAAGACCCTCCTCCTTCAAGATGGAGGCTTCAGCAATCAGGCCGTCAAACCAGCGCTGGTAAATTGCGGTAACACAACCGACCCTGAGTGAGCAGATCGGGCCGAAGAGGCAGAACGAACTGGTCCACTGCCAGTCGAACGATGTCTGCGAACCACACTCGCCTTGGCAACCTTGGGGCCACGAGAACGGCGGACACCCTTTCCAGAGCCAACTTCCGAACCACCCTGCCCAGCATGGGTATCGGAGGAAACAGGTATAGAAATCCCAGATCCCCCCAGCTCAGGGACATGGCGTCCACTGCCAGAGCCAGAGGATCCCGGGAGAGCGACACGAAGTTCGGGAGCCTGTGATTGTGATGAGAGGCAAACAGGTCCACCTCCGGTGTCCCCCATCAGAGACACAGTGAGCGAAAAACCTGAGGATGGAGAGCCCATTCTCCCAGACGGGGAGAGCTCCTGCTCAACTGGTCCGCTTCCTGGTTCTCCACTCCTGGAATGTATACCGCAGAGAGACAAGGAACATAGGCCTCTGCCCAGGTCAGGATCAGGGACACCTCTCTGAGAGCACTCAGACTGCGAGTCCCTCCCTGATGATTGATGTAAGCAACCGCTGTTCGATTGTCTGAACGCACCTGGACCGGAAGGCCCAGAACGTGCTGAGTCAGGAGAGCAAGAACCCGACGGATGTCTCTCAGTTCCAGAATATTGATGGGTAAGTGGGCCTCTTGCGGCCCCCACTGCCCCTGGAACTGCAGCTCCTTCCAGAATCCGCCCCATCCCGACAGACTGGCGTCCGTGGTGACAATTTCCCAAAGAGGGGTCAGGAAAGACCTGCCCTTCACGAGATTGGTCGAGACCAACCACCACTGGAGGGACTGCCGGACCCGGGAGGACAACTGGAAGGGCTGATCCAGCGACCGAGGCTGCCGGTCCCAAGACGCCAACAGATAAAGCTGAAGCGTCCTTGTGTGAAATTGAGCAAAAGGAACTGCCTCGAAGGAGGCAACCATCAACCCTACCAGCCTCATCCCCAGACGGATGGACGGCCGAGGATTGGAAAGTAGGACCCGAGCCAACTCCTGAATCAGATGAATTTTGGACTGGGGAGAAACACTCTGTGCTGATGAGAGTCCAACTGCATCCCCAGAAAGGACACCACCCTGGCCGGAGCGAGGGAGGACTTGGAGAAGTTGATCACCCAACCAAAGCTTTCCAGCGTGGAGACCACCATCCTGGTGTCTGTCTCCGATTGATTGAGTGACGGAGCCATGATGAGAAGGTCGTCCAAATAGGGTACGACACGAATGCCCCGAGATCTGAAAATGGCCATCACCCCTGCCAGCACCTTGGTGAACACTCTTGGAGCCGAGGTAAGGCCAAACGGAAGTGCCACGAATTGAAAATGCTGATCTTCAATCACGAATCGAAGAAAACGTTGATGAGCGTGGCAGATGGGAACATGAAGATAAGCATCCTTGATGTCTATGGACGTCATGAAGTCCCCCTGCGAAACTTCCGAAAACGGATGAACTTGTTGAGTAATTTCAGGTCCAGGACGGGACGAACAGACCCGTCCTTCTTGGGGACTGCGAAAAGATTGGAGTAGAAACCAAGGCCCCTCTCTAAGCGCGGTACCAGCCGGATGACCGCCATCTCTAACAGATTCTTTACCAACGCCAGGAGCCCCTGTGCGGCCAAAGGATCGATGGGCACCCGAGACCAAAAGAACCGTGAAGGAGGGCGAGACTCGAATTCCAGTTTGTAACCGGACGACACTTTCTCCCGGATCCATCTGTCCGGAACCTTCTGGTTCCAAACCAGGGAGAAGTGTCGCAATCGTCCCCCCACCTGCACGGGTGAGGGCAGCTCCTCATTGCTGAGCGGGCTTATCAGCAGGTTTGGGCTTGCTGCCCCAGGACTGAGTGGGACGGCCACGGCCCTTCCCCCGAGTCCAACCTGCACCTCTGGTAGCGGGAAAGGAAGCCCCCCTACCCGCTCTGAGTCCCCGAAAGGAAGGTCTACCAGAACTTGCCCCCCGAAAGGGACGACGAGGCTTCTTACGTTGGGGCATTTTACCACCTTTGGCAACTGAATCAATTTTATCACCAAACAGCCGCAACCCCAAAAAGGGGAGAGCTGTGAGCACCTTTCTAGAAGCTGCGTCCGCCGACCACTGGCGCAGCCATACTGCCAGACGAATAGCCACCAGCATTGCAGCTGTCTTGCTACTCATAGCCAGCGCATCGTCCTGAAGCGGACAGAACATAGGAAACAAAAGACTCACACTGCCTGAGAGCAATAAGCTCCTTGCAAGTGGGATCAAGATCCACACACAGACCCTGAATTACAGATCTAACCGCCAATAGAAGAAGCGCTGAAGCACATACCGGGCGCATCGCTGACCCGGCGTAACTAAAACCATGGCGAGCGTACTGGTCAATCCGATGATTCTCACCATCCTTAAGGGCAGTAGTCTCAGCAGACTGCACCATAGCCGTGCTGGAGAGCCCTAGTACAGGGGTATCGACATCAGGAGAAACCGACCAAAGCTTCACCAATTCTGGCGGAAAGGGATAATGTTTCTCCCAACTGGAAGGAATTCCAGTTAACCGCGTGGGATGTTCCCATTCCTTGAGCACAATTTTCTCAAAGTGGTGTTGTCTGGGAGAAACCAAAGGCGGCTGAGGGACATTAAACAACTGACCCTTTGGCAGGGTGACAGCCTCAGGTGGATCTAAATTCAAAATTTCAAACATTTGAGCAAGAATGGAGGGGGTGTCACGAAAACCCCCCGCAGACAAATCGCCAATAGCATCAACCTCAAGCTGATCTGCAGGCTCATCTGACTCCACCAAAAATTCTCCCTCCTCGTCCAGGGAGCAATTGGACCAAACCACAGGCTCACATACATCATCCTGTGAAGCCGGAGGTACAGGAGTCAGGTGCTTCCGTTTCGCAGTGGCTTTTAACCCTGCTTTAACGGAAACTATTTTCTCGAGGTTGGCCAACCGTGCCGCCACCTCGGATTGCGAATCCCCACTCTTGACAATGTCACGCGGGGTCCGGAATAGGGAGGGAGGGGATGATGGGAGTTGCGAAGGGCCAGCAGCCGGAGCAACGGACTGACGCGCAATACTCTGCTTTGCACAAGGAATGCATACAAAAACATCATCAGCTGGGAGCGGAGTCCCACAGCCTCCGCACACCCTAGATGGCCCAGAAGAACCATTTCCGGTAATATCGGAAGCCTCCATATGGTGATTTATGGTATTCGCAAAATTTAGGGTTTAAGGCATAAGCCAACCCAGGATGCCCCCTTATGTTAATGTCCCGGGAGGGAGGATTTAATTAATGATAATAAAGGTCCCCCTTAAAAAATAATAGTATAAAAAAAAATGTATTTATTTATTTTATTTTTTTTTTGTTTAAATATATATACAAGTATATATATATATATATATATATAAATATAAAAATATGTCCCAATTTAGGAGAAAAAGAGACTAGCCAGGCAAATATAGAACCGGGAGGCTACTAATTGAGGGAATCCCAGGATCTGTGGGGAAGAAACAAACCAACAGTAAAACCCCCAGAAACCAATGGCAACATGCAATATAACATACATACACAGCACCAAGTGCTTTGAAGAGGCAAGAAAACTGGCCTCTGATTTTCCTCTTTATATATATATATTTTTTTTTTTTTATAAATAAAAGTATTTTTCCATTAAATATATTACTTTTTAAATAAACAGTCAAACCCATAAAAAACCCACGCCAGGTGAGGCCGCTTACCTGCCCCAGTAAGGCTTACAAAAGCCCAGCACCCGACCAAAGAGGTGGTGGAGGACAGGCAGTAAATGTCAGCGAAGGCAGGAGTGGCCGATTAAAACAAAGGAGATAAGCGGAGGGGGGAGGGGAGCTGGATAAAGTGAGAAAAGCGCAGGCAGCCATAAGCAAGCCTGACACCGTACAGCCCGCCCCGGTCACCCCCAAAGTCAGGCCATATGCACACTCACTTGCTGTGCAGCCTGACAACGTTGAAATAAGCAAAACACATGAACATACAATAAAACAACCACACAATACACATCCCTCTACCCCCCCCCCCCCCCTATAGTGAACGGAGAAGGGACCGCAACGGGAGAGTAAGGGGCTAAGGGGACCCTCGGGACAGGGGCATCCCACTTCCGGATCACCATGCCGGATAGCCGCATTGCCCCCAAAAGAGGGGGTCGAGCGGAGGAGATAAGCTCCTAGGCACCTATAGTGCCGTCTACCAATTGCCCAGTGAGCAGCCTAGGCTGGGAGGCTTCCATTCCACCATAAAGGAACAATCAAAAACCGGGCAGAAATAGACCAAAAGGGGGTGCCGGGGTAAGACCCCGGCTACCTGTAAGCAGGAGACTTCAATCTTCTGTCTTGTCGTCATGCAGAGAGAAAAACACTGGTGATGGGTGGGAGGTACCAGGTATATATAGGCCGGAAGGGGGCTCGTTACAAGACTTCCTCTCTGCACAGCGTCACCTGGCGGTGAGTAACCCAATCGTGAAGAATATTAAAGGTGAAGCGGGGTGTGTGGCACACCAAGAATATAGTGCAAAATGGTCTGGCACAAAGGGTGACGAAAACTCCAGGTAGGCTGGCAGCAAAAGGGTTAAGTGGGTGCAGGTGCAAATGTAAGTACTAACAATTATTCAGTATCATACATGCAAATAGGGGAAGTGAGTTTTGTGGAGTTTTTTCTCCAAATGTGCAAGACTGTTGGTCTGGTTTAAGGGCAATCGAAATACTGGGGGACCATGGCCTTATTGACTCTAGGCCTGCGGTTGCTCCACTTTAATATCTCTTTAATGATTTAACCCTCATTTCTCATCTCCATTAATCCAGTAGTTCAAAGCCATTTTCTTAAATCAGTAGTAATGTCTAGAAATGTTTCTACCCTGTGACAACTATGCCAGTTTTTTGAGCTGAACCCTTTGTTTTTTTAACCAAGGAGACAGAAGACAGGCAATAGTGAAATATGTCCAGCAACAAAAATGTGGTCAAGAATCGACCACCTGAAACGCATTATATTATATAAAAGGGTGTGATTAACCACCTGTCAAATGATTCCTGTACTAGCAAAAAAAAAAAAAAAAAAACTGCCTTTTGAAGAAGAAACATTTTACTGGACCAAACATTTATATTTTACAATAAGAGTATAATAAACGTACCCTTTGTCGAGTCTTTTGCAGGTTTGTGCGCAGAATCTTGCGGATTTCTTCCTCTTTTACCTTAGACAATGCAGGGAGGATTCTATCTGGCTTAGGCTTAGGCTGAATATTCCTTCAAAGAAAGACCTTATAAGAATCTTCAACATATAGAGATTATAGCATATGTAAATGTACATTTGATATATATATCAGCTCCTTTAAGTTCACTATACATTTTTAAACAAGCAGTAAATGCTTCTTTACTTACTGCATGGACACAGTTGAAACAGCAGATGGAATTTTTCCAATGCCCCCACTCTCTACTAATTCTATTGCCTGCTTCATCTCCATTTTGTGATAAAAGGCAATGAGTTGAGGCTCTGTTGACCGCTCCCCGGCAATAAGGCACTTCTTTAAATAGGTTTTATTAAATCGATTAAGCCTGTGTTCAAAGAAATGATAGATGTTAATGTTGCAGGCATTTTCAGAAAAATCACAAAAATGAAGGGTAAATGGGGCAGTAGGGGCTGCACCAGAATTGCTACAGCCTCTGAAAGATAAGCAGAAGTTTTTTTTCTTTTCTTTTAGATAAAAATACAATTCTGTGATTACTCACCTGTAGAATTGGTATTATGAATATACAGTACGTCCTGCTCCAAATATAATACTTACAATCGGGTTATACTCTGCCAGATGGCACTGGACTGCAGAGACATCGAAAATAGGCTCCTCCCGGCCCCTCAAATACCCGGGGACCTCCCACAAATCCCCAGCATTGAAAAGCAGTTAAAGAGAAGCCGGGAGAATTAAACAACCCAAACTATCCACTATAACAATGATAACAATCACCATACAGGGGATCCAAGAAAATGCAAACCAAGGGTGGGTTGGAGCAGGATGTACTGTATACTCATAATACCAATTCTACAGGTGAGTAATCACAGAATTGTATTATTCTTAGCATACAGTACGTCCTGCTCCAAATATAATACTTACAGTTGGGACATCCAATAGTAGTGTCCATAAAGTAGGGTGGGATCCGCAAGAAAAAAAAGCAGCAGCAGGCAGTTTAAACCACTGCCGCCTGTAGAACCTTATGGCCAAAAACAGCATCAGCTGAGGCCCTAACATCAACCTTGTAAAACTTTGAAAAGGTATGAACAGAAGACCAAGTAGCGGCCTTGTAAACTTGTTCAACAGAAGCCTGGTGCTGAAAAGCCCGAGAGGCACCAATAGCACGAGTGGAATGAGCAGTAAGGCGGAAGGGAGGATTCTTCCCCTTAGCAGAGTAGGCCTGAATCACAGCCTGACGAATCCACTTGCTGATAGTAGACTTGGCAGGAGCCAAACCCTTCCTAGGACCAGAAGGGACCACAAAAAGAGCATCAGTTTTCCTGAAAGGTGCAGTAGCCACCAGATAGTACTCCAACACCTAACCACATCCAAGGAATGCAAAACTCTCTCCTTAGCATTGCTAGGATTAGGGCACAAAGAAGGAAGAATATCCTGATTCAAATGAAAAGCAGACACTACCTTAGGTAGAAAGTCAGGTTTGAAACGAAACACCACCTTGTCCTGGTGTCTCTCATAGTAGGGGGGATGAATGGACAGCGACGCCAACTCAGACACACGCCTGACAGAAGTGATAGCCACCAGAAACACAACCTTGAGCGTAAGAATGGCCAAGGCAGCATCCTGCACAGGTTCAAAGGGAGCACCCTGCAAGGCTGACAGAACCAAGTTCAGATCCCAAACAGGCACCATAGGCTTACGTGGGGGACGCACATGAGTGACCCCATGGAAAAAAGTCCTGATCAGAGGGTGCTGAGCAAAGGACTTCTGGAAGAAAATAGCCAGGGCAGAAACCTGACCCTTCAGAGTAGCGAGTTGGAGCCCCATCTCAAACCCATGCTGCAGGAACTCCAGAATCCTGGGAATAGAGAACACACGACAGGGAAGAGACTTAGACTCACACCAATCAATGTAGGCACGCCAAACCCTGTAATAAATGGAAGAGGAAGACTTCTTCCTAGCTTTAATCAAAGTATCCACAACCGAGGAAGACAGCCCCTTCTCCATCAAGATGGAGGTTTCAGCAGCCAAGCCATCTAAGCCAGAGTTTGTAAATTGGGATGGCGTAGTGAGCCCTGAGTGAGCAGATCTGGCACCAAGGGCAGAGCGTACTGATTTACTGCCAGCTGTACCACGTCTGCGAACCACACTCTTCTTGGCCACCTGGGGGCCACCAGAATTGCCAGAACCCCTTCCAGAACAATCTTGCGCAGAACCCTGCCCAGCAGGGGGATTGGAGGGAAGACAGGACAGGAACTGAAAGTCCTTCCATGACATTGCTAGCGCATCCAAGGTCAGGGCCAGAGGATCCCTGGACAGAGAGACAAAAGCTGGGAGCTTCTGTCCACATCTGGTTGGCCCCAACGGTGACACAGAGATTGAAACACCCTGCTGCATAGGGACCATTCTCCCTGGCGAGAGGTTCCCCTGCTCAGAGAGTCCGCCAGGCGATTTTCCATCCCTGGGATGTACACAGCTGCAATGCAGGGGACATTGGCCTCCGCCCAAGTCAGGATCAGAGACGTTTCCTGGAGGGCCCCCTTGCTCCGGGTCCCTCCCTGATGATTGATGTAGGCAACTGCCGTCTGGTTGTCCGAGCGCACCTGAACAGGCAGGCCCCGAAGATGAGTAGTCAAGCAAGCCAGAACTAACCTGATCGCCCGCAGCTCCAAAGACATTGATAGGTGTGTGGGCCTCCTGAGGGCCCCACCTCCCCTGGAACCACAGGGACTTCCAGAAATCCCCCCAACCTGACAGACTGGCATCCGTGGTGACCGTCTCCCAGGAAGGGGCAAGAAAGGATCTGCCCCCCAACAGGTTCCTTGAGTCCATCCACCACAAGAGGGACCTCCTGACCAGGGGGGAGAACACACAGATCCTGTCCAGGGACGCTGGGTCCTTGTCCCATACTGACAATAGGTGAAGTTGCAGAGGCCTCAAGTGGAACTGAGCATAAGGGACCGCTTCGAAGCACGCCACCATCAGGCCCACCAGCTGCATCCCCTGCCTGATGGAGGGATGAGGAAAAGCTAGGAGGGGCTGAGCCTGTGCAATCAGACTGTCCACCTTCTGCTGAGGAAGGAAGTTCCTTGCCTGAACTGTATCCAGACTCATTCCTAGGAATGGAGTTACCAAGGAAGGGGACAGTGAGGATTTGGGTTGATCACCCATCCAAATGACTCCAGAGTGGACACGACCAGCAGAGTATCCAACTCTGCCTGATGTAGAGACTGGGAAGTGATGAGGATGTCGTCCAGATAGGGAAGTACGCGGACGCCCTGACATCTGAGCAGAGACATCACGCCAGCCAGCACCTTGGTGAACACCCTAGGAGCTGAAGTGAGGAAGAAGGGCAAGGCCACAAACTGGTAGTGTTGATCCATCAGAGCGAACCTGAGGAACCTTTGATGACCTGGGAACACAGGAATAGGATGACCTGGGAACACAGGAATATGAAGGTAAGCATCTTTGATGTCCACAGAAGTCATGAAATCCCCTTGGCGCAGGGAACTGATGGCAGAGTCTCCATGCGAAAGCGCCTGCCCCTGACAAACTGTGGATCTTTAAGTCCAGGATGGGCCTGACAGAACCATCCTTTTTGGGTACTGTGAATAGGTTGGAATAAAAGCCCTTGCCTTTTTCTTTTAAATGGACCTGGCAGATGACCCCCAGCTCCAGGAGGCCTTGCACTGCTTGCACTAGCTCCTGAGCGGACACAGGGTCCTGAGGAATCCGGGATCTGATGAACCTTGAAGGGGGATCAGCAGCAAACTCCAACTTGTAACCGGAGGACACTACCTCCTGAATCCACCTGTCTGAGACATGAAGCCTCCAGACGTGAGCGAAGTGCTGCAGCCAACCCCCCACCCGGATGGGTGAGGGTGCCCCATCATGCCTGAGGGGGCTAGAGGGAAGATTTAGCTTTGGGACCCCAGGAGGAGCCAGGACGTCCACGTCCCCTGCCTCTACCCCAGAAATCTCCCCGGGCCCCAGGAAAAGAAACCCCCCTTCTCTGTCTTGCACCACGGTAAGGGGAGGAGAAGGAACCCTGACCCCGAAAGGGCCGAGATTGCCGCCCTTAGCAAAAAGGTCCAGGCGGTCCCCAAACAGGCGCAGTCCTTTAAAAGGGAAAACCAGTGAGGGCCTTCTTGGCAGCCCACTGGCGCAGCCAAACAGAGCGGCGTATAGCCACCACGAGGGCAGAAGTTCTGGCACACATTCTGATGGTGTCATCCAATGCTGATAGGACAAAATTTACAAAAACATCACAACTGGAGAGTGCATTAAACCTCACAAGGCAAATCAACAGGGGCACTATCAAGCATATTTCTGATAAGGGTTCTAGTGGGCACAGCAGTAATAGGCAGAGGCACAGACCGGGCGCAGCGCCGTCCCCGCACATGCAAAGGCGTGGGATGCCAGCAGATCAATACGCCGGCCTTCAGCATCCCGCAGGGTAGTAGAATCAGGGGAATGCATGACAGAGGTATTAGATAGCCCTAGGATTGGGGCATCCACCTCGGGGGGGGGGGGGGGGGGGGATGACCAACATTTAACCACCTCAGCAGCAAAGGGATATTTCCTATCCCAACACTTTGGAACCCCGGGAAGTTTACTGGGGCGCTCCCATTCCTTGAGCACAAGGTTATGGAAATGTGCCTGCTCTGGAAATTCCAAACGTGATTTTGCTGTATGGAAAAGCTCCCCTCTTTGCCTGGGAGCCTCAACAGGGAGAAAGAGACAGAACCTCAAAAATCTGGGTCAATAATCTGTCAGTGTCATCCGGGGCCCAGGGGTCAGAGCCAGAATCGTCATGACACCTTGGTCTCTCATCAGATGAGCCTGAATCAGAAAAGAGCTCCCCTTCATCAGACGGGGTATAGCCACACAGATTCCAAAACTCCTCAGTTCCCATAGGGAAAACAGTAACATTAGGCTTCAAGTGCCGCTTCTTAGCAGGGGCCTTACGCGCTAAGGACTTTGCAATGATCTGTTCCAACAGTAGCCAGTCTAGAAGACACATCAGGCTGAGAATCCCCACTAGTATGCAACTCAGTAGGAGTGAGGTTTAAGCTTGGGGGAGTAGGCGAAGTGAAGCGAGGTGCAGCCACTGGCAGGCCAGATTGCAATGCAAGCACCTGCTCAGCACAGGGTACACAGACCCGCGCCTTGTCAGCGTCAGCATGAGGCTGCCCACACGCTACACACAGCCGGTCTTGTCCCGAAGGGACCCCGGTCACATTATCCTGGGATGCCTCCATATGGTGATTATAGCGGCTCCGATGGGGAATAACGCTATATAGCAACCCCGGATGCTCCAATAACCCGCTAGGGAAGTGGGAGTATAATTTGTACAAGGCCTACAAGTAATATACTAAAACAGGGCCGGGAGAAGCCAAGAAGGGTTCGTCCCGCCTGAAAGACATAAGCAGACAAGACCTTAAGTACATCGTAACAAAAGTTAAGGAAATAAAGCCGCCCGCGAGGGCACTTACGGACCGCGGTAGGTAGGAGTCCGTCGCGCATAGGCCAACCAAGCAGGAAAGATGGCGTCGGTATACCTCGAGGGGCGGGCCAGTAACAGCGATGACGCGGAACGCGCCAAAGACTGGCCCCGCCCCCCCCGAAGAGCGCAAAGCCAGAACAGCTAGCAGCCAATGATGGCGCACCAGCGCCTGAGGTAATGCCGCCGCCAAGCACGGAACCAAGTCAGCGTGCAGCGGCGGCAAATTTAAAATGCAGTAAAGACAAGTCAGTGCAGCGGGCTGACACAAGAATAAAAGGCATGTGAAAAGAGAAAGCACAGAATGCATAACATACATATCTATACACATACACCCCCCCCCTCTTTTCCCCCGAAGACCACAAGGAGGATGAGGGAGGACGGTGGCCACTTAAATAGGGCCCACCAATAGGCAGGGGCAATAGTGCGGGAGGGGCCTCCCATAGAGGCTCACCATAAGCCTGAACCGCCTACCCTTTGGTGGGGGATTGCGGTGGAGCAGCGCTCCTAAGCACCAACAGCGGTGCTGCCTACCTTCACCCGACCAGCGCAGCCAAGGCTGGGAGGCATATTACTAGTGTAACGGGTGGGAATAGTCCTACAGGGCCGCAGGTTAATAACCCCGCTCACCTGCGAGTAGAGAGCCAATTTCTCGTCCTTCGCAGCCAGCCTGCTGAGAAATTCTGGGGATTTGTGGGAGGTCCCCGGGTATTTGAGGGGCCGGGAGGAGCCCATTTTTGATGTCCCTGCAGTCCAGCGCCATCTGGCGGAGTATAACCCGATTGTAAGTATTATATTTGGAGCAGGATGTACTGTATACTAAGAATAAATATATAATTCATATAATGTTAGAATGTTTTGTGAGTGGACCAAAACTCTCTTTTGCAAACCTGTGCCAGACAGAATCCTGATCCACCCAGAGACACTAAAATTAAACTAACACCACCTGAAACAGAGTTCTAACATCTAACATCACCTGAAACAAGAGGTAGGACATGAAACAGCAGCACACATGTGCAGCAGCCATATCTCCTAGAATATATTTAATAGGTGACAAGCAGCTGTGCTGGGTGCTGGTTCCTTGTCATATAGAGATCCATAAGGAGCATCGCCTAAATTTAGGGTTCACCGGCAGCAGGAGTAAAATGGTTAGGGTCCTTGCTGACAAATCTATTGGGGGAAGGTTTAGATCTGCTTTGAAGCAGACCAAAACCCAAATTCTTAACTAGCATTACTGCTCCTCACATGAAGTGTGTCTTTTAGCAATTTTTGCTGCTCCAGCTTCTCTCTGTTCTGCACTAATGTTGCTCATTTTTGCTAGAAACCCTGCCTCAGAGTCATGACAGCAGGTGATTTATTTGGCACACCTATGCAATGACGAGTACCTGCCATCTCACATTGCCACAGCAGTGATCCTCCCTCTAAGGTCCAGCCAGGCTTCTCAAGGTAAAGCCACAGCGCATGTGCGGGACATTTCAGTGGGAGCCCTTCCACCTAAGAGGGGAGTATTGCTTAAAGGTATTTTCTCCGCTTTAAAGTGGAACAACACCCTCCTTGATTGGCCCAGGAATCTATAAGATTCCCAGGCCTATCCGATCCTTCCCCGCGGGGCATCCAAAATCGGGATGCCCCGCTGTGTGAAACCCCCCAGGACACCCTGTAACCTTACTCCTGGTCCAATGGAGCATGCGCGGCCAGCAGCCGCATCTCGCGCTTCTCTCTAGCAGGGCGCGTGCCCGCGCCAGCGCAGCCGCGCTCCCTGTTAGAAGGAAGCGCGAGATGTAGCCACCAGCGTGCTCAGAGCCGCTGTGGTTGGACGCCGCTTGGATGCACATACCACAGTGGCTCTGAGTGCGCTGATTGGACGAGCGGCTGCACATGCGCCATAGGAGCGGGGTGAGGTGAGTTTTATCGGGCGTTCTGGGGGGGTTTCACACAGCGGGGCACCCCCAATCAGGGTGCTTCGCGGAAATGGACCAAAACCCAGGATAGTGAAAATCCTGGGTGTTGATCCACTTTAAGGAACAAATATGCATGCGGTTTTAAAATTCAGTTTTTTTTCACTAAAAAAAAACACAACAAAACATCCATAGATCCAAAATGTAGAAATGTAGTATGCTCATACTATATTTTAAATGACTTACTTATCTTTCCAATGATGATGGCCATAGTGACCACATATGTCCTCGATTCCTGTTAAAAGGTGGTCAAGAAACTGCACAAAAGGGAAAAATATATATCACTTTTACTGAATCTTGAACATAACAACTTGCACTTATAAGTCAGGATTTAAAAAAATAGAGATGAACATTCACATGTCATTGGTGTGCAGTTAAACGCAAACAGATATCAAGTTTGTGGCTATGCTGTATGGTCAGGAAACAGCATCCATTTGTTCACCAAGGTGAAACAGCTCTGTTCCAGCACTATATTTTTGTGTTTAGTATTGTACCCACAGTATATGTTTGCATTATATTTGTGCTTCATTGGGGGGTTGTTTCCTACTCATTGTTGCTTTTAGTATTGGAGCATTTGATTATAGGGGATATTGAGTTTGTACAAATATACCTTGCATTTGCACTTTGAAAAAAATCTTTTGTACTAAGCATTTTAAAGTCTCCCAAAAACTTTCATCTAAGAGGAGATATTGAGGTTAGTACAGATATTTCGATTAGCTATGCATTTTGCATTTGCACTCTGAGATGAAATGACCTTTTTAGTGCGATTTGTTTCATGTTTTAGGACAGCCTAATATTTATTGTCACTCATGCTGGAATCCACGCTTTCAACAGTATATGTGTATTAGGTTTGTCTGCCTCTTAATAAAGTTATGTGTTTACTTATACTTGGAGTGGAAGTTTTTTTTTGCTTTCTCTAGATGTACTGCTTGTATTAGGCTTTTCTTCAGAGTGAATGGAGGGAGGGGGAGCTCAGAGAATTGACAAGAAAGGCAAAGAAGGGATTGGTAAGCAGCCAGGAAGGGGCAGAAAAGAGGCGTAAATTCTGAATTGACAGGCCTCCAGCAGTCAAGGACGATTACCGCAAAAATAGGTTGCCAAATGGAGCCTAGTAAGGAGTGATCATTGGGCTGTAAGTGAAAGCATACACCAAGGACAGAAGCACTACAGGTAGGGATTAAATCTTACCATCCAGGCCCCTTCTTGTAGCGCTGCCTATCTTGGTGTTTGTAGATGGGTAATGACTTCAATTACATTCTTTTAGATGCAATTCTTTAAGCAAAGTATTTTAGGTTTGGCCATATCCAGATGCCATAGCTGTAGGAGCGGTACGGTTCAGTTGAGATGGCAGTTGCTCCTGGATCTAATCTGCCAGGCCTGCTGTATTTCTATGCTAAGCAATACACAGATGCAAAAAAATAAAAACTCAAAAGAAAAAGCCTGTGTCTTGCTGCCTAAAATAAGGGCATAAGCTAGTAAGACTTTGCCTGCACTCTCTCACCAGTTCTCCACTGCACATTGTATTCCAGCTGTGGCCTCAACAGAGCTCTACAGCAGCATCACAACCTCAATCTTACTATTAGTGATGCCTCAAGCTAAGCAGTAGAGCATCCTGCTTGATTTCCTTACTGCCTGGCTACATTGTCCACCTATCTTGCAGCTTTCAGTAAGGAGTATCCCTAAATATCTCTTCTGGACTCCTAGCTAACATAGTACTTTCCATACAATACTCATCATGCTTTACATACTTTTTGACATTTAAAAAAAAAAAACAAAAAACAAAAAAAAAAAGGATTGCACAATGTTTTTATGCTAAAATGTTAAATGGTCACTGGTGTAAGGAAAAGGACAAAAGACCTAAATTAACTCCGACTCACTAGGTGTAGGGAAATTGTCACCTATCTCTCAGATGGCTGGCTCAGAAGTAGGTTGGTCACTTCAAAAGATCCAGAAATTCCCGGTCACATCTAGGATAGGCCGAAAGGGGTCAGCTGGACCCAATACACACTTACTAGGTCTCTTCAAAGAATTTCTCCCAAACATATTGGCTCCAGTACTGTACATGGAATTATAAAGCTGTTGTACACCCCAATTATAAACTGAAAACATAATGTCCACATGCATGGGTCTCCCTAAACGCAGTCATTTGCCATCTGCAATAGTACTTGGCACTAGATGCTCATGTCCTATCAAAGGTAAACTGGCACAGGGTAAGTGAGGAAGGTTAGGCAAAGGCAGCAGTTTTGGGTGTAGATTTGCTTAAAGCGGACCAAAAACCCACATTTTTAACTGGCATCCTCCGACTTGCTCCCCCCTTGAAGAGCACCTTTTTCCAATTTTGAGTGCTTCTGCTTCACTCTAATCCCAGATAATGGCCCATGCAGTAAAGCAGCAAAGCTCTGCCTCCTTCATTCATTTCCATTGCTGTATGAGGCAATGATGTCATTGCCACACATATACAATGACTGATGACTGTCATCTTACAGAGAGGGACAGCAAAAAAAACAAAAGTATTCCAGGACAATTCGATCGATTTCCACACCCTAAGAAGGGAATATCAGCACGGGCTATGGCCAAATGTATTTCACAAGTTCAGTGGGTTTTGCTTTAAAAGAGGTTGTGAAGGAACAACCCACTTTAAGTGTGGAAAACCCACAGATACAAGTCTGGAGGTCCCCTGTATTTCCCCCTGTCAATGCTTCCTAGTCATAAATGCACAGGTCCCCATCTCCCCATTTCTGGGTTGAGCAGGGCAGATCACAGACTCCCTGCTGATTTTCTCACACCTCCAGCCTGAGAAGGCTCCAGTGGGTCTGGAGGTGGGAGGAACCCTGGCTGTGAATTTGTCACATCAAAGATGAGAGCCGCAGACAAGTGGCACCAACACAAATCGGATCATAGCTGTGCCACCATGTGTCCCAGCACCCAGCCAGGTACAGAACCAGAACCAGCTCACAAAACTGCATGCGGAGATAGGTTACTCCGGGCTCTGCAACAAAGGAAATCTAGAGAAATGGAGATCTAAGGTTCTGACCCATTTAGGGACCCCATTTTTGGACTCATCAGATACCCCGCATCCAGCCCAATATTTTTGTGCCGTATCCAAAGCCCTACGACCCCCTGCTCAAAGTTATAGCCCCTAAAGGGTTTTAGGGGATACAGCAAGCTCCAGAACAGTGGGAGGTGACAATCCATCCCACAGAAGGGAGGGAGTGAAAGGAACTTCAGGCATAAAAGGGATGACCCTGGGCCAGGCTCTTGTCACGCGTGCTGGAGGTGTCCATCCACAAGCTTGCCACTTACCTCCTGTGGGAGCTCTCATCACCACTACTCTGCAACTGCATACTAAGGTAACTGACCATTGTCTCTCAGAACAGCTTTGTATTATTTCATATTCCATCATAGCCAAATGTTTGTCATCCCTGCCTAGTGTGCTTATAGTGTTAAAACTTATATTTAACTTGAGCGATCTTTTTGCCTTAGCCAAGAATCTGTGTCTGCAGGCTTTGGGCCTGGCATTCCTGATAGGAGGGCTCAGACAAGGGTTTTTGGGAACGCGGTCTGTGTGTCCGGAGGTCCCTGGTTGATAGTTGGAACATGTGGCCAGCGGTTCCCTGACAGAGGTGATCCTCAGTTTATAAATATTTACACTAAAAATAGAATAGTAAACTATAGGTTTCATTTGAAGTGGTCTTCCTTAGTTTCTTAGCCAAGAATGTGACTGGAGCAAATCTAATTGACATAGAGAAAAAAAAAGCAAGTATTTGTGATATGTAAAAAGCAACACTAGGGAGTTTCACACAGCGAGGCATCCCAAATTAGGATCCCCCTGGGGGTGGAGAGTAGGGAATCAGCCAGCCCTGGAATATTTTAGGGTCTTTTCCAGGTTAATGGGATTTAAGTCCAGACTGGGCAATTCCAACACATGAATATGCTTGGATTTAAACCAACTGTAGCTTTGGCTATAGGTTGTCCTGCTAGAAGGTGAACTTGTGTCCCAGTGTTTTGCCCTGGATCTAGCACCATCCATCTTTCTGGTTAACCCTGACCAGCTTCCCAGTCCTTGCCAAAAAAAAAAAAAAAATCCCTGTTAGATTTAGCGGTAAGGTGGGGGCTACTCCCCAACTACAGTAGCTGGTGTCTGTCATCATTGGATCTGTCCACCAATGGAGACTTTCTAGGACCTCCCTTTCCATTCAGACTACCTGATCCAGTGAGTCTGGGCACCTGTCCCAACGAGATAGGAGGATTCTCTGCAGGGTTCTCATATGGAGTTGAGCCCACAGAACTGCCGGGATTGCTGCTGTTATGAGACTGAGCAGGGTCATGATTTCTCGTAGAGAAACCTGAGGAGGGTTGACGAATTTTAGAGTCATTGTTATGATCCTCTTTCGGTGGAAGAAGAATCCTCTGAATGATACTCTCTATATATCGTACCAAAAATGACTGGGTACTAGATTTGATTTTTCTAAGTTAGCAACCCAGCCTAGAGTCTTAAAAAGAAGAGTATTTTCTAGATCTGCTAGCTGCAACTCTTCTGACTTGTTTAATAGGAGTAGATAGTCCAGGTATGAAATAATTGTAATTCCGTCCTGTCTTTGCGCCCTTGGTTTGGCCAATATCTGTGCAAAGATCCACAGGGTTAATGACAGGCCAAAAAGTAGAGCCCTGTACGGTTAATGAAACCTCAGAAACTTGCAAATGTAGTGCCAGAATTGGAATGTGCAGATAGGCATCTTGTAGGTCTAAATTGACCATAAGGGCCTGCTCTATGAGGATGTTCCTTACAGAATAAATTTACTCTATTCTGAACTATTTGTACCTGATGGCTTTTGCACCAAAAAACATGAGACTAGAACTCCTGTCCCCTCTGAAAGGGGCGGAACTACTTCTATTACATTCTTGTGAATTAATTTGTGTAGGGCTAGTAGAAATGCTTCCCTCTTTCTGGGGTCTCTTGGCAACCTGGTCACCAGAAAAAAAAAAAAAAAAAAAGATTGAGGGATGGATGCAAACTCCAATAGATATGCCCTTTCCAATGTCTATAGGACAAACTGATTTTGGGAAAGGCAGCTACAAATCAGGTGAGCCTCCTCCTCACCGGGTAGTCTATCAGGACGAGCAAACTACCCCTTTTCTGAGGCCCAGTCTGTGTCCAAACGCTTATTCTCCCATTTAGTCCACCCTGTGAGCCTGCCTTAGAGTGGTCTTGCCTCCCATAGTGATGCGACTTTGGTGTCTAGGTCTTTACCAAATAGGAGATTACCATGAAATGGAATGCCACACAACTTGACCCTGGAAACCAGATGACCCAACTATGTTGTAAGCCAAAGCGCCCTTCTGATGCAGGCTAATAAGGCAATAGACTTAGTTGCGGCTCTGATGGCTTTCCTTGGAGCATTATCTAGGAAGGAAACTGCTCTAAAAAGGGTAGTTAAAGTATCTAGAATACTCCTAGGAGTGTCACTCTCCACATACCCTTCAAGGTTATTGAGCCATGTTTCCATGCTTCTGACAACACCATCTGCTGTCAGGGTAGGCAATGATGCAGCATCCCAAGCCCTTTTTAGGATGCCTTCAATTCTGCAATCCATAGGATCACATAATGCCCGCAGATACTTAAAGCTTAGATCGTCTGCTCTGGACATCTGACCCAGTGGGGCATCCAACTTTAGACATTTGCTCCAAGGTTCCACACCCAGGAAGGGGAATTTCCCTTTGAGGGAGATTGAATAATGTATTTTCTGAGCGATCCCACTCAGATTTAATGTTATCCTTAAGTGCTGAATGAACAGGAAATGGTTTGGATTTTTTCTCCCAAAAAATGTCTTGTACATAGTATCCTGTACGGATAAGGGCTTATCCTCGCACTTAATTCCCCATGCCTTATAAATATAATCTAATAACCCAGCCAATTCCTCAGGTAATGCCCCAGAGGAACCAGAGCCCCCTCCCCCTCCGTTGCTTCTAAGATATACTGCCTGCACCTGTGTTTTTCTGCCCAGGATCATCGATCACTGATGGGTTAGAAATGGAGACCTGTAGTTGCTGTGGGCTGCTGGGTGGCTGCTGCTGCTTCTCAGGCTCCGTTTAATGTCTGCAGCCTCAGTACAGACTACAGAGGAAGTAATCCTACACTTCTGCGTCACCCATGTGCAGAGGCCGTGCCAGTGACGCCAGTGCGCTACTGGGTCAGTGGCTGCTAGTCTCTGCCTATGAACCTTAGGTGCAGCTTACTGTCCAGTGGATCCATAGGGCGGAAACACAAAGAACGGAGAAAGGGGTGATTTTTAACCTCTGTCCAGTTTGTGTTTCCTACCAGGGGGTGGAGCCTCTCTCTCTCTGTGGATCATGAAGGGAGAAAAAAAATAACAAAAAAAGCATAATGCTGACAACACCACATCAAGGTGGGAAAGGTGTGTTCAGGGTGATGTGGAGTGTTGGCTTTCCTTCACAAATTCCAGATTCTTGCTGTGTCCCTGGATCACATTTCTAATTAGTTCTCTCTTTGTATGTGCAGTCAGTTTAGGTGGTTGGCATTATCGTAGTAGGTTTGCAGTTGTGCCATACTTCTATTTATAGATAATTGAGTGAACAGTTTTCCAAGAGATGTTACTAACTTGGGGTTATTTATTTTTACAATCGACCACTACTTTATCTCTGAGCTGTCTGATGTGTTTATTGGTTTTTGTGATGTCGTTTTTCACTAATGTTCTCTAAAAGACCTTTGAGACCTTCACAGAACTAGTTATGCCAAGTATACTGAGATGTACATACTGAGAAAAAAAATTATGAACAGGTTGACTCTATTTACTACATAGGTGACTTATGAAGGGGGAATCGGGGGTGAATACATATATACACACACACACACCACAATTTCCAAATTTGGAAAAGCATGTAAAAAAATGTACTTTAAACCGATTAAATACTTGCTACTTTATGTTACTATCCCCAAAAAATCTAAATAAAGTATTCATATCTATACAATAAAAATGAATGTATGTTCTATACAGAGTTCTGAACGCCTTAACAGATTGACCCCAAATTCGGCACGCAGGTACATTGGGTGCCTGGGAAGGTTGGAGCAATGATCCTGCCCTTGCCAGATGTACAGGACAGGAGAGGACGGGGATGGGAAAGACTGGCCCATAGAAATGAATAGTATTGTATAGAGCAGGGGTACTCAACCACTTCTTGTAAAGGTCCATTTACAGGCATCTGGTTAGAGGCGGAGGTCCAAATGGGGCGCTGTCAGGGGGGATGGATAGTTAGAAATCAGCACATTGGGGGTGGATTATACCTTGCAATGCCACTTCCTGTCCGTGCAGTACTTCATATTGCAATGCTAGGTGCCAGGGAGTCATGACACTGGCAGGGAGACAAACAACTACAACGCCAATCTGTAAAGGGGCAGCGCTGAGCATGGCAACACAGAAGCAACTAAGTGCAGGGCTGTCAAGTCAGGGGTCCAGAAATTTGGCACCGAGGTCCGCATTCGGACCCCGGTCCGCCATTTGAGTACCGCTGGTATAGAGAATCTCCACACAAGTGCACAGGTGACCTAATTAGAGCTGCAGCCCTCACCAGAAATGCACAGGCGAGGTGATTAGCGCTCAGCCAGAGATCTAGAGCATCAAATATGTAGATCCAAAGATTTGAAAACAGTTTATTGATCGCCAAGTATATATACAATACATACATACATACATACATACATACATACATACATACATGGGATGTTTTGGCAGTATTCAAGCATATAGATATGAGAGAGCAAGAATTTAACAGCCAGGCCTGTCTGGTAGCTCACAATGAGAGGGTTGGGAAAAAGATAAATTCTAGGAGTACTCACCTGTAGAATTGATTTCTCTTTCATTCAGGACCTCAGAGTAATTCAGTCATGATTGGGTTAACATCTTGGCCAAAGTGCGTGGACTGCAAGAACAAAGGCGCGGCTCCTCCTCCCAGCCTATATACTATCGGCTGATTCCCTCCTAATCCAGTTTAATTGAAAAGTAGTAGAACCAGCCACCCGGGAGGCATTCCTATATCTCTTGTTGGAGACAAAAGGCTAGAGCAAAATAAAATACTCCTCTCTCGGATAAATGTATTATTTTTTGGGGAAGCTGATCACACTATTTACATATTTACATCTCCACGGCATGGATATAGCAACCTAGCAGACAGGGAGGGTCTGATGTCCTGAAGTAATAATGAAAGAGAAATCAATTCTACAGCCGATTTTCCCTTTCATTTTACTTCAGGCCATCAGAGTAATTCAGTCATGATTGGGACTTCCAAAAGCAGTACCCTTACTTCTGGGTGGGATCCCTTACAAGACATTTCATTTACTACAGTCTTTAAGACTTTTCTACCAAAAGCTCCAACAGCCACCTTATAAAATTTGGTAAACTTATGAGCTGAAGACCAAGTAGCGGCCTTGCATACTAGTTCTACTGAAGCTTAATGCTGAAAAGCCCAAGATGCTCCAATAGCTTGTGTCGAATGAGCAGTAATCTTAAAGGCAGGATCCTTCTCTTTGGAGACATAGGCTTTTACCACTGTCTGTCTAATCCATCGGCTGATGGTAGACTTAGCTGGTGGAAGACCTTTCCGTGGATCCTCAGGAATGACAAATAAGCAGTCCGACCTGCGGAAAGATTGTGTAGCAGTGAGATAGTATCTTAGTGCTCTCAATACATCCAGCAAGTGAAGAATAATTTCCTTATTGGAAACTAGAGCAGGACATAAGGAAGGCAAAACCACCTCTTCATTAAGATGAAAAGGGGAAACCACCTTAGGAAGAAAATCCTGTCTTGTCCTTATGTAACACTACATAAGGAGACTTAACTGATAAAGCTGCTAATTCAGAAACCCTCCTTACTGAGGTTATTGCCACTAAAAAGATAACCTTAAGAGTCAGTAAACTTAATGAAGCATCTACCAATGGTTCAAAAGGAGGACCCTGAAGAGCTAATAAAACATAAAAGAATAAAACATTAATAAAAAATAACATTAAATACACCCAAAACATAATAAAATATAAAAAAATAGCCTATCTAAAGGTTTTAGGTGCACTTGAGGGTGGCCGTGCAGCAGCTCAAAAGCGCCCCCCTTGCAGGCCAACACCACCAGCGACCGGGCAGAGGCAAGCATCCCAGATAGAGAACTGCAAGCCGCCGGCGGTGCTCAGCACTTCGCCAAGCCGAAAATCTTCCAGCGTCACCGGCCTGAGAGACCGCGCTGTGCCACTGTGAAGAACTGGCGGCGTACAAATTTTGAATTTTATGACCAGTAAAATATATAATTAACACGTGGGTCACCCCCAATCAGACAAAAACCTGTTGCTGCTTTTTCAGCAGGAGCGTCAGCTCTTTTACAAAACAAAAGGTGACACCCCAGAGCGCCCCAAGACCCTGGCGCTTACCCTTACCATCCTGATCCGCAAGGTGGGTCCAACCAGATCAGAGGAGTAAAATGGGCCAAGGACAGAACGGCCAATACCCCCGTTTCCAAGGCATAACCCTAAAAATAAATGGGAGAGGAGTTCAGATACACCCCTGCAGTCCAGTTCCAACTGCAAGAAAGAAACATGATTAGGAGGGAATCAGCCGATAGTATATAGGCCGGGAGGAGGAGCCACGCCTTTGTTCTTGCAGTCCACACCCTTCAGCCAAGATGCTAATGCAATCGTGACTGAATTCTTGGATGGCCTGAAGTAAAATGAAAGAGAAAAACAGACCCATAGAATTACAATTCTGGGATTCTCACCTGTAGAATTGTTTTCCCTTTTCTTCCACTCCGAGGCGTCAGTGAATCAGATAGTAATGGTTAACTCTCGACTGGAGGGCGGGACTGCAAGATAAAAATGTGTGGCTCCTCCTGGCCTATACATAAATCAAGCTGCTCTCCGCAATCTAGTAATAGAAAAGCAGTAGATATAGCCGCCTGGGAGAATAAGGCATCCTATAAAGCCCCATGATTTGTTGGAAAACAAGGAGATGAAATAATCTCCTCTCTTCCTATGACACTCTATTTTCCTTTTTGTTTTTATATGCTGATCAATTATCAACATATTTACATATATACAAGTGCCACCAGGACTATGGTATCCGAGGAATGGATATAGTAGCCTAGCATGTAGGGTGGCACCGACACCCTGGAGTGGAAGAAGACAGAAAACAATACTACAGTTGAGAATCACAGAATTGTATTTTCTCTCATATTTCAGTGAATCAGATAGTAATGGTGTCAGTGAATCAGATAGTAATGGTTAACTCTCGACTGGAGGGCGGGACTGCAAGATAAAAATGTGTGGCTCCTCCTGGCCTATACATAAATCAAGCTGCTCTCCGCAATCTAGTAATAGAAAAGCAGTAGATATAGCCGCCTGGGAGAATAAGGCATCCTATAAAGCCCCATGATTTGTTGGAAAACAAGGAGATGAAATAATCTCCTCTCTTCCTATGACACTCTATTTTCCTTTTTGTTTTTATATGCTGATCAATTATCAACATATTTACATATATACAAGTGCCACCAGGACTATGGTATCCGAGGAATGGATATAGTAGCCTAGCATGTAGGGTGGCACCGACACCCTGGAGTGGAAGAAGACAGAAAACAATACTACAGTTGAGAATCACAGAATTGTATTTTCTCTCATATTTCACTCCAGAGCGTCGGTGAATCAGACCTCCAAAATCAGTGCTTTTGATTCAGGGTAGGATCCCAAGAGTTGATCTTATTCCTCTAATGTGAGGAGTAAACCATCACAAATGTGAGGCGTAAACCATCACAAAAAAAAAAAAAATCAAACCTTAGCTGAAGAGCTTACTACCATCTGCAATACCTTTCTACCAAAGGTGCCATCGACCGAGGCTCTAACACCTACCTTATAAAATTTAGTAAATGAATGAACTTGCACACCTGCTTTACTGAAGCCTGTGTTGAAAAGCCCAGGAAGCTCCGATAGTCCGTGTAGAATGGGCCATAGCCCGAAAAAGAGAATTCTTCCGCCTGGAGATGTAGGCCTTCATTACTACTTGTTTTATCCATTGGCTGATGGTAAACTTGACTTACGGTAGACCATTCCATGGCCCTTCAAATATATTAAATAAGGAGTCAGTCTTATGAAAGGTCTGCGTAGCAGAGATAATACAATTCAACTCACCTGTAGAATTGGTATTATATGTATACAGCCCGTCCTGTTCCAGAATATATTCCTTACACTTGGGATATACTCCAGTAGATGGCGCTGGACTACAGAGACAGAAAAGTGGCTCCTCCCAGTCCCATATATACCCGGGACCTCCCACAAAATCCCCAGTATTGAAAAGCAGTTAGCAAGAGACCGGGAGAACTATAACCATTATATGAAAATTTGAACATAAGAGCAATCACCATAAAGAGGTAACTAAAGATAATGATAAGGGTGGGGTGGAACAGGACGTGCTGTATACATATAATACCAATTCGACAGGTGAGTAATCACAGAATTGTATTATTCTAAGTATACAGCACGTCCTGTTCCAGAAGATATTCCTTACACTTGGGAGATCCAATAGCAGTGTCCGTAAGGTAGGGTGGGATCTCCAAAAGTAACAGCAGACAGTTTAAACCACTGCTGCCTGCAGAACCTTGCGGCCAAAAGCAGCATCAGCTGAGGCCCTAACATCAACCTTGTAAAGTATGAACAGAAGACCAAGTAGCGGCCTTGCAAACTTGTTTAACAGAAGCTTGGTTCTGAAAAGCCCAAGAGGCACCAATAGCACGAGTAGAATGAGCAGTAAGGTGGAAGGGAGGTTCCTTCCCCTTAGCAGAGTAGGCCTGTATCACAGGCTGACGTAGCCACTTGCTGATAGTGGACTTAGCCGGAGCCAGGCCTTTCTTAGGTCCAGACGGAAGCAGAAAAAGAGCATCAGTCTTCCTAAAGGATTCAGTAGCCACCAAATAGAACTTCAGAGTTCTGACTACGTCCAAAGAATGCAAAACCCTTTCCTTAGGGTTACTAGGATTAGGACACAGAGAAGGCAAAACAATGTCCTGATTGAGATGGAAGGCAGAAACAATCTTGGGTAGAAAATCTGGCTTAAAACAAAACACCACCTTGTCCTGGTGTCTCAAAATAAGGAGGCTTGATGGAAAGCGCCGCCAACTCAGAAACACGCCGAACAGAAGCGATAGCCACCAAAAAGACCACCTTAAGTGTAAGAATGGACAAAGGAGTCCCTTGCAAGGGCTCAAAAGGAGACCCCTGCAGGCAGACAAGACCAAATTCAAGTCCCAGACTGGTAACATAGGCTTACGTGGGGGACGCACGCGAGTAACCCCCTGGAAAAAGGTCTTAACCAGGGGATGCTGAGCAAAGGATCTTTGGAAGAAAATAGCCAAAGCAGACACATGACCCTTCAGAGTACTGAGCTGAAGACCCAGATCCAAACCATGTTGGAAAAACTCCAGAATCCTAGGAATAGAAAACACACGACAGGGAAGCGATTTAGACTCGCACCAGTCAATGTAAGTACGCCACTACAAAAAAGGGGGATTTCTGGAGATCCCACACAGGTCCCCAGAGGGTCTGCACTCTACCCAAAAGTTTGTATATGATGTTGATAAACCACAGTGACTAATACTGGAAAAATATACAATTTATTAGTAATTAAAAAGACTCCTAGGGAAGCCAATGCACATGAAAATACACAACGACAATGTTAAAAAACATATACACACTAATACAAAAACACAGGGGGGGGGGTGAGGATAATTGGGCTTTATATATGTTATGCCACAAATGTTATTCCTCACAGTAAACTTGTCTCATGAACCCGCAGTGTGGATGTAAACAATATCCTATCACACATTAATAATCTCTCCAAGATGTTAAATCCAATATAAAATAGTTGTGCACAGACTTATTAACAAGTATAACAAAATGGCAGGAGAGTGTCTGTTTAGCAGACATAAAAGTACTAATAATATGCAGGCAAATGAGAGACAATCAAAGGAAAAGGTTAAGTAAACATTACCACATGTCATCAGTCGCCCGCCTCAGGCCCCCCGTGTGTGTGTAATGGCCCGCCGACGCGTTCCGTGGACTCCCCACTTCACCAGGGCGCAGGAATGGCCATGCTGGATCCTCGCTTCCTCCCTCCCTATAAACGTGTGGCGCACTGACGAGCAGCCGCCGCCCGCCCGACGCCCCCCGGGCCAGCCAATGACGTGCTGTCGTCAGGTACAGCGCTAGGCGGCGGCGGGACGCAGCCGCACTATCACACTCCCCTGCAGTGGGAGGTGCCGGGTCAGCGGAGGCGGAGGCGCAGCCACCCTCTGTTCCCAGACATGGACACGCGCCCCCGCCGGCGCCGAGCCGCACACACTCCCCTGCAGTAGGAGGCGTCGGCTCAGCGCCGGCGGGGGCGCGCGCCCGCCGCCAAGACAGGACGCCTCACACATGTGAGGGCATCCTGGATGTTAATTAAAATCTAGGGGGGAAGGGAGCGAGGAAGACCACTAATATAAACATGTATTTCCAACACAATACACAGCATATTGGTATGTACATCTCCCAATTAGAGTCTTGCATCTCCATAGCATGCTCTGTCATTTAATATCCTCCTGTGGTAAAAATAATCACGATAAACTACATATATTATGCTCTATTTATTCCTATGTTATATCAACAATCAGCTGGACCTAAGTCACTATTTGCTACTGAGACAAAGTAATCAAGAGGGCCAATTGATACTATTCAATAAATGTATTTAAACTACAGTTAGTTCTGCCACACTTTCTGGCAGAGATACTCAATGGACATTTGTTTAGTTAGAAGGGTTGAGACTATTACTACTCTGACTCAATGCAGTAAATACTGCCAAGTGTCCTTAATACAAGGCTCTACATATGTCAGGTTGCAATTATGAGCACAGCTCACAAACCAGGATCCAGAAAAACACCCTCATGTGGACCCAAACTAAGACACCATGTTTTATTTCCACATGTCAATATCTGAATAAATGAGGATTTATTTTATACAATCTAAGTATTGATAATTCTGAGAGAGATAAAAACAAGTGGCTTTGGAGAAAAAGGAGTCATATTCCTGTAGCCATATATTAAGATCTTATACAAGAAGAAATATTGGATATATAGAGAAGTGCTTTGTCCTGCATTATCTGGTACGTGTGTGGTGATGGATACACATGTAGCTAATTGAGAAAGATAAACACGTGGTGAATAGAAGAAAGAAACTGTATCTGAATTGTCCCGCGGAGAATCGCACATATAGTTATTTTAATAGCAATAGCAGAGGCTCAGACCGGACGGAGCACGGTCCCAACACAGGCAAAGGCATGGCAAGCCAGCTGATCCATACGCCTGTCTTCCCCATCTCTCAATGTAGTAGTGTCAGAGGATTGCATGACAGATGTGTTAGACAACCCCAGAACTGGTGCATCCACCTCTGGAGGACATGACCAACGTTTAACCATTGCAGCAGGAAATGGATACCTCTTATCCAAACTCTTTGGTACCCCGGGAAGCTGGCTAGGCCATTACCACTTATTGAGAATCAGATTATTAAAGTGAGTTTGTTCAGGAAACTCCAAACGTGGCTTAACAGTATGAAACAGCTCCCCGCGGGGCCACGGCAGGAGGAGAGATACAGAGTACTTCAAAAATGTGAGCTAAAAGTCTGTCAGTATCATCTGAAGCCCTTGGGTCAGATCCAGACTCAGCATAACCCCTAGGCTGATCCTCAGATGATTCTGAATCAGAGAATTCCACTTCTTCCAGGGGGGTATAACCAGTAACATCAAAAAACTCCTCAGCTTTCATAGGAAAGAGTAACACCGGGTGCCAGATGCCGCCACTTAGCAGGAGTCTTACGCGGACCAGAACCAGCAATATGCCTGTCAATGCTGCCTACCCTGGTAGCCAAATCAGGTTGAGACTCCCCACTGGTATGCACCTCACTGGGAGTCAGGTGTAAGCGTGGGGGGGGCAGGCAAAGCCAAAGGGGGCGCAGGACTAGGCCCAGCCGCAGGTAAACCAGACTGCAGGGCAAGTACCTGCTGGGCGCAGGGTACACACACCCCGACATCATCACTTATAGGGGATACCCCACATGCCACACACAGCCGGGCTTGTCCCGAAGGAACCCTGAGCACATTATCCTGAGAAGGCTCTATATGGTGATTATCACGGCACAACAGGCCAATAGGGATTGATGCTAATACAAGAAACCCGGGATGCCCCAATAACGTGCTAGAGAAGTGAGAGTAATGCTATGTAATAGCCCTCCAATAAGAATTAACACTAAATAGAGGGGATAGGACCGGGAGAAACCACAAAGTTTGACCCGCCTGCAAGACATAAGCAAAAGATCCCATAAGCGATATGCAATACAGATATATACATAAATAAATCAGCCCGCAGGGGCACTTACGGACTGCGATAGTGAGACGCCAGGCACACGCAGCAGTGAATTAAAATGGCACCAGCATATACCTCGAGGGGCGGGCTGCGGAGACAGTGACTCAAAACGCGTCATCCACAAGGCCCGCCCCTCCGAAGAGCGCGAAAACGTGCCCACCTGACAAGACCAGCCAATGAAGGCGCAGCAGCGCCTGAGGCGATGTCGCCGCCGACCGCGGAGTACAAACGTGTGGCGGCGGCAAAAGAAATCAATTCAACAGGGATCAAACACAACACACAATATATATGCAAAGACATGCACCTCCCCCCCCCCCCCCCCCCCCCCCCGAGAACTGCAAGGGAGAGCAAGGGGGAAGCAACGGCCAGCCTATAGGGAGCCAACTGTGGGGACAGGGGGCGAGAGGCATAAAGTGCGTGAGCATGGGCATCCCATATGTCTCACCATCTCACCATGGGCCTATACCGCCTACCCTTTGGTGGGGGACTGCGGTTGGAGCAGCGCTCCTTAGCACCTGACAGCGGTGCAGCCTACCTTCACCCGAACCAGAGCAGCCTGAGCTGGGAGGCAGTAGAAGGAAACGGGTGGGAATAGTCCTACAGGGCCGCAGGATAATAGCCCCGCTCAAGAACTGGGGATTTTGTGGGAAGTCCCGGGTATATATGGGGCCGGGAGGAGCCACTTTTCTGTCTCTGAAGTCCAGCGCCATCTACTGGAGTATATCCCAAGTGTAAGGAATATCTTCTGGAACAGGGCATGCTGTATACTTAGAATAAAATATTTCAGAGCTCTCACTACGTCCAAGGAGTGGAGGACTCTCTCCTTATGGCTAACCAGAGCCAGGCATAAGGAGGGCAAAACCACCTACTCTTTAAGATGAAAGGGGGATACCACCTTAAGGAAGAAAGTCCTGTTTAAAACGGAAGACCGCCTTGTCCTTGGGTAGCACTAAGTAAGGAGGCTTAACAGATAAGGCTGCTAACTCAGAAGCCCGTTGTACAGAGGTAATTGGCACAAAGAAGACGACCTTAAGTGTTGTCAAACCTAGTGAAACTTCTGTCATTAGTTCAAAGGGAGGACCATGAAGGGGTGATAAAACCAAGTTCAGGTCCCAGACCGAAAGAGGCTTACTTGGAGGTCGCACATGTGTGGCCCCTGGAAAAACGTCTTTATAAGTTTAATATCCCCATGGGTTTCTTAAAAAAAGATGAATAAAGCAGATATCTGTCCCTTTAGGGTGCTCAATTGAAGACCCTCATCGAGACCTTTCTGTAAAAATGTCAGAATTCTGGAGACAAAGTTCTACACCTCTAGATTTTCCTGTTCAGAAGACCCTGAATCAGAATTACTCTCTTCCCTACTGGATGAGAGTTCCCCTCTTCCTGAGATTCTATGTCAGCATACATATCCTCCTCTTCTGAGTCAGAAGAGTCCCTGGAAATGAAATATTTCCATTTTTCTGATGCCTTTAAAAGACCTCGAGACCGGATTCACCAAGGAACCTATAGGGTGGAAAAAGTGTCTCTCTATGCAAGCCAATATCTCCGCCAAATCTAGCTTGATATGAAATCCTGGGTTATCCAAATTAGGTGGAGCTGCCGGAGGAGCAGTAAGGTCCAAGAGAGCGGACCAAGAGGCTTCCATGGTGGAAAATGCCTCAGGGTGTGGCAGCTGCCTTCTTAACCTGGAGACTGCCACCACAGCAGTGCATTCTGAGCAGATGGAGCCATCCTCCTCTGGAGGCCTTTGCAGGCACACAGGTCATGGAGCTACCCTCTCTGCTAATATACCAGATCTGGACACCCCAAATGCCTCAGTCATGGTGAGTTAAATCTAATATCCCCAATGGCCTAAGATCAATGTATATAAGGAATCGTAATAGTCACAAATTACTATTTCCTTTCCTATTTACTTTTAGACCCTAAGAGTGGACCAAAAACCAATATCCTTACCCACAATCTCACAAGCTTCTAAAAATAAAGCGGCGCCCCACAGGTCTCTGGCGACTAATCTTAAATCACCCTGGTCTGCGCTTTGGTTTAACTGAATCCAGGAGGCATAGGTGAGATCACAAGATTAGCTGGGCCGTAAGGGCCTGGAAGACAAACAGGGTTATATCTTCAGCTTCCTGAAAATAAACCTATATAAAAGGAAAAAAATAATTTAATAAGAGGAAAATAAATCCAGGCAACCTTTATAGTCCAGTCCAACTGCAAAAATCAAACTGGATTGCGGAGAGCAGCCTGTAGTATATATAGGCAGTCTAGCCCTTCGGAAGTTAACCATTAGTATCTGATTCACTGTCGCTCTGGAGTGAAATATGAGAGAAAAAATACAATTCTGTGATTACTCACCTGTAGAATTGGTATTATGAGTATACAGTAAGTCCTGCTCCAAATCTAATACTTACACTTGGGATATACTCCGCCAGATGGCGCTGGACTGCAGAGACATCGAAAATAGGCTCCTCCCGGGCCCCTCAAATACCCAGGGACCTCCCACAAATCCCCAGCATTGAAAAGCAGTTAATGAGAAGCCGGGAGAATTAAACAATCCAAACTATCAACTATAACAATGATAACAATCGCCATACAGGGGATCCAAGAAAATGCAAACCAAGGGTGGGTTTGGAGCAGGACGTACTGTATACTCATAATACCAATTCTACAGGTGAGTAATCACAGAATTGTATTATTCTTCGTATACAGTACGTCCTGCTCCAAATCTAATACTTACACTTGGGACAGCCAATAGCAGTGTCCATAAAGTAGGGTGGGATCCCCAATAAAAATCAGCAGCAGACAGTTTTAACCACTGCCGCCTGCAGAACCTTTCGGCCAAAAGCAGCATCAGCTGAGGCCCTAACATCAACCTTGTAAAACTTTGAAAAGGTATGAACAGAAGCCCAAGTAGCGGCCTTGCAAACTTGTTCAACAGAAGCCTGGTGCTGAAAAGCCCAAGAAGCACCAATAGCACGAGTGAAATGAGCAGTAAGGCGGAAGGGAGGATTCTTCCCCTTAGCAGAGTAGGCCTGAATCACAGCCTGATGAATCCACTTGCTGATAGTAGGCTTGGCAGGAGCCAAACCCTTCCTAGGACCAGAAGGGACCACAAAAAGGAGCATCAGTTTTCCTGAAAGGTGCAGTAGCCACCAGATAGTACTTCAGACACCTAACCACATCCAAGGAATGCACAACCCTCTCCTTAGCATTGCTAGGATTAGGGCACAAAGAAGGAAGAACAATATCCTGATTCAAATGAAAGACAGACACTACCTTAGGCAGAAAATCAGGCTTGAAACGAAACACCACCTTGTCCTGGTGTCTCTCATAGTAGGGGGGCTGAATGGAAAGTGCCGCTAACTCAGACACACGCCTGACAGAAGTGATAGCCCCCGGAAATACTACCTTGAGCTCAAGAATGGCCAAGGCAGCATCCTGCACAGGTTCAAAAGGAGCCCCCTGCAAGGCTGACAGAACCAAGTTCAGATCCCAAACAGGCACCATAGGCTTACGTGGGGGGCGCACATGAGTGACCCCCTGGAAAAAAGTCCTGATCAGAGGGTGCTGAGCAAAGGACTTCTGGAAGAAAATAGCCAGGGCAGAAACCTGACCCTTCAGAGTACCGAGTTGGAGCCCCATCTCAAACCCATGCTGCAGGAACTCCAGAATCCTGGGAATAGAGAACACAAGACAGGGAAGAGACCTAGACTCACACCAGTCAATGTAGGCACGCCAAACCCTGTAATAAATGGAAGAGGAAGACTTCTTCCTAGCTTTAATCAAAGTATCCACAACCGAGGAAGACAGCCCCTTCTCCATCAAGATGGAGGTTTCAGCAGCCAAGCCGTCAAAGCCAGAGTTTGTAAATTGGGATGGCATAGTGAGCCCTGAGTGAGCAGATCTGGCACCAAGGGCAGAGCGTACTGATCTACTGCCAGCTGTACCACGTCTGCGAGCCACACTCTTCTTGGCCACCTGGGGGTCACCAGAATTGCTGGCACCCCTTCCAGAGCAATCTTGCGCAGAATCCTGCCCAGCAGGGGGATTGGAGGGAAGACATACAGGAACTGAAAGTCCTGCCATGACATTGCTAGCGCATCCGAGGTCAAGGCCAGAGGATCCCGGGACAGAGAGACAAAAGCTGGGAGCTTGTGATTGTGGCGGGACGCAAACAGATCCACATCTGGTTGGCCCCAACGGTGACACAGAGATTGAAACACCCTGCTGCATAGGGACCATTCTTCCTGGCGAGAGGTCCCCCTGCTCAGAGAGTCCGCCAGGCGATTTTCCACCCCCGGGATGTACACAGCTGAT
The DNA here is from genome assembly GCA_027917425.1 of Gastrophryne carolinensis. Taxonomy (NCBI): domain Eukaryota; kingdom Metazoa; phylum Chordata; class Amphibia; order Anura; family Microhylidae; genus Gastrophryne; species Gastrophryne carolinensis. The sequence goes on along the minus strand of CM051236.1, from coordinate 305,813,659 downwards.
ATGCAGGGGACATTGGCCTCCACCCAAGTCAGGATCAGAGATGCTTCCTGGAGGGCCCCCTTGCTCCGGGTCCCTCCCTGATGATTTATGTAGGCAACTGCCGTCTGGCTGTCCGAGCGCACCTGAACAGGCAGGCCCCGAAGGTGAGTAGTCAAATGAGCCAGAACTAGCCTGATCGCCCGCAGCTCCAAAACATTGACAGGAGTGTGGGCCTCCTGAGGGCCCCACCTCCCCTGGAACCGCAGGGACTTCCAGAAACCCCCCCAACCTGACAGACTGGCATCCGTGGTGACCGTCTCCCAGGAAGGGGCAAGAAAGGATCTGCCCCCCCAACAGGTTCCTTGAGTCCATCCACCACGAGAGGGACCTCCTGACCAGGGGGGAGAGCGCACAGACCCTGTCCAGGGACGCTGGGTCCTTGTCCCATACTGACAATAGGTGAAGTTGCAGAGGCCTCAAGTGGAGCTGAGCATAAGGGACCGCTTCGAAGCATGCCACCATCAGGCCCACCAGCTGGATCCCCTGCCTGATGGAGGGATGGGGAAAAGCTAGGAGGGACTGAGCCTGTGCAATCAGGCTGTCCACCTTCTGTTGAGGAAGGAAGATCCTTGCCTGAACTGTATCCAGATTCATTCCTAGGAATGGAGTTACCAAGGAAGGGGACAGTGAGGACTTGGGTTGATCACCCATCCAAATGACTCCAGAGTGGACACCACCAGCTGAGTATCCAACTCTGCCTGATGTAGAGACTGGGAAGTGAGGAGGATGTCGTCCAGATAGGGAAGCACGCGGACGCCCTGACATCGGAGCAGAGACATCATGCCAGCCAGCACCTTGGTGAACACCCTGGGAGCTGAAGTGAGGCCGAAGGGCAAGGCCACAAACTGGTAGTGTTGATCCATCAGAGCGAACCTGAGGAACCTTTGATGACCTGGGAACACAGGAATATGAAGATAAGCATCTTTGATGTCCACAGAAGTCATGAAATCCCCTTAGCACAGGGAACTGATGGCAGAGTGCAGGGTTTCCATGCGAAAGCGCCTGCCCCTGACAAACTTGTTGTGGATCTTTAAGTCCAGGATGGGCCTGACAGAACCATCCTTTTTAGGTACTGTGAATAGGTTGGAATAAAAGCCCTTGCCTTTTTCTTTTAAAGGGACCTGGCAGATGACCCCCAGCTCCAGGAGGCCTTGCACTGCTTGCACTAGCTCCTGAGCTGACACAGGGTCCTGAGGAATCCGGGATCTGATGAATCTTGGAGGGGGATCGGCAGCAAACTCCAACCACCGGAGGACACTACCTCCTGAATCCACCTGTCTGAGACATGAAGCCTCCAGACGTGAGTGAAGTGCTGCAGCCGACCCTCCACCCGGATGGGTGAGGGTGCCCCATAATGCCTGAGGGGGCTAAAGGGAGGATTTAGCTTTGGGACCCCAGGAGGAGCCAGGACATCCACGTCCTCTGCCTCTACCCCAGAAATCTCCCCGGGCCCCAGGAAAGGAAACCCCCCTTCCCTGTCTTGCACCACGGTAAGGGGAGAAGGAACCCTGACCCCGAAAGTGCCGAGTTTGCGGCCTGCGCTGGGGTAACCTGCCTCCCTTAGCAAAAAGGTCCAGGCGGTCCACAAACAGGCGCAGTCCTTTAAAGGGAAACCCAGTGAGGGCCTTCTTGGCAGCGTTGTCAGCAGCCCACTGGCGCAGCCAAACCGAGCGGCGTATAGCCACCACAAGGGCAGAAGTTCTGGCACACATTCTGATGGTGTCATCCAATGCTGAGAGGACAAAATTTACAAAAACATCACAGTGCATTCAGAGTGCATTAAACACCTTACAAGGCAAATCATCAGGGGCACTATCAAGCATATTTCTGATAAGGGTTCTAGTGGCCACAGCAGTAATGGCAGAGGCACAGACTGAGCGCAGCTCCGTCCCTGCACATGCAAAGGCGTGGGATGCCAGCTGGTCAATGCACCGGTCCTCAGCATCCCGCAGGGTAGTAGAGTCAGGGGAATGCATGACAGAGGTGTTAGATAGCCCTAGGATCGGGGCATCCACCTCGGGGGGGGGGGGATGACCAACATTTAACCACCTCAGCCGGAAAGGGATACTTCCTATCTCAACTTTTTGGAACCCCGGGAAGTTTACTGGGGTGCTCCCATTCCTTGAGCACAAGGTTATGGAAATGTGCCTGCTCGGGAAATTCCAAACGTGCTTTTTGCTATATGGAAAAGCTCCCCTCTTTGCCTGGGAGCCGCAACAAGGAGAGAGATGGACAGAACCTCAAAAATCTGGGTCAGTTTTAAAAAGACAGTAAGACAAGCCAGCGCGGCAGCTGACACAAGACTAAACAGAATGGAAAGAGAGTGTAAAACACAGAATGCATAGCATACATATATACACCCCCCCTCTTTTCCCCCGAAGGCTACAAGGAGGATGAGGGAGGACAGCGGCCACTTAAACAGGGCCCACCGATGGGCAGGGGCAAGGGGGCACTAGTGCGGGAGGGGCATCCCATAGAGGCTCACCATAAGCCTGAACCGCCTACCCTTTGGTGGGGGATTGCAGTGGAGCAGTGCTCCTAAGCACCTAACAGCGGTGCTGCCTACCTTCACCCGACCAGCGCAGCCAAGGCTGGGAGGCATATTACTAGTGGAACGGGTGGGAATAGTCCTACAGGGCCGCGGGCTTATAGCCCCGCTCACCTGCAAGTAGAGAGCCATTTCTCACCCTTCGCAGCCAGACTGCAGAGAAATTCAGGGGGATTTGTGGGAGGTCCCTGGGTATTTGAGGGGCCGGGAGGAGCCTATTTTCGATGTCTCTGCAGTCCAGCACCATCTGGCGGAGTATATCCCAAGTGTAAGTATTAGATTTGGAGCAGGACGTACTGTATACTAAGAATATGATTGAAAGTTCTGGAGATCAAATTTTACCTCACAAAAATGATGTCAGTGTCTGACCACACACCCCTCCTCACACATACACACGATCCGCTTAAGTAACTCCAGCCCTCCAGGTAAGCCCTCAACCCCCAATCTCCGCAGCCAGCTTCACCTGTAGGAGCCCCCGCTTGCCGGGCCGCAGAACACGCCTGCCCGGGATCGGTTGCCCCCAGGACTTCAATGGCTCAAAGGTTGTATGCTTACTGTTCGGAGGTCTGGAGAACCCGTGGCTGGAAGCGGTATTGAGTAGCCCAATAGCTGAGCGTTTAACGGAAGTCCAGAAACAGGCTAGGAGGTCGGCAACGGGGAATCCAAGATGGCAGCAGCACAAAGGAGTGGGCAAATCGTGGTCTAGGTTCGGAGTAGAGGTAGGCAACGGGAGTTCAGATCAAGGATGGTCAAAAACAGGCGGTGGTCGGCAACGGGAGTTCAGATCAAGGATGGTCAAAAACAGGCGGTGGTCGGCAACGGGAGTTCAGATCAAGGATGGTCAAAAACAGGCGGTGGTCGGCAACGGGAGTTCAGATCAATCTCAAGAGACTAGCAACAGACTAGGTTCAAGGCGCTATAACAGGCACTGAGTGAATGCCAGACTAATCCTTTTATAGGGACAGACAAAATCAGTGAGATAGGTGCATCCTGGGAACCCTGCTAGGATTGGCCAGAGCAGAGAAATGGGAAGCAGCTCATCCCACTAGGGCTGAGCTACAACGTCCCACTGGGCTCATTGGCCCAAAGTATGACCAAAGTATGACCACTAGGGGACCAGGCCCAATGACAGCACAGATTAGGAGGGGAATCCCTCCCCCTCCACTAGCAGGTTTGCAAAAACTACATAAAGAGAGCGAGGAGGAAGGACGGCCTTGCCCGAGGACGGAGCTGGCGCGGCCGCCGAGAGGAAGCAGCAAGCGTGGCCGGGCGCCCAGGGACAGCGCTGGAACGGGGCCCAGGTAAGCGATTACTGACAAGAAGTATGGGTGGTATTGCTGTTGCAACATCTGGAATAGTAGCAATGCTGAGTGGTGGCAGAACCGCACACTCCACATTTATATTGCCTTATAACCCTTTCAGTGCCAAGCACGTAGTTTCTACGTGCTTGCTTCTACTCCACTTAAGTGCCAAGCACGTAGAATCTACGTGCTTGACTTTCCCCCCTGCTAGTAAAAAAAATAAAAATCACAAATATCACCTGACCCCTCGTTGGATCCGGCTGGGTCTCCTCTTTAATTTGGTGCCATCCGATCCCCCGTGGGGGGTCGGATGGCTCCAGGAAAGCCCCTGGAATAGGCCCCCCCCCCCCGTTTTGGCAGCAGCAGCTGCTAACTGTAAAAAAAAAAATACCGTATTTTTCGTCCTATAAGACGCACCTGCCCATAAGACGCACCTAGGATTTGGGGGAAGAAAATAAGAAAAAAAAAAATTTCAATCAAAAACGCACCATTACAGACAGTGTGGCATTCCCCTATCCAATTCCCATAGGCCGTGTGGGATGCCCCCATTCCATAGACAGTGTAGCATGCCCCCATCCCATTCCCCGTATATCCAGTGTGGCATCCCCCCCTCCCATTCCCCATATACCCATTGGCTGTGTGGCATCCCCCTCTCCCCCCATTAGTATAGGCTGTGTGGCATCCCTCTCCCCACATTCCCATAGGCTGTGTGGCATCCACCTCTCCCCCCATTCCCATTGGCTGTGTGGCATCCCCCTCTCCCCCATTAGTATAGGCTGTGTGGCATCCCTCTCTCCCCATTCCCATAGGCAGTGTGGCATCCCCCTCTCCCCATTAGCATGGGCTGTGTGGCATCCCCCTCCCCACATTAGCATGGGCTGTGTGGCATCCCCCTCTCCCCATTAGCATGGGTTGTGTGGCATCCCCCTCTCCCCATTCCCATGGGCTGTGTGGCATACCCCTCCCCCCATTCCCAAAGGCTGTGTGGCATCCCCATCCCCCCATTCCCAAAGGCTGTGTGGCATCCCCATCCCCCCATTCCCATAGGCTGTGTGGCATACCCCTCCCCTCATTCCCAAAGGCTGTGTGGCATACCCCTCCCCCCATTCCCAAAGGCTGTGTGGCATCCCCCTCCCCCCATTCCCATAGGCTGTGTGGCATCCCCCTCCCCCCATTCCCATAGGCTGTGTGGCATACCCCTCCCCCCATTCCCAAAGGCTGTGTGGCATCCCCATCCCCCCATTCCCATAGGCTGTGTGGCATACCCCTCCCCCCATTCCCATAGGCTGTGTGGCATCCCCCTCCCCCCATTCCCATAGGCTGTGTGGCATACCCCTCCCCCCATTCCCAAAGGCTGTGTGGCATCCCCATCCCCCATTCCCATAGGCTGTGTGGCATACCCCTCCACCCATTCCCATAGGCTGTGTGGCATACCCCTCCCCGCATTCCCATAGGCTGTGTGGCATCCCCATCCCCCCATTCCCATAGGCTGTGTAGCCCCTCTCCCCCCATTCCCACCCCCCTCCCCCCATTAGTATAGGCAGGCGCCATAGCAAAAAAAAAAAAAAAAAAAAAAGTTAAACTCACCTGTCCGCTGACACCACTGCGCTGAGTGGCCGGCTCCGTGAATGGGGTGGGCGTGGCCTGCGCCGCAGCGTCGACACAGGCCACGCCCACCCCATTCACGAGCTGGCTCTGTCCCGGCCCCGCCGCTGCGATCGCTGTCTTTTCAGGCAGCGGTGACAGCGGCGGGGCCAGAGACAGAGCCCCTGCCGCTCCTCCATCTGCTCCCCCACATGCGATCACGAAGGTCCGGGCAGCGGGTGGGCGTGGCCTGCGCCGATGCAGGCCACGCCCACCCACTGCCGGGACCTTCGTGCTCGCGTGTGGAGGAGCAGATGGAGGAGCGGCAGGGGCTCTGTCTCTGGCCCCGCCGCTGTCATCGCTGCCTGAAAAGACAGCGATCGCAGCGGCGGGGCTGGGACAGAGCCCCCGCTGCTCCTCTGGCCTCTCGCAGTGTGCCAGACAATGCGGGAGCGCCGGGGACGGGTGAGTTTTTGTTTTTTTTTTAATTTTTTTATTTTTTATTTTTTTTTTTTTTAATTTTTTTTTTTTTTTTTTTTACTTTCGCCCGATAAGGCGCACAGACATTTTTCCCCCACTTTTGGGGAAAAATAAGTGCGTCTTATAGGGCGAAAAATACGGTAAATAAAAATGACATTTACTTACCTGCAGTCGCGCTGCCTCCCTCCGGGTCTCCTCTTCACTGGGGGGGCCTCCGATCGCCCCCCCCCAGCCTCTTCAGCTTCAGGGGAGAGCCTGAAAGGGCTCTACCCCTCCTCTCCCGACGGGCGCCGCCATCTTGTTGCCGCTCCCCGGCTGAGCTGTCAGATGCCCTGGTGATCGCTGGGCAGAGCAGTGGAGGGGCAGGGGATGCTCTGATCCCCTGCCCCCCCCTCCTCTGGCCAGCGATCACCAAGGCATCTGACAGCTGATCACCACAGGAGCTGACAATCGGGTGAGGTGAGTAAAGTAAAAAAAAAACTTTTTTTTTTTTTTTAATAAATGACATTTTTGTGTGTGTGTGTGTTTTTTTTTATGTTAACCCTTTGTGAACTGGTAAGGGGTCCATGAGACCCCTTATACCAGTTCACAAGGCTGGGGTCTGGCAAGCCACCTGCAACTAGTGGGTGGCTTGCCATTAACCCCCGCACCCCCAATTACCTGCCTCCCCAAAGCCCAGGGGGGGGGCAGAAGAGCCCGGGCCCACACAGGGTATGTGGGCTCGTAGGCTGCAGGGTGGGGGGCCACAAAAGCTGGCCCCCCCACTCTGTGCCTACAAGCCCCCATAGCTGGTCCCGGGCTGGTTATGACGGGTAAGGGGGACCCTACGTCATTTTTTTATTTTATTTTAAGGGTTAGGGTTAGGCTAACCCTAACAATAAAAAAAAAATGGGTTCCCCCCCCCCCCCCCCGGAGGGGGGACCTTACGTCATTTTTATTTAATTTTTAAGGGTTAGGGTTAGCTTAACCCTAACCCTTAAAATTAAAAAAAAAAAAATGGGTTCCCCTCTGCGTCATTTTTTTTTATTTAAGGGTTAGGGTTAGCCTAACCCTAACCCTTAAAATTAAAAAAAAATGAAAAAACATTTTTTTAAGGGTGAGGGTTAGGCTAACCCTAACCCTTAAAAAAAAAAAAAAAAAAGACATTGGGGGGGTCCCCATTTTTTGGGGGGAATTTTTATGTTTGTATATTTTTTTATTTTTAAGGGTTACCCTAACCCTTAAAATTCCCCCAAAAAAGGGGGGACCCTATGTAGTTTTTTGGGGATTTTTTAGGGTTAGGGTTAGCCTAACCCTAAACCCTTAAAATTACCCCAAAAACTGCCCCCCCCCCCCCCCCCGGAAGGGGGGACCTTATGTCATTTTTTTTTTTAATTAACCCCTTATGTTTATAGTGTGGATAGTAGTTGTATTTTATTTGTAAATGTAATAAAGTGCTCTTTTCAGTTTGGGGGGTCTCCAGGGCAAGAATGGGGGGCTACCGATACATATGTGGTACCGTTGTAATCGGGAGAAATGGGGCTATCACATGCAAAAAGGGTTTTATTTAAAATAAAGGAAACAATTGTTTAAAAAATATATATTTTTTGTTTTTTTTTTGTTTTTTTAGGCAGAAATATTCAAAAAACAGTAGAAAAATTACAAACAAGACATTTCATGTTAAAGCCTAAACTCTGCTGCAAAAAATGTATATATAATGTATATAATTTTTCTGGAAATTCCAGCAAAAATCACGGTTAATCATGCCGCAAAATGGGGAAAAATGACCTGTCAACAGAGGGTGACAAAACTTCAAGTAGGCTGACAATTAAAAGGGTTAATAGTACCTATGCATGTTGGGTATTGTTCTGCTCGGGGGACCTTGCGCTTTCAGATTTAGCTTGTTTTTTCTTGTTTGCATATTGATATTTTAGGAAAACATGGTTTTTATTCTGCTTTTTTATAATTGTTTTTAGGGAAACCCTGTGCAACCTAAGAATTCTTCAATGGATTACTTCCAGAAAGATGAGCCCACTACAACAAGCTCGGTACTCTTAGAAAGCTTAACATGTGTACTTTCAGGGAATATATGGTTTGTGGGGATATTCTAAATTTAAAGGGTTGGTTTGGTTGAAAAATCGCAAGGTGCGCACTTTGTCTGCAGAGCTGAAATTTTTAAGCAAAATTACCGTTACGCACATGCTTTACTTTGGGGTGTTTGGAAACTCTTCCCTTGACAGTACCTATGCATGTTGGGTATTGTTCTGTTCGGGGGTTGTTGCTTTTTCAGATTTTACTTGTTTTTTCTGTTTGCATATAGTTTTTTTTAGGAAAATGTGGCTTTGATTCTTCTTTTTTATTCTTTTTTAGGGAAACTCTGTGCAACCAAAGAATTGATTGGGGGATTACTTCCAGAAAATTGCGCCCATGTCAACAAACCTAGTACGCCTAGAAAGCCTGAGATGTATACTTCCAGAGAATATATAGTTTTTGGGGGGTATTTCAAATTTAAAGGGTTCTTTTTCTGGAAAGACCGCAAGGTGCGCTTAGTGCGGTGCATAGTTGTATTTTATCTGAAAATCTCCTAAAGCGCTGTTTCAGTTTGGGGGAGTCTCCTGGGCAGGAAAGGGTGTCTACCTATACATATGTGGTAACGCTGTGACCGGGATTAATTGGAGTTTCACATGCAATAAGATTTTATTGACAAACTTACATTTTTTATTACAAAAAAACACTACAAATTGCAAAAAATAGATTTTTTTTTTATTTTTTTGCACATATTTTACCCAAAAGTATTGAGAATACACCTAAAAAATTACAAACAAGACATTTCATGTTAAAGCCCAGACTCTGCTGAAAAAAACAATATATCATTTTCCTGGGAAATCCCTTCAAAAATCACATTTGAACATGGGGAGCGCAAAATAGTGCAAAATGGTCTGGCACCAAGGGTGACAAAAACTCCAGGTAGGCTGGCAGCGAAAGGGTTAATTTAAGATGACGCAGCAGTCTGCAACATTCCTGCAGATTCATGAGATGCCCATATCTTCAGTCTAGGTCAACTCATTAACTGGGATGAGTGCACCATGGCACATAGATATGCCCTGAAAGCATTAGATGAAACACGGAGAGACTTAAACCGGACCTTCAGCATTAAATGTAAAGCCCAAACCCTTAAAAAAAATTATTCCCCAGTAAGTTTTTAGTCACTTACTTATTATTCTTTCCTCCACTGGGCTGCAACTCTGTTCAGGACTCTAGGATACGGGCACTGCCATCTTGCCTCAGAAGCATCACATATACGGCGGAGAGGAGAGCAGGATAAAGTACAGGGGGTGGGGTTATATCTGTGCTTTGCACAGACAGAGCAGAGGTCAGGGAAAGGACATCAATCCCAGAATGCAGAGCGACAGAAGACACTTCCTGTTTTCAGGCTGCCTGATGCTCCATTAGCCACCATCTTGGATGTTTAAAGGCTCATAACATACAGTAGATTCAGGTAGGATGATTTTTAATGTGAGCAATCTGTATGTACAGGGTGTGGGAAACATAAGATATGCTCTTATTCAGGGTGAAGGTCCGCTTTAAGAGATAAGACCAAACTAATGGGTGGGCATTAGTATTGCTTGCTGGTGATTTCAGGCAGACCTTGCCTATACCAAAGTGAACCATGGCTGATGAACTGAATGTATGCCTTAAGGCATCAAGTTCAGAGGCTTACTTTCATAACCAACACGAGAGCAAATATTTTTGGAGATGAATCTGCTATGCAGTTCTCCCAATTGCTTCTGATGCTTGGCAATGGTGTAGTCCAGTAAGATGCAGATGGCAATATATCACTCATTGCCGATTTATGCAGGGCTGTGGAGTCACCTGAGCACCTCAAATTAGTAGTGTTCCCTGACAGTTTAACAAAGGAAGAGCTCCTTACCATGACTGGATATGTCAAAGCGCTATTTTGGCTGCAAAAAATGATGTGGTAATGCAATAAACTTACGAATTCTTAAGAAGTTGCCAGGATTATTGTTTATTCCTATAAATCCATCGATACTAAAATAGATGCAGAACAGATGGTGACGTACCCAATTGTGTTTTTTAACTCTTTAGAGCCAGCTGGAATGCCTTCTCATTACATGGATCTAAAGAATCTAGATGCAGAACTGTGTAATGGAACCAGAATGTGCATTAAAATATGTCATCTCTAATCAGGGACTCTTTCCACTTATGATGCAATGGGTCCCAGAAGCCTAAAGCTACATTTCATGATCTCCCCCAACCAGTCGGTGTTGTCACGGGTGAGACGGACCACTTAAAGCCCCAACTGGTTCAGGGGATTCTTCATGATCTTCTCTCAGACACTTCTGGGACTCCACCTTCACCTGGTTGGCCCACTTTCATATAAGACAGAACACTGCCTGGAGAATGTGTCTGGTATCACAGAAATAATGTTTTGTATTTTTCATTGCTGTAAGAAACCTGTGCTCCCACATGCTGTAACCCTTTCTGTGCTGTAAACCTTGCCCCCTCCCTTCCCCTCCCCCTTTGTACCCCAAGCTACCCTTTACCTTCCCCTTTATTTTCCCCCTCCCCTTTTCCTTTTTTTTTCTTATAAAATGTCTAAAACCAATAAAATTGATTATACTAAAATATGTCATCCCCATGTGCTGGAAGCAACCATCCTTGTATGTGCTGCTAGAGAAGTTTTTATTCCACTGACTCCACTAACTCAGATGAAACAATACCAAGATTGTAAACAAGTTTAAGAAAAATTCAAGTAAATATCGCTGTTTATCTGTGACACACAAACACATTCTTTTAAAACATGTGACTTGAACATCAGCAATAATTACATGAGTATAATAGCATGACAATTCACCACACCACAAACTTAGTTTTGGTATTCAGCAGTGTGTGAATCTGACAAAAAAAATTAAAAAGCTAAATAATGGAGTTTAAAATACAGAAACAAACAAAAAAAAGGGTTCAGGCATAGAGGCACTTTGCATTCCCTGATAAAACCTTATTGTACCTGCACCCTTCTGTTGATTAGTTATTCACTCCTGAGGGGACTGATACATTGAGACCTGCATAGAGTTCACTAGAATTTGATAAGAAATATAAGCAGGCTGAATGAATGATGCACCCCCCCCCCCACAGGCAGCATGGGGAAATAGAAAGCAGGGTAAGATTCAGCATTATTATTCTTTCCCCCACTGGGCTGCAACTCTGTTCAGGAATTTAGGATACGGCACCGCCATCTTGACTCAGGGGGGCAGGTTATAGCTGTGCTTTGCTCAGACAGAGCAGAGCTGGGGTCAGGTAAAGGTCAGCAGTCCTAGAATGCAGAGCAGCACAGTCAGAAGGCACTTCCTGTTTGCAGGCTGCCTGATAAGATGGCGGCTTCCATAAGCCGCCATCTTGGATGTTTAAAGGCTCATAACATGCAGTAGATGCAGGTAGGATGATTTTTAATGTGAGCAATCTGTTTGTACAGGGTGTGGGAAACATATAAGATAGACTCAAATTCAGAGTGAAGGTCCGCTTTAAGCAAACAGTCATATGCTTGCATGGTTTTCTCTAATGCGGCACTGCATACGTTTTCAATGCTGGGTATATGCCAGCTATGAAATTCACATTAAGTTAGTGAGGTCAACAATATTTTAGAATAATCTCAGCACTGGAGTCTATTTATTCCTTTTCATACCATAGGCAGCAGAAGTGCAACTTTCAAAAATACCTGGGGTACTAGATGCTTTGAATTACCTGAGTGTGTATTTCTTCATTTATGGAACGCTTAGTTTCTTGTTTCTTCTTTACAGCTAAAAGTTCCACCAGTGGACGAATAGTCATTCCCTTCAAGGCACATTAAGAAGAATTAGTGTAGAAAAAAAAAAAAAAAAAAACGGTGCATGTGCTTCACATTAGCATAAAGCAGTATGTTTCATTATTGCAGGGCAAGCATTTGTGGTTCAGTGTTATGAAGAGAACCTACAGCATTGTCATTTAGGCCAGCTACCTAACCAATCCAAATCCATTCACCAGGGGTGCACAACATTTTTTGGTCTAAGGGCCACATTGTCTTGTTACACTAAAAGCCTACAATAAAATGCAAGCCGTTTACAGAAGGAAAGATGTAACCTTTTATATACTTTAAATGCTTTTATGTATATAATAAAGGAGTGCAGAGGGGAGTTGGGTGATGGCAAGCTAAGCAGAGCTGAAGTTAGAAAAGGTGAGGTGGGCTGAGGTGTGGTATAGAGAGGTTAGACTCGAGATGAGGTGAGCTGGGAGGAAATGAGCAGACGGTAGATAGGTTGAGGTGTGGTGGGAAGAGGTGAAATGAGAGGAGGTGAGCAGAGTTGAGGTAAGAGGAAGTAGGCAGAGGTGAGGTGGGCTGAGGTGAGGCGAGGCAGAAAGCAGCAGCCAGGGTTCATATGAGCTGAGGTGTGGTTGAATGAGGTGAGGCAGGAAGAAGCGTGCAGAATTCAGGCAGGAAAAGGTGATGTTGGCTGACAGACGTGGAATAGATGTAACAGAGCTAAGCAGAGATGAGGTGAGCATAGGAGTGTAGAGGTATGCATAGGTGCCAGGGGCCACAACTGATGCCTGTGTTGTGCATCCCTGCTGTGGACGGAGGAGTGTAGCTGGAGCCTGTGATATGTCATGTCCTCATCAAACATGGGCATAATCAGGAAGACTTAGATGTGACGATATAGACATCTAGTGGAAGAGACAGACGTTGGACCTCAAGGCAGGAGACTGCTACTGGTATAGCAGGCACTGTTTGATAGAGGTAGGTACAACAGGGATAAGTTCAGGTTTCACTTTTGCATTTCGGGTATCTCAACTAGAGGCATGGTTTGAGATTCACTGTCCCTCTAGTCATCTATTGGTAACATTTGAGGTTATCCTTTAGTCTATTTACACCTGTCATAGAGGGACAGTCAAGGCAATGGCAACAATAAGGTAGGAAGGGGCTCACCTGAAGCCTGTCCTGTGTGCTTCCCCTCCATTTCCTGAAGGGCTCCAAAGTTTGCCTTCCCTTAAAAACTACACACAAATGTCACCCCTGTCCTTCAAGTGCAACCCAGGATATGGAAGAATGGAAAAGAACGGGGAGGCGAACTTTGGAGACCTGCCACAGCACGATGGAAGGATTTAGAGCAGCAGCATATGGGACAGGCATTAGGAGAGTTCATTGCTGCCTTAGTATTGTAATTACCTGGACTGTCCCTCTAACCCAACAAAAAATACAGCTCTGTGATTCTCATCTGTAGAATTGTTTTCTCTCTTCTTCCACAGGGCGTTACTGAATCAAATATGAATGGGTTAACTCTTGTCCGATGGGTGAGGCATGAAAAATAAAAAAGGCGTGATTCCTCCCGGCCTATATATACTACCAGCTACCCTCTGCAATCCAGTAATTGAAAAAGCAGTAGGAACAGCCGCCCAGGAGGATGAAGGCAGCTTAAGATATCCCACGTATAGTTCTAGAACAAGGAGACAATTAGACCTCCTCTCCTTCCAAATTTTTGCTTTGCTTTACTTTTTTTTTTTAATGCTTACAAACAAAACATTTACATATATGAATGGAACCTCCCAAACCAGTGTCCTTCTACCGGCCTCGGAATTCCAAGTGTTGACCCTATACCTCTAACCTGAAGAGTAAGCCATACCGAAAATCAAACCTCAGCTGAAGAGCTCATGCCGCATGCAATACCTTCTGACCAAAAGTGGCAACTGAAGCCCGGTGCTGAAAAGCCCAGAATACCCCGATAGCCCAATTAGAATGAACCATAACCCAAAAAGGAGGATCCCCCCCCTTGAAAATGTAAGCCTTAATCACTGCCTGTCTAATCCATTGGCTACTGGTAGACTTAGCCAGTGCTAGACCTCTTCATGGTCTCTCAATATAACAAACAAGGAGTCAGTCCTGCAGAAGGTCTAAGTAGCAGAGAGATAATATTTAAGAGCTCTCACAACGTCCAAGGAGTGGAGGACTCTCTCTTTATAGTTAGCCGGACTGAGGCATTAGGAGGGTAAAAAACATCTCTTCATTAAGATGGAAAGGAGAGACCACCTTAGGAAGAAAGCTTTGTTTAAAACAAAAAAACGCCTTTCTTTGTGCAAGCCTAAATAAGTGAAGGCCTAATAGATAAAGTTCAGAAACCCACCGGACAGAAGTGAAGATGGAAGATGACTAAGTGTCATCAAAAACAGTGAACTTTCTGCCAGTGGTTCAAATGGAGGGTCCTGAAGAGCCGATAAAACTAAATTTAGATCCCAAACAGGCAGAAGAGGCTTTCAGGGAGGTCGCACATAGGTGACCCCCTGGAAAAACATCCTTATAAAAGTTTATACATTTTCTGTAATGGGATTCTGAAAGGCAGAGATCTGTCCCTTGAGGGTACTCAACTGAAGTCCCTCATCGAGACCCCTCTGCAAACATTTTAGTATTCTGGAGACAGAAAATGTCCTACAAGCGAAACCCATGGATTCACACTAGGCGATAAAGACCTGCTAGACGGCTAGATAAATTCTTGATGAAGTCTGCTTTCAGGTCCTGAATCATCATCCTGATTTCCCCGGCAGCTAAGCCTTTCTCTGCAAGGATGGAGGTTTCAATAGCCAGGCCGTCAAAGCCAGAACTTGTAAATTGGGGTGCCACAGAGGCCCATGTGTGAAGCAATCTGGATCGCCGGGCAGCTGCTAGCACTCGCCTTCCGACATCCTTACTATGTCCGAAAACCAAATTCTTCTTGGCCAAAGGGAAGCTACCAGTATGGTTGGGATCCCTTTGCGAGCTAACCTCTTTAGTACTTGACCCAGGAGTGGTAAAGGAGGGAATGCCTGAATGCTGACCAAGGAAGGGTTGGGGCATCTACTGCTATAGCCAGAGTGTCCTTGGACCTGTAGACAATCTCCAATTGTAGCGGGACGCAGAGAGGTCCATGCATAGGGACGCATAGGGCTTGAAATATCCCCCGACTGAGACCATTCTCCCTGATCCAAATTCGCCCTTCTTAGAAGATCAGCCTGCTATTGTCCACTCCTGGATGTGGAATGCCGAGATGCATGGAACATTCTTCTCGGCCCAGAGAAAAATCCGGCTCACCATCCTAAGAGCTTGCCTGCTTCTGGTGCCCCCCTGGTGGTTGATATAGGCCACTGCCGTCATGTTGTCCGCTTGAACCCTGACGGAATGACAAGTCAGAATGGAGATCCAATATGTGAGAGACATAAGAATAGCTCTCAGCTCCAGGATATTTATAGGAACTCTGCTCTCCCCTGGGCCCCACTGTGCCTGGATCGTTTGTGACCCTATGATGCCACCCTCACCTGTTAGGCTGGCCATCCATGGTAATCTTCCACCGTACTGGAAGAAAGGATCTGCCTATCTGAAGACTTTGGGATTCAGCCACCAGGCTAGAGAGCCTGTACCCTGGCCTGAAGCGAGAGTTTCTTCTGCTCCGGGAGAAAGACCTTGGTCTGAGCTACTTCTAATGTCATTCCCAAAAAGGATATAATACTTGAGGGAATGATATGGGACTTTGGATAGCTGACTATCCTGCCAAAGTTTTCTAGAGGTGACATTTGAATCTCTCAAAAGCCTCCTGAAAAAGATCAAGCTTTGAACAAAAGGACCATCTAAATGAGGGGTGATTTATATTCTCTGGTTCCTCATAAGAGCCATGAGGCCTGACAGAACCCTGGTAAAAACCCTTGAGCCGAGGACAGGCCAAAAGGCAGAGCCACAAACTGGAAACGTAGGCCATCTACTGTGAAACAAACATTTCTGGTGGTCTGGGAAGATATGTGATATGTAGGTAGGCATCCCATATATCCACTGTGGTCATAAAATCCCCCGGCTGAAGAGCAGCCATTTTGGATTTTAATGATTCCATGCAAAATCTCGAAGTCAGACAACACTTTTGAGGTCCAAAATTGGGCGCACAGAGCCGTCCCTTTTGGAGATTACAAACATTTGAAATAGCACCCGTGACTCTCTCTGAAAGGGGAATGGAATGGACTACAGTTGATCTCAATGCTTCTGTTTTTTCCCTTATTCTGGAATACCCCTGACAAAAAGAACCTCCAAGGAGGTCTGGCCCCCAATTTGATCTTGTAACCGAAGAAAATATTTTTTGGATCTATGCTTCTGTTATATGGAGCCTCCAAAAGGGGGCAAAATGTAGAAGCCGTCTCCCCACCCAGAAGGGTGGGGGTATCCCTTCATGCCTGGTAGGGCTTAGAAGGAGATCTAGCCTTGTTTCGCCAAAAGGATCTGGTTCTTGTTCTGGGTGTTAGGCTTTATCCAGAACTCCCTTTGGTGTCTAGAGAAAAAGGAACCTCTGCCACAGCGAAATAACAGAGTAATGGAAGACCTATGAAAAGAAGAAGGATTAGCCTTCCTTCTTTGCTGGTGTTTAGCATACTTGTCCCCCTGTGGCTCTTTTCACAGTATCATCCAAATGCTCGCCAGACGACCACCCGTAAAGGGAAGTCCCATCAGTGTTTTTGGAGGTCTTTTCCACTGACCATTGGTTAAGGCATATCAAACAACTCTGAGCCACCAGCGGGACTAACCCTTTCGCATTTAGTCTAATATCATCTATAGCAGTTGTAGACTTCCATAGTGGACTTTATCAACTGGGAGCATAAACTAGTGACCAGCCCGAATCTGAGGTCAAATGGTTTTAACCACTACTTGCCTGCCATGAATGCAGCACAGGCAGGCCGTAAGACCGACCCTACAATAGAAAAAGTATGCCTGGATACCTGTTCCTAGAGAGTCCTGAAACATCACTTTCCATCCACCCCATCCCACTTTGGTAGGTAAGCACTGTAATTGAATTAGGTCCATAGGAAAAGGATATCTAATATCCAGGACTCTAGAAATGCTGGGGAGCTTGTCAGGCCTTTCCTATTCCTTCTGGGTAAATTTGGTAAAATGAGAAAGGAAACCGCTGTCTGTTTATCGGATCTATATGGATCTCCTTTCTTCCTTTTAGTTAGCTCTAGGAGCTGGGATACCAAATATCCATCTGCTCCTTTAACATAGAAGATCCCTGTTCTGAAGAACCAGGATTTCTCTCTTTCCTACTGGATGAGAGCTCACCCTCCAAAAAATCTTTCTAAGATTCTACGGCTGCATAAATATCCACCTCCTTGGAATCGGAAGACTCCATGGAAACTAAAGGTTTCCGATTCTTAGATGCTTTTAAAGATCTCGAGACCAGAGGGTCTTCAGGACCCTTAGGTTGGAAGTAGTGGCTTTCCAGCCTAGCCAATTTCTTCGCCATTTCCAGCTGGAAATGAAAACCTGGAACGTGGAGCTGCCGGAGGAGCAGTAAGCCCAGAGGAAGCAGACCCCGAGAGAGACTTCCATGAAGGGAAATGCCTCTGTGGGGGGGGGGGCAGCTGCCTCCTTAATCTGGTAAGTACCACCACGGCGGTGCATTCTGAGCAGATGCGGCTAGAGGTCAGAGGAGGTGGGCAAAGTGGAGAGGCAGTGGTAGCAGGATCCAGCTGCCGGAGGTCCAATGAGGTACGGAAGCGGGGGGGCAGTATACCCTGTGAAGACGTGGTTTCAGAAGAGAGAGGTACGGCGGCAGGCACTGACAACCCAGAGTCGCACTAAAAGCCCTCACCTCCGCCCAAGGGTAGCTGTGACCTGGAAGGCCCTGAGCTTCCCTTCCTGCTAGGCAAGGCTGCGCCCCTCAACCAATGGCAGTGCTCTTCCTTCCTCTGGTGCCCCATGCACAACACACAATAACAGTCCTCACGTCCTATGTAACTGCTTCCAATAAAATATAATTCCATTGTTACCTAGAAGTGGAGACGAACAGGCAAAGGGGAAATGTTCCCAATGGTTCACCCTACAGGTCCACCAAACAAAAAAACATGTTGCTGGGAGTCCATTTTAGCAGGGATCTCCCACCCTTGGGGGTCACCTTCACAAATTGAATTGACACCCCGTAGCGCCTGCAGGACCCTGGCGCTTACCCCTTATCTAACCCTGATCCAACACCATCAGCCTAACCGACTACAGGAGGCATAGGTGGGTACACCGGATCAGCAGGAACGTAAGGGCCTTGAAGACAGACAGGGTTAAATACCCCTCTTCCTGAATAAAAATCTATATAGAGAAAAAAAAAAATGAATTTGAAGATCGTGCTTGGATTTATTTTCCTCACAGTCCAGTCCAACTGCAAGAATGAAACTGGATTTCGGAGGGCAGTCAGTAGTATATATAGGACGGGTGGAACCACACCTTATCTTGCCGTCCTGCCCTTTGGATGAGAGTCAACTCATTTGTATCAGTTTCAGAGACGCCCTGGAGTGGAATATGGGAGAAAAAAGTTACATATGCCAAAGTAGCCCATGTACCCCAACAATCTAGGTTTCAAACTTTACAAGCTAAAGGATTAATGACTTTCAGGAATTGCTTACTACCAAATAAATCATTTCTATACCTGGTGCTTCTATGTAGATATTAACAACTTTTTGGTGACCCATTGATGCTATAGGTATAATATGCCATATTGATGTGCGGCTTTGCAACCACTCATCGTATACCATATATTAGTAAATATAAATCTGGTAGCACAGTTTTAGCTGCATTTAAAGTGGAGCAAAACCCAGGTTTTTCATGCACTTGTGCATTGGTCCACTTAACAGGGGCACCCAGATTTGTGTATCTGGTAAAGTTCTCCCTTCCCAGCTTTACCCAACGTGCATGTGCAGATGGCCAGCCAATAAACGCAATTCGCTCCTTTTAGCTTCTCAGGAATCAGCCGGCCCTGGAGTCCTTTGAACTCCAGGGTCAGCTGAGATGGGCTTTGGTTTACTTTAAGCTCTTTGGTCTTGTAAGGGTTTACTAAATTCTTTAGTCATCACCAATAATCCTTACTGAGTCATCGCAAAAAAAAATATGTTTAGCTACCAGTGTACATAGGGAAGGGTCGAATGGAGAGTTCAGCACTCCCAGTGGCTAAGATATAGTTACATTACCTGCTACATTAAAACATCTAAACAACTAAGATTCCCGATTTGGGATGTGATTTGTGAACCAACCCCCTGGGGCACCGCAGAACTCTGCTTCCTGGCGCCTTCAGTAATGTAAATATCCAACAGCCGCATCTTCAGGCCGAGAGCATGCTCCCATCACCAGCCTATCAATAGAAAGCGCACGCACGAGCTATGCATCTAAACAGAGCTGTTTGCCATGCATCACATATGCACGCAATATGGCCTCTGATGGGACGGGAGCCAGCACATGCAACGTAGGACCTGGAAGAGATGCGTATTACAGGGCATTCTGGGAGGTATCACACAGTGGGGTATCCGAATTCAGGATGCCCCTGGGCAACCAACATTGTATAAATTGCATTAGTGACCATGCATTCACGGCGGATTACCACATAACACTGCATTTTGTGAGATTATTTCACTGGAACATATTTACACATGTTACAAAACAAAAAAAGGTTTTTTTTCTCACCTGCACAAAGACAGTAAAGAATATGACTGTTATTATGGCTGTGAGGAACATCTCTCTATTATGACTATGTAATAAATATCCTAGGGAGAAAGCAATAGCCCCGCGCAAACCACCATATGCGATAATAAACTGGTCTTTGGGTGTCAATTTCACTATTCGAAATTTGTTTATAAACCAGGTCAAGGAGAGAACACCTGAAAGACAAGTTTAAACACTTCAATACACTACAGAAAAATGTTTTGATCAGTCATACTATAACAGACTAAAACCTACAAAATTCTTGTTCTTATACCAAAAGAATTCTTCAAGAATGTTTATAGCATATGCAAGCAATTTGTACCTGGAAGATCTAGTCATATACTTGCACATTTTGCTTACTAGAAATTAATCTTACTGCTAACTGGATTGCCAAGATTCTCTACATCCCAGACCCATGAGGAATTGCCTGTGCCCACACAATGGGACTAGGGCCTGAAATCTTTGAAGGGAATAATCAAACCATACTTTGACAGTGTATTAAATCGAATAAAGCCCAGGTAGTATGAAGAGAAACTTAAAATTTGGGAGGGATACCCTTTAGTAAGTAAAAACATTAAAAAGAAATGCTGCAAGTGAAATGAACAGAAATGCTGGATCTTGGGAGACGCTGCCATATGGTCAATAAAAGGTATAATCACACCCAAACATTATAAAAGGTGTTTGTTGGTTTTTATGCAAGCTGGTATGGTTTATTACCTCTAGGCTAAAGATGCAAAGCATCGAAAGCAAACATGCTATTGGACTTGAAGAGGAGCAACAGACCTTTTGTGATGTTCCTCTCAGATAATTGCTCCACCCTCCCACACTGCCTTTTGGATGTCTGCGTTATCCTAAACACCGACATCCTGCTGAATTCCTGGCCAATTCCCGCTCCCTCCCTCTTAGTCATCCCTGAATGAGCACTCACCCCTTCGCCAGCCTCATTGAGCTGCAGGCTATCTTCAAAGAGGAAGTTATCTGCCTCTGTGCATTGTGGGGTTATGACAGTTGAATTCATGCAGCAGCACAGCTGGGATGCTGGGAAAGGAAGCTCCAAAATAGGTGCAGGAGCAAATGTAAGTGCTCCTGCACCTATGCTGACAATGATTCAGTATCATGCATGCATATGGGAGTTTTGGGGAGATTTTTTTCCCAAATGGGCAAGGCTGTTGGTCTGGTTTAATTTCCAGACACCACAACAACTAAAATTGTGAGCCAATGAAAAAAAACACATTAACATTAAAGCGATCGTTTATTTTCTAAAAAGTGAATATTGAAGCATCATTAGGGTTGGAATATTTAAATGGATTTTATCATTGGTCCATTTTTCACGATATTGCTCATTTAAGGATCTGGTTTATAGACCCCTAGGGATGTACAGCAGGTTGTCCAGTCCACCCTACTGTTTCTCCAGGCAACAATGGGGAACTGTGTTCTGATGTTTATAGTGTTCTCCTGCTCTGACGACTGATACAAACAGATGTAGCACCTCAAGGACTGCCGAGATAAGCCCACCCATTAAGTAGCTCTATTGTTCAGTGGTCAACTGGTACTCCTGGTCCCAGTCTGAAGCCTCTTCTCTGGTAGGATCCCTCTCTCCCTCCACCAAAGAAGATGCTTTTCTTTAAAATCAGAGCATCCTAAGCTACTAAATCACTTAGACAAGGTCTTAATGCCTGGCCAAGCACAGGCCCAAGGGGAACACTGCCATAATCAGTTTCCCCACAAGGCCTTCAAATGAGAATAATGAGCATCTCCGTACACAGAAAACTACTGTGCATGGAGGAGCAATCAGCTGTGCAGGCGTGGGTGGCAGGCAACAGGGGAGACTCATGGAACTCGAAAGTCCAATATCTATTATGGTGTGCCAAAATTATATTCTCAAGGTGCTGAGTGTCTCTCTTAATTTGTACCTTTTTAATTTGTTTGCAACTTTGTTTGTTTAAAAAATGTGCACAGCTAAATATGGTGCTTAATTGCACTTAGGGAAAAACTTCAAAAGAAAAAAGTATTTACTCAAAAAAAGGTGTGAATGGCTAGCATGGCCGCACACAGCCACAGAGTAGTTTAGGGGGTTCGCACTCTGATCACAGGAACATGCATGGCAAAAGAAGCGGATTGGAGCATTGCCATATCTGAGCAGTGGGAGGGGGTGAGGTATCTATTTCAAGTGACCGGCAGTGTTTTACACAGCGGGAGGTACGGACCAAAACCGGGGATACTAAAAAGCCCAGGTTTTTGGTCCACTTTAAAGATATTCACTTTACTTGCAACTAAACACATTTTCTCTTTCTATATATCTTTCTGTGTGTGCTGGCACATTTCTCACACAACAGATTGTATGTACAAAACATTCCAGGGAATAATGTTTTTGGGATACAGCACTGAATGATGTATTATAGGTATTATTGATTATCATTTTGATTTGTATCAAATTGCTGATTGTTGAGTTTATGTGAGTACTGATGTTTGCAGTATTAATACATTGATCTCTAATAGTAGTTGGAGAATAATGTGCCGCAACTAATAACTCATATTTTCCCTTTACAACACCTGTGGTCACAGAACTGCAATTTATGTTGCCTGCATGGAAGAAACACACAAAGCATTCACCTCTGCACTTTTTTTTAGCCTCCCCTAAATTCTGCATTGCAAAATGTGTGGCAGAAATACAATACACACATTCATAACATTTGTGGTTAACTATACCTAAAACACGAGCTATCAAACAGAAGATGAGGGTACAGATGACATAGGTCCAATTCCAGGAGTGAGGTCCAGCCACAGTTGAAACTCCAAGAAAGATGAAAATTAGAGTCTCACTCACGCTACTCCACATTTTCAGGAAATATTTAATAGTGGTGTGGGATTTGTGAGAAATATTGGCCTCAACGTAAGGTCGCATTACCACCCCTGAAGCAATAAGGCTGAAAAAACAAAACAAAAACATATATATATGAAATGTTTACTAAAAGAGAAATGATACAAGATTATACAATTTTCTTTTTACAGTATTCTGTTTTAAAAGAGCAGATCAACAAATGACATGCGATATAAAATCCCCTAGTGCTGCCGTATGCTTTACAAGAAGTTATTTGTATTTTTTAAAGTGGACCAAAACCCAGCGGGATTGGCCCAGGAATCTATAATATTCCTGGGCCGATCCATTCCCTCCCCCTGGGGCATCCAAAATCAGGATGCCCCGCTGTGTGAAACCCCCCAGGTCGCCCACTACACTTACCTTACTTTCTGGTCCAACGTCGCATGCGCGGGCTGCGGCCCCGCTATCCCTCTAGCAGGGCGTGTGCCTGCACCAGCCATTTGTGAATGGCCGGCGCAGGCACGCTCCCTGTTAGAGGGAAGCGGGGGATGCGGCCACGAGTGCGCTCGGAGACTGTCTGCTAAGACATCGCTCAGACGTGCATAGCTCAGCGGCTCCGAGTGCGCTGATTCGATGACCGACCGCGCATGCACGTAGGATCGGGATGAGGCGAGTTTCCTCGGGCGATATGGGGGTTTCATGTAGCGGGGCACCCGAAAAGGACCAAAACCCAGGATAGTCAAAATCCTGGGTTTTGGTCCACTTTAAAAATGTTCAATGCCCTGCTGTGAAAACCCCCCAGTGATGATGCAATCAGTTGAACATTAGAACAATCACCATACAGAGGTAACAAAGGAGTACACATAGCTCAGAAATGGGGAGCACTTCAACCTAACTGCCATTATGAGACAGTTTAGTTGTAACTGAACTAATTCGCATTTGGCAGGCCATTCACAATAAACAATATCAGGAAAAAAAAAAAATTATATGGAAGGTGACCACAAACTTCTTTTCTTAGTATAGGTTCACTTTAACAGCGGAGGCCACATCCACAGCATCTCTGGACTGAGGCACATTTCTGCGCCAAGCCATGCAAATAGGCTGGAAGCGGGAGCGCTCCTCCAATCTACAGGGAACTGGGGATGCCACTAATTTTGCTCCCCATTGCTGAGCAATGCTTCTAAACAGAGCTGTATTACTGATGATTAATATGCATGGCATTCGATGCCAATTGGCCGTTGGATTGACAAACTAACTTGTTTAGAGCAGCAAGATAATGAAAAAGTATTAAAAAAAAAAATAGAAAAATAACTTACGCCATAATTCCAGAGAGATGGAAGAGTTCTGCTGACATATATGCCATATAACTATATAGGAAAACAAACAGGGGCTCAATAACCCGTATATGAGAAGTGAAGCGGGAAGTGAAAGCGGCAGTAATCCCATAAACAACTCCAACAAACACTCCTCCCAGTGCAACCACAAAGAAACTCAGGAACCCAAGAGAAATATCACGGAATGTGACTTGATCCAGAGCAGAAAATTCTTCAAAAAGGTGGTACAATACCTACAGAAACATGAAAATGTAAAAACCCATTAGAAAACTCTGAAAATTAATTAATTAATAAAATTCTGTGAGACACTCACCTGTAGAATTGGTATTATAAGTATACAGCACATCCTGTTCCAGAGTATTCCTTACACATGGGTTATGCATCCACAAGATGGCGCTGGACTGCAGAAAAAGACTTGTGGCTCCTCCCGGCCCTATATAAAGCCAGGAACCTCCCACAAATTCCCAGTATTGACAAGCAGTTACACAAGAAGCCGGGAGAATCAATAATAACAAAATTCCAAAATGAACATTAGAACAATCACCATACAGAGGTAACAAAGGATAAAGATAACAAGGGTGGGATGGAACAGGACATGCTGTATACTTATAATACCAATTCTACAGGCGAGTGTCTCACAGAATTGTATTATTCCAAGTATACAGCACGTCCTGTTCCAGAGTATTCCTTACACATGGGACATCCAATAGCAGTGTCCGTAAGGTAGGGTGGGATCCTCAAAAGTAACAGTGGGCAGATTAAACCACTGCCGCCTGCAGAACTTTGCGGCCAAAAACAGCGTCAGCTGAGGCCCTAACATCAACCTTGTAAAACTTTGAAAAAGTATGAACAGAAGACCAAGTATTGGCCTTGCAAACTTGTTCAACAGAAGCTTGGTGCTGAAAAGCCCAAGAGGCACCAATAGCACGAGTAGAATGAGCGGTAAGGCGGAATGGAGGCTCCTTCCCCTTAGCAGAATAGGCTTGTACCACAGCCTGACGGATCCACTTACTGATAGTGGATTTAGCCGGAGGCAAACCCTTCCTAGGTCCAGAAAGGAGAACAAAAAGAGCATCAGTCTTCCTGAAGGATTCAGTAGCTACCAGATAAAACTTTAAAGTCCTGACCACATCCAGATAATGTAAGACCCGCTCCTTAGGGTTACTAGGATTAGGGCACAGAGAAGGTAAAACAACGTCCTGATTCAGATGAAAAGCAGACACAACCTTGGGCAGAAAATCTGGCTTAAAACGAAACACCACCGTGTCCTGGTGTCGCTCAAAGTAAGGAGGTTTGATGCAAAGCGCCGCCAACTCAGAAACACACCTAACAGAAGTGATAGCCACCAGAAAGGCTACCTTAAGAGTCAAAATAGGCAAAGCAGCATCACGCAGAGGCTCAAAAGGAGGACCCTGCATGGCAGATAAAACCAAGTTCAAATCCCAGACTGGTAACATAGGCTTACGTGGCGGGCGCACGCGAGTAAGCCCCTGGAAGAAGGTCTTAACCAGATGGTGATTGGCAAAAGATCTTTGGAAGAAAATAGCCAAAGCCGACACATGTCCTTCGAGTGTACTACGTTGTAGGCCCAAGTCCAAACCATGTTGCAGGAATTCCAATATCCTGGGAATAGAAAACACCCGACAGGGAAGCAACTTAGACTCACACCAGGCAATGTAAGCATGCCAAACCCTATAGTAGATAAAAGGACGAGGACCTCTTCCTAGCCCGAATCATGGTATTAACAACAGAGGCAGGAAGCCCCTTTTCCATCAAAATGGAGATTTCAGCAGCCAGGCCGTCAAAGCCAGCGCCTGTAAATTGGGATGGCGTAGCTGCCCCTGAGTGAGCAGGTCTGGATCCTTGGGCAGGGTGTATTGATCTACTGCCAACTGCATGATGTCTGCGAACCACACCCTTCTTGGCCAACAGGGGGCCACCAGAATGGTTGGCACCCCTTCCTGGGCTATCTTGTACAGCACCCCGCCAGGCAGAGGAAACGGAGGGAACACAGAGGAGCCGAAAGCTCTTCCAAGACATCGCTAGAGCATCCATGGCTAAGGCCAGAGGGTCCTGGGACAGCGAGACAAAGACTGGAAGCTTGTGATTGTGACAGGACGCAAAGATCCACATCTGGCTGACCCGAGCGGTGGCACAGGGAGCGAAACACCCTGCTGCTGAGGGACCATTCTCCCAGATGAGAAGTCCCCCTGTTCAGGGAGTCTGCCTCCAGAATTTCCACCTCCAGGATGTACACTGCCGAGATGCAGGGAACGTTCTCCTCCGCCCAGGACAGTATCAGGGATACTTTCTTGAGGGCCCTCTTGCTCCGGGTCACTCCCTGATGAATGATGTAGGCAACCGCTGTCTGGATCTGGATCTGAACAGCCCGACCCCGGAGGTGTGGAGTCAATTGGACGAGAACCAACCTTATCGCCCTCAGTTCCAGAATGTTGATAGGAGTATGGGCCCCCTGAGGGCCCCACTGACCCAGGAATTTCAAGGATTTCCAGAAGCCCCCCCAACCTGTCAGACTGACATCTGTGGTAACAGTCTCCCAGCAAGGGGACAGAAAGGTTCTGCCCACCAACAGGTTCCTTGAGTCCAGCCACCACGAGAGAGACCGCCTGGCCAGAGGGGACAGAACAAACACCTGATCCAAGGACACAGGGTCCCAATCCCATACCGACAAGAGGTGAAGTTGAAGAGGTCTCATGTGAAACTGAGCGTATGGAACCGCCACGAAGCAAGACACCATCAGGCCTACCAGCTGCATCCCCTGCCGGATGGAGGGATGAGGGAAAGCCAGAAGAAGCTGGGCCTGAGCTTGAAGACTCTCCACCTTCTGCTGAGGGAGAAAAATCTTGACCTGAGATGTATCCAGAGTCATGCCCAGAAAGGACTTCACCCGGGATGGGGACAGGGAAGACTTGGGATGGTTGATCACCCAGCCTAAGGACTCTAGAGTGGACACCACCAAATGGGTATCCAGCTCGGCCTGATGGAAGGACTGAGACGTGATGAGAATGTCGTCCAAGTAAGGAAGGATGCGAATGCCCTGAGATCTCAGCAGAGCCATTACGCCCGCCAGCACCTTGGTGAATACCCTGGGAGCCGAGGTGATACCGAAAGGCAAGGCCACAGATTGGTAGTGCTGATCCTCAAGAGCGAACCTGAGGAATTTCTGATGACCTGGAAAGATTGGTACATGAAAGTAAGTGTCCTTGATGTCTACAGAAGTCATGAAGTCGCCCGGGCGCAGTGAATTGACAGCTGAGCGCAGAGTTTCCATGCGAAAATGCTTGAATCTGACAAAGTTGTTGAGACGCTTTAAATTCAGGATGGGCCTGAGGGACCCGTCCTTTTTGGTGACAGTGAAAAGATTGGAATAGAAGCCTCTGCCCCTTTCCCTGAAAGGAGCCGGGCAGATGACCCCCAACTCCAGAAGGTTTTGGACAGCAAGGCACAGGCCCTGAGCTGACAGGGGGTTTTGAGCCATCCGGGATTTGATGAATCTTGGGGGCGGCCAGGCTTGTAACCGGAGGACACTACCTCCTGAATCCACTGGTCTGAGACGTGAAGCCTCCAGACGTGAGCAAACAGCCGAAGCCGTCCCGCCACCCGGATGGGTGAGGGCACCCCTTCATGCCTGAGGGGGCTTGGGGGAGGATTTGGGCTTGGGACCCCAGGAGAGGCCGGGGCAGCCACGTCCTCTGCCCCTGCCCAAATAGTCCCTGCGTGCTCCAGCAAAGGAAACTCCTTGACCAGCCCTGGAAGCACGAAAGGAAGGGAGAGAGGCACCAGTCCCCCGAAAGGACCGAGATGGCCTCCTGCATTGAGGTAACCTACTGCCCCTTGCAAACAGGTCCAAGCGTTCCCTATAAAAGGGAAAACCAGTGAGAGCCTTCTTAGCCTCATTATCAGCTACCCACTGACGCAGCCAGACAGAGCGGCGTAATGCCACCAAAAGAGCAGAAGTCCTCCCACACATTCTAATGGCATCATCCATGGCAGCGAGGATATAAGCGACAAATTCATAGCAAAGCAGGAGATCTATACTCTTCTCCTCCCGTGTCATTAGAGGCCCCATCTAAGAGACTCTTAAGCAGCCCTTTGATAGCTATAGCTGTAATGGCAGAAGCACAAACCAGGCGCTGCACGGTCCTCACACAGGCAAAAGCATGACAGGACAGTTGGTACATGCGTTGGTCCTCACCATCCCGCAGGGTAGTAGCGTCAGGAGAATGCATGACAGAAGTATTAGACAGCCCTAGGACGGGCGCATCTACCTCGGGAGGACATGACCAACGCTTAACCACATCAGCAGGAAAGGGATACCTCTTGTCCCAACTCTTGGGCACCCCAGGTAGCTTGCTAGGCCGTTCCCATTCCTTGAGCACCAGATTATTAAATGAGATGTGAGAATGCTCAGGGAACTCCCAGCGTGGCTTAACCGTATGAAAAAGCTTACCCTGCTGCTGCGAAGCCACTGCAGGAGGAGAAATACAAAGTACCTAAAATATATGACTCAACAACCTGTCAGTATCATCCGGGGTCCACGGGTCTTCCCCAAAGGGAGAACCGGTACCGCCATATATCTTAGGTTGTTCCCTTCCTCAAGGGGGTAGGGGCCAGGCAGTGAGTAAGGTCCCTCATCCACTACAGGGAAGAGGGAGGCAGCGGGAGATAAATGCCGCTTCTTGGCAGAAGCCTTATATGGGGCAGACCCAGCAATATGTTTTTCAATGCTGGCCACCCGTGCAGCCAAATCAGATTGAGACTCCCCACTAGTCTGCCCCTCGCTGGGGGTCAGATGCAAGGGGGGTAGGTGAAGCCAGAGGGGGCGCATCACCCGGGCCCGTAACAGACAACCCAGACTGCAACGCAAGAACCTGATGGGCACAAGTTACACATACCCTGACATCATCACTTATAGGGGATACTCCACACGCAACACATAGCTGGGCTTGTCCCGAAGGAACCCCAAGCACATTACCCCAGAAGCCTCCATATGGTGATTTGATTGGCACAACCGGCCAGTATAGGGTTAATGCTAATGATAGCTACCCGGGATGCCCCAAAAGCCCGCTAGGGAGGTGGGAGATTGTCAGGGGGAAGAGGGCCGGGAGAAACCACAGTGAAGTTCAACCCGCCTGAAAGACATAAACGACATCCCCATAAGTAAATACAAGTGCAAAGATATATAGAAAAAAAAACAGCCCGCAGCGGCACACATGGACCGCACAGGGAGCCAGCAGCGCACGCAGCCAGGAAGGAAGAAAGAAAATGGCGCCCGCAGAGACCTTGAGGTGCGGGCCGGGGAGAGATGACGCAAAAAGCATCATCCGCAAAGCCCGCCCCCCTTGAAGAGCGCTCCTCAGCACCTGACCCTGGTGCTAACCTACCGTCACCCGAACCAGTCAGCCTAGGCTGGGAGGCAGTGGGTTCGGAATGGGTGGTAATAGTCCTGCAGGGCCGCAGGCTGATAAGCCCCGCTCACCTGTGCAGTATAGAGAGCCATCTTCTATCTTCGCAGCCCAGACTGCAGATAAGAACTGGGATTACTTCCAGACGCTCCACATTAACTGGGAATTTGTGGAAGGTTCCTGGCTTTATATAGGCCCGGGAGGAGCCACAAGTCTTATTCTGCAGTCCAGCACCACCTTGTGGATGCATAACCCATGTGTAAGGAATACTCTGAACAGGACGTGCTGTATACTTGGAATAAGTGATATTTCAGTTTGACTATGTTGCAATATTTACTAGCCTTATCCATATCTTTACTAAATTAATGTGGAAGTGCAGTCTCTATGTTACCCCCTGCCCCCCACCCCCTTGTCCTCAGCCCGGCAGGATGGAGGTTACAGAAAAGAAATGCTTTACCTCACCCTGGATCCAGTTCTGTTTGTCCATCATGGAGAGAATGCACAGAGTGGCAGGTCTGTCACCCATTTCTGTGCAGCAGTGAGATTGCACTGGTCATTCACTCAAGTCCAACTGTCACTCAAATCTATGACTGCCCCCCCCCCCCCCGCAATCATGGGAGGACTGCAATGATCAGAGGAACTGTTATTTTAAAGCCCAAATCTGGTTTAGCACAGAGGATGGAAGGGGGTGGCTGCGGGGTTACAGAAAGCTTAGAGTTCCTCTTTAACAGAATTTTGAGCAGTGATTATAGCTCAATTTTGAAATGTGCTCTACCTAAGTCATTACCGTATTCTTCGACCAATAAGATGCACCTGCCCATAGGACTCACCTAGGATTTGGAGGAGGAAAATAACTAAATAAATATTCTGAACCAAATTTTGTGCTAAAACACCATACCCCCCAAGAACCCAATAATAGGCAGAATCCCACCATTACAGGCAGAGTGGCATTCCCCCCTCACTTTCCCCATAGGCAGTGTGGCATTCCCCCCCACCCATTCCCCATATAGGCAGTGTGGCATCCCCCCCCCCCTCCCATTCCCCATTTAGGCAGTGTGCCATCCCCCCCCCCCTCCCATTCCCCATATAGGCAGTGTGCCATCCCCCCCCCCCTCCCATTCCCCATATAGGCAGTGTGCCATTCCCCCCTCCCTCCCATTCCCCATATAGGCAGTGTGCCATTCCCCCCCCCTCCCATTCCCCATATAGGCAGTGTGCCATTCCCCCCCCCCTCCCATTCCCCATATAGGCAGTGTGCCATTCCCCCCCCCCCTCCCATTCCCCATATAGGCAGTGTGCCATTCCCCCCCCCCCTCCCATTCCCCATATAGGCAGTGTGCCATTCCCCCCCCCTCCCATTCCCCATATAGGCAGTGTGCCATTCCCCCCTCCCATTCCCCAATGGCAGTGTGCCATTCCCCCCTCCCATTCCCCATAGGCAGTGTGCCATTCCCCCCTCCCATTCCCCATAGGCAGTGTGCCATTCCCCCCTCCCATTCCCCATAGGCAGTGTGGCATTCCCCCCTCCCCCTAAGGGGGGTGCATCGGCTACGCCCCTCGCTGTGTGAAGCCGGGTGTCTGTGTATGCAGGTGCTGCGGAGAAGAAGCGGCAGAACAGCAACAGCGGCAGATACAGCTGCCTCCGCCGCTCGCGCTGTGCCTGCTGCTTCTTCTCCGTGGCACCTGTACACAGACACCCACCTTCATACAGTGGTGGGCATGGCCAATGTTTCAGCGTCGGCGACGCCGACCTGCTGTACAGATTAGGATGTCTGTGTGTGCAGGCGCAGCAGCGAAGGTGGCAGATACAGTGATGTCGGTTGGAGAGCGCAAGCAGAAAGTATGAAAAGGGGAGTTTACTTTTTTTCCCCCAAATCCCCCCCACCCATTTCTGTGCAGCAGTGTGATTGCACTGGTCATTCACGCCAGAGTCCCCCCCTCCTTTGCAATAAGGGGAGAACTGCAATGATCAGATGAGCTGTTATTTTAAAGCCCAAATCTGGTTTAGCACAGGGGAGGGAGGGGGTGGCTGCAGAATTACAGAAATCTTAGAGTTTCTCTTTAAAAGAATTTTGAGCAGTGATTATAGGTCAATTTTGAAATGTGCTCTACCTAAGTCATCACCGTATTTTTCACCCAATAAGATGCGCCTGCCCATGCACCTGTGATAAAAATACAATTCTGAGAAATACTCACCTGTAGAATTGGTATTATACGTATACAGTACGTCCTGCTCCAAATATAATACTTACACTTGGGTAATCCTCCGCCAGATGGCGCTGTGCACTGCAGACATGCAAAAACAAGCTCTTCATATACCGAGGGACCTCCCACAAATCCCCAGCATTGAAAAGCAGTGAGAAAAAGAAGCCGGGAGAAACCAACCACCAAAAACTGGTAATAAAAACAATGATAACAATCACCATACAGGGGATCCAGAATAACGCAAAAACCAGGGTGGGGTGGAGCAGGACGTACTGTATACGTATAATACCAATTCTACAGGTGAGTATTTCACAGAATTGTATTATTCTAAGTATACAGTACGTCCTGCTCCAAATATAATACTTACACTTGGGACATCCAATAGCAGTGTCCATAAAGTAGGGTGGGATCCCCAACAAAAAAGGCACAGCAGACAGTTAAAAGCACTGTCACCTGCAACCTTGTTACCAAGAGCGACATGAGCAAGAGCTCTAATGTCAACCTCATAAAAACCTTTGAAAAGGTATGAACAGAAAACAAGTAGCGGTCTAGCAAACTTGTTCAACAGAAACCTGGTGCTGAAAGGCCCAAAGATACCAAAGCAAAAGTAGAATCAGAAATAAAGTGAGAAGAAGATTCTTCCCCTTAAAAGAACATGCCTGAGTAATGGCATGACCAACCCAAATGCTAGCAGTAGCCTTGGCAAAACTTAGAGCTCTCCCCATCGGGAAATTGAACCCTGGTCTCCTGCGCGACAGGCGGGGATACGGACCAGTATACTAACAAGGATCAGCTAGAAGCCGAAATCCTTTCCTAGGACCAGAAGGGACAATCCATCCAAGTAAAGACCAGACCAAAGGGCGCATAACCCCAAGGGGCATCAGTCCCCCTAAGGGACAAGAGACAATCCAGGAAAAAACTTCCAACACCTGTTGAGGGAATGTAGATCCTCTTTCCTCAGCGTTACTAGGAATAAGGCCCAGAAGAAGACAAATGTCTTGAATACATGAGCATAAGACACCACCTTAGGCATAAGGTCTGGCGTAAAGCGGAACACCACCACAAAATGGTGTATATATCAATGAACGAGGGCTAGCTAAACAGAGCCGCCCGCTCAGGCACACGTCTGACGGAAGCAACAGCCCCCAGAAGGACAACTTGAGAGTAAGAACAATCAGACAAGGCAAACAGAATAAAATTCAAACCCAACAGGGACCATAGAATTACGTGGGGGATGCACCTGAGCAATCCCCGAAAGAATGCTTAACCAAGGAAAGACTGAACAAAGACTTCTACAGGAAGGCGGATAGGACAGAACCTGAACCTTCAGAGTACCGAGTTGGGGAGCCAACTCCAACCCAAGCTGTAATAACTCTAGAACCCTGGGAACAGAGAACGTCCAACAGGGGAGAGACCTAGACTCACACCAATCAATATGGGTACGCCATACCCTAAAATAGACGGAAGAAGAAGAAGCTAGCTTCTAGACTTCCAATAGTCACAGTCACCCAGAAGATAAGCCAGACTCCATCAAGGTGGATGAATCAACCATCAGGCCATCTAGACCAGAGCCTGTAGATTGGGGTGAAATAAAAAGGGGGCCTGAGGGAGCAGATCAGCACTCCTGACAGAACGTACAGGTCCGCTGTCCACAGTACCACGTCTGCACACCACACTCCACTGGGCCACCCAGGGGCCACCAGTATCACTGGACCACCCTTCCAGAGCAAACTTAGCTCATAACCCCGCCTAGCAGGGTGAATGAAGATAAAACATACAGAATATAATGTCCAGCCATAACGTTACTAAGCCTCCTGACCACAGTCAGAATAATCTGGGACAGGGAACAAGGGCCGAGAACCAATGAAAGTGACGGGGCCCAAACAGATCCACACTAGATGGATCCCATAGTGACACAAGGATTAACACATCCTGTCGTAGAAGGACATCCACCAGAGCGAATACCACTGATATGCAGGGAACGCTGTCCTCCACCCAGATCAGGATCAGATACTTTCCTAGAAGATCATCCTGCTCCGAGTCCCACACGGATAAATAATACAGGCCACTGTCGTCAGACAGACCAAGAGCCCCCAAATAGACAAGTCCTGAAAAGGAGTAGTCCAGCGAGATAGAGCCTACCTGAAGGCTCACCGCTTCAGAAAATAGAAAGGTGTATGGACCCCTAAAGGCCCCACCTCCCCCGGAACCACAGGGGATTTTAGAAGAAAAAACCCACCCCCGTCAACCTGATAGATTTGGTATCCATCTACAGGAAGATCCAAGAAAGGGGGTGCCCCCTGACTGGTTCCTTGAGTTCAACCGTCTCAAGAGGAACCACCGTACCAAGGGGGAAGGTACACAGACCCAGCTCCAGGGGTGCTGGAACCCTGTCCAGTATTGACAATATAAGTTGCAGAAGAGCCCAAGGGCACTGAGTATAAGGGACATCCTCTGAGCAGCCACCAACGGGCCCACCAGCTTCAATCCTGCCTGGTGAAGGTACGGGGACAGCAATGAGGGACAGAGCCCACGTAACCAGATTGTCCACTTATTGCCAAAGAAGAAGGTTCTCGCAGGAACCGAATCCAAATACAACCCTAGGAATGGAGATACCAAATAAGGGGACAATGAGGAATTGAGGTGACTGAGCACCCATCCAAATGACTCCCAAAAGACACCACCGGCCGAGTAACCAACTCGGCCTGGCGTAGAGATTGGGAAGTAAAGAAGGACGACCAGGTAGGTCCTCGCACGGACGCCCCTTGGTCTCATCAGAGGCATCACCCCCATCAGTGCCTCGACGAGCACTCTGGGAGCAGAAGAGAGGCCAGATAACAAGGCCACAATCAGCAGTGTTGGCCCTCCAACACTAACCTGTAAGAGCCTCGGTGTCCAGAAGACACAGGGGTATTAAAATAAGCATCTTAGGTCTCCACAGACGGCAAGAGGCCCACTGGGCGCATGGCGCTGGCGGCCCAACTCGGAGATTCAATGCAGAAAACTACCTGTGAATGTAAAACTGCCAAACCTATGGAAGGCCAGAATGGGCCAGACTGCCTCATCCTTTTTGGGGGAATGTGGAAAGGATGGTGAAGAGACCCCTGCCTCTGCCTGTTAAGGGCAACCTGCAAGTGACCCCAGACCCTGCAGGCCGTGCAAGGCCTGCACCAGCACCTGAAGAGAGACAGGGACCAGAAGCACCCTGACAATCTCGGGAAGGGACCGCCCAGCAAACTCTATCCTGCATCCGGAGGAAACTACCTCCTGAATCCACCAGAACTCCTGATAGGAGCAAGGTGCTGCAGCCGTCCCCTCACCCAAACGGGCGAGGGCGTCCCGTCATGTTTGGGGGGTATTGGAAGGTTTGGACTTAGTCCTGCTGGAGGGGCCTAGGGCGTTGTCTGCCAACCCTGGGGCGGGAGTCTACGCTGAATAGCTGGAAGCACACCCCTGGTTCGCGTTTGACACTAACATAGGGAGGGGGAGGGGTGTCTCTGCCCCGAGGAGGCCGAAACGGCATTCTGCGTAGGGGTGTTTTGCCCTTTTTACCAAAAAGGTCCAAACGGGCCCCAAATAGTGGTCGCCCTCTAAAGGGAAGGCCAGTGAGAGCCTTTTCTGTAACATCGTAAGCACCTCACTGTCGCAGCCAGACCAGGCGGCGTATAGCTACCACAAGGGCAGAAGTTCTTGCACACATCTTAATGGTGTCATCCAGCGCTAAGAGGATAAACCTCACAAATACATCACAATTGGAGAGTGCATTAAAGACCTCCCAGGGGAGATCATCAGGCTGATGAACAAGCATCTTTCTAATGAGGGTTCTAGCGGCCACCGCAGTGATGGCCGCAGCACAGACCGGGTGCAGCGCCGTCCCTGCACAAGAAAAGGCGTGGGAAGCCAGTCTATCAATGCGCCGGTCCTCAGCATCTCGAAGGGTACGATAAGTAGGAGCTGCCATGAAGGGGGTGTTAACAACCCCTATGATTGGTGCATCCACCACGGGAGGTGCTGACCAACAGTTAACACCATCAGGGGGAAAATGGTATTTCCAATCCCAGTCCCCTGGAACCCCTGGAAGTTTACAAGGGGATTCCCATTCTTTGGATATTAGAGCCTGGAAATGATCCTGCTCCAGAAATTCCAAGCGCGGTGTCGCTGTGTGGAAACTCTCCCTTCTAGGCTTGGGAGCCTCACAAGGAGGAGAGACAGACAAGACCTCAAAGATCTTTATCAGTAATTCATCAGTGTCACACAGGCCCCAGGAACCAGGGCCAGAATCATCACGACTCCACAGCATCTCTTCAGAGGAACCCGAGTCGGAGAACAGCTCACCTTCATCAGAAGGAGCAAAGCCCTGCGGAGCAGCAAACTCCTCAGTTTCAGTAGGAAAGAGAGAACCCGGGGGCGTCAGGGACTGCTTCTTCTCAGAGCCCAAGCGCTCTGCCAACCTCGAAATAACCTGATCAGCCATAGGCAGACTGCGCAGCACGACTTGCTGGTCATCCCCACTCGAGTGCGACTCATCAGGCGTATTGAACCGAGGTGCAGCCACACGGGGCGCAGTACACAGCCGGTCTTGTCCCCGAGGGACCCCGGACACAATTCTGAGATGCCTCCATATGGTGATTTATCTAAGCAATATGCCAGAAGGGATTTACGCAATAGGCAACCCTGGATGCCCCAAAGACCCGCTAGGAATGTGGGAGAATTTATTGTAAACCCGCTATAATTTATGTCAGGCCGGGAGAAGCCACCAGAATCTTTGGCGTCTGAAAGACAAAGAGAATAAGGGGTGTCAGAGCCATGCGCAGCAGAACAAATTATCATAATGAACCACCTGCGAGGGAACTTACAGACCAAGGGAGGAGGAGGACCGCAACCACGCGTGCGAAGATCATCAAAATGGCGGCAAGCGAACCTCGAGGGGCGGGCCCGATCCAGCCGTGACGCGGAGCGCGCCAAGCCAGGTCCCCGCCTCCCCCAAAGAGCGCGAAGCTCTGAGCCAGCGGGCAAATCTAGACAAGCAGTTAGAATAAGTCTTAACTAATGAAGACGCCGTAACTTCTGAACGCCGCCGCCGCCCGGCGTGGCACACTTAAGTAAAGCAAATACACACGCACGGCAACAGCTAAAGGCTAGGAAGAGCAAGCAGCGCGGCTCTGACACCCAGTTGCCAGTCAAGGGCAAAACAACGGCCATAAGCTACTAAATTACACTAAGACCGCCACACACATAACCCCCCCCCCTTTCTTTTCCCCCGAACTACGGGGGGAAACGAGGGAGGAAGGCGACCCTTTACACAGGGTCCACCGCTACACGGGGCACGGGGCAATAATGCGGGAGGGGCATCCACAAGAGGCTCACCATCAGCCTAAACCGCCTACCCTATGGTGGGGGTCTGCGGTGGAGCATGGCTCCATAAGCACACATGGTGCTGCCTACATTCACCCGACCAGCGCAGCCCAGGCTGGGAGGCACATCACGAAGAGGACGAGTGGGAATAGTCCAACAGGGCCGCAGGCTGTAATAGCCCCGCTCACCTGCGAGAGAGTGATACTTCATGTCTTCGCAGTCAGCACTGCAGAGAAATCTGGGGATTTGTGGGAGGTCCCTCGGCATATGAAGGGCCGGGAGGAGCCCGTTTTTGCATGTCTGCAGTGCACAGCGCCATCTGGCGGAGGATTACCCAAGTGTAAGTATTATATTTGGAGCAGGACGTACTGTATACTTAGAATAGGATATTGTATATACACAACTTTACTACAGAGAGGTTTTAAAAACTTACCACAGTGACGGCATCATTAAGCAAGGACTCCCCAAACACCAGAATGTGGAGCAGTTCATTGATGTGAATCTCTTCAAATACAGCCAATACAGCCACTGGGTCCACAGCAGAGATGATGCTACCAAACAGCAAGTTGTCCAGGAGACCCACATTCATAAGCCCTGTTCCACTAATTTGGCAGACGGCATACAACAATGAGCCTATAAAGAAAGCATTCCAGAGAGTGCCCACCACTGCAAAAATAAGAATAGTTCCAAGGTTTTCAGAGAAAGGACGTAGGGGAAGAAAGTATCCAGCATCCAGAATGATTGGAGGCAGAAGATACAAGAAAAAGACTTTTGAGCTTAAAACAGGAGGGTTTTCACCTACTGCCTTGATAAGCCCACCCACCAAAAGTCCCACCACAATAAGCAGGCAGCTCTCTGGTACCACGTTGGACACAGTAGGAATCACATGGAAACCTGAAAGAGTAAACAAAAATGAGTCAGTCAAAGTAGCTGTATATTACGGACACCAAGTATCATTTACTCAATCATGTTTTTTTTTTGCATGGCTATTTGAGAAGGCTACATATGTCTGCAAAAATTATGAAAAACCCTTCT
Source organism: Gastrophryne carolinensis (assembly GCA_027917425.1). Lineage (NCBI taxonomy): Eukaryota > Metazoa > Chordata > Amphibia > Anura > Microhylidae > Gastrophryne > Gastrophryne carolinensis. The sequence goes on along the minus strand of CM051236.1, from coordinate 305,776,030 downwards.
GATTGAAAGATGAGAAGCAACAAAATAAACATGCTAGCAAAGCCCCAAGAAACGGCTGACTCCTAGCCCAGAGCTCAGACAATTCCAGTTTCTGAGACAGAATTATCATGACTGGAGAATGCCCACTCCATTTACTGCAATGTAGGCAGCGGTGAGAGGGTGCATGGGCAACGTGGTACTTGAACTTATGCATTTACTTGCCTGCAGCACCTTCTTGACCTATTTCTAATTGCTTTACAGTCCTTCGAAAAATACAGCTCTGAAGTACTCACCTGTAGAGTTGATATTATATGCATACAGCACGTCCTGCTCCAGACATAGTCCTTACATGTGGGTAGACCTCCGCCTCGGGCGCCGTGCACTGCAGAACATGAAGAAAACAAGCTCCTCCCGGCCCTACATATACCGAGGGACCTCCCACAAATCCCCAGCATTGACAAGCAGTGAGAAAAGAAGCCAGGAGGAAAACAACCACCCAGAGACTGGCAATAATATCCAAGATAACAACCACCATACAGGGGATCCAGAACAAGGTGAATCAGGGTGGGGTGGAGCAGGACGTGCTGTATGCATATAATATCAACTCTACAGGTGAGTACTTCACAGAGTTGTATTATTCTAAGCATACAGCACGTCCTGCTCCAGACATAGTCCTTACATGTGGGACATCCAATAGCAGTGTCCATAAGTAGGGTGGGATCCCCATGAAAAAAGGCACAGCCAACCAAAACAGCGCTGTCACCTGTAACCTTGCTACCAGGAGAAACTTGAGCAAAGCTCTAACTTAACTTATGAAGCCTTACAAGGCTAAATGAAACACAAGCCGGGAATAGTCAGCCTGCTCAACAACCGAGTGCAGAAGGCCAAGCCAAGCACAGGTAGAAGAAAACCAAACCAAGAGAGAAGAATGAATCTCCCTTAACAAACAGGCCAGAGTAACAGCCTAACCACGCTACTGACAACAACGGGGTAGCCATGGCAACCATAGAACCTTTGCCGTCAGGGAATACGAACCCTGGTCTCAGCAAGACCAGCGGAATACTGAAAACAACGCTAACAAGGCTCCTAAAGAGCCAAAACGTTAACCATAAGCTCAGAAGGGCAACCAGCCGAGCCAGACCAGTCCAACGGGCTCCTATACCCATGGAAGTAACCAGATCCTGTAACAAGAAGGAAGGGGACACCTATAAGCCCCAATGGCATAGTCCCAACCCTGGACAGGAAACAGTCCAGAAGTTCCCAACGCCTATTGAGGGATAAAGATCCCTTTTAAGCTCAGAGTAAGCAGAACACCAATCCAGAGACCATAGGATCTGGAATAGAGAAGAACAACAACACTCCGCCTGAACCCAAGCTTGGTGCAAGGCGGGAACATCCTCCCCTAACGGTGTACAAATATATGGAGCTGTAAATATAAAAAGGACTAGGCTAAGGAAGCCGTCTCCTATGGCACGCCTCTTACTGAGGCACCCGCCCCTAAAGGGTCACCTGAGGCAAGGAACAGTTCAGACAAGAACCTGAATAGGAACCCAGGGAACCCTTAGCAGGGCAACAGGAAATAACTTCCCCCCCCCCCCCCAAGGGAACCTAGAATTCCCAGGGGAATGCACCTGAGCCTCCCCCGAGGAATGCTCAACGCCGAAGCTTGAAAACTAGTCTCTACAGAGGACAAACAGAGCGAGCCCTGGAACCTCTCAAGGAACTGAGTTCGGGGACCAACTCCAGCCACGCCGTAAGGGGTAAAACCACATCCCGTAGGAGAGAGAGAGCTAGTCCAAGCCATCCAACTAGGGCGACATCTCCCAACATAGCTGGCAGAAAAAGGGAGAAGAATAAAAAGGAGGGGTCTAGACCCAACCCTCCAAAAGAAGAGACACCCAGGGGGATCATCTCTGATAGGGTGAATAACCATCATCCAAACCCTGTAAAAGGGAGTGACGTAGTAAGGCATAACAGCCCTCATGATAGGGCACACAGTACAACTGTCTTCAGCAGAAAATGCGAACCAACCACACAGGGCCCCTCAGGACCCCCAGTGCAACGGTTCACCCTTGCCACAGCAAGCCTGTGCAGAACCCCACCTAGCAGGGTGTAAGAAGGGTCAGACAAAGGGTAGAATACCCGGACAGAAGGCCATACTAGGTCACCATGACCAAGGCCAGAGAGTCCTGGGACAATCACCCAGGGCAATGAATTAGGACCATAACCAGGACAGAGTCTCTGTAACAGTCACGGGGCCATGGCCCCAACCATTAGGCTCATTGAGGCACTAGGGAAGGCCCTCCCACCACAGTAGGAAAGCCAACGAGCCAATATTGATGAAGCGCAAGGAGTGTAAAAAACCTCCACTAGATCAAAACCAGACCCTACAAGAAGGGTCAACCTGTTCCGAGACCTTCTCGGATAAAGGCAGGGACAGGCCACTGACCAGACAGACCAAGAGTCCCCAAGAGACAAGGCCTAAGGGAAACAGGCCAGCAAGTTAGGGCCCAAAAGGGCACAGTGTGATGACCTACCAACAGTATGAAAATGTGCCCCCCCCAAAGGGGGCCCCCCTTAGGTACCACGGGGAATTTCATAAGGAATAGAACCCCTTTAGTGACCCTGCCAGACTTGGTCCCCATGGCGACCATCTACAGGGATAGCAAGAAGGAAGCGATGTCCATCAACAACTTCCATGAGTAGACCAACCAGAAGGGAACCCCCATAAAACCAGGGGGAACGTACTGATCTAATTCCAGGGGTGTTGAAACCCCAGCCAGGATAAGTAACCCAAGGTGCCGCAGGCCCCAGGGGCATCTGAGAAAAAGAACAGCATCGGGCCGCCAGTAATAGGCCCACCAGCCGCAAGGTAAATGTAGTGTGACTACACAGAGGGCAAGGCCCCTTCCAAACCAAGGCACCAAAATCAGAAGGGAAGGTCGAACCTGGACCTATCTAAAAGTCACCCCGTAGGGAGATTATGAACCAGGTTACACCAAGTAAGTGATGTGCCTAAGCACCAATCCAAAGGACTCCAAGGGAGTCCCAAGTCAGGTAGCAACTAGCGCGGACAGTACCGGTGAATGATCATAAAAGCACTCCCATACTCGCCTTGGCGAGCCTCCTGGGAACTGGGGAGGGACCCCAGACAAGACCCTAATCAGAAAAATGGTCCTGTAACACCGGCTGGAAAAGGGACTAGGTGTCCAGAAGGAACAAGGGACCGAAGGGGAATAAGGATCCTCGCAGGCATCAAGAGGCTCACTGGACAAGGGCGCCTGCGGCCCAACAGATGGATACCAAGTAGGCACAGCCTGTGAAATACAAATGCTAGGTCCAGAATGCCGGACCTGGGCAGACTGCGTCATCCCGGAGGAAAGAGCAGTGTGGATGCAATTACCAGCCAAGGGCCAACCTGTAAGAGAGCCCAGACCCTCCATGCCAAACTCGGCCTGTGTCAATTCACTAAGGGAGACAACGCGGACTAGAATACCCCCGACTACTTCTGAAGGGAACTGCCCAGAAAACGTCATTCCTTTAAAAACCGCGTCCAGGGGAACCATCACCTGTAACCGCCTGAACGAAGCATGGCATCCTGCCATAAGAGCCAAGTGCTTTGGCAGTTCCCTCGCCCACAGGGCGAGGGCGTCCCTTCATGCTTGTGTGGTTTTGGCAGACTTTGGTTTTGCCCTGCCGGAGGTCCCAGGGCGTTGTCTGCCTCCCCTGGAACGACCTTCCACTCCAAAAAGTTGGAAGCACACTTCTGGTTCTCGCTTAACACTAACGTAAGGAGGGGGCGGGGAGTCCCTGCCCCTGGGCTGCTGGGCCAGCCTTCTGCGCGAGGGCGCCTTACCTTTTTTGCCAAAAAGGTCCAACCTGGCCCCGAACAAGCGTCGTCCTCTAAAAGGAAGACCAGTAAGAGCCTTTTTAGTATCATTGTCGGCCCCCCACTGTCGCAGCCAAAGCAGGCGACGAATAGCCACCACAAGAGCCGAGGTTCTAGCGCACATTTTAATAGTGTCATCCATAGCCGAGAGGATAAACCTCACAAAAACGTCACAATCGGACAGTGCATTGAAGACCTCACAAGGGAGATCCTCCGGTTGTTGGTCAATTATCCTCCTGAACAGGGTCCTGGTGGCCACCGCGGTAACAGCCGCAGCACAGACTGGGCGCAGAGCCGTCCCAACACTAGAGAAGGCATGGGAAGCCAATCTGTCCATGCGCCGGTCCTCGGCATCCCGAAGGGTACGAGAAGAGGAGGCCGCCATGAAGGGAGGGTTAGCAACCCCAATAATTGGCGCATCCACCTCTGGAGGGACTGACCATCGTTCAACCAAATCATGGGGAAAGGGGTACTTCCGGTCCCAAACCCCCGGAACCCCTGTAAGTTTACAAGGCGATTCCCATTCCTTAGATATAAGATACTGGAAATGATCCTGATCCAAAAATTCCAGGCGCGGCGTCGCCGTGTGGAAACTCTCCCTCTTGGGCTTGGGAGACTCTCCCGGAGGAGAGATGGACAGCACTTCAAAGATCTTTATGAGTAACTCATCAGTGTCGCACAGGCCCCAAGACCCCGGGCCAGAACCGTCACGGTTCCAAGACAACTCGTCTGAAGAACTAGAACCTGAGAACAGTTCACCATCATCGAACGGATCAAGGTCCTGCATAGCAGCAGGTTCCTCAGTTTCAGTGGAAAACCTATAACTGGGAGGCGTCAGAGATCGCTTCTTCCCAGCGCCCAAGCGCTCCGCCAAACCAGACATCACTTGCTCCGCCGTGGGGAGCGAGCCTGCGCGGCACCACCTGCTGGTCATCCCCGCTCGAGTGCGACTCATCTGGAGTGAGATTTAAACACGGGGAGACTGGAGTATTGAAGCGAGGTGCAGCTACTGGTAAACCTGATTGCAGGGCCAGCGCTTGTTCAGCACACGGTCCGCAGACCCGTGCTCTGTCAGCGTCAGCGTGGGGTTGTCTACACATGGTACAAAGCCGGTCTTGTCCCCGCGGGACCCCGGACACAAAATTCTGAGATGCCTCCATATGGTGATTAATCTAGGTAATATGCCAGTAGGGATTTATGCTGTAAGCAACCCTGGATGCCCCAATACCCGTTGGGAATGTAGGAGAATTTAAATATAACCCCGTGAGATATATATATATCAGGCCGGGAGAAGCCACCGGAAGCTTGGCGTCTGAAAGACATAAGGAGAAGAGAGGGTGTCAGAGCCATGCGCAGCACAAGAAGAAAAATAAACGAACGCCCGCGAGGGCACTTACAGTAACCAAGGGAGAAGGAGGATCGTGACCACGCGCGTGCGGGAAGACCGACAAAATGGCGCCAAGCGAACCTCGAAGGGCGGGCCAGAGCTGTAGGTGACGCGGAAAGCGCCAACCAGATCACGCCCCCTTTTTCCCCCCGAGAGCGCGAAGCTCTAAGCGCGGAACAAGATAGAAAAAAAGAAAGTAATAAAAACGCCATGGCGTCGTGAACAAAGAGCCGCCTTACGCGCCAAGTCAAATACCTTAAAGGCGCTGCGGCCAACGTTAAAATAAAGTTTGAAATGCGGCTCTGACCCCCGGTAACCGATAAAGGCTAAAGCATACCGTGTAATAGGGCAAGACTAGACCAACGTACACAACCCCCCCCTCTCTTTTTCCCCCCCGCTAAAGGGGGGAACTAAGGGAGAAGGTGACCCAGCATTCGGGGTTCACCGCTACATGGGGTGTGGGGCAATAATGCGGGAGGGGCATCCACTATGAGGCTCACCATTAGCCTTGACCGCCTACCCTATGGAGGGGGATAGCGGTGGAGCATGACTCCGTTAAGCACACCAGGTGCTGCCTACCTTCACCCGACCAACGCAGCCCAGGCTGGGAGGCATATTCTTTACAGAGAGGACGGGTGGAAATAGTCCCGCAGGGACTCGCCTCGCAGAGAAATCTGGGGATTTGTGGGAGGTCCCTCGGTATATGTAGGGCCGGGAGGAGCTTGTTTTCTTCATGTTCTGCAGTGCACAGCACCCGAGGCGGAGGTCTACCCACATGTAAGGACTATGTCTGGAGCAGGACGTGCTGTATGCTTAGAATACAGACCCATGCCAGGCGTATATGAAAATCTGGCACAGGCACGCACAGCTGGTGAGGAGCGGCTGCAAGGATGCCAGACGCACTCAGCACTGTGTACCAGGCTCTCTTTACAAACAGTTTTCAATGCCCTATATTCATATGCACACAATGGTATGAGAACCCTCAAGGGGTGTGAACAAGGCAAACCTGGGGGTTGTCACACAGTAGCACATCGACCAAAACCTGGGATAGTTATAATACCAAGTCTTGGTACACTTTAATATACAAAGCAATGCTGATTGGAGGAAGCCATGCACATGCCATGGTAGCAAAGATCGAGGAGAGCTACTGACGAGACCATAGTTTGGGGGGGGGGGGTTATGGGTGCTTAACACTCCAAATCGGGGTGCCCCTGTAAGGCAAACCAAAACCCAGGTCCCAGGTGAGTAAATCCCAGGTGTGGAGACGACCTAATAATTATACCAGCACAACTGCAGGGAATCTGTGGTTTCAGGCAAGGGTAATCTATGGGCTTGTTCACATATGCTTTGGGCATTTGCTCTGCAAAAGCCTTGCCAGCAGCATCTGGAGGGCACAGTGCTTGCGATTCTACTCCATGTGAGTGGAGAGTGCAAATGCTAATGCCCTCCATACGCTGACATTAGAGATTGCAAGGCGCTTGTCCGAAAGCACAGGCACCCCGCAGCTGTGCTGGTGTGGAACTAGCCTCATGGTTTGTTAAACAAATGCAAGACATAACAGCACCAGTTAATCCTGGCATCCAGTTCAAGTTCACACCAGTTTTGAAGAAGTACAATGTGTTAGGGTATCTAGAGCTTCCATTCTTAAAAGGTCACACCCATGTTGTGAGCAAACACAGAACAAAGTTCAAAATTGGCCTATAAATACACGCAGAAGCCTCCAGCAGCTTATATTCTGCTAGCCTTTCTACATAATCAGATGTAGTGGACAGGTTTACGATAAAGCAAGAAGCTTTGATAAGCTCTGAATAACTTTGTCAGATAAGATGGTGCAATGTAGTGCCTAGTTTGCAGATCTCTCTTCTAGAGCAGTCAAAGAAATTGGTTAGCAATTAGTGAGTCAAGCTAAAAAATAGACGGTGATAGCAAGCTGCATAGTACATAAATGATTAGGTGTGCAATAAGTGGGTGAAAAGCAACACTGACAGCATTGACTCAACAAATGAGTTCCAGACATCCTGTGGAACACTAGAAACCTATACAAACGTGGACCAAAACCTTATTAGCCATTTAAGTGCCAAGCTCGTGAATTTTATGTGGTTGTCTCTCCATCACTTAAGTGCCAGCCACGTAAAATTTACCCCTGCTAGCAGGCAAAAAAAATTGACCCCTCGTTGGATCCGGCCGGGTCTCCTCTTTAATTTGGTGCCATCCGATCCCCCGTGGGCCCCCCCTCCCCGCTTCGGCAGCAGCAGCTGCTAACTGTAAAAAAAAAAAAATTAAAAATGACATCTACTTACCTGCGGTCGCGCTGCCTCCCGATGGGTCTCCTCTTCACAGGGGGGGGGCTCCGATCGCCCTCCCCCACCACTTCCTGCATCGGGTCTGCTAGCCCCGCCCCCTGGGGCGGGGGCGGTGACATCACTGTGATGTCACCAGCAGCCGGCTTCTTGAGACCGGCACCCGAGACAGAATCAGTCTGCTCGGGTGCTTGGAAAAGAGAGCTGGGGAGGAGGAGAGGGCTGTGATCGCCCCCCCCTCCCCAGGCTCTCCTCCAAACACCCGAGCAGACTGTCAGCTGTCATCGGAGATCTCCGGGGGACACAGGATCGGAGGCGAGTAAAGTAAAAAAATAAAAATAAATAAATGTCATTTTTTTTCTTATGTGTCAGTGTGTTTATTTTTACATTTAACCCCTTGTGAACTGGTAAGGGGTCCATGAGACCCCTTATACCAGTTCACAAGGCTGGGGGCTGGCAAGTCACCTGCAGTAGCCGCAGGTGACTTGCCATTAACCCCCGGCACCCCATTACCTGCCTCCCCAAAGCCTAGGGGGGGGGGGGGCAGAAGAGCCCAGGCCCACATAGGCTATGTGGGCTTGTAGGCTGCAGGGTGGGGGGGGCCACAAAAGCTGGCCCCCCCACTCTGTTCCTACAAGCCCCCATAGCTGGTCCCGGGCTGGTAATGCTGGGTAAGGGGGACCCCATTTCATTTTTTTGGGGGATTTTTAAGTGTTTTAACCCTTAAAATTCCCCCCCCCCCAAAAAAAAGATGGGGTCCCCCTTACCCAGCATTACCAGCCCGGGACCAGCTATGGGGGCTTGTAGGAACAGAGTGGGGGGGGGCAGCTTTTGTGGCCCCCCCACCCTGCAGCCTACAAGCCCACATAGCTGGGGGGCTGGCAAGTCACCTGCGGCTAGCGGGTGACTTGCCGTTAACCCCCGTTACCCCAATTACCTGCCTCCCCAAAGCCCAGGGGGGGGGGGGGACCAAAGCCAGCCCCTTGCACCCTGTTCTACAAGCCCCCATAGCTGGTCCAGGGCTGGTTATGATGGGTAAGGGGGACCCCATATTTTGGGGGGAGTTTTAAAGTGGACCAACACCCTCCCGTGATCGGCCCGGGAATCTGTAATATTCCCGGACCGATCAGCCCCCTGACTGCGGGGCACCCCTAAATCCCTACCTGATCCTCGATCCAGCGGCGCCTGCCGGCGCCTCCCACACGTCCTGCTAGACGCGTTCGTGAATGCCCGGCGCGGGCGCGCGCCCTGTAATAGTGACGCATGGGAGGCGGCGGCGGGCGCGCTCTCTTGTCCGTCGCTGCCTCCCGCTTGTCCGTCGGCGGGGATTGGCAGCAGCGGTCACGTGGGAGCGGGGAGAGGAGAGTTTTTGGGGCTTTCTGGGGGGTTTCACACAGCCCCGCCGAAGTGGACTAAAACCCAGGATAGTCAAAATCCTGGGTGTTGGTCCACTTTAAGGGATTTTAACCCTTAAAATTCCCCAAAAAATGCCCCCCCCCCCCAGGAGGGGGACCCTATGTCATTTTTTTTTAAATGAACCGCTTATGTTTATAGTGTGGATAGTAGTAGTATTTTATTTGCAAATGTTATAAAGTGCCATTTTCAGTTTAGGGGGTCTCCTGGGCAAGAATGGGGCGGCTACCAATACATAACCAATAACCGTTGTACCATTGTACCAATACATATGTGGTACCGGGAGAAATTGGGCTTTCACATGCAATATGGTTTTCTCTAATAAAGTAAATGTTTTATTTAAAATAAAGGAGACAATTGTCAAAATTTTTTTTTTTTTTTTTTTGTTTTTACACAAAAATATTAAAAAACACAGTAGAAAAACAACAAAGACATTTCATGTTAAAGCCTAAACTCTGCTGCAAAATACATATCTATAATTTTCCTGGAAATTTTGGCAAAAATCACGGCTAAACATGGCGCAGAATGGGGAAAAATGACCTGTCAACAGAGGGTGACAAAACTTCAAGTAGGCTGGCAATTAAAAGAGTTAATAGTACCTATGCATGTTGGGTATTGTTCTGATCGGAGGACCTTGCTCTTTCAGATTTAGCTTTTTGCATATTTATATTTTAGGAAAACATGTTATTTATTCATTTTTTTTTTTATTAATTTTTTTAGGGAAACCCTGTGCAACATAAGAATTCTTTGAGGGATTACTTCCATAAAGGTGAGCCTACTACAACAAGCTGGGTAGTCTTAGAAAGCTTAACGTGTACTTTCAGGGAATATATGGTTTATCAGGGATATTTCAAATGTAAACAGTTGTTTTGGTTGAAAAATTGCAAGGTGCGCACTTTGTCTGCAGAGCTGAAATTTTCAAGTAAAATTACTGTTACGCGCATGCTTTACTTTGTGGTGTTTGCCAACTCTTCCCTTGACAGTACCTATGCATGTTGGGTATCGTTCTGTTCGGGGCATGTTGCTTTTTGAGATTTTACTTGTTAATTCTTGTTTGCATATATATATATACATATTTTTTTTTTTTGTGGCTTGATTCTTCAGTTTTATTCTTTTTTTAGGGAAACTTTGTGCAACCAAAGAATACATTGAAGGATTACTTCCAGAAAACTAAGCCCACATAAACAAGCTTGGTACGCCTAGAAGGCTTGAGGTGTGTACTTCCAGAGAATATATAGTTTGTGGGGGGTATTTCAAATGTAAAGGGTTGTTTTTCTGGAAAAACTGCAAGGTGCACATAGCGCAGTTGTATTTTATCTGAAAATCTCCTAAACCTCGGTTTCAGTTTGGGGGAGTCTCCTGGGCCTGGCAACAGAGGGTGACAAAAGCTGCAGGTAGGCTGGCAGTAAAAGGGTTAAAGTGGACCAAAATCCTGGATTTTTATTTTTACTATCCAGGGTCTTGGTCGGTCCCCCTGGAGCATCCTGATTTGGGATGTCCAATGTGTGAAACTCTGCCGTTTGCCAGTCTCTCTTACCTTTCCTCAAGCTCGCTGCTCAACTCTCGCCCATTCAGTTTCTCTGGCCAAGTATATTAATGTGCGTAATCTCACCCACACACACACCGATGACATGCGGCATCACGCACAGCCATTCAGTTGCAGTGGTAGTGGCCGCACACAGCCGAAGTGGATGAGAGTGCATGCACTGTGGGCTTGTGAGAGGCGAATGGTGGTGGGAAGCGTTTCACACAGCTGTTACCCCAAGTCAGAGGGAATCAGCCAGCCCTGGAGTCCCTTTGAAGGGACTGTAAGTGCAACAGCAAAAAGCTCACCTGCGGCATATCCCATGTGCCTCACCTCCATTTCTTGCAGTGCTTGTTAGAAGCAGTGGCAGGGCGCCAAAGCTTGCCCCTCCTTTCAGTTTCATTCCTTCCAACAGTTCTTCATTCCTTCCTAACAGTGACTCTGCCCAATGGTGCTCTCAGTGCAAGTGAGCACTGCAAGCCCCGGTGGCCCCGCATCTGTCTCTGACCCCAGAAGAGAATGTTCATAACTCAAGCTGCCCTATGACACACCTCTAAAGTTCAGCTAAGACCCAAAAAATGAAGTAAGGAAAGAGGCTTGACTTGGAATACATAAGCTATTTTACATATAAATCAGATTTGGAGATTCTTTACGGGAAGTTAGTGTGCATCTGGACAGGGAATTTAAGGTGGACCAAAATTAATTTCCTCTGAGGAATGTGCAATCTGAATGGCTCACTCGGACTGCACAGCTGGAGGAGAGCGACCAAGGGATGCCGACCATGCTGTGATACACTCTGTGTACAGAGTTCTATGCCATCTATTCATAGGCATGGCATAGAGTGCAATTGGACCAGGGCCTGCACTCCCATTCTAAAATCAACACACATTTTTCATAAAATAGTTGTTGAATCAATGGTGGAAATTTCCAGTCTCCAGTCAAAAAATTCTAGAAAATAAGAGTTACTTATACACACACCAACTGAAACTGATGGGAAGGGGAGAACTGCTCACCTGTGTTTGACCTCTGAGCCTGCCTGTGGGGAGTATTTTTCACTTTAACATCTGTCCTAAGCATTGCATGATGGGTAAAAGCTTTTATAAACTAGAAATATTGCAACAATAAGTTGGTATTGCAGCACAGGCTGGCTTAGGATACATGCCCTTAACCCTTTAAGTGCCAAGCTTGTAGAATCTAGATAGCCGTTTCTCCGATCGCTAAGTGGCAGATTCTATGTATATACCTTTTATACCGCCAAGTGAGAGGATGTCAGCTCATTCCGCTGGTATAAAACTCCCCTACCTGCAGCGGGAGTGAGCGGCAGAAGCCGAGAGCGCATACGGTGGAAGCTGGGAACAAGGGAACCTCTGCCTCAGTCCTGGCTTCTGCTGATCACTTCCAGCTATCAGGCAGCAGTGATCGGCGATATAAGAAAGTAATTAGTATAATAAAAATTAATAAAGCACTTTTATGCGCGTGTGTGTTTTTTTACATTCAAGAATTTGGTAAGGGGCCTTGCAACAGATGGTGCCAACATCTCTATGTAGGCCAGCACTTAAAGGGTTAAAATTTGAGCAAGTTTCCCCTTCAAAGGAAACAAATTGACTTTCTTGGGTTTTGTTCCTCTCTCTGTATATCCCCTGGGATCACCTATAAACACATCTTTCTCCTCTTGCTGTGTATATCCCCTGGGATCACCCATAAACTCACCTTTTCTGCATTCCCAGGGTTCATGCTGGGGACGCTGAACCAATCAGTGGCACTCGTTCCATTCAGATTCCCTTGCGTCAGTGCAGCAAAGTAAATCTGAATACAGAGAGCACCACTGACCGAATCCCCAAGCCGGCCAAAGGTGTGGCGTGGGAGTGCTCCTAGTTAGAGGTATGTCGGGATTACTAGATACAGCCAGAGCATGGTCCTGTTAAACCAGTTTGTGACCGGTTCAGTTTTAAAATAAAAAAATATCATTCAAAGATTAGTAAAAATGTTAACCAAAAAAATGTCAGTACTGCAAAAACTAGGGCTGCGATTGTGAATATTCTTTTATCTGCGCGTGAACTCACCTACAACTAATCACAGCTTGCAAGTACACCACCCACACAAAACCTCCTGCTAACCAACTACAACCCTAAAAAGGATACAGGGCTAATAGTGTATTCAACACTGACCCAACTGTATAACGCTACCTGACAGGGGAATATGCCTCAGACAGCAAGATAAAAACAATTATAAACAATTTGAGGTCTAATTAGTCAGAGGCAATGATACTTGGTTGTTTAATTAACAGGTACCTGTTTTAATTAACAGGTACCTGATTTAATTAACAGGTTTAAACACCCTCCTAAAATAAAACTTACTGTTGATAATAAACTAACCAATTTATTTCACAGGACCGCAGATAACCCTAACCTTTTCTTTTTTAGCTTATTACTAACCACCTATTTTATCCAAAGCGCGCCTACACTAATCTTTTTTTCATCTAGGAATTACTGTATTTTTCGCCCTATAAGACGGACCTGCCCATAAGACGCACCTAGGATTTGGGGGGAGAAAATAAGAAAAAAAATATTTTAAACCAAAAACGCACCATTACAGACAGTGGGGCATTCCCCTATCCCATTCCCATAGGCCGTGTGGGATGCCCCCATTCCATAGACAGTGTGGCATCCCCCCCTCCCATTCCCCATATACCCATTGGCTGTGTGGCATCCCCCTCTCCCCCCATTAGCATAGGCTGTGTGGCATCCCCCTCTCCCCCCATTCGTATAGGCTGTGTGGCATCCACCTCTCCCCCCATTCCCATTGGCTGTGTGGCATCCCCCTCCCCCCATTAGTATAGGCAGTGTGGCATCCCTCTCTCCCCATTCCCATAGGCAGTGTGGCATCCCCCTCCCCCCATTAGCATAGGCTGTGTGGCATCCCCCTCCCCCCATTAGCATAGGCTGTGTGGCATCCCCCTCCCCCCATTAGCATAGGCTGCGTGGCATCCCTCTCTCCCCATTCCCATAGGCTGTGTGGCATCCCCCTCTCCCCATTCCCATAGGCTGTGTGGCATCCCCCTCCCCCCATTAGTATAGGCTGTGTGGCATCTCCCTCCCCCCATTAGTATAGGCTGTGTGGCATCCCTCTCTCCCCATTCCCATAGGCTGTGTGGCATCCCCCTCCCCCCATTAGTATAGGCTGTGTGGCATCCCTCTCTCCCCATTCCCATAGGCTGTGTGGCATCCCCCTCTCCCCATTCCCATAGACTTTGTGGCATCCCCCTCCCCCCATTAGGATAGGCTGTGTGGCATCCCTCTCTCCCCATTCCCATAGGCTGTGTGGCATCCCCCTCTCCCCATAGGCTGTGTGGCATCCCCCTCTCCCCATTCCCATAGGCTGTGTGGCATCCCTCTCCCCCCATTCCCATAGGCTGTGTGGCCCCTCTCCCCCCATTAGTATAGGCTGTGTGGCATCCCCCTCCCCCCATTAGTATAGGCTGTCTGGCCCCTCCCCCCTCCCCATTGGAATAGGCTGTCTGGCCCCTCCCCCCCATTGGAATAGGCTGTGTGGCCCCTCCCCCCATTAGTATAGGCTGTGTGGCATCCCTCTCCCCCCATTCCCATAGGCTGTGTGGCATCCCTCTCTCCCCATTCCCATAGGCTGTGTGGCATCCCTCTCTCCCCATTCCCATAGGCAGTGTGGCATCCCCCTCCCCCCATTAGCATAGGCTGTGTGGCCTCCCCCTCTCCCCATTCCCATAGGCTGTGTGGCATCCCCCTCTCCCCATTCCCATAGGCTGTGTGGCATCCCTCTCTCCCCATTCCCATAGGCAGTGTGGCATCCCCCTCCCCCCATTAGCATAGGCTGTGTGGCCTCCCCCTCTCCCCATTCCCATAGGCAGTGTGGCATCCCCCTCCCCCCATTAGCATAGGCTGTGTGGCCTCCCCCTCTCCCCATTCCCATTGGCTGTGTGGCATCCCCCTCCCCCCATTAATATAGGCTGTGTGGCATCCCTCTCTCCCCATTCCCATAGGCTGTGTGGCATCCCCCTCTCCCCATTCCCATAGGCTGTGTGGCATCCCTCTCCCCCCATTAGTATAGGCTGTGTGGCATCCCTCTCTCCCCATTCCCATAGGCTGTGTGGCATCCCTCTCTCCTCATTCCCATAGGCAGTGTGGCATCCCCCTCCCCCCATTCCCATAGGCTGTGTGGCATCCCCCTCTCCCCATTCCCATAGGCTGTGTGGCATCCCCCTCTCCCCATTCCCATAGGCTGTGTGGCATCCCGCTCCCCCCATTAGTATAGGCTGTGTGGCATCCCTCTCTCCCCATTCCCATAGGCTGTGTGACATCCCTCTCTCCCCATTCCCATAGGCTGTGTGGCATCCCCCTCTCCCCATTCCCATAGGCTGTGTGGCATCCCCCTCCCCCCATTAGTATAGGCTGTGTGGCATCCCCCTCCCCCCATTCCCATAGGCTGTGTGGCATCCCCCTCTCCCCATTCCCATAGGCTGTGTGGCATCCCCCTCTCCCCATTCCCATAGGCTGTGTGGCATCCCCCTCTCCCCATTCCCATAGGCTGTGTGGCATCCCCCTCTCCCCATTCCCATAGGCTGTGTGGCATCCCCCTCTCCCCATTCCCATAGGCTGTGTGGTATCCCCCTCTCCCCATTCCCATAGGCTGTGTGGTATCCCCCTCTCCCCATTCCCATAGGCTGTGTGGCATCCCCCTCCCCCCATTAGAATAGGCTGTGTGGCATCCCTCTCTCCCCATTCCCATAGGCTGTGTGGCATCCCCCTCTCCCCATTCCCATAGGCTGTGTGGCATCCCTCTCCCCCCATTCCCATAGGCTGTGTGGCATCCCCCTCTCCCCATTGGCTGTGTGGCATCCCCCTCTCCCCATTGGCTGTGTGGCATCCCCCTCTCCCCATTGGCTGTGTGGCATCCCCCTCTCCCCATTGGCTGTGTGGCATCCCCCTCTCCCCATTGGCTGTGTGGCATCCCCCTCTCCCCATTGGCTGTGTGGTATCCCCCTCTCCCCATTGGCTGTGTGGCATCCCCCTCTCCCCATTCCCATAGGCTGTGTGGCCCCTCCCCCCATTCCCATAGGCAGTGTGGCCCCTCTCCCCCCATTCCCATAGGCAGTGTGGCCCCTCTCCCCATTAGTATAGGCAGGCGCCATGTAAAAAAAAAAAAAAAAAAAAAAAAATTAAAAAGTTAAACTCACCTGTCCGCTGACACCGCTGCGCTGAGCGGCCGGCTCCGTGAATGGGGTGGGCGTGGCCTGCGGCGCCCACGCCCACCCCATTCACGAGCTGGCTCTGTCCTGGCCCCGCCGCTGCGATCGCTGTCATTTCAGGATGCGATGACAGCGGCGGGGCCAGAGACAGAGCCCCTGCCGCTCCTCCATCTGCTGTTCCTGGGCACATGCGAGCACGAAGGTCCGGGCAGCGGGTGGGCGTGGCCTGCACCGGTGCAGGCCACGCCCACCCACTGCCCGGACCTTTGTGCTCGCATGTTCTGAGCCCAGAAGAGGCAGCAGATGGAGGAGCGGCAGGGGCTCTGTCTCTGGCCCCGCCGCTGTCATCGCTGCCTGAAAAGACAGCGATCGCAGCGGCGGGGCCGGGACAGAGCCCCCGCCGCTCCTCTGGCCTCTCGCAGTGTGGCAGACAACGCGGGAGCGCCGGGGACGGGTGAGCAGACGTTTTTCCCCCACTTTTGGGGAAAAATAAGTGCGTCTTATAGGGCGAAAAATACGGTACATACAAACTGATTAACACACCACATTTGCCTTGGGAAATACAGGTTTTTCCCCTCAAGAAGAAGCTGCTCATATTTTCTAGTTGCGCACAATTCCTTCACGTCCCTGATTGATAGTTGGAGCACGTGACCCGCATTTCCCTGACAATTTGGTGGCAGCAGTGGGATAAGGCAAATAGTGTGAGTGTGGGCCCCATACTCACATACACTAAAGATTAGCAGCAGTAGCTTTTCTGTTGCTGGGATCTTAGGATCAGCTCAACACTAGGCAAATTCTGAGAGTGGTTACAACAGGGTGCAAATATTAGTCAGTGACCAGCAGCTGCAGGCATGGCGAGTTGCACCAGAGCCAGAAGCAGGGACATGGCAGCCAATGCTGCACTGGGTGTGGAGGGGCCCAGCCAGGACCCTCCCAGGAGCCAATCATCAGCCCTTAGCAACCCAGAGGACCGTGCCCTGCCTGACAGCCCTCCCAGCCAGGCAGGCTCAGATGCTCTCCTGCACGCTGCTCTGGCTAGTCTCTGGGCTGGAGACTGGACCACCTATGAGGTCCTCATCAAGGCTGCAGAACGTGAACGCCGTGAACGTGAGCAGGTCAGGGCTGCAGAACGAGGGGAGCAAGCTGAACATGCACACCAGCTCCAAGTACTCCAGCTTAAGCTTCAGCACCCACAACAGCTGGTAGCGAGTTCCCCGAGAACCAGGCCCCAAAGTTGCGTGCAGAGGATTTCCCCATTTTGGACAAAGGTTCAGACACCTTTCTGCTGGCTTTTGAAACGGTCATCAGAACCATGTACTGGAGGTACCCCTCACCTTAGGGGTAAAGCCCTGGAAATCCCTACCCAGCTAGACCACCCAGAGCTACGAGGGGGTCAAGCAGGCTCTGATCCGCCAATACAACCTGACCCCTGAGTTTTATTGCAAGAAACTGTGGAGTTTGCAATGGGGCCCCCACGACAGCTGGGATGACCACATGAGGGCACTACAGAGAGCAGTCGACTACCGGCTTTGAGCTCACCACCATCCAGCAACTGAAAATACAATTCTGTGATTTCTCACCTGTAGAATTGTTATTATGAGTATACAGTACATCCTGCTCCAGATAAGAATCATTGCACTTGGGTATTACTCCGACAGATGGCGCTGGACTGCAGAGACCGGGAAATTGGCTCCTCCCGGCCCCTCAAATACCCGGGACCTCCCACAGATCCCCAGCATTGAAAAGCAGTTAACGAGAAGCCGGGGGAAAGATAAGAGAACCAACCATGAACTATAACAATGATAACAATCACCATACAGGGGATCCTAGGATAATGCAAAGCCAAGGGTGGAGCAGGACGTACTGTATACTCATAATATCAATTCTACAGGTGAGTAATCACAGAATTGTATTATTCTTAGTATACAGTACGTCCTGCTCCAGATAAGAATCATTACACTTGGAACATCCAATAGCAGTGTCCATAAAGTAGGGTGGGATCCCCAAAGGTAACAACAGACAGGTCAGACCACTGCCGCCTGCAGAACCTTGCGGCCAAAAGCAGCATCAGCTGAGGCCCTAACATCAAAGTTGTAAAACTGGTGCAGTAGCCACCAGATAATACTTCAGACACCTAACCACATCCAAGGAATGCAAAACCCTCTCCTTAGCATTTGTAGGATTAGGGCACAAGGAAGGAAGAACAATGTCCCGATTCAGATGAAAGGCAGACACGACCTTAGGCAGAAAATCTGTCTTGAAGCGAAACACCACCTTGTCCTGGTGTCTCAAAGTAGGGGGGGCTGGATGGAAAGCGCCGCCAACTCAGAAACATGCCTAACAGAGGTGATAGCCACCAAGACAACCTTGAGAGTAAGAATGGCCAGGGCAGCCTCATGCACAGGTTCAAAGGGAGCAAGGCAGACAAGACCAAGTTCAAATCCCAAACAGGCAACATAGGCTTACATGGGGGACGCACATGAGAAACCCCCTGGAAAAAAAGTCCTGATCAGGGAATGCTGGGCAAAGGACCTCTGGAAGAAAACAGCCAGGGCAGAGACATGACCCTTCAAAGTACTGAGTTGACTGCCTCCTGCGCTGGGGTAACCTGCCTCCCTTAGCAAACAGGTCCAGGCGGTCCCCAAACAGGCGTAGTCCTTTGAAGGGAAAACCAGTGAGAGCCTTCTTGGCAGCGGTGTCAGCTGCCCACTGGTGCAGCCAAACCGAGCGGTGTATAGCCACCACTAGGGCAGAGGCTCTGCCACACATCCTAATGGTATCATCCAGGGCAGAGAGGACATAAGTCACAAAAACCTCCCAACGAGAGAGTGCATTAAACTCCTCGCTAGACACATCATCAGGAGCACCATCCAGGACACTTCTAAGCAGAGTCCTAATGGCCACCGCTGTAATGGCAGAGGCACAGACAGGGCGCAGTGCCGTCCCCACACAGGCAAAGGCATGGGACGCCAGCTAATCAATACGCCGGTCCTCACTATCCCGTAGCGTAGTAGAGTCAGGGGAATGCATGACAGAGGTGTTAGATAAACCCAGGACCGGGGCATCCACCTCTGAAGGGGATGACCAACACTTCACCACCTCAGCAGGAAAGGGATACCTCTTATCCCAACTCTTAGGGACTCCGGGGAGCCTGCTGGGACGCTCCCATTCCTTGAGCACGAGATTATTAAAACGGGGTTGCTCAGGAATCTCTAAACGTGGCTTAGCAGTATGAAACAATTCCCCCTGCTGCCTAGGGGCCGCAACCGGGGGAGAGATAGACAGTACCTCAAAAATCTGAGCAAACAGCCTATCAGTATCATCTGGGGCCCAGGGGTCAGAGCCAGAATCATCATGACCCCTGGGCCTCTCATCAGATGACTCCGAGTCAGAGAACAACTCCCCTTCTTCCAAGGGGGTATAACCAGACAGTTCCAAAAACTCCTCAGCCTCCATAGGGAAAAGAGTGACATCAGGTGTCAAGTGCCGCTTCTTAGCAGAGGCCTTACACGTCAAGGTATTAGCAAGCAACTTCACACATCAGGCTGAGAATCCCCACTGGTATGCAACTCAATGGGAGTCAAATTCAAGCTTGGGGGGAGTAGGTGAGGCCATACGTGGCACAGGCCCAGCCGCTGGTAAACCAGGCTGCAGCACAAGCACCTGCTGGGCACAAGTTATACAGACCCGCACATTGTCAGCACTAGTAGGGGACACCCCACAAGCTACACACAGCCAGGCTTGTCCCGAAGGAACCCAGAGCACATTATCCTGAGACGCCTCCATATGGTGATTATAGCAGCACAATAGGCAGATAGGGATTCACGCTATAAAAGCAACCCGGGATGCCCCAATAGCCCGCTAGGGAAGTGGGAGTAATTAGCACACTAGGCCTCACAAGTTGAATAACTAAATAGAGGGAGTAGGGCCAGGAGAACCAATAGAGTTCGACCCGCCTGAAAAACATATCCGAAGAGAACCCCATAAGCGACATGTATAACGACATAGGGTAAACAAAGCCGCCCGCGAGGGCACTCACGGACCGCGGTAGGTAGATGCCAGCTACGCAGCAGACGAAACCAGAGAAAAATGGCGCCGAGTATACCTCGAGGGGCGGGTCGCGGAGACAGTGACGTGGAACACGCCATCCGCGGGCCCCGCCCTCCCCCCGAAGAGCGCGAAGCAGCACATGTGACAAGCAGCCAATGAAAGCGCATCAGCACCTGAGGTAATGCCACCGCCAACCGCGGAACGCAGTGGAAGCGCGCGCGGCGGCGGCATTTTTAAATCGCAAACAGTGCAACCAAGTCAGCGCGGAGACTGACAAAAACAAAAAACACATAATCAAGTGAAGCACCAACGCATACACACACACACCCCCCGCCCCCCCAAGAGCTACGAGGGAGGGCAGCGGCCACTTAACATAGGGCCCACCGATAGACAGGGGCAAGGGGCAATAGTGCGGGAGGGGCATCCCATAGAGGCTCACCATATGCCTATACCGCCTACCCTTTGGTGGGGGATTGCGGTGGAGTAGCGCTCCTAAGCACCTGACAGCAGTGCGGCCTACCATCACCCAGACCAGCGCAGCCAAGGCTGAGAGGCACATTAATAATGGAACGGGTGGGAATAGTCCTACAGGGCCGCAGGCTAATAGCCCGGCTTACCTGCGAGAAGAGAGAGCCATCTTCTTGCCCTTCATAGTCCAGATTGCAGAGAGATTCTGGGGATTTGTGGGAGGTCCCGCGTATTTGAGGGGCCGCAAGGAGCCAATTTCGCGGTCTCTGCAGTCCAGCGCCATCTGGCGAAGTAATACCCAAGTGTAATGATTCTTATCTGGAGCAGGACATACTGTATACTAAGAATAGAGCTTATTGCTACAGAACAGTTTCTCTGGAATTGCCCTGAGGAACTGCAGTAGTTTCTACGTGATTGGAAGCCTAACGGGCCTCAGCAACTGCAGCACTTGCGAATGAGCACACACACACAAACACAACTGGGCCCCCAAGGACCAAAATCTGCCAGCTGGAAACGGGGTAAGCCGCCACCAACGCCTGTTGTCCATGCCCATCAGCCCAACGCCCCTTCTCCTACTTCCCTCTCCATGCAAGGGGTAGGGGGGGGCCCTCCTCTTTGTCACCAATGCAACCAACTTGGACACTTCAAGGCCATGTCCCCAGCGTCAGCAGGGCCCGTCCCAGAACTCCTACACTGTGCTGTATGTGGGTAGGGGTGCTGGGAGGTACCAGGACAACTTGCAACTCGTCACCATGGGCCCGGCTGTGGGAATTAGGGGCACAGGGGCGGAGACGACTCTTGTGCGCCCTAAGATGGTGTCCCCACCGGACGTCATCCCTGGAAAGACTCTTTCAGTCTCTGGGATTGTGGGAGGTGCATTGGCACTGCCAATGCACAGGTTTATTTGGACTGGCGTGCCGGACGGGGTGTGCGGGAGGTGGGGGGTATCATAAAATATCCCCGCCGGTGTTTTACTATGTGTGTAACCTACCTGCTACAAGGAATGTGGGGGTAGGTAGTATAATGTGTTCTTCTTCCTCCCAAAGGAAGGAGGGAATTGCGACGGGGGGGGGGGGGGGCTGTTCCAGGAGACATGGGACCCCTAGGTAAGTTTGCATCGCAGGGTTGCGCCACCACTGGGTTGTTTGAGGGCCAGGCTGGTCTGTCTGGAGTGGCGGCTTGGATGGAAGTGGGACAGCCATTACCTGAGGCCACAGCGGCTCTGGCCACTATCATGCATAGTGGGAGCGCTGGTAGCCAAAGGGCTCCTGGGGGGGTCTAATAGCTCCCTTCCTTCAAACCAAGTGAGTGCCAGGGCCGACGGAGGTCCTAGGAAACGGACAGGGGATGGGGCGGTCTCTGCTATTTTGGCCGCCCCACGTCCGGGGTTCCTGGTACCTCAACCCGAGAAGACCAGCCCAGTCCAAAAAGCAGTGAAAATGGAACCTGCAGATGGGGTGAGGGCCATCCCAGAAGAGATGGGACCCCTAGGTAAGTCCCCACGGCAGGGTTCCATCACACCCAGGGGCCCCTCAGGGGACTGACAGGTCCCTCCCTTCCTCCCAAGAGGCTGCTGAGACAGGCGGAAGCCCAGAGATGGGTCACGGCAAACTGACTGAAGACACGGTGGTCTCCACAATTTTGACCATGTCTAGGCAGAGATGTGGGTTAGCATCAGAACCTTATGACCCCAAGAGAGTTCTCACCAAGCAGGTGTTGCAGCCCCACTTGGGCCCAGCCCCCAGTAGGGTGGTCTGGAGACAAGTGAGGCTATACCCAATGATGGTCGAGCCAGGGTCACCAGGAGAGTGGCCTGAGGGCCAGAAGTTGGTGGACCAAGAAGTGCTACGTCTTAAGAGAGCCGGAGGATTGAGCACATAGGGATCATCAAGAAGCAAGTGGGGCCTGAACTGGCTGCCCACTGCCATTTGTAAGACACCTGTCAGAGGGGGGGGGGTGTGGTGGCAGGGCCAAGTCCCAGCAGTCCACCGGAAATTCTGCTGTACAGAAAGTTCGTACCAATGGCGGTGGACTATGCCACAGAGGGCCCACGTGCAACGGCCTTGTCACCCGCGTGGGCTGACAGGGTGGGTACCGACCTGTGGGAAATCCATTACTGGGAAGGTTACCCCCAGGGTAGACTCCCCATCCAGGGGATCTGGTTCATGGCACTGGAAGCTAGGCAGGCCCCAACTTGGGGCTGCCTCCTTAAACTCTTGTGTGGGCGACATGCACCGGGGCCCCTGGCCCAGGTAAAGCAGAAAGGGATGGGTTGCCATTGGCCGATGGTGGACCCATGGTCCCAGCTACTGGCCGCCCTACACCCCTTCCAGGAGTGGTCCAAAGAAACATCTTTATAACCACAGCACTGCCTTTTTGCAACTAGTAGTGGAAACATGCTGTTCTGTCTGGGGCTGTAACACAGCTAGGAAAGCACCGAATATTAAACCATTTGTCCTCTAAAGCAGTTTTCTGCAATTTGCAGGCTGGCAGACATCATGGCTAATAGGGATATCAGTACCAAGAAGATAAGGTCAATAAATGTGTTCCTTAAACCGGACCTTCAGCATCATTTCATGAAAAGCCCAAACCCTTAAAAAACTATTCCCAAGCATCTAAAATTAATATATTTTAAGTTTTTAGTCACTTACTTATTATTCTTTCCCCCACCGGACTGCAACTCTGTTCAGGGCTCTTGGATACGGGCGCCGCCATCTTGACTCACATACTGAGGAGAGGAGAGTGGGATAAAGTACAGGGGGGCAGGGTTATAGCTGTGCTTTGCACAGACAGAGCAGAGCTGGGGTCAGAAAAAGGACAGCAGTCCCAGAATGCAGAGCGACACAGTCAGAAGGCACTTCCTGTTTGCAGGCTGCCTGAAGCCCCATTTGCTGCCATTTTGGATATTTAAAGGCTCATAACATGCAGTAGATGCAGGTAGGATGCTTTTTAATGTGGACAATCTGTATGTACAGGGTGTGGGAAACATATAAGATGAGCTCTAATTCAGGGTGAAGGTCCGCTTTAATACAAGACCGGAAGAAAAACAAAATACATCCCTCACATTGGAACAAATACAGAATAGCATCCAGCTCATTTTATATTAACTCTTATACAAACCAAAGAGTGAATCCCGAATTGGTGCCAATATTATTAGAACTTACTGTCATGCACATGTACACACGCGGTCACCCAACAGTAAACAAACTCCAGGCAACACTAGCAATCTCATCATCCGATGAACCAAACAAATGAAGAAAATAGAAAACAGGAGGAGTTAAACTGGAACACTAGGCAAACCGTTAAAACACTGCACCCAGACTGTATCTTCTATATTTAGCAGTTGCAGTCTCTTTGCAGGGGAATGCCAGACACTGCGCGCTCTTCCTCAGACAGCAGCATTAACCCACATCACCTAAATGGGCAAGTTCGGAGGATCTGCGCTGGACCAAATATGCCATGGGCGGGGGCATTAGAACAAAGTCTGAAAGAAAAGGCATTATGGAGGTCATAGGGATCAGAACGCTATCACAGACACTGGACCTAGTATTTTAAATTGATCACCACCTATCAGGCCATGGAGGTTCTGAAAAATAAATCATTTGTCCCCAGAAAGCAAGCTTGATTGTCCCAGTGCGTCACTGGGCAATTCCCGTGCCCAAATAAAAAAATTTTCTCAGGAGATGGGATTCAGATCTGTCAACTGCAGACATACACCGTTTAGCAGAGACCATCATATTTCACATGAATCCGAAAAACTGTCCATCATGGTCAAACTGCAGATTATGATTCAGAGAAGACCTTTAAAGGCTTGACACAAACAGATGGCGAGTAGCTTATTCATCATTTGTTACTTCTTCTTTTAGATGTGCAGTAGTGTTGACATTCTGCAAGACTAGTTCCTAAAAGCTCTCATAGCTGTTGAACCACAGTGACACTTCCAAGAATTCTTTGCTACATGCTGCCAAACCCCCACCTTCACATGGTCAACTAGGCATCACAATGACAAGCAATGCTTATATACTATATAATACACAGATAAGTAATATTTACCACAGCATACATATTCAGACTGTCTCATTCCCTCTTTCAACCCTTGGACTTTGTTTTAGGACAGTCTCAACTGTTTTTCTGTCTAATTAGAAGCCCTCTGCTCCTGTTGCAAATCAGGAAGCCTATTCCTATACGACAGGTTAGCAGGGATGTGAAGCATGGCCAAGGGAGGAAAGTGATGTCAGAATGGGAGTGACACACATGGAGGGCTTTGTGGAGGAGTCGAGCATGGCAGATAAGTGCTATTATATTTTACTGCCTGGACAGGGACCTGGAGGGGCATATCACATCATATTATATTCATCACCTATGTCAAACCAGTCAGATTCAGTACCTAAAATGTGAAATTGACTGTCAAAGAAATTCCCCCATGTCCTATATCAGATGTAGGTACACAACCGAGTGCTGTCCACATGCTGGAAGTAACTGCTCTGTCCACATCCCTAGCATCTTTGGGCTGTAACGCGTTATTGATCCCAGCCATTAAAATAGGCTTGGAGCAAAAGCATGCCCACATCTAAAGGGAAACCGAGCTCTGTGTCTAAACAGAGCCATATATGCCTGGCATTAAAATACGCGGCATACAGCACCGATTGGACGAGAGCCCATACATTTGCTGAGTGACCAGGAAAAGGTACATTTTTACGGGCTATTTGGGGGGAGGTTCACATAGACTTGGAATACCCCTGGGGCAAAGCATAGGTTTCCTCTGCAGGCTCCATGATGCAATCCTGCTTCCAGTCCCAAGGCAGCATGTCCTGGATAGAGTGGTCAGTCCAGTGGCACATTGGAGCCATGGTGGTGGTGATGGTGGGAGGGGGGGAATTGCACAGCACCCTTTAAATGTTGTCATTTTAAGAGCTTTGGAATAACTTCCAGTGGGTAAGTAAATGTCTGGCCGCCACTTTGTCTATATTCTGGGTTCTAATTGGTAGCTCACTTTGGAAATTTGAGGATAAATTCTAGCCTGAAAAAAAAAATCAGATATGACACTGGAATTTTTGTGTGACAAAAGATAACATAACAAGTTCCTGTCACATTATCTAGACAAACAATTATAGATAGAATTTTTTGCTCACCTGCACTATGAGCTGCCACTTTTTATGATCTAGGGCTGGCCGCACCTGGTTTTGTCCTGCTTTAAAGTGGACAATCACCCAGGGGTGATCGGCCCGGGAATCTATAAGATTCCCGGGCCGATCACCTCACTCACCGCGGGACATCCGAGATCGGGATTTCCCGCGGGGTGCAACCCCCCGAAACCCCCCAAACTCCTTACCTCATCCGCCGCCTCCCGCGCGCCCGCCGAGAGTGACGCGCGGGAGGCGGCGGCGGACGAGCCCCTTGTCCGTCGCTGTCACTCCGCTTGTCTGTCGGCGGGGATTGGACGGCGCGGCCACGTGGGAGCGGGGAGAGGTGAGTTTTTTGGGGTTTCTGGGGGGTTTCACACAGCGGGGCCGATCGGGGTGCCCCGCCAAAGTGGACCAAAACCCAGGATAGTCAAAATCCTGGGTGTTGGTCCACTTTAAGGAGGTGGCCAATCTCTAGTAAGAACATTGTTATGCAGGTCCGCCTTCTGTATTTTGGCAAAATTGTTGGCAACCCTTAATCTGACTCAAGGAACTTCTCCCATGCAAACTTTTATTTAAAATGTATAACTAAGGCAAGTCAGATTGTTGTCCTATTGTCTTGGGCTACACGTTGCACTGTCCTAAACATTTTTATTTTTAATGCATAGATGGCCATTGTATGCTTGCGCACACATAGGAATTCGTCCTCCGCATGTAACCCATCCGTGCAGTGAGTGTACACGTGCCCGGAGCGGTGGGCTGCCCTAATTACGGCGCCCGGGGAGCAGTTAAGGGGGTTAGGTGCCTTGCTCAAGAGCACTTCAGTCATGTCCCAGGACCGGGATTCGAATCTGCAACCCTCCAGTCACAAGTCCGCTCCCCTTACCTATAGGCCACAACTGCCCCCATCAATCCATTTTCAAAAAGACCCTGTAGTTCCTGGAGATTCATAGAAAAAAATCAGGAGAAACAGTGGGTGTGTCAACAGCTAGTGTGAGAGGCAGGAGGAGGGTGGGGTTTCAGAGCTGCAGACAGGTAGCCAATCAGGATGTCTGGGAAGGGAGTGGGGGTGTTTTTGTTCTTGGTCCACTGAAGGTTGATTGATGGACCAGATCAGCAGGGTGGCGACTAAAAGCTGAATAAGAAAGTGATTTTGCTCACTAAGGAGACAGAGGAGGAATCACAGTACCGAAAGCACTTAATGGAAGGTAAACTACTAATATTTTTTACATTTTGACTTGCCAAGGCTGAACAAAGGATTTTTCTTTTGACAACAGCATGATTAAGATAGGTCAGCTTTTTTGATGGTTAAAGAGAAGGCTTACCTCTTATTTACAGGGATACAACAAGCTGGTGAACTATTTACAACAGAACAAAACGCGAGAATTTTACAGGTTTTAATCCAGTCCCCCCTGGGGTATCCCTAATTGGCAGATGACTCCTTGGACGAGAGCCTGCAATCCATGACTATATATTTTGGCAAACAACTCTTATTGAGTAGAACAGGGATATCGCTCCCGCATCCCCAGTGGCGTGTGCTCCCCCACCCCAGCCTATCTGAATGGCTGCGGCAGGAGCACGTGCACGCCTCTGGGGATGCGGCAGTCCAGTCTCCCCATTCTAGTTAATGAGAGCCCTTTGCCAAACTATACAGTCTTCCCATTCACAACAATGGAAGCCGTTTGCCAAACGGACAAGTGCCTGCGCATGTGCCATTGGTGCAGGAAAAGGTGAGTCTTTACAGACGGCCTGGGGAAGGGGTCCACATAGGGGGGCATCCAGGGCAATGCTGCATGGGTTTTTGTTCCACTGACTGGATGTCCCCTGGCCCTCACAGCACAGTAGCATGATTTATTATTGTGGTCAAATCTGACTGGATTGCCTCTTTAAGTTAAATAGGCAGTGGCAAGGCAAAAATAGTTTAAGAGCTATTAGAGTATGATCTGGCCCCCTGAGCACATATCAGCTACCACCGCAGAAATCATATCACTGGTAGACTGGCAAGCAGGGACTGATTACAGAAAGTAGCTGTGTTCTGTGTGAGACTGTTATGGACCCTGCTTGGGCGAGGGGACTCACATTTACACAAGCCTAGCTGCAGCATTCTGTGTGTACAAAACGCCCTTCATGGGATCAATAGCAACAGATTTCAGGTAGTGACAACTGCTTCCATAAAACACACATTTGCTAAAAGAGGAAAAACAATACTATATAAACTCAGCACCTTGATGGCACAAACAGAACTAATTGAAAGTGGCCTTTCCCTTTAAACAAAGTTTCAGCAGAGAGCATGTAACCAACCAAACCAACTGAGCATTTCTACCTCTAATATGTGTGCCGCTGATAACATGCTCAAGCACAATGTTATTCATTGAGAGTAACCATGAAGCTGAAAGGGTTTGGCTCCCATGTTTAGCAATGCATAGCTAATGCCATACAATGCACATTGCGGTCAAGTCCCATAGCTGATAAACAAAGGTTGATTTCAGTACAATGTAATGAAAAAAATATAAGGCTGTGATTAACGATTTCTTAAAATATGATAGTTGCCCAACAGTCACATTGTTCCTTCACATGCAAATGGTTGTGACCCACTGAAATAAAATGACTATTCACATTTGGAGGTCTGACTTTGCTGGCAGAATGCTGTGTTGCTGTTAATCTAATAATCAAGTAGCTCTACATGTCCTCATGCTCCGAGTTTTTTTTTTAAATGAAGTTTGCAATGCAGAGAAAACTTACTTTATAAAAGTGTCCTCTCTCCGATTATACAGCATGTATTAGGATAAGGCTTTCCTTCAGAAAACAAGGAGTGACGGACATTGTCTCAGCTTAATAGAACAAAAAACATATACTCATCTTTGTTCCCTGCAGATGATCGCTCTTAGCCAGACACAGACTGCCTTACCCGATTGCCTGATCCAAGTAACACTGGCACACCAAGGCCTGTTATGCTCCCCTCTAT
The DNA here is from genome assembly GCA_027917425.1 of Gastrophryne carolinensis. Taxonomy (NCBI): domain Eukaryota; kingdom Metazoa; phylum Chordata; class Amphibia; order Anura; family Microhylidae; genus Gastrophryne; species Gastrophryne carolinensis. The sequence goes on along the minus strand of CM051236.1, from coordinate 305,747,710 downwards.
TTACTCTAATGGAGTGGCCATGCCTGCATTACTATCAATGATGGCGGGGAGACACTGCTGCCTCAAAAAGCACCCAACACTCTGGCCAGTTGACATCGGACATAGATTGGGCGATCAGGTAAGGCGAACAGCAACAGACAAGGAGTGATCAACTGTGGCGAACAAAGGGAGAGTATGCAGTGTTTTTTTTTCATTTAAAACCAGACCAGGAGTTTAAATGACTCTAGCTCTGGCTGAAAGCCTTCACTTGGGAGCAACCCAAATCAAGATACCCCACATGGTATAATGCAGTTAGTCCAGGTATCTGGTGCCAATGATATTGGCAATCAGCAGAATGGTCTGCTTTGCTCCCTTCGCTCTGTGAGTACCCACCAGATGTTCAGGTAGACAGAATGCAGAGTGGGGATGCTGTGGCAAAGAGAGGCAGAGAGGTCTATCTGTTGATTGTAAATATATTTCATGGGCATACCACAGTTAAAGCAGAAGTTCAGTCTGTATACCCACCCACCCTGGTGCCATCCCCTGCACTGAGACAGCTTTACCTGGTCCTTACAACCCAAGGGCAATCCCCCACTGTTTCCCTGGGTTCAGCACCCTTCTATGTGAAGAAGTCTGCTCATCCACTTAAATTGGGACAGGAGAGCACGCACATAGCGGGGGGATGCCACTCTGTACTGCCTCTCTGCGGCGACTGCCTGAGGAGAGAGCAGGATTCAGGACAGGTAATGTAGTGTTTTTTTTTTTTTTTTAAACCTCTCTGCCCATCCTGCCTGCAGAGGGGGGGGGGAGGGGGGTGTATAGACTTCCACTGTGAGAAGCCTGTCCTGCCTCTGAGGGATGATACCGAATAAATAAAAAAAAAAAAAAAAAAAAAAAAAGGAAGAAGAAGAATTTGGGTGAACTGGTGGAATAGATTTATCTTCAGTCATAACCTGTATAGATGCAAGATGTGTAGCTAAGTTTAGGGTCATCCAATAATCATAATCAAGAAGTGCTAGCAATGAGATAGCGTGCAGCATGTTTAGCCCCGGACCTTCATTTGTCCTAGACAAGAAATCCAATCTTGTAGGGTATTACGAGGACAGAACTCCCCAGTGGAGGAATGCCCCCTGTACAGCTGTGACCTTTCTACGGCCAGGGACCCCGAAGAAATGGTACAAAGCACAAACAGACACTCACCCAGCTTCATGAGACAAGCCAGAAGAATCCACAGAGAGATCTCGAAGGGCTCCCGGATGTGCGGATAGTCCATCCCCAGCACTGGGAAGAGCTTGCGGTGTCCATGAGTCTTATTGCTTATGTGTATGTGAGGGTCCGGGGTGACCCCCTCTGAATCCTCAGCTTTATGGGTGAATCCCGGGGGTTCGGTCTCTGCGGCTGAATCATAAGCAGCTGTAGGTAGCAGGTTCCTCACAGACAAGAGGAAGAGCAAAGTCACTGTCCAGCTGAAGTGGGGGGACCCCCTGTGAGAGCCCATCTTGCAGTACAGGGACCTCACACAGAGAGTTCACTCAGAGGAGCAGCATAGGGTGCCCTCACCTCACCTGCTCAGGGGCCACACAGGCTGCTAGACCAGTCAGTCATGTCTCCTGCTCCTAGAAGGGAGGATGCCTCTCTCTTCCGGGGTGACACACACATACACAAGGCAATGGCTACACAGCCTCAGGGGTGTCACACACATACACAGGGCAATGGCTACACAGCCTCCAGGGTGTCACACACATACACAGGGCAATGGATACACAGCCTCCAGGGTGTCACATACATACACAGGGCAATGGATACACAGCCTCCAAGGTGTCACACACATACACAGGGCAATGGCTACACAGCCTCCAAGGTGTCACACACATACACAGGGCAATGGCTACACAGCCTCCAAGGTGTCACACACATACACAGGGCAATGGCTACACAGCCTCCAAGGTGTCAGCGTTCTCTGCACGCAGGCAGCGGGCGTCACTATGCACACCACCGATGTGGCTCCGGTACGGCTTGTAGTCAGGAAGTGCCGGTTTCGTGTCACCTGGAGTCTATGCTGCCGCTGCCGGACACCGCCCCTCTCTGCACCGCTCCTCCTCCCATCCGCTCCTTATCACTAATGGAAGGCAGTGTAACTCGGAGCACAGCCGCCTCAGGAGAGCGCCAAGCGGCCAGCGGCAAAGAAGAGCGCCCTCTGGCGGCCCGGAGCAGGATACACACAACCGGATAACCTAGTGCTTGACCCCAACTTGTAACATCATGTGGGGACAAGATGTGGCGCCAATACATTCAGCCGTTCAGGAGTTACGGTAACCACTTATTTATTCCATTATTAATATACACATAAACTGTAGAATAGATATTATGCCTTACTAAATCGTTGCAATATAAAAGCAATAGGTATAATGTATACAGTAATATGTAATAAATCTCTATTATATCTGCCAACACACTTCCTCCCTACAGGGGATATTCCCCCTGCCGGGGAAGTAAGTGGATTAGAAGAAATTTTTAACTGTTCCACTTTTTTGAACACTATTTTTGTTTCTTGCCCCGGGGGCATCCCAGTTTAGCCCGGCTGTGTGAACCTTCCTAATCACTCATACATTTCCCCAGTCATACGGTGCATGCTGTTGTCCAATCAGCTCCGTATGCCGTGCATATTAATGCCCGCCATATGGCTCTGTTTAGACTTGGCGATATCCAAGTGCCCTTTAGATTGCGACAAGCTCCTACCCCAGCAAACTACATGGCTGACCGAGGGAGCGCCTCAGCCCAGAGATGCTGGGAAAGGAAGCTCCAAAATGGTCAGTACCTTTATTTTCCAACTGTGTCAAGCTGTTGGTCCGGCTTAAGTTGGAAGAAGCAAGCAGGCTTTACCCTCTTCCCCAGGACAAAAATGCACTGTGTGCATTTCCTTAAATGGACCCCCACCAACAAAAAAATATTCGGACAGCAATAGTGACAGTGAGTAGCCGGTGCCCCTGCACAAAACACACCTAGGAGAGGGGGGGGGGTGCCCCCCTGCTAACTCCTGCAAGATGGTGGTTAGGGTCCCTGTGCCCCCTAGAGCCAGTCTGCCCCTGTTTACCAGCCACTCCCACCAGCTCAATCCCCTGGAATCCTGCAGGTTAAATCACTGACCTTACTGCACACCTCCCTACTTGCAGTCATTAGAGAAGGCTACCCTGTGGGTTGGCAGCTTTGTTGGATGGGTCCACCCCAGGATTCTTCAGCAGGCTCCAGCCACTGACCCAGGGCAATTCAGGATTAGCACAGTGTTCTGGTTTGCCTGGAGTGTTCTGTGAGTTTGTCTTTTATTCAGTAAGTTACAGTCACTGGTTAATTAAAATTACATGTTATATTATGCAACACCCTTATTGTGCTTTAACTGAATGGTGGACCCCAAGAATGATTTGCTTTGATGGATGTGGACCCAAGGTGCTCCAATCTAACAGATTCATACCTTCCAATATTCTCAGTGTGCCACACACCCCGCTTCCCCTTTAATTCTTACGATCGGGTTACTCCACCAGCAGGTGGCGACGTTGCAGGGAGAAGTCTTGAAAACGAGCCCCTTCCGGCCTACATATACCTGGGACCTCCCACTCAACACCAGTTTTTTCTCTCTGCATGAAGCGACAAGACAGAAGAAAGAAGTCTCCTGCTTGCAGGTAGCCGGGGTCAAACCCGGCATCCCCTTTTGGTCTATTTCTGCCCAGTTCTATTGTGTTGTTTATGCCTAGTTAAACGGAAGCCTCCCAGCCTAGGCTGCTGGCTGGGCAAAGGTAGATGGCACTTTAGGTGCCTAGGAGCTTATCTCCTCCGCTCGACCCCACTTGTGGGGCAATGCGGCTATCCGGCATGGTGATCCGGATTTGGGATGCCCCTGTCCCGATGTTCCCTTTAGGTCACCTTCTCCCGCTCGGTCCCTTCTCCCTTTGCTAAATGGGGGGGGGGTGCGTGTTGCATGAGGTGCTTTACTTAGTGTTATGTGTGGAAGTGCTTTGGCAGGGCCGCTGCTGCGGTGGTGGCGCGTGGCTTGGGCTGCTGGGGCTTTTGTTTGTGTGTGCTGAAGCCGGTGGGGGAAGGGTCCAGTGCGGCTTGAGCTGTAGAGGTAAACGGTCCCCACCATTGCGCACGTGGGCCCGTCCTTGTACTTTGTTATTGCCTGCCATGTATAGCGTTTTTTCCTGGGGCACTTCTGCTTATGTATGGGTCAAATGCCTGTATTTGGTTATGTGTGGATATATATATATTTTCCCCCACAGATTCTGGGATCCCCTCACTGCAGTGGCTCTCCTGGTCTGTTATACCTGGCTAGTCTTAGTCTCTAAATTGGGATTTTTCTAGGCTTAAAAAAAAATCCTCCCACTCCCGGGACTTTAATTACAAAGGGGCATCCCGGGTTGCTTAATGCGTAAAACCCTGGGTTGTTGCGAATACCATAAATTCACCATATGGAGGCTTCCTATGTTACCGGAAATGGCTCTTCGGGGCTATCCAGGCTGTGTGGGGGTTGTGGGGCTCCGCTCCCAGGCGATGATGTCATATTATGCGTTCCATGTGCAAGGCAGAACATTGCGCGCCAGTCCGTTGCTCCGGCTTCTGGCTCCTCGCAACTTCCGTCATCTCCTATCCCCCCCCAACCTATTCCGGACCCCGTGTGACATTGTCAAAAATGGGGATTCGCATTCCGGGGTGCATGCGCGGTTAGCCAACCTCGAGAAAATAATTTCCGCTTCAGTGGCTCAGAAGGCTACGTCAAAGCGGAAGCACCTTTCTCCGGCAGTACCTGCTTCGGAGGGTGAGGTACCTGAATTTTTGGATTGGTCCGATTGTCCCCCTGATGAGGAGGGGGAACTCCTTGAGGAGTCGGATGAGCCTGCAGATCAGCTATTGTTTGACACTGCTGGTGTTCAGGCTGTTGGGGTGTCCATTGACACTCCTTCCATTTTGGCTCAAATGTTTAAAGTTTTGGCCTTGGATCCGCCTGCGGTGGTCCCTCTGCCAAAGGGTGAGTTGTTTGACGTACCCCAGCCGCGTTTGGTGTTTCCCAGGCAACAGCACTTTGAGAGGGTTGTCCTTAAGGAATGGGAACAACCCGCGCGCCTGGTTGGAACTCCTCCTAATTGGGATAGGCGTTATCCCTTTCCGGAGGACTTGGTGAAGCTTTGGTCAGTGCCCCCCGACGTCGATACCCCTGTGTTAGGGCTGACTGGCTCGGCTGCGTTGCACTTTTCTGGCACCACTACCATTAAGGATGGTGAGGATCGTCGAATTGATCAATTGGCTCGCCATGGTTTTATCAGTGCCGGGTCGACACTACGGCCAATTTGTGCTTCGGCGCTTCTTCTGCTGGCAGTTAGATCCATTATTAGGGGTCTGCACGCAGATCTTGATCCTGCTTGTGATATGTTTAGTTCTCTCAAGCAGTGTGAGTCGTTTGTTTCTTTTGTCCTGACCGCTCAGGACGATGCTTTTGCGACGAGTAGCAGGACAGCGGCATTGCTGGTGGCTATTCGTCGGTCTATATGGCTGCGCCAGTGGACGGCGGACCTTAACTCTAAAAGGGCGCTTACAGCGCTACCTTTCTTAGGTTTACGCCTTTTTGGCGAGAAATTGGATGCTGTTACCAAGGATGGTAAGTTGCCTCAATTCAAGAAGCCTCGTCGCTCCTTTCGGGGTGCGAGTTCCTTTAGTCCCTCCTTTCGAGGAGCCAGAGCGGGCAGAGGGGCTTCCCTTCCCGTTACCGGGGGTGAAGGTTGGTCCCGGGGAAGAGGTCGTGGCCGTCCCGGTCAGTCCTGGAGCGCCAAGCCCAAACCTACTGCTAAGCCCGCTCAGCAATGAGGGGCTGCCCTCACCCGTGCGGGTGGGGGGACGATTGCGACACTTCTCCCTGGTTTAAGGCCGCGAGATTCCGGACACATGGATCTGGGAGGGGGTGTCGCCCGGTTACAAACCGGAGTTCGAGTCTCGCCCTCCTTCACGGTTTTTCCTGGAAATGGCGGACATCCGGCCGGTGCTGCGCTTAGAGGTGGGCCTCGGTTTTTGCTCCATTCTCTTCGCAGCCCCCAAGAAGGACGGGTCGGCTTGCCCCGTCCTGCATCTGAAGTTTTTCAACCTTCCCAGGTCCTCCCCTGCTCCGGCCAGGGTGGTGTCCTTTCTGGGAATGCGGTCGTATTCCGGTCAACACAGGGTGTTTCTCACTCAGTCCAAAATTTGTCTGATTCAGGAGTTGGCTTGGGTCCTTCTTTCCAACCCTCGGCCGTCTGTTCTGGAGCTGAGAGCCTTCCGTCTTGCTCTTGCTCTTTCGTCTCATCAGGGTCTGGGCCTTCTGGTTCAGCTTCGCTCGGACAATCAAACAGCGGTTGCTTACATCAGTCATCAGGGAGGGACTCGCAGTCTGGGTGCCCTCAGAGTGGTGTCCCTGATCCTGACCTGGGCGAAGGCACATGTTCCTTGTCTCTCGGCAGTCTGCAGTCCGCTCCGTGGGGGGACACCGGAGGTGGTCCTGTTTCCCTTTCGTCACAATTGCAGGCTCCCGATCTTTGTGTCGCTCTCCCAGGATCCTCTGGCGGCGGAAGCCATATCCCTGAGCTGGGGGGACCCGGGGTTTCTGTACCTGTTTCCTCCGATACCCATGCTAGGCTGGGTGGTACGGAAGCTGGTTCTGGAAAGGGTGTCCGCCATTCTCGTGGCCCCAAGATGGCCAAGACGAGTATGGTGCGCAGACATCGTTTGGCTGACAGTGAATCAGCTCATTCTGCCTCTTCGGCCCGATCTGCTCACTCAGGGTCGGCTGTCTTACCCCAATTTACCAACGCTGGGTTTGACGGCTTGGCTGCTGAGACCTCCATCTTGAAGGAGGAGGGTCTGTCTGACTCAGTTATTAAAACTCTGATCGGTGCCCGAAAGAGGTCTTCTTCTATCACCTGCTATAGGACTTGGAAAGCCTATATCGCTTGGTGTGAGGTTAGATCTTTGCCTTGTAGGGTCTTTTCGGTCTCCAGGATTCTGGAGTTTTTTACAATCAGGGCTGGACTCTGGTCTTCAGCTGAGTACTCTGAAAGGGCAGGTTTCTGCCTTATCTATCTTTTTTCAGAAACGTTTCGCGCTTCATCCTTTAGTTAAAACTTTTTTCCAGGGGGTTACGCATGTGCGGCCTCCCAGGAAACCATTACTCCCTGTTTGGGACTTGAATTTGGTTCTTTCTGCTCTTCAGGCTCCTCCCTTTGAGCCTTTGCAAGATATTGCTTTGTCTATCCTGACTCGGAAGACTGCCTTCTTGGTAGCTATCACTTCGGTTCGGCGTGTCTCGGAGTTGGCGGCGTTGTCTATTCAGGCGCCCTACTTTGAGAGGCATCAGGACAAAGTGGTCTTTCGGTTCAAACCGGACGAATGACAAGGAGAGGGTTTTGCATTGTTTGGATGTAGTACGCTGTGTTAAGTACTATTTGATTATTACTTCTCCTTTTCGTAAAACTGATGCCTTTTTTTTTGTGCCCTGTGGGCCTAGGAAGGGTTTGGCGGCGGCCAAATCTTCCATTAGCAAATGGATACGTCAGGCCATTATTGCGGCCTATTCTGCTAAGGGGAAAGTTCCCCCTTTTCGTATCACTGCTCATTCTACTCGCGCAGTTGGAGTGTCTTGGGCTTTTCAGCACCAAGCTTCTGTTGAACAAGTTTGTAAGGCCGCTACTTGGTCTTCTGTTCATACTTTTTCTAAGTTTTACAAGTTTTATGTGCGAGCCTCAGCGGATGCTGTGTTTGGCCGCAAAGTTCTGCAGACTGCAGTCATTTAAGTTATGCTTCACTTTGCCTTCGGATACCCATCCCTTGTGGACACTGCTTTTGGATGTCCCGATCGTAAGAATTAAAGGGGAAGCGGGGTGTGTGGCACACTGAGAATAATACCATTTTGTGAGTACTCACCTGAAAAATGGATATTGTCAGTGTGCCACACACCCCACTTCACCCGCCCTTTTTGGTATCCTGGATCCTTTATACGGTGAAGCTTTTCTTTATTTTGAGGTTACCGTTGGATTTCCTGGTACCTTGTCTTTCTGCTTTTTAAATCACTGGTGTTGAGTGGGAGGTCCCAGGTATATGTAGGCCGGAAGGGGATCGTTTTCAAGACTTCTCCCTGCAACGTCGCCACCTGCTGGTGGAGTAACCCGATCGTAAGAATTAAAGGGGAAGCGGGGTGTGTGGCACACTGACAATATCCATTTTTTCAGGTGAGTACTCACAAAATGGTATTTTTTTTTTTTGGGTGGGGAAGATCCTTAGGGAGCCAAAACCGGACATTAAACTGGACCTTCACTCTAAAAACAAGTTTTGCCCATACGATTCTAGTACATAGTACATTCAAATTGGCAGCATTAAAATTTTGATTACTATCAGCATTAAAGAAATACTTCGCTTTTTAGATCCAAGATGGCGGACACTGGGTCTGCAGGCAGCCTGTAAGCCGGAAATGCCTCCTCAGGTTCCCAGCCGTCTATTATGGGATGTCCTCTCCTCTGCTTTTCTTTATTGCATGGCATGGCCCGCTTCGGTATTCATAACAGTTGGGTTATTCCGCCACAAGGGGGCGCAGTGGTACTGCAGGAGAGCTGTGGCATCTCCCAGCCCCCTATAAAAACGGGACTAACCATAGAGTTCCCAGTGTTTCCTCTGCAGTGATACTGCGAAGTTAGACGATGTCTCTCTCTCTTGCGCAGGTGAGCGGGGCAACCAAGCCTGCGGCCCTGCATGTCTATTTCCATCCGTTTCTGGACCCTCACTGCCTCCCAGCGTCGCCTGACAGATCGGGTAAAGGTAGAAGAGCACTAAGGTCAAGTGCTCCAGTAGCGCAGCTCCAGCCGCAGACCCTGTACCACAAAGGGTAGCCGGCCATAGGCTTTATGGTGAGCCTAATAGGGATGCGGAGTTCATGTTCTGGCTTCTGAGGGGGTCTCCTCCCCCCCCCCCCCTCTCCCTGGCCTGGATACTCGCCACTGCCCCCCCCCCTCTCTGGCTTTGTTCGGGGGGGTGGCATCGGTGAGTGGTATTCTATGTGGTGTTTTTGGCGTTTATTGTGTGTTTTTTGGTGTTTTTCAGCCGCCGCACGCTTTGTACTGCGCTCCGCGGCAGTTGGCGCTATAACCTGAGGCGTTTTTTGCTTTGTCATGGCGCCGGCCGGGTCACGTGATCGCAGTTTTCACGCTCTTCGGGGGGGGCGGGGTCTTGAGATGACGCATATGGCGTCGTCTCCACGCGACCCGCCCCTCGAGCTACCTCTGCCGGCGCCATTTTGGACTAGCTGCGCGTCTGGATTTCTCCCTTCCTGGCTGCAGCGCTGCTTCCTCTGGTGTGTCGCTTCATCCTGCGGTCTGTGCCTTGGTGACCCTGCGGTGTCTTTGGTCTGTGTGTTCCCCTGGGGGGGGGGTTTATTGACTTTGGGGGCTGTGGGATGCTCATGTGTCTCTTTCACTTATGTCTTTCAGGCGGAACACCATTGGGTTGTTGTTTCTCCCGGCTCTACTCCTTCCTCCCCCTCATCCCCCCCTTTCACTGATTTCTGGGGGCATCCCGTGGGAGGGCATCCTGGGTGGCTTCTATATTAGCCTTTACCCACCGCTGGCCTATTGTGCCTGTGTTAATCACCACATGGAGGCTTCTGGGTATAGTGTGCTTGGGGGTCCTTCAGGACAAGTTCGGCTGTGTTCCATGTGTGGCGTATCCCCTGTGAGTAACAGTGTCGCGGTGTGCGTGCCGTGCACTGAGAGTTTACTTGCGCTCCAGCTTGGCTTGCCTGCTTTGCTTCCCAGCTCTGCGCCTCCTTCAGCTTCACCTACTCCCCCACTCCGGGAACTGGGCCCTGGTGAAGGGGATATTAGCGGGGAGTCACACTCTGATTTGGCTCTGCGGGTGGCCAGCATTCAGAGGCAGCTTGCCAGGACTGTTCCTAGGAAGGCATCTGGCAAGCAGCGGCACCTGATTTCCACTCCCTTATGCTCTACAGAGGAGTATGAGGAATTTTATGTCACTACTGGACGTTATTTCCTAGAGGAAGGGGAACTGCTTCAGGACTCTGACTCTTCTGGGGACCAGCAGGGGGGTTGTGATAGTGACCCTGAATCTGGGGAGGATTCATAGTATCCTGAGGACACTGATAATTTGCTTTCTCACATTTTTGAAATTTTACACATTGCTGCCCCTGTGGCGGCTCAAAGGAAACGGGGTGAGCTGTTTCGTCCTAGTAAACAGCGTCTGGAGTTCCCTGAGCAGGGACATTTCACCTCTATGGTGCTTAAAGAATGGGAACGTCCTAACAGGCTGCCTGCTGTGCCTTCACCTGACACTACCACTCTGAGGGACAGTGAGGACCGGCGCATGGATCAGTTGGCCTGCCATGCCTTTACCTGTGTGGGGGCTGGATTGCGCCCGGCCTGTGCGGCTGCCATTACAGCTATTGCCCTTAAGAAACTGCTCAAGCGTCTCCTTGATGGCGCTACGGATCGTAGCGGGGGGGGGGGGGGAGGAGGAGTATAGGACTCTCTTGGTTTGCTCTGATTTTGTGGCCTTTATCCTTACTGCTATGGATAATGCTGTGCGGCTGAGCGGTAGGGCCTCTGCGCTTTTGGTGGATGCCAGTCTGACCGGTTGGGGAGGCTTCTGGAAGTCCCTGAGGTTCCAGGGTCGGTGGGGCCCACAAGAGGCCCATGCTTCCATCAACGTCCTGGAACTGAGGGCGATCAAGTTGGTTCTTTCTCACCTAACCACTCACCTTCAGGGTCGGGCTGTTCAGATCTGCTCAGACAACTAGACAGTGGTTGCCTACATCAATCATCAGGGAGGGACTCGGAGCAAGCGAGCCTTCAAGGAAGTGTCCCTGATTATGTCTTGGGCAGAACGGCATGTTCTCTGCATCTCAGCGCTCTACATTCCGGGAGTGGAGAACCAGGTGGCAGACTCCCTGAGCAGGGGGACGTCTCGTCTGGGGGAATGGTCCCTCAACAACCGGGTGTTTCTCTCCGCTGGGGTCAGCCAGTCTTGGACTTGTTTGCGTCCTGTCACAATCACAAACTTCCCAGATTTGTCTCTCTGTCTCAGGATCCTCTGGCCTTCGCCACGGATGCCCTGGCAATACCTTGGATGGAGTTTCAGCTTCTCTATGTGTTCCCTCCATTTCCTCTCCTGGGCAGGATCATGCACAAGATAGCCCAGGAGCGGGTACCAGCCATCCTGGTGGCCCCTTGTTGGCCAAGAAGCCAAGTTTGGTTCGCAGACGTCGTACAGTTGGCAGTAGACCGGTACGCCTTGCCCAAGGATCCAGATCTTCTCACTCAGGGGCAGCTATGCCATCCCAATTTACAAACGCTGGCTTTAACGGCTTGGCTGCTGAAACCTCCATATTGATGGAAAAGGGCTAGGAAGAAGTCTTCGTCCTTTGTCTATTACAGGGTCTTGCATGCTTACATTGCCTGGTGTGAGTCCAAGTCTCTTCCCTGTCGGGTGTTTTCTATTCCCAGGATTCTGGAATTCTTCACAATTTAAATCACTAGTCAGTAAGGCTTGATTTAAATCAGTGATTTAAATCAAAGTTTCTACCTAAACTAGTTCTTGCTATTTTAACATGCAAGTAGATGAAGATTTTTAGAATCACTTTTTATATTACTTTTTTCTCCCCAGTTTAATGGGTTAATCATTCATATTTGGACACCACTGTTCTGTTGTACTTAGGAAGGAGAAAAATAATCCTGACCTTAATAACAATTTAAATAGATTTATTCAACTGAAACAATAACAACATTACAGCATAAGTTATTTGCTTAAACAAACATCCATGTTTTGTTAACTAATTTGGCTAAACAAAATATATATATATTTTAAGAAACTTAGACTGTCAGCCCAGCCGACACATGAAAAACTTAAATACTACTGCCCTGCTGTCCTCTGTAGCTCACTAGTCATAGGTTTGTAGAATAGGATTAAAGTGGACCAACACCCAGGATTTTGACTATCCTGGGTTTTGGTCCACTTCAGGGGGGCACCCCGCTGTGTAAAACCCCCCAGAACCCCGAAAAAAACTCACCTCACCACGCTCACGGACAAGCGGCGGACAAGACAGTGCGCCCGCCGCCGCCTCCCGCACGTCGCTCTGACAGGGCGCGCGCACGTCTAGAGGAGCGCGCGGGAGGCGGCGGAGGCTGCCGCCGCCGCCGATGGGGTGAGTTTTTTGGGGGGGGGGTCCCTCACCGCGGGACATCCCAATCTCGGATGTCCCGCGGGGAGGGAGGTGATCGGCCCGGGAATCTTATAGATTCCCGGGCCGATCACAGGAGGGTGATGGTCCACTTTAAGGTCTTTTTCTCAACTCTGTTCATGTTGTAACATTTTTGCTGTGAAGAAGAGGCTGGGACCTCTGCGGAGTCAAATTCAGTTTTGAGAACTGCGTAAGTAAAGCGAGCGTCTGTGATAATATAGGAGAGAAACTGCCCACTAATCCTACAGAAACCTCTGGAAGAGCATGGCATTGTGAATGTTACACATATACAGCCTTTATTCTACTGAGTTAAACAACTCAGCTTTATCTCATGATGGAAGAACCTTTGGATGGTAAAATATTTTCCTCAAAAAGCAGTTTATTGAAAAAAAATCCGATTTAAATCAAAAAAATCCGAATTTAAATCAAAAAAATCCGATTTTTTTTGATTTTTTAAAAAAAAAACATTGATTTTTATCCACCCTGCATAGTTTGGATCTAGGCCTTCAACTTAGTACCCTAAAAGGCCATGTTTCAGCTCTGGCAATCTTTTTCCAAAGATCCTTTGCCATTCACCGGTTGGTTAAAACCTTTTTCCACAGTGTTTCTCATGTGCGTCCACCCCGTAAGCCTTTGCTACCAGTTTGGGATTTGAATCTGGTGTTGTCTGCTCTGCAAGGGCCTCCCTTTGAGCCTATTCGCGATGCTACCTTGCCCATTCTGACTTTTAAGGTAGCCTTTTTGGTGGCTATCACTTCTGTAAGGCGAGTTTCTGAACTGGCGGCGCTTTCCATCAAACCTCCTTATTTAGAGCAGCATCAGGATAAGGTGGTGGTCCGGCTTAAGCCGGATTTCTTGCCAAAGCAGGACATTGTTTTGCCTTCATTCTGTCCTAATCCTGCTAATTATAAGGATCAGACACTGCATTCTTTGGATGTGGTCAGGGCTCTGAAGTTTTATTTGGTCGCTACAGAGACTTTCAGGAAGTCTGATGCTCTTTTTGTTCTCACTTCTGGACCTAGGAAGGGTTTGCCTCTGGCTAAGTCCACTATTAACAAGTGGATCCGTCAGGCGGTGATTCAAGCCTATTCTGCTAAGGGAAAGGAACCTCCCTTTAGAATTACTGCTCATTCCACTCGTGCTACTGGTGCCTCTTGGGCTTTTCAGCACCAAGCTTCTGTTGAACACTAATTGGTCTTCTGTTCATACCTTTTCCAAATTTTACAAGGTTGATGTTAAGGCCTCAGCGGATGCTGCTTTTGGCCGCAAGGTGCTTCAAGCGGTAGTGACTTGATCTACTGGCTGTTACTCTTTGGGGATCCCACCCTACTTTTGGACACTGCTTTTAGATGTCCCAACTGTTATGAATACCGAAGCTGGCTGTGCCATGCAATAAAGAAAAAGGCTTCGCCCCACCCTTGTCATCATTATTCTTGGTTGCCTCTTTATGGTGACTGTTTCAAGTTAATTGGGGTTTTTTACCTCCTTCTTTCTTTTTTTTTTTTTAAACTTATTCTCTCCCGGCTTCTTGTCTCACTGCTTATCAACGCTGGGAACTCTATGGTTAGTCCCGTTTTTATAGGGGGCCGGGAGATGCCACAGCTCTTCTGCTGTACCACTGCGCCAACTGTTATGAATACCGAAGCGGGCCGTGCCATGCAAGAACAAAAACAATTCTACAGGTGAGTACAGAATTGCTTTTTCTCACACGAGAGCTGGCAAGTCATCTCGCCGCCACCCCCCCCCCCCCCCCCGCAGTCTGCTCGTTTCCAGCACTCTCTCCCCCTGCTGAGTCAGTGATTGGTCTTATAAACAAACAAGCTCCTCGACGATCCAAAGTAGCTGCGCAGGCGTGAGATGTGCAGCAGCGCCGAGCAGCATTATGGGAAGGATGCGAGTCCCCTTCCCCATCCAAAATGGCAGCGCCTATATGCCAAGAAGCGAGGCAAGGCGTTTTTTTATGCTTTTTCTCATGACTTTAGCCATGTGGGACCACTTTGTAATGGTACGTTTGCATTTGTGAGTGAAGGTCCGGTTTAAGGCCCTTATGTTGGGGGGCAAGAAGTAGTTTCCCCCCCATGCTGAAGGTCTGGTTTAAGTTACATAAGCCAAACGACAGATACTTCAGTGGAAGAACAGAGGAATGTAACAATGTATGAGTTCAGATTCTGTAAACATCCTTGCACCTCCTGGATACATTGGTCTGACTCACCAGTTATATTTAGAAGGAACTCTAACCTGCAGTTTAACATTATAAGGGTTAGGCACCTGTTACTGGGGTGGCTCTTTGTTCATCATTATTGTAGTGAGAGAAGATGTGTGCAGGGGGAGGGGAGACAGTAGCCAGTTTGATTGAAGGATCTAGCCAAAGCCTATTCTACCTTGCCAAAGTGGAACAAGAAGCGAGAGGTACACCCTGGTTCCTGAGGAGGGAGTAAAGACCCAAAGTGACCATTGAAAGCCTGCAGCCTTATTTCTACTAAAGGGGAACTGACTTTTTATGCTGTCAATGGAAGTGATGACAACCGTGAAGTGATGACAACCATGAAGTGTATCTGTGAATACTAAGTGTGTACCAACAAGCTACTAATAAAGTAAGTACTTGTTTAAAGAACTGTTTCCCATGAATTATATGTGTGCCCTGCCAGGGTCCCATGCCAGTCAGCATCCCGCACTCTCTCCCCACACATCTTAGTGTTAGCCCCTCAGGCCACATGTGCTACACTAAGCTCACTGATGGTGTGAGGGGCTAGGTTAGTTTAGTGTACCTGCAAACCAGGACCCAGTCTCGCACATAGTTGAAGGAGAGAGGTATGCTTTAAAATGTTATGTGTTACAGTACAATAAGTGAAAGTGCACTTTTACAGACTCTTCTACAGACCTAAAATCAGCATGGGGGCATGGCTAGGCTGTTGCAGAGCGAGGGGCATGTTTAAGCTGAAACAAGTCCAGGGGCATTGTTAGGATGCTGCAGGGCCAGGGGCATGGCTAGGCTGCTGCAGGGTCAGGGTCACAGTTAGGCTGTTGCAGATCCAGCAACAAGGGGAAGTCAGAGGCATGGTTAGGCTGCTGTGTGGGGCCAGGCTTCAGCAGGGCATGGCTCACAGTTAGGCTTCTGCAAGGACCTACTGCTGCAGGAGCAAGGTTAGACTGCTTTGTGTGGCCAGGCTGCTGCAGGGCCAGGGTCATGTTTAGGCTGCTGCAGGGGCGTGGTTAGGCTGCTGCAGGACCAGGGGGCGTGGTTAGGCTGTTGCAGGGCCAGGGGGCGTGGTTAGGCTGTTGCAGGGCCAGGGGGCGTGGTTAGGCTGTTGCAGGGCCAGGGGGCGTGGTTAGGCTGTTGCAGGGCCAGGGGGCGTGGTTAGGCTGTTGCAGGGCCAGGGGGCGTGGTTAGGCTGTTGCAGGGCCTGGGGGCGTGGTTAGGCTGTTGCGTGCGGCCAGGGGCACGTTTAGGCTGCTGCGTGCGGCCAGGGGCACGTTTAGGCTGCTACAGGTCTAGCAAAAAGGTGAGGTTGCTGCAGGGCTAAAGGCATGGTTAGGCTGCTGTTTGTGGCCAGGCTGTAGAGGGGTCATGGGTTATGGTTAACCTACTGCAGGGACAGGGGCATCGATGGGCTGCTGTAGGAGCAAGGATAGACTGCTTTTTGTGGCCAGGCTGTTGCAGGGCCAGGGGCATAGTTAGGCTGCTGAATGACCCTGGGCATGGGTTGACTTCTGAAGCACCAGGGGCATGGTTAGGCTGCTCCAGGATCAGGAGCATGGTTAGGCTGCTACAAGGCCAGGATTGTGTTTAGGCTGCTGCAGGGCCACATGCATGGTTAGGCTTTTGCATGAAGGCACACTGAAGCAGAGCCAGAATCGGGTTAGGCTGCTTTGTGGGGTTAGGCTGCTGCAGTGCCAGGGCCAGGGTTAGACTGCTGCAGAGCCAGGGGCACAGTTAGGCTGCCAGGGGCCTGGATAGGTGGCTGTTTGGGGCTACCTGGTGTGCAGCCATGGGCCCTGTTAGGCTGCTTTATAGAGCCCAGGGGTCCTAATGGGTTTACTCTGTGGGGCCAGGTTATTGAAACCAGGGGCCTTATTAAGCCATTGTAGGGGGGCAGGTGTTAGGGATGTTCAGGGGGAGCAGATACGTGATGTGGGAGCTCAGGCTGCTGTGTGCAGCCAGAGTGAAGGAGACAGACACAGCTGGTTATATTTAGTCAGATCAGACTGTCTGGCACACACAGCAAGATGACATAGGTTGCCAGGCAATTTTTCAGTGGGCTGTCTATAACTATAGCCAACTGTCTCAGTACACAGTTACCAGTGCCCAGGCCCCTGCACCTTCTATCTCCTATCCTCTGGCTGCACACAGCAGCCTGGGCCCCCAACCCCATGTGCCTCACCTTTCGCCAGTGCTAGTCCAACTATCACCGGGCCACGGTGCAATGGCCCCCCTGTGCCCATGGCTGTTATGCCACTGGTCAGCTGTTTCTGGAGTGTCTTGCCTTGAAAGAGAGAACATTGGAGGAGGTTAGAACCTCCCCCAAACCTAACCGATCTGCTGCCCCTCCAGTTTTACCTATGGGCAATGTTCTTCCTCGCTGTGGATCCATCTTCTGTCCATTTTTGGATTCCGGGCGACCTTCCGACGGACTGCACCATCTTGTATGCTATTAGGCACTGTGTGCAGCCCCCGATCTTGTGCCTGCACAGTGCCCATGAATGTGATGGAAAATGGAGCGACCTGAAATCCCGCAAGACTTTGCTGAGTGGCGTGGGACATTGAAGAGCACGGCTAAATCCGTAAGTCATTTACAGATGGCTAAGCCAGTGGGAGGCAGAGGATCGGGCCTTGAAGCAGCCAGATGATGCTGCAGCAGCAACATCCAAAAGGTAAGTAGGGGCTGATGGGGGGGGGGGCAGCCTCAAGAGATATTCCTCTTGAAAGATCACAGGGGCTATTAATCTGAGGGGATCAAATATTCTGTTCACAACAGATAAAACTTCTTATTTGGGGAAAGGTTTTTCAGAGCATGATACCTGGAATGGAAAGGTGTCCTATTTGATGCCCCATAGAAAGCCTAGACTGTGCTGCGTAGAATAAATATCAGAACTAAGATCAAGATCCTTGATCCAGTTTGGTGAAAAACGTTTTTGTGACTTTTTCCACAATACAGATCTGCTTCTCCTGTGTAATTTGCGCCAAATCAACAGCTGTCACATCATGTCCACAGGTCACCAGCTTCCCCCATCTTGCCTTTAGGAAAGCAGATGACTGCCAACGCCTCACTGTGTGCATGTCATTCAGTGTGTATATCCCAGCCAGGGATGTTTCTGGGCTAAAGTAAGCTGTGTGGTCCTTCTGGATGCCAGATTGGCAGGGGGCACTGGGCAGGGAGTCTCACCCTCTGCATTATACTGGAGTGCCTCCTGGGTACTTTAAAGCTAAACAAATTTATCGTTCCCTTAGGGGCATCCCAAATTGGGATGCCCCGCTGTGTTAAAGCCTAAATCTCGCCTCTTCCACATTGCAACAGCGCATGCCAGCCATTTTAAATTCCCCCTGCTATGTCCTTTAGCAAAGTGTTTGTGGAGAAGAGAGGCTCAGCGCTAGCACTAACTAACTTTTCTCCCATGTAGACCATCGCACCTAGTCTGGGGCTGCAGCTGAGTATCGGAATCACGCCCCTCGCTGTCCGTATTTCTCATCTCTTCCTGACTCTCCAACTAGTCATGGTAAGCTGGCATGCCCCCTGTTTTGGCTGGATTATAGTTACATGTCCTTATGCTCGTCGTCCTCAAATTTAAAATCATTAGCCGCATGGGATGCACTAGCCTTAACAGGCAATTAATTCATAGTAACTTCAGCATTTCTATATTAACTTGATTACCATACCGCTGGATGTAGCGATACCTGGACAGTGCATACATTTTTCTGTTATTTTCTATGTTCTATTTTTGTATTTCCTCTGTAAAACTCATTAAACTGAAATTAAACTAAAAATGGCCACCTTAAAGGCAACTAAACAATACATAGAACAAACTCAAAAGCAAAAAACACAATTCTGTGATTACTCACCTTGTAGAATTAGTATTATAAGTATGCAGCACGTCCTGCTCCAGATAATGATTCATAACAGATGGGATTACCTCCGCCAGAGGGCGCTTGACTGCAGAGATGGCAAAAAGAGGTCCATATATACCCGGTACCTCCCACAAATTCCCCAGCATAGAAAAGCAGTAAGGAGAACCAGGAGAAGCCAATGAAATTAACAATGTTAACAAGGATAACAATCACCATACAGAGGATCCAAGATAATGCAAACGGTGGGGTGGAGCAAGACGTGCTGCATACTTATAATACCAATTCTACAAGGTGAGTAATCACAGAATTGTATTATTCTAAGTATGCAGCACGTCCTTCTCCAGATGATTCATAACAGATGGGACATCCAATAGCAGTGTCCGTAAACAGGGTGGGATCCCAAAAAGCAACAACGCGCTGTTCAAACCACTGCCGCCTGCAGAACTTTGCGGCCAAAAACAGCATCCACTGAGGCCCGAACAACAACCTTGTAAAACTTGGAAAAAGTATGAACAGAAGACCAAGTTCAAACTTGTTCAACAGAAGCCTGGTGCTGGAATGCCCAGGAGGTCCCAACAGCATGGGTAGAATGAGCAGTAACACTGAAAGGAGGATCCTTTCCCCTAGCAGAATAGGCCCTAAAAATAGCCTGACAAATCCATTTGCTAATAGTAGACTTAGCAGGGGCCAGGCCCTTCTTGGGACCCGAAGGGACCACAAACAAGGCATCAGCCTTTCTAAAAGGTGCAGTAGCCACCAAGTAAAACTTCAAATTCCTGACCACATCCAGGGAATGTAAGGCCCTCTCCTTGGAATTACCAGGATTAGGGCACAAGGAAGGAAGCACAATGCCCTGATTGAGATGGAAGGCAGAGACAACCTTAGGCAAGAAATCAGGTTTAAATCTGAAAACCACCTTGTCCTGGTGTCTCTCAAAGTAGGGGGCCTGAATAGAAAGGGCTGCCAACTCCGAAACACGCCTGACCGAGTTGATAGCCACCAAAAAGGCAACCTTAAGAGTAAGAATAGACTCATGCACAGGCTCAAATTGAGGGCCCTGAAGGGCAGACAAAACCAAATTCAAGTCCCAAACTGGCAACAGAGGTTTGCGAGGGGGACGCACATGAGCAAACCCCTGGAAGAAAGTCTTGACCAGAGGATGTTGAACGAAAGATCTCTGGAAGAAAACAGCCAAGGCAGAAACGTGACCCTTGAGTGTGCTGAGCTGAAGTCCCAGATCCAAACCATGCTGAAGGAACTCCAGAATCCTAGGAATGGAAAACACCCGACATGGAAGGACCCTAGACTCACACCAGTCAATGTAGGCCCGCCAGATCCTATAGTAGATGGTAGAAGAAGATTTCTTCCTAGCCCTGATTAGAGTGTTAACCACAGAATCGGAAAGCCCCTCATCTCATGGAGGTTTCAGCAGCCAGGCCGTCAAAGCCAGCGTTTGTAAATTGGGATGGCATAGCCGCCCTTGAGTGAGAAGGTCCGGGACCAGGGGCAGAACGTACTGATCTACTGCCAGCTGAACGATATCTGCAAACCACACCTGTCTTGGCCAACGGGGGGCCACCAGGATTGCTGACACTCTTTCCTGAGCCAGCTTGCGCAGAACCCTGCCCAGCAGGGGGAACGGAGGAAAAAGATACAGGAGACGGAACCCCTGCCAGGATAGATTCAGAGCATCCACCACAAGGGCCAGTGGATCCTGGGACAGAGAGACAAAAACTGGGAGCTTGTGATTGTGGCGGGACGCAAACAGATCCACTTACGGTACCCCCCAACGGTGACACAAGGATAGGAAGACCTCGCTGCTGAGAGACCATTTCCCCAGGCGAGAAGTCCCCCTGCTCAGAAAATCTGCCTCCAGACTCTCCACCCCTGGAATGTACACTGCTAAAATGCAGGGGACATTGTCCTCCGCCCAGGACAGAATCATGGACACCTCCTTTAAGGCACTCTTGCTCAGAGTCCCTCCCTGATGATTGATGTAGGCAACCGCTGTCTGGTTGTCTGAGCGAACTTGGACCGGCCGGCCCCGAAGGTGAGGAGTCAACTGGGCCAGTACCAACCAAACCGCCCTCAGCTCCAGGATGTTGATAGGAGCATGGGCCTCCTGAGGGCCCCACAGCCCCCTGGAATTGTAGGGATTTCCAGAAGCCCCCCCAACCTGACAGACTGGCATCTGTGGTGACTGTCTCCCAACAGGGGGCCAGGAAGGATCTGCCCCCCAACAGGTTCCTCGAGTCCAGCCACCACAAGAGGGACCGCCGAGCCAGAGGGGACAGAACAAAGGCCCGATCCAGCGACAGGGGACTCTTGTCCCAGACCGACAATAGACAGAGCTGAAGAGGTCTCATGTGGAACTGTGCATAGGGAACCGCCTCGAAGCAGGACACCATCTGTCCCACCAGCTGCATCCCCTGCCGGATGGAAGGGTGAGGGCAGGACAGAAGGGAATGAAATTGAGCTTGCAGAGAGTCCACCTTCTGCTGAGGAAGAAAAATCCTGGCCTGAACAGTATCCAGATTCATGCCCAGGAAGGAAGTCACCAGAGACGGAGACAGGGAAGACTTGGGGTGATTGATCACCCAGTCGAACGACTCCAGAACCGTCACCACCCACTGGGTATACAATACCGCCTGCTGGAAAGATTGAGAGGTGATGAGAAGGTCGTCCAGATAGGGAAGAATGCGAATGCCCTGAGCAGAGACATGACACCCGCCGGCACCTTGGTGAAGACCCTGGGGGACCCTTCGGTGAGACCGAAGGGCAGTGCCACAAATTGGTATTGCTGGTCCGCCAGTGCGAACCTGAGGAATCTCTGATGCCCTGGGAAGACTGGAACATGAAGGTAAGCATCTTTGATGTCTATGGAGGTCATGAAGTCGCCCGGGCGCAATGAACTGATCGCGGAGCGCAGGGTCTCCATGCGAAAGTGCCTGGTCCTGATAAACTTGTTGAGCAGCTTTAAGTCCAGGATGGGTCTGATGGAACCATCCCTTTTGGGTACTGTGAACAGATTGGAATAAAAACCCTGACCTCTTTCCACAGGAGGGACCTGACAGATGACTCCCAAGTCCAGGAGATTTTGCACAGCCAGAAACGGCCCATGAGCTGCCAAGGGGTCTAGAGGAATCCGAGAACTGAGGAATCTTGAAGGCGGCTGGGCAGTGAACTCTAGCTTGTAGCCGGAGGACACGACCTCCAGAATCCACCTGTTTGAGACCTGTTGTCCCCAGACACGAGCGAAGAACCTCAGCCGTCCCCCCACCCGGATGGGTGAGGGCGCCCCTTCATGGCTGAGGAGGCTTGGCGACAGATTTGGGCTTGGACCCCCAGGAAGATCCGGAGCGGGCACGACCTCTGCCCCTGCCCCAGAATTCTCCCCTAGGACCTGCAAAGGAAACCCCTCTCCCAGACCTGGATCCACGGTAGGAGAGAGCAAAGGCACCCGAACCCCGAAAGGGCCGCAGCTGCTTCTTACGTTGAGGCAACTTGCCCCCCTTGGCAAACAGGTCCAAGCGATCACCAAATAGGCGCAGCCCCTTAAAGGGGAGCCCCGTCTTAGCAGCGTTATCAGCTGCCCACTGGTGCAGCCAAACAGAGCGGCATATAGCAACCACCAAGGCAGAGGTTCTACTACACATCCTAATGGTGTCATCTAAGGCAGAAAGGACATATGCAATGAACATTTCACACTGTGACAAGGCGATTAGAAGTATCCTCAGGGGCGCCTTCCAACAGACCCTTGAGGAGAGTCCTAACAGCAACAGCAGTAATAGCAGAAGCACAGACAGGGAGCAAGGCAGACCCCACACAAGCAAAAGCATGGGAAGCCAGCTGGTCAATGCGCCGGTCCTCACTATCCTTAAGGGTAGTGGAATCGGGGGAATGGACCACAGATGTGTTGGACAGCCCCAATACTGGTGCATCCACTTCTGGGGGGGTTAACCAACATTTAACCACATCAGTGGGAAAAGGGTACCTTTTATCCCAGTCCTTAGGGATTCCGGGAAGCCGGCCGGGACGCTCCCATTCTTTGAGAACAAGATTATTGAAATGGGCCTGTTCTGGAAATTCCAGACGTGGTTTAGCAGTACTGAAAAGTTCTCCCTGTAGCCTGGGAACCGCAGTAGGAAGGGAGATAGAAAGCACATCAAAAATCTGAGTTAACAGTCTATTGGGGTCATCAGCATCCCAATGATCAGAGCCATAGTCAGCACCACTGAAATGCTGATCATCAGATAACTCTGAATCCGAGAATAATTCCCCCTCCTCAAGTGGGGTATAGTCAGACAAGTAAAGGAAATTCTCAGTCTCCATAGGAAAGGCAGACTCACCCGGCGCCACATGCTGCCTTTTAGCCGGGGCTTTACGGGCCGCAGAGCTAGCAATCAGCCTCTCAATGTTAGCCAACCTGGAAGACATGTCAGGCTGAGACTCCCCACTAGTATCACTGGGAGTCATAATCAAGCGAGGGGGAGTGGGTGAGGACATAGTGGGCACAGGCCCAGTCACAGATAGCCCAAAATGCAGCGCAATCGCCTGCTGGGCACAGGGTACACAGACCCGCACATCATCGCTCACAGGGGATGCCCCACACACTACACACAGCCGGGCTTGTCCCGAGGGGACCTCGAGCACAATATCGTGTGATTAAGCTGGCACAACTGGCCAATAGGAATTACGCCGTACAAGCAACCCGGGATGCCCCAAATGTCCACCAGGGAAGTGGGAGGATTTAACAGTGTAGCCTCTAATAAAGTTACTATAACTAATAGAGGGGACAGGACTGGGAGAAACCTCTTAATGCAGTTATCCCGCCTGAAAGACATAACAATGACACCCCATAAGCACACCGAAATGACAAGTGAATAAAAGCCAAGCCCGCCGGGGTTGCTCACAGACCGCGGTGGGGAGCCAGCAATCACACCAGGAGAGGACCAAAATGGCACTGGAGGAACCTCAAGGGGCGGGCCGCAGGAGGGTACGACGCGGAACGTGCCAACAGAACAAGCCACGCCCCCTCCGAGAAGCGGCGGCAAATTCAAAATGCCAAGGTGAAAGAGCGCGTAGCCCTGAATGAAGTGCAATCACACACATACAAAGCAATAAGCGCACATACACCCCCCCCCCCCCCCCGAATGGGACAACGAGAGAGGGGGGAGAGTGAATGTCAAATAAAAGACCCACCAATGACCAGGGAAGGGCAAGAGCGGACGGGGCATCCCAAATCAGGTTCACCATAACCTGCACCGCCTACCCTTTGGTGGGGGATTGCGGTCTGAGCCAGGCTCCGCAAAAAGAGCACCTGTGATAGGTGCTGCCTACCGTCACCCGACCAGCGCAGCCAAGGCTGGGAGGCATAAGTAATAAGTGGAACAGTGGGGGAAAAGTCCTACAGGGCCGCGGGCTGTTAAGCCCCGCTCACCTGCGATAAGAGAAGCCATTTTCTGACCTTCGCAGCCGACTGCATAGCTCGAGGCTTACCAGTAGGAAGAGGGAGGTTGCGAAGCCAAAGCTAGAGTACTGTGTGTAGTTCTAGAGACCTTACCTACAAAAAGACATTATATAAAAAGAATAGGTCCAAAGACGGCTAACAGAAATAGTGGAAGAACTTAAATTTCAAACTTTTTAGTAGAGACTTAAATAACTTTATTCGTAAAATCTGCAGGAAAGAAGGGAGAGAAAAGACATAAGCGAGATTGAAGGACCAGGTCAATGGGCTGGTGACTGACTGTAGTTAGAAAATCGCTTCCTCATTTAGCTGAGACAGACTGGAGAGGAAGGACAATCCTGAAATGACTCACTATAAGGTAAGATACTGATACTGATATTTATTTTTAGCTTTTGACTTGCCAAAAGCTTTAATGATAAAACACAGGGCACAACCTAAAGATCAGGAGCAACGTTAGAAAATATTATTTTACTGAAATAGTAGTTGATGCTTGGAACAAACTTCCAGCAGAGGTAGTTCAAAAATAAACAGTAAGTGAAGTAAACATGCCTGGGATATTCGTACATCTATCCAGATATAAATAAAACAAACACACATAACAGACTAGATTAACCATATGGTCTCCTTCTGCAGTTAACCTATGTTTTATGTTAACTACAATTGTTGGAAAGTTATGGTGTGGGGAAGTATTTCAACTGTGTGTTGAGGTGCACTTTTGTTTATGCCTAAGAATTGGACAATAAACTGAGTTCAATACCTAACCATCTTAAAAGACAAGCTTTCAACTTTCATGAAACTTCATGGATATGAGTATTTCTAGAAAGATGGAGCACATTGTCATGGTGTGAAGCCTGCTAAGCAATGGATGGCAGTAAGGAAATACAGCACCACCTCCAGGTAATATGCCTGATCTCTAAATCATTGAGATTGCTGGTACATCATGAAGACAAAAGTTACACCTCATACAATGGCCTGATTCAAACAATTAAAGCCTGGGTCAATAATATCGCTCCAATTTACTGCTAGAGGTTGCCTTTTTGCAGCAATTATAACAGCTTTTACTTTAATCTCTAATTTGGCGCAAATTAAGACCTAGGGGCAACTGTGTCTGGCACGTCCTAGCAAACAGGGTTTTGACTGTAGACAGAAGCAACAGGGTATACGGGGTATTGCTGACTGACAAGAAGCCAGGTGTCCAACCAAGCTTTACAGAATGTATATTAGCTACTAGAAGCTTTGGCCGTTGTCATACATGAGGTTTCCTGGTGGAAGCCTATGCATCGTCAGCCATGTGTCAAGCTCACCTCTTCCCGGTCCAATAGCACATGCACAGTCTCTCATCCAATCAGAGTCATTTGCCATGTCTTAAGTAATTCTCCAAATGGCTCTGATTATTTACAATGGAGAGTGAGAGTGACCGCACCCCCTGCATCTAGGGGCTGTGTGTGCACCCCTGCCCCAGCCTATCTATGAGACAGGTTGCGCTCTACATCGAAGAACATCAGACCCATTTACCAATTGACATAATCCCTGCAAAGAGCTGTGATTGGATGATATCCCACGCATGCAAGGTTCGACTGGGCAGAGGTGAGTTTTACAGTTGTCATAATCTCTTGTTCCACTTTAAGTAACTTGTAACTGAAAATAGGCAGATTTCTGCAATTCACACCCAAACGTGCACCCAGAGTTGAACTTGCTTCACTAAATCTTAAAGAGGAACATCGAGGTAAAGGACATGTGCAACCGATTTCTCGTCCCCCCCCCCCCCCCCCATTGGGCCCTGCTTACCTTTTGGATGCCGCCACCGCCTGATGTGGCGACATCCAGCTTATTCAGAGCCCAGTTCTCTCCACGCCACTGGCTTAGCTGTCTGCAAGTGATTGCTTTTTAAAGTCCCGCACCGCACAGCGAAGTCTCTTGGCTCTTTGGCTCCTTCCCCTTGCATCCCATAAAATAATAGCAGAGGTGGGGAAGCAGCAGTCCGGTGAGGTTCAAAGTCAAGCTTGCTTCACCAGACCTTAAATATGACCCTAACCATTACTTATTCAAACCCAAGAGGGTGATTTGGCAACAATGCTTTTTTTTTTTTTTTTTACATATTACTTGATTTCCTTAAAATATCTTAAATAAAATCTTCCTTAAAGTATGAAAATAAAAACCATTAAGAGGTTGAGATCAAATAAGATGTGATTCAAAGAAGAGAGAACTCTACAGGTGTTTAAAAATGCTAAAGCATATCCACATGCTAGTCTTAAACACCTAGATTTGTAGGTAGTAACAGTAAGTTGTTGCACCGTGTTAGCCATCGATGTAAGCAGGAAATCCAAGGTTAAGGTAATACCATTTATTGGCTATAAGATTGAAAATGCAAGCTTTCAAAGCTGTTCAAGCTTCTTCTTCAGGCATAATACAAATCTGTAACTTAGACACACATTTATACAAAAAACTACAAATGAGTGACAATTGTTTTTACACTGACACACATGAAAAAAGTCGTAAAATCGTATACTGTGAGATAAGAATCGGGGATTATAACAATTAATGGTGGGCTGAAGAATGAGAGGGGGAATGAAAGTGTTTAGAACCATTCACCAACAGAAATCAATTTCCTTGACACCACCATACGTGTTAAGGGAAAGGCCCTACAAACATCCATCTACCGGAAACCCACAGACCGACCTACGTACCTTAACCATAACAGCTTCCACCCAAACCACACCAAGAGGTCCATCGTATTCAGCCAGGGAATCAGATACAACAGAATCTGTTCTGATACCATGGACAGAAACGCACATATGGACAATCTAAAAAGGGACTTTATTAGGCAGGGCTACAACAGAGGCCCAGTTACAGAAAGCACTCCACATCCCCAGAGACACCTGCAGTACAAAGAATCCCAAAAGAACAGTGTTCCTCTTGTTGTCACATACAATCCACGTCTGGTGATTCTAAGGAAAATTGCGAAGGAGCTCCAACCCCTTTTACACAGGAATGAGAGACTTTCTGAGATTTTCCCAGATCCTCCTCTGTTGGCATACAACCTCAGAAAACTCATTGTGAGGAGCTCCCTAAGTGACCCAGCACAAAATGGGACATGGCCTTGCCTGCAGAAAAGGTGTGAAACCTGCACACACATCTACACCACCGACAGAATAAAGACACCAGGTATGCAACATGATTACAAAGTACAGGGTCATTTCACATGCAAGTCCCCTAATGTAGTATACCTGATCATGCGTGTGCAGTGCCCCTCAGAATTTTACATTGGGCAGACAGGACAAGCACTAAGAAAGCGACTAAATCTGCACAGGTTCACAATCAAAAATAATAAAACTGATGTGCCTGTTACAGTCCAGGCCATGGCCTATGTGACCTCAAACTCACAGTGCTCAAGGGGGCTTCCGCTCACAAAAGGAGAGATTGGAATAGGAGTGTAAATGCGACCAAATCTTTAAATCAATGGCCTGTGGGCTAAACAGGGACAATAAATTTTATGTGTCATTATGACATGAACTGAATGGACAACTCTTCACAAGGTCTGATATTAAACAGACTGTCTGGCCTGGTGTGAGAGCAATAAAAATTCCACACACTTTCTCTCCCCCTCTCATTCTTATCAGCCCACCATTAATTGTTAGAATCCCTCTGATTCTTATTGCACAGTATACGATTTTACGACTTAGCTACTGTATATTTCGTGTGTGTCAGTGTAAAAACAATTGTCACTCCTTTGTAGTTTTTTGTATAAATGTGTGTCTAAGTTATATTTGTATTATGCCTGAAGAAGAAGCTTGAACAGCTTCGAAAGCTTGCATTTTCAATCTTATTGATTTAGCCAATAAATGGTATTACCTTAACCTTGGATTTCCTAGGTAGTAACAAAAGTCCATTAACTGAATATAAAGATTTTAAGTTTTACTTTTAAAAGGCAAATTAAATAAGTTGTCCCATTGTTTTAGTAAAAGTTTTAGGTGGAAATTGTGCTATAATTTCCTCCCTTTACTGAATCACACCTTATTGAAAGTGGACCAAAACCCAGGATTTTGACTCTAACAGGGAGTGTGTCCGCACCGGCCATTCACAAATGCCTGGTGCATGCATGCGCCTTGCTAGAGGAATAACGGGGATGCGGCCACGGCTCGCGCATGCACCGTTGGCCTGGGAAAGAAGGTAAGTGTATAGGTGACCTGGAGGGTTTCACACAGCGGGGCATCCCAATTTTGGATGCGCCGGGGGGAGGGAATCTATACAATTCCTGGGCTGATTGCTGTGGGTTTTGGTCCACTTTAAATACATGCCTTATTTTACAGCCAGTTATTTCAAGGCATGATTACTGAACCGTGGCCATAGTGTACATTTTGTACCTCATGCTGAATTGATCCCAATGTTTGTCTACATAGCACGAGGCATAGCCCAGGCAGTGAGGCACGAAGTTTACATTTATGAGTCCGCTTGGCAGCTGCCAGTGCCCACCAGACAGGAGGCCCGCCAACAGGAAGCCTGTTGCCTCAAGTGCCACCCATTCGCCACCACTGCAAGTAATACCCAACGCCGCCAGTGCCCCCACAAGTGCTGCCTGTTGAGCACTGCTACTCACTGTGAGTGTCTCACTCATCAGCGCTCTAGCAGCACTAGTTGCAAGATCAGACTGAGCAGGCCAGTAGTTCAAGCACTGATCAGACCAGCTCTCCCACATGTTCAGTGCGCCAGCTTCTTCTCGAGTCTTGTACCAATATCATCCTCCATTCGGCATTCAAAGCGGCCTGTTTCCATGTGATCTGAGGTCTGATTTTAGTGAAAGCTTTATTTAATTAAAGAAATTCATTAACTCTAACACACCCACCCCCGGCCACCACTCTCCGGCCAGGCCCATGGGGGATTTGTTCTGGAGAATTGGACTTAGGTTTTTTTTTTATTAAATATTTTGTGAAATACATGACTACTTACTGTAGGTTAAAAATAATTATTTTAAAGAGGAACATCCCCTCTAAGACTCTTGGGATGGTAGTGTGCCTCTATACAATGTGTGAAACCCCCTAGATCAGCTAGCACACTCTTTTCCCAAGAACCGGTAGCATCTCCATGTCCCGGCTGCATCCCCACTATGCCTGTACCTACGGCAAGCATTCCCTGAATGCCCGGCAAGGGCATGCCCACAGCTAAAAGCAAGTGGACGCACCCTTGATTTCCTGGCCGCATGTGCCATGAGAACAAGGAAGAGGTGTCTCCACCAGGAGGAACAAAACTAAAGTAAGCGAAAACCACCCTCCCCCAAGTCTATAAGACCCGCTAACCTGAAACTTGGGAAAACCTGTTTTTGCTGGACTCTAGATGGGTAAGTATCAGAATTTCCCAGCCACTGAAACTTTTCTTGCCCACAACTGGGCTGACTCTACTCAGCATTCCAAGAATATTCTCGGGATCTGCCCCTCCCAAACTTGATTTGAAAACCTGCTTTTATTAGGGTGGGGGAAAGGAATGTGGACTGACAAGCCTCTGGGCTGGTGAGGGATATCTTATCCTGCCTGAACGACCTGACCTATGTATGACTAATCAAATGCAGCTAATTATACATAGTGAGAAAGACAGAAATACATTAAAACATAACATAATATTTTAACAATATTAATTTTCCATAAAGGCCCTTTGGTTACACAAATGTGTCCTCCCCGTGTGCATAACCTTACATTTATCTGTGTTAACCCTTTAACTGCCAGCTCATCTAGGGTTTTTTTCACCTTTTGCCAGACCATTTTTCACTATTTTTTGTGTTCAACTGTGATTTTTGAATGGATTTTCAGGGATTTCCCAGTAAAATTATATTTTGTTTTTTTTTTTCAGCCTTGGCTTTAATGTGTAATTGTATTCTTAAACCGGACCTTCACCATGATTTATTGAAAAGCCCAAACCCTTAAAAAATATTCCCCAGCATAAAATTTAATATATTTTAAGTTTTTAGTCACTTACTTATTATTCTTTTCCCCACTGGGCTGCAACTCTGTTCAGGACTCTAGGATACGGGCACCGCCATCTTGACTCAGAAGCATCACATACTGAGGAGAGGAGAGCTGGATAAAATACAGGGGGGCGGGTTATAGCTGTGCTTTGCTCAGACAGAGCAGAGATGGGGTCAGGAAAAGGTCAGCAGTCCCAGAATGCAGAGCAGCACAGTCAGAAGGCACTTCCTGTTTGCAGGCTGCCTGATGTTCCATGAGCTGCCATCTTGAATGTTTAAAGGCTCATAACATGCAGTAGATGCAGGTAGGATGATTTTTAATGTGAGCAATCTGTATGTGCAGGGTGTGGGAAACATATAAGATAGACTCTTATTTAGAGTGAAGGACAGCTTTAATATTTTGGGGTGAAAAGAGTAAAAAAAAATCTGTAGTGATCCACCAAACAGACGATTGCAAAGGCCTGGAAACAGCAGTTGGTTTCTATCTCGGAGGTTATAGCTAGACTAAATGGATTCTTGATAAATGAAAAACCTACCAGCATCTTGAATGATAAACATGAGCACTTCCTAGAGGTTTGGGAGCCATGGATCCAATTTGCAACCCCTAACATATCGATGCTAGCATTGAATTGATGAATATGTAGAGAAGCTATTAGGAGCGGACCAGGGACTCTTACCTCTTACCTCCTTCCCCCTCCCCTAGTGTGGTTTTCCTTCCCTTCCCCTTTATTAGTTGAAACCATACCTCTGATTGCGGTTAGAACCAGAATTACATGATTCTTGTATTATGTATTGTGTATTATGACATGGCTGGTCTGCACTAGGGATAGTGGAAGGGATCTCCGGAGATGGAGAAGGGGAGGCCCCCCTTTATGCCTCCTGCCCCTCGGGTCGGACCAGCCACTTTCCACATTATGCATCTGGCTTCAGACAATAGTTAGTATACTGTCTTGATGTCCTTGACACAGTTCCCTTTTTTTTTTTTTTACTATGCATGTACTGATTTCAATGTGATCTTGAAATGTTGTATTGTCAAGAAAATTCAATAAAAAGATTGAAAGATAAAAAATCTGTAGTGATTTTTTGTAATAAAATTTTTTTTCAATAAAATCTTATTGCATGTAAAATCTCAATTTCTCCCAATTACAATGGTACTATGTATGTAGTCATAGACACAGCTTCTTGCCCAGGAGACTCCCTCAAACTGAAACACCGCTTTTAGGAGATTTTCAGATAAAATACAACTGCTATGTGCACCTTGCAGTTTTTAACAAAAAACAACCCTCTACATTTGAAATACCCCCAACAAACTATACATTCTCTGGAAGTACAATACACACCTCAAGCTTTCTAGGTGTAACAGGTTTGTTGATGTGGGTGCAGTTTTATGGAAGTAATCACTCAATTATTTGGTTGCACTGGGTGACGTCATCTGTTCTACCCACAAGAAGAGGGGCTAGCGGTGATGGCAGTGAAGGTGGGGGCATCTTTTGGTCCCTTTCCTCACCGCAGAAGTGTCCGGGGGGGATCAGGCCACCACCAGTGAAGAGGAGACCCGGCGGGAGAGATCGCGTATGGAGGTAAGCAAATGTCAACTTTTTTGCATTATGCCAGCGGCGTTGAGAAAGATTGAGACGTTACACTTTAGTCCATACTAAATTATATAATGAAGAGAATTGGGCCCAGAACTGAGCCTTGTGGTACCCAATCTGAGTATGTACCGTTGATAACACCCTCTACTTCCTACCATTAAGCCAGTTGCTCACCCATGTAAACAAGTTCCCCCAGTCCAAGCATTCCCATCTTTTGTACCAGTCTTTTATGTCGCACAGTATCGCATGCTTTAGAAAAGTCAAGATAAATGTTATCCAATGACTCCCCTTGATCCAATCTTGAACTTACCTCCCCATAAAAGCTGATTAGGTTTGTCTGGCAGTAGCGATTACTCATAAATCCATGCTGATACCCCCCCACACCCACAAACAAGCTCCTCACACACAGGCACCCCCCCTCCACAAATATGCCCCCACACACACAGGCAAGCCCCCCACCACACACACAAGGGCAAGCTTCCCCTACATACACAAACACAAGCCCTCATACACAGGCTAACCCCCAAACAGACATGCCCCCCCCACACACACATGCAAGCTCCCCCAAACACAGGAAAGCCCCCCCCCCCACACACGGAAGCCCCAACACACAGGCAAGCCCTCAAACACACAGCCAAGCCCCCCCACACAAAAGCCCCATTCTTTCTCTCTGGACAGTGAGCACAGCTGCACATACTCAAAAAGCAGGTCAAAACCCACGCAGCTGGGCCCTGGCCAGATGCCCCGCATTGTTAAACCCCCCAGGATGCCAGTCAATCTTACCTGATCCTGGCGGGTCCCGTAACTTGATGTCGGCACCGCATCTCAGGCTTCTGTGCGGCCGCACGCTCCCATGCCCAGACGTTCTGCCCGAACTGCATGCTAGGGATGCTGCCAGCCAGCTGCATCTCGTCACAGTGGGGCGTGGCCTCGGCAGTGGAAAAGCCACCAGCCTTCAACCATATCAGGACAGTTGTCCCTGCAGCAAATTGTGATCTGAACCATTCACCCGGTCCCCAGCAACATTATTGTGAAAGCTGGTAAGCTGTACCAAAGCAAGTTCCCCTTCACCAGCAGGAAGGCAGCACCAGCAGCAGACTCGTGAAGAAGCTCTTTCCCCAATGGAGGAACCCCAATGAGGGCACATGTGTCCCTGCTGCACATTCCTTCCCCAGCCTCTCCGGAATCTATGCCAGACCACCTCACCCCCCAGCCATGTCAACAGAAAATCACTGATCGGATCACCGACACTCTCATCCCCCCAATCCTGCATTTGCATAGTCCTGCTGACCAAAGCTGTGCTAAAGCAAAGTTTCCTTTACTGCTTTGTGTGATGCAGCCCCTGCCCATCAGCTCTGACCTTCGTAGCTTGATTTCCGACCTTCAGTGATGCGTGTGATGGAAGCTTGCCTGGGCCACACATTCAGCACACTCAGGAGAGGGGAACTGCTGAGGGGTGTGTGTGACATCACCCCTATCACAGCACAAGACTGACTTGGAGCCTGTCGGCACTGCTTGTGGCAGATGCTGGCATCGTGGGACAAATTGGGGACTAAGCAGGACCCTGGGACACAGGTTCAAACCCGTGATTGTCCCAGCATTGGGAGTTATGACGTTGTGGTCTATGGGATCTTAACCTACAGCATCACTATAAACCCGCACAGCTTAAAGTGATTTTTGTCCTGTGCAGCTAATCAGTGCCAGCGATCAGCAACTCACTTGATCGCTGGCACTGAGCCCCTGCCTCAGCCACCACATCCTGGGTGAGAGCCAGCAATCAGGTAAATTTCTGATCACTGGACTGGCACCAATCAGCTGCATGGGACAAAAGACAAGTAGCCTTTTGTTTTTTTAGCTGCCCGATAAAAAACTTTAAAGCAGACAGAAAAAAAATGCAGTGACAGGCCTGGAATCTAAAATGTTTCCCTGGGCCATAAACATTTCACCTTTCCCTGCTTCAATGGCGCATTTATGGGCTTTCCTCCAATGACTACATCATTCAGCAGGCGACTCTCATGGTTTACATTTAGATGGCGGGGGATGCGGCATTGGACGAGCTCCCACGCATGCGTCATTGGAGCTTGGACAGGTGATTTTTTTTTTTTTTGGCTTCCTATGGGGTTCCACACAGTTGGGTATCCCGCTTCGGAATTCCCCTGGGGCATGGAGCAAAACCCAGGAAAGTCAAATTCCCAGGTTTTGTTCTGCTTTAAAAAAGAGCGGAGGTCAGTGCAAACAAAAAGGCACAAGTGATAAATTAGACCCAGGCTAGCGGCTGCATTGGTGCAGCGTGCTTTTGGGTTCTTATATCGCACACTGGGTGTTGCTGAGGTAAATATATTGGCACAGAATGGCATTGACTGGCACTGAGGCTTGATAAATGAGGCTCCAAATGTCACTAAGCAGGAACGAAACCATCTTTTTTTACAACGTTGGTGTTGCTTTTGCATTAATCCTCAGTAAACTGATAAATCTTACCTTTCTCCACATTATCTTAGTGAAATTGAGCCCCATGATCAGCTGGTGGTGGTCACGTGGTCTGCTAGCCTCTTCTGGGTATGTGTCCACCAGAGACCATGTGCCAATCATTGGGGTCAGATTCTCCAGGGGAGTGAGAAAATGCTAACATCTTACATAAGGCTTGGCAGATAGCTTACTCGAGTGATGGTGAGGCACATGGATAAGTTCCTGAAGAACTTAATTTCAGTACAGAATCTTGCAATGAACTTTTACAGCAGGAAACTTGAAATGTATGTTCAATACAGCAGGACTCTTGTAAGGTACACCCATGACAGCAGGTAAAAAGACTGTTGACAGCTACAGGACTACACAGATGTGAACTGCCTGACTGCAACACAGAAAAATGCCTGAGAGAGAGGAAAATGGCACATTGCTCGGCCTATGTAAATAAACTCTATAGCAGACTTTTACCCAAGGTAAAATGAAACACAGGCGATGGCACATGGCACTTCCCATCTGAAATCTTTAGATTTCACTTATAAAAACATTATATAATGGCCGATGGGTGTGCCATAGCAGGTAATGCAAGATGACATGCTCCCATAGCCTGTGCTAGATGATGCTGTCCTTATTAGGTAACTTCTTCTCGGGGAAGGACAAGTACTAGTTCAGTTGCTGGTAGAAAAAAGATTTGCCCTGGGCCTCCACTTACTACTTTGACTTCACACTTTCAAGTCTTTCCATCATTGCTAGGCAGAACTTTAGTGACACGACCCATTGGCCATTATTTCCATGGGGCTTATTTGTCTCTGAGAAGTACGAGGTCACCCACTTGAAGGTTAGATCTAGATATTTGCCACTTGTGACAACTTTGAAGCATGTGTAAGTACTCCATCTTCCAGCAATGCCAAAACACATAGGATAGATGTTCCTGCTTCCCTTGGTGCCGGTAAATGTTGCTGCAATCACAAAGTCACCTGGAGGCACAGCAGTAGTCACCACCTTCTCAGTAAGACGTATAGCTGGAGTGAGGATCATTGGAGAATTAGGATCTGAGGATACTGGAACTAAAGGGAGTTGATTATGGCGGAATCCATCTAGAAAGGTAACTAAATTCTCATATGTAAGCTGCAGGGATTTATGATCTAGTAACATGGAATCACAAATTATTTGTGAGATCCCGATCATGCGTTCCCAAGATCCTCCCATGTGAGAAGTGTGTGGGGGATTAAATACCCAAGCGTATCCATTGTTAGTCAAGAAATTGTTCAGCTGAAGCTCTTTGCTCACTCCTACAAAGTCAGTTCCACAGTCAGACCTTAGTTGTTTAGCAGGTCCTCGGATCTAGAAGAATCTTCGAAGGGCATTGATGAGGGAGGAGGAATCCATTGCTTTGATTACTTCAATGTGTACCCCTCTGGTGCTAAGGCATGTAAACGGCATGGCCCACCGTTATATGCAGCTCTGCCACAAATCTTCCATACAACAACTGACCAGGGGCCAAAGATGTCTACTCCTACAAGGGCGGGTCTGTATTTAGTCGGTCTGCTGGAAGGTTTGCCATTTGTTGCTATTGGTGCTTCCCTTTTAGCTAGCGACGTTTCACTCAGTTATGGAGCACCGAGGAGATGCATCTCTTCATTCCCACAATCCACAAGCCGGCAAAGCTGATGGCAGATTTGGTAAACTGTCTGCCCCATTGCTGCACATGCTGATGGTGGTGACAGACCAGGAGAGTAGCAATGTGATACCGGCCTGGTATGATGAAAGGATTCTTTGTTGCAAAGTTCTGATATTCCAAGTATGTCACACACCCCGCTTCCAATATTCATGACATATGGGTTATGGTCCAGTAGAGGGTGAACTTCTGCAGAGATGAAAGCAAAAAAGAAGCCCCTCCCGGTCCATAAATACCTGGGACCTCCCACTCATTCCCCAGTTCCTTCTCTGCAGGATGGCGAGCAAGTCAGAAGATGTATGCTGCTCTTCCTTGCAGGTAATCTGGGCTTACACCCGGCCATTCTTTGCCCTATTTCTGATCGGACCTTTTACATTAAGCCCAATACCAGCCTCCCAGCCTTGGCTGCAGGTCCGGGTAAGGGTAGGCATCACCTTAATAGGTGTTTAGGGAGACCCCATACAAGGATCCCCCGTGAGACCCCATACAAGGGGGTAGGCCGTATCCGGGTTGGTGATCCCGGTTTGGGATGCCCTGTCCCTATTGCTATGTCCCTTACACCCATGGTGTGGGATTTCCCCCCCTTCCGGGCCCCTCTGTTAACCCTCCATGGGGGGGGGGGTGTGCTTTATCCTCCTTCCTTTCATGTGTGTGTGTGTGTTATGTGTGCTTGCGGTGCTACACGTTACAGGACGCCATTTCTCTTTCTGATGATATCTGCTGAGGGGAGCTTCTTCCCCTCAGGCTGCGTTGGTGAGGGGGTGGGGCCGGGCGCTCGCGCTTTGCCGCGGCCCACCCCCTCCTGCCTTGGCACCATTGCGGAGCCCAGCCTCCGGCTGGGAACCGCATTGCTGGTTGTGAGGGGGGGCGGGGTCAGGCGCGGCGCGCGATCTGCGCTGGCCCGCCCCTTCTTCTCCCTCTCTCTCTTCCTCTCAGACTGCTGACTGGGCTGGACGCCATTTTTGGAGTGTGTGACTCTGTACTCTTGCCCCAGTCTTTGCATGGGGGCAGCGCTGGCTCCCTATATTGTGCGTGCATGTGCTTATGGGCCCACTTCTCTTGTGAGGACTCCCTGTGCCTTGCTAAAAAGGGGGTTCTCCCGGTCCTAGGGTCCCTAGCAGTAAATTGGGCACCTACAAATCCTCCCACGTGGGACTTAAAGGGGCATCCCGGGTTGCTTATCAGCGTAATTCCCTCTGGTCATTGTGACTACCTTAAAATCACCATATGGAGTCTCCACAGGATACCGGGCTCGTGCTCCCTTCGGGACAATCCCGGCTATGTGTGGGTTGTGGGGTATCCCTTACGGGGGAAAATGTACTAATTTGCATACCATGTGCGCAACAGACCATAACGCGGCAGTTGGGATCCCAGGCGTCTGGGTCAGTGCCGCCAGTCTCATCTCCTACCCCGCCCCGCGTTTATCCGTACCCCTAGTGATATCGTCATTAGCGGGGAGTCGCACTCTGATGTATGTGCTAGGCTGGCCAACATCGAGAACATTATTTCTAGCTCGGTGGGCAGAAAGGCCCCTGCTAATAAAAGGCATCTGTCACCGGCTGCGCTGGTACTTGATTTTGATGATTATGACTCTTGACTGGTCTGATTATTCCCCGGGGGAATTGTTTGCTGAATCTGAGACTGAAGAACTGCAGTTATTTGATTCTGATGCCGGGCAGGCGCTGCGGGATGCTGTTGTGAATATCCCCATAAGTCCTGGCCCATCTCTTAGAGGTCCTGGATATTGCCCTGCCAGTGGAGGCCCCTCCTAAGAAGGGGGAATTCCTTGGGTCCTCTAAGCCCCGCTTGGAGTTTCCAAATCTGGATCATTCTTAGAGAATGGGAGAAGCCGAGTCGTCTTCCCGGCTTTCCTCAGGGATGGGATAGGAGGTATCCCTTTCTGATGGACACGGTGAAGCGCTGGTCTTCCCCTCCCGAGGTCGATGCGCCCGTCCTAGGAAGCCACTATCCTTAAAGATGGCGAGGACAAGCGCATTGATCTGATGGCATGCCATGCCTTTGCCAGTGTGGGCTCAGTCCCTGCGGCCCGTGTGTGCTTCTGCGCTCGCGGCTGTGGCTACCAGATCTGTGGTTAGGGACATGTTAAATGGTCCCCAGATCAACCCGGCCAGCGGTGAATTCACAGCCCTTAAGAGGTGTGAATTGTTGATTTTTGTCTTGGATGGATGACACTATTTTCATGTGTAGTAGAACCTCGGCTCTGCTGGTGGCCATGCGCCGATCGGTCTGGCTACGCCAGTGGGCGGCTGACCTTGCGGCCAAGAAATCTTACAGCACTGCCCTTCCTGGGTACGCGGCTGTTTGGAGACAAATTGGATTCTGTGGCGGTGGAAAGCTACCTCAGCGTAAGAAGCAGCGTCACTCCTTTCGGGGGGCAAGCTCCTTCAACCCTTCCGTTTGCAGTGCCAGATTGGGCAGAGGTCTACTCTAATTTCAGAGGTGATTCCTGGAACAGAAGCAGAGGACGTGCTCGTCCGGCCTCTACCTGGGGTTCCAAGCCCGCTGCCAAGCCAGCTCAGCAATGAGGAGGCGCCTTACGGGTGGGGGGACGGCTGCGGTTGTACTTCCAGGTCTGGGCCCGGGAGGTCACAGACAAATGGATTTTGGAAGTGGTCTCTTCCGGGTACAAACTGGAGTTCGAGTACCGGCCTCCTCACAGATTCCTCAGATCTTGGGTGCTCTCAGATCCTGGGGCTGCGCAGGGGCTCCTGTGGGCAGTAAAAGCTCTTCAGGAAATGGAGGTCATATGCCCCATGCCTTTCTCGGAGAGCGGCTGGGGCTGCTATTCCAACCTCTTCACGGTTCCCAAAAAGGATGGATCCATAAGACCCATTCTGGATCTGAAACTTCTCAACAGGTTCATTCGAACCAAGAAGTTCCGCATGGAGACTTTGCGCTCAGCCATCCCTTCTCTTCGTCAGGGGGACTTCATGATGTCCATAGACCTCAAGTATGCTTACCTTCATGTACCTGTCTTCCCAGCACACCAGAGATTTCTCAGGTTTGTGGTGGGAGATCAGCATTTTCAGTTTGTTGCCCTCCCTTTCGGGCTGACCTCGGTACCAAGGGTATTTACCAAGGTGCTGGCGAGCATAATGGCCCTCCTCAGAGCCCAGGGCATTCGCATTGTGCCGTATCTGGACGACATCCTCATTGCAGTATACTCTCTGACAGGCGGAGCTAGACACCAGGATGGTGGTGACGACGCTGGACAGGTTCGGCTGGGTGATCAACCATCCCAAGTCTTCTCTATCTCTGTCAAGGGGGATTTCGTTTCTGGGCATAAATCTGGATACCGTTCAGACCAGGGTGTTTCTACCTCAGTCGAAGGTGCAGATGGTTCAAGATCTGATACGTCTTCTCCTGTCCAACCCTCGCCCGTCTATCCGGCTAGGGATGAGACTGGTGGGATTGATGGTGGCTTCCTTCGAGGCAGTTCCCTTTGCTCAGTTCCACATGAGGTCGCTTCAGCTCCATTTACTGTGGGCTTGGGACAGATGTCCGCTGTCATTGGATCAGTCATTTCTGATGTCTCCCCTGGTTCGGCAGTCTCTTCAGTGGTGGCTGGAACCAAGGAATCTTCTGAGGGGCAGGTCTTTTCTGACCCCTTGTTGGGAGACGGTCACCACGGATGCCAGCCTGTCGGGCTGGGGGGGGGGTTTCTGGAAGGAACATTTGTTCCAGGGGCTGTGGGGTCCTCGGGAGGCCCACACCCCCATCAATGTCTTGGAGCTGAGAGCTATTCGGTTGGTGCTGTCACGCTTGACTCATCACCTCCAGGGTCTACGGGTTCAGGTTCGATCAGACAATCGGACGGCGGTCGCTTACATCAATCACCAAGGAGGGACTTGCAGCAGGAGTGCCCTCAGGGAAGTTTCTCTGATTCTTGCATGGGCGGAGAGCAATGTCCCATGCATTTCAGCGGTGTACATTCCGTGTGTGGAGAACACGGAGGCTGACTCCCTGAGCAGGGGATTCTCTCACCGAGGGGAATGGTCTCTCGACCACAAGGTATTCCGGTCCCTTTGTCACAAGTGGGGGATTCCGGAGGTGGATCTCTTTGCCTCACGTCACAATCACAAGCTTCCTGCATTTGTGACTCTGTCTCAGGATCCTCTGGCCCTGGCAGCGGACGCCATGTCTCTTGCCTGCAGGGATCTTGGGTTTCTGTACCTGTTTTCCCCCCTTCTCCATGGTGGGCAAGGTAGTGCGCAATCTGGCTCAAGAGGGTGCGCCAGCAATTCTGGTGGCCCCAAGGTGGCCAAGACAGGTTTGGTTCGCAGACGTCGTACGGCTGGCGGTAGATCAGTACAGGTTGCCCCTGTTTCTGGATCTGATCACTCAAGGTCAACTTTGTTACCCCAATTTACAAACACTGGCTTTGACGGCGTGGCTGCTGAAACTTCCATCTTAAAAGAAGAAGGTTTGTCTGATGCTGTGATTCAGACACTTGTTAGGGCTAGGAAGAGATCTTCCTCTAACCTCTACTACAGGACTTGGAGGTCCTATATTGATTGGTGTGAGGCTAGGGCCTTGCCTTGCAGGGTGTTTTCGTTCCCTAGGATTTTGGATTTTCTTCAACACGATCTGGACCTGGGTTTCAAGTTTAGTACCTTGAAAGGGCAGGTCTCTGCCCTGGCGGTCTTCTTTCAAAGGTCCTTTGCTCTTCATCTTTTGGTTAAAACTTTTTTTCCAGGGGGCCACTCATGTGCGGCCCCCTCAAAAGCCTTTGTTGCCTGTTTGGGATTTGAATTTGGTTCTGTCGGCCCTACAGGGGCCTCCTTTTGAGCCGGTGCAGGATGTTGCACTTTCTATGCTTACACAGAAGATTGTCTTTTTGGTGGCTATTACCTCTGTTTGGTGTGTCTCTGAGTTTGCGGCTCTTTCCATTCAAGCCCCTTACTTTGAGAGACACCAGGACAAGGTGGTTTTTCGTTTTAAAGTGGACCAACACCCAGGATTTTCACTATCCTGGGTGTTGGTCCACTTCAGCGGGGCATCCGAGATCAGGATGCCCCGCTGTGTGAAACACCCCGAAAAAACGTACCTTTTTGGCAACGGACAAGCGATGTATAAGCCGCCGCCGCCTCCCGCGTGTCCCTCCTACAGGGCGCGCGCCCGCATCGCCATTCACAAACGTCCGGCGCGGGCGCGCGCACTGCTAGAGGGGCGCGCGGGAGGCGGCGGCGGCTGATGAGTCGCCGATAAGGTAAGGTCTTTTGGGGGGGTTTTTACCCCGCGGGACATCCCGATCTCGGATGCCCCGCGGTGAGGGAGGTGATCGGCCCGGGAATCTTATAGATCCCCGGGCCGATCACCCCTGGGTGTTGGTGCACTTTAAGCCAGATTTCCTTCCTAAGGTGGTTTCTGCCTTCCATCTCAATCAGGATGTGGTTCTCCCTTCCTTGTGTCCTAAGCCTAGCAATGACAAGGCTAGGGTCCTGCATTCTTTGGATGTGGTTCGTTGTGTGAAGTACTATTTGGGGGCTACTTCTTCCTTTCGTAAGACGGACGCCTTGTTCGTGGTACCCTCCGGGCCCCGGAAAGGTTTGGCACCTGCCAAGTCTACTATTAGTAAATGGATACATCAGGCCATTGTTGGGGCCTATACTGCCAACGGGAGGGTTCCCCCTTTTCAGATCACTGCTCATTCTACTCGTGCTGTTGGGGCTTCCTGGGCTTTTCAGCATTAGGCCTCTGTTGAACAAGTTTGTAAGGCTGCTACTTGGTCTTCTGTTCATACTTTTTCCAAGTTTTATAAGGTTGATGTGCGGGCCTCAGCGGATGCTGTTTTTGGCCGCAAGGTTCTGCAAGCTGCAGTGGTTTTAAGTTTGTGCATTATTGCCTTTTTTTTTTGGGATCCCCACCCATGTTGGACACTGCTATTGGATGTCCCATATATCATGAATATTGGAAGCAGGGTGTGGAATGGAATAATACCATTTTGTGATTACTCACCTGTAAAATGGGTATTATAAGTGTGTCACACACCCCGCTTCATCCCGCCCTTATTGTATTCTGGATCCTTTATATGGTGAACCTTTTTATTGTTAAGAATTTTATTTTTGGCTCTTCCTGGTCCCCTTCTGCTTTCATATACTTGGGAATAAGTGGGAGGTCCCAGGTATTTATGGACCGGGAGGGCCTCTTTTTTGCTTTCATCTCTGCAGAAGTTCGCCCTCTACTGGACCATAACCCATATGTCATGAATATTGGAAGCAGGGTGTGTGACATACTTATAATACCCATTTTACAGGTGAGTAATCACAAAATGGTATTTTTTCCAAGTGTCCACATAATGTCAGGCCAGGAGGTTCTCCTAATGGAACTCTCCACCAGGGAAGCAGATTATTTGGCCAGAACAAGACACAACACAGGGATTAAGGAACTAAAGGATTTTTTATTAAACAATGGCAAACAACCTTGGATTCAGGATACAGAACACTAAACCAAACTAAACCTAACCATATGCTAAAGGGAACATAAATCAGAGGCAGCCCAGGACAGGTGCCTGCAGCCTCCAGGAACCGATAGGAAGCCTGCCAGCATGAAGTGGCCAAGCAGCCTCTGGGAAACCAGAGAGAGGCCTGCTTGCCCCAAGATTCTGTAAAGAACACAAGTAGCAATTGCAATGTCCTTTTCATCCTTTACCTCTTCAGCAACTTCTACCTCTAGCATGGCTGCACAAAACTCAGGTCTAGGCACAGTGTGAGCTGGTTTTGCGGTTATCTTAGTCTTCCCTAGAACAAAACCACAGTATGGTGGGTCATTGGTTCCTAAGACTTTCAAGTACTCTACAGCAGCAATGGCCTTGACTGAAGCCTCTGAAAAAATGTGGATTTATTTTCTGATAGCAGCTGAAATATAGCTGGGAGCATAACAGGGCGGGAGCTGGACCTGGACCTGCTCCAATGTTTA
Organism: Gastrophryne carolinensis; assembly: GCA_027917425.1. Classification (NCBI taxonomy): domain Eukaryota; kingdom Metazoa; phylum Chordata; class Amphibia; order Anura; family Microhylidae; genus Gastrophryne; species Gastrophryne carolinensis. Next base: position 305,705,319 of record CM051236.1, on the reverse strand, counting down.
AAGAATCCTTCCATTTCTCCCACCTTTGCTGTTTCTTAGAACGGAGATGGGTGTTCCAGTCTATGTTCTCAGTAGTAAGCTGTCGCAACTGATGATGTGGTGTTTTAGAACACCAGCTTAGCCCTAGTATTGGTGGCATATGGCAATGGAAATCAGGGGTTGTCCCACTACTCTTTGCTTTTTTTCTACTTTCAGGAGCAGCTGCGTTTTAACAGGAAGGGAGAACGCAGCCATGATGAAGTGAGCTGCTGAATGACAGTTTATGCACTTATCCTGCAAAATCCCTTTAACACAGATTTTGTTTTTAGAGCTGAGCTATAGGTTTGTATTTTGTTCTGAAGGCATAAAGTCTTTAAACTAACATGGATGTTTGTAATAAATGTGTGGAACCGGAAGTCAGAGCAGGGACAGACGGCGCCACTGACCTGGCATCAGACGCTGCCACTGCCTCTCGGGGGTCAGTGCTCGCTGCCTGAGAGGCAGTGGCAGCGCCGGAAGCCAGAGCGGGGACAGCGTTCATGTAAATATACCTTTTTTTTTTTTCTGGGTGGTTGGGGTGATTCAGCCACATTGCGAATAGGAGGGGGGGATGCCACTGAATAAGGGGATGGGGGGAATGCCACACTGCCTATATGGGGAATGGAAAAGGGGGGTGCCACACTGCCTATAGGAAATGGGAGGGGGATGCCACACTGCCTATGGGAATGGGAGGGGGGAATGCTGCGCTGCCCATGGGGAATAGAATAGAGGAATGCCACACTGCCCATGGAGAATGGGGTGGGGTGGAATGCCACACTGCTTGTAATGGAGTGTTTTAGTACAACATTTGGTTTAGAATATTTTTTTTCTTATTTTCCTCTTCCAAATCCTAGGTGCATCTTATGGTCAGTTGCATCTTAAATATGGTGTATATATAAAAATACGATATATATATATATATATATATATATATATATATAATCTCCTGTTTAGCGCTCAGGGAGGCTCAGCCACCAAACTTTCTCCAATGCTTTCCCTTCCTACTGCAGCCCACCACTGGACAGCTTTTGTTTGTTTGGGTCCAACATTTTACCCTGGGATTGTGCATTAAGTTCCTCATGTTTGCATCAAGGTCCCTGACCCTGAGGTTGTATAGGGGCCCAGAAATTTGTAACACGTTGATATAACAAAACAAAGTACTAATGTTAATGTGTAGTCAAAGGTAAAGTTGTTGCGGTAACCTCAAACAAAAGACAGACACTGGAAAAGAACATTTACTCTGTCACCAACGTTAGTATATTTGTTATCTATATCACAAGGTTGTGCAGGATTCTGTCTTTTCAGGTGCAATGTTCTGCTTCTGTGTCAGGTTTCCATCAGCGGCTCAGTTTTCTCTACCTGCCTGATCAGTTATCAGGTCAGAGACAAAGTATCTGCGCACATCCACCATTCCTACCACCCTCTTCCCTTAGGGATATTCTCATTTTACAATTTACTCCTGTAGCCTAAAGTTTTGTTCTCTAGTTGTATTCCTATATTTCATTTTTCTGCCAATCATCATCTGGTTTCACTATGAAGAACTTCATCATCTGGGCCATGTTTATCTCTGTTGTCTGTCTTTGTGATGTGGGTAAGTACCCCATACAAGCATAATGTTTTTTTAGGCAGGTCACTTGTTTCTATGTCTTAGAGCTTGCTATAGGTGCCTGAGTAACCAAAATGGATCAGCCCAAAGTTTTGGACAATTCTTGAAAATTAATAGCAAACCCTATAAGGTTTACTGAAACCCAAGACTGTTACAGAGTCAAGGTGAAAGTCAACCTTGTTTGCACAACAAAAGTACTTTTAGATTTTGTGTGGGAAATACCGTGCCTGACTCTTTGCAGCATACAAAAACTTATACCACTTCTGGGGCATATACGAAAGTAATCCAGCATGTTTTTTTTATTAGCTCTAGCTTGAGTTTTATTGTTATTAATAAGAGTTACTAGAGTTGGCACATTGTGCTTATTTAAAACCCAGAGGTTTCCCTTAACTAAAAACAATCTACAGTATGTTAAAATTAATTGATAGAAGAATACCCCTTAAAAGGGAGCAACCATCAGCCTAGAGTCTATTAGACTCCAGCGCTGTTGGTCTCCCTCCTTGTGTGTATCCCCATGGATTGCCCTGTATACCCACGGCAACTGCGATCCCAGAGCACATGCAGGGACATAGCATTTTTAGCTGAGGTGCTTATCCACACCAGACATGTACATGGAGCAGCAGGGGCAGGAGTGGAATGAATGACGTCATGCGAGACATGCCGCATAGTTTGTTTTTTTTATTTTGTTAAAAAAAATGTGTGTCCCTCCTCTTTGGCCCTGTCAGTTTACCAGCCCCTATACCCTTTGGTATGGGTCCATTGCTCCTCCAGATATGCCGGGGGGCACACTTGAAAGAACACTGAGCCCATATCTGTTGGTGCTGGGCTCTTTGGTGTGGGTAATTGGGCAGAGGTAGAGACATGTTACCCTCCAGTACCAGCAGGTGACACGCTGGCCCCCTACCCTCTGAACTTGTATTGGGGTCTACTAGACCCCTTAGCAGTACACCAAAATTAGTAGAGTAAAAAAACACACGAAATACATTTATTATTCTTCTGCCCCCCCATTGAGCAGCAGTCTCATCTTGATCCGTCAGGTCCAGGGCATCTCCATCTGAGCAGCATCTGGGATTGATCCCCCACTGGCATCATTTAAAGATATTCTAGAATGCGCATCCATGCAGGATGCCCCAAACTTAGCCTAGATCCTAATCAAAATCTTTGGGGCTGACCTAATGACCTTGGATCAAGTCCAACTGTAGAGAATCTACTGGTCCTGCCCAATGGTATGGCACTCCTGGACAAGCAATGGACCCATACTGAAGGGAATAGGGGCTGTTTAAATGGCAGGACCAGGGGATGGCCCTGGGTTACCAGATCCTATCATGGGCCACTTTTTTTTGAAGTTGGACAAAACCCGGGATTTTAACTTTACCATGTTTTGTTCCGTGCCCCCAGACATCCCGAATTGGGATGCCCCACTGTGGGAAACCCCCTGTTCACCCATAAAAATTCACTTGTCCAGGCTCCGACAGCACATGCACGGGCCCTCATCCAATAAGAGCTGCCTTCTGTGACTATGGGGGTTATTTAAGAACGGATAGCGCCAGGTAGTGCTTTGTAGCGATAGGCAGCGTCTGGTGAACGCTGGGCGATATACGCAAAACCACATTTAAGAAAGCAAATCTGGTGAGTGCCTCTAACAGTGCCATTTGGCGTCACATGTAGTAATACAGGCGGCTCAGGAGCTCCATGTAGTCGCTCCTGTAGCGCTCTCCCATACATTTCAATGGGGTTTCATTAGTTGTGTATAAATAGCGTGTTTGGCAATTTTTTTTTTTAACAATAAATCTTTATTGAGGTGAACAGGGCAATCGGACACACCAATCACAGCAAACAAGGACATCATCTCCGTTTACATGGCAACACAAACATAGTCATCTATATTCACATTTCAACTCTTTTTTTTTTTTTTTCATTACATCCATCACAACAGTTCTTACTGTCTACCCTGTGGGTGTGTCCCACTGTCCCCGCCCACCAATTTATCTAATTATGAAACAGGGGGGAAGGTAGGCAGAAGAGAAGGGAGGAAAAAGGGATTGAGGGGAACTAGCGGGGCAGGGGGATGCGGCATGGCCCCCCCATCCCCAGAGCCCGGGGGGACAGAAGGCCTAGAGCCGCAGGGGCACAGGGAAAGAGGAAAGGGAGGCAAGAGTGGGGAAACGAGAGAGGCCGGGATGGGAGAAAATGGGAGGGGAGGATGTCCCCCCGGCTGACCGACCACCCCTTGGGGGCCCCTCAAAAAACAGGGGGGCGGAGGTCCCCGAAACCGCAGCCCCCAACCCCGAACATGTCGGGCCCGGCCGCAGTCGGAGTGCCGAACCAGAACGTCCGGGGGGGGGGGGGGCGGCAAGCGACCCGGCCAAAACAGCGTCAACCCCACCAGGGGAGGGGGGAGGGACAGAAAAAGTCGCCACGCGGCCCAGGCCAGGCACGTCGCACCGACGCAACCCTCCAGGTTTCTTCCCGGGCAGTCAAATCTCCCCAAGCAGATTCTTACACTCAGCCGATTCTGTGAACATGTTCCAGCGCATCCACAGGTGTCTATGCCTCTCTTCTGATCGCCTAAGGAGCGCTGTCAGGTCATCCACCTGCCTGATGTCCTCCACCCTACGGATCCACAAGCCAATGGAGGGAGGCACATTTGACTTCCACCGGCCCGGGATGCACGCTCTAGCTGCATTCACCAGATGGATAGATAGCGACCTCCTATATCTCCCGACCGAGCCAGCTGTCGCGTGGAGGAGAAGGGCCTCCGGTGAGAGAGGAACCTCCTCCCCCGTAATCTCGACGATCCACTTTACAATGTCCTCCCAGAAGCCCTTTATCTTCTCACATTCCCAAAAAATGTGTAAGAGGGTGCCCTGAGCCTTCTCACATCTCCAGCAAAGAGGGGGGATTGACGGATAGAAGCGATGCAGCAAGTGGGGTGTCCTGTACCAGCGGCTTAGGATTTTATATCCTGCCTCTTGATATGTGTTGCTAATCGACGCCCGTTGTCCCAGCTCCAGGATTTTTTTTTACCTGAGCTTCTGGGAATGAGACATTGAGTTCAGCCTCCCATACCCCGATGAAGTTTGGCACAAAGTTCTCTCCAGGGTCCACTAGTAGTTGGTATATGGTGGATAATGCTCCCCTGGTTGGCTCCGTAGTTGCACACATTCGTTCGAAAGGTGTCAGTTCTCTACAATATTCTCCCCGAGTGGGTATATTTGCAAGGAAGTGTGAGACCTGAAGAGCTCTCAAGTAAGATAGGTGGGGTGGATCTCCCCAGGACACTAGCTCTTGTAGCGTCTTCCACCTTGAGCCGTTCAGGAAGTCACGAGCCGTTCCCCCTTCCCGGTGCCTCCCACCTCCTGAATCCCGTGTCCAGCTGGCCCGGCCAGAAGTCCAGGGCACCTAAGATTGGGCGGAGAGGAGATGGCATGGGAGCTATGTTTTCTTTCACTGCGTGTCTGGCCCACACCCTAAGGGTAGGGCCTATTGTTGGGTGTGTTTTAAGTACACTCGGGATCTCTCCGGGGAAGGTCCGCTAGCGGAACCGGGGACCACGACTGCTCCAGCTGGACCCAGCGCTTACTCTCTTTGTGACGGTTCCAGTCAACAATCCTATTCAAATGTGCCGCCGCTTGGTATGCTTTAATATCCGGAAGCCCCACTCCCCCCCTCCTCTTCGATAGGGTGAGCGTCCGCTGTGCGATTCTCGGGCTCCTACCCCCCCCCAAACAGACTTTATAAATTCGGAGCGGATAGTTTTCAGAAAAGAAGACGGCAAGTGGATAGGCAGCACCTGGATCGGGTAGAGCAACCGCGGGAGAACGTTCATCTTGAGCAAGTTGCATCTGCCGAACCATGACAATGTTTTGTCTTTCCAAATGTTAAGGTCCTTCTTGATTATGTCCAGCAGGGGTGGGAAGTTCTTAGCGAACAGGTCCTTAAGTTGCGGTGTGATCTGGACCCCCAGGTATTCATTCGACGCTGTTGACCATTCAAATGGGAAATTGGCTTTGGTATTTTCCGCAAGCCTCTGTGACATCGATATATTCAGTGCTTCAGATTTTTGGAGATTGATTTTGAAATTCGACAGCTCTGTGTATTCTTTTATCTCTCTCAATAGGTTCGGTATGGTTGTCACCGGTTGGGAGATGCAAAAAATTAGGTCATCGGCAAAGGCCGCTACCTTGTGCCCCTTGCTTCCGACCACCAGACCCCTTATGTCTGGGTTCGCCCTTACCCTTCTGAGGAGGGGCTCCAATGTTAGGACAAAGATGATCGGGGATAACGGGCAGCCCTGTCTTCGTTATTGTAAATGACTCAGATAATACTCCATTTACTTTAACGCAGGCAGTGGGGGAAGAGTAAAGGGACATAATCCAGGTCCTCTTATTGTCCTGGAGTCCTATATGTTCTAGAGTAGCGCGTATGAAGTCCCAATGGACTCTATCAAATGCTTTCTCTGCATCTGCAGAGAGCAACATGGCAGGGATCTCTTTCTCATGTATCCAATGGATCATGTTGAGGATTCTGGTCACATTATCCCTAGCGTCCCTATCCGGTGTGAAACCGGTTTGGTCAGTGTGTATCAGCTTGCTCAGGCTAGTCACCAGCCTGGTTGCCAAGACCTTTGCGAATATCTTCAGGACCACGTTTAATAAGGATATCGGCCTGTAGTTCGAGCATAAGAGCGGATCCTTCCCTTGCTCCGGTATTACAGTGACTTGGGCTCTCAGCATGTCTGTTGGGACTGCATGTTCCTCGATATGGAATTGAAAGCAGCGACCGCTCGTGGGGTCAGAATGTCGCCCATCCACTTGTAATAAGATAGGGTGAACCCGTCAGGACCTGGGGATTTACCCGGTTGAGAGGACCTAATCGCCCTGGACCATTCTTCCTGCAATATTGGTTCCTCCATGGCCTCTACTATCTCCCGACTCAGCGCGGGTAAGCCAGAGGTCGCAATATACCTCTTTGCCTCCTTAAGATGAGCCATCCGGTTTCCTCCCTCCTCTGACAGATTGTATAGTTTGCGATAGAATTCCCTAAAGATCCTGGCAATGTCAGCCGGACCAGAGAGCAGATGACCCTCCCCCCCCCCCCCAGTGTCTGTGGGATGAAGTTGCTCGCCCTCTGCTCCCTGAGCGCCCGGGCCAGCGTACGGCCGCACTTGTTCCCATACTCATAGAAGGTGCGTCTGGTCCTCAGCAATGCGGCCTTAGCCTTCACCATCAGTATATCTCTCAGCCTCTCCCTCGCCGCCGACCCTCATCGCCGCCGCCCTCTTGTGCTCTGATTCCAGTCTTGTTATTTTCTCTAGTAATTCCCGGGTGGTCTTCTCTCTCTCCCTCCTCCTTCTAGAGGCAATCTTCAGTATGATGCCCCGGATATAGCATTTATGTGCCGCCCACAGGTTAAGAGGGGTCGTCTCGGGTTTAGCATTTAGGTCGAAGTAAGTTTTCAATTCCCCCCTAACTTCCTCCTTTAGTGCCTGATCCTGCAATAATGATTCATTGAGAATCCACGTACTAGGTTTGGGCATCAGCTCAGGTACTCTCAGGGAAATAGAGATCAAGGCATGGTCCGAGATCGTGATTGGGTCAATCTCCGCTTTCTGGACATACTGCAGATGTCTGTGCTCTATAAAGAGTAAGTCGATCCTTGAATATGAATTGTGGGGAGGGGAGTAGAATGTGTAGTCACGGCCTCGCGGATTTTGTATACGCCACGGGTCTACAAGTTGAGATAGGCGTAAGGCTGCCTTTAGTTTTTTGAGAGTGGAAAACGACAGGTGAGAAGCCCCTTTTGAGACATCCAACAGCGGGTCAAGAGCCACATTGAGATCCCCTCCAAAAATCACCACCCCCTCCGCAAAGGTTTGCAATGTATCCAATATCAGTTCTATGAAGCGTACCTGTTCCGAATTGGGGGCGTATATATTTGCAAACGTAAATGTTTGACTACCAATTTTCCCTTTAAGGAAAAGATATCGCCCTTCTTCGTCTGCCATGCTACCCGACAGAGTCCAAGGGAGTGAGGAAGCGAATAAGATACTTGCCCCCCTGGATCTGGAGTCCTGTCTGAGAATTTAGGGTCTCTCTCTTTCTGGAAGTGTGTCTCCTGGACAAACACCACCTGCGCTCTATGCTTCCAGAAATGGTTCAGGCATATTCTCCGTTTCTCGGGGGTATTGAGGCCCTTAGTGTTCAATGACACTACCTGGAGTTCCATCACGTACTCTGTACCCGACCCAGGCAGCACGTGGAGGCCAATACCAGGGAGCCGGGAACCGGGGGATGGGTAGATCAGGGAGTGGGGAGGTGCGCGGCCAACGGCCGGGGATGTGGTGGCCAAGCCGAAGGAGGAATCAGGGAAAAGAGAGGTAAGTGGTGAAGTAAAGAGGGAAAGATATCAGGAATAGGATCAAAGAAGAATAAAAAAAAAAAAGTGAAACGCTCGCCTTATACGGCCTTAGGGGCCTAGGTGAGCGGGCCTATGTGGGGGAAAGAAACTGTGGCGCTACATGGCTGCGGAGGTCTCCCGTCCCCCCCAGCCCAGAAGCAGCCCCTTCTCCAAGGGACGGTCCAAGACTTAGTCTCCCCGTAGGGAAACGCAAAATAAAAAAACACCGAACATCGTAAACCATTAACCTTTAACACAATTAACCTGAGTACATGCACATAGCACGTGTTGCACTCTGCCCCGCGACCCGGCCGACCCCGACCCGACCCGTCCCACCTCGGGCAATGAAAGAGATCTTGGATTCCCACATTCATATTTGGATCTTGAAAACACATGGGAGGAAATTTAGAGGCATCTCTGATGGATTCCCATGGCTCTGGGGCTTCTAGGTCTGCAAATCTTAATGGACCAACTGGAAGCTTTGCAAAGGGGATTCCAAAAAAGGCATCTACGGTTTCTGGGGACTCCCCCACCCAGGCACCCCACGGTCACCTCGCGCCCCACCCCCGGCCGTCCACAGGCACCCGGCGGAACAGGGAACACACCGGCCCCCCAGAGGGCGCCGCAACCAACACAACTCACCGCGTCAGGCCAGACCCGCCCGTCGCCAGGCCCAAAATGGCTCATGCCCGTATGCACTCTGGGCCAGGGCCGGCCAGCCCAGCGGCCGCCCCCTAGATCATAGTCAAGCATATTTCGGCCGCACCCTCCGGGCCCCCGGGTCCCCCCCGCCCCCGCCGGCGGACGCAAGGAGGGACCGGCATCCCGAAGATCGACCCATGGTTAACCCAGGAACCCCTATCAGTGACAAGCGGAGAGACCAAGCGGCAATAAAAGTGTCCCCCAGAGCGTCATAAGGAGTATCTCAATCGCGTATCCAGAAACGGGCCGACAAACCCAGAAACAACGTGTAGTCATCAAGACCCGGGCGTGTAACATTGAGTCACCGAAAGAACCATTGGCGGAAAAAGGGGGGGGGCAGCCAACCGAGGAAGGGGTAGGGCAGACAAGGGCCAACGATTCCATCCGTCCCGTGACAGAGGGGAGCGTCCAATTAAGAGTCCCCTTATCTCCGCCAAGTGGCTTCATGGTGTACTACTCATCCATAGGTGGGGGTATATCCCCGCCTTGTAGCGGACCCCGTCCGATCGGAGCCCTTCGTCGTCGAATCCTTTGCGGCAGTGGCTGGTATGCGGGGAAGTCCAACCAGTTCGGGACCTCCAGTGGGGCAATGCCCAAGAACACAAATAGGTTATCAAGGTCCCCTGGAGCACGCAGGGTGAAAGAGTCCCCATTTTTCCTAATAATCAGGTGGAATGGGTATCCCCATCTGTAGACTGCTCCACTGTCTCTTATTTTCTGAAGGAGAGGTTTCAGCTGTCTCTGCATCCAGAGGGTGGAGCGAGCCAAGTCCGGGAGAATCGTTATTGGTTTAGATTCGTGGATAATTTGTCTTGCTTCCCATGCCTTCTTCATGATCTCCTCCTTGATTCTAAAGTGGTGTACCCTACATAGCACATCCCGAGGACCATCCGGGATGCCCGGCGGTCGGCCAGCCACTCTGTGGATCCTGTCCAATTTAATGACGGTTCCTGGCGGGTTTCCCAGGAGCGAGTTGAAGATGGAGGTGGCAACAGATTCCAAGTCCACAAACTGGGGTGTCTCAGGGATCCCGCGGAGACGAAGATTGTTCCGCCTGTTCCTGTTTTCTAGGTTATCGTAATGTAACTTCAGGTTAGAGATTTGGGCCGCTTGTGTATCATTCGTCTGTTCCAGGCGGGTGAGGCGTTCTTCTGTCGCGCCTCTTGCGTTCTCCAGGGCAGCGACCCGATCCTCCACTGCTGACACATTGTGTTGGACGGCTTCTAGATCCTTCCAGAAGGATTTCTCAATCCTCAAGAACATGGCTTCCATTTCTGCTTTGGTAGGGATTGCCTCTAGGTCCGCTTTAGTGGGGAGTGAAAGGAGGACCGAGCGTAGGTCTAAGTCAGTGCCCTGCTGAGGGGCATGCACCATTGCCCTGTGGGTCAACTCCCTTCTCTTCAGTCCCTTGGAGTCAGGGCCGCTGCTGGCCCGAGGCTTAGGAGTGTCAGGAGGGGTCCGAGGACCAGAGCACCCGCTTAGACTGCTGGAGGGCAAGGCCAGTCGTTTTCTCCGGGGCGGGGGAGAAGGGGGGCAGACGGCCATCTCCCCCGTGGAGACCATCCAGTCCCACTGGTCATGCGCACCCGGGGAGGGTGAACCCCAAAATCCGCCGCTTTGGACCGAGTCCTGAGGCATCCAGGGGTTTGGGATGCCCCTCCGCTGCGCCTGCGTGGCCCAATCCTTCCCCTCCCTGTCACCCGGGGGGACTTCTGCTGCTGGGGCCCAGTCCGTGTGGTAAGGGGAATGTTGCTGCAGCTGGGGCAAGTTATTCTCTGTCCCTGGTCCTTCAGTCTGTGCCTGACTTCTGCACTCCTCCCTGATGCAGCTGAGGGGAGCTGGGGACTCCCCCTCCCGGTCAAACAACCCCTCAGAATAACAGGGGGACATCATGCCACGGCTCCCTGGGCTGTGGGGGGGGCTCGATCTCCGCGGAGCTGTGGGGGGGGCACGGTCCCCGGTCCCCAGAGTGTTGGCCGAGTCCTCCACCCCTCCCGTCTCGGGTGCCTCCCGGCCGCTGGTAGGGGAGCGCCCACCCGCCTCCCGCTGTACCTCAGGAGGCGCCGCTCCATCCGCCTCCTCTGCCGGCCGCATCTCCCGGCACTTGCGGCTCTGCTGCTGTCCCGCCGCCATCTTGAATCGGCCGGCGTCTCTTGCCTCCTCACTCCTCGCCGGCCGCTGATGCTGCTGCGGGGGCGGGCTGTGCACATCCACCGGCCTCACTCGATCACTGTCCCGCCTCTGCCCTTCCGCCGGCGACGTGGCTCCTCTTCCTCTATTCAACGGGGGGTCCGCCGCCATCTTGTCCCGGCGTGTGCTCTGCTGGTCGCCCGCCTTTAGAAATCGGGCAATATCCTGCCCCTCGCCGCCTCTGGAGTTTTTCAAAGGGGTCTTGCGCTTCCCCATTATTACAGGGGTGGGGTTTTTGACTTGTAGATCACGCGTCCAGGCTGGGGATGAACAAGAGCCTCCAAACGTGCGACCTCACACCACCATGCCGCGGCCACGCCCCTATATTTTAAACGTGTTTGGCAATTTTAATTTGTTTTTTTTTTGCTCATATCATTGTGTGACCTCTCCTGGCCTGCCAACACTTTTATACATTTTTGGGACTTTTTATTGTGTAATTGTCCCAGTGTTATAACAATGTTATTCCATGTGTTTTTCGCTTTGTTACTGGTGTACATGTGTTCAGAAACAGACTTTGATCACACAGTGTCTGGCACTCTATGCAAGATTTAGAGCGCTGACGCTGTGTGTGTGTGTGTGTGTGTAGTTTTTTGTTAAATATGGTGTGGTGTGCCGAGTGCTGGCGCTACCTGTCGCTCGCTGCAGCGCCCAACACACCTCATATTCATCAGTGCCAGCCAGGTTACTACAGCGTCCGAGACGCTCTGTTACAGCGCCCAATACCCGCTTACAGCGTCTACTAGCAGTCGCTCTAAGCGCCGGTATACAGACGCTCATCTGGAAATACATGGCATTAGTAGTGTATCCGCCTCCACATCATTCCGTATGTGGCTTTCATTGACTTGAATTCTATCGAATTGGCTGGGGCGGGAGCGCACACACAAAGCAGGAGATACAGGTAATGCGGCAGCGGGCGCTCCGCACTGTAAACTACGAGAGCCATTTGCCAAATAACACAGCAGGTGGCTCTCATTGGATGAGAACCCACACATGATACCAGGGTGGTGCTGGGTTTGTTCCCCTTTTAAAATTATTTCTTTTAAACAACAAAAACTATTAAAATATACAGCATGTTTTTGTAAAAAAAAAAAAAAAAAAAGCATGCCAGATTGCAAAGGGCGCCAAGAGCAGGGGTAAAATATTATGTCTCCCACACAATGCAAAATAATAAGCATCTCTACACATTTTGGTTCTACTCCAATTTTAAGTGTATCAATGTTTAGCCGCCACCCTTCTACCCCCAATCTTTTGGCATGTAAAAAATTTCAAAATATATCCAGACTGCAGGGATCCCATGACCAGGGCTGACAATGGTCCTATAGATTGTCCTATGCTGCTCTTCTAGGATGGCCTAATGTGGCCATTTTGATTATTGACAAAGTCTCTCTACCAGGAGACATATTTGCTCTGCAATTACTTTTTCATTCTTTTTTCCCTAAATAACACTAAGCCGCTCTGTATTAACACATCATGTTGGGCCAAGTGCAGTACATTGTCATATATCCCCTCCTCTTCCTTGTCCTCCTAGAGAAAGTGGCAGGAGGCTGAAGTTGGACCACCAACACCAGCAGCTTGAGCTGCTTCAGAAGGTTGGTGGCTACACCACCTACCACCCTACCCATTGCACTTATCCATTTATTTTTTTTCCAGTAGTCTTTTAGCGCAATCCAAGAAACTGACCCTGTCTGGAAAATCCAGTGTGATCGGCCCGGGAAGATCGATTCGCTCTCCCCGGGGCATCCAAAATCGTGATGCCATGCTGTGTAAAACCCCCTAGGTCGCCCCGTTTACTTACCTTGCTTCCCGGTCCAACGGCGCATGCGCAAGGCAACATCCCCGCTATCCTTCTAGCAGGGTGCGTGTCCACGCCAGGCATTTGTGAATGCCCGGCGCGGGCACGCTCCCTGTTAAAGGAAAGTGGGGGATGCGCCCACCAGTGCCCTCAGAGCCACTGGCCTTAGACGAAGGGTTAGACGGCGTGACGTCAGTGGCTCCAAACACGCTGATTGGATGCGCCGTAGGACCAGGAAGAGGTGAGTTGTACTCTGCGATCTGGGGGGTTTCACACAGATTGGGGATAGTCAAAATCCTGTGTTTTGGTCCAACGGCAATTGTTACACCATTGCGTTAGGCTATGTTTGGCACTGCCCTAAACTGTTTCCTGTATTTAAATTTAAGAGGAAATAGCCTAGATATCAAGGTTTACAAGTTCAGCCTATGATTTCTCTCCTGAAAAAAGTGAACGTGCCACTTGGAGCTCTGATGCCGCATAATAATTAGTTAGCTCGAAATCCTACTTCAGACACCCAGGCTGTGTGACATTGGACGCCTAGACCCGCACTTCCAAACACATGCGCGCACACTAACAAACACATGCGCGCACCCTTGCGTTCCCAAACACATGCGCTCACCCTTGCGTTCCCAAACACATGCGCGCACCCTTGCGTTCCCAAACACATGCGCGCACCCTTGCGTTCCCAAACACATGCGCGCACCCTTGCGTTCCCAAACACATGCGCGCACCCTTGCGTTCCCAAACACATGCGCGCACCCTTGCGTTCCCAAACACATGCGCGCACCCTTGCGTTCCCAAACACATGCGCGCACCCTTGCGTTCCCAAACACATGCGCGCACCCTTGCGTTCCCAAACACATGCGCGCACCCTTGCGTTCCCAAACACATGCGCGCACCCTTGCGTTCCCAAACACATGCGCGCACCCTTGCGTTCCCAAACACATGCGCGCACCCTTGCGTTCCCAAACACATGCGCGCACCCTTGCGTTCCCAAACACATGCGCGCACCCTTGCGTTCCCAAACACATGCGCGCACCCTTGCGTTCCCAAACACATGCGCGCACCCTTGCGTTCCCAAACACATGCGCGCACCCTTGCGTTCCCAAACACATGCGCGCACCCTTGCGTTCCCAAACACATGCGCGCACCCTTGCGTTCCCAAACACATGCGCGCACCCTTGCGTTCCCAAACACATGCGCGCACCCTTGCGTTCCCAAACACATGCGCGCACCCTTGCGTTCCCAAACACATGCGCGCACCCTTGCGTTCCCAAACACATGCGCGCACCCTTGCGTTCCCAAACACATGCGCGCACCCTTGCGTTCCCAAACACATGCGCGCACCCTTGCGTTCCCAAACACATGCGCACCACCAGGCACATACCCCCAGACACCCAAGAGTATGGGCAGGCTGGTGGGTGACCAGGTAGGTAGGTGGGCAGGCAAGTGGGTGGCTAGGTAGGTGGGCAGGCTGGTGGATAGATGGGCAGGCTAGTGGGTAGTTGGGTGGGTGGCCAGGTAGGCAGGTGAGTAGGTAGGTAGGCAGACAGGTGTATAGGTAGGTAGGCAGGCAGGTGCCCAACCAGGTGGGTAGGTAGGTGGGTAGGGGGATGGCCAGGAAGGTAGGTAGGCAGATGGGTGACCTATTGGGCAGGCAGCCAGACAGGAGGGAGTGTACTAGGACTACAGAGGTAATGGCAGTGCAGGTTAAAGCTCCTTCCTTCCCCAGCATGGGCGGCGGCTGCAGCTCCTTCCTCCCCCTGGTGCGGGTGGTGGCTGCAGCTCCTCCCCCCACTGGCTCAGGCGGCTGCGGCCCCTTCCTCCCCCGGCTCAGTTGGAGGAATCCAGTGGCTGCATCCCAAATCCGGGTGCCACACTGAGTGGGGCCTAGTAAGCCTGGACCCTGACTCATGGAATGGGGAAAGTCACCTCCTCTGTGTTCCACCATCGACCAGTAAGAATCACTGAGCTGGCCGGCACTTAACAAGATGTTCGCCCAGTGTTTCTAAATAGAAAGCAATGACTCCTTAGATGGATTGCAGAAGTGGTCAATATTGCTGTGCTGGTCCCAGGCTTGCAAGCTGGCTCTGAGCAGCGGGCCATAAAAATTTGGGATTTGCTCAAGGCACCGAAGCTGTAAACCCGGGCCCTAAAGTCTAAAAGACTCTAGGGGCAGATGAATGCAGCATAGTGATGCCACACTGTTTGAGACTCCCCAGAATTACATACACCCTAGAATCAAGGACTGAGATGAGAATAATGGGATTCCCCAGGGGAGGGGATTCACACAGTGGGGTCATTGTTTTTGATTCTCTCAGGAAATTGCTGCTCTGCAATTAGTTCTCCTTTTTTTCCCTGAACAATGCTAAGCCACTCTGTACCACCTCCTCTTCCTTGTTCTCCTCTTCTAGTGTGCAATAACTATCAGAGATAGCACCAGGTTGCAGCTGGGCCACTGACACCAGCTTTATAAAAGCTATGCTCTAGGGCCAGATGAAAGCAGCTCAGGGGCAACCCTGGGGAGAAGAGGTGACAGCTGTGTGTCAGAGGCGGCAGTAATAGAAGCCCGACCTGGGTGGCGGTGGTGAACGAGTGAGAGGAGCCCGAGAGCAGGCGGCGTGACCCCGCGGGGCTGTGGTTGCTGGCAGGCTTCCAGCACGGAGAACGAACAGGGAGGAGGCGTCATCTTGTCCCAGAGGCGAAGAGTCCCATACAGGGCAGTGAAATTAACCCTGACTGGGTAGAAAAGTGAAGCACAGCTTTATAAAAAAAGGAAAAGCATGGTGTCACCTGACCTTTTGATCTGAAGGGCACGGGTAAAGACACCCTATAAGTGCTGCAGTGTGCAAAACTGGCTCGGCTGGGGGGGGGTCCCATATTAATGGCAGCACCTTGATGAGGGATCACTCAGGGCAACTAAGATCCCCTGTTCTCTACTGCTGGAAATTTTCAGTCTGAAAGTGGTGGCTGCGTGGGATGCCCTTGACCCCCTGAGTCTTTAGCCAGTGAAAGAGGTCCCTTCTACACCAGGAACCTGATATAGTTGCCTGCGTTTTCATAACTCCCCCTGATGTGCTGCTGAAAAAGATCCTGCCAGCGGTCCTCTACACATGAGAGGTAATAAGCGTAAATCTGCGGTGTAGCACGCAAACAATGGAGGCCCCGAACGGGGCTGGGCGGGAGCCCTCAAATCTGGATACTGCAGCTATAATGGAGGCTATTGCCTCGTGCCAGAGCGCCCTCACAGCTAGATTTGACACCCTCCAAGAGCAAATCTCAATTATGTCCAACATGACCTGGATAAAATTCGGGACCGCACTGGGGAGACAGAGGAGGGTTGGAGATGCGGAGGATCGGCTATCTGCTCAAGCGGGCGAACTTGAAACTTTGAGGAGGCAGGTGACCACTTTGATGTGGAGGGCCGAGGACGCTGAAAATAGGAATCGGAGGAATAATTTCAGAATTCTAGGTCTACACGAAAAGGCTGAGGGTTCCTCCCCGGAGCAATTTAGTGAAAATTTCATTAGGGAGGCTTTGGCATCAGCAAGCCTCACCAAATTCTTCACCGTCGAAAGAGCACACAGAATCCCCATGAGGCCCCTCCCCCTGGGAGCTCCGCCTAGACCCTTCATATTCAAGGTCCTCCACTACAGAGATAGGGACGCTATTCTAGCTGCCGCTAGAGTGAAAGGAGTGGTGACCTTCAATAATACCCAGTTATCGTTTTTCCGGACTTTACCTCCTGAGGTCCAAAAGTTGCGGCGATCCTTTAACGAAGTAAGAGGTTCAGAAAGAAGAACAAGTATTCCATGATGTTCCCAGCGCGGCTTCGCGTACAGGACGGGGAATCCACCAGGTTCTTTACTTCTGCCGAGGAGGCCAGTGCTTGGCTGGACTCTCTGCCTGGGGCCTGATGGACTGGGCTCCGGGGTGGAGAGAGCTGCTCTCTGCATCTGAATTGATATATGTGCCTGGCGGGGGCTCCCGCCTCCCGTCTTGTTTCCCGGTTGTTTGGCTGCTGTACTTCCTGATGTTTACCAAAATTGGGGCCGGTTCATCACTGTCAGTTGGAAAAGTTGAAAGCCGCCAAGATTTGAATTGCTGCCCAAGCTACTAATGTATCCTGTGTTGATTACTACAGGGGAGCTCGGGCTCTGGGTTCCCAGGGTGTGATGTTCCTCCCCCCCCCTTATCTTATCCTTAATCCTCAGATATCCCCCCTCCTCTCCCTCCCCCTCCCGACTACTTCCATGCGACCCTGGGAACCCAAGGCAGCTAGCCTGCCGACCTGTATAGTGTTATTGTTATCCTATGTTGCAGGCCCATTAGGAGTTGGGTCCCTACACCCCAGTTGCAACTAGTTACACCTGTTGTCATTTTGGTTGGGAGGGTTTGATGCTCACCAGAGTTTGGGGATGGTGGGGGAGTATGGGAATTGTTGGTTTAGTTTTATGTATAGCTTTATTTGTATATGCTGTCTTTGTACTGGGATGAATGTGTGGGGTGAACGCTGGACTCTGGAAGGGGTAAGATCTTGGTTGGGAGGAATGGAGTGTTGGAGAGGTGACACCCCCGGACGGGATACCTGTACCCTGACCTTCGATAATGGGTGATTGTAGATTCCTCTCCTGGATTGTCCGGGGGCTTAACGATAAAATCAAATGGGCCACGGTCCTCCAGTTTGTCAAGAGATATAAACCTAATGTGGTGATCCTGCAGGAGACACACCTGGTGGGGCGGAGAGTGCTTGCACTAAAGAAACCTTGGATTCAGTGCTCTTACCATGCTCTTTTCTCAGCCTACTCCAGGGGGGGTCTCTGTACTGATCGCCAAGGGAACACCATTTGTGCTATATTCTGTGCAGACAGACCAAGAGGGCCGCTACGTGATCCTACATGCCAAGCTCATGGACACTGATGTGATCATAGTTGGCGTGTATGTTCCTCCTCCCTTTATGTATTCAGGTACTGAACCGGGTCATGGAAAGGGTGGTTACCCTACCACCTGCGCCAATTCTCCTTATGGGGGACTTTAATATGGTGCTGGATGCGGCTTTAGATCGCCTGGACAGGAATTCAGGCCCCAGAACGCGACTCTGGGCCTACGGAAGCTCTGGAGATGGAAACATCCCAATGACAAGGCGTACTCCTGTCACTCGGCCATTCACAAATCCCTGTCCAGGATTGACCTGGCGTTTGCATCATCTGACTTACTAGCCAAAATAGAGTCTTGCAACTATCTTCCGAGAGGCATCTCGGATCATTCACCACTATTAACAGTGATTGGGTTGTCGCATGCACGGAGTAGTAGAGTGGGGTGGACCCTGAATCCCCTATGGTTAGAGAACCCTGAAAATAAAGATAACCTGTCCTCATCGGCGGAGATGTTTTGGGAGTACAATACGGATGAGACATCAGCGGGTGTAAGATGGGATGCTTTTAAGGCAGTTACCAGAGGTTGCGCCATAAGCGCCATAAAAGCGGTTAGAGAGCAGAAAGGGAGGGAAAGGGTTGAACTTGAAAATAGACTTGCAGCCGCGGAGGAGAAATTTGTGCCTCGACCTACAGTGGGGACCACTCAACGCTGATGACTCTTAAGAGGGAGTATAATCTTTTGCTGACTGACTCTGCTAGGAAATTGTTGCTATATAGACAGGCGACGATTTTTGATAAAGGGGACAAGAATGGCAAAACCTCAGCCTATCTAGCAAGGGCCGAGGCAAAATCCAATAGCATTGCTGGGATATCTGATTGGGGATTGGCAACAGAGGGGACTGAAATTGCTCAGCGGTTCCATGAGTATTATTCGGCCTTGTATTCCTTGGAAGTCCAGCTACTGGGTGGAGGAACTGGAAAACTATCTAGACCGGATCGACTTCCCGGTGCTGGCCCCAGAGGTGCGGAAGTCCTTGGACGCCCCCATCACTGTGGAGGGGGTCATGAGTGCAATAGGGGCACTCCCTGGAAGAAAGGCACCAGGCCCCGACGGGATGCCGGCCGAGTGGTACAGACTGGAGCAGGAGCAGATGGCGCCTAGACTATTAGAAGTATTTAAACTGGCGTTAGAAAATGAAAGCCTCCCAGCCTATTATTCCCAGTATGTCACACACCCCGCTTCCGAATATTCATGACACTTGGGTAACTGTCTTGTAGAGGGCGATCTTGCAGAGATGACATGAAAAAAGGAGGTTGAAGAAGATGGTTGTCTCCTCCTTGCAGGTAGCCGGGGCAACCCCCCGGACTTTTGTTTCTATTGCTGCCTGAACCTTTTTTAATTTAAACTATAGCAGTATGCCTCCCAACCTAGGCTGAAGGTCCAGGCAATGGTAGGCTGCACCTTATGGTGTATATGGGAGCTTGCTCCCCCGTGAGACCCCATACAAAGGGGTAGGCGGTGTCCGGGTCCGGGTTGCACTTTCAACAGGTGCAGTTAAGGAGGGGGCGGGGTGGGGCCGGGCGCTCGGCGTGCTCGTTGTGGCCCGTCCACCCCCCCTCGAGTCCGGCTTTTCTCAAGCACTCTTTCCGGCCTCACTGCCTGCTTTGCTGCTTTCCCTTTCATTCCCTTGCTGCTGTGAGGGTTGACGGTCGCTGCTTTGCTGTGGTGAGTGGATTTTATTTATTTCACCATTTTTAACTGTCTTATATGGTGGGTGATGTGCATGTTGACACTTCTCATGTCTTCTAGGTGGGATCCCTTCTTTTGAAGTTTAAAGAGGGAGTTCTCCCAGTCCTAGGGTCCCTTAGAGTTTAATTTAGGGTTTCCAAAAAAAAACAAAAAAAAGAAAAAAAAAGAAAAAAATCCTTCCACTTGGGACCTGAAGGAGCATTCCAGGTAGCTTAATAGCGTAAATCCCTCTGGTCATTGCGACTACATTAAAATCACCATATGAAGGCTTCTCAGGATACCGGGCTTGGGCTCCCCTAGGGGCAACCCCGGCAGTGTGTGGGTTGTGAGGCCCCTAGTGATGTTGTCACAGGTGGGGAGTCGCAATCTGATGTATGTGCCAGACTGGCTAATATTGAGAAATTTATTTCTGGCTCTGTTGCCAGAAAGGCCTCGGCTACGTGAAAGCATTTGTCTCCAGCCGCGCCGGCCTTTGAGTTTGATGATTATGATTTTCTTGACTGGTCTGATTATTCCCCGCGAATTATTTGAGGATTCTGAGGGTTCTGACAATCAGCAGTTTGTTGGTGGTGATACTGAGCAATTTCTCCTCCTGAGGAGGCCGCTCCTCAAAAAGGGGAATTCTTTGGGACTTCCAAGCCGTGCCTGGAGTTCCCAAATCAAAAGCATTTTGATGGAATTATTCTTAAGGAATGGGAGAAGCCTACTCGGCTTCCAGGTATTCCTCAAGGTTGGGATAAAAAGTATCCCTTTCCGGTGGACGTGGTAAAACGATGGTCGTCCCCTCCTGAGGTGGATGCCCCGGTGCTCGGGTTATCCAATACTTCTATTTTGCATTCTCCTGACTCCACCACTCTCAAAGATGGTGAGGATAAGCGCATTGATCAGATGGCTTGCCACGCGTTTGCTAGTGTCGGTTCAGCCTTGCGGCCTGTTTGTGCTTCGGCACTTTTGGCAGTGGCTACCAGGTCTGTGGTTAAAGACCTGTTGAGTACCTCCAGGCTTGACCCGGCTAGTGATGAGTTTGCCGCCCTTAAGCGGTGTGAATTGTTCATGTCCTTTGTGCTTGCCGCCTTGAATGACACCATGGTCATGTGTGGTAGAACCTCGGCCTTGCTTGTAGCTATTCGGTGGTCGGTATGGTTGCGCCAGTGGGCGGCTGATTTTGTGGCCAAAAAGTCTTACAGCACTTCCCTCTATGGGATTGCGGCTCTTTGGAGAAAGATTAGCTTCTGTCACGAAAGGAGGGAAGTTACCTCAGCGTAAGAGGCAACGTCGTCCCTTTCGGGGGGCGACCTCCTTTAACCCTTCCTTTCGTGGCCTTTCCTTTCGAGTTTTGGCCTTCTCTACCCTCAGAGGTGATTCCTGGAGTAGAGGCAGAGGTCGTGCCCGTCCAGGTCACAATTGGAGTTCCAAACCCAAGCCTGCTGCTAAGCCAGCTCAGCAATGAGGGGGCGCCCTCACCCTTGGGGTTGGGGGGACAGCTGTGGCACTTCTTCCAGGTCTGGGACCAGGAGGTCTCAGACAAATGGATTCTGGAAGTGGTGTCTTCCAGTTACAAGCTGGAATTCGAGATCCGGCCTCCTCCCAGATTCTTCAGGTCTCGAGTGCCTTCGGATCCACTGGCCGCACAGGGGCTCCGGGCAGTGTCATTTGCCCAGTGCCTTTCGCGGAAAGGGGCTTGGGATTCTATTCCAATCTATTCACGGTGCCCAAGAAGGACGGCTCCGTTCGACCCATTTTGGATCTGAAGCTCCTCAATCTGTTTATCCGCTTCAGGAAGTTTCGCATGGAAACCTTGTGGTCAGCCGTCGATTCTCTTCGTCAGAGGGACTTCATGACGTCCATAGACATCAGGGATGCTTATCTGCATGTACCTATCTTCCTGGCACACCAGAGATTCCTCAGGTTCGTGGTGGAAGATCAGCATTTTCAGTTTGTGGCCCTTCCATTCGGGCTTACCTCGGCCCCCGAGGGTGTTCACCAAGGTATTGGCGGGGGTGATGGCCCTCCTCAGAGTCCAGGGCATTCGCATTGTACCATACCTGGACGACCTTCTCATTTTGACTTCCTCTCTGCCAAGCGGAGCTAGACACCAGAGATTCTTCTGATCCAAGATTTGGTTCGGCTTCTGCTTTCCAATCCTTGCCCGTCTGGTGGCTTCCTTCGAGGCAGTCCCTTTTGCCCAGTTTCACATGAGGATGCTTCAGCTCCATCTTCTAGCGACTTGGGACAAGTGTCTGCTGTCATTGGATCAGTCTTGTCTGCTGTCTCCCCGGGGCTCAGCAGTCCCTTCAGTGGTGGCTAGTGTCAAGCAATCTGTTGAAGGGCAGATCCTTTCTGACCCCTTGTTGGGAAACGGTCACCACGGACGCCAGCCTGTTGGGCTGGGGGGGCTTCTGGAGGAAACATCAGTTCCGGGGGTTATGGGGGCCTCGGGAGGCTCATACCCCTATCAACGTTTTAGAGCCATGGACCATTTGGTTGGTTCTGTCTCGCTTGACTCTTCTATTGCAGGGATTGCCAGTTGAAGTCCAATCGGATGGCGGTCGCTTACATAATCACCAAGGAGGGACTCGCAGCAGGAGTGCCCTCCGGGAGGTATCTCTGATCCTTGTTTGGGCAGAGAGCAATGTCCCATGCATCTCAGCCATTTACATCCCGGGAGTGGAGAACACGAAGGTGGATTCCCTGAGCAGGAGATCCTCTCGCCGAGGAGAATGGTCTCTCAGTTCCAAGGTATTCCAGTCCCTTTGTCACAAGTGGGGGACTCCGGAGGTGGATCTTTTTGCCTCTCGTCACAATCGCAAGCTTCCTGCCTTTGTGTCTCTGTCTCGGGATCCTCTGGCTCTGGCAGTGGATGCCATGTCCCTGGCTTGGAGGGAACTGGGGTTTCTGTACCTGTTCCCCCCCCCCTTCTCCATGGTGGGCAAGGTGGTGCGCAAGCTAACTCTAGAAGGGGCACCATTCTGGGGGCTCCAAGGTGGCCAAGACAAGTGTGGTTTGCAAACTTCGTGCGGCTGGCAGTAGATCAGTTTTATCTGTCTCTTCTTCCGGATCTTATCACCCAGGGTCAGCTACGCTACCCCAATTTACCAACGCTGGCTTTGACGGCGTGGCTGCTGAAACCTCCATCTTAAAGGAGGAAGGTCTTTCTGGTGCGGTGGTTCAGACTCTTGTTAGAGCTAGGAAGAGATCTTCCTCTAACATCTACTATAGCAGTGGTCCCCAACCCTGTCCTCAAGGCCCACCAACAGGCCAGGTTTTGCAGAGACCAGGAGAGTGGCGCTGGCCCAAGGATCAGGTAAGGTTTTTTTTTCTAACTCCCCCATCCTGCCTCAGCGTCAGGGTAGGGTGGGCGGGCACCTTCTGACTAAAGTTTTGCTTTAAAAAGGATGAAATTGTGTTTTTATTATTTGATTTATAGTACATTGTCATTTTAAATAAATGTATATGATTTTTGAGACAGGCAAATAAATATAATATTACAACTGATATAGCATGTTATATTTACCAGTTGTGGTTGAAAGGTACTGTAGAGTGATGGAGTTGCAATGCATTTCCCATCAAAACTTAACTAGATCTGAATTCAGAATACTTAATTTATTAAGATATTGAGGGACTGTTTTGGAGGGGGGATTTTAAAGGAAATTTTGCCTACAGCTGACCTTCAAAGAGGTTAAAACGTCTTTGGGTCGCCTCGCAATGTGATGCCCTTCCCCTGTGGAATCCCCTTCACTCATCTCAATCCTTTTTTTTTCTTTTTTTTTTATAGTTTTTATTTTGCATGAAACGTGAAACATAACATACAATAATATTATGAAATACAGTAATTATGGCGCCTAACATCAGTCTGGCCTACTTACACAAAAGAGACATACATTCACACAACACAGCGACATTCACTCTGGACTCAAACCCTTAAAAGATAAGTAACTCTTCTGAGGTGGCCCAAAAGAGCTGAAATGGTAACTTGTATATCAGGGTATTCATTCTCTTACACAGATACTAAATCTCCACCTCCCTCCACCCCCCAACCCCCCCCCCCCCCCCCAGACCGGATGCCAATCCACAATCATATTCATTAGCTCCGCACATCGGCGCAAGAGCCATAACCACTGTGGTACATCCATACTTCCACCTCAGTCATCATCGGAGGCCGAATCCTGGCACTGTAACCAGGGATCCCAGACCTTGGTAAACTTGTCTCTTGCCTCATGTGTCAGTTTATACATGGCAAGCTTCTGATTAACCAGCCTTTTCCATGCCTGCACAGACGGCTTAGCCGGATGCTTCCAATTTATCAGTATACACTTCCGGGCATAAAAGAGCAGTAGCCGAAGCAACGTTTTCAAAGTACTGAGCTCCAACAGAGGTTCCATCACTCCCAGAAGGCATAGCGAAACAGATCCCCTTATGCGAATTCCCACTATTTTGCTAATCAGGTCCATTACATCCTCCCAGTAAGTATTCCACATGACCAGATCATATTTACCCATGTGCCGCTACCACTTTCACATCTAGGACACGTGCCCCTATCCAGTAGGCCCATCCTGTGCAGATGGACCGGAGTGACATAGGCCTGGTGGATCCATTTGGTCTGGATCATTCTATCTCTCTCCTCAACCACCGACGAGTGCGGGTTATCCAGCACCTACACCCAATCGTCCCGGTCCAAACCCTGGTCCATAGCCTGCCATTTCATCTCAATCCCTTCCCTAGGGGACTCCAGTTCGCCTAGCAAACATTTGTATAGTATGGACACGGTTTTTCCAGGTTCGATTCTCTAACCACATTCTCCACCTACAAAACCGACACCCTCGGGCCCACCCTGGAGAATTGAGCATTCAGGGCGTGTCTGATTTGTAAGTAACGGAAGAAATCCCGGTTAGACAGGTGGGAACTCTCTTTGAGCTGATTGAAGGACACCAGTACCCCCTCTTTGTAAAGTTGGCCCAGCTGGTGGACTCCCCTTCTACTCTGGAATTGTGGGTCCTGCACAGTTTCAAGTTCTGGAAGCCTGGGGTTAGTCCAAAGGGGGGTGAAGGGGGAATACGCCCCACTCCCGTCTGGTTCCGCACATAATTTGGCCACCCGCTCCCAGATGCTGCAGACCGTTCTCTTACACGTGGTCGCCTCCCGGATTCCCTTTGTACCCCTATAGGCCAAGGAGGATAGCCGCGCAGGGGAGCCTAGCACCGCCTCCTCCAGACGCACCACCGGATTATCCCCCGGTCGGCTAATCCACCAATGAGCATACAACAGCTGGGTAGCATAAAAGTACATTTGCATGTGCGGTACAGCCAGTCCTCCGACGTCTATTTGTCTATTTAACCGAGGAGGGGACTGCCCCCAAATAAATCCGAAAATAATTGCTTCCAGCGCCTTAAAAAGAGAATCGGGGATACAAAAATTTTAGAGGAAAGATCATCTTGAATATATTGATCCTGCCCATAACTGACAGTGGGAGACTCGCCCACTGACTGACCCTTTGCTTCAATTTCGCTATGACTGGTGATACATTGAGAGGTATAAATTGACTAGGCTGCATCCCAATCATGATCCCGAGATACTTAAATTGCCGTACCACCTTTAGCCGGGATCTCGGAGAGATACCCAAAGAGTCACAGGCATCAACCTGCATCAAGCTGGATTTGTCCCAATTAATTTTCAAGCCTGAGAATCTCCCAAATGTATCAATGTCTAAGGCTGCCTCTAGGGATTTCTGGCAGTCAGCCAAATATAGCAGGGTATCGTCTGCGTACAGCGAAATTTTCTCTTCTGCACCCAGTTTCCATCCCGTGATGGCTGGGGAGTTCCTAACCAGAATTGCCAACGGTTCAATGGCCAATGCGAATAGCAGCGGCGAGAGTGAGCACCCCTGTCTAGTACCTCTGCTCAATGAAAATGGGTCAGAATAACATCCGTTGACCCGCACACGGGCCGTGGGACGCCCGTATAGTAGTTTGATGTATTTTATGAAACTCTCGGGGAGCCCAACTCTAGCCAACACTGCCCACCGAAAAGGTCCATTCTACCGAGTCAAAGACCTTCTCATTGTCAAGCGAAACAATCGCCCGACCACCACAGTTATCCGGCACCCGGCATAAAGCCAGACTGATATGGCCCAATCAATTGTAGTATGACTCGGTTTAATCTAATGGCTAACAATTTGGCTAATATTTTGGCATCATGATTTAAAAAGGGATATGGGTCTATGTTACGCACATGCATCAGGAGGTCTCCCTTCCTTGTATATAAGAACTATATGTGCCTCGCAAAAATACCATTTTGTGATTACTCACCTGTAAAATGGTTATTACAAGTATGTCATACACCCCGCTTCCGAATATTCATGACACTTGGGTACCTGTCCTGTAGAGGGTGATCTTGCAGAGAGGACATGAAAAAAAGGAACTCCTCCTGTTCCATAAATACCTGGGACCTCCCACCATTCCCCAGTATAAGACAGCAGTAAAGGGACCAGGAAGAGCCAAATGAAAACAGTAGAGAAAAAGGTTCACCATATAAAGGATCCCAGAAAACCAAAAAAGGGCGGGATGAAGCGGGGTGTGTGACATACTTGTAATAACCATTTTACAGGTGAGTAATCACAAAATGGTATTATTCCCAGTATGTCACACACCCCGCTTCCGAATATTCATGACACTTGGGACATCCAATAGCAGTGCCCATATAGGGTGGGGATCCCAAAAAGGCAATAATGCAAACTTAAACTACTGCAGCTTGCAATATTATATTTATTTGCCTGTCTCAAAAATCATATACATTTATTTAAAATGACAATGTAATATAAATCAAATAATAAAAACACAATTTCTTCCTTTTTAAAGCGAAACTTTAGTCAGAAGGTGCCCGCCCACCCTACCCTGACGCTGAGGCAGGATGGGGGAGTTAGAAAAAAAAACCTTACCTGATCCTTGGGCCAGCGCCACTCTCCTGGTCTCTGTGCGCCCGCCTCTGAGATTGACACAAAGCTGCATCCCTTGGGCCCGCATGGGCTCCTGTTGCCTATTCACTTGAATGAATGGGCAGAAGCGTGGATGGAGTATGCGGCTCCCAGGATCCCGAATGCAGGGAGAGCAGCGCGGACTCCTGCATAAGGTAAGGGTTTTTTTTTCTTTCTAACCTCTGCGTTTTGCCTCAGCGACAGGGTAGGGTGGCCGAAGGGGGAGTCACCTTCTGAGTGAAATCCTGCTTTAAATTGTTAATATTTGTTTCTACAGAGGGCTGCAGGCAGCTGAATAACTGTATGAGCTGTGCAGAAGCTGAGGCAAGCAGGAACATGTCCTGTGAGTGGGTGACATGCGGATCCCTAGGTAAGAAATATACTGTAGAGGACCATATAAGGAATAATATTTGCCACTTATTTTCATTATAAAGATGACCAGTTGATCATTTGGCAAGGGTCATATGAGTCTCTCAATGCATTTGTTGATTAGGTTAATACCAAAAAGGTTAAATTGCATTTTATTTCACTTTGCATTGTCTGTATTGGGAAATGGTTGCACGATTGCAACTATTACTTTTAGGAAGCCTACAGTGGGAAACTGCATATTACAAGCAAGCGTCTATCACCCCATTTAGACGGTTCTAGTAGGAGACATGTCTAGAGGAAGGAGGAGCTGCTTGAACGAGCAAGACTTCAGTCACAATTAGATCAGATTAAAAAAAAATTAAAGGATAGTGGGTATCTATTATGGATGTTGACAAGATAGCACATGGAAGAGGCATACTACATATAATAAGAAAACGCAGGCTAACCAGAACACATAACCATCCAGGTTTATTCACTACACCTTTTTCTGTGGGTTTTCCTAAGATCAGGCAAATTATTTAGAAGAACCTTATGGTGTTGGGTTCTGATTTGAGATTGCATAGTCTGACCATAGGGCCCCGAATCGGACGTCCTTGCTGTCACCGAGCCTATTCACTTCCTCACAAGAACATAACACCACATAATAAACCACGAAAGGCCACTTTTTTTTCCATGTGGAGGGGTGAGATGTGGTATGTGCAGGTTTGTTATAAAGGGTACACAGATTTTCTATTGCGCTGATGGCATGACATTTGAAATTAAACAATTGATTAACTGCAATTCTACTAATGTAGTTTATGTGCCTGCTGTCCTTGCCATATATAGGATGCACCTCACGCCCATTGGAAAGGAGGTTTGAGGACCATCTTTATGGTTAAAACCCAGGATTGTTCACAACAATCCAGTGTAGCAAGGCATGTGCTACAAGTTTACCATGGTAATACAAATTCAATTACCATTTCAGCTACACAGAAAATTATGGTTAATTAAGCCCTAGAGGTGGGGATATTCATAAAGCAAAATAGATTTTTGTTTAATTCAAGGAAACCGAGAGGACAAAATTCCAAATGGGATATTTCATTGTTTACAGATGGATAGTTTTGGTTAAAACTTCTCTAATCCTTTTTCTGGTTTTGCCCCTAGCGCCTCTCTTTTGATGTCTCCTGTTTTGTTTCTATCTATTTGGTGCTACTCCTTTCCAGTCCCACAAGCTTTTTTGACTCTTGGTTTAAGAGAGAGCGAGGGAGGATTTACCATCCTTAGGTACATATTGTTTTTTAACCACGCTTCAGAGGTTATGGAGCCTATACATATTTTGCTTGTCTTTATGCTGGCGCTCTGACTCCTGCCACTGGATCCAGGTCATTTGACTGTACTAACACACTTCTGTATGTCAATGTTGTGAAACTTAAGTACTAGGTAGCAGAGCAAGTTCCAAAAGGTCCCCATGATCAGCAGTGATATGTTTTAATGAGTAAGCAGATTCAATGTGTTTTAGACCTCACAATATCTATGGCGTGATATAACACATGTAGACAATGTACTCCTCGTATAGACATCTAGTTAGTAGTAAAGACCTCTATGTACAAAGCTCTTTCTCTAATAAAATATGCTTCTGTACAAGCTGCATGCATGTTGCTTTTCTCACATTCGTCAATACATGGATGAATATGTCTTCTGCCATCCAAATGCATTACTTTAATTAAATTTAGAAAAAGCCAGACAAACTGAACAAAAGAGAGCTTGTTTACCAATGGAATATGTCAGCCACCTGCGGTTTGTTCTATCCCACTGAATAAAAGCTTTTTTTTAATATATTCTCTGAGACATCTTGTTAATTAAAAAATGGTGGCAGTTTACTGGGATGTGATGGCCATGCAAAATGGTCAAGATTTGCACTGTCCTCGGGCTCACTCCCAGTTTTATCTCTTTGAACTCCATGTTCTGAAGAACGAAGTATCTGAAAAATCATCTCACACATTAAAGGGAGCACTATCGCGAAATTGTGTAATATTAAAAATCCATATAAATACCTTGGCCAATGAGAGGAGTGGTCACTGATACACCTGGACTGAATAAAACTCCCACCAAGCTTGTGATTTTCGTCTCGTGGTAGGAATAAAATTCAGGGGTGGCAGGTTTAGTCTATGGGGGTGACAGAGCCTGTCACCTGTGATTTCCTCTTTCTACGCCTAAAACAAAACAAGCTTGGCTGGATATTTCTTGATGCTGGGTGTATATGTCACCCCTCCACTCACCATCCAGCATATTTATACAAATTTTTATTATTGGGCCATTTTTGGCGATAGTGCTTCTTTAATTTGCTTGTCGGTTTAGTAGTGTCCAAGTGTTTGACACTATTTGCACTGGCTGCACTTGATGGGGTTTCTTGCTCCATTTGACTTGGTTACCATTCAATTTGTGAAGTTGATGGTGCTGACTATGGACAACTTGGACCATGGAACATATCAGTAGTTACATTATAGCCAGGTTCACCAACGCAAGTTCTGCACAAATAAATATTGGCAGTGACTGATTTTTGTTTGTTAAATCAGGCACTGAATAAAGTTGATGATAAATATTGGCTCTGCGTGGCATTGACTGGCGCTGATGCTTGATCATTGAGGCTCCAAGTATCAATACAAAGGCACACACGGTGATAAACACTGCCTATTTATCCAAGAAAGCATCTTCTAAAAGTGTTTCCATGCATAATTGGAGAATTTCAAAAGTTTTAGGTTTGCTCCCAGCTCCAACTGTGGTTTAGTGCAGCATACGGCTTTGTAAGTCTCATGTGTATAAATGTGCAAGAGGCCGTTTTCAAAGTGTAAATTTGCTAGTACTTCTGCTATTGTGACTCTTGGCTGCTAGCAGCTGTAGCAGGCATCTGCTTTTGTAGCATGTGCAGCGACTTTTTGTCCCCAAAACAAAAAACTCCACCACACTAGGTTGCAGAGAAGGTGCAGAGAACCAGAAAGCTACCAAAAGCAACAACATAGATGGGAGCAAGTTGAAGATGCCTATCTAACAGCCCCATCCAACATAAAATTGCATCCAGAAACTGGGAACATAACCTACTCCTTTCTCCCCAGAACCACCTACAGATGGAGACATCTTTTCAAAGGGGACCTTGATGCTCCACCAATATTGTCCAGCTACATGGCAGCTACAAGACAGCAGAGTAAAAGCAGAGGCAGACACATCCATTAGGACCCTAATCCAAATCTCTAACCTAGATTGATCTATAACTAAGGATAAATTCAATGTACAAGCCTCTTATTACCTTAAGTAGATCAGCAATACTCTTCCACAGGCAAACATAGCTTCACCAGACCTCTATCAGACCTCTTCACCAGACCTCTGCCGTAAGTGCTGCCAGCCTGTGCCCAGATCAATCCGTGCCTTGCAGCATCAGTGTAAGCAATACCCCTAGACCAGTGGTCCTCAACCCTGTCCTCAAGGCCCATCAACATGTCATGTTTTTTGGATCTCCAAATAGCCAGCTCTATTGCTCTGCAGCTGCACTAATTACTCCACCTGTGCATCTTTGTGGAGATCTGCAAAACCTGGCTTGTTGGTGGGCCTTGAGGACAGGGTTGGGGACCACTGCCCTAGACCATAAAAAAGAAAATCATCCATTTTTGCCAGCTCTGGAGTCTAAAAGACTTTGAGGGCTAGCCAATTATCTCTCCCTAGGGTATCTTGATTTGGGATGCCTTACTCTGGGAAATCCCAATGACTGCTGAACAAACTCACCTAGCTGCCGATCCAGAGGTGCATGCACGGTTGCATCCCCTCTATAGCTTTAGCTAGGTGCGCTCCTACATAAAGCATTTGTGAATGGCTGCCGCAGGTACATCCCCAAGTTAAAGGGCTCCAATCAGCTTGCTTGCCACTCTGATGTCTGCAATTATCCTAGCAATCAATGAAGATACACATATCGGATCATCCAAATTGGTGAAAGTATAAATCCCAGGTATTGTTCCTCTCTAAAAATGTTACACATAGGGCCAGTCCAGTCTCTAGGTAACACTTTGCCCTGCCAACCAGCTATGACAAGTTATGACACTAGATGGCACTGTGACCAATTCTTAACTGTAGAGTCTATGCATTTTACTGCTGTTATTTGCTGTGTGATCAGTTGCTCTAAGACTGGTACTTCTTCTTTTTTTCTGTCTGTGTTTAGCCACCATGTAAGGTGACATTCTCTTTACTGAATTCATGTTCCAGTAAAGCCAGTTCCTGTTACACCACTAATGTCTATCTGGATTTGACACCACTGCGACCAGCACTCGCACTCTGCAACAAGCACAGTGCCAAGCCCCATAGATTTTATGTGCCTGTCATTTCCCCTAGTTTAGAGCAAAAAGAAAAAAACTCACCTCTGTCAAGGACACAGTGCTTCTCTTCCCCCGGGGAGCCTCCGATCCTGAGTCTAGGGTCTTATGCTGGGAGAGAACACAGATTCTCTGCCCTGTGTGCCGGCTTCTGACAGCTCCCTCCCCACAGCAGGGAGGGTTCTTTTTTTATACCGGTGAGTGAGATTAACCCTTCTAGTGCCAGCTACGTGACTCTCACGTAGCTGCCTCTCCAACCGTTAAGTGCCAGCTACGTGAGAGTCACGTAGCTGACTTTAGAGCCCCATAAAAAAAAGTAAAAAAGATACAGACTTACCTGACCCCTCATTTGAAAGTGCCAGCGATTTTGTACAAGAATCAAGTAGTAGATTTTCGCCGGGCTTCGCCCGGGCTCAGGAGGGGGCCTATTCCGGAATAGCTGGTCCGGGTCGGTAATGCTGGGTAAGGGGGACCCTACGTCATTTTTGGGGGGGATTTTAAGGGTTTTTAACCCTTAAAATTCCCCCCAAAAATTAGGTCCCCCTCCCTGGGAGGGGGGACCCTACGTCATATTTTTTTTTTTAAGTTAACCCCTTACAACTATGCAATTATATTGCATAATTGCATAGTTGTATTCTATCTGAAATCTCCTAAACTGCTGTTTCAGTTTGGGGAGTTTCCTGGGCAGGAAATGGTGTCTACCAATACATATGTGGTACCGTTGTAACCGGGAGAAATGGGGCTTTCACACGCAATAATAATTTATTAACAAACTTACATTTTTTATTAGAAAAAACACTACAAATTGTAAAAAATTGTTTTTTTTTTTATTTTTTTGCACATATTTCACCCAAAAGTATTGAGAATACACTGAAAAAAGGCCAAACAAGACATTTCATGTTGAAGCCCAGACTCTGCTGAAAAAAACAATATATAATTTTCCTGGAAAATCCCTGGAAATCCCTTTAAAAATCCAGGTTGAACACGTGTAGCGCAAAAACGTGAAAAGTAGTCCGGCAACAGAGTGTGACAAAAAATCTCGGTAGGCTGGCACTCAAAGGGTTAAATAATCTGTCTGCTGACTATCAGAATAAAAGGCCCCCCCCTACAGCAGGAAAGAAAGGTGGAAGCCGGGAACAGGGCAGGGGACATCGATCTTCTGCCCCACTCCGGACGCTCACTTTCAACTGCCAGAAGCAGCAATCGGACAGGACCTCGCCCAGAGATGGAAGGAGGTAAGTAGTGAAAAAAAAAACATTGAAAGACTTGTAATGTGTGTGTTTTTTTACACTTAGCACTTTGTGGATTGTTAAGGGGTTCTTGAGACCCCTATACCAGTTCACAGGGCAGGAGGGGCCGGCAAATCACCTGCCATTGTTTGCATTGTAGTTGTATTTTATTTATTTTGGGGGAGACTCCTGGGGAGGAATGGGGGTCTAGGATACATATGTGCTACCATTGTAAGTTGGGCTTTTACACACCATATGATTTTCTTGAAGAACCTACATTAAAAAAAAATCCGCTACAATAACAATATTTAAAGTGTGTATATGTATATATATATATATATATATATATATATATATATATATATTCCATATATTTTACCCAAAAATATTGCGAAAACCCTGAAAAATTCTAAACCAGAAGCAAACAGAGTGTGATAAAATCTCTAGGTAGGCTGGCAGTTAAAGAGGAACATCAGAGGCCCTGGAGTATAAAAGATTAAAGGGCCGTTATTGAGACCCACTTTCTGGAGCATTCTCATTTGGGATGCCTAGCTATGGAAATCAGGTGGCACTGAAGCCAAAACCAGTGAGAAAGTATCTTAGAACTCCTTTCCCCTAAGCACCACCCCCCACTCGCCTCTTCCCGGAGCCCTAGGTGTCCCAGCTGCATCCCCGCTCCCCCCTGTAGCGCGTACATGTGCCAGGCCTTAATAAATGGCCGGCATATGGGTATGCCAACAGCTAGTGGTGGATGCGAGTGTGGCCAGCAGCGTGTTCATCTACACTTTGCTTAATATGGCTCTTTTGAGTGGAATCAGCGCGCTTGGTTTAATCTGTGTTGTGGGAGTGCCAGGGAGGGGAGTTTCCTGGGGAACCGTTGGGATACACACAATGGGGACAAAACTAGGGAGAGTGAAATTCCCTTGTGGTGTTTATCTTTTAATTGGATGCACACCAATTTCCGTGCTAATAGGTGTGTGGCCGGTCCAGAGCACGTTGTGACAAACTCATCCAGATTGCTGGACCCCCTCCCACACATCAGCTCCACAAATCCTTCCTAAGTTGGAGCAATCCCGCTAGCCTGCCCCGGGTGCCCCACTGTGTGAAATGCCTCGGGGTGCTGGTAATCTTACCTGATCCCGGTGGCTCCCACGACACTTTGCCAATGGCCTGCATCCCTGTCTTCCCTGCAGCTGCCCCAACCATCAGATAGGCCGGGCACAATGTTCAAATCAGTGGCTCGCGGGGTCAGGAACAATTACTATGACAAATTGGTGACTGTTCCACTTTAACCACCATCGGTCGAAATGCAGCACCCCGATTCGCCACCAGAGGTCACATGGGTCAGGTCACATTCTTTGTTACAGCAATCACAAGAGCTGCCCCAATTTCGTTTAAGGATTTGTGGGAGCTGTGGGGGTCGATGCACAGACATGCTCCGGCAATCTGGGTGCCCCCTGAGCTTGTCACAATGCAGTCCAGGCCCACCCCACACCCATTAGCGAGGAAATGAGTATGGGTCCGCTTTAAGGGGTTTTAGGCCTTGTCTGTGGGGAATCCTGATTTGGGATGCCCCATTATGTGAAACCCCCCAGATCGCCAGTAAAACTTACCTGACCTCTGATCCAGTGGCTCTGCTCACTAAGGCTGGGTGGAGCTGAGCATGTTGCCAGCTGCAACCCCGCTAGCCTCTAGCTGGTGCAGGCATGTGCTTGGACTGCGCATCTGCTGTTTGATTAGTGGTCAGTTTGGGATGCCCCAGGGAGTGGGAATCAGGCGACCCTAGTCACCAGTCTAGCCATACTCCAAGCAAAGTAATTTACGACCCACCCTATAAAAAATAAAAATTAACTCTTCTAGTGACTTTAAACCCCCACAGTAAAAAAAAATATAAAAGTAAAAGAACTCACCTGACCCCTCGTTGGATCCGGCTGGGTCTCCTCTTTAATTTGGTGCCATCCGATCCCCGCTCCAGGAGAGCCCCCGGAATAGCGACCCCCCCCCCCCCCCCGCTTCGGCAGTGGCCGCTGCTAACTGTAAAAAAGAATAAAAATTAAAAATGGCATTTACTTACCTACGGTCGCGCTGTCTCCCAACGAGTCTCCTCTTCATTGGGGGGGGGTGAGTCCCCTGCTGTGAGTGAAGGAGAGCGATTGCCGGTGACTGAGCAGCTGAGAACGGAGGAGGGGGGGAGCAGCGTCAGAGGAGGTGAGGGGGAGAGAGGAGGGGAGCTGGAGGAGAGACATCTGAAGCCGGGCCAGAACGGCGGTGTGAATGGCAGAAGCAGCCAGGCTGCCATCAAGACAGCAGAGGGGGGTGAATGTGGGACATCCCAGGGGATAAATAAAGAGCTCAAATGTCACCTGACCATGGATCTGGTCTCCCCTGTTCACAGCAGCACAGGAGGAAAAGAGTGGGGGGGGGGGGCACGGCTGCGAGATCCCCCCCTCCAGAGGTGCAGGGGAGGGGGCGCGCTCCCCCATAGTGAGCCCAAATATGAATGTGGTGCTAAGCAGTAGCAGCAGTGACGGCAGCACCAGAGAGATGAGGCTCGATCCCCCGGAGTCCCCAGGAGGGAGAAGTAGCAACGGCTCTGGGAGTCCTGGCCCCCTTCGGGGTGCCTTTGTGTCCTCTCCCCCGCCGGCATGGCACCCAAGATCGGCAGCTGGAACACAGATGGCATGGCTGGAGGGAGGATTTACGCCCCCAGCTATAACCCCACAAAGTGATCGCAGCGACCACTCACCACAAGCTGAGAGTGATATCGGGAGGGCGACGCTGAGAAATCTTCTGCAGTCCTTGGCTACTAAAGAGGAACTACAAGCCCTCCCCTCTAAAGCAGACCTAGAGTCAATGGCGCGCCGCATTGAGAAGGAAGTGAGGAAAGATATTGAGGACTTGCAGCAACAGACAGCTACGTTAGATGCAAGAGCGGTGGTAGCTGAAAGAAACCAGGAGGAGATGGCCCGAGAATTGTCAGAGTTGGCAGGTCTACAACGAGAAGTTCGACGGCAACAACGGGAAATGCAGTTGCATATCGATGATCTGGAAAACCGGGGAAGAAGAAACAACGTGAAATTGAGGGGAATACCGGAGAAGATAGGAGGCGACAGGCTGCGAGCATCGGCACAAGCAATCTTTAATTCGCTGCTGGGAAGACCACCAGGGGTGACGTTCCGGATTGAGTGGATGCACAGAATCGTGAGCAGGCCGCTGGGAGGCCAGGGGTCCCCTCGGGACGTTCTATGCAGGCTACTGTCGTTTGAGAACAGAGAGGAAATAGTGAGGGCGGCCTGGGCCTGGGACTTTTCCCGGATTTTTCTAGGCGAACACTTCACATGAGGCGAATCTTGCGTCCACTCCTGGATAAGATCAAGAGCTCCGGGGCCTCTTATAAGTGGGGGCACCCATTTCATCTAATAGTAAGGAAGAATGAGGACTCATTTTTTCTGAGATCACATGAGGAACTCCCATTGCTGTTTGAATTTCTATCGACGGACGCGATCCAGGTACCCGATTGGCTGGCGGAGGCGTTGCCGACTCCCCTTCAGCCCTTGCCACAGAGGCTGAGGGGACCCCGACCGGGGAGGATGGGGGGCGTGGAAGGGGGGGTAGGATGGATCGAGCATGACCATATTTGGAGGATTAGGCACGGCACTAGTGGGGAGGGGGGATAGGGGTGTGCTGCAGGAGCCCCGAAGAGATAAGCCTTGGGGGAGAGATAGCAGAGGGAATAACATGCTATAATCTTATGTGATCAAGGGGACCTCCTCGGACATACCCTGCTCTTACCGGTCCGGGATGGGGATTCCGGGTGTGGGGAGCCTCCTCCATGCGTGGTCATGGCCATGACATACGTTTATATTTCTTCTGGGATACTTTTTGGGAGATGTTACCCTGTTTACAGTTAAGGTTGGCTTGGGTCGGTTGGGGGGCTCCCTCCGTTCCTCCCCCCCCCCAGGGGGTCCCGGTCTCGCCCTGAGGGTTGCATGGCTCGGCCGGGCCTCCGGGGGGGGGGGGGCGGGGACTGGGGGGAGACTAGATGGTTTCATGTTTTGATGTTTTAATGTTTAATCTGCATGATTTTGGTTTATTTGTGTTCTGCCGGCGGGGGATGGGGGACGGCCGGCATGGGCGGGGGTCCTCCCCTTGTTTCTCTGGCGGCTCCCCCCCCCCTCCCCTCGGCCCTGGGGGCTGGGTGTTTCAGAAGGGCCTCAAAGGCGGTCTGCCAGCCTGGCCTCTGGGCTGGGGGGACGTGGGGGGGGCCTCTTGGGGGGTTCAATCGGGGTATATTCACCCACAATGACTCCCTGGAGGTGGGACCCGGGCTCGGGGCTCCCTACAGATACGTCATAAAAGTGAGCTTTTCTACTATGATTGTTTTAGGTGTTGCTAGATTTGGTTGCATCCAGCGGGGGGCGGTGATGAGCGGTGTGCAGCTCTCCTGCCCTTCCTCCCCGGGGTGCCGCCCTGCCCGGGGGTGCGCAATGCTGGATGGACTTGGGGTGTCGTCCGCTGGCCTCGCCGCCCCGGGTGGGGGGCTCCCTGGGGGGGGGGGGCTCTGGCTTCCGGGGGTGCCTCGAGCGGGTCCTTGCTTTGCGGGAATGTGGAGAGCAGTAACTTGGAAGGATAGCTTGAGCTAAAAAGAGACCGATATATTGACCATAGATAAGATGTCTTTTGTTGCAAAACCAAGAAAATGCAGTGTTTGTAGTTTGTATGCACTAAAAGTTTACTGTTAATTGGGGCTGTGTGGACCTCATCATGGCTGTGTTCAATCAAGTTCCCCAAATAGGTGGCTGACCACCTCAGTGAAGCTAGCTTTGCAGAGGGTGGTTAGAATTTTTGGGAGTAGCTCCCCGAGTGGTTAGTATAGTTATTGGGTGGGCTAGCCTCCCTTAAAAACTTTCAGACGCCGGAGGTAACCGGTGCTAGGTTATTGTGAAGTGTGTGTTTGTCCCTAGTCTCGTGTTCCTTGTTCCCTAGTGTTTCTTCCCTGTACCCTAGGGTTCCGGCGGTTGGATGGGGGGAGGGGGGGCAGGGTCAGCACCTCACAATGTGCTCGTTCAATGTGAAAGGATTAAATAGCCCCACAAAGAGGTCTCAGATCCTATATTCCCAACATAAGAGGATATGTCAGATTCTTTTTTACAAGAAACTCATTTTAGGGAAGGTAAGGTGCCTAACTGCAGAGATAGAAATTTCCCTATATGGTTTCACGCTCCGAACCCTGTAGCCAAGGCCAAGGTGGTGTCAATAGCGATTCACAAAAATGCACCATTTGTGTTGCTGGACAAGATGACAGACTCAGAGGGAAGGTACCTATTTCTCAAGGCCCAAATAGGAGGGAAAAAGGTTACGCTTGCCAATATATACCTACCGTATACGTAGATCAGGTGAAAGTAGTCCAAAGGATCTTTCGGGCTCTGGATGGCTTTACTGAGGGGGTGGAGATAATAGGGGGAGATTTTAATATGGCCATTGAACCATTGATGGATACCTCAACGGGACGGTCATCCTTGTCTTATGCAAAACTGAGGGCATTTAAAAAACTGCTCAGTGACAGACAACTGGTTGATGTCTGGCGAATATGTAATCCCGGGGTTAAAGATTTGACCTTTTATTCAAATATCCATGCTTCATACAGCAGGATAGATTATTTCTTTGTAAGTCACCATGCGCTTCAGTGGTCCCCGACAGCAACCATTGGCACCAGAATTTGGTCGGACCATGCCCCCTTAATGCTGTCACTGGAGTTGCCAGGGCTGGCAGGAAGGTATTGGCAGTGGCGACTAAATGAAGGCCTTTTGCAGGATGAGGTTTCTTCCAGGGCAATATCGGAGGGGATCGCGGATTTTCGGAGAAACCATGAACTTGACACAACTAGGCTCCCCATGCAATGGGAGGCACTAAAATGTAGCCTGCGGGGGATCCTTATCCAGCATACAACAAGGTTGAAGAAGGAGAGGGGGGAGAGGGTGGTGGGATTGATTGATAAAATATCCAGATTGGAGATCTCGCATTAACCGGGTTCGAACCCATCTATTCTGATGGAACTGAAGGAAGCCAGGAATGAGCTGTTGAGCTTGCTTAACAAAATGTCCAGCAGGCACAGAGAACTAGCGAATAGATTTTACTACGAACACCGTAATAAATGTGGACGGCCTTTAGCTAGACTATTACACCCCCGACAGTGCCAGACGTATATACCGACCATAAAAGACGAGGGACATGATCCAAAGGGTATTGTAGAGGTATTCAGACAGTTCTACTCCCAACTATATAACAGAGTGGGTGGGCAGGAGGGTGGGTGGATCGTGAGGGGGAGATGGAGGCGTATGTGGAGGAGACGGGTTTACCAGTTTTGGATAGCCAGGATAGAGAGGCGCTAGAGGAGCCATTTGAACAAGCGGAACTGCTAACGGCCATGGCCTCGATGCCGCCGGGGAAAAGCCCAGGCCCAGACGGGTTTACAATAAAATTCTACAAAAAATTCAGGACCCAACTTGCCCCGTTCATGACCAAGATTTTTAATGCAGTCTCGGCTTCCCGACGCAGACCCTGGAGGCACATATCACGGTCTTGCCCAAGCCGGGGAAGGACCAAACGATATGCAATAGCTACAGACCGATCTCGTTAATCAATGTAGATGTTAAACTATTCTCCAAAATGATAGCTAACAAATTAAAAAGGTTACTACCTGCTTGGGCACACACAGACCAGGTGGGGTTTGTGTCGGGAAGGGAGGCCCGAGATAATACCATAAAGACTTTTCTCCTGAACTCCTATGCTAGGACAAATAAAATCCCCATGTGCCTCCTGTCAGTTGACGCTGAAAAGGCGTTCGACAGGGTTAGTTGGAAATTCTTGGAACAAACATTGAAACAGGCAGGGTTGGGACCGGTTTTGAGGGGAAAGATACAGGCTCTTTACAGCGGCCCCACAGCAAAGGTTAGAACGAATGGGCTTCTGTCTTCAGCCTTTAAGATAGGGAATGGGACGAGACAGGGCTGCCCTTTATCACCTCTGTTATTTGTTTTGGTTATGGAGCATTTGGCTGTACGCTACGTAGGCACCCGGACATTAAGGGGATAGAGGTAGGGGGTAAGACG
The DNA here is from genome assembly GCA_027917425.1 of Gastrophryne carolinensis. NCBI lineage: Eukaryota > Metazoa > Chordata > Amphibia > Anura > Microhylidae > Gastrophryne > Gastrophryne carolinensis. Next base: position 305,665,968 of record CM051236.1, on the reverse strand, counting down.
CACAAATTGGCGTTATATGCAGATTACTTACTGCTGTATATCACGTCGCCCCATATATCCTTGCCATCAATCATAAAGGAGTTTCAGAGGTTCAGCAGGGTCAGTAATTTCAAGGTCAACATGTCCAAGTCGGAAATGTTGAACATCAGCATAGAGGATCAGTCCCTGGTCCAGAGGCTGGAAAGGAACTTTCCCTTTAAATGGTGTAAGGAGGCTATAGAATATCTAGGAGTCCTTGTCCCGGCTGACTCCACCTCGTTATTTAATCTGAACTCCGAAACGCTACTTGCAAGGATTAGAAGGGATCTGGAGGGGTATGGGAAAAAAGGTATCTCCTGGCTGGGAAGAATAAACGTCCTAAAGATGGATATGCTGCCAAAATTGTTATACATTTTTCAAGCGATTCCCATTCACGGCAATAAACGTTTTTTCAGACAAATTAGATCGGAGATGGTGAGGTTTGTATGGGGAGGGAAACAGCCTAGACTGAGCTTTCGGAAACTGGCCAGGTGAAAGGAGCGGGGAGGAGCTGGCCTACCAGATATAAAGAACTATCATAGAGCAGCGGTGTTGCTGCGGATGGTGGGCTGGTATCACAGGAAAGGATCTAAACAGTGGGTCACGATAGAGCAGGACATGCAGATAGGAAACGTAACATCTCTGGGTGGACCCAAAGATGATCTCAAGGGAGAAGTTGCCGTTTTTGACAGCTCAGCTCCTTCTGATATGGGAGGATAGTCTCAAAAACTTGAAATTAGCAACAAGACCAGGCCCAATGACACCTCTATTTGATAACCCAAAGTTTGAACCAGGAGAGGGAGTTCAGAAATTTCGGATTTGGAACACATCTCCGAGTATCAAGCTGAGGCACACATTGGTACAGGGTAGGGCGCCCACGGTAGCGGAGTTAAGCGCCCAGGGAGGGGGAGGGTTTCCTGGCTGGCAGTAAATCAACTGCGAAATTACCTGGGTTCACTAGGGGATTTAGGGAGAATTGCTAGAGAGTGCTCCCAATTTGAGAACCTGCTGGAAGCAACAGAGGCCAGAGAGAGTAATTTCAGTCCTGTATGGGATAATGATGGGGGGAGAAGGGGACGTGAAGATGGATTTTGTAGCGGAATGGGAGGGAGAGATCGGGAAGACATTTGGGGAGGAGGAGTGGGAGAAGGCCTTTTTTCTTACCCATAAAATGGCAAGGCCATGCAAATCCCAAGAGCAAAACTTCAAATTGATCTCACGGTGGTACAGAAGTCCTTCCCGCATCCATCAGATTTTCCCCACAGTTCCGGATACATGCTGGAGATGCAACATAGCCCGTGGAACTCTTTTGCATATATGGTGGGAATGCCCCAGCATCAATAGTCTTTTGGCCAGCATCCTCTCGTTATATGAAGAGGCTTATCTCTCCCCAGTTCCAAACACCCCTGAGATAACGTTGCTATCCTTCTGAGAGTTCTGAGACACTTTTTGACAGCGGCAAGATCGGTGAGTCCAAGATATTGGAAGAGAACCACCAATAGGTGGGTCCTCCTTCTCTTCTCCCCCAGCCTTGCTTCCCCTCCACTGTCCCTTTTCTGTCCCCCTCCCCCCGTTTCCCTTCTCTTTTGCCCGCCCCACATGGCCCCTGTGTGTCAGTGTCCATGTGAGATGTCTGTTTGTTTGTCTTTAATTGGGTATGTAGAGTTTACCCGACCTGCAGATGGATATACAAGAGGGAACCAGAGTGGACTGGGGGAGCAGAGGTCTAGGACAGATCATTCAAATAACCCGGGCCACTCTGGGGGGCCTGGACGTCCTTCTCACAAAGCACAATTACGATAATGTTGGGTATTCCGTGTCCCCCTCACGTAGTAGGAGAACTAGCTAGCCCTACTAGAGACATTATGATGGGAGACATGGATGGCTTTAACGAAGGGACCGTGATGAGGAGTGGGAGGTTAATGCGGAATCATGTAGATTGTGGTATTGCTATGTAAAGTCATATGTTTCACATTTTGTACTGTGTATTGTCACTTTGTGTTTAATGTGATATGCTGAAAACTCAATAAAATCAGATTAAACATAAAATAAAGGAGACAATTGTCTAAAAATTATTTTATTTATTTTTTTACGCAAAAATATTTAAAAAACTGTAGAAAAATTACTAACAAGACATTTCATGTTAAAGCCTAAACTCTGCTGCAAAGAATATGTATATAATTTTTCTGGAAATTCCAGCAAAAATCACGGTTAAACATGGCGCAAAATGGGGAAAAATGACCTGTCAACAGAGGGTGACAAAACTTCAAGTAGGCTGGCAATTAAAAGGGAAAATAGTACCTATGCATGTTGGGTATTGTTCTGCTCGGGGGTCCTTGCGCTTTCAGATTTAGCTTGTTTTTTCTTGTTTGCATATTGATATTGTAGGAAAACATGTTTTTTATTTTGCTTTTTTATAATTTTTTTTTTTTTTTAGGGAAACCCTGTGCAACCTAAGTATTTTTCAAAGGATTACTTCCAAAAGGATGAGCCCACTACAACAAGCTCAGTACGCTTAGAAAGCTTAACGTGTATTTTCAGGGAATATATGGTTTATGGGGGATATTCCAAATATAAAGGGTTGTTTTGGTTGAAAAATTGCAAGATGCGCACTTTGTCTGTAGAGCTGAAAATTTCAAGTAAAATTACCGTTATGCGCATGCTTTACTTTGGGGGTTTGTCAACTCTTCCCTTGAAAGTACTTATGCATGTTGGGTACCGTTTAGTTCCGGGGATGTTGCTGCTTCAGATTTTACTTGTTTTGTCTTGTTTGCTATAGTTTTTTTAGGGCAATGTGGCTTTGATTTTTCTTTTTTTTATTCTTTTTTAGGGAAACTCTGAGCAACCAAAGAATTGATTGAGGGATTACTTCCACAAAACTACACCCACATAAACAAGTCTGGTGCGCCTAGAAATCTTGAGGCGTGTACTTCCAGAGAATATATAGTTTGTGGAGTGTATTTCAAATGTAAAGAGTTGTTTTTCTAAGAGTTGTTTTTCTGGAAAAACTGCAAGGTGCGCTTAGCACGTAGTATAGTTGTATTTTATCTGAAAATCTCCTAAAGTGCTGTTTCAGTTTGGGGGGAAAGTCCTGGGCAGGAAAGGGTGTCTACCAATACATATGTGGTACCACTGTGACCGGGAGAAATTGGAGTTTCACACGCAATAAGATTTTATTGACAAACTTACATTTTTTTATTACAAAAAACACTCCAAATTGCAAAAAATTGATTTTTTTATATTTTTGCACATATTTTACCCCAAAGTATTGAGATTACACTAAAAGATATGTAGCGCCAAATAGTGAAACGTGGTCTGGCAATAAAGATTGACAAAAATTCTAGGAAGGCTGGCACTTAAAGGGTTAAATAAATTATAAGCCGCCTGCGGCTTACCACTCCAGAGCAGAGCTCAGCCAGGCAAATAGAGGGTGGTGCATGAATGAAGGTCTGGCCAGCACTGTCCCTGAGTGTAACGCCACCGAGGGGCAAACAGCAGAAAAGTGTTACAGTATCGCCTCTGCATCACAGCGTCACTGTCAGGTGCAGGCAGAAGCAGCCGGACCAAATTATACTTTGTGTTGCAGCCCGGACAGCAAAGTCTGGGAGCTGCCGCATAGCCTGTCCTGCAATCGCCCGGCCCACTGCAGAACTATGAAGCTGACCTGGAGCAGCCCCACAAGGTAAACGGGGACCCAGCAATGCGGGGCAAACCACGCCCTACTGGAATTTTTCTCAGTAAGCCCTGCATGCTGCCCGGACCTGCTTCCATCTTTTGCTCCCACCCCCGCTGTCGAGAGTGGCCTTTTAGACCAGCAGAGTGAGATGAGCCAGAATGGAGATTTTTTGGGGGGAAGCTAACAGGGGAAAATGGCAAGTACGTGAAATTCACTTAGCTGGCAGTTAACGGGCGACTATGTTCATTTCATGTAGCTGATATTTGAAGAGTTAAAAGTGAGTATAGCTTTTTTGTTGTTGCTTGCAAAAATCCCTATTAGTTTTACCAGTAATGGTATTTCTAGGAGTCCTTCAGGATGGCCACAGAGAGAGTGTGACAGGCTGGAACAGATTAAAAGTCCCACCCTTTCCCCCAAATCCTCAGTATTTAAGCAAGAACCCTAAACTGATGGACCTAACTTAACATGAGGGGTTGCAAGGGCCATCCTGAAAGACTCGTGGAAATGCTGGTATGACTAACAGGGATTTTCTCCCCACGTCCATCAGGACAGCCACCGAGAGGATGAGCAAGGAATTAATTTGGGTGGGAAATTGCCTACTAGGCTCTTCTGCCAAAAGGCTGTTGAGTCTCTGACAGAGGGTCTAACCTATGATGCTTTAAAAAGGTATGAGGGGACAACCAGGTAGCTGCTTTACAAATGTCTTCAATGGAAACCCTTGAGGTGGCACATTCATGCTGCTATAAGCTAGAGAGGTAGCTTGCCTGGCCCACCTGGCTAGAGAAAAAAGTTACTTGTTAATCAACTCAAATAGGAAAAGGTGAGCCGTTTCTACATTGTATAATACTTGATGTGTTTTTACAGAGAACAGCACCTGTGTCCCCAGCATGGAGCAAAGGCTTGAGTCGTGCACAGTGACCAACCATAGCAGCATGTGCACAGGTAATGTTTATTAATAGAGAAGGAAAAGAAGCCCAGCAGAATGCCACCTTGTGGGTCCTTAATATGTACATATATTTATTTGATCCTTTAGCACTAGAAAAAAAAAAAATATATATATATATATATATATATATGTAGGTGTATGTGTGTGTGTGTGTGTGTGTATATATATATATATATATATATATATATATATATATATATATATATACTAGATAAAACTAAGAACATGATTTGAGAACAAAAAACACAAAGTGGACCAAAACCCACCCTGGTGTATGAGACTCCAGGGCAGGCTTACTCCGCCCCCCCCCCCAGGGCATCCAGATTTGGGATGCCCCACTTTATAATACCCCCCAGGTCACCCAGTAAACTCACCTTCTCCCCGATCCACCGGCAAATGCACGAGCAGCAGTCGCTGCCTGCTATGCCTTTAGCAGACATGCGCCCCAGCATTTGTGAATGGCTGGTGCGGGAATTCTCCCTGTTAGAGGCTTAGACAGGCCTAAGATGGTATGAAGTCAGTGCAGTTGAGCACGCTGATTGTACCAGAGGCCACACATGCACCACGGGACTAGATAAAAGTGAATTTTGGTGTGCTATAGGTGGGCGACCTGGGGAGCTTCACACAGCAGGGCATCCCGCATCAGGGTGCCCCTGGGGGTAAGAACCAAAACCCAGAATAGTCAAAATCCCAGATTTTGGTGCACTTTAATACAGTACCCATTGAGAAAATCTAGCTCATATGATCTACGTGCACGGTCTCTGTAGATAGTTAAGGGGGCTACTGCATTCAATGTTATGTTGGCAGTGCTTGGGCCAGCTTTCAGAAAACCTGAATGAGCAAGTCATGAAGATCTGTGGAAGAAGAAAGGTAATTATTGTGTTTTTGGTTACAGTGTTACCTTACTGGACTGGAGGTCTGCTCACCCTCGCAGCACAGGGGCATCCTGATCTGGCATTCTCTGCTGTGCATCCCCCCCCCCCCACCTACAATCCCGGGACCAGGCAGCCTCTTCTGCATTCCTTAGCTGGTTTTCTACCATATATTAATGCCAACAGCCAGATTCACAAACGGGGGCTGCGGGAGAGCGATAAGCGGTGTGGGAGTGGTAGTGAGGTGACAGGTTTTTCTAATTACCTCTGGCACTACTGCCCCTGAAGTCTTTTGGAACAGTGCGCACCTTTTACCTTTAAGGTACAGGTCAGGGTGCCGGGGCATTCATCTCCTCTCCTGTTGTTTACTTAATCGTTTGGAGCCAACATTTCTCTGAATAAGTAGGCTAGGGTATTTTACTCTTCATAATCCTGTCAGCTTGGCTAATATACTGTGTAAACGTAACATTCAGGAAAGATCAATATCACTTCAGTTCCAGCTGGAACTGAAGTGTTGTATTCTCAGCAGCAGTGACAGTGGCACTGGTAGGACTGTGAATGATATTAAGACCAGCTGCTAAGTACATTTTGGTACAGGCTCTGGTTGATGTGGACTGAGAAGTACAGCCAGCCTTGTCATCCTTAAAGGATTGGCCAGTCGATCAATGCTTCCACTGAAAGACACCTCAACACACAACGCACAAGAAGACCCTACTCTCAACACATATTGGCGACATCTCTAAGTGTATTTTTGCAATACTGGGTTTTGTATTGTCTTTCAGTCCATGAGAGCAGATCGAGTGAGCCAGAAGAGCTACAACCTGAAGGTAAGTCATTAAACATGATAGTCATTCAGCCCAGTGTAAAGTACATATTCAAGTTTTTTGGTCTATCATAATTACATAAAACTAATTACTCATGAGAGATAAGAAAAATACCAGTTAAAGCTACAAAGTTTCACATAGTTATACATTGAGCTTTAAAGCATACCAAAGCCCTCATTAATTAATGAACCCTAATGTTTGTTTAACAACAATGAATTCCTGAGCTAAAAAACATTGCATGGATTTAAATAGGGAATTCTATAATCATTAGAATAAAGGATTGGTAGTGATGAGTAGATACCAACACCCATACCTCAGTGCCCTTCCTATTTTAGTACCTTCAGATATTGCAGCTCCATAAGAGGTGAAAATGTCTATGCATTAAATGAAAGTGGTAGACCGTGTGCACTGGAGGATCCTAAAAGCAGGGGCAGATGGTGGTGCGGCCAAGCCACCTTGGCTCAGGAGCCAGAAAACACAGAGGGCTGTGTTGTCAGGGTTGGCGGTGACATTGTTGTGATCCCCAGGGAGCCCCGTGGTGTTAGTAAATCATGCCAGGAAAGGGGAGGGGCTGAGCAACAGCTGTAGTGAGAGGGGTTGTGTGTGTAGGGATGGACAGGTATCTTTGATAGACTTTGTGCATGTTAGAAGCTTACCAGACTCCCTGGGGACTTTTTTGTGCCCCACAACAGATGGGAGAGCTGGGCAGAGAAGAAAGGGGTTGCAGCAGGGTAGAGATGGTGGTGCAGAGATGGCGAGATGGGGTTAAGCAAGGCACAGGGCAGAGATGGGGTTGCAGCAGGGCACAGAGCAGAGAAAGGGGTGCAAAATCGTACAGGTCAAAGATGTGAATGCTGTAGGATGCATGACAAATGACTGCAGGAGGGAGCACTGCTACCACTCCCAATAGCCATGAGTAGAGCTGAAATCTATACTAGTTCAGAAATCTAAACTCATGTCCACCCAGATGCTTTAAGTTAACCTTTGCATCTGCACAGGCAAATTATTTGCAGCTCTTCTGTCATCAGTGCAGATGTTTAAGTGGAAAAAAACCCAAGCTGGCCAGGGACCAGGACCTTCCCCTGTGGCATGCCCCACTGTGTGACCCTCCACGGGTCACCACAAAATTAACCTTTTTATTACACATTTTGCACATTTGCTTCAGAATAGTGTTTTTTTCTCATCTTCCTCCTATATCGTGCAAAAAAAAATTATAAAAAAATTATATATATATATATATATATATATATATATATCACTTTTTCCATTTTTTTTCCTCAGACTCCCCAAAAACCAATATAGTGTCACCCCCAGTGTTTCACACTGGAAGCTTCATTGGTGGAGGAGTTTTGGTCATACTATTACAAGCTGTAGGATACTTTGTCTTGAAGCACCTCCGTGGACCAGAAGGACAATATCAAACTATGTAAGATGTTATTTTTACTATTTGTATTCCTATTAATAACTTTGTAACTGTGGGTTTGACAAGATCTAGCATTAGATTATCTTGTTTTTGTTTCCAAAAGTGAAGGTTTCATGCGCAATAAAGCAGTCTAGAAAAAACATTTCCATATATATCAAGAAAAAGCCATATATATCAAGAAACATGAAAACATATTTGTAATAGGTTATTTCCTAGTCTGGTTATTTACTCCATAATGTTAAGATACTTCTGATAATAATTTACAAATGCTGGATTGCAATATATGTAATCTTGTGGACTTGTCCAAGGCAAAATGGATTCTTCTTAGGCCCTGCCTATAATCTGGCTCTGGTCACCCCTCTTTATCAGGGCCGTATTTGGTATTCATGGTGCCCTAGGCACTTTAAAGGGCCACTTCAGCCGCTTTACAAAAAAATGACATACCCCCCACCATGCCCCCTCCTATTAGCAATACTGAACATCTAATAAAAAAAACAAAAGACACCCTTCACCCCGAATCCAGCTGGCCGCCACCATTTTCCTGTAGTCCCAGCAGGTGCACTGCCGCACTCCGCTTAGCACGCGCTCCCATCCGCCACCAAGGCAGAAAGCATCGGCTCCAAGTGGCCGGCCAGGACTACAGGAAAGCGGTGGGCTTTTGGTGCCTCAGCTGCGGCAACTGCCGGGCTGGATTTGGGGGGAAAGGGTGTCTTTTTTTTTTTTTTTTTTTTTAAATTTTATTAAATGTTTAGTATAGCTAATAGGAGGGGGCAGGGCTCAGTGTATGTCATTGTATGGGAAGGGCACTGGAGGTGAGATGCCTTGGCCTGTGTTCAACCCCTTGCACACTGCTGGGGGTTGCTTGTTAGGCGACATTAATGTTCCTGCTATGGAATTTAAGTTTTAATTTATTTTCTTTACTATGGTAGTAAGTCTGCACCCCCCCTCCCAGGTGGCCACCCTAGGCACGTGCCTAGGGTTGCCTAATGGGAAATACAGCCCTGCTCTTTATTTTGTTCATCAAGTTGCTTGTTATCTAGTAGGTTTTTATGGATTTTTAATTAGTTTATTTTGTGATAAAGCTCCTATAGCTTCTCTTTATTATTTGCATGGTATTACATAATCAATTCTCTCTCTTAACAGGGAGGAAACTCCTCAATAGAAGACACATCCCACTGATAATCTGATCATCAGCATTTCCCAGATATGTTCTTTCACAATATTTCAAAGAAGATTTTAGATGTACAGTTTAAGCAAAATTGACTGATTTGGGGTTTTTAAACATACCTGGTATTAACTGATGAAAAGTGTACTGCATAATCACAGGAAATGTCACAATGGGGTAAATTCGGCACCAGGTGCAAACAGTATACTTTGGAGTAAAAAGTGCAATTTAACTGAAAAATGAAATAGAAGAGCAGTGTTGCTGCACAATGAAACAGTGAAAGTAAATAGCAGTTATTACTTCAAAAAAAGTAGTGCTCCTTTTTCACCTGGTGTGAAAAGTTCTATTCACTTTTATTGTCTACCTTGGGGGTCATTCATCACCAGGTGTAAATATAGTAGAACACTTTTTTTTTTCAAAAGTGAACTTTTTATAAATGGTTCTGAATTGACCCCAATGTGTTTAACTGCGTTTACCTACCGAAACTCTTGTTTACGGTGAGATTTGTATGAGTGCTAAAATATGAATGCTGTGATTTGAAGCCCATATTAAACTATATTAAAGATGATTGTATGGTTTCTTTATTTTCCAAGTATACAGCACGTCCTGTTTCACTAAATTCTTTACGCTTGGGATAACCCGCCAACAAGGTGGCGCAGTGGACTGCAGAAAAGACTTGTGGCATCTCCCGGCCCTATAAAAGGACAGGAACCTCCCGCAAATTCCCAGTTTCCTTCTGCCGTCTGGACTGTGAAGATAGAAGATGGCTCTCTATATTACGCAGGCGAGCGGGGCTTACCAGCCTGCGGCCCTGCAGGACTATTTCCACCCGTTCTGGATCCACTGCCTCCCAGCCTTGGCTGACTGGTTTGGTTGAAGGTAGGACAGGGTCAGGTGCTGGAGGAGCACTGCTCCAACTGCAATCCCTGTACCTACAAGGGTAGGCGGTTCAGGCTTATGGTGAGCCTTGTGGGATGCCCCTTCCTGCCTTATTGTGGGCCTTCCCCTGCCCCCCTCCACTGCCCCCCCCCCCTCCCTAGCTAAGCATGCCTTGGGTGCTCCTACCGTTGCTCTTCCCCGCCTCGCTCTCTCCCTGGGGAGCTCTCCGGGGGGGGAGATGGTGTTGTTCACATTGAATTTTATCTGCTTTTTACTGGTATTGTCCACGCTCGCCGCCGCGCCGTTTTGTACGGCGCTCCGTGGCTGGCGGCGACATTCTCCTTGTGTTTTACTGTGCTGTCATTGGCGCTGGGGGGGGTCACGTGGAGCGCGATTCCCGCTCTTCGGGGGGCGGGTCCTGCGGATGACGCTTTTTGCGTCATACCTCCGTGGCCCGCCCCTCAAGGTCCTTGCGGGCACCATTTTGGTTTGAGTTTTTCTTCTCCTGACCTGTGGTACTGCGGCGGGCTGCTGGCCTGCCTGGAGCGATCGGCTTCTTGGTCCATGAGTCCCCTTTAGGGTTGTATTGTGCTTTTGTCGCCACATTATGGGAATGTTATGTGTGGTTTCTTATGTCTTTCAGGCGGGATAAATGTGTCCCTCTTCCCTTCCTTCTCCCACCTTCCCTAGCAGGGTTTTGGGGCATCCCGGGTGGCTCTTTTTAGCCTTAACCCTATACTGGCCAGTGTGCCCACTCTAATCACCATATGGAGGCTTCCAGGGATAATGTGCTTGGGGTTCCTTCGGGACAAGCCCAGCTGTGTGCCGCGTGTGGGGTATCCCCTGTGAGTGACGGTGTCGGGGTCAGTGTGCCCTGCGCCCAGAAGGTACTTGCGCTGCAGTCTTGGTTGCCTGCTATGTTGCCCAGCTCTGCACCCCCTTCTACATCACCTACCCCTTCGCGCCTGCATTTGACCCCTAGTGAGGGACATGCTAGTGGGGAATCACATTATGACTTGACTGGCCACCCGCAAAGCCTGGAAAGGCATATTACTGGACCTGCCCCCGTAAGGCTTCTGGCAAGAAGTGGCATTTAACTCTGGCTGTTTCCCTTTTTCCTGAGGGGGATGAGGGACAGGATTCTTTCCCTGGCCTTTACCCCCTAGAAGAGGGGGAACTCTTCTCTGATTCTGATCCCTCTGAGGATCAGCAGGAGATTTATGGTGGTACCAGGTCTCCATTTGGGGAAGATCCATGGTCTCCTGATGATACGGATAGGCTGTTGGCTCACATTTTTGAAGTATTGTGTATTACCCCTCCTGTCCCGGCTAAAAAGCAGCAGGGTGAGCTTTTTCACACTGTTAAACAATGCTTGGAGTTCCCTGAGCAGAACCACTTTAATAATTTGGTGCTCAAGAAGTGGGAACGTCCTAGCAGATTGCCCGCGGTCATGCATTCCCCTGACACGTCTACTCTGAGGGATGGTGAGGACCGGCGTGTGGATCAGCTGGCCTGTCATGCATTTGCTTGTGCTGGGACTGCGCTGCGCCCTGTGTGCGCCTCTGCCATCACGGTTCTTGCTATTAAGGGGCTATTCAAGTGCCTTTTGGATGATGCCTCGGATGCCAATAGGGGGGAGGAGTATAGATCCCTCCTGCTTTGCTATGAATTTGTGGCATTCATTCTTTCTGCTATGGATGATGCGGTAAGGATGTGTGGTAAGGCCTCTGCCCTTTTGATGGCTGTATTCCGCTCTCTTTGGCTGCGTCAGTGGGCGGCTGATAATGCTGCTAAGAAGGCTCTCACTGGATTCCCCTTTACTGGGCTACGGCTCTTTGGTGAGCGTCTGGATCTGTTTGCCAAGGATGGTAGGCTGCCTCAACGCAGGAGGCAGCCGCAGCCCTTTCGGGGGGCTGGTTCTTCCCTCCCCTCCTTCCGTGCTCCCAGTTCTGGCCGGGGTGCACCATTTGCGGGGGCACGGAGAGACCTTTGGGGCCGGGGTAGAGGTCGTGGACGCCCCGGTCTCTCATGGGGTCCCAAGTCCAAATCTGTCCCCAAGCCCCCTCAGGCATGAGGAGGCGCCCTCACCCATCCGGATGGGGAGACGGTTGCGGCTCTTTCCTCGCGTCTAAGACTGCGCGTCTCAGACCGGTGGATTCGGGAGGTGGTGTCCTCCGGGTACAAGATAGAGTTTGCAGCCTGGCCGCCCCCAAGGTTCATCAGATCCCGGATGGTTCAATATCCCTTGTCAGCTCAGGGCTTGCGACTTGCGGTCCAAAGCCTTTTGGATTTGGGAGTCATTTGCCTGGTGCCCTTCCAGGAAAGGGGCAGAGGTTTCCATTCCAATCTGTTCACTGTTCCCAAAAAGGATGGGTCCCTGAGGCCCATCCTGGATTTGAAGCGCCTCAACCAATTTGTCAGGTTCAAGCATTTTCGCTTGGAGACTCTGTGCTCGGCAGTCAGTACCTTGCGCCCGGGCGACTTCATGACTTCTGTGGACATCAAAGATGCTTACCTTCATGTTCCCATCTTTCCAGCTCATCAGAGATTTCTCAGGTTCGCTCTGGAGGATCAGCACTACCAATTTGTGGCCTTACCGTTCAGTCTTACCTCAGCCCCTCGGGTGTTCACCAAGGTGCTGGTGGGGGTGATGGCTCTGTTGAGATCTCAGGGCATTCGCATCCTTCTTTATCTGGACGACATTCTGATTGTATCTCAGTCCTTCCATCAATATATTACAAATTGTCAGAGATGGCCTGAACATCAGGCATGTTTGTTTACCTGTAATCCTATACCAATATATATTCCAATATATTCCAAGTATACAGCATGTCCTGTTTCAGAAGATTCCTTACACATGGGTTATACATCCACAACATGGCGCTGGACTGCAGAAAACCGCTTGTGGCTCCTCCCTGCCCTATATGTCGGGCACCTCCCACAAATTTCCCAGTTCTTATCTGCAGTCTGGGCTGCAAAGATAGAAGATGGCTCTTTATGCTGCGCAGGTGAGCGGGGCTTAACAGCCTGTGGCCCTGTAGGACTATTCCCACCCGTTCCGAACCCACTGCCTCCCAGCCTCGGCTGAACTGGTTCGGGTGAAGGTAGGCAGCACCAGGGTCAGGTGCTGAGGAGCGCTGCTCCAACCGCAGTCCCTGCCTTGACAGGGTAGGCAGTATAGGCCTGTGGTGAGCCTTATGGGATGCCCCCTCCCGCTCTCTGGGGTTCCCTTAACCCCTGTCCCCCTTAGATGGGCTCCCTCCTCTCATTATTTTCTCAGGCATTTTGTGGCTGCTGCTCCCTTGCCTCGCTCTCACTGGGGAGACCTCGGGGGGGGGGGGGGGGGGTGCGTTGCCACTTAGTTTTTACTGTTAATGTCGCCACCGCCGCACGCTTGTACTACGCTCCGCGGACGGCCGCGACATTGCCTCAGGCGCTGTCGTGACATCATTGGCCGGCGGAATCACGTGGGCGCGTTTCGCGCTCTTCGGGGGGCGCGGGCCCTGCGGATGACGTTTTCTGCATCACTTCTCCGCAGCCCGCCCCTCGAGGTATATCCGGGCGCCATTTTGATTCCTTGGGCTCCGTGTCTGCTGTCTACCTACCGCGGTCCGTGAGTGCCCCTGCGGGGCTTTTTTTTATATATTTGATCGTTTTATTCTTATGGGGGATGTCTTCTTTATCTTTCAGGTGGGTTAAACTTTATTGTGGTTTCTCCCGGTCCCTGTCCCTTTTGGTTAAGGCTATTGCTATTATATCTCGCACTTCCCTAGCAGGCTCTTGGGGCATCCCGGGTAGCTATCATTAACGTTAACCCTATATTGGCCTGTTGTGCCACGATAATCACCATATGGAGGCTTCTGGGGATAATGTGCTTGGGGTTCCTTCGGGGCAAGCCCGGCTATGTGTTGCGTGTGGGGTATAAGTGATGATGTCAGGGTGTGTGTACCTTGCGCCCAGCAGGTGCTTGCGCTGCAGTCTGGGTTGCCTGTTACTGGGCCTGGTGCTGCGCCTCCTCTGGCTTCGCCTACCCCCCCCCCCACGCTTACATCTGACCCCCAGCGAGGGGCATACCAGCGGGGAGTCTCAACCTGATTTGGCTGCACGGGTGGCCAGCATTGAAAAACATATTGCTGGGTCTGCCCCGCGTAAGGCTTCTGCTAAGAAGCGGCATTTATCACCCTGAGGCTGAGAAATTTTTTTACATTACCGGTTATTCCCCCCTGGAGGAGGGAGAATTATTCTCTGATTCAGAATCATCTGAGGAACAGCCTAAGGTTTATGGTGGTACCGGGTCTCCCTTTGGGGAAGACCCATGGTCCTCAGATGACACTGACAGGCTTTTGGCTCATATTTTTTAAGTGCTCTGTATCTCCCCTCCTGCTGTGGCTCTGCAGCAGCAGGGTGAGCTATTTCATACGGTTAAACCATGCTTGGAGTTTCCTGAGCAGACTCACTTTAATAATCTGGTGCTTAAAGAATGGGAACGGCCTAGCAAGCTCCCTGGGGTGCCCAAGAGTTAGGACAAGAGGTATCCCTTTCCTGCTGATGTGGTTAAGTGTTGGTCATGTCCTCCCAAGGTGGACGCACTCGTTCTGGGGCTGTCCAATATATCTGTCATGCATTCCCCTGACACTACTACCCTGAGGGATGGTGAGGACCGGTGCATGGACCAGCTGGCTTGCCATGCTTTTGCCTGTGTGGGGACCGCGCTACGCCCGGTTTGTGCCTCTGCCATTACAGCTATTGCTATTAAAGGGCTGCTTAAGAGCCTCTTAGATGGGGCCTCTGATGACGCGGGAGGAGAAGAGTATAGATCTCTCCTGCTTTGCTATGAATTTGTTGCATATGTTCTTTCTGCCATGGATGATGCCATTAGAATGTGTGGGAGGACTTCTGCCCTTTTGGTGGCTATACGCCGCTCTGTTTGGCTGCGTCAGTGGGTAGCGGAAGAAGGCTCTCACTGGCTTTCCCTTTAAGGGGCTGCGCCTCTTTGGTGAACGCTTGGACTTGTTTGCCAGGGGCGGCAGGTTACCTCAACATAGGAGGCCGTCCCGGTCCTTTCGGGGGGACAGGTTCCTTTCTCCCTTCCTTCCGTGGTTCCAGAATTGGTCAAGGAGTCTCCTTTGCTGGGGCTTGCGGAGACTATTGGGGCAGGGGCAGAGGACGTGGCTGCCCCGGCCCCTCCTGGGGTCCCAAGCCAAAGTCCTCCCCCATGCCCCCTGAGGCATGAAGGGGCGCCCTCACCCATCCGGGTGGGGGTACGGCTTCGGCTCTTTGCTCACTTCCGGAGGTTTCATGTCTCAGACCGGTGGACTCAGGAGGTAGTTTCCTCTGGTTACAAGATAGAGTTTGCAGCCTGGCCACCCCCAAGATACGTCAAATCCCGAATGGCTCAAAACCCCTTGTCAGTACAGGGTTTGCGCCTTGCTGTCCAAAATCTTCTGGAGTTGGGGGTCATCTGCCCGGTGCCTTTAAGGGAAAGGGGCAGAGGCTTCTATTCCAATCTTTTCACTGTCCCCAAAAAGAACGGGTCCCTCAGGCCCATCCTGGATTTAAAACATCTCAACAAGTTTGTCAGATTCAAGCATTTTCGCATGGAGACCCTGTGTTCAGCAGTCAATTCACTGCGCTCGGGCGACTTCATGACTTCTGTAGACATCAAGGACGCTTACCTCCAGGTACCAATCTTTCCAGGTCATCAGAGATTCCTCAGGTTCGCTCTGGAAGATCAGCACTACCAATTTGTGGCCTTGCCTTTCGGTATCACCTCGGCTCCCAGGGTTTTCACCAAGGTGCTGGCAGGCGTAATGGCTCTGCTGAGATCTCAGGGCATTCGCATCCTTCCTTACTTGGACGACATTCTCATCACGTCTCGGCAGGCAGAGCTGGATATCCAGCCTGGTGGTGTCCACACTGGAGTCCTTCGGCTGGGTGATCAACCACCCCAAGTCTTCCCTGTCCCCGTCATTGGTGAGGTCCTTTCTGGGCATGACTCTGGATACATCTCAGGTCAAGATTCTTCTCCCTCAGCAGAAGGTGGAGAGTCTTCAAGCTCAAGCAAGGCTTCTTCTGTCTTGCCCTCATCCCTCCATCCGGCAGGGGATGCAGTTGGTGGGTCTGATGGTGTCTTGCTTCGAGGCGGTTCCATACGCTCCGTTTCACATGAGACCTCTTCAACTTCACCTCTTGTCGGTATGGGATCGGGACCCTGTGTCCCTGGACCAGGTGTTTGTTCTGTCCTCTCTGGCCAGGCGGTCTCTTTCATGGTGGCTGGACTCAAGGAACCTGTTGATGGGCAGATCCTTTCTGTCCCCTTGCTGGGAGTCACCACAGATGCCAGTCTGACAGGTTGGGGGGGCTTCTGGAAATCCCTGAAGTTCCAGGATCAGTGGGGCCCTCAGGAGGCCCATACCCCTATTAACATTCTGGAACTGAGGGCGTTAGACTGGTCCTCGCCCAGTTGACTTCACACCTTCGGGGTCGGGCGGTTCAGATCCGCTCGGACAACCAGACTGCAGTTGCCTACATCAATCATCAGGGAGGGACCTGGAGCAAGAGGGCCCTCAAGGAAGTGTCCCTGATTTTGTCCTTGGCGGAGGAGAATGTCCCCTGCATCTCGGCAGTTTACATCCCGGGAGTGGAAAACCTGGAGGCAGACTCCTTGAGCAGGAGGGTGTCTCGGCTGGGGGAGTGGTCCCTCAGCAACAGGGTGTTTTGCTCTGAAAAAGGAGAAAATATGATTTCTATATTAATAATTGTTTCACAATCTCCAATATCTCTACTAGAGATCAATATGATAAATATCACAAATACTAATAATCCTATCAGCCCAGCGGCCACTATTCTGATACAAAACGATGGCCGCTAAGGCTCTCCCAACACAACCAGTGAAATGTCCTAAGAAAGAAATAGGTTATGCCTTAAATACTTTGCAACTACAATCTACTGTGTGAGAAATTATTCACTACACACACAGTAAGATGTATATATTAAAGACGAGTTTAATTAGTAGCACAGTAATTAACCTTACTAACCCAATAAATTCCTAAAGTTCCCAGATAACCTTATATTACAGGCAGATGTTATATAAAAGTAAGATAGTAAGTTATATTAGTTACGGTACAATATATGTTATGATGGATATAGAGAGATATAATGCAGAGACATATAGAGATACACAGAGATACTTAAGGTTTCATGGTCATTCGGGTCCAGGCGTCCATACATTCATCGCCCCTGCCATCCATCGACTGCCTCCTAATGTATGAACAATAGGGGGAGTGGCCAGCATTCCCCGCCTCGTGGGAGTGTCTGCCAAGGTCAGCCCACATGAGGACTCTCATGAAATTAGATGTATATTTCATAAGGGGTATAACTCCCACAATATGCATGCTATCAACCAAGAAATGCATGATCCCTATAAATGTCCCAGTTAAATGAGCCCAAAAACCAAATGTATATCATCCAGGGTCCAACACTATGTGTATTGTCAGGCCCTGAACAATATATGTATGCCATGTTTGATATCAAATGAAAGACCTCATAGTCCTGAATGAGAATCTCTTATTAATATATTTATAACTGGCATATTACAAGAGTTAGAATACTTCCCAGAAACAGCAGCCAATGCCCATATACCCAATGTGTATTCAATGTCTGGAGACCTCATTAGGAATTCAAGGATGTCTTTTCAAGGCAAAAGACACCAGCTGTTGAAGGTAGCTAGGTGTGAATAGGTGTCTATTGTAGTCTGTTTACCATAGACATGGTAGGGCTTTCAGCACACACCCTACTTTGAATGTTAGGAATTGAGATGACTCATTCCCCTATACCATATCTCCCTGTGACAGAATAATATCTTTAGATTATTCATTGTGACATATTCAGATATGAAAGAAGTGCTGTCACATCATTCCACCCCTATAGGTCCCTTTACAATTTACTATCAAATATAGGATACTATTGTTAGACTTTGGGCAGCAACAGTCTGCCAAGAGATGGCTCATGAGAAGCTGAAAAAACAGGAAAAAACCCTTTTCTATGGAAAACCCTGAAAAAGCTCTTGTATAAATGATGCGTCCAGTTAAGATGTTTCTGGTGTGGAATCCCTGCTGCTCCAATCATCAATCCGCATCATCGTCCCATTCCGTCATTCTTGCGGTAAGGCCACCCGAAGTCCGTTGGTCACACAACACGTTCCTCCTCCGCCCTCGTCCGAAAATGAGTCCTGGACTTGAATGCCTGTGAACGTAGGAAACACAGCAGATGAACTGTCCACGCCAAAACATTCCAAATCATGAACATTTAATGATTCCATCTGAACCCGCTTCCACAGCTATCTCTCCTCAATGTTCCCATCTGGTATTATATTTGAAACACCCTTCCCCATAACCCCACCATAGTGGTTCTAAATGGGATTACACAGATCGGCTCTTAAACCGGACCTTCAGCGTGATTTAATGAAAAGCCCAAACTCTTAAAAAACGGTTCCCCAGCATCTAAAATTTATATATTTTACGTTTTTAGTCACTAACTTATTATTCTTTCCCCCACTGGGCTGCAACTCTGTTCAGGAATTTAGGATATGGGTGCCGCCATCTTGACTCAGAAGCATCACACTTACTGAGGAGAGGAGAGTGGGATAAGGTACAGGGGGGCGGGTTATAGCTGTGCTTTGCTCAGACAGAGCAGAGCTGGGGTCAGGTAAAGGTCAGCTGCCCCAGAATGCAGAGCAGCACAGTCAGGAGGCACTTCCTGTTTGCAGGCTGCCTGATAAGATGGCGGCTTCCATAAGCCTCCATCTTGGATGTTTAAAGGCTCATAACATGCAGTAGATGCAGGTAGGATGATTTTTAATGTGGACAATCTGTATGTACAGGGTGTGGGAAACATATAAGATAGACTCTTATTCAGAGTGAAGGTCCGCTTTAAAGATCTGTGTGGATTTCTTGTAATTAAAAATGTGAACCATTATGTTTGTACACTGTGGTACTGGGCGCCCAACCTAGCTGAACAGACTACAGTATCCCGTCTATGTGTTTATCTGGGCCTACATTCAGGCTTTGCACTTTGCAAAGACTTACAGAAACTGGACACGTGCCCTCTCTTCCCACAGGAAAAGCATTTTTTTGTGATGTTTTTCACATATCGTTGGGGCACAGGAGGCCTACCTACCCCCCCCCCTGTGTCCCTGTAAGTATACTCACCTGTTTAGCAGGGTTAATCCCAGGAGGCGCTGTTGCTCCTGTATCCCTCTGGGCAAGGCCAGGCCTACTTCTTGAGGCTATGGGTGCAATGGATATGTTATCTCCAGGGGCCTTGGTTCCTAGTTCCCCTGATTTACCTCCATTATACCTAGCCCTGAAATCACCTCTCTGTTCCTCAGAGGCCTGCAAAGCTTTGGCTTCTGATCTCTGAGCTTTTACAGTCCTACATAAATCAGGGCTAGTCTTTTTAATAGATGATGCCTCTACTTGAGACTGAGGTCTAACCAGCTGTGCATCTTTTCCCTCTATTTGAGAGTGGAATTTACCCAACTCACTCTCTTTTACCAACAAAACAGTCCTTAATTTGCAGACCTCCTCCTCTCTTTCATTTAGACATTGATACTGCTTATCCCATTGTTTGCTCATTGTCTGAAATTGTTGCTTTGTATCGGAACAATCTCTACAATGAAGATCGGATGCTACCTCCTGCACACTAGCTTCAAATATACAGAGTAATTTGGCTAACATATACAGGCGTTTTTATTAAACACAGTATTTCTTTTAATGCACAAATCATGAGAGAAGGCTTGTTTTAAAAGTACTGCCCACAAAACTTCTGGGGATTTCTTATCCTCAGGTAACAATATTGGATTAAAATCACTATGCTTAGCTAACTTATCAAAAGTGGAAAGGGGATTGTGTACATTACCTGGTGCCATATCTGTCCAGCTGACGAAAGATGCTCCTTTGTCCCGGAGATTTCCCGCCTTTTTCCAGCAGATCAGCAAAATGGCTCAGGAAGATTTCACAGCGCAGCCTCTCTCCCCGTTTTAATAGTTTTGCAAAGTATTAATACCATAGGACAGACACTGAAGTAATGGATTCCCTGTGAAGATTATAACCTGTGTCTGGTTCTATAAACAGACTATGTCCCTAGCTGTGGCACACTACCTACTTTTCTTAATTCTAAAAAGCAGCAAGAAACTACCACAAAACCAAACAGCAAAATTAAATCATAAGACACAGACATTACTCATACAAAAATAGGTTTGATGTTTACATTTTATAGTGTTAAGCTCTAAACAAAACTGTGCTACTCCTCTGAATTTCAGTCTTTGCGTCCAGCATACAACCTACACTTCACTGTGTACCTATGCTATTTATACACAATTGACTTACCTTAATTCCCTGAATAGCACACATCTTAAAACAAAATGCACAAATAAAATTAAACAATGGGTCTGACTCGCCAGTGAAAAGGGGAAAATTATATGACCTATAATATTAATACTAATATAATAATACTTGCTTCACATTAATCTCCAATATCTCTACTAGAGATCAATGCTATAAATATCGCAAATACTAACAATCATAACAGCCCAACGGCCACTAATCTGATGCAAAACAATGGCCGCTACAGCTCTCCCTACACAACCAGTGACTTGTCCTAAGAAGACAATACCTTAAATACTTTGCAACTACAATCTATTGTGTGAGAAATTATCCACTACACACACAGTAAGATGTATATATTAAAGACGGGTTTAATTAGCAGCACAGTAATTAACCTTACTAACCCAATATTTTCCTAAAGTTTCCCCAGATAACCTTATATTACAGGCAGATGTTATATAAAAGTAAGATAGTAAGTTATATTAGTTACGGTACAATATATGTTATGATGGATATAGAGAGATATAATGCAGAGACAGATAGAGATACACAGAGATACTTAAGGTTTCATGGTCATTCAGGTCCAGGTGTCCATCCATTCATCGCCCCTGCCATCCATCGACTGCCTCCTAATGTATGAACAATAGGGGGAGTGGCCAGCATTCCCCGCCTCATGGGTCAGCCCACATGAGGACTCTCATGGAATTAGATGTATATTTCATAAGGGGTATAACTCCCACAATATGCATGCTATCAACTTGTAACCAAGAAATCCATGATACCCATAATTTACTCAGTTAAATGAGCCCAAACACCAAATGTATATCATCCAGGGTCCAACACTATGTGTATTTTCAGGCCCTGGACAATATATGGACAATATATGTATGCCATGTTTGATATCAAATGAAAGGCCTCATAGTCCTGAATGAGAATCTCTCATTAATATAGTTATAACTGGCATATTACAAGAGTTAGAATACTTCCCAGAAACAGCAGCCAATGCCCATATACCCAATTTATATTCAATGCCTGGAGTCTGGAGACCTCATTAGGAATTCAAGGATGTCTTTTCAAGGCAAAAGACACCAGCTGTTGGAGGTAGCTAGGTGTGAATAGGTGTCTATTGTAGTCTGTTTACCATAGACATGGTAGGGCTTTCAGCACACACCCTACTTTGAATGTTAGAAATTGAGATGACTCATTCCCCTTTAACAAGCTCCCTGTGCGGTCACTGGGGGCAGCCGGATGTGGACCTGTTTGCGACCCATCACAATCACAAGCTTCCAGTCTTTGTCTCTCTGTCCCAGGACCCTCTGGCCTTGGCCATGGATGCGCTAGCAATGTCTTGCTAGCTCCTTTGTTTTTCCTCTGCTGGGCAGGGTGCTGCGCAAGATTTCCCAGGAAGGGGTGCCAACCATTCTGGTGGCCCCCTGTTGGCCAAGAAGACTGTGGTTCGCAGACATCGTGCAGTTGGCAGTAGATCAGTACGCCCTGCCCAAGGTTCCAGATCTGCTCACTCAAGGGCAGCTACGCCATTCCAATTTACAAACGCTGGCTTTAACGGCCTGGCTGCTGAAACCTCCATCTTGATGGAAAAGGGGCTGCCTGCCTTTGTTGTTAGTACCATGATTCAGGCTAGGAAGAAGTCCTCGTTATCTATCTACTATAGGGTATGGCATGCTTACATTTACTGGTGTGAGTCTAGGTCGCTTCCCTGTCAGGTGTTTTCTATCCCCAGGATTCTGGAATTCCTGCAACATGGTTTGCATTTGGGTCTTCAACTTAGTACCCTCAAAGGTCATGTTTCAGCTTTGGCTATTTTCTTCCAAAGATCCTTTGCCAACCATCGTCTGGTTAAGACCTTTTTTCAGGGGGTTACTCGCGTGCGTCCTCCACGTAAGCCTATGTTGGTCTTATCTGCCTTGCAGGGCTCTCCCTTTGAGCCCTTGCGTGAGGCCTCTTTGTCTATTTTGACGCTTAAGGTAGCCTTTTTGGTGGCTATCACTTCTGTTAGGCGTGTTTCTGAGTTGGCGGCGCTTTCCATCAAACCTCCTTACTTTGAGAGACATCAGGACAAGCTGGTGTTTTGTTTTAAGCCAGATTTTCTGCCTAAGGTTGTGTCTGCTTTTCATCTCAATCAGGACATTGTTTTGCCTTCTCTGTGCCCTAATCCTAGTAACCCTAAGGAGCGGGTATTACATTCTCTGGATGTGGTCAGGACCTTGAAGTTCTATTTGGTGGCTACTGAACCTTTCAGGAAGACTGATGCTCTTTTTGTTCTCCCTTCTGGGCCTAAGAAGGGTTTAGCTCCAGCTAAGTCCACCATCAGCAAGTGGATCCGTCAGGCTGTGATTCAAGCCTATTCTGCTAAGAGGAAGGTACCTCCCTTCCGTCTTACTGCTCATTCTACTCGGGCTATTGGTGCCTCTTGGGCTTTTCAGCATCAAGCTTCTGTTGAACAAGTTTGCAAGGCCGCCACTTGGTCTTCTGTTCATACTTTTTCTAAGTTTTACAAGGTTGATGTTAGGGCCTCAGCTGACGCTGCTTTTGGCTGTAAAGTTCTGCAAGCAGCGGTGGTTTAAACCCACTGTTACTTTTGGGGATCCCACCCTACCTTACGGACACTGCTTTTGGATGTCCCATGTGTAAGGAATCTTCTGGAACAGGACGTGCTCTATACTTGGAATAATACAATTCTGTGATTACTCACTGGTAGAATTGGTATTATAAGTATATAGCACGTCCTGTTCCATCCCACCCTTGTTATCATTATTCTTAGTTACCTCTGTATGGTGATTGTTCATTTGGGATTTTTTGCTGTTATTGCTCTCCCGGCTTCTTGTGTAACTGCTTGTCAATACTGGGAAATTTTGGGAGGTGCCCGGGAGGAGCCACAAGCTGTTTTCTGCAGTCCAGCGCCATCTTGTGGATGTACAACCCATGTGTAAAGAATCTTCTGGAACAGGATGTGCTGTGTACTTATAATACCAATTCTACAGGTGAGTAATCACAGAATTGTATTTTTAGAAAATTATGATGATTATCGCATATTAGATATAGGAGAGTAATGGTCTCACCCTCCCGTCTGCTCATTTTGTAATTTTTGGAAAGAAATGCTAGCGGTTTTTCTTCAGCGCCACCAGCAAGTAATATTTATGATGCATAAAAATGTTTGGCACCACACACAGCAACATGTAGCGTTCCATTTATCAAGAGCGCAAGGTGTTTGTTTAGCGCCGGCACCGTATTCCCTACAAAGCCACATCAAATCAGATGCTCAATGTCATTCTCCCTTTTTTGGGAAATTTATATGAATATTACCAAATCATAACTTTCTTGATTCTTTTTAATTATCTTCATAATTAATACAATAAAATATCAGCTATTTAATTAACAGTCTGTGTGTAATAAAATGTATATGGTTACTAGTCTACGATACCTTCTAAGATTAAAAGAATGGTTATATATACATATATATTAGGGATGAGCGAATTTATGAAAAATTCGATTCGGGCGATTTGCTGAATTTTCCGTGAAAATTTGTTTTGGTCCGACTTTATTCGCAGCAAATCGCTATTAAAACACTCATTTCTGACCTTCCGAGAGCTTTAATAGGGTTGTACAACATTTTGCCTTGCTGTAACACGCATAGGATGCGTGCTGGGTTAGTGAAGTAATACTGTAAAGAAGTATGACATGCAGATCAGAGGCATTGCTATTAGAATCGCTGTCGCAGAGCGGCACAATTACAGAGCCTTGAGGTGGCAGCAGCATTCGGAGCCCATATATTGCCTGGAAAACACACTGGAGTTGGCAGCAGCATTAGGAACCCATATATTGCCTGAAAAACACACCCTGGAGTTGGCAGCAGCATTAGGAGCCAATATATTGCCTGAAAGACACATTGGAGTTGGCAGCAGCATGATGAGCCCTTATATTGCCTGAAAGACGCACCCTGGAGTTGGCAGCAGCATAAGGAGCCCATATATTGCCTGAAAAACACACCCTGGAGTTGGCAGCAGCATAAGGAGCTACCATGCATCAGCTACTACCATGGATCAGCCATTGGTGGGTGAAAATCCTGGCTGATCCATGCCTAATTCATCTTCACAAAGGTGGGTCTCTCAACATTTTTCGTGGACAGATGAGTTCTCCTTGGCGTTACTATTGCCCCCGCCGCACTTAACCCGCTCAGATGGCACACTACTGGCCGGGCAGGACAGCTTTCCCAGGGCAAACTCTGCCAGTTGCGGCCACAAATCAAGTTTGGCTGCCCAAAGTCCAGCGGATCCTCAAGGTGTGTTGGCATGGTCATGTCAAGGTATGACACGACCTGCTGGTTCAGGTCCTGCTCCAGGTCTTCCTGCTGCTCATGAGTAGCCTCACTATGCGGTTGAAGAAAGCTACTCATTAGCAACTGTAGACTCAGGCTGCTGCTGATGGAGCTGCTACTGCTCCTGCCACCCCCCCCCCCAGCAGCCAGGGCAGTGGAAGGTGAGCCCAGAGGGCCCCCCCGAGTCAGACCTGCGAGAGTATGGACGATGGCGCAGATAGGCATCGGCCAACTGACTGCTTAGAATGTCTCTGTAGTAGGTCAGTTTGACCTTCCTCTCAGTGGGTGCAAAAAATGCCCCCATTTTGTGCCGGTAGCCAGGGTCCAATAAGGTGGCGAGCCAGAAGTCATCCCGCTGACGACAAATGGAGACAATTCGGTGGTCAATAAGCAAACACGTGAGAATGCATCGTGCCATTTGTGCAAGTGACTCGGAGGGACTATCTGTCTCCATCTCCACTGCACAGTGCCACGGTGTGTCTGGGTCCTCTGTCTCGCCTTCCTCCCAACTGTCTAGCTCCTCTGGCTGCCCATTTCTCAAACCTAAACTGTGCTTCACTGTGCCCCTCCCCCCCCCCCTCCAGTTCAGCTCCCACGGGGTTCAAGTGGGCGTTAGATGTAGGCGCCATGTCTCCAGTGCCCTGACCATCCTTGGTTGTTTCCAACATGTGTTGTAGTACATGAAGCAGTGGAATCCCGTCGTTCATCCCGTAATCCTGGCGACTGACAAAGTGGCTTCCTCAAAGGGCCTGAGCAAACGGCAGGTGTCATGTATGAGCTGCCACTGGTTTACATTAAAGTTATACAGGGGAGTCCTTCTATCTGGATGGATCATCAAGAAATCAGTGAGAAACACACTCTGCCGAGTAGCTAATTTTCCCACCAACAGCCCGCACTAATTCACTGCTACTGCCACCTACTCCAGGAACCTCTTCTCCACTACCTCCCGGGAAGGTAGCCTGCCGTGCAGCAATTGGTCTACCCTGCCCCCAACCATGTTTGGCTTCAGACTTTCCAATTCTGCCAACCATGCTACCACCTTGCTGCCTCAGCTGCTGACTGAGGGGCAACCTGCGACCATGTTCTGATGGTGATGAAGCCCCTTCTGCACCAGGCTCCTAAGTGCGATCGGCTTCATCATCATCAAGTTGTGTCTGCACGTCACACTAATGTCCTCCTCGGTTTCCTCAACAGCGTCTGCTGCAGGAGCTGGAACGCTCGCCACACCACCTCCCACGCCATTCTTCTCCTCAGTGTTTGTCTGCCTAGCGGCGGATGTCTCCTCCATTTCTTGGCTGGGCAGTAGCTGCTGACTGTCTACTATCAGATCGTCCTCACTGAATAGTGGAGCTGAACCCAAAGCATAAGATACGTCACCTGGGGGAAGGGGGGGGGGCGTAGGACAGAGGCAATGGAAGGACAGGGACTGCTCCCAGGCCATGCCAACTCAGGGTTGTGTCCGAGGAACCTACCGACTGTTGACTGGGGGTGTCAGATGTCACTTGTGAGGAAGTGGATGACCGCGTTAACCAATCGATGGAGGCAGATGCGTTGCTGGTCGAGACATGACCGCTAGAAGATACCGGGAGATCAGACCTCTTAACGCGACTCCTGGTGCCACTCGCCCCTAGTCTGCTGCGACCTCCTCTGCCTAATGAATCTAGGCTCCTCTGTGCACATCCTGGCACTTCTCTGCCTGAAATTTTTACTGCATTTAGGAGGGGAAAACAATACGCTACACTATACTTAAAACAGAATTTTTGTAACAGCAGGTGTGTAGTAAAGTTAGAGCAAAATAGGCAAACACTGTAGCTAGAGATGAGCGAACTTTTGAAAAGTTCGATTCGGCCGATTCGCCGAATTTCACAAAGAAATTCGGGTTCGGCCGAATCGAACTTTTACGAAGTTCCCCATCAAAAATGCCGGCATGGTGGGAGCCGGCCGGCGGGCCGGTAAAGCCGGCCGGCCCGCTCCCACCATGCCGGCATTTAAAAAAAAAAAAAAAAGCATTTTTGCCGGCATGGTGGGAGCAGGCCGGCCGGCTCCGCTGTCAGCGGAACCGGCCGGCCCGCTCCCACCATGCTGGCATTTGAGAAAAAAGGCAAACACCTGCAGGTCCGGAGCGTGGAGGCCGGCGCCGCTCTCAGCTGTCATCTGAGGGCGCGTCATGATGCCCACCATGCCGGCAAAAATGCTTTTTTTTTTATTTTTGGTTTTTTAAATGCCGGCATGGTGGGAGCGGGCCGGCCGGCTTTACCGGCCCGCCGGCCGGCTCCCACCATGCCGGCATTTTTTTTTTTAATTTCAGGAAAAATTCGATCGGCACAAACCACAAAATATTCGGGTTCGTGCCGAATCGAATATTTCCTGAAATTCGGAGCGAATTCCGGTTCGTCCGAACCGGTTCGCTCATCTCTAACTGTAGCTAAAAGCTAATACAAAAAGACACTGTCAGATGGCCTTATACAGGATGCCCCTGGTCAGAGTTAAATGCACTACAGGCAGTTTTAAAACGTGTTTTTTTTACAAATGGAAAAGGTAAATATGCAGCTACTCTTTAAAGACAGATGCTAGTACGCGGTGACAGCATGGGATGCCCCCAGTGAAAGTGAATAACTACTGCAAACTTTAAAACGTGGTTTTGGTTACAAATGGAAAAGCTAAAGATGCAGGTACTCTTTAAAGACAAATGCTAGCACGTAGTGACAGCATGGGATGCCCCCGGTGAAAGTGAATAACTACTGCAAATTTTAAAACGTGGTTTTGGTAACAAATAGAAAAGCTAAAGATGCAGGTACTCTTTAAAGACAAATGCTAGCACTCTTTTTAAAGAGTGACACCAGGAAAGGAAAAGCTAAATAGGCAGGTGTGTGTGACCTGTATTAACACTAAATAGGCTTAAAAGCTAATTCAAACACTGTAAACGGTCTCTCTCTGTCACTGCCTCTCTCCCTGGCTCTATCTGTCCCTCGCTCTATCTCTGCCTGACCCGTTCTCGCCTCAATACACCGCCGAAATGAGCCTTCGCAAGATGGCTGCCACTTATATAGGATTTGTGACATCATCGGGAAGCCTGGTTGCTGATAGGCAGCATATGATGCCTACCCAGGATTCTTTGCCCCATGGGACATGTCCTGACATGTGGGTCCACCATTTTAGATGGCCTGGACCGCAGTAAATGGAGTTTTAAGGAAGTGATTTGAGCGGTCGAATCGCGGCAATATTCAGATTCCTTTAGAATCGAATTTTTCCTGAAATTCGTAACAAATTCGGATTCATCAGATTCGGTTTGCACATCTCTAATATAATATATATATATTATTGTCATCAAGAAAGCACAGACAGGAGTCTGGTATAGAGCCTGGTCAATCAGCCCAGTTACTTCTTACCTACTTCAATATTTTCAGGGAACCCAGGAGAAAACTAGTTTCTGCAGCACACCACAGCTCAGCCTCTGTTTTGCTTGACGTGGAAGGTAGTTTGCCCTGTGCGCTGTGTAATACTTTAGTAAGTATTATTTGGGGAATTAGCCATTAATGTGAAAATCGTGTCGCTATTCCCACTTTGGTCACTAGATGGGAGTATAAGACCAGACATGAAAAGAGAATTTTGTTCAGACTATTAGTATCTGGGTAGGATTCCCCTTTAGTATGAGTCAGTTGGCATAAGATACATTTGGAGAACAACAGGAAATTCCTGAGATTGGTTGGCAGCATTTTGGAAGGAAAATGGCACGCAACATTGTATTGAGCAGAGGTTTTATAAGGGGAGGTCAGAGAGACATATGGGGAAATCGTCCATAACCATGCTAAGGGGCAGATTGGTGTAGCCTCCTGTGCAAGACGTCTAGTGGGGCTATTACAGAGATGAGGCCCAGGTGCATTTGAAAGAGTAGGAGGATGTGGCTGTAGTGAAGCAGAGGCATGCTGAGCTGCAGATAGAGAGAGACTGTGGTGCAGGCAATTCCATGCGGAGAGAAGAGGGCCCTGGTGGGAAAAAGCCCAGGGTGGTCCTGGCTTGGATGTCAATAGAGGAGACACCGCTTTTGAGTAGAGAAGATCCAAATGGAAAGACAGGCTTCAAGGAGGAGGCTCCTGCCCTGCAATGACTATTGTGTTAGGGAAATTGTCCAGCTTGGATGCTATGGAGTAGAGGTTCCCCATATGTTTTACTTTTACTTGTTGGCAGCACCCCAATCCCACACCCCAGTCTGGGATACGAGGGGGTGTGACGGACACAAGCCTGATTAACCCTATGCTGAAATGTTGTGATAAGTAAGTGCACTGGTGTCCTTTTGCCTGAAAGACATGAGACTATTTAACCCTTACACTGAAACATCCTCATTAAGTTATTGTGCCTGTGTTTTTTTTTTCCAAGTGATGCAAGTTTAATTAGCCTGTGAACTGTAAAAGCATTAAACCATTCTTTTGATGAGCCTGCAATTATAAAACAAGCTGATGCTTTCACTGCATGTCGTTGGGTGTCTGTGATACCATCTTGTCATCTCCCTATGCTACGGTCCCCATTAACCTTTGCCCTTGACTGCCATAACTGTGTGCTGTGACATTGCTTTAGATAAGTTGACACCGTGACATATTTGGGAGTGCAATTAAAGCTGACCATGATTACTGCTGGTTAACCCCAATACTGCTTACAAGATTGTATGGGTCCATAAAATTTAGTCACATCATTACTTCAAAACCATAAAAGGCATTATACTGGTGCACCTGTAATGATAACACAAGAGGACGATTCAGCACCAGGTGCAAAATGTACAATGCCTTTTGGAGTAAAAAGTTCCTGTTCCCTCTCATTTTCTACCTAGGTGTTTTCACCTAAATCAAACTTTTTACCCCAAATCTCACTTTTTGCACCTGGTGTAGAATTGACCTCATGGAGTTTATTGGCGTATACAATTTTATGTTACATGTAAAGATGTTATAATCAGTCACCAGCCTTTTCTCAGCTGTCAACCCCAATCTAAAAATAGATCACAGTTACTCCACAGGACACCAGTGTACGAGAGATGATAAAAGGCTGGTGCCA
Source organism: Gastrophryne carolinensis (assembly GCA_027917425.1). NCBI lineage: Eukaryota > Metazoa > Chordata > Amphibia > Anura > Microhylidae > Gastrophryne > Gastrophryne carolinensis. The sequence continues at coordinate 305,636,398 of CM051236.1, read as the reverse complement.
AACAGCCAGCAGTGAGGTCCAGGGACAGGCCAGGCAATACACAGGTTATCAGTGCTGGAAATGTAGCATCAAAGCAGTAGAGACAGGTCAGTGGACTAGCAGAAGTAATACAAAGGAAGAGAGTACTCCAAGCAACATAACAAAAGTCATTTGAGTTAAATAGTGGGGTTCAGTTTATGCAGTTAATCATCAACCCTTGAGTTGTAATGTCCACCAAAAGCACAACATTGCTGCAGTGTTTTGAGGTGCATAGACCCATACAGTATCTGCATTGATTCCAAGGATGTGCCCTGGTCTACAAAGAGTTTGGCGTGGCAGCCATGTGAATATTCAGATCTAACGTTTTGCACCCATCTGTGCCATACTACACCAGGTGTGCAGAGAGCACAAGAGTGAGAGTGTAATTTTAGATAATAAGGTTGATTCACAGCCCTTTTTAAACACACTTACACATGAAAAAGTGTGCATATGTGCATTGTTTTTGTATATTTTGTTCCATTTTTGGATGTATTAGTCTTTTTGTACGTGGTGTGTTGTGCGGGAAGGCGTGATGGGGCCCTACAAGGACTACCTTGCAAAGTACGATTGTCTGCAGCATCATGATATGCTTTTCATGTATCTTTTGGACTTTTTGATTGCATCGGGCACGTGCAGATGTTGATCGCATGCATGATATTGAGCTATTTGAGCTAACCCGACCTGGTTTCCCATGAGAAACTTTATAGTGAGTTGCAGCCATGGTTGGCCCCCTGCCACAAGCAAAGGGCATGCAATTGAGAGTATGACCAAATTAGTTGGCTGCCTTCAATTTTTGGCGAACAGCACATTCCAGAGGCTGGGCGCCCTCTCTGTGGGCATGTCCCAGCCTTTTATTGCCTCCTGTAAAGTGGACATCAATCTCCCCTTTCAACTACTTGCCCCCTTGTTCCCTGTAGCTGATTCACTCTAAAGTAAGCCGATGTTAATTTTCTATTTGCTCAAGTCCCTTTGTCTTACACACTCAAAGAAGGCAGTCTTATTAGTAGTTGTCCCTTTCTGCTTAGCATCTGTTCTGTCAGTGTAGGTGTGCTTTAATGCTGCTTAGCTATTGACCTTTGTGTCTTTTGTGCAAGAACCATAAGATGGGGCATTCTATAAATGTACAGTGTGTTGTGGGTCCTGATCTTAGGTTCCTTAATGTTCTGGATGGATTTCCAGGCTTCACACATGATGCCTTTATTCTACGGCATTCCAGCCTTTTTGGTCTATTTGAGAAGGGGGGCGAGCTGTCTGGTGGGTGACTACTTGGTAAGTGTTGTCATTATTACTCCTTTATTGCTGATGTAGTATTTTCACGTAGAGCTTTCATGTAGAAAGATGTCCTCTTCCCCCCAGGTAGGGACACTTGCAGCTGAAGCTGTACTTGGCCTTTCCATGTGTGTTGTGCTTGATGTGGGTGATGGGAACTCCTCGGCAGCAGAGCTGACCCATGGAGGTGATGGCTGCAGCTGTTCCTCATGCTCCAGCTGTTGATCATGCTGGAGCTGTGGATCCAGCTGTGGCAGCAGAGGGATTGGGGGAGGCATCTGCTACAGATGGATTGGGGGAGGCATCTGCTGCTGTTGCAGAGGGATTGGGGATGCATCTGCTGCTGCTGTTGTTGCAGAGGGATTTGGGGAGGCAGCTGCTACAGAGGGATTGGGGAGACATCTGCTGCGGTTTCAGAGGGATTTGGGGAGGCATCTGCTGCTGCTGTTGCTGATGAATTTGGGGAGACAGCTGCCACTGAGGGGTTTGGGAAGGCATCTGCTGCTGTTGCGAAGGGATTGGGGGAGGCAGCTGCTGCAGTGGCAGCTGGAAAGGCAGCTGCTGCTGCAGTGTCTGAGGATGTAGGGGAGGCAACTGGTGTAGGAAAGGGTGCTAATGCTGCTGTCGTTGTAGAGGCAGATGCAGTTATTGCAGCCAGTAGAGGGAGTGTCTGTAGGGCCAGACAAATTAGTTAGCTCTCTGCTGTTTGATACACGTGCATTACACAAAAATAGGGCTGCATGGGGATCCAGGGTTCCATTGGTGCTGTCCTTAAAGACGCAGTCCTTGATGACGTAGCCCCAGTACTTGTTTGTTGTTGTGCCATGTTTATTTGCTGCTTTTTTCCTGTAATGTGAATAGGGCATAAGCTTAGTGAAGCCCCATACATTGTGTGCCTAGGCTATGGCTAACCCATCTGCTTCCATGTTTTACAAGTAACCAAGGTATGGCACATACACAAGCATTAAAATGTAATTAATTCGTTTTCATGTGGCAACATTGCAAGATTTGCCTTTCATGGTCCAGCAACAACATTTTAGCTGGCGTCATAACCTTGCCCATTGAAATAAGGCAGACATCCAAATTAACACAACTACCCAAACTATGCCACAACTTATCTATTCCAGCAGCAGCACGCATGTCTCAGTTGATGGTCCTCGACAATCTTTGGAGTGTTGCTGGGTTCAACAGGCCATACACCTGTTCAGCAGCCAGCATAGGCTAGGCCAACATCTCCCTGTGTACTGGTGGGGGGGGGGGGACATCTGCCCTATGGTTGGTGAGCCAGATACAGAGGGGCTATATCTGTCTGGGGGGCTTGGTGTAAGGCCGGGGTTTGGCATTGATGAAGGTGGAATTGAGGCTGTTGGGGAGAGGGGGATATCCAGAATGGAGCTGCTCTACTGCTGGCCTAGACCCCTGCTGCTTGTCACACAGTAAGAAGTAGGGGTGCATGCTCCACTAGGAGATGGTGTGTGGGGGGCTGCTCTGTAGTGAACTAGCACTTTGCCTGGCACTGCTGTGCCTTGGCCTAGCACTTTGCCTGGCACTGCTCTGGCTTGCCCTAGCATTATGGCTGGAACTCATGTGGACTGCCCTAGCACTTAGCCTGGCACTGCTCTGACTACAGCTGAGACTGTTCTGGCTTTTGCTGACACGAAGTTCAAATGTATGCCAACTTTGGTGATCCACTGGGACACATCAGTTGAAACTGACACCACCAGGAAAATGGCATCCATGCTGTTCACTCGCGACCAGCAAGACACAATCATGGTTGCAGGCTAATAGGAATGAATATAGCTTTTCAGGGTCACAAGTGTATAACCAGTCAGCCTGATTGTGGGTAGCAATTTAGAACGCAAGCAGATAGGAAGGCAGGGTGAAAAGAACACTGCCATTTGCAGCCTAACACTGGTGAAAGCTAGTGTACACATGGGTAGCAGGCCAAGGTGGATTTATTGGAGCCTAGCTAGGTGTGGAAGCCAGATATCAGGGGGCAGCCCAGGGGGTACCAACACCGGCCACAAATATCTCTAATCAAGGCTGCACAGATATATTCATGCAGAGCTAATGTGTTTGGGGGCTGCTGTTATCTTGACATTTCTCTGCATTTAAGCCACATTAGATGATGATGACCCACTGTTATGACTTCCTGCTCGACATCTACAATCACAACAATCTACAATTACAACTACAATCACATTAAAGCGGTCCTTCACTCTGAATAAGACTCTCACTCTGAATCTTATATCTTTCCCACACCCTGTACATACAGATTGCTCAAATTAAAAATCATCCTACCTGCATCTACTGCATGTTATGAGCCTTTTAACATCCAAGATGGCGGTTCATGGAACGTCAGGCAGCCTGCAAACAGGAAGTGCCTTCTTCAAGATGGCGGCGCCCATATCCTAAAGTCATGAACAGAGTTGCAGCCCAGTGGGGGAAAGAATAATAAGTGACTAAAAACTTAAAATATATTAATTTTAGATGCTGGGGAATAGTTTTTAAGGGTTTGGGCTTTTCAATAAATTATGGTGAAGGTCCGGTTTAAACATGGCTCTGTGTTAAAGAATGCTATTCTCTTCTAGTGTCAGAGTACAGGCTGAGAGTGCAGCCCACCAGGAGGCGACGAGGCAGGCCAATGCTGGTAAGAACTGTGGGATGAGTAGGTGGGGGCGCAGAGGTGCCAATGTCCTCACCCTCCTCTGCAGGTGAGCCCCAAGCTTATGTGGACCAACCTGTGGAGTAGGAAGCCTGTCGGGCAGGGATCCTGATGATGAATCAGGTATGACCATCACACACACACAAACACACACAGGAGGACACAGCCTAAAAACTAACATATATGTGTTGTAATGTTGATTTTTGGATATTTCATTCTAGATGGCCAAGATGTCCCCATGAGTGAATAGCGAGGACATGGAGGTGCTGCCATTCTGGATAATCCAGATAAAGGTGGGCGATGTCCCACACACAACACAAGTCAATCCGCCCCTCAACCACATTGACTAACAGATGTTGGTGTGACCAGTGAGAAGGGTGGCTCCCCAACCCCTCTACCCCACAAGCCTGAAGCAGCATCGGAAATAAAATTCACTGCCTTGGAAATAAAGAGCAGGGCGTCCATTACTATCTTCCTCAGGGCGTCATTGGTTATCCTACACCTGACCTTGCCTACCTGCCTACTTGCCTTGGTCCTCTCCCTGTGCTTGATGAATTGACAGACTCGACCAAAGAGGCACATACCTCCTCTTCCTCATCAGAAGATATCTGTCTCCCCTGGCTGTCCCCTACTCTCAGGTTAGGAGTAAGGAGTGACTGGGGTTCTAGCTGAGAGGAAGGTCCAGCCTAGCGCCTGTCTCCCGGGTCATATAGTTTTTATAAAAAACTCTTCATCGTGCATTGAAAGTTGCCCCCGACTACCTCCTCCAAGCAAGTCTTACATAGAAGCTTGGGAAACCCTTTCCAGTAGAGAGGGCTGACAATTTACACTTAACCTATGTTGGCCAACTTAGTTTCCTGCTCTCTGGGCTCATGGACAACGTAGTCTTTCTGAAATTCTTTTTGGATTCCTTTGTGAGCTTAGAATCTCTGGACTTGGATTCCTTAGCTTGTAAGGACAGGAAACTCAAGGAATAACTGTCCCCTGGTCCTAAAGACAGTCTGCATTGGGGGGGGTGGGCAGGTGTTTGGGGAGGATTGATGACTTAACTCATCCAGTAAAGTGTCACCTGCACCCGTACCAGTACGCTTGGGTTAGTCTGAGCCACACTCCCAGCTGTCGAGAGAAGCGCAGCCGAGGTTTTCATCCTGGGGTTGCACATTCCTGATTCTACCGTCACGGCCGCTGCCCCAAACACAGGAGCCCACACTGCTTTATGGAAGGGTGGAGTCCGGATTTCTGGATCCGGATTCCGGATGCCCCCTGACCCGGAAACTGTATACTGGACCAAATTCACCATGGCCCTGGACCTCTGACTGCAGGCACACCCTGTGCCTGAGCTAGAGCGTGCTCCGGAATACCGGACCAGCCAGAAATCCCAAAAGCGAGGGCTCAACCTGCCCCAAAGGTGAGCCCTGTATATACCCATCCCCCGGAGAGGAGTGGGGGGCTGTTGATGTTCCACTGACCCGTCACTTCCGCAAAGCCTGTAGGGGAAAATGGTGGGGTCAAAGCTCAGACTGCATTCTGGATACTGCCCTGAAGACTGCCACTGGGATTATCTCCAGGGGAGGGAAGCCCAGGGAAAGTGGATAAAGAGAGGGAAACCTGGCAGTCTCTGGCAGCAATGGGTTACTCTGAGCCTGCTGGAGAGAAAGGTGGGAGTCAACACCCACAATCTTCCCTGGGTAAACAAACAAAAAATGGGTACGTATATTCCAGCTTGTTTCCTGGGTAGAAACACAAAAACCCTGAAGTCCAGAAGGACGGGAGCAGGATATTTAACCATGTCTGGTTTGGGTTTAATATTTAGGTGGGAGGAGCTACTCCACTAAGCCACCCTGTTGGACGTTTGGTTAAATATATACTGTATGTTACGGTGAGTTCTGTTCTGCTATATTGTTTTATATTGGCTAATCAATGTGCTGTCATGTTTCATTATGCAATGTAATAATTATTGTGAAACTTTTAAACTTATTGGAAAGAAAATGAATAATTTTGATTCATGCTTGTACTTAACCATTTGTTATACACTGTATATGTTACTGTCTAATAGTGTCTTAGTGTCTTACTTTAGTTCAGTTATATCAATTTCCTCTACCCTTGAGTGAAGAACTTGCTTTTTTAAAGAAAGATTCTATTCCAGAGACCCAAAGCAAACCTTGAAAGGAGTTCAGGAGATCACTAATTTTAAAGGCAGCCTTTTGCAAGCAACTCCATGCAAAAAACTGGCAGAGGAACTGAACTTAATCGACTGCAGGCTTGACAATGCTGGCAAGTGGCAACCACAACCAACAAATCAAAATCAACACAAGCATGCAGCCTCCATCTTCTAATCCAGACCACCTTGTAATAAAGAATTCTGAAGTACAGTGACTATTCAGGAACCTGAATGCTAAGAAAGCCTTGGGTCCAGTCATGGTTTCTTCGTCCTGTCTAAAAGCTTGCTCAGTGTAGCTAGCCCAATACCTCAGCTTTTGACTGCTGTTCCAGTGTGGCCATCGGATGCAACAACGCATGCAGGGGGCACTAGTGTGTACAATAGCCTCTAGATCTTGAGAAATCTTAGCTGGTTAACTGCCAGATGAGCCTCTCACCACACCCTGGGCCCTATATAAAGAAGTTTCAGGCATCAATCTGGTGCCAGAAGAGTCCTGTTCCTGTGTTTACCTTTGATTGCCCTTTCGCTTACTATTGGACTTACTACCTAGATTACTTAATTGATAGACTTTGCTTAACCCATTTGACCCTGTCTGATCTGTGTTTGACCTTGGCTATGCCCCCTAATAATGCACCTGAGCTTGTGACCCTTGACCTCCGCTTCATCCTCCTTGTCTGCTTCTGCTACCATTGACTAGGTGACCACTGCTGTCTGTTCGGGCCCAAGACTCTGGGACATGAATGAAGGAAACAAAGAGATAATCAATTAATTAGAGATGCAAAAAAAGAATGACAGAGAATAGATGGATGATAAACCACGAAAGAGAAGGAATGAAGAAAAAATAATAGAAGGAAAGAAGAAAGAAGGGGAATGGCAGAATGAACAGATGAAAGAAAGAAACAAATAATAGATGGGAAGAAAGAGACTAGAAGAAAAGAAATGAAAAAAGGAAATACACAAAAACTAGATGGACTGACACAAATAAAAGAAGAAATAAAAGGAATGGCAGAAAGAACACATTAAAGAAAGAAACAAAGAATACATGGAAATAAAAAAAGAATAAAAGGAAAGAAATATAAGGGCTGACAGAAATCAAGAAATGCCCTCCCAATGGCCAATCTGCCTCTGACTGACAGTCCTTAGTCCTGGGTACTGCACTGCCCTGCATCCTGCATAGGGGCTGCCCAGGGTAGAGGGAATAAAGTGGGCCCCAGCACCTGCCCAGGTGTGCCCAGTGCGGATGTCTTCCCAGCATGTCAAGCAAATTTCCTTGTATGTAATTTATTGAGTGACTAATTTTTTTAATCCAATTAATTATGAAGTCATATAACTATGAGTTGGAAATATGGCATCATTATTTATGTTTTATAAAGCAGTGGTTCCCAAAATAATGCATCAAGAGGTTTTATGGGTATGGGAAATATGGGAAAAAAATGATTGCTCAAGTCGCAATACATAATCATCGTCATTAAAATGTACATATTGTAACTACAGTACAGGCTTAATAAATTAGGCAAATGGGCTTTACGGAAACCTGCCTAACCAGTACACAAAATAAAGGTTAATGTACCTAAAGTTTTCTGTGAAAAAAGGGAGGAAGCAGGTGTGTCTTTATTGACCTCAACAAGAAAGGGTATCTCAACTTTTCCAAAGTGGAATGTATTATTTACTCTATGCTATACTATTAACAGGGGTTGGAATTCTGTTTTTTTTTAAATTGTAAATTTTTATTGAAGAGACAAGGTACACAGGTCAAAAGTATACAGTGCAACGTTAACAAGCATAAAGGACAACAACAATAATATGTCGACAACTGGAGAATGTCGGTTTATGCCCACCCATTCCCGGCCATGGCACAACGAGTCAGGACTGGACCTCAATAACAAGAGATTCTATGCCAATGCAAAACTGTATAAGCAAACTCGCCTCTTTTTTACTTTTATTAAACAGCAGTAAGACGACGGGTTGCCGCCAACTACAACCCTGCGAGACCAACAAAAGGCATAGAAAAGGGAGAAGGAAGGGAGGGGGCAGGCATAACACGGCTAGGAGAGGAGAGGGCACAGGGAAGAGGACAAAAAAAGGGGGGGAGACCAGGCTCTAACATTTTTTTTTCTCTTTTTTTCCCCTTTTTCTCCCCCTCTCCTCCCCCCTAGAGATGGAGAGGGGGGGGCCACGTCACCCACCCAGAATCTCCCTGTCCACTCATTCCCAGAGGAACGTCAGATAGTCGGCGGACAGTGTTAATTGCTCCCACGCACCCCAAGTCCCCCTGTGTCTCGAGGGAGAACCAGGGGCAATCTTCATGTGCACACCCCCCCAACGTGAGGCTAGATGTAAAGAGAGGTCTCCTATGGCACCCAAGCGCAACATGAGGTGCCAAACACAGCGCCGCCTCCATCCCCTGGTAGACCCTCGACTACACTGCACGTGAAGGGGGAATCGACGCACAGTGCCAGAGAACCCAGCCATCAGCAGGAGATAGACCAAGACCTGAGGTCCCTTCTTCTCTCCCTCCCCACTAAAGCTGACTTAAAGGTAATACCCACTAAAATGGACCTGGAAGCTATGGTCTCTAGGATTGAAAAATCCTTCCGGAAAGAACTGGAGGCTGTGCAACATAATGTAGCAGCGGTGGAAGATAGAGTGACGGCTCTGGAGAATGCAAAAGAGTCCATAGAGGAGCGTCTCACCCACCTGGAACAAACCAATGCCTCCCAAGCAGCGCAGATCTGTAACCTGAAATTGCACAATGACGATTTGGAAAATAGGAGCCACCACGGCTACCGGAGACACAACAGAATGCAGATCTCGATTCCGTAGCCAACTCCATCTTCAATAAACTGCTGGGGAACCCCCCTGGCAACACTATCAAGCTGGACAGAATCCACAGAGTGTCTGGGCGCCCGCCGGGAGATCCTACAGCTCCACGAGATGTGCTATGTAGGATACATAACTACAAAATCAAAGAGGAAATTCTAAAAAGAGCCTGGGACGCAGGACAAATCCAACACGAAGCTCAACTGCTCACCGTCCTGCCAGATCTGGCACGCTCTACTTTGTGGATGAGGAGACAGTTGAAGCCTCTTCTACAAAAAATAAAGGACAGTGGAGCGACCTACAAATGGGGGTACCCCTTCCATCTTATCATCAGGAAAAATAGCAGATCTTTTACTCTCCGAGCTCCAGGGGATCTTGACCACCTCTTTGCGTTCTTAGACGCCCCCCGCTGGCTGTCCCGAATTGGCTGGACTTTCCGTCATACCAGCCGCTACCTTAGAGAATCCGCCGAATGCGAGAACCCGGCAGACGCGGATCTCCACGAAGAGGGGGACCTCCACCCCTCGTGGAAGAATAAGTAACATAGGTCCTTCCTCACCCTCCTCCCCCTCCATATAAAGATGGACTTTGGCCCACCCAGAGCCCTGTTGCTGAACAGTATGCCCCCTCCCGGAGGAGTGAACATGAGTCGACGCCCAGGAGGACAGGAGAGAAGATTGAGTGGCATGGAACTCCCCATGCCCTCCTCCCCCTTTTTTTTTTTTTTCTGTTTCTTGTCTCTGCTTCCGCCCCCCCCCCCCCCCGGGCCTCCTGTTTTGGACACCTTCACCCCGACTAGTAAGGACCATGTCAGTTAACAGAGATGCCTACACGCCTGGTTGAGAAAAGACTGCTGTCGGTTGTGGTGGCCCAGGTGGAGGCCATAATCACACGATAAATGGGATTCTGAGGGACTCCTCTGCATTAGTTCCCCCCCCCCCCCCGGGGCTGGCGCGCTAGTTGCTCAAAGGGAATGCCTCGTCATTCTAACGGGGGGCGTGCGTTGCCCTGACGGGGTGGGCCACGGGGGAGGTGAGTTACATGGGCAGACTGTGGGCTATATGGTGCATTAGCTGGGGGGAACCGGGGGCTCTGTAATACTTGCTAGGAGACCTATGTGTTGCACCGCGGGCCCTTCGTCCCGGATTAGACAGGCCCCGGCCTCTCGCTGTGGTGGGCAGGCAATGCCACATAGACGTGCTCTGACTGAGCGGCTGTGTGGACAACACAAAGGGTCCAGACCCTCTGCTATGACTCGTCGGATGCGGACGAGGTGATTGAATCCCCTCCATTGCCTGGCTGCCGGGGGATAGGTCGGAGGCACAAAGGACACCCATAACCCGAGGGATCCGGGCGCCTGTTGTCGGGCTGGGAGACCTGGGACTGGGGGCGGCCCGGAGGCAGTATTCGGATCCATAGAGCACGGCTGGGAGAGTTTGGGTGATGGCCGGAAGGGCGGCTGACGAGAGGGACACACCGCGGTGAGCGGGGGACCCGGGAGCTTCAGGGGTAGCCATTATGGGACACAGGTACACGGCTAGTCGGCACCGCGGGGGGGGGGGGCGCTCCTCCTCCTAGGTCCCTCCTGTGGGGGCTCAGCCTGCTGAGGGGGACTCAGTCCCTCCGCGGTCAGGCAGGGGGCTTCTCCAGGGGGTCGTACCCCGTCAGACCGGGGGCTTGGGTGGGTTTGCGGGGGGGGGGGGGCAGTGGGGTCTGAGCACCTGGGGACCCCAGACATAAGATGGGCTGAAGACATGAGGGGAGCTGTGGTTGGGCCTATGTGGGTGCTGCCTGGGGGGGGGGATCGGGAGGAGAATATATGGGGACAGAGAGAGACGGGCTATGCTTTGTATATAGTCAACAGGTAATGTGCATATGTGCTTTTCATTGTTGAAGTTTATAACGGGTTGCACCCCCAGAAGGGGGGTCTGTTTCGGGCTGGGGGGGGGGGGCGGGGTCCTCTGCAGCCGTGCCGCGCCGCAATTTTCTTTTTTCCCCACATAGGCCAGTCCGCCAAGACGTTTTGAGAACCGTCGAGGTGGACAGAATCGGATCGTATTTGTTGTTCTTTTATTCGTAACTCTTACCCCCTGTTACAAGCCATCAACCTATTTCTGCCCTTCCCCCACCTAGTCCCTTAAGTAGTCCTCCCTTCCCGTTCAACCCCAACCCCTCTGTTGATGGTTACCCCTCCCCTCCCCGTGGTCTCTCCGCCTCCTTTAGGGACTGACGCCAGACCCCCGACGGGACTTAAAATCGCCTCCGTAAATTGTAAGGGCCTCAATACCCCTGAAAAGAGGAGAATGTGCCTGAATTTGTTTTGGAAGCGTAGAGCACGGGTGGTATTTGTTCAGGAGACACACTTCCAGAAAGAAAGGGCCCCAAAATTTTCGGACCGTCGGTTCCCCATAGGGTGGCACTATTACTCACCAGATGCCAAGTCCAGGGGGGTGAGCATCCTGGTAGCGGCAACACTCCCATGGACCCTGATAGACAGCCTGTCAGACACAGAGGGGAGGTTTCTATTTCTGAAGGGGAAGATTGGTAACCATATCTGCACATTGGCCAACGTGTACGCACCGAATTCTGATCAAGTTCGTTTTATAGAGAAAGCCCTGACCACCCTCCAGACTTTCTCAGAAGGCTTGGTAATCTTCGAGGGAGATCTCAATGTCACTCTGGACCCCCTACTAGATGTGTCTAGGGGGGCCTCCCACCTGTCGTACGGTATCCTAAAAAAAACTGAAGAAGGCGCTACACTTGTCCCAGCTCATAGACCCATGGAGAGTACAGAACCCGAGAGGGAGAGACTATACTTTCTACTCCCATCCTCATGACTCATACTCGAGAATAGACTACCTCTTTATAGAGCATAAACATTTGCAGCTAGTAGGAAAGACCGAGATTGACCCCATTACAATTTCGGACCACGCCTTGATCACCCTGTCCCTGGATTTACCAGAGGTACTCTCTAAGCCCTGCACTTGGATCCTAAATGAATCACTCCTACAGGACCCTGTTCTAAAAGAGGAGATAAGGGGCGAATTAAGGAGTTACTTCGACCTTAACACCAGGCCAGAGACACCACCCATGAGTGTATGGGCTGCCCATAAGTGCTACATCTGAGGGATCATTCTAAAATTAGCCTCTAGAAGAAAGCAAGAGAGGGAGAGAGCCATCAGGGAGCTACTGGGGAACATAGGCTGCCTGGAAGAGGAACACAAAAAACAACAGGTGGTAAAGGTAAAACTAGAATTGGCCGCAGCACGAGATAAACTCAGGGACATCCTGATGTTCAGCGCCAAAACCACTCTCTTGCAAACCAGGAGCTCCTTCTATGAATATGGTAACAAGTGCAGTCGCACTCTTGCAAGGCTACTGCGGGAACAGAGGGCAAGAAATTTCATACCACAGATACTGAATCAAAATGGCCAGCAGGTCTCTACCCCAGCGGATATAGCAAAAGCGTTCAAAGACTTCTTTTATAAACTTTATAACCTTCCAGAAAGAGGAAATAACAAGGCCGACAGACTCGCGAAGGCAAGGGAGTATGTTGCCTCTTCAAACATGCCAGTGAAGCCCCACTTTCAGAAGAAAGTGGACCCAAGCAGTTAAATCCTCCGCATCGGGTAAATCCCCGGGCCCAGATGGGTTCACACTGTCCTATTGCAGGTGGATGGGTGACATTCTGACCTCACACGCAGTGGCAGCCTTCAATTCCCTTCCGAGGGGACAACCCATTCCGCCGGATATGCTAAGGGCACAGGTCACAGTGATCCACAAAAAGGACAAGGATCCACTCCTATGCGCCAACTACAGGCCGATATCACTGTTAAATGTGGACCTGAAGATATTTGTGAGTTTGGTACACAATGACCAGGTGGGATTTACCCCTGGAAGAGAGGCCAGAGACAACATCACCAGAATACTCAATCTGGGGCACCTGATTCACACAGACGGGGTCCCGGCCTTACTGCTGTCAACGGACGCGGAGAAAGCGTTCGACAGAGTTAGCTGGGACTTCATCCGGGCAGTGATAGAGCGCATAGGCCTACAGGAGAATATGCAAACCTGGATCTTATCTCTGTATTCCTCCCCCTCGGCTTGTATCAAAGTGAATGGGGTACTTTCAGACCCCTTCTCAATAACGAATGGGACGAGACAGGGCTGCCCACTTTCCCCGCTCAGGCGAGTGAGGGCGAACCCAGATATAAAAGGGTTAGGGAAGGGGCGAGCGGAACACAAAGTAGCGGCCTTTGCGGATGACCTAATCTTTTGCATCACCCAACCGATGATAACTATACCTAACCTACTACGAGAGCTTAAAGAATATACCCTCCTCTCAAACTATAAGATCAACATACAGAAGTCGGAGGCATTAAATATCACCCTATCGCAGAGGAATCTGGATGATCTTAAAAACAACTTCCCTTTCCGCTGGTCCCCAGATTCAATTTAGTATCTAGGAGTTAAAATAACGTCACGTCTGAAAGACCTGTTTGCAGTAAACTTCCCCCCACTGCTGTGTAATAAAGGGGGACCTGGACGCCTGGAAGGACAAAACACTATCCTGGTTTGGTAGATGTAATGTCCTCAAAATGAATGTGCTACCAAGATTTCTGTACCCGATCCAGGATCTGCCAATACAGATACCTGCATCCTTCCTGAATTCTGTCCAAGCTGAATTCATAAAATTTGTGTGGGGGGGGAAAAAGCCCTAGGATCTCGCAGGCAATGCTCTCACTCCCCAAGAACAGAAGAGGTGTTGGACTTCCTGACATTAAAAAATGCTACGCAGCAACTCATCTTAACAGGGTAATAGACTGGAACCTTTATGACAGACATAAGAGATGGATCCAGTTGGAGCAGCAGTGGTCCCCAGTCCCCCTGGCGGGCCTCCCGTGGTCCTCGGGGGAGATCCCCAGCGGACTTAAAACACACCCGACAATTGGCCCAACTCTAAGGATATGGGCCAGATACGCACCTGGGGAGAATATTGCGCCCTCCCCACTTAGACCAGTCCTGGGTTCCCTGGATTTTCTACCCAACCAGATAGACGCAGGATTTAGAGGATGGAGAGTGGTTGGGAGGGGTAGGGCTCGGGACTTTCTAAGTGGCTCGTCATGGAAATCTATACAGGAGCTCAGGTTATTAGGAGACCAGCCCGGACTTTCATTCTGGAGAGCAATGCAAGTCTCCCGATTCCTACAGAAGCTAGACCCCCCAGGAGGGTACTGCAGAGAACTGACACCCTTTGAAAGATTCTGTGTGGACACGGAACTGATGAGGGGCTATCTGTCCCTAACATACAAACTCTTAACCAACCCAGGAGAGACCTTTGTCCCGAACTTTGTCGAGTCTTGGGAAAGAGATCTTGGAATGTCCTTCTCCCCATCTCAAATCAAGAAGATTCTGGAGCTATCCCAACGGGCATCAATAAGTAATTCATACCAGGAGGCAGGCTATAAAATCCTCAGTTGGTGGTACAGAACGCCCCAGACACTTCACCGGTTCTACCCGACGGTCTCCCCCCTCTGCTGGAGATGCGAGAAGGCTACAGGCTCGCTGTTACACATTTTCTGGAAGTGCGAGAAGCTTGACTGGGAGGAAGTTGTGAGATGGATCCATAAGATAACGGGGGAAAACACCCCCTTTTCTCCAGAGGCCCTGCTACTGCACTGTACACCCCTTTCAGTAGGGAAATACAGGAAGTCCTTAACCATTCCCCTGATAAATGCCGCTCGTGCCTGTGTCCCGGCGTACTGGAGAAACCAAGCGCCACCCGCAATAAGCTCGTGGGCAAGGAAAGTAGAGGATATTAGGCGTATGGAGGATCTCACAGCCACCCTCAAACAGACGGAAGAGGGACATAGGCTCCGTTGGACTCCATGGAATATGTTATGTGATTGGAGCGCCCTGAGGCGGCGGGATGGCGCGGGGGGGCCTGTCCCTATCCCCTTCACTTCCTCCCTCTTGTTTTTTCCTCCCCCCCTCTCTCCCCCCCTCCCAGTTTCCCTTGATGTCATTATACAAAAAAAGCTGACGGTCGGAGAGGAAGTGGCGCAGGCCCGTTGGCAAAAGGTTTGAGAAAAACGAGCTAGGTTGAGAAATTGATATGCAGGCATTTGAATGTTGTGGATTTAGTGAATGATGGATGTACTGTCTTTTATATCAATGTGTTGTAACTCTATCTGTTTGAACCTAAAGCAAGAGATTATGTGAATGACGAAGTCTGTATGCCCTTCCGACCTGGTCGGTCTAAATAAAGATTGATTGTTATAAAAAAAGCCCTGTAGGGGAGGGCGTTCACCACAACGGATGCCAAGGGGCACAAGTAGGAGGCCATGATCAAATTCATTAGATTTTCTCCCAGGCCAACGTGTCTGAGGGTCTCAAACAGGAAACCCTAGTTGGCCAGGTCGAATGCCTTCTCTGTGTTTTAGATCACAATTCAACAGTGGGATGTAGGCCTGTAACTCCGAGGATCCCTGCAAATTCATTATAAAAGCACAGGTTAAAGCCGTCAGGGCCCTGGTGCCTTGCCGGGTTTTGTGTTTTTAATGGCCTTCAGGAACTTGTCCACCCCAATTTCCCTCTCAAGCGAGCTAATCACCTCCTGCTTCAGTGATGGGAGACCCAACTCATGAATGTATTTAGCTATACTTTCCAGGTGGGCCGCGGAGCTGTTTTGAGGTAAATTATACAGGCTTTCATAGAAATCCCTGAAGGCACTCGCTATGTCGGCCATCAGGTAATTCCTATGACCTTTTTCAGCCATATATGAGAGGGATGTAAGTCCTGCTACGTTGGGCCTTAAAGTGGACCAACACCCAGGGGTGATCGGCCCGGGAATCTATAAGATTCCCGGGCCGATCACCTCCCTCACCGCGGGACATCCGAGATCGGGATGTCCCGCGGTGAGGGACCCCCCCCAAAAGCCCCCAAAAACTCACCTGATCGGCAGCGGCCGCCGCCGCCTCCTGCGCGCCCCTCTAGGCATGCGCGCGCCCGCACCGGCCGTTTGTGAATGGCCGGCGCGCGCACTGTCAAAGAGGCGGGGGACGCGCTGTCTTGTCCGCAGCTGTCACCCGCTTGTCCGTGGCTACGTGGGAGCGTGGTGAGGTGAGTTTTGGGGGGTTTTACACAGCGGGGCACCCCTAATCGGGGTGCCCCCCTGAAGTGGACCAAAACCCAGGATAGTCAAAATCCTGGGTATTGGTCCACTTTAAGTGCTCTGGCCAGGGCTCTCCCACTCTTGTTCCCATGATCGTAGAAAAACCTGCGAACCTAACAGACAAACTTCTTGCATCGTGGAGGCAAATGTCCCAGAGGGATTCCCGGAGGCTCGCAAGCTTTGCTCCCACATCCCCAGACAGGGTCTGCTTATGGAGAGTTTCCATCTTGAGTATATCCTGGGTTAATTTGTAGATTTGCTTATTTCTTTCCTTTTTATTTGGGCTCCATGCTTACTGAGTTTGCCCCTGATTGCTTATTTGTGAGCTTCCCACAGTGACATTCGCGAGACCTCCCCATTATCATTTGTCGTAAAAAAATTCTGTGACAGCTTTCTTAATCTCCTCCTTAAATTCTGGGACCTGCAGGAGCGAATCATTAAGCCTCCACTGGCCCCTGAGGAGTGGAGTTTCGGGATCGTGACGGTAAGAGAGACTGGGGCGTGGTCTGATAGGGTAATGTGCCCTATGTCCATCCCCACTAGGAATTGTAGGAATAGGAATTTGTGTGGGACCAGAAACCAATCAATGCGAGAGTTGTGGGGTGGAGAGTAGAACATATAGTTCCTTCCCCTTGGATTGAGAAGCCGCCAAGCATCTAGCAGCCGGTTATTAAAAAAACAGCTTCTTTATTTTTTTCAGTACCGAGAAGGGAGTGTGGGAGGTACTCCTGGAGGTGTCTAGGGCCACATTAAAGTTCCCACCCATAATGAGGACCCCCTCTGTGAAGGAGTTTAACTTGTCTAAGGTCTCATGGAGAAATTTGTACTGATTGGAGTTGGGGCAATAGCAGCATGCCAAGGTCACTTTTAGTGAGACGAGGGTGCCCTTCATGAATAGGTATCTGCCCTCGGGATCCTGCAGTGTCCCCAGATGAGCCCACAGCAGAGTGCCCGCTACTAAGAGTGCTACTCGCCTTGACTCTGAGTCTAGAGATAGACTGTGGTACTGAATTTTGAATGAGCGGTTGGTAAAGTTGTGGATCCTTCCTGATTTAAGGTGGGTTTCCTGTAGAAAGTCAATCTGGGAATTTAGACGCTTCATCTCTCTGAGAATGGTAGCTCTTTTAATGGGAGAGTTCAATCCCTTAACGTTTAAGGAAGTACACTTCACCGTAGCCATTGCTGGCAACATCAATGCATCCCAGTCTCTCTCCAGAAGTGACCACACCCAAAGTGAGTGACAGGGCAGATAAGAGAACCCCTGTGTGGGACAGTGAGGAAAAGGGGAAAAAAAGGGGAGGGTGGGTAAACGGGAGAGGGGGGAAGTTGGAGGGTAAGATAGAGAGTAGCGAGAAAAAGGGAATTCAGTAGTAACGAGTCAAAATACCGATGGGTGTTTAAGACACTCCACCTATGCTGGAACAGAATGCAGTCCCAAACGTGTACCCCTCCCCCCCAGCAAAATATCTGGGAAGTGGGGAACAGGCCTACTCTGGGTGCACGGTGGACCAGAGAGGAACGAGGAGTAAAAGATGTAGATAAATGTATTGATCAAACATACATGTGAAAGACAAAATCCAAGACAATAAGTTAAACACTTATCAACACCACCTCTAGATCAAATGTTAATTCACTAAAAATATATGTGATTAATTTAAGAGGGCTCAGTAATTCATATCCTAAATACAATTGTTTTAAAAGCCAATAACTACTAAAGGGACCTAGTGCTATATGATGCTATCAATGTTTAAGACGTACAATAAAAGGCACCTCCTATTAAAGTGCATAGAAACAAAGTGTTAGCAGCGCAAATTCAGCCCGGGGACGTGCGCATGCTGCACCGGGCAGGAAGTGCCACACCACGTCAGCGCTGCACCTTTCGCGCTGGTACATCACCTGGCGAGAAAGACAGGCCTGTCCCATGCCACCACGTTTGGAACCGAACTGCACCTCCAGGAGTCCACAAGGGAGGACACGATAAAACCCAGTAATATACTTTACTTTTAGTCTGACCATCACCATTACTTTATAATATAAAAAACAACTATACAATAAGCTTGAGGCTTCTATATTAATTGATCCAATCACTGTCCGTGCATATGCGTATTCTGAGAACAACTAGGTGCCGCAACCTATGTAAATTTT
Organism: Gastrophryne carolinensis; assembly: GCA_027917425.1. Taxonomy (NCBI): domain Eukaryota; kingdom Metazoa; phylum Chordata; class Amphibia; order Anura; family Microhylidae; genus Gastrophryne; species Gastrophryne carolinensis. The sequence goes on along the minus strand of CM051236.1, from coordinate 305,618,146 downwards.
TTAAGCAGAACAAATCACGGCAAGTATAATATTGTATAATGGATGCCACACACAGGACAATCCAAGAAGGGCATTCAAGGTATGCGCGCCTCCGATCAATGTCAACCATAATTCTAGGCACATTTTCAGGGGCTCCATGATTTATATGCTTGGGCCTGGTATTTCTCGACCATAAATTCAATCTCCAAGTGATAAATTATGGCTTGCTGGTACCATCCATGGATTTAATCTTCAAAGTATGGCTTGTAGATCCAGTCTTGCTTCATCCTCGAGTACATTGATCAATCTCTCTTTTTTTTCCATTTGCTATCTTACTGTATCAATAGAGGCTTCATGCAGGCTACCCCACCCCTTTCTTATCAACATATCCTAGATTCTCCTCCCAAAGCCCACAGCCAGGCAATACTTCACCAGTGCCAGAACAACTAGAATTGAAAATAAACACATACAATTAAATCAAATATGAGTGCACAGAAATAATATATAAAAAACAATATAAAGGTTCCAACTGGTGCACATCTATGCACAACAACTAAGGTGCTAAATTGTGATACAAACTGTGATGCAAGCAACAATAACCATAAGTCAGATGTCTGGCCTATTAAAGGGCACAACGGGGGAGGAGGGAAAAAGAGGATAAAAAGGAGAAGTAAGGAAAAAAAAGAGGGGAAGAAAGGGGGATGAAGGGGAAAAGTGAGGAAGGGAAAAGGAGGAGAGGGAGAAGGAAGGGTAAACGGGGGAAAAGGGAAGGAACCAAGGACCCCCCAATAGGGGAAATATACCTGAGGGCTGGATATACCTAATCGTATCCTGCGGCTATCCCAAAAATGGTCCAAATGAGACATCTTCATTTAGTCCTTGCGGTGCTTCTGCATCTAATCTGTAGGTCCACTTTCATTCCTCCCTCAACAATTTGCCTTTCAGATCACCTTCATGGACACCCATGCTCACCTGTTGAATTCTTATCACCCTTTATCTAAGGTCCCATGTCTTAGTGAAAAACGTTGTGCAACAGATATAAGCTGATTATCTGCTGCATAAGAATGCTACACAATGTACAAAATTGCATTTTTTAAATTTTGCTAAAGCACTGAAACAATTGCAAACAATTCCATGTTAGAGCCCAGACTCTGCTGTACAGCATTTTCCTAGGAAATCCCTGGACATTTCTTCAAAATCAGTTAAACATGAACAGCACAAAATGGTGAAATTGTCTGGCAGTAGAGGGTGACATCTCTAAGTAGTCTGGCAGTTAAGGTGAACCAAAACCAAGGCTGCTTGATTCCCTGCCCCAAGGGCATCCAAATTCAGGTTGCCCCGCTGTGTGAAACCCCTCAGATTGCCCAGTAAAAGCCCCATTCCTCATGATTAAAACAGTACCTCATATGTATTGATAGCCCCACGTTCCTGCCCAGGAGACCCAGTCAAAGAGAAAAGAGCGCTTTAACACCTTTTCAAATAAAATATAACTACTATTCACAGTATTAAGGGTTACATTTTAAATAAATGGGTGTAAATGGGTGTGAATTGTGTATGTCACAATTCCTATATATTATTTATTAATGGCATATAAAGTTAAAACATACAAAAGACAAGACAAAATTAAAACACGGTCGGGGCATGGTCCGGGGGGGGGGGGGGGGTTTGGGGGGTAGGGGAAAAAAGGGGGTGGGGGAGGGGTTTTGGTATTGTCACGTGACGTATACTTGTTTGGCAAGGCTTTGCATATTAGTTTGTTCAACAATTTATTTATTTACACACTTGTTGATATGATTTGTTTTCTTTTTCTTCATTTTTTTCACACATTTCTGTCTTTATTTAATGTTTAGATGGCCATCATAGGTGGTGCGGTGATCTAAAAGGAGAACATCCTGGGTCTGACCAGTGTTGAAGACGTCCTGTTTAGTGGAGATGGTGTTTCACGGGTATAGAGCAGTACAACCCCAGATTGGCTGACAAGATGGTTGATTAGATCTCCCGATCTGCATGCTGGAATTCCCTTATGGTTTTACACGGTCTTTTTATCCAAGTTGGAATTCGTTGATGGCCTGATATGGTCTGCTGGTTTCAAATCAAGAATGTGAAATGGGACCCGGGTGCACGCCCGAAATGGGGGTTTTGCACCATACATGCAATTGATATAACAAAGGCCTATACAGGAGTCATCATATATTGTGGATTGTACCTTTAGTCCGGAAGGGACATGGGACTGCATACAGCAGCGTCTAAAGATGGGACTGTACATAGCAGCGCTTGAAGATGGGCCCTATTTATGGGCCATGTACTAACAACAATATGAAGCTCTATGTTTGCTTTATTATTGAGATATGATTATTGTATTGTTTGATTTATTGATATGATTTGGCATTTATATGTAATTGGTCATGTTTTATGTGATTAAGGCTCGCTCCGTCTGGGCTTAGTAGTGTTTGGGCCCCATAGGTGCGCCTCTGCTCCCTCTTCCCTGCCCTCCCCTCTGGGTTTTCCGGCCCCCTTTTGCACCGATGACGGCGGCCGGGTCATCGTGGGGGGCGTGACCACCTGGGGGTGTGTGGATGGTGACCCCTCACCTGGATTTCCGGTGACGGGAGGGAGCGGCGCGCCGTGTGGCCCGCGCGCCTGAGTACAAAGGAGCTGCTCTCAGCTGATCTGGCACCCCAATCAGAAGCCGCGCGTCTGACGGCGGAGCGCGCAGGGTAGCTTCGGTCTCCTGCTTCTTACTTCCACGTTTGGGCGGTATCTATTTTACTTTGTTTAGGATCAATGTTGATATTGAGTTACATTGCACTTTGCAACACTTGAACTGCTCATTATTAATGAGCTGGGCTCAGCCCCGGGAATCTTGCATTTTACATTGTATCATTGATTACATTGTATTGTGTTTGTAACTTCTGAGCCATTCATCATTATGGGCAGCTTCTAGTCCTGGATTGTTTTAACACACATGTTTTACAACACTGTTGATGGATACTTTTCACATACACACCCTGTAAACGGATATTTAATCACTGCTGTCTGCAGCACTATTTTTCAGCACAAGGTTTTCTTCACTTTGTATATATATATATATATTTGGCTCACTTATTTTATAGATTTGCTAATAGATTGTATATAGATTCTTTCCAGCATTTTTTGTGTATTAGTGCTGGTTATCCCGACTTTAATCATTTTAGGTCCACAGATCTATCATATATATAAAAAAACTTTTTACCGCCCTCACCTGGTATTATGAATCATGCATTATGTGTGGATAGATTGTAATTAGGAACTATAGATTAACTAATTGGTATATATGGATACAGTCCAGCACAAAAGAATTCTTTGTAGTAGTGCTGGTGTTTATAATTACATCAAATAGGATAAACCAGGAGACCATGTGTTTTAATTTTGTCTTGTCTTTTGTATGTTTTAACTTTATATGCCATTAATAAATAATACCATTATTTTTATATATCTGCTGGTGTGCCCACTTTTATGAATTCCATTTTCTTTTTTGGGTTTAATAAACGTATGTTGTGGAATTCAGGGAGCACCCAAGCAAGATTTGATTGAGGTTTAACATCTAAGTAGTGCCCCTCACCAGTATCTTTGATCAGACAATTCCTATATATGCGAAAAGATAGAGATTGTATTCTTAAAGGGACTAGGCAAAGTGCATAAACTGTCATTCAGCAGCTCACCTCATCATGGTGCCCTCTCTCTTCCTGTCAGAACGCAGCTGCTTCTAGAAACAAGGCAAGGAGTGGTGGCACAGCCCCTGATTTTCTTTGCCATAGACCACCTATAATAGGGTTAAGCCAGTGGTCTAAAACTTTGCATCATCAGTCTGTGGCCACTGGGAGAGAGGGAGAGTAGCCAGGATAATGAGAATGCCTGTCTTACAGACCCCGCCCATTATACTGATTATTATGCAGCTTCACAGAGCCAATGACTATTTTCCAAAAGATCATAAGGTGAAACTGTAAACTTTGATATCTCAGCCATTTCTTCCTCAATTTAAAAATGGAAAACCGTTTACGACATGGCCAAGCGTAGCCCGACACAATGGTTTGTTAATTGCCTTTGCCGTCTGTATCCCTTTAATTATAACTCTATAGAAAAAGCAAAGAAACTATATGCAGTTTAGTTCACTAGGGATGAATGCCTCCACAAATGAAAAGTAGTAACAGTGAAGGAAGCAAGTAGCTGTACAATACAAATCACAGAATAGAGTATGACCAGATCATCAGATTGTAATATGATCACATGATTTTCTCTTATTATAATTACATAATATAATTGCATCTAACCTGTTCCTCCTTGGCTGGCTAATATGGCGCGCACTGCTGTAACCACGTGATGTGGATGGGTGCGTCATTTATGGTTTGTCTGATTCTGGAAAAGCTTGAGGAAGGGTATAGCACCAGCCAGATCTACTATCATTAGATGGTTCCAAAAAGCGTTGGTCAAGGCTTATGGAAGGGATCTGAAAAACTGCACATTCTATGGGCAATTGATTGTCCTGGTCTTTTCAGCATCAAAGCTTAATAGATCAGATATGCAGGGCTGATACCTGGTCGTCTGTTTCACATTTTTACAGTTCTACAATGTAGACATGCCCTTATGATTAGTGGATGCTGCCTTTGGGCACAAAGGTATTGCATATGTGGTGGAATCCTCGGTTGAGGTTCGGCTTTCAGATCTTAGGATAGGGTACATCCCGTGATTCAAATCCATATCTGAAATGGTGGAATATGAGAGAAAGTTTATTTGTGTTCTGTAGAATTGTTTTCCTTATTTTTCCATTCCAGGGCATCACACCCACCCTGTCTTTTGAGTTCACTATGTTGGTGAGAACTGGTGCTTCTGTCATAGGTTAAAGTGAAAAACAACCTGTGATTTTGACTTTCCCAGGTTTTGTTATTCCCCGGGGGCATCCTGATCTGTTAAACCCTCCCGTTCATCCAGTTAAACTCTCCTCTCCTCGATCCGATGACGCATGCACGGGCGCTCTGTTTGCTACGTTTACAAACAGCTTTCATCGACCTAAGTAATGGCTGGGACGGGAGTACCTGCACAATGCCAGGGATGCGGCAGTACGCGCTCCCTATCAACAATGAGAGCTGTCTGCTGAATTCCGTCAGTTCAGCAGGCGGCTCTGATTGATAGCGAGCCCATGCATGCGCCATTGGACAGGGGAAAGGTCAGTTTGTACGGGTGTCCTCGGGGGTTTCACACAGTGAGGCATCCCGATTCAGATGGCAAAGTACGGGAGTACTTTTGGATTCCAGGCCAACTGCTGGTGGGTTTAACAATACATTTGTGTATTATGTGTCAAGCAAAAATAATAAATGGATTTCACTCAAGGCAAAAATGTTCTTTACCTTACTGACGGGCAGCTATCTGCTTTTAAGTAATTGGAGTTGGAAGTGCAGCCAGAAATATATATAAACTGGGAGGAGCTACACCGTTTTATGTTACAGTCCCACATACGGCCAAGAGTTAACCCCACTGGAATAGAAGAAGAGAGAAAACAATTCTACAGGTGAATTGTTTAATGCTTGAAGGTTCATTTCTCTTTCTTTACCCCAGTTCCACACAAATTGCATTCTCAGTTGGTTACAAGTAGTAATGAGCGGTTGAAATTCAACGAATTCGGCCAAACTTTCCCCCAAACTTTGGGTGCGGGATCCCAAAACCCCTTGGAAGTCAATAGGAACTCAAATGTTGGGGCACAAATATGGCTGTAAAATGGGGCCAGCAAGGGTTAGAAGGCTGAAAATCGGGCACCGGGGCATTTGTCCTGCACAATATGGGCTAGGGAAAGTACTCCATAAAATAACAGAAAACAAAACAATTAAAAAAATACAAACATAAATAATTTTTTTTTACGTGTCAGAGGTCAAATTGGGGGAATAACAACAGGGATATTGCCTTGCAAAAATGGGCTAGTACTCCAAATTATCACAGAAAACTAAAAATGAAAGAAATACACCAATAAAAAAAAAATTAAAATATTACCTATTAGTATTTTTACGGGTGTTGGAGGTCTAATTTTTTTTTTTTGGGGGGGGGGGCACCTGGGTGATTGCCCTGCACAAAATGGGCTAGGGAATGTACTCAAAATCACAGAAAATAAAGAAACCCCAATAAATAAATATATTATTATTATTATTTATACATAGTACCATCATCTTCCGTAGCACTTAACAAAGGTATAATTACAGACAGGTAAAACATATAGTACAGGGACCAATACAAATTAGATGCTACTAGATTTAAACCAAATATGAGCACAGGAGACAATTGGAAAGAGAGCCCTGCCCTTGCGAACTTCCAATCTAAAGGATGTGGAGTGGGTGGAGTGGAGAAAAAAGGGGAGGGGTCACAAGTGGTAAAGTTTGGTGCCATGTGTCTGGTGAAGGTTGTAGGAGTTACCTATTCAGGTTATATACTTGTCTGACTATGTGAGTTTTGAGGGCACTTTTAAAGGCTTGGAGCAATGGAGAGTGATGAATTGAGCAGTGCACTGCAATATATACATATCTCAATATTTACATCAATAAATAAATATCTGGTGCAAGCAAGTGCCTGGCTTTTCAGCGTATTCTTGTAGGCCTCATTACCGCTGCTAGAATGGTGAGGCAAGACCAAGTAGAGGCAATGATAGATTAGATGGCACACAGTGCTTCAAGTTTTGGTTTACCAGGGACCTGCAAAGCAAACAAAAAAATTACAATTTACAGGACGGTGGGACACTTCTCCACATCCATGCACAGGAACCTGCAAGGCACACAGAAAAACATTGTTACTATTGTTATATTGTTTTTTTCATCCCTCCCCCCTTTTGTTTCCTCTGGTACAAGCATGCACCAGGGTTCTTGTAGGCCCCAACACTGCTGCCAGAGTGGTGAACAAGTTGAAGCAGTCGCAGATAATATGCCAAGTCCCCGACCTCACCCCCCTTCAAATCAGCAAGGTCATACCAACCACAGTTGACTTTTAGTAATGTGGAGGCTGGGAAGGAGGGTAGTGGGGAGGAGTGGGTGGAAGACAATCGAGGGGTGATGACGAAGTCCGAGACCAATGTGGACTGAAGGCAGATTTTAATGGAAGAGGTGGTGGCCTTGCATGCCCCAGGAAGCCAGCACAAGAGGGGAAGAGTTTTGGAGGCTTCTGATGAAGACTTGTCACCAGTACTGTATTTTTTGTTTTTTTTCATCCCTCAAATCCCCCCTCCTTTTTTTTCTCTGTTGCAAGCATGCACCAGGGTTCTCAGGTCTCCTTGACAGTCATCTAAAAGCTACAGTACACACAAACCCCAGTGCTTAAAGGTTCTTGTAGCATAAGGGGATACACCAAAGTGCTTAAATCAAAAGCTGGATTAAGGTGGCACAAACAAAACCCAGTGCTTACAGCTTTTTGTATGATAAGTTGGGAATACCACAGGGCTTAGAGGAAGAGGTGGGATCACAGTACACACCCCATTGCTAACAGCAAGTTGTAGTATAAGGGTACACAATCACCCCAGTCACTGTATTTTTTAATCCCTGGGTGTCTAGATTTATTTTTATTTTAGAAGGAAGATTTGGCCACTGACGCCACCTGGCTTGGGCCCCCTGCTCCACCCTCTATAGTGGTGTGAGGAGGGGAGTGGTGGACCGGGTTGAGACGAGTGATATAATCACACTGCTGTGAGGATCAATCACCCTTTAATGTATACAGATGGACTATGGATCCCAGCAGTGCTCATATGTTGTTTTTTTCTTTAAATTTATATGAAGTGCTTTGGGCTTTATATAGTGCCCCTATCTGTTTATAAATAGTACTTGATTATATTACTTTATACATACATTTATTTGGGCCACTCCTCCATATGGATTGTAGGCTTTAGGCTTGGTTTGACAGCTGCCATTGATTGCACAGGAGGGGAAGGGGAGTGGTAAGTGGCCTAATTTATTACTATTAAAGATATATATGTTTTATTTGTACTAGGACATGATTAAGGGCAAGATATTGTCCAAAATGCGTAGATGTTTCTGATGCACTTTATGGACACATCATCATTTTATGGTGAGAGAGTATGCTGTATTTTGGATTGTCATGGATACAATAAAGTGAGTGTTTTCAACTGCATCCTTCACTGGACATTTTATCAGTGATCACGTTCGGATTGTGGCCATCCTGGTCCGTGCGAGGCAGGGTATATCAGAGGAGTTCTGGAGAAGACTTACCTGGATATACTGCCTACAGTATATAGGCTGTACCAAAAAGACATTTAAAACCAGGTTTGCTGAGCATATCAGGAATATTAGGAAAGGGATAGTTAGTTACTCACTGTCTGCACATTTTAAAAAACATCACAATAAGGATCCAGCTTGCCTGTCTTTTACTGTTTTGGAACAACCTCTAGAAAACTAGAGCGAAAACTAGAGAATCTCTCTTAGTGTTAATACTTTTCTCTGATTAGGTAATTTTAGGTTTAATTTATCATTCACTATTTATTATTATTTTCTAATACAAATATGAACAAATATAAAGACGCACAGGGGGACTTCATCCAACACCCTCAGGTGTACTAATTATATCTGTACATGTACACCATATAATTTATGGAACACAATCTGTAGAGTTATATCAGTCGGGGAGGTGGGTTGCCTTGCTCGTGAGCACTTTGATTGTGTCCCATGGCTGGAATTGAACCATGATCAGGTTGTGTCCTTACCTCTAGACAACTGCTGACATATTTAAATGATTGGATAGCGCTGACACCTGCTGCCTCATGTGTCTGTGTTGGCTTCACTTTTATTATCCAACACATAAAAACACTTTCTGCTTATAATAATATCAGCGCTGTGGATGTTTATTATAATACCAACTGCTATAGCCAGGAATGTCATTAAGAACAAACAGTGCGCCCTTTTCTCTCTCAAATACTATAAGGCCTCACAGATTGCCCAACTGGTCCCCATGCACTCGGCCCTTACCCCTCCAATGTGGGTATTTTTGGAACTTCCCAATTGTGCGCCAATACATATCGATAGCCTGCTATGGACGGACCTGGGACTCAAAACGCTGAGCCCCTTAATGAAACACTCACTTACGGTATGGGACTCGGTTGGGTACTCAGCTTCTTTAATGTCCCCCCACTCCCCTCTGACACATTTGTGGGGCAACCCAAGCTTTCCCCCGGGCGAACAAAACAGAACACCCTTCAGATGGTGGCAAGATAGGGGTATGAATAAAATATCAGACTTACTCACAAAAGAGTGCCTTGGGTCCTTCCGTGACTTGCAAGAAAAATACGATATCCCTCACAAGGAATACTTTCGATATATTAACAAACCTCTAACAAAACTGAGCGCCTCCTTCCGAGCAAGAACCCACTTCGAGGAGCTGTGTGCTAACAATCCCTTTCAGAGGGGAATAATATCCCTAATCTACTCAGCACTAAATCACACACAAATACTGCACGAAGTGCACACTGTCCAGCACCACCCCCAAACACAATATCTAAGAAGGAAAAATGTGCCAATCCGGCATCCCAAATATTGAACAACAACCACAAACTTCTAGCGGCTCCAGCACACCGCCAATGGGATACAAATGTGGGAGGCACCACTCACCCTCTGTAAATAAGTAACACTAATAATTCATAAATAGGGCGAAAGCCCGCGCCCCCAGACACCACACCCCCCCCCCCGCACGCACAACGTCCCTGGCCAGCGGACGTACAGCGCGCCGGAGGAAGCACTAGCGCGAGTCCTCGCCACTCCCTCTGATGACATGCCGTCTGGTGTCGCCTCCGCCCACCCCCCAAACCGCCCACACACCCGCCCCCACCCAACACTGCAGAGCAATGTGTGTCTAAGGTGACAGTACGCAGGCAGAGAGGGAGGGCGGAAGCGAGGCCAGACAGCTCGGGATGTCAGTGGGCAAAATTGCTCACTGGGTGATTGCAAGGCTGCATGGAGGGCATTAGTAATCTGGATACCCCAAATAAACATCATACCACATAAAAAATACACATATAAATCCACAAGAATACATTGCTTATAGTACCTAATAATATATTTGCATATCAACATCTTATTTTTGACAACATACTTGTACATGGCTTCAAAAAGAATCTCTCAATCTAAATGAATACAATAACTTTCGATCAGGGAGTAATTTTCTCATACTAAGGTCCACCCTTAAACACCAAACTGATTGCAGCAATAAATCAAATATTATGTATATACAGTACAAAATACAAAATGAACAAATGAATAAAGTGACAATTGATGAATATAATTTCCTCTCTAACGTTATGATCCAATATTTAGCAACAATAAATCACACCAATCGATAAATGGATGTATACACAATAAATACACATCCTCCCCCCCACCCCACAACCACCACCCCCCCAAACCCCACACACCCATAACTAACTGTTCCAAAGATTGACGCTGATCCCATCACTCCCCCTCCCCCCCATTATTGATCCAAACACCAGAATGTTCCCTACAAACAATAAGTGCACAATCTCCTCAACTAAAAAGGAAGATGCTTCATCCCAGAATCTGAACGACTAGTGGTCCCGAGGCTTCAGTTGGTTCAAAATTTGACCCCGGTGTTCTCCTAGAAATCGCTTATCAACTGTGGTTTTAACAACACCTTCAACAGTGATTGTCTCAGAAAAACAATATAACATCAAAACAACAGTCATGAAGAATAACAGAAACAACCCCACCAAAACAACAAGCCCCACCTCCCCAACCCCTCAAATCACCTCCCCAAAAATGACTCAAACGAGGAATCTTCATTAAGACTTAAAGGTGCAGTTGTATTCAGTCTGTACATCCACTTCAATTCATTCTGCAATAACTTCCGTTTGATGTTACCTCTCCTGATGCCTAATTGGATTTTTTCCAATGGGGTAACCCTTAAGGTGGATGGTTGACCTTCATGGACCTTAAGAAAATGGTCTGCTACTGGGGATATTACCTTTTGTGAATCCTTATCCCTGGCCGCAAGTCTAATGTTGGAAAGATGGGCCTGAATCCTGACCCTTAGAGCATTCTTAGTTTCCCCCACGTAGCATAAGTCACAACCACATTCCAAAAGATATATAACCTGTTTAGTCTTACAATTTAAGAAGTCCCGAATTTTGAATCTCTCTTTGGTATATTGACTGGTAACTGTATCAGTGCTCACAATAAACTGACAAATGGAGCAATTCCCACAACCATGGCTACCCTTTAACTTATGTTGTTCAAGCCAACTACTAGGTCTAAAAAAATGGCTTCTACACAAAAGGCTTTTCACATTTGGAGCACTCCTGGCTGTCATTCGTGCCTTCTTACCTATGAATGTTCCAACAGTGGGGTCCGATCGCAGGATATGCCAGTGTTTATCCAGGACATCCCGAATCGGTCCCCAGCTGCTGTTGTATCTCGTCACAAATCCTACAATATCATCCTTTTTAACGTACCCTTGGCTTCAGTAGATCACCACGCGCCATGCCAGCCACCTGCCGGTATGTTTTGGTCACAAATTTTTGGGGATAACCCCGACCACAAAATCGTTTAACAAGACCCCGTGCTTGATCATGAAACTCCTCCTCTTTAGAGCAATTCCTCCGAATTCGGGTAAATTGACCTTTGGGAATACCCATCCTTTGATGTTTTGGATGGAAGCTCACAAAGTGAAGGAGACTGTTAACAGCCGTCTTTTTCCTGAATAATGTAGTAGATATAGTACCATTGCACTCCAATCTTAACTTCAGATCCAGGAATTCCACCTGTGTAGTAGATACGTCATACGTTAAGAAGATAATTTGATCATTCTGATTCAACTTTGCGAGAAAATCATGGCAAAGATCTAACGGGCCATACCAAATCAGGAGCACAACATCTATAAAGCGGAACCAGCCCCCAATATGGGGCTGGTATCCGCTCATAGATTCCCCAAAGACCACCTTGCGTTCCCACCACCCCAGGAAGAGCACTAAATGATACTCAGCACTAAATGATATTAAGCCAGAGTCACATGGATATGTAGGTGCCTGGGAGAAGGATCTAGGCCCTTGTCTGGGGGAGAGGGGGTGGACAGAGATATGGTCACAGACCTCCAAATGTTCCGTGAATGTCCTGACAGTTGAAACGGCCTACAAGGTCATTCTCCGCTGGTACTTGGTGCCGGGCCGCCTGAGTAGGATGTTCCCGGGACAAGCTAGCTCATGTTTTAAGAGCTGCAGTGCGGAGGGGGACTTCTTACACATATGGTGGACCTGTCCCATGTTGACCTGATTCTGGAGTCAGGTGTACAGGCTAGCCAATGAGGTATTCCAAACCAACATGAAAAGGGACCCATGGGTTGCCCTCCTGCACTGCAAACCCCGGGAGCTGACCAACAAGCAACATAGACTCTTTGTATACCTGCTCCTAGTGGCTAAGCAGACTATAGCTAAAGCCTGAAAAAAAAAATGTACCCCTCTCAGAGGTGTCGGCCAGGATGAATGGGTTCCTTATCAACGAGAGACTGTCCAGCATCCTGGCCGACTCCCATGATAAATTCATCTCTATATGGGAGCCTTAGATAAGGTTTGCGTGGCCCGGAGAACCCCCGAGGGTATAATAGCGACCATATTGTAACAACCATACCAGATGCCAGTGGAGCGCGGGAGCACCCTACCCCTCCCCCCCCCCCTCTCCCCCCCTTCCCCCTATTCTTAACATCCTTCCCCCATCCCTTCTCCCCAGATCCGGTCCCCCCTTTCTCTTCTTCTCTTCGTATTATTATTGACTTGAATGTTTTCAGCGAACCCTCTCCGTCTGCAAACTAGAATATGTTCGATAGTTTAAAGCACACCTCAACTCATCTGGCATTACGATCAGAGGATGATGGGTGTGTTGGCGGCGATGCACGCTGCGGGCACTGATGGTCCCGCGTCCTGCATGGGCCTCAACATAGGTTGGGGCATGTTGTTGAATATATTGACTGCATAGAAATTGTTGCGCTCCACTTGCTCCGCCCTTAGCTAAAGTACTCTCTAGAATGTTTAAGAAGTATGGTCAAAGCACAATTCTATGTAACACAAATTGCAATTATCTACCTCCCCTGCGCGGGATGGCTATATTAACTGTATGCTCTCCATACCTGTAATGTTGAAAACCTAATAAAAATATTGAAACACATAAATATATATATTCTAATTAAAAACCACATGATAAAAGTGCAGAGCGTTTATTGTCATTACAAAGGTTTTGCTACATTTAATAATATTGGCAGTGCCTTGGTTCCTTTTTCACTGTGAAGTTGCTTGGCACTTTTGGTTTTACCTTTTCCTGTGTATTATATTAGTCACAAACTTTTTACCCACAAACATACTCATTCTACTGGACAGCATCAGAAGTCATTAATATTCTTATTATGATAATGAGTATTATGTTTTTTTTAAATAGAAATGCACAATACTTTATGATTCTTTATGGCAAAGTCTCTGAGTTTGAAAGACCTTCTCCCTCAGTGTCAGGTAAGGATTTATCTTAGTTTAGAAAGATAATGTATCATGTGAGTCAAGACCAACTGTAAATTAGCGAGGGGTCAGATTCTGTCGTAGTGGCAGTGTTACTTCTGTCCATTCTGCAGGTTTGTTCATGACAATCTCCCAGAATTTCTTCTCTTGTTCTGTAGAGTCCATCCAACTCACAGGGACATTATAGCTGCTTCCTACAACACATAACATTTTTTGAACTAACACACACTTTGTTAGGATTTTATATACTATACTTTATATACTATCTATACATATAGTCTGTCCAGGCACATAATATAATAATTAAAAAAAAAAATACTCACCTTCTGTGCCCACATCTGTCCCACTTTACTTTGGCAGTATAAAACTTACTAGGTCCTGTGATTGCGTCTCACGGCATGTCTGTTCACCGGCTTAGGGGCTGAATGGACAACTCGCACGGTAGTCACACTATCACTGGACAACTTTTATCCACCCTTATTTGCCACAGAATGAGTCCACTGCAGCAAAAAGTGGGAGATGCACCACATCCCTAATAGCCACAATCCCGGGGATTGAGAAAAAATGTATATATTGTTAAACCCTGATTTTTCCTCAGAGAAGGTCCAGATGGAAAGAGAATACTTTTACTGAAACTAAGAGTGCTTTGTGCTACACAAGATGGATGGATGGAAATGAATGGTCAAAAAAAAATAGTCCCCAAAAGACGATTGCAATGATGGTACAGAGTTTGGCATTTAATTTATGAAACTTCTATTACATTCTAGCCAATTGCTTTTCCCTTGTTCACTTTGTTTGACAACAAATCCTAAGCCGTAAAATGGCTGCAATCTCAATACATGTTGCATGTCAGAACTATGAGTTCAGGAAATTTGTGTGATCTGAGCTACTAAACTGCGTTACATAAGCAATTGCATTTAGAGTAAGTACATAAATAGGCATAGACAGCTCCCATACCTAGCTAGAAAAAATGTAAGCTAATAATTATATAATAATAATTATATGCATATTAAGCAGACTGCCCAGTAGAAGTCTCCATATACTCTAAAACCATGAGGCCAGGACAAGCACTCCTACAGGGGTGGATGTAGGACATTCCCCCTCTCATATGTCCAGGATACCTGGTAAGCAGAATACACTTTTATATTTGGCAGCTTATGCAAGTCAGTGGGACTCATCAGCTTAAGTTGGCTACTGAAGATCCTCCCTTAAAGGGATTAAATGCTTAAACTAACAGCTCTGAACCTACCCATCCCTGCAGCATTGCGGACGGTGGCTTTGCTGCTCTAGATTCTATGTCCTGCCCTGTGGTGGTTTTGGCTGCAGATTTGCAAAAACAAAAAGGTCTTGCCCAGGTGCAGAGGACTCCCACTGCTGCCAATACCTTTGTTGCTGACCCTGTTGCTCATCAGGCCAAAGTTTGAAAAGCCTCCGGAACCAGACCATAACCAAAAGGTTGGTGGAGGCCCCTTTGCAGGGCAAGTGGTGGAGGCCCTGTGTGCCCCTTGTGCCCCCTCATAATCCAGCCCTGCCAACAGCCCTGGCACTCAGTAGGAAGAGCAATGCAGTCAACTTAGTTCAGGTCCTGTTTAGGGATGAGCAAACCTGAACTGTGTAGTTTGGGGCTTGTACTGAACAGCTGGTGTTCCCGATCATGGCCAAGGACTTCTCCGAAAGATGCTGAACAGTGTAATCAGAACTCAGCCGGAATGTGCAGCTGACTGCAAGGCCAGGTTCCCCCATTGTGCATAAAATAAAAATGACACAAAATAAAAAACCCACCCCACCCACAGCAGCCCCTAGCTCTTCCAATGCCCAAGTCACTTTTATGATCTTATGTATCCTTCAGTTTGTGCTCCAGGGGTGTACATACATTAGAGGCAGGGAAAGGCAGCTAATACCAGGCACATGGCAGAAAGGGCCTAAATGCAATTTGCCTCCTTACCTTGCAGCACCTGTGACATGTCTAGTATGATAGTAAATATGATAGTAGTAGATAGTAGATAGATAGTAGATATGAAATTGGATTTGAATCTGTTTCTTGCCCATGGTGCTGCCACTGTAAGCAGAGTTGGAACCCTGTCTGCAGAGAGCTTCAGGCCATATTAGATCAGTTAGATTGCTAAAGGTGGAACTAGGATGCCAGGACATCCCCTCCCTCCCTACGATTGGAGTGGAGTGCTGGGGGAAACAAGGTACTAGTGTAAGAAATAGAGAATTCACATAAAATATAAAATATTAGAGCTATAAGTTTAAAATATCTATACTAGGTCTACAAGTAGCTGCCCTAGCTAGGATGGTAATTAAGCCTCTTAGATACCAATATGGTATGGACAGAGACCCAGACATCTTGGCTGCGGTGGGGTAGACACAATAGATTTGGGTGTATAAAGGATTCTTAATTATGTAAAGTAAATTAAGTCAATGCTGAAATCATTTTGTGAGTAGATGGGTTGGCTAAAGGGAGGGGCTAGTCCTTTCCAACAGGAAGTGAGGTGTCCTGGAAAGATTGTGGAGAATATTTGGGCAGTTGGAAGAGGACCAAGGGGGAGAAAGGACGTGTGTGCACAAGGGCCCTGTATTGGTAACTATGAGCAAGTAATGTTAGGCCTATTTGGCAACTGTATATAGTAATAGTACATTTTAGGTATTGTTTTATGTAATTGCTGAGTCCCTGTGACACCTATACTGTCTAGTGGTTAATGTAACTGTTTAGGCCCTAATGTTATATATATTTTGTAGTATTTTTACATACTGTATGTCCTGTATCATAAGTCTGTGCACAATATAAACTTTGTATACATTCTCATTGGTGTGATTCCTTTCGCCACTCACAACCTAGAACTTACAGTGAGCAGTTATTGTTATATTAATCATTTATATTTTTATTTATGTTTTTATAATAATAATTGTTTACAGATTTGGCAAGTGAAGCCAGGTGGTTTGACTAGCATCTTAGTTTCATCCTATCCAACTTACGACCCTGACCCCTACGACATCCGTGCGCACAATACAACAAATTGGTAATGCAAGTAATTGGTCAGCTTCAGACAATAGGCTGGTTCAGGCAGTGATCAAATGGAAGGCCACTGTGTCCACAGATCTCAGATACTGCTCTGCTGTGTACTGGCATGAATAAAAATAAATTGGATTTGGAATCAAGATTCTGGGATTGTGGGATGTGTACAACTTAGGGTAGCAACATGGCGGAAGATTCCAGAAGAGGCTGGACAGTTAAGTAAGGAGCAGTTTATTGATAATCATGCAGTGGTTTGCATGGTTATCAATGACACTTTTTTATATCTTACAGCCAGGCCCATATTTGACAATAGGCAAACATAAGCACTTGCCTAAGACAAAGCTACAGCCAGGGGCAGGGTGGCGGCCAGCATTAATTTAATAAAAATATATATATGTATATGCAGGAGATGTATGCTGGTCTGGGTTTTTCTTGTCAGTGGGCACGACTGTGTGGGAATGCCCAGCCACCCCAACCACCCCACACTACCTTGTCCTGTCCTGCCTTTGCCCTGCTGTCATCCATCTCCTTCCTATTACAGGAGCAGGAGTTGGGTGCGACTGCACAACTGTGCGAGGAATACCTACCTACCCCACCCCATACTGCCTCGGTCTTGCTGTCAGCCACTGCCACCTGTCTCCTTCCTATCCGTGCATGCACATGCAGTACCCCCCTCCACCGCCCATGAGTCTGTCTGCTCGCTGGACTGCTATTCTGCTAGCTGCCTGGGTCGGCTCTCTGCATGAGGATGTGAGAGCGGCCCAGCCGGCTCCAGCCACCTGATGTCACACCATACTCCCAGCACAGGAGACATGTGACTGTCATGTGGGCTGCTTTCTCTCGATTGCTCCAGCTTCTTGCTACCTTCCCCCTTGGGAATAGTGAAATAAAAAAAAGCTATTTCAAAGCATCCTAAAATCTCAGATTATATGTCAATACCCTATGTATTGTACTGTATTGAAGCTTCTTCCTTCACTTCAGTTTTTAGTTCGTGGAGGGAAAGGCATATCATGGCGCAGCTTTGAGTCATGAGCATGCCATGCAGTGGCTTGCCATGCTCACTCATGCTGAGAGGACCAAGGGACAAAGTGGTTGTTAGACCACTTTTTGCGTGGTCCTGGAGTAATGGAATGAAAGGAGAGGCAAACTTTAGAGCCTTTCTCAAGCTTCTGCCTGGCACCGCAGGGAAATGGAGGAGAGGCACATGGAACAGGCATCAGGTGAGCTGCTTGCTCCCTATTATTGCCGTTGGGTTTACAGCCCCTTTAATCTTAATTACACTAAGTCTTTGTAACATGTAACAATACATTTTCATATGCTCCTCATTTTTTTTTTACCTTTGCCAGTGCTAAGTCGAATACCTCCAAGTGGCTTGCTGGACAGGGTTCCTTGGTCCCAGACAGTGAACTCCACACAGGCTTCAGGAAGATCCTCCACACGGAAACCATCATATACCATGGTGTGATTGTACATTGGTCGCAAACTGCGTGGAATAACTCTTGTACGCTGAATGCTGGATGGGCTGTCATCTGGTAGCACACAACTAGGTAATTTAGGAATATTTGTAAGAAATCATTGAAATAATGCTAGGGCATGAAAATACCCTAACTATAGCTTTCAAGAAAGTAAATTGTGATTTGGATAATATGGTAGCCATAAACAGGGATCAATTCATTTTTTTTAATATATACATACATGGGTAAACGACACCTTCAAAGTGTTGACAGGTGTAGAGATAAACATGGGAACATTTTCCTCAGCCCCCTTTCTTCACCACCCACCCTCTTGCCCTTAGGAAAATGTATACGGTACACACAAAATAAATAAATATGACAGAGCAGTATCAAATGAGTACCAGACATGCAGAAGGCCTAAAACAATGCTATATAAATTCTAGAAGAAATGTGAATCACTTTTATCATACCATTTTACATAAGAGCTGACGTTTCCAGCTTTGTGAGGGACAAGCTGCTGGGCCTCCTTTACCCAGACATGTAGTTCTCCAGTGGGTGGAAGTCCTAAACCTATGAAAAGAAAGTATACTAATGTTTTATATTTGTAATGTTATATATTTGTGAATATAGTTAGCAGAGATGTTTACAAAAGCTGCATACTGGTGTCTTCGTAAATCTTGGAGTTCAAGGGAGCTATTGAAGTTGCTAGATTACCACATTAAATCTTAGCCTGAACTATCTAGACAGACAGGTTTGGCAGGGATAGGATGATAAAATGAGGTAAGAGAAGTAGGAGAAAAAAAGGTGGATGTTGTCAAACTAACCATTTTTGGGGTCCTCAAAGTGGGACAGTTTAACCGTTTAAGTGCCAAGCCCGTAGGTCCTATGGGTTTGCTTCTCCTGTAGTTAATTGCCAAGCCCGTAGGGCCTACGGGCCTGGCTTCACCCCCCCCCCCCCAGCTAATGTAAAAAATCCCTTGTTCGAACCGGCCATGTCTTCTCTTTACCCTGGGGGTATCCAATTACCCCCTGGGCTCTTCTGGCTTCAGGAGGGGGCAAAACATTTCGCCCCACCCCCCACTTCGGCAACTGCTGCTGCTAAGTGTAAAAAGAAAAAATAATGACTCATCTCCGTGCCTGATCCCTCTCGGCACCCCTGGGCTCTTCCGCAGTGAGCAGAGGGCTCAAAACATGCCACTAGCTCCGCCCCTTGTGGGCGGGGTGGGGGGATCCCGTCACCTGTGACGTCGTCCCGCTCTGGGCCCTGGACTGTCAGAACTAAGGGCTGATCACAGGAGGCAGGTTGGAGGGTAGGGGGCTGTGGTCCCCTGCCTCCCCAGCCCTCTTCCAGTGATCAGCCCCGCCAGCTGCCAGCAGAGGTGAGTGTTTTTTTTTACGTTTTTTTTCTCTGTATGGTGTCTTTTGTTATACACTTAACCCTTTGGGAACTGGTAAGGGGTCCAGGAGACCCCTATACCAGTTCACAAGGCTTAGGGGGCTGGCAAACCAGGTGACTTGCCATTAACCCCCGGCCCCCCATTACCTGCCTCCCCAAAGCCTGGTGGGAGCAAAACAGAGATATGAGGCTTTGGGGCTTGTAGCCGGCAGGGCGAGGGCCACTAAAGCTGGCCCCTGCTCCCTGTTCTACAAGCCCCATAGCTGGTCCCTGGGCTAGTTATCTTGGGTAGGGGGGACCTCACACCATTTTGGGGGGGATTTTTAACCCTTTTTAACGACAAAAAACATAATACAAATTTTACACATTTTACACACAGATTTTGTTTATTCCTCTTCTATTATAGGTACACTCACCTTCTGCTCCCTGAGGAGTAAATTTGGTTGCTATGTTTAATCTTCCTCTACTATATAAGAAATCTGGGGAAAGTGGAGTCTGTGGGAGGTAAAAAGGGTTAGAGCTCTTTAACATAACTAAAATTTAAAAAAAATATAGAATATAATTTCCACAAATACACAAAGAAATGAGAGGTAACAAGAAAGGACTGTCAATGGAAATCCCTAATTCTAAAAAATTCCAAATCAAGGCACGGGTCAATCTCTAATATACTTTTAGGAGTAATCAATAAACCAGGGTTCCCCAACCCTCCTTCTCAAGGCATGCAAACAGGTCATGATGGTTTGGATCTTTTGACAGATACACAGGTGACGTAATTAGTGCAGCAGCCAAGCTAAAAGTTGGTTATGTGAGATCCACAAAATTTGAGCTGTTGTTGGGCCTTGAGCAGGAGGATTCGGGAACACTGATGGAAATGATGTAAACTGATGTAATATGTTGACACAGATTAGTAATGATTTTGTAGACACATTACCATCACATTATCTCTAGATCTGGATTTGGGGGATAGGTAGGCTACCTAGCACACACTCTGGCAAAAGAGGAGAGGTGCAGGAGTCCCAACACAAATATTCATAAAATATGTTTGTTCTTGGTACTGTTTACCAAAATTTTATAGATTGTCCATTCAAAAACAAACAAAAAAATATTCTCAACTTTTGTCCCCTCGCAGCTCCTTCGTGCTGGTCCGGGATCCAACATTTGGTCTTCCAGTGCCGGCATGCTCTTTTCATTGCAATGAATGTTAGGGGGTGTAAAGCCAATTTGATGGACACAGTCATGTCCACCATGCTGATGGTGGAGAATGGAATCGCTCATTCTCCCTCATCAGTAAGTTGCCGGCAACGCTGACAACACTTTGCTCCTGGTTCCACCTCCCCAATGATGGTCTACTTTTCATTATTATGTGGAGTTTTTGTAGTAAGGCTTCCTCCATGTACAGATGTGTTTATTGTAGTGTGGATGCCTGTACAAAGCTTCCCATGTATCTATTCCCAGATACATGTAGAAAGTTTAATACTAAAGTTGGTGTCTGGGCTAAAGCAAAATCAGTACGAAGTGCGAGGGATTGTTCCTCTGGAAACCATTATATATAGCTACTATATATTTTGTAATTTGTTTTGTTAAGCTCCTTGTTATGATTATTGATTTTTTGACATTTCATTAAAACTCACCCGCGGCTGAAGGTTATGCCATGCTGGTTGAGTTTGTGTCCAGTCCCAAGTTGCAAGATCCAGTTCTACTTCTCCTAGGAAAATATTCCTTGCTAGTGATCCCCGATGCCACACAGACAAGTTCAGAAAACGGCTTTGTAACTCTGACCTTTCAAGTTTGTACTGTCATATAGGAAAAAACAATTCACAGACATCATCAATGCTTCACCATAAAATGGCAAGTTCTAATTTAGTTTTTTTTTTGTAATTTTTGTAGCTCTGCCCTGTTTTTTGGCCTAGCATCCTGTTTGCTGCACTGGGCCCCAGGCCTTCTGTTCTGCAGGACTGCCCGGGGCCTTGTTCAATCTCTCTGCCATCGGGAGCTTGGCAAAGACATGGGCTGGTTACAAGCTCTTTGTCGAGCATTAGCCCTTCCACACCCCAGGTGGTGCGCAGCTTGCCACACCAGTGGACATGCAGGTTTTATGTCTGTTGCATGTTAGTACATCACCTGTTCCCAGCCAGTGACTAACCTCACCAATTCACAGTCTTTAATATCACTCACCTGTTCCCAGGTTGTGACTCCCCCTGTTCTTGGACTATGTCCCTGTTTCCAGTAGTAATCGATTAAGCATACATTGTATTCATCATCCACTTCCAGAATTATAATTGTGGTACAAAGTAATTAAAGTATATTTTAAATATAGCATGTAGATTCAGGGGAAAGCCTACAGTTCAGCAGCTACTAACTGCTTTTTTTAACTAACTGCTTTTTCTCCCACGCAGACCATTGCTCCTCGTCCAGGGCAGCAGCGCTCACCTGAAATGCTGGATGCAGGTCCCTTGCCGTCTGGCTCCTTGTTAAGAGCCGCTCTCTCATCGGGCTTCTCTTCCTAGCTCGGTCCGACCCCCTCCATTGCAGTGAATGAAGGGGGACGTGATAGCTCACCATGACTGATGGTGGGGGCGTCGCCACATTAGTTCGAGACAGGAAGAGAAGCCCAACAAGAGAGCACTGCTGCATGAGGATCCGGGCGGCGTGGGACTTGCATTCAGCCTTTCTGGTGAGCGCTGCTGCCCCAGACTAGGAACAATGGTCTGCGTAGGAGAAAAGGTATAGCTTTTTTTTCTTTTTCATTTGCCTGAAAATGTTTAACCTAAACGTTCACTACACCTCATTTAGTTCAATTAGTATAACAGGTATTTTACTCACTGTATCTTTTTTAATAATTCAGGGTTAAAGTTTTAGTTATCAATAACATAATCTAATGTAATAAATTATAAGCTCATTAAATTATATCTAATTAAATCTAATTTTAATTACGCATTTTGGGTCGTAGAATGGCTTTAAAACTAAGAAAGTAGTTTTCAATTTTCATCTGCCTTTAACTATCCTCCTAGATATTATTAGAGGGTGTCAAAACATTTTTTTGCATCATCTATTTCCAAATAAATTTAAAAGCTTTTCTATCCCTAAACATTTTCATTTTAATGTGCCAAAATGAAATCACAGTATAGCCCCTATACATTTTATTTATATTTTTTTATTATATTTTTAATTTCCAAAATGTTACTTACCAGTGGTGGCTAACCTAGTGGGCATTAGGTGTGGCGCCTACTATCACCAGAACAGCGCATTATATTTTACATTTTCTACTTTCCCCTCAGTCCTCCCATACCTCTAGCATCCACACAGTGTCCCTCTGAATAAATGCAGCACCAAGCACAATGAGCTGCAAATGTGTACCTAACACCAATCACCCATATTTTAGTGGTACTGTAGCTTCCAATGTGTCTCCTTAATTTTGAAACTTACTTCACCCTATGCCTTTTTGCCCCACTAATAGAAGACCCACTTTGTGTAAATTTGGTAGCTGTCAGGCTTTCAGATCTTCCATATGCTGGCTAATCACCTGTACTGTGCTCTGGCTGTCTGTTTCCCTGTGCATCCCCTGCATACCTCTAGGTGTGTAGTCTCCCTAGAATGCATTCTGGCTGTGCCTTGCTGTTCATTACAGGCCAGCATTTTCACAGGTACGTCAGAGAGTTAATGTTAGTGGGCTAATGCTGCCTTCTGTTTCTGATTGGCCAATGGCCACATAAAACCAGGCCGCTCCCTGTATGCATTGTCTGTGATAGCGTTTGCTGCTAGGCTTCACTCTGCATTTAAAGACAGCTTATCTGTTACCTATCTCTTCTACGTCTGACAATTCTCAGCCTGCCGCCTGGACCGACCTCTGCCTGTTTGATTAGGATTCTGCCTGACCCTCCAAATACCTTGATGACCCTGACTCCCTGGCTCTGACTTTTTGCTGGCTATCATTGACCATCCATCTGCGCAATCCCTGTGCCTTGATGCCTGTAGGACTGACACACAGTGTATGACCCCGTCTGGACTCAGTGTGTCCTTGGTTCATCTGCCTTCAACCATAAGTTGGCATCCTTTGCGCTATATAAGACCTGGGGGCAACCGTGTCCAGTGAGGAATATCCAGTGAGGCGTATTGCATGTCCCAGCGAATGGGGGGGGCTTGTCTAAAGGCAGAAGCAGCAGCGGAGATTGGGGGTTGCCAACTCACCTGCAGGCGGGTGTCCCACCAGGCCTTACAGTAGCATAGTGAAAGTGCCTGAAGTTTCTTGACTGGTAGTGGCTTCATTTAAACCAAGAACATCACTAAAATATTTGCATAGACACTTCAGCATGTGTTATGCGGCTAGGGTTCCTAGAATATTTGGGACACGAAATGTGACCCTATTTTTAAACTAACCTTGAGGGTCTCATTAAACAAAGGATCCAGGGTCTTCTTTTTCACTTTAGTCTTTCTTTTTCCTTGTACAGATTTATCAGGAAGTAAATAACATTTTACATACCTAAGGAAAGGAAAAGGTAGCCATATTTAGAGGTTGCCTGGGCCCAATACAAAACAGTAGCTCAGAAATAATTGTTAAAAATATGCTATAATACTTTATAAATATATTATAGAAATAGCCTATCAAAGATCATCTGCACATATAGCTTTGACATGTATAATGTGTAATGTAGTGAAAATAAAATAAAATGTGCCAGTAAACAAAAACTTTATTCCGGGCAAAAGTCATCAGAAAACTCATGTATGATCAACTTGGTATGTGGGCTCCAGAAGTCTATAAGTGAATTATATTTATATATTAACTTCATTTCTTCAGAAATATTAAGATGGTCAGATATCTTGCTACCTTTGGATGATCCTTGGTCAGCTTCACTTTTGTAGACAGATAACATCCCATCATCAAGCTGAAAATGTATTAGGGCCTTATTCATGAAGCTCTAGCGCCAGGTAGTGCCTGTACAGCAGCAGGTAGTGGCAGGTGAACGCCAGACACGGCACGCAATTACACATTTATGAAGCCAAATCTGGTGAGCAGCTGGAACAACGCCATGTAGGGTACGATTCATCATTATCCCAGGCTCAGCATACAGCGCCGGCGTTCAACCTTGCAGAGCGCCACGTCTTATCCGTCGTTACCTGGCGCTCTCCCATACATTTCTATGGACGATCCTTAGATCCCTTTCCTGATCCCAATTTATTTTTTTTTTATAAAATCTCAAAGCTTTCTGATATCCTGGCCTAGAAAATGACATTTTTGAAAACGTTTTGGATTAATAATATTTTTATGCAGAATTGTCCTTACATGTCTGATATTAAAGTGTTCATGTTACAATATAATAACAATGTAATTCCATATGTTATTGCTTTGTTACTAGTGGATACATGTTCAAAAACAGACTTTAAACACACAGCTTCTGGAGCTATGGGCTAGCCGATTTTGAGTGCCGGCAATGTTTGAGGCTGTTTTTTTGATGAATGTGGTGTGAGTCGGTCGCACTGAGCTGGCACTACCGTTCGCTCCCATACAGCGTAGTACTGTGACTCACGCAACATATTCATCAATGCCGGCCAGTGACTGAGGCGCTCTGAAACAAAAATCCATGGACGAGCACAGCAACTACTAGCGGCCGCTCTGAAATCTGCGCTACAGACGCTCATCTGTCGCTACCTGACGTTAGTAATGAATCAGCCTGCCCGTTATATTCGGTGAATGAGAGTTGCCTTAGGCTTTGCTTTTCTTTTCCTATATGAGGTTAAAATACAGCCACACTTTCTACATAATTTGCATCACAACTCACGCATTGGACGTCTGGCTGTGTGCTGGGGTTAGGTCTCGACACTGTATAATTAGGATTCTCAGCTCCTTCTTGGGTGCCTCATACTGAAGTGAGAACTGGATCCAACCTTGGACATCTAAGGAACGGATTTCCCCTGCACTGAACAGGCTCATCATACTACCAGAGAGCTAGGGGTAAATAATTGGTATTGATATAGTAAAGTTAAACATATTTAAATAAAGGAAAACAATGAAGTAAACCCTAGTAACACAAGAGTATGAAGAACATCTATCATGATAATATTGTAATAATAATGTAAAAATAGTAAAATTTAAAAAAAAAACTTCCAATCAAAGGGTGACAATCATTGTACCTTCCCAGAAAAAGGCCACACCAACTGTCTGCTGAGCAAGCAGCATAAATGGCATTCATTTCAATTCAAGTCATTGTATAGTAGGCTAAACACATCTACAAACATTAGCAAGTTCGTTTAGGGAACAGACAGCCTTCTCCTTTAGGGAATGTTTCAATGCCATCTAATGTGTTATAGAGCTTTTTTTCTCTTTTGCTTTACAAAACCAAGCTTATAAAAGAAAAATTCGAATACATACAATAAGGAAATGATAGATGGCAAACTGTCTCTGCAGCAAGAATATTTGTCATACAACAAAATATCCAATGTTATTTTAACCATTTAAATTAATTATACAGATGATTAAATAATATATAATGAATCCATACAATATATAATGAATCTCTTACAGACTTGTTTCCCAGAGTTGGCAATGATGGACTGTAGTTGAGGCTTCTATGTCCATCAACTTCTGAACTGTTCTGATAGGACAAGTCATTTTCACTATGCACCTGGAAAACAGGGTGGCTATCAATAGGCATAGTATATTCATTATACAGCTGAAAACAGTGGATATTAAAGTCTATGCACCCCTGCATAAATGCTAAGTATTTGACAATTCTATCAGCATTGATCTTCCAATCTTCCTTGCAAATGCTCTCTAAATCTGTCAGCATGTGGGGGCTTTTCCTGTGTACAGCTCTTTTCAGTTTAACCCACCGATTTTCAAATGGATTCAGATCTGGGCTCTGCCTGGGCCATTCGCAAAATTCTGGTGCTATTCTTTTGTTAGTGTGGTGATCAGCTTTAGCATTTTAGCTCCAGTTCCAGTGTCGGCACGTTTCCCACAGGAATTCGTCAGACTTGATTTTGGCAAAACCTAGCCAGGCTTGGATGTTGTTCTTTCTAAGAAAAGGCTGCTGTTTTGCCACCTTATCGCACAGCCCAGATATATGAAGAATAGGGGAGATTGTTGTCACATGCCGTACACACTGAAGGTGAAAACATTTCTGAAATGGTGGGGTCTTTTTCTTTGATTTTTTGCTAAAAACTTACTTATTTAACAGGGGTGTGTAGACATTTTATATTAACTGTATGTAGCACAGGAGACTCAGCTGATGCTCGACACCCCATGTATATTGCTATTATGTAGCCAGATCTGGAAAAAATAGCTATTAGTGATTTCCCAATAGAATATCACCAGAGAAGGGGTGCTTAACCTTTTGACAAGCATTGCATAATGAAGATTTTCTACAAAACTCCGGATACCCCGTCTCCACAATATATGGGTCTGTCTTTTAGCACTCCCACATCTTAGAAATGCTTCTAATACTTAGACCAAGCTCCCACCAATGCTAAGCATACTGTTATTATAGAAAAGTTATATAATTGCACTTCTTCATGCAATTGCTAATCCTTACTGTAACCCTATTTAACTACCTTTACATACCAGCTCAATTTACCCCTCCCACTTTCCCCATAGCAGCTCGGGGCCACAGGTTGAGCATCTGTGACCTAGAGTGATGGAGCACTGACTTTAGGTAACTCACCACTGTTGGCTGGATGACTGGAGATAAATTTATCTCTTCCATACCCAGTTCACCCATACTAGGTATTCGATGGTGGAATTGAATAGAACCTGAAAGCATAAACATCATGGTAAAACAGCAGTATTAAGTGTCACATCAGAAGCTAGTTTAATATTTTGCACACAAATATATGTATTACATACATTACACCTTGATTAATTTATAGACCGTAGTCTAAGGCTTAGGTAAAATTAGTTTTTTGGGCTTACATAAAGCATTAAGGACAGCACCCCTAATCAGAAGGACTGAAAAAACTGATTCGAGGCCAGTTAGACTGGGTGTATCTCCCAGAACGCAGCCCAACTTGTCCACAGCCCATGGCCAAATTTACTATCCCCCGTTAGTACACTTCTATTGCTAACATCCTCCATGACTCCCTGCCCTCTGAGTTTCCCACAGTACTCTACCCCTATACTTGGCCGCCCTATAGTCCCTCACCAAGACAACGCAAGCCCCTGCACTGCAATAAAATCTGCATCTGACTGTGGGGACCTGTACTCGCCGCTGCCACATGATCTGCCCCCTACAATACTAAAGCTTTAGAACCATTGCTCACTGGTCATTCCTGCCCTGTCCATGTTGTGTCCCTACAATGCTAAAGTCTAAGCTGCAGAGTACACTTGATGACTGTCTGGGAAGCACATTTGGGGCGGGTCATACTGTAGGCTGGCTGGGTAGAAGTATGTTTTACATGTTCAGAATTACCTAGACTGGTTTAGATAAAAAAAAATGAATGAAGTGGCTGCCCGGATCAATCTGCTTTTTTAGCCTGTAGTTCCTAATCATATGCTCTATATCCCAGTAACTACACAACAAAAAGTCTGGCTTATTGGAAAAATTGACTAGGATGGGCAGCAAAATGGATTGTTGCAATAAGTGAGGATGATTGTTTTCTCTAACTTTAACAGATTAACAATTTGGGGTTTAAAACTTTTGGAGACATATTTAGTCTGAAATTAGTAACTAAGTAAAAATAACTAACCATGTGTATTGTCCTCTTCTTCCTGGGAAGAGATTATGTCCTGAAAATCAAGGAAATAATTTACCAAATTATCAGTAAAATATATTTTTCTATATGTGAACATAAACTATGAGTCTGTATTAACTTTGGGGGGTTGTTTCAGCATTTTGAAGGCGAATGAGACAGATGCCTGGGTGGTGTGGGACTCCTTCCATTTATGTATGATGGAGTGTACAGTTCTCTGCAAAATGTTCAGAGCTTGACTCCTGCTGATATCAATTTTAAAAACAAGATGGCGGTTCATGCATTTGCAGGCCACCTGCAAACAGGAAGTGCTGCGGGGGTTTCCTGTTACTGTGCATTGTCAGGAGTAGAAACACCAAAATGCCCGCTACCTTTCTTTTCCAACTGTGCCAGGCTGTTGGTCTGGTTTACATTTGTGGAAAAGTTCAAGCAGTTTACTGTATTGTTTTTTTTTTTTTAAGACTGTTTTGAGTCACAGAATAGAAAGACAAGTAAACTGTTAATTTAGCACTCAGTGTTAAAGACCAGAAAAACCCTCTTGGCTCAGCCCTGGAATCTATATCTCTATAACCTATATGTTATGACTGAGCCCCATGATTGCAGCATGATCCAGATGTAGCTGTCATGGGGGAATCATGGTTGGTTTGTGGGGGCCTCACATTATAGGTTGTATAGTCTGGGTCCCCCATAACCTTATATGTGATGCTTAGGCTCTGTGCTTAAAGCATGATCAGGCATGGCTGCTATGTGGCCCAGTCATCACATTATATGTTTTGGCTGGACCCCATGCTTGCAGCATGATTAGGTGTGGCTGCCATGCAGCCTAGTCATAACATAATAGAGTATGAGGCCCAAACGCCATAGGTTGTATAGTCTAGGCCTCCCATAACCTAAATGTGTTGGCTGGGCAGCCATGCCCAATCATGCAATCAGGCATGAGGCCCAGCCAACACATATAGGTCATGGAGGGGCCCAGACCATATAGTCTATAACACATAGCGACTAACCTCACATTATGGGTAATTTGATTAATGAGGAAGATTTGGAAATTTATAATGATATAATGAAATATTCATGTATTGATACATGTTTATTATGGACCAAATGGAGATTATGTCCTTCTGCCTTTTGGTTGCCCTGATTCGTTGAACCACCCAGAATTGTTGCTCTCTTATTTTCCTCCATGTCCCCACAGCTAATGCGTGGAGCTCTGGTGGATGGGAAGGTATCACCCGGAGGGCTTTTATCTACTCTAAAGTCTCAGTGGTTTTTATGTAATTTTTTAAAGTGGACCTCCAGTCAAAAAATCAAAGCTTAGTAAATTGCTCTCTGTGGCAATTGGTGACATAAGCTTATTGAGAGTTATTAACAGCATGCAGATGTTTGGAATATCAGGCTGATTCTGCAGTCTTAAACATGCATAGCAACAGCCATCTTGCCACCCACATGAAGGAGCTGATTCTAAAAAAATGTGCCTATGAGTCAAAATAGCTTTATAGCTCTGTGCAATCTTCTCTTATTTCTAGACAGAAGTAACAAGCCTTCAGCTCTAATGGCTCATCATTGAATAAATTACACTGAACAAATTGTATCCCCTGACTGAGCGTTTTTGTGGCAGCAGCCACCATAGAGATACATTGTAGCAGCTTCCCTCACACAGTTTTCTTATTCTACATTAACTGTCTATTCAGTGTTTACGTGTGTGAATAATGATAGGCAAGTTTCACCTTGTTGCTGAGACCTATAGCTCTTACAATTGTGTGTGAATTGCTGCTGGCACAAGGACTATCAGGTTTGTGGCAAGTTGCCGCCCCCATGTAATTCTTTTTGTCATTCCACAACATCTGGGGTTAAGCCGTTCTCAAACTGCCTATACCTCTGTTCATAGGAAGGGAAGTAATTTACTAAACTTTCTTTTTCTGACTTGAGACCTGCTTTATGCTGTGAATGTTTTACTGAA
Source organism: Gastrophryne carolinensis (assembly GCA_027917425.1). Taxonomy (NCBI): domain Eukaryota; kingdom Metazoa; phylum Chordata; class Amphibia; order Anura; family Microhylidae; genus Gastrophryne; species Gastrophryne carolinensis. The sequence continues at coordinate 305,588,131 of CM051236.1, read as the reverse complement.
GGTAGAAACCACTTAAATTCACCTTGTTTTGGATTTAGGAATCAGATATACATTGCAATTTGTGAAGGATGTAGTTGCAGGGTAAGGGATTGGTTGCCTTCCACAAACACAAATTGGATTGCACACACATACCTGTAGATCATCAGAGGATTCTTGTGGTGATTGCTCACTGAACAACCTGTAAAAAATGTTAATGGCTGAAATGCATGTCAAAGGTTATAGCTAGCAAGCAACAAAAGACAAGGGAGCTATGTCAAGACTTGTTCTTGTTGTTCATACTGATGGCAGCATATTCCTGCATCAGTAAATCAGTTAACTCCAGTCATTTTTGAAATACAAATATACTGTATGATACTAGTTGCAGTACATAGTAAATGTAAAAAATTACCAGGCACAAGCAGTTGCCAATTATTCTATTTCATCTCTATATTTATCTCCTATTTATGATTATTGTTAATAAAATGTTTTACCGTATCTCTGGAAGTTGTGCTTTATCCTCTTCAGAGGTTTCACTGTCATAATCTCCATTTACTTCTGTGTCATCATGACGCCAGCTGTAGTCCCATTCACCTGGAAATGGTGGTTTTCCAGGTTAGTGAGAAATTCAAGAAGATGTTATTACACTATAGAGAACTATCACTCACCTCTTGTCTTCTTCTTTCTTCTGATTGAAGCTCTCACAATATCAACCCCACCAACCTGCCCCCATGGACGTGATGCCCGTACATCATTAAACCAATCCCCAGAAAGGCGCTTCAGTGCACGAGGATCTGATACAGATGATTGCAGTTTCCTAAAATCAAGAGAATAAACTACCAGTTACTTTTTCATCAGACAAACCAGCTAACACATGATGTTTAAGTGGAATTCTTCTCATTTTGGAGTATGGAGCAAGTTGCCATATTTTTCACCATATAAGACACACCTGCCCATAAGATGCACCTAGGATTTGGAGGAGGAAAGTAAGAAAAAGGTTCAGGATCCCCCATTCACAGGCAGTGTGACATTCCCCCCTCCCAGTTCCATAGCCAATGTGGCATTCCCCCCTCCCAGTCCCATAGGCAGTGTGGCATTCCCCCCACCCCATTCCCCATATTGGCAATGTGGCATTCCCCCCTCCCAGTTCCATAGCCAATGTGGCATTCCCCCCTCCCAGTCCCATAGGCAGTGTGGCATTCCCCCCACCCCATTCCCCATATTGGCAATGTGGCATTCCCCCCTCCCAGTTCCATAGCCAATGTGGCATTCCCTCCTCCCAGTCCCATAGGCAGTGTGGCATTCCCCCCACCCCATTCCCCATATTGGCAATATGGCATTCCCCCCTCCCAGTTCCATAGGCAGTGTGGCATTCCCCCCTCCCTGCTCCATAGCCAATGTGGCATTCCCCCCTCCCAGTCCCATAGTCAGTGTGGCATTCCTCCCCACCCCATTCCCCATATTGGCAATGTGGCATTCCCCCCTCCCAGTTCCATAGGCAGTGTGGCATTCCCCCCTCCCAGTTCCATAGGAAGTGCGGCATTCCCCCATCCCATTTCTATAGGCAGTATGGCATTCCCCCCATCCCATTCCCATAGGCAGTGTGGCAGAGCCCCCTCCCATTCCCATAGGCAGTGTGGCAGAGCCCCCTCCCATTCCCATAGGCAGTGTGGCAGAGCCCCCTCCCAGTGCCATTTGCAGTGTGGCAGAGCCCCCCTGAACGGTGAGTAAAAAAACAAACAAATCAACTCACATAAGCCTTGCTCCCGTGATGATGGAGGAGCAGCGGGCAGTTAAAGGAACCCTGCCCGCTGATCCCGGTCTGACTACCGCCACCACCACCGCTTCTCGGGACGGTGTGCACACACCCGGGCCAGTGCAGCTGGTGGGCATTGCTTGCGTGCAATGGACGCGGATGCAGGACACGCCCACCCACTGCACAGGACTCGAGTATGCGCACAAAAGCCCGAGACGTGGCAGTGGTGGCGACTGTCAGACTGGGAACAGCGGGCAGGGTTCCTTTACCTGCCCACCATCGGCATGGGAGTGAGGATTATGTGAGTTTACTTTTTTTACACACTAGGGTTGATTCAGAGAGAAAAAAAAAGACTTTCGTTTTTGTGCCGTTCAGTTTTTTTTTTTTTTCCCGCTCGCGTATAAGTGTACGATTCTATGCATGCATCGCAAGCCTTCAGTAAAGTCTTCGTCCGTTCGTATGCCAACGAGAATGTCATTTTTCAGCTTTCGTTTTCCGTTTATGTTACTCATGTTACAACGTAGGCTTTCGTTTTTGCCCTTTTTCTATCGTCTCCTCCCACAAATCCTTTACGTTTCCCATTAGATTCTGATTTCCTTTTACAAGAAATAATCGTCTAGACGAAAATCCTTACGACCTTACGCCTGCGCACTACAAACTTGACTCATTAATGTGCTCGGCTACATATTTGGTTCACTAAATTCTGCTGCAATGCTTACCTAAATCACTTCGCGGTCAGTATTTTCTTGCATTTCCCACCCCTAAAACTTACCTAAATCACTTCGCGGTCTCATTCTTCTTGCATTTCCCACCCCTAAAGCTTACCTAAATCACTTCGCGGTCAGTATATTCTTGCATTTCCCACCCCTAAAACTTACCTAAATCACTTCGCGGTCATGCAAATCTTCATATCTGAGTTTTCCTTTTTTCATTCATTTTGTGGTAACCAACCATTAATAAATGTCTTTATAAAAGTAATAAAATTCTAAAATTAAAAAAAAAAGTATAGAAAATATATACAATGCAATGGCAGGACCCAGAACATTAGTCTTCATCTGTGGTCCTCAACGCGCAGCTCCTGCATCTCGGCCACCAACTGAAGGACCCAGGCACTCATTTGTGCCACTCTGGCACGTGTGATCCCTGTATAAAAAAGAAAAATACATTATTTGTTGGCAAATACATGTTTAACAGCTGTGGATGGAATGTTTATTAGGTTGCAAGCTAACTCATGAGGTCATATGTCATTATGCTAAGGAATTAATCAAAGGAAGAGGCCATATGTCATTATGCTAAGGAATATATCAAAGGAAGAGGGCATATGTTATTATGCTAATGCTATTGACTATGGCTTTAGGTATCTTGGTGATCCTGTCAATTCCCACATACTCAAAATAATTACATTACAACTTACTTCGTTGGTGGCCGAGCTCTGCTTCGGGGACCACCCTCCATTCTGGGACCTGCCACTGCTGGGAAGTTGAGGCTGTAGAGACATGTCAAATAGGGTCACTTTTAATGTCTGAGCCAACATTAAGCAAATGACAATTTGAATGTGTGTGTGACATAACCCACCTTCTCCATGTGCCTCCTGGGCCTCATCTGCTGCAGTCTCTGCTCCCGATCGTTCACCCGCTACAGAATCATCTAGAAAAAGAGATTAAGGGAATCAGCTTTGCTTTTAATAGCATGTATGTGTGTGCGGTTACATTAAGAGCCACATACCAGAGGCTAATGGCTCCGTCGCTCGGGCGACTCCCTGCCCACGCCGTGACGCCCCTCCTCTGTAAAAAGGTCCAGGGGCTGGTCGGAGGCCGCTACAGAGGAGGGGTAGGAACGTCGCCCTGGAGATCCACCACCTTCACTTTCTGCTGCAGATTCATGCAGCACTGGCTGGCCTGTGCGTCTCCGGGTACGTCGGATTCGGTACTCCATTTCCAGCACTAGAAAAGCATTTATAAATAAAGGCCTACCTTCTGTATTAGTTACATCTAGCATGCAATCGCTATGTACTTACTTGGGAAATGGAGCCTGAAAAATTGCCGCACCCGGGGCATGTGTAGTTGCTTCAGGTCCGACCAATGCTGCATGATCTGCGTATGGGTGAAGGTGGTGTCCGTCGCCTGCTGGATCCGGGAAATGATCTCCAGGGCAACATTCCTCTTCTCAAACGCGTTGGGCAGGTAGTCGTACCTGCGCTGAAGCATGGTCTAAAAAACACAAAATAGATATTTGTATGCAGTTTGATCTAACAAATATTTTTGTCACAATCCAATCAGTTGCCTAAATGAAATTCCAAGACATATTTCTAGCCTCAAACTATCCTTCTAGATGCAAGTGACTTGTTTCGCACATATGCGCACTAACTTCTGTCTGGCAGTTTTATAAACTTTTCTAAACAACTTTTTCTTCCTGCGCTTCCTTAAAGTGGACCGTCACCCAGGGGTGATCGGCCCGGGAATCTATAAGATTCCCGGGCCGATCACCTCCCTCACCGCGGGACATCCGAGATTGGGTGAGGGACCCCCCCAAAACCCCCAAAAAACTAACCTTATAGGCGGCGGCCGCCGCTGCCTCCCGCGCGCCCCTCTAGACGTGCGCTTGTCCGTCGGCGGTGATTGGTCAGCGCGGCCACGTGGGAGCATGGTGAGGTGAGTTTTGGGGGCTTTCTGGGGGGTTTCAAACAGCGGGGCACCCTTAATCGGGGTGCCCCCCTGAAGTGGACCAAAACCCAGGATAGTCAAAATCCTGGGTGTTGGTCCACTTTAAGGCCTAGGCATGCATTTAGATGGCAAATCAAAGTCCTTACAATACACTTACGAGCATAATCAGCTCTTGTTGTTGGCGGGTGAAGATCGTGGGCGCCATCTTGTTTCTTGCCAGCAGCAGATAAGTAATGCCCCAGCGGTTTCCAGGTTCCGCACGGCCGGACGAACGGCCGTACGCACGCGTACACAAACGCATAAGCGTCACACAGCTCATTCTCTTTGAGATTTTCATCATGCCACCGAAAAAAGCCATTGTTAAGGCCACACCAGCCAAGGAGGCAACCAGCAAAAGGCCCCAGCGGCATGAGGAGCCTTCTTCCTCACGTCCGACCACTCCGTCACAACAATCTACTCCCAAGGTGCGGGAAACGCGCAGCCAAAGTGGGCAACCCAAGGCAACATTGGCCACCAAGGCCGCAACAGCTAAACCAACCACCAAAGCCAAGGATGGAGCAGCTAAGAAGAAGCCAACAACATCAAAGCATGCAGGTACGACGGCGTCCAAGTCCAAGCAGAGGGTGAGAAGCCCCAGCCCACAAAAAACACCCTCTCCTCCTCCCCGCCTTACCACATTCCTTCATAAACCGCACTCCACTGGCAAGGCCAGTAAGAGCCAGCATGCCAGAAGCCCCAGCCCAGCCAGCACTGCCTCTCCAGCTCCATGTGGCCATACCTCCCATGGGCAAAGGAGCACAAGTGACAAGGCCAGTAAGAGGCACAGCCCAGCCAGCACTGCCTCTCCAGCTCCACATGGCCAAACCTCCCATGGGCAAAGGAGCACAAGTGACAAGGCCAGTAAGAGGCGCAGGGCCCGAAGCCCCAGCCCAGCCAGAACTGCCTCTCCAGCTCCACGTGGCCAAACCTCCCATGGGCAAAGGAGCACAAGTGACAAGGCCAGTAAGAGGCACAGGGCCCGAAGCCCCAGCCCAGCCAGCACTGCCTCTCCAGTTCCACATGGCCAAACCTCCCATAGGCAAAGGAGCACAAGTGACAAGACCAGTAAAAGGCACAGGGCCCGAAGCCCCACCCCCCCAAGCACACCCTCTCCTCCTCGGCCACATTTGCTACCGGCACAGGTGGCAACCACCGATACATATGCCACATCCACGCCTGGAAGTTCGGTGGCCACCCAGGCAAGGACCCCCAGTCCGTTGGCAAGTCCAATCCATTTGTTCTCAAGCCACGTGTCACACATTTCCTCACCACAGAGGCAGCCCAGAATGTCCCCTGAATTGCCAACATGCAGAGATGAGCCAGAACGGCAAGCAATAGGCAGAACATTGCAGCTAGGACAGTTGAGTGGCAGGTTTGGTGAGGCCCAAACTCTCGCATTGGCAAGTGGCCTCACACTCCATTATGATGAGCTATATGGGCGACTCTAAATCTACAAGCAAAATGAGAAAGACACAAATCTTGGAGGAGCTCACCAGACAGGTCAATGCAGCGGGGGAGGAGCTTAGAGATGTGGAGCAGATACAGCGCAAAATATCTGACCTGAAGTATACAGCACGGAAGAAACAGAAAAAAAGGCGCAATTACAGGTATATTTTTGAGCATTTTTCTGCTTGTTGTATTGACCACAATGCCCTAAATTTGTCAACCTCTAGTTTTCAGCTTACAAACTGGCGGAGGCTTCCCCACAAAATTACAGTATACACGAGCTGAGGAGATGGTGCTGGCGTTAATACACCCCATCGCATTAGAGGGCCTCTCTGGCAGACGGGACACGGACATCCCTACAGGTTAGTTATGTTAGTTTGGATGTGAAATGTTTTAAACGTGTGACATGAGGCTCACAGGCAGATATGAACACATGCCCCTAGGGAGTGGCTTTGAGGGGAGGTTACTGTTTTAGTTGGGTGTTTAATGTCTGCGGAATGGTCAGTTTAAAGGTTTTCAGCCCACGCACTACCTTGGACAGTATTTATGGTCACTATTAAAGTCTTTATCTTAGCAAAGCACTGCCTGTTATGTGAATCTAGTCAATCATAGACAACACTTCCTTCTTTGTCTCTATACCACTTGGGTTGTAGCTGTGCTTTGGTCTTAAATACTTGATCTGGGGTCAGGGAAAGGTCTACATAGGAAGAATGCCCACCAGCATACTCTGAAGACAAATGCTAGCTGAGTGTGGGCCCCTAATGGCCCTTTAGGGATGTGTGAAGCCTCATAACATGCAGTACATGCATGTTTGTACTATTTATGGTGACCAATGTGTATGTACAGGGTGAGGCATACATATAACAGATACTGACATACATAGTGAAGGACACCTTGTCCCGCTGTTGGAGTTTGCATTCCTGCTTGCCCACGTGTTATTTAAAGCCTATGGGGTAATCCAGATCAGCAATGGATTTTTGTGTGTTTACAGCCCAGCATCAAGCCTCTGCAAGTGTGGAAGCCTTTTCCAGTTTGACCACGCCGTCTACTTCCGTGCTGCCTAGGACCCAGGAACAGATATATAGGGTAAGTGGACTTTGATGAAACTGCCAATGCATGTGAATGCACATGCCGAATTTGCATAACAAATATATTTAGGGCCCAAACTGAACCTTTTTTTGCACATGTCCCAACAAACCCATACACTGATGGATGAAATCCAGGAGATGGAGGAGGAGGAGGATGCCAGCTTGATGGGACCTTCAGAACTGACCCCCCTGGAACCAAATCTGCCACTGTCCCAGCATGCTACTGGGCATTGAAACTTCGGCTTGGAGTGCGTTACTTTACAACTGCTGCATGTGGCCAATTTCTAGGGGCCATGAGTCTGCCCCAGTGTATATCTCTGTTTTACTATGTATGTACATGAAGTCTGCGAGTGCCCTTCAATTTCAAATTTTCATATTTCAATAAAATATATTGAATGTGACTTTAGCTGTTGTTGACTAAGTTGATGCATTAATGTTTGGGTTATTTTGAGATTACTGAAGGTTTTTAAAAACAAACATGCGAAAATAAAATGCATGAGGCTCAGATCATGTGTCAATGTTTTAGTAATTAATGCATTACTAATTTTTGGCAAAAAATTAAAAAAGCCTTCACAAAGGGAAATCAAAGTCAGAAGAAACAAATAAATTCAGCAAAAAAACTAATGAAAAACAAATTATGCAAAATGGGTGGTGATCAAGTTGGCCCGCATGGCTTGGCCAGAGGCACTAGGTGTGCCAGGGTAGTTCTCAGCTGGGTCCTGGCTGGGTGGAGAGAGGGGCAGATCCACATACCGGGGGACACGCTGCATGATGGCAAAGTTATAGAGGACACAGCAGGCCAGTATGATGTCTATGACCTTGTTGGGGTCATACTAGAGTGCCCCCCCGGTATGGTCCAAACACCGGAAGCGTGTTTTTAACAGGCCAAAGGCCCTCTCCACAACGGCCCGGGTCTTGCGGTGCGCCCGATTGTAGGCCTCCTGGGCCGCATTCTGTGGCCGAAGGACGGGCGTCATCAGCCAGGGAAGAAGCGGATAGCCGGAATCCCCTGAAAGAATAAGACAAAACTTACATCAATTACACATTCCAAACAAAAACTTTTTTACAAGCCGTCGTTCACCCAGACTAAGAGCCTATCTTATATTTTAGCCACACCATGTACATACAGATTGCTCACCTAAAAAAAAATCCTACCACCATCTAATGCATGTTATGAGCCTTTAAACATCAAAGATGGAGGCTCAGAGCAAATCAGGCAGCCTGCAAACAGGAAGTGGCTTATGACTGTGCTGCTCTGCATTCTGGGATGTCTGACCTTTTCAGGACCCCAGCTCTGCTTTGCCTGAGCAAAGCACAGCTCTAACCTGCCCCCTGCACTTTATCCCGCTCTCCTCTCCTCGGTAAGTGTCATGCATCTGATTAAAAATGGAGCCGACCCTATCATAAAGTCAAGAACAGCCGAGTGGGGGAAAGAATAATAAGTAAGTTACTAGAAACTAGAAATATTTTATTTGGAAATGCAGGGGAATACGTTTTTAAGGGTGTGTGCTTTGCTAAAGATGATGGTTAAGGTCCGGTTTAACATGTCATCAAAGGGTAAAAACAGCCATAGCTTCAGACATGGGTCATCAACTATATTCCTAGGCATACACTGAAAAGTGAATGACGTTATTTGCGGAAACTTACCAAGGAGCCATCCACCGGAGAATTCTCCACACTCAAACCGACGGTACAATCCAGATCGTAGCAATATGTACGCGTCATGGGATGAGCCTGGAGACCCGGCGAGAACACTAAGGAACCGCATGTCCGGGGCCACCACTGCTTGGACATTCAGTGAGTGACCCATTTTGCGGTTCCTTGGAAAAAAGAAAAAAAAACAATATTAGCAAGGCAAGGTAAACTACTCACACACTAACTCCTAACACCCTCCCAAAAACATGTTGGCCAATACAAATAACACTAACTAAGTACATAAGTAGTTTTAAACCCAAAAAGTATATGTATGTTGGATCAACTAAAGATTACCATTCGAATGACTAATTAAGGTCCACATTAAAATGTTTGGCTAAGGCCTACATTAAAAACATTTCTGAAGGTATACACAGTCAAATGGGGCACAGGGACAATTTACAAGGAGGGATTCAGCTATACACGGTCAAATGGGGCACAGGGACACTTGAGAAGGAGGGATTAAGCTATACACGGTCAAATGGGCCACAGGGACAATTTACAAGGAGGGATTCAGCTATTCACGGTCAAATGGGGCACAGGACAATTTACAATTTATTAAGCTATAGACGGTCAAATGGGGCACAGGGACACTTGAGAAGGAGGGATTGAGCTATACACGGTCAAATGGGGCACAGGGACAATTTACAAGGAGGGATTCAGCTATACATGGTCAAATGGGGCACGGGGACAATTTACAAGGAGGGATTCAGCTATACATGGTCAAATGGGGCACATGACAATTTACAAGGAGGGATTCAGCTATACATGGTCAAATGGGGCACAGGGACAATTTACAAAGAGGGATTAAGCTATAGACGGTCAAATGGGGAACATGGACACTTGAGAAGGAGAAGCTATACATGGTCAAATGGGGCACATGGACAATTTACAAGGAGGGATTCAGCTATACACGGTTAAATGGGGCACAGGGATAATTTACAAGGAGGGATTAATCGATATTTACAATACAGTTTGTCTAAAATAGATAACAAAATTACATAAATGAACTTACCTATAAATGTACTCGTTGGCTGCTGGAGGGACCAATGCAACATGTTATAAAATGCCAGCTTAATCGCGTTTCTGGCTACCATGTCGTCAGGAAAACAAATATATTTCCGAGTAATGGTAGCCATGCCTTCCAAAAACTTGGATAGCGCGCAGCTCAACGTAGGCTGGGAGATCCCCACGGAGAGGGCACCCAGCCTCTGGAACGAGCCGTTCGCCAAAAATTGCAGGCAGCCAAGCATCTTGGTTATACCTGAAATTTCTTGCCCCTTCCTTGTGGTGCGGGCTAACCATGGCCGCAGCTCACTATACAATTTATTGAGAGAAGCGCGGTTAAGTCGGGTCAGCCCGAACAACTCAACATCATGCATGCGATAGATATGCATGCGTCGCCGGTGCAATCTGGCCTCGGCCCTGCTGACACATGCAATGCCATGGAGCTGAAGGCAGTCATATTCCTCCGCAAAACATGGTCAAAAGCAAGCTAGCCGACTGCAAAATGGTCCTGTAAGTGGATCGCAAAGGAAACCGTTTTATAGGATGGTGGTCCCTCGGCAATAAGATCTCTGAATCAGACGCAAGCCCATCCCAATAACATAAGTTATCTGAACGAACGCAAAATTTCAGATTTTGATGGCAAAATGATCCGAACTAACGCAAATGATCTGATTTAGTTCCGTCCATCGAAGCGCATTTACGCATTAACGGGAACGAACATACGCATGGAAAAATGAACGTAAAAACCAAAAGAAAATGACAAACACACACAAAAACATACACAAACAGCTACGAAAGTCCAGATGAATGTGTCTCTGAATCGAGCCAATTGTCCAGAAGCAGCGGCAGTGGCAGCCAGAGCAGGGACTGTGGGAGAAAGGCTCAGTTTACTTTTTTTATGTTTTTTTTTTTACGTTCGCCCAATAAGATGCACTGACACCCCCCCCCCCCCAACTTTGGGGGGAAAATCTATCTTGTAAGGAGAAAAGTACGGTAAAAAAGCATGGTGCTAGGCTTTTTTGTAAAATTTAATTTACACCTATGAAAAAAAAAATAGAAGTAGCGTTTTTACACCTGGTGCTGAATTGACACCTAGGTAGACATATAAATTATTATTAATGATTAAAATTAGTGCCATCGTATTCAGTGGTGCTGTACAAGGTAAAAGTACAGGGGTAAGACAAGTAAATAATGTAAATAACAATGGTGACAATACATATAAAACACATGATATGAATCAAATGTAACAGACAAGTAAATAAACGCAAAGATGCACAAATTCATTAGGAGAGAGGGCCCTGCCCTCGTGAGTGGACAATCCAAAGGGGGAGTGGAGACAACAGGACGGGTTACAAAGGGGATGTACCAACCACGTGCTCGGTGTAAGGGAGGATAAGACTGTAAGATGGGTGGGTTAGGTCAGATGACATGCTCTTCTAAATAGGTAGGTTTTAAGGGCACTTTTAACCCTTTAAGTGCCAGCCTACCTGGAGTTTTTGTCCCCCTTTGTTGCCAGACCATTTTGCACTATTTTGCGCTCCCCATGTTCAAATGTGATTTTTGAAGGGATTTCCAGGGATTTCCCAGGAAAATTATATATTGTTTTTTTCAGCATAGTCTGAGCTTTAACAATGTCTTGTTTGTCATTTTTTAAGTGTATTCTCATTATTTTTGGGTGAAATATGTACAAAAAAATCTATTTTTTACAATTTGTAGCGTTTTTTTGTAATAAAAAATGTAAGTTTGTCAATAAAATCTTATTGCGTGTGAAATCCCAATTTCTCCAGGTTACAGCGGTACCACATATGTATAGGTAGACACCCTTTCCTGCCCAGGAGACTCCCCTAAACTGAAAAAGAGCTTTAGGGGATTTTCATAAAAAATACAACTGTGATATGCGCTATGCGCACTTTGCAGTTTTTCCAGAAAAACAACCCTTTACATTTGAAATAACCCCAACAAACGATATATTCCCTGGAAGTACACACCTCAAGCTTTCTAGTTGTACCAGGCTTTTTGATGTGGCCACAGTTTTCTGGAAGTAATCCCTCAATGTATTCAATACACATGTTTAGCTTTCTAAGCGTACCCAGCTTGTTGTAGTGGGCTCATCTTTCTGGAATTAATCCCTCAAAGAATTCTTTGGTTGCGCAGGGTTTCCCTAAAAAATGTATAAAAAAGCTGAATAAAAAACACCTTTTCCTAAAATATAAATATGCAAACCAGAGAAAAACAAGCTAAGTCTGAAAGTGCAAGGTCCCCCGAGCAGAAGAATACCCAACATGCATAGCTACTTTTAACCATTTTAATCGAATTGCCTACTTGAGATTTTGTCACGCTCTATTGACAGGTCATTTTTCCCCATTTTGCGCCATGTTTTGCGCCATTTTTTTTGCAGAGTTTAGGCTTTAGCATGAAATGTCTTGTTTGTAAATTGTATTCAGTTTTTTACAATATTATTATTAAGTAAAAAAAAATAAATACATTTTTTTTTAGAAAATTGCCTCCTTTTATTTTAAATAAAAAATGTATTTTATTAAAGAAAACCATATTGCATGTGAAAGCCCCATTTCTACCGATTAGAACGGTACCACATATTTATCGGTAGCCCCCCGTTCCTGCCCAGGAGACCCCCCCCCAAACTGAAACAAGTAATTTTTAACATTTACAAATAAAATACAACTACCATCCACACTACCAAGGGTTAAATCGAGAAAAAAAATGACATAGGGTCCCCCCTCCCCATTTTTTCTTGGATTTTTAAGGGCTAAAAACCCTTAAAAATCAAAAATAAAATGACATGGGGTCCCCCTTACCCGAAGTAACCAGCCCGGGACCAGCTATGCAGGGCTTGTAGGAACATGGCGCAGGGGCCAGCTTTTGTAGCCCCTGGCCCTGCAGGCTACAAGCCTGCATAGCCCGTGGCCACGGGCTCTTCTGCCCCCCCTGGCCTTTGGGGAGGCAGGTAATGGGGGTGTCGGGGGTTAATGGCAAGTCACCCGCTAGCCGCAGGTGACTTGCCATCTCCCAGCCTTTTGAACTGTTATAGGGATCTCTTGGACCCCTTACAAGTTCACAAGGGGTTAAATGTAAAAAAAAAACACACCACACAGAGAAAAAATATTTTATTATTATTTTTTTTTTAATACTTACCTCCCATCCATCCTGGAGCACTCTGTCCCTCGGCAATCACTGGCTTCTGTTCACCTGCTGGAAGCCTTTTATAGCTGCTGGGTGACAGAACATAAGGGGTTAATTTAAAAAAGATCAACATATATCCCATGGACCCCTTACCAGTTCACAAGGGGTTAAAAGTAAAAAATAAAGACACAGACACAGATATAAAAAAATGACATTTAATTTTTTTTTTTTACTGTACTCACCTCCGATCCTGGGTCCCTCGTCGCTCACCCAGCTCCGGCATCTGTCAGATGCCGATAGTGATCGGCGCAGGGCGGATGAGAGGAGGGGAGGCTCGCCTCACACCCGCCCTGCTCCGATCACCACCGGCACAGCACAGAGGATTGGAGTGGAGTGACACATGTGAAGTCCTGGACTCAAGAGTGGGGAGGTGATCAAGGTAGAGGATAGGAGGAGGTCATGAGCAGATGAAGAGTGAGAGGATAACTGGATGAGGTGAGCAACAGAGTTGAGGATTGATTGCAGGTGTGCCAGTCTATTAGCAAGTTGACCACTGAGGAGGGTATGGCAGTAGTCTAGATAGGAGATCATGAGGGCATGCACTAGAATTTTAGTGGTATCCGTTGAGAGGAAGGGACAGATGCCAATAGATATTTTTGAGTTGGTGGTGACTAGTGTGGAGTAAATAAATGCCGTGATACAGAGGTCACTGACAGCTATGTTGGAGATGGTAGCAGAATTGGATGGTGAGAAGATGACAAGCTCTGTTTTATCCAGATTCAATTTAAGAGAGTCAGAGGACATGACTGAAGAGATAGCCCTTAGACAGTCAGGGGACTGAGACAGGAGAGAGGAAAGGTCAGGGCCTGAGAGATTGATTGGGTGTCATCTGCAAAGAAGTGGCGTTGGAAGCCAAAAAGCCTTTTCTTGGGTCCCTCCAGCATTGTCCTTCCTGCTCTGTCTGTCTCTTTGGTGGAGGGGAGGGGATGCTTCCTCATTCAGCTTTTGGCGGCCTCCACTGTGGAAGCTGCAGCACCTCTTTGCTCTTACCTGTCGTAGTGGGAGGGCTGACCCAGCAACATGATTGCGCTGCCGGACAGGGCATAGATCTCGAGTGTTGAGGGTGCACACAAGCCAGGTCAGTCGTCAGGGGGAAGGGGCCTGATGCTGCATGAATGCTGTGCGCCAGGAACTTTGCGGCCACGTCATAAGGAGGGGCCAGACGTGTACTTCCTGGAGAACACGTGCTCGGGACCCCAGGACATGTGGGCCGCAGAGTGGGACAGGGTGACATTCCACCACAGCCCCAACAGCCTGTTGCAGATACTCGCTGCCCTGAAAAGGAAGAAGAGCTCTGCTGCAGGGACATTTGGACCTGCCTCTTGTCTGACACTTTTCTTTGTTTCATGGCCTGCGCAGAGGGAAGAAGTACACCGGTCACTAGCTTCAGCATGGCTGGAGCCAGGAAGGGGTAAGTGGCCACCTGGCCAGCCTTGCGATTCAGGATGCCTGTTATCTTAGGGCTATGTCCTTTTTTTCTAAGGGGCTAAGTCTAAAGAACATAAAGAGGCAAAAAAGGGGAAAATGGAGAGGTCTAGAACTACCTATGCAGTATCCTGTTTGAAGGGAATTTACTCTTTGGGTCCAACTTAGAGTCAGTGTTAACCAGATCCTTGAAAAGGGATAAAATGTTTCCTCTTAAGAGGAAGCCTTCGCAACCCATTGAGACCTCAGCCCCATAGAAACCTCACTTTTCCCAGAAAGATTTCCAGAAGGGGAATCCAAAGAAAGGCTGGACTCCAGGGGCCAAAATATTTATTTTTGTTAACAAATCCTCCTCAGGACCTCGTGAAGAGAGATGCCCTTCCCTCTATGATTGCAGAACTGAGAGAAAAACTAGTAATGGAGAAGGTACCTTTTTTCTAAGAAACACAAGTTACTATTCCCATTTTTTTAGTACTGAAACCGTAAGGGGAAATTTAGACTCATCCTGAATCTGACGAAACTGAATCGGAACATCCTGCAGAAGGATACCTTCTTGGCATCCATGGACCTGCATGATACCTGCTTGCATGTTCCTATTTATCCAAACTACTGGAAGTTCCTAGGATTTGCAGTCAGAATAGAGGGTAAGATGCAACATTGGCAATTCAGGGCCCTACTTTTTGGTATCTCTTTTACAAAAATCCTGGCATAACTAATCTATTGTTGTTCGCCCCCAGCAGGAAGGAATTGAAAGACAGTCTACATACGACAATAGTGCTCTTAAAGCACCTTGGGTGGCTAGTAAATCTAGATAATCCAGCCTAGAACCCTGAGCGACCTGTCAGTACTTAGATTACTTATTGAACACCCAGATTCAGCAGTCAGGGGTGGGGAGCTCACTGTACCTTTTTTCAGTCACAGGGATCCCGGGATGCAAGCGTGACCTGGAAATCCTCAAATTTCAGAGAGCTCCAGGCAGTGAAGTTGGCTCTTCAAGATTTACAGGATTTTGAGCAGGACAGACACATTCAGATCCCTTTGGACTACGCTACTACGGTAGCATACCTAAGCCACCAAAGATGACAAGGTTCGATGCCATCTTCTCTCTGGTGGCAGGGTCGGTCAGAGCGATCCACATAAGAGGAGTCTGCAATTTCCTGACAGACTATCTGAGCAGGACAAAGGTAAGTCAGACAGAATGGGAGCTCAACCAGGAGGTCTTTCAACAGGTAGCGCTAAGATGGGGCATCCCTGAGATAGACCTGAGCAACCAGGGAGAGCGCAAAGTGTTGAGTCTTTTTTTCCCTAGTGCAGTACCAAAAGGTGGCAACATTGAATGCCTTCACCCAGAACTGGAGTCAGTTCAACCTTTGCTATGCCTTACCCCGACAAAACTATTCCCAGCCACTTTGGTCAAGATCAGGCAGGATCAAGCCAGGGTCATTCTGATTGCGCCATACTGGTCCAAGACACCCTGGTTCTCCATATTGCAAAGAATGTCCTCTTTCAGAAAGGCAAGCCATTGTCTGTCAGGGGCTAGTCCTTCACGCACAGATGGAGAGACTCAGCTTGACAGCCTGGATGCTGAATGGTCCCTCCTAGAAAAGAAAGGTCTGTCTAGCAGGGTCATCGGGACTCAGAGTAGGAAGGTTGTCACTAGAAAGTCACTAGAAGGTACAATTCCTTCTGCAGTGAGAAGGGGTTTGACCCGAAAGCAGTCCCATCTGTTCCAGATTTCCTACAGGAGGGGGTTAAGATGGGATTGTCGGTCAGCACTCCTAAGGTTACCGCCGTCTTCTTGGATACCATGCTCAGACGTATGAGTCTGGTAGACAGGGTCTTTGTTTCTCTTGCAAAGAACAGACCAGTGATGGTGAGGCCCTTTCCGAACTGTGATATCTCAGTAGTTCTCAGGGGACTCACTGGGGCAGCCACTTGAACCCCTGAGAGAGGCTGACATTAAGTTTGTATCCCTTAATGCAGCATTTATTGTAGCTATAAGTAGAATAAGTGACATCCAGGCATAATCTGTGAATTAGCCATACCTTGACCCACTCTATCTTCTAAAAGTAGCATCCCTCTTTCTTTTCTTATTGAAAGTCATCCCTTGAGCCAAGCTTTTGTTTAAATATTTGTTTAAGATGGGGAGGTGACTGGAGGGAGAGAGAATGAGTAGTTCTGTTTACTTACTTTTTATAAAGAGAGGGAAGGAAAAAGGCAAAAAAAAATTCCTTCGCTATCAGTCCCTTTTCTTTTCCTTTTTTTCTCTTTTCTTTCTTTTTCCTCTTCACTGCCATGTTGGGGGGGGGGTGGAAAAGGGAGGATATATATATATATATATATATATATATATATATATATATATATATATATATTATGTTGTTTTGTATGATAAGGGGTAGAATAGTATGTTGGGTAGAGGTTTTTCATTATAATATAAGTAAAGACCTCGTTATGTTACAGGTACTTTAAGAAGTGCAAAAGGGGGGGCTGGGAAAGTTGTAAAGAAACTTTTCATGGATTACATTTATTGGAAGAATTATTTTGGATTAATATTGTAATTACATTTGAAATTTGGATGGGTGATTGTTAAAAAATGAGAAATAAAGAATTACCTAATTAATTAATTAATTGATTATCTAAGGCTCTTATAAGGCTATAAGGCTGCCCCATATGACTTATCCATGCATTCTTTAGTGTAACAGAGGAGTCAGCAAAAAGGATCAAGGTTTATCACGGAATGTAAAGTGCTGGTGAATGAAAAACAGCATGGGGCAAGCAGAAAGCAGCTAATTTAAACCTTTGCTTGGAACGTCACTTTAAGTCACATATGCTCAACCTGTAGCTCGGGGGCCATGTATGACCCTCAGAGTCATCTGATATGGCCCCTAACCTGCTGTGGCGAAAGTGGAAGGGTTACATCGAGCTGGTGTGTAAAGGTAAACAGAGGCTCAGCAACGATGCAAGGTAACAAGGAGAGTGATATAGGATGGGTCCATTGGAGGAACGTGGTGACATAGTGCAACACCACCCCTGACTGTTACATATAAATGTACTAACCTTTTTCTAGCGAGTGCCATCCATGGGCAAAGGAAACGGTGAACACACTTGCAACAGCTACATGTATCCCAGTAGGAGGTGAGCGGCATCGTAGAGTGCACCTATTTCCTATCCCCATCATACAAACTTAATGCCTAATTATGGCCATTCAAAACATCTAGCAGTGTGACGCTTATCTTCACCTTCGTTGTGGATGTCCGCTGTCACCTCAGCAACTCCTGTCCTCTGTTTGCTACCTGGCCCTCAATGCCGCCACTGGGTCATAAGCTCTTCACTGACACCAGCCCAATTTATGCACCCTGGTTAGGCTGATTTGGGGCCGAGTCCTGGATAGGTTGCTGTGCTCTTTGGGGTCAAGGGCCTGATTAGTCTGCTGTGTAAGACCAGGCTGCTAGAGAGTCAGGGTCGTTGTTAGTCTGCTGCAGGGCCAGGGGCATGGTTAGGCAGCTGTGTAGGGGCATACTTCTGCAGGACCAGGGGAACAGTAAGGCTACTGCCAAGGGGCACAGTTAGGCTACCATGCAGAGCCAAGGGCCGGTTAGGTGGCTGTGTGGGGCCAGGGGTACCTTCAGGCTAATGTGTCGGGCCAGGGGCCCTGTTAGGCTGCCAAGTGGAGCCAGCGGTTTGTTAGGCTGCTTAATGGAACCAAGGGTCCAGTTGAGCTGCTGTGTAGGGCCAGGTAATGTTTGGCCAGGGTCCTGGTTAGGCTGCTGCAGGGTCAGGGACATGGCTATGTGGCAGTGTGGGGCCACACAGGGCCACACATAGGCAAATTCGTAGAGCCAGGGGCTATGTTAGACTGATGAGTGGGGTCAGGATGCTGCAGGGCCAGGGGCATCGCAAGCTGGGGCCTGCTTAGGAGGCTGAATGGGGCCAGCTGGTGTGAAGCCAAGAGCTCTGTTAGGCTAATGTGTGAGGCCAGGGGCTAGGTTAGACTGCTGAGTTGTGCAAGGGGGCCTGTAAGGCTGCTGCGTGAGGCCAGGTTTGCGGAGCCAGGGGCCCCATTAGGTTGCTCTGTAGAGCTAGAGGCCCCATTAAGCTGTGGGGCCAAGGGGGAGGATATGTGACGTGAGAGAGAAGAAAAATTGAGATGCAGTGGGCCCCATTAGACTGCTGTGTGGTGCCAGAAAGAATAGACGAGAGGTGTAGGGGACCGGGCGGTTGTAGATGTGTGCAGAGAATGCTGGTTATACTTACAGGCAGCATGTGCATCTTCTGTACGTGACCTATGTCAAGCTCATCTTGCTGAGCGTGCTGTAGCCAGAGAGACGCGCAAGAGCCATGTGGGCTGCCTGTAAGTATATCCAGCTTTCTTTACACACATCTACTGGAACTCGAGCCCTCGAATCTCAAGTTGCCTCTCCTCTAGCCCCATACAACCCAGTCACCTGCATCGTGTGCATTTTTGGTCAGAATGCTCTGTTTTTGTCCTCCCCGACAGCTTCCCCTTTGGGACAAAGCTCACCTTCAGCTGCTTCACTGAGGTGCCACAGTCTCATACCCATTTTCAAAACCGGGGTCTCTTGTCTCATGTACATGTACCAACAGATTTCTTGCAAATTGGTTCATGAGACTCACTTGCCTATGACACAGTGCATTCACTGTAAATAAGCACATCCTCAGTACGCTTCCTCTGTACGAAGCAGTGGAGATGTGCCTTAGGATTAAATAAGAATTTGACTGTTGGATCTCAAGAAAGCTGCGGTCTGTCCGTCTAGCCAAGATAGATTTGGGTGTTTAAAATAAAACAATCTTACTGTCCAATCCCTGCCAATTGGCCGCAGATGCTGTGAGAGAGTAGAGGGTCTTCTGCACACTATTTGCTTGACCAGTCTCAGTCACAGTTGGGGTGGCAGCTCAGAACACGGAAGCTATGTTCCCTGTGCGGGAATGGGTGGTCAGAGCCAGGAAGGTAAAGATTTGTTTTTTAATATTTTCTACCTAACTCCATCTCAGCACCAGGCAGGGAAGCAGGTGGCATTGCAGTTCAGTGGTGACTGAATAGAAAAGCACATAAAAATGAACTAATGCCATATATAGCTATATTTCAGAAAGAACACATACCGTACACGTTTCTCTTCCTTCTCTCGAAGTTGTGTGTCTCGCTCAAGAACCTGAGTTATCACATTTTGCTCCTCGCCTGTCAAGAAACTTAGATCCAGAAGTTCCCCACTCTCTCCCCCTTCCATGCTTTAAGTTCATTGGTCCACGGCCTGGTAATAACATTCACAAGATATTAAACTATGCATCAGCATAACTTGTACACGTATATACTATATACTATACATAAGCATACCATGTAACACACTACAAAAGATACTGAAACATACCCCAAAAAAAAGGTAGTCTTTGCATGTGTGTTGGTTTACGGAGGATGGTGGTAACTCTTACTTGGTGTTGTAAATACAGGATGTATGTTTAATACTAAAACCACATGATTTGAGTGAGGAAGTAAGGTACAGTTGGGGCCTAGCAGAGATTACACCAAGATAAACTTTTCAGTAGTCACTCGTGGTTAATATTTAAATGCAGATATTAGACACTGTAGGTGGGCTTTAAAGCACAAAGCCAATAAAAATTCTTTATTTGCAGCAGGGGCTGAAGTCTGTCAGAGGATAGAAGTTCTCAAAAATAAGACAGTGGCCTGAGTAAATTAAAGGGGACTAACAGTCAAAAATTACTTAAGTGCCAGCCTACCTAGAGTTTTTGCCACCCTCTTTTGCCAGACCATTTATCAATATTTTGCGCTACACATGTTCAACTGTTATTTTTGAAGGGATTTCCAGAGATTTTCCAGGAAATTATATATTGTTTTTTTCAGCTGGGCTTTAACATGTCTTATATGTCATTTTTAAGTGTATTTAAGAAAAAAATTTCTTTTACAATTAGTAGTGCTTTTTTGTAATAAAAAATGTAAGTTTGTCAATAAAATCTCATTGCGTGTGATATCCTCATTTCTCCCGGTTACAACGGTACCACATATGTATTGGTAGACACCCTTTCCTGCCCAGGAGATTCCCCCAAACGGAAACATCGCTTTAGGAGATTTTCAGATAAAATACAAATGCTATGCACCTTGCAGTTTTTCAAGAAAAACAACCATAGGCATACCAGGTTTGTTGATGTAGGCACAGTTTTCTGCAAGTAATCCCTCAATTAATTTTTGGTTCTATGGGGTTTCCCTAAAAAAAAAGAATTAAAAAGCAGAATCAAAGCCACATTTTCCATACAAAAATAGATACAAACAAGAAAAAACAAGTTAAACCTGAAAAGCAAGGGCCCCCAAAACAGAACAATACCCATCATGCATAGGTACTGTCAAGGAAAGAGTTGCCAACCACCTCAAAGTCAAGCATGCGCGTAACGGTAATTTTGCGTGAAAATTTCAGCTCTGCGGACAAAGTGTGCACACCATGGTTTGAAAACCATGTATTCTCATGGTCATTTTTCACCAATTTCCGCTGTGTTAAACTGTGATTTTTGCAGGAATTTCCAGGACATTTATATTTTTTTTTGCGGTAGAATTTAGGCTTTAACATGAAATGTCTTGTTTGTATTTTTTCTACTGTTTTTTAAAATAATTTAGCGCAAATAAACAAGCCCCATTTCTCCCGATTACAATGGTACCACATATGCATCGGTAGCCCCCCATTACTGCCCAGGAGACCCACCAAACTGAAAGGAGCACTTTATAACATTTACAAATAAAATACACCTACTATCCACACTATAAAGAGTTAAGCCCCCAAAAAATTGACATGCGGTCCTCCTTCCCGGGTGTGGGACCCCATTCTTTGGGGTATTTTAGGGGTTAAAAAATCCCCAAAAAATGGAGTCCCCCCGCTTGCTGCAGGTGACTTGCCAGCCCCTGAGCCTTGTAAACTGGTACAGGGGTCTGTTTTTGAGGACACGGAGGGGAAAGGAAAGGGAAATTGATATTCTAGTGGACCCAGTGAGGTTTTGGCACCTCTGACCTTGGTCAGATGAATTAACTTTTTCTAGGGGTTGGGGTTGGCCTCTCCCTCTGGTCCAGGGGGTTTAGTTGCACCCTCTGGCCAGGTGTTTGGGGAGTGACTACTGCGCCTATTCCCTCCCTCTGGTGATTCTATACAATACAGTGTCTGTGTATTTACAAGTTTTATTCACTGTGATACAACCAAAATTATTTTTATACAGTTTGATAAATGGTTAGTGCATAGTGAAAGGTTAGCTCAATCGGGTTCCTCAACATATATGAACATTTCTTTAGGGATTGCTCTGGAGGGTAAGGGGAAAGGTGCCTGGGGCCACCACAGGGTTACTTTCCCGTAAAGTCCTTTTCCATTCTTTTTACCCTTGTTTGTAGCAAGATATCCGTTGTAGGTGCAATATCCCTGTTTGTAGCAAGTAGTTTTGATACAGACACATTTTGCTTTTTAAGCTTCTTTAGTGTATACACAGACACTGTATTGTATAAAATCACCAGAGGGAGGGAATAGGCGCAGTAGTTGTTCCCCAAACACCTGGCCAGAGGGTGCAACCAAACCCTCTGGACCAGAGGGAGAGGCCACCCCAACCCCCAGAAAAAATTGTATAGGGGTCTCATGGATCTCTTACTTAACGGTAAAAAAAAGACACTGACAGTAAAAATATATATATTATTATTAATATTTTTTTTTTTACTCACCTCCAATCCTCCACTGTCCCCTGGCGATTCGATGACAGCTGCTGGGGGCTGGAGGGCAAGGGATCACTGCCCCTCCAACCCTCTCCCCACTGATCACCCCATGCTACTAAGCACCTCCGGGCAGGTGTGGGATGAGGTCATAAATGATGTCATCCTCCCCGTCTCCAAAAGGTGGGGCTAGCGGCGGACGATGGTGGAAATGGTGGAGAGGGCCTAATTCGGGCCTCTCCTCACCACGGTAGAGACAGGGGGTGATTGGAGGCCCCCAGTGAAGAGGAGACCCTGCCAAAGCGGGATCAAACTGGGGGGGTATTCCGGACCCACTCCTGAAGCCAGAAGAGCCCCTTCTCTTCACCACGGCATCCAATCTCCCTTGATCGATTGAGGGGTCTGGTACATTTTTACAATTTTTACACTTTTTTAGACTTTTTTACTGACACAAGTCAGTTAAACAAACCGGACCAACACAACAAACAGTGCTCATATGCATCTGCCCCCAGGGTAATTTAGATTGCTGTACATAAAAATTCATTTCCTGTTTTCTAATACACGCTGTAGTAAATTTTACTACTCTACCTCAACTGCTAAACTACATGAGCGTGGCAATCTTCTACCTCTAAAAGCAGCAGCTGAAGTCAATTACTCCCCAAACCAGGACAACCAAGGTCTGGTCAAAGGAGGCTATCCATCAACTACATACCTGTTTTGAGTATACTGACTGGGATGTTTTCAACTGCCAAAATATAGAGCAGCAGACTGACTCACTGCTACATTACTTTTTGTGAGAATACAATTATACCACCTAGTCAGGAGAGCAGGGTTTCGAAGAGAGTCTACAGTGATAAGCTAGAAAAGAGGTTTACCTCTGGGAAAAGAGGCTTGGCCAGGTTTTTGCCACTTTACTAAATACAAAGGGTTCACCCAAGTCTTGAACCCCAGCAGGCAGAGGAACCTAACAGCTTCTACAACAGATTTGACTTAATTCAATCCACGGAAGTCTGCTCCTCTGATTCCCTCAAATGACTAGAGCATTGAACCAGTACATCCGTACTGAGGAATCGCCTACAGAAAGCTCACTTACAGTCACAGAAAAAGAATATTCTGACTTTTCAAGCACCTTAACATCACGATCTGCCTCAAAACATGTGTGGATCAGCTAACTGATACTTATCTGACACCGGTATTCTCCAGAATATTCAAGGAATTCCTGGAAACAGAGGTCTTAAGAGATCCATCATTGTCCCAATGCCGAAAAAACCCTCAGCTTGTGAGGTGAACGACTTCAGACCACTTGCACATTTGTATTTCAAGAGGATCATACAGAGACTTTTCATTCTAAGACAGCTGAAGAGGGCTGGACTGTCAAAGAACTTGTCTTTGATGCAGTCATAGGTTTTATCCGAAAACTCTATTTTGTCAGGTATGTGTGGTGTCCTGCCTTATTGTTTACCTCTTTTGGAATGTAAAACAAACATTTGTGTTAGGATTGTGCTACAGTCATTTGATTTACTTATCGGCATACTGTTTCCAATTTTCTTATATTCCTGTGTATATGTTATTAAAGTGGAAATGTTTTTCTGGCCTTAGTATAGCTTTTGCTTACATATTCCACAATCCTTTGGCAAAATCAAGCAGCAGTATTGATCGACCAAGGTACCTGGTACAATCCAGGACCCAGGTAGCTACTGGGACACAGGATTGTGATCCCCTCGCCAGAAGAGGCTGAATTAGAGTAGGAGAGGTTAACTCAGGAACATTTTTTCTCTGCCTCAGCCAATCAGATGATTAAGAAGCATCTGCTATGTACACATAGATCATGCTTAAGAAAACAAGAAAGAAACAAATGAACAGATAAGCTCAGCACCCTGAAGACATTATTTTGGCACATAATAATGGAAACTTTTAAAAATGCCATAGGAAGTGGACTTTTCGAATAAACGGTGGCAGGGCTCTCTATTTCTTTTGGTATCTTGTTTTTAAAGCATTCACGTTGAACACTGTAGTGTCTCGTTTGTAACAGTCTGCGCACTACCTTTTACTTTCTACCGAAGAAAATGTCACTATATAAATCAATAATAATAATTTAACACAAGTTAGGGGTAAAATTCCTTTCTACATTTAACCCAAGCATTTTGTTGTAGGAGACAACACTGGCCAACACCACATTCTACAGTTGTACAGCCAGTGGGGAGGGGGGGGGGGGGAATCCTATAGCTCAATTGTATGTACAAAGATCGCACAATCCAAAAATAAATTTAGGGTGCAGTATAACTTCTAATCATACAAAAGAGTCAAGGGCGGAATACTGTACCCCCCCCCCCAAAAAAAAAGGAACCCCAAAATTAATCAACCAATTTTATTAGTCCTCTAAACACTAATGTATAACAAACACACATATATCATAACACAGAACATTATGGAAGGCTAGCTATCTCGCTGAGACAGATAGGCTTAACCAATGAAGAATATAAAACAATACACAGCAATTCAATATGTCAGAAGGCAGAAATCTTCAATAAAGTCCACAAGTGTGCCTATACACTTATTACATACAAGTCAAAACTAAGGTGCCAACATAATTACCAAGGGATATCAAAACCATAATTCATCCTAAAAGAGCTAAAGTGCAAGTTAAAAAATCCCAAAACACTACAATGTGAACTATATAGGCAAATGTACACAATACAAGGTGAAAAAATTACAAACAATAATAGAACTTATATGAACAGATCACTGCACACCCACAGGTTCAGAGAGGTGAGCTAGTCAGCACTCGCGCACCCCGTGGCTACAGTTGTGTGGATATATTTAAGTATGCAGAATTTAGACATTTGAATCTAGGTAAATTTTAAAGGACATCTGTGTGCTGAGTGTAAAATCAAAGGAGCAGAGTGCCCATCATAGAGGAGGTGGGTGAGATGGGGATTCCCTGCAGCACTAAGGGGGTTGGCTGCGGACCCCTGCGGAGTCCATCTTGCATCCTTAGCAAACGGCCCCCAACACAGCGGTGCCTGCTCCCCGGTGCTCCCAGTGTCCCCCATCACCTTTAACAAGTCGTGCCCTGGGCTGCGGTAGTGGGGGGGGGATCCCCCCGTCGCTAACATCCGTATCACCCCCTCCATTCTCCCCCCTGGAAAAGGGGGCTATCCTTCCAGGGGCCCATCCTTCCATAGGGAGCGGAGGCACGCTGCCCTTGAGGAAGACACCTGTCACGTGGACGGCAACCCAGACATGGCTCCTGATGATGAAGAATGCCCAGGCTTTCCCTTTGTGCCCACAGGTCATTTTCAGTCTCTGCCAGACAGCTCACCCCTGTCCCTTTCTAATGGCGACCTGCCGCTTTCTGGAGTTCAGCTCTCGCCGAAAGGCAGTGACTTTTCCCAGTTATTGATCGACGATGCAGCTGAGGACGGGTCGCTGTCTGGACGGGGGGGCCCTGAATCCGAGGTCTCTGATCCGATAGTGCGAGATGCTAACCTACTGGCCAAATTCAAAGTCCTGTTGCAGCAGGAGCTGGCGGCGACCGCAACCCAGCTCTCAACCAGCTACTCTAAAGAAATCAAGGATCTGGGCGACAGGACCAACACGCTAGAAGAGTAATTGGATGACGTAGTGGTGGCCATGGAGAATAGAGGTTCTGAGTCCGCAGCCCTCAGAGACGACATGGACTTCCTACAACAAAAACTAGAGGACCTAGAGAACCGATCCAGGAGGGTCAATATCCATATTCGGGGCCTCCCAGAATCAATAGAGGATGTACCAGCTACCGTTACAGCCC
This sequence comes from Gastrophryne carolinensis, assembly GCA_027917425.1. Classification (NCBI taxonomy): domain Eukaryota; kingdom Metazoa; phylum Chordata; class Amphibia; order Anura; family Microhylidae; genus Gastrophryne; species Gastrophryne carolinensis. The sequence goes on along the minus strand of CM051236.1, from coordinate 305,562,333 downwards.
TCTTACAGGAACTGATCCCCTCTATGCCTATCGAACGCTTGAAGCTGGATCGCGCTCACAGGGCTCTGGGCCCCAAAAGGTCTGATGGTCTCCCCAGGGACATTGTTGTTAAGCCTACCTTCTATCGTACCAAGGAAATGATCCTGATGGCTGCCAGAGAAAAAGGGGACTTGTGCTTCCAGAACCACCGCTACCACATTTTCCCAAACGTTGGAATGGAAGAGAGCCATGAAACCCGGCCAAAAGATTCTGCGGAGCCACAACATAAAATACCGGTGGGGCTTCCCCTTCAAGCTTGCGTTCACGCACGGAGGCCGTCAGTATGCAGTCAGCTCCCCAGAAGATCTGCGAGACACGCTGAAGGACTTGGGCCTAGCCCCCACCGACTCCCCGACCCGCACGTCTGATATGACCGCTCAGCAGGCTTCCAGGCGGCCGACGCTCCAGCCCTTATGGGAGAAGGTGCGTCCCCGCAGGAAGAGAAACTGAGCCGCTGGGTGCCCCGCGAGATCCGGCCTAGACCCGGGATGAGGACTTGGACTCGCCTGAGTGGTAAAACGTTTAGTTTTTGATGACTCCCCCTCCTGAGGTGAAAGTTTTGAATTTCAAAATGGTTCATGGTTCGTTGTTCTAAACTACCCTTGGTGGATGGGCCCTGCTGTGTTGGTCTCCTGGTTGGGGAGGCGCTGCTGCGGCAGACCAGACTGGTCCCCCATGGTGACGGCCTACCACGCGATCCGGGTTGGCCCACCTGTGGGGCTCAGGTTCAGGGCCGGGCTCACATTACCTGCTGCTGCCCTGGGCCTTGCATCGGGAGGCGGCTTTGACTGCGGGCCGTGCGGTTCCACCAATAGTCGTGCTTCTCACAAAGTTCTGATTACTTGTTTGTAATGTTTTATGCTTGCCGAAGGTTAAGCTTGGGACGCGTTATTGCATGCTGGCCTCTGTTGCCCAATATTGAGCCCTATATTACTGCTAAATGCTGGGCTACTTCATTACAGTATGTAAGTTGTTTATTCCGCAGGTTTGTCCTATGTCCCCGGGGTAAGCCCCCCGATTGACAAGTTGTCAAATGGTCCAGTCAGGGCCATGCTTGGCCTTGACTAATGGTCCTATTTCTGCTACTGCAGATTCTGGACGGGTCCTTGGCGGTATTGCTTCGCGCATCGACCCAAGGTTTTTCGTTTTCATGTCTTTTATGCTTCACACAACGTCCAGGGCTTTAATGTTCCTGCTAAGCGTAACAAGGCCTTCCACTACTACAAGTCCTGTACAGCGGATGTGATTTTTTTGCAAGAAACCAGACTCTCCACCCACTCCAGGCCAAGGTACCTTAGTGGCCACTTCCCCTTGGCTTATCTCGCTTGTGCCAGAGAAAAGAAAAGGGGAGTCCTGATTGCCTTCCGCAAGAACCTCCCGTTTATTTGCTCTAAGGAGATCTCAGATCCCACAGGCAGATATCTCATACTGCAAGGTACCCTCTACGATGTGGAGATCACTTTGGTCACGTATTATGCCCCCAACACCTCACCCGTTTCTTCAAGCATCTGCTGACGGTTGTCCAGAATAATACCAGAGAGGTTCTGATAATGGGAGGGGATTCAAACCTGGTAATAAACCCTGGATTGGACAGGCGGCGCACTGGACGGCAGGGGACGGTGCTTCCAGCCCCCGATGCCCAGTCTGGGGTCTTCCGCGACCTCCTTAATCGCCACAGCCTGTGCGATGTCTGGAGGGAAAAGAACCCCATAGTCCGTGACTTCACATTTTATTCTAATCCCCATGGTACGTTTTGTAGGATAGATCACATATTTGTCCCTGAATCGGCGCTACCTGCTGCTGTTGACTCTAAAATTTACTCTACAGCCTGGTCCGATCACAGTCCAATAATGGCGGTCCTGGACCTCCTGGTCACGACTAAGCACTCTTATAGCTGGCGGCTCAATGATTCTCTTCTATCAAAAAAACCCACCTGCCTTAAAATCCAAGAGGCCCTTCAGGAGTACTTCTCCCTCAACTCTCGCTCGGTCTCTTCCCCGATCTCCTTGTGGGAGGCCCATAAGGCCACCATGAGAGGGAATATTATCTCTATAGCCTCTGCTGAAAAGCGTGAAAGACAAAGGAGGTTGGGGGAGCTGACCTTGAGTTTTGAGCGAGCTGAGATCCTGTGGAAGGGGGCCCCGAATGCTAGAAATAAAAGGGTTCTGGACAAATAGCGATTAGAGCTTAATGCTCTCCAGGACGAACAGGCTGAGAAACGACTCAGGTGGTTGAAACAAAAATTCTGTTCGAGAGGCAGTAAGCCGGACACGATGTTAGCCCTGCTAAGCTGCTGACCTTGATAGACGGCAACCCATAAAACTGAAGCTCAGCACGGGTGTTGTTACAGCGGACCCCAATAAAGTTGTATCAACCTTTGGGGACTTTCTTTCGGCTCTTTACTCAGCTCCAGCGGGTACGAATACGGCTGTACGGGACGAGTTCTTTGACCAGGTTGAATTACCCCATTATTAGGAACTTACCTTCGGGCCGTTCCCACGGCGCGGCTCCGGGCGTCCGGCGGCCACGTGGGGCGGCCGACTCCCTCCCGTCCGTCCGTGCTGGGGCTCCGGCTTCCGCCTCCTCTCCTGCGTCTGGGGCTTCTGGCGGCGCCGCTGCTTCGGCCGGCGCGTCCGCCCAATCCTCCTCCTCCTCAGGGGGCGCGCCTGGCAGGGTCTCCCGTGCTCGCGAGCGTGCGCGAGCACGTGTCAATTATGTTCCCCTGGCGGCGCTGCTCCCAACGCATTCGCCGGGGGCAGGTTTGATTGGACCTATCGGTCTAGGAGGGGGGGTCCTGTGGGAATTATGAACCCAGAGACTGGACAGCCTGGCTGGTCAGGGCGGTCCAGTCCCTGGGGGGGGCTCCTATCAGGAGCAGGTTCATATGTTGCACCAATCACCAGTGTTGCACCAATCACACACACCCCTTCCCCCCTGCCCATTGGCCAGTTCCCCTTTAAAAGTGTCCTTGCCCTGACCATCAGTGCCCGTTATAGCCATTATTAGCTCGGGTGTGCTATTGGATTTGTGTTTAGGGTGTTCTGATCCGGCTCCGTCTTTGACCATTCCTGCCCGCTGCCCGCACCGACCATCTGCCTGTCTGACCTCGTCTCTGCCTTACCCCTTTGATACCGCACTTTGGTGACCACCCGGCTTTTGACCCCTGCCTGTCTCGACCATTCTCCGTCTAACCCCTTGGATACCGTGCCCTGTGACCACCCGGCTTTGATCCCTGTTCGTCTCAACCATTCTTGCCTAACCTGCTGGACTCGACGTTTCGGACTCAGCCCGCTCGAACTTCCGATTTGGCATACCCCGCCATTCACCTATCTTCACCATAAGCCAGCAATCTTTGCGCCAGTAAGTCCTGGGGCAACCGAGTCTGGAGAGGCATAACCCGTGTCTCCAGCATGCGGGGGCTTGTCTATAGGCACAAGAGGCGGTGGAGATTGGGGATTGCTTGGCTTATGAAAGAGGGGTGTCCAGCGATCCCTGACACTCATATTGAGTAGAGATATGTAGACAGGATGGAGGCTCCCATTACACAAAATGCCATTAAATCCCCGGGTCCTGACGGGTTCGGTGGCCTGTACTATAAAAAGTTTGCCCCCATCCTGGCGCCACATCTTTCGAACCTCTTTAATGCTTTGTGTGCAGATACCTCGCTTGACCCCAGTTCGCTGTTGGCAGACATCTGCATGATTCCCAAGCCAGATAAAGACGGTCTGCTCGCTCAAAATTATAGGCCCATATCTTTCATAAACATTGACGTGAAGCTGCTGGCTAAAGTTTTGGCGGCGAGGCTGAACACCTTTGTAGCTGACCTTATACATGGAGACCAAGTAGGATTTGTCCCAACCCGTCAGGCCGGGGATAACATCAGGAGGGCTGCACATCTGGTCCACCACGCCCACTCCAAAGGTATCCCGGCCTTTCTACTCTCCTTAGACATCCAAAAAGCGTTTGATTCCCTATCTTGGGATTACCTGTTGTGGGTGCTTGGGAAATGGGGCTTTGGGCAGCGGCTCCTGGAATGGGTGGGAGCCCTCTACAAGTCACCTGCAGCCCGTATACGATACCTGGGCTTTACTTCAGGGACATTCGGTATTGCTAGGGGTACTCGGCAGGGATGCCCTTTATCCCCGCTCCTCTTCATCCCAGCCATGGAGCCGTTGGGCATAGCAATTTGAAACTCTCCTAGCATTAAAGGTCTGGAGGTAGCAGGTGTCCAGCACAAAGCCATATTTTTCGTGGACGATGCCCTGCTTGCCATAACTCAGTCGGTCACCTCGCTCCGGAACCTGTACAAAGTCCTTGGCCAATTTGCCCAAATCTCGGGCTTAACAATCAATAATGAGTCAAGGGCGTTGAATGTGACTCTGCCGTTGGACGTGGTGGACCAGATCAAAGCTAACTTCCCTTTTCGCTGGGCGACGGAGCCGCTTCCATATCTGGGGGTGCACATTTCAGTATACCAACCTATATGAAGCCAATTATCCTCCTCTGTTTAAGTCCCTAACCCGCCTATTGGAGGTCTGGAGGTCATACCCGATCTCTTGGATAGGTCTCATTAACGCGGTTAAGATGACAATCTCCCGAAATTGCTCTACCTCTTCAGAGCGTTGCCAACTAAAATCCCATTGTATATGCTCCGGGTGATGCAGAGGAGGATCTTGGCTTTTGTATGGTCTGCGGGGCTCCCAAGGGTATCCAAACGTACTATGCTAGCCCATAGAGCACAAGGGGGGCTGGGAGTACCCGACATATTTAAATATTATAAAGCCTCGCAGATTGCCCGGCTGGTCCCCATGCACTCGCCCCTCAAGCCCCCTTTGTGGGTTTTCCTTGAGCTTCCCAACTGCGCACCGATACCTATCGACAGCTTACTTTGGGCGGACCCCAGACTTAGGCCCAAAACGCTTAGCCCCCTAATGAGTCACTCACTTGCAATATGGGACTCGGTCAAGTATTCTGCCTCCTTGATGTCCCCCCACACCCCCCTGGCACATTTATGGTATAACCCAAGTTTCCCCCCAGGTGTACAGAACAAATTGGCTTTTAAGTGGTGGCAGGACCGGGGTATAAATAAAATATCTGACCTACTCATGGAGGGAGGCCTGGGGTCTTTCCGCGACTTGCAGTTATATTCAATAATAACCCCTTTCAAAGAGGAACAATTTCCCTAATTTATTCTGCGCTAAATGTAACTAAGCCAGAGTCCCATACATATGTGAGTAGCTGGGAAAGGGATCTGGGTCCACCTGGCGAGGACAGGGGGTGGACAGAGATATGGTCTCGTATCTCAAAATGCTCCATTAACATCCTGACAGTGGAAACGGCCTATAAGGTACTGCTCCGCTGGTACTTTGTGCCATGCCGCTTGAGCAGGATGCTTCTGGGCCAGGCTGGGTCATGCTTTAGGGGCTGCAGTGCAGATGGGAACTGTATTTGGTGAACCTACCCTATGCTGGCTCGCTTTTGGAACCAGGTATTCAGGATGGCCAATGAAATCTTTGGATCCAGCATGAGAAAGGATCCATGGGTGGCCCTCCTGCACTGTAAGCCCTGTGAGCATAGCTAAGGCCTGGAAGAAGCAATTTACCCCAATCTCGGAGGTGTCGGATAGAATGAACGGCTTTCTCATCAACGAGAGGCTGTCTAGTATCCTGAACGACTCCCACAACAAATTCCTCTCGTTGTGGGAACCATGGATAAGATTTACCTGGCCTGACGAATCTCTGCGGGCACTATAATAACCATATGTGGCATCTGGTGGAACGCGGGAGCGACAACCCCCCCTCCCCTCCCCCTCTTTCCCCCCCCCCCCTCTCTATACTTTGGCCCACACGTGGGGTCACCTTCTTTTTCCTTTCCTTTTTTGCAACACAATAGCTTTAAATGTTTATTGATGGGTTTTTTGACGGTTTCTTTCTGTGCGTGCGCACAACTGTGTGGGACAGCCCACTGGCATACCTCAATGGTCATGGAATGGCTAGCACGAGATCGCGGGTGTGCGGAGGGCGGTGCTGGTCGCGGATACCGCGGGGCTCCGTGGTCCGCACGGTCCCGGACACAGTCATGATGTAATGTAAATTGCACTGGTAGTATCAAGCTCATGTTCCGTGCCTCTCCATGCTTGCAGTTACTATGATAATTGTTAAAACACTGGTTGGGTTCACCTGCTGTACTGTAAAAACGTACGCCGCTAGCCCTTTTCATTTTCTATACACCTCCCCTGCGTGGGATGGCATTACACTGCTGTATGTCTTGCAGAACTGTTTTGTTGGAAATTTCAATAAAAATATTGAAACAAAAAAAAAAAAAAATCATGCCTAAAACCTTAACATCCCATCAGACTTCTTTGCCAACAAAATGAGAGGATTTTTACTCTTCTCAATCACTCCCTCCTTCAATCTTACTCAAAAGCTCATTGGCCTTTTGGTATAGGTGAGGGGAAATGTTTTGGTACCTTTCCGGAATAGGAGGGGAATCTCCCGTATTGATCTTGTGCTGAATTTCTGTAGTGTGGTCTAAACCCCCTGGAACTCCTGAATCAGAGACCACAACTCTCACTTTGTTGGTTGCTGATCCAGCCTTCCTCAATATCAAGATGTTCCACAGTTCCCCCACCTCAATGGCCTGACCAGGGCCACTCTCTCCTCCTCAACCAGCACTTGCTCCTGGAAGACCTCTACTTTGGCTAGAACAGTCCCACTACCCACTTTCACCTCTCGAAGTCCTGTGTTTACCAACCGGACTGGGATCCATCCTGTGTCTCCTGTGGCCAAAACCCAGGCTGCATGGACAGCACACTCATATGGACGAAGTTCAACCAATACCGTGTAGTGGCTGGCTGTTATCAATTTTAATTAGAATGACTACCCCCCTACTGAGCCGGGACTATAAGGGTTTTTTTCTGGGGGGCCCAAATAACTCTGGTGGAAGCCTCTACCCTTTGCATGGCCCAAGAGCCCGGGGACCGGAGAGGCATCTCAGGGGTGTTTGTTCTTGGAGACCTCCCCAACCTCACTGGCCATTGTCAACAGCAGTGGGACCCTAGATTGTCTGCAGTTCAGCCCGACCATCCTTGGGGAAGGCTCCGGCAAAAACTAGGCAGCAGACTCCCCATGCTGGAACCAGTGCATGGTGTAGCACTTTATCAGTTGCTCATTACCTGCCTGGTGTTCCTTATCCAGTGTGTCTCACTTGACACTTCGGCCTCCCCCTCTGCTGAGTTTCCCCTAGTATCCACCCTCAGATGGTACTTTCAGTAGCTGTCTGTATCTACTTTGCCCGGGTCCCCAACAAGGTATGTGACACTTTTAGGTCCAGTCTGATTAATCTAATCGTTCTACCGTTCAGATCATATGAACATTCTAAATTTCTATCAATGTGTTCATTATCTCAGATCAATATAATCCTTCAATCCGGTCTGTTAAATCAGCTTAATATTTCTATACTTACCTTGTGTCCCATGCATACCATCATGCTGGTCCAGGACTGCAGCTCTTACCTGGATCCACGTTCCACACTACCCACCCTATTGATCGCCTCTTCCTGAGTCCTACGACAGGAGAACATCTCCCAGCCATCAGTCACTGTGAGCTGGCATTCCCCCCTCCATTCACGGCAGTAGAAAGGGGCATGTTAGGTCTTCACGGGTGTGCAGCGTGGGGCATGGATCCAGCAAATGTCGTTTTTTTAATTAACCATTTTTTAAATTGTCAAATCTTCTGTAGTTATTAAATTGTGAAACAACATAATCAGCATGAATGCCAGAAGTCTCACAGTGCAGAAGCTAACAGAAAAAAATGTTTCAAAATAATTTACTCTTTCCTTATTTACCTCAAAAGAATGACTTCCTTCAGGGGATTTATATTTTATTCACCTAAAAAAGAATTCCAGAAATTAGGGGGACTGCCTCTGTGGTTAGCATATTGCTAAACTATTAGCCCAGGGGTAAGGTGGGTATTTTTTACATTTAAACATTTGTTAACAATTTTTTACAGCATGACACTTACACATTCCTGCCCCCCCCCCCCCAACATGGGGGGAAGAGTACTTTTGAACAGTGTATACTTTTTTGACTTGTCTATTCAGTTATCCATTGTCAGTTGTGGGCTGTTTTTAAATTGTAGCTACCAATAGGAACAACTAGGAAATTAGAAATAATCAGGTTCATGTCGCCTCATGTCAAACTGTCATCCTCATTTGGTTTTGCGTTTTACACAGCACTAGTTTTTGTGAAGGCTAGCCCAGTCATTCTGCTTTCTTTCAACCTCTCTACTGTCCAAAATACTGGCAGCATGGGGAATCCCAAACCAGGATGCCCTGTTGACTGGGCGGCAGGCCAGACACTGGACATTCCAAACAAACAAATGGCAGTTAAACAAGAGACTTCTTCTTTTAGCCATTCAGATGTGATGGGAGACATGTCATAAACATGCACCAGCACACCTGGTGACCCTGATTAGTTGGCAGCAAGATGAGGTAAATATACCAGATGACTGATCCCGATCCCGATAGGGGATGCCCTATGCTGGTGGGTGGCATTTGGGTGGAAAGAGGAAGTAAAGTCTTTCCAGACTTCACTTTCTCTTTGAAGGGTAAGTCCAGTTTCGATTTAATTTTTAAAAGTGTTTATTTGTGTGTGGCAAAATGATGCTTTAAAAGTGTTGAGCTGATCCAGTATTTTTGAATTTTTTCTAACGTTAGAAAATGTGTGTGTTTGTGGAAGCAGAGTGCAGACTTGGTGTACATTGCCAAAAGCAACAGATTGCAGATAGTTACACAGAACACTGCTGCTGGGCATGCGTAAGGCTGAGTGAGCTCCCTCACCTCAGCAGTGGCCATAGCAGCCATAACATAACATAACATAGCCATAACATGTTCTGTGTGTACAGGACTTTTTTTCTTGGTGTACGTTACCAATAGCAACTGATTGCAGGTAGTGAAAACTGCTTCAGTAAAACACATTTGCTAACATATGAAAACAAACATTATTTTGGCACAAAAAATACACACTTTCAAATATTTCACCAAAGTGAACTTACTCTTTAAGCCTGCCGTGCTATTCCTAGGTGCTCCTAGTGAGCAGTTAAAGTTAAAGAGGACCAAAACCCATGCCCCAACGGCCCTGGCATCTATAATATTCTAAGGCATTTGTGAATGGCAGGCTCCCTGTTAGAGGGTAGCGGGGGATGTGGCTGCCAGTGTTCTTGGATCCACTCACCTTAGTTGAGTTCTTAGACAAAGGGGCAGGAGCGGATCCGAGTGCACTATTTGGGCGAGAGACTGCACATGTGCCATAGGACTGGGGAAGGGTGAGTCAGATCAGGCAATCTGAGGGGCTTCACACAGCGGGACATCCCAGATCGGGGTACCCCAGGGGCAAGGACCAAAACCCAGGATAGTCAGAATCCTGGGGTTTGGCCCATTTCCATAGGACGATTTGCAAACGAGAAATCACTAAAGTGAACTCAGATTACAACTGCGATCAACGAGAAGTTGTTTGTTTGTTTAGTGTCATATCATTTTAGTTGACATAAAATTACCTGTACATCACTTTTGTTGGAGATACAATAGTCAAGCTAAGTCTGTTGCAGAGTGACTTTTGCTGGATGGGTTGCAATTTACATTTATGACGCTAGATGTTGCTGTTACCAATGCTTATCTGCAGTCTCTCTCTTTCCTTTTTTTCTGCTGTGTTGTATTTCCTGCACATTGATGTTATCTCTATGACTTCCTTTTCCTGTCTGTTATCCACCATTTAAAGTGACCTTCTCTTACTGCACTCATGTTCCAGTAAAGCCAGTTCCTGTTTCACCACAATTGTCTTTCTGGATTTTACTCCGTTGCACCGAGCAGTCACACTCTGCAACAACCTCACCATCGCCACGTGGAAACATGTAGCCGACAAATCTTTCATGTTCAAGCACAAGTCGCTCACTCAACAAACAATTGATTTATCTGTTCACAAAAATGGGCCAATAGTCTCTGGCTCATGTGTGTTTTGATCAACAAAGAACAATGGACCAACCACTCAGTACTTCATTTCACCTGCCCTACAATTATTTGCACAAGATCTTTATACAAGAGCATTCTGGTAAATGTCTGCTCTGGGGATCCGGAGATAGCATAAGCATAGCCTTTGCTTTGTTTTATCTTTGAAGTCTTTATTCATTCCATTGTAAGAGAAAATAACATAGAATAGAAGCTGATCGGGTACACTGCTTTGTAACTTAAATACATGAGAAGCATTGTCTCACAGGCAGCTCTGGTTACAGGCAAATAATGCTGGCAGACTTCCTTCTGGTAAGAGAACACTACACTCCTGCATTGCTCACATAGCAACACCTTTCTGGCCATTCTTCCTAGGTCATTTTTAGACAGATCAAATAAGCCACACCACATAAAACAGCATAAAAATGATTTAACTACAGAACTAAACGTATGTACAAAAACATAAATCAAGAACATTTGTTTGAAACAAAGTAAAAAGGACTAACAAGAGAGGGCTAGACGCTGAATTCAAGATGAACAGGACGTATTACAGTTGTTGATTTAGCAAGTGCCAAAGGTGATAATGGATTCATATCCAAATGCATAAAGCTAAACATGATAAAAATGTTTAAAGGGAAGCCATGACTTCACATAAGTAGTTTAGTATACACATTTCCACATTTTTTAGTGTTCTAAGTCAGGGCGCCGCTGCAATAAGCATATTTTTAACATTGCCTGGCTTTGTTCTAAAGTATCCCCAATGTGGATACTAAAAGTAGCCCTTTAATTTGAGTTGGTCTACCCCCAGTCACACCAGTAATATGATGCTAATTCTGTACCGCTTATCCTGTAACCATACAGTGCCCCCCACTCCAATTACCCCATCCACCCCTGTAATACTCTATTGATACTGCAGAATGCACTCTGCATAGACACTGCTTTACAAACCATAACCTAAAGAGGAAGCAAAGTCAGCAAATACTTCAAATACACTAGGGCATCCTAGTTGGTATGCTGCCTAGTAAGCAGAGGTAAACTCTCCTCTTCCGTGTTGCACCATCCATACAGTATAGCCACTGCAGACTATCCAGAATCACTGGACAGGCCGGCGCATAATGATGATATGCTAGCCCCATGTTTCTGAATAGATGGCATTGGCCCCACCCTGATATGGTATGTCCTATGCTGCCGGTGGGCGCCATAAAGAGGGAGTAAAGTCTATACTGACTTTGCTTCCTCTTTATGGGCTACTTGTAGCACCCCCCACTTGCACTTTCACTTGCAGTTTATTCTCAGGAGGCTAGGAGGATGTACCTGCATGCTGCCTATTAATATTTAGGTGTTGGGGGTGATCTGCATGCACTCAGACCCTGTAGCTGAGAAGATGCGCCATTCTTTCTTGCTGTAGAGCCATTTCTTCTTGTGGGAATGCAGCTGCTCCTGAAAGCAGAAACAAGACAAAGAGTAGTGTCAAACCCCCTACATTCCTTTGCCATAGACCACTAATCATAAAGCTCTCCTGGTCTATAGCTTTGTCCTCATTTGTCAGCTCAGCAAGAATGAGTACATTACTATTCTGCAGCCTGAGCCAACACAGGCATCACAGCTGCCTTCCATCCTCAGCATTAAGACTATTTGGCATATTAATTCCTAACATGCCTAATTAGCATATTGTGGTAATGTGTATGGAAAAGTTATAAATGGTGTCTATTTTTCCCCTGCTATGCTCTATCAGGCACGATCCATGCCGGGTTTTTAGGACCCAGTTCACATTCCCCAGTCCTCTACAGGTTTGTTACCCGATTCCAGGCCTTGCACAGGTGATGAGGCCGATTGCAGGGGAAGCCTAAATAAAAGGAGCCGCTGAGCTTGTCAGTTGGCTTTTGACCACCCTGGTGTAAGGAGCCCAGGCCGTACTGCTCCATGTGAATGAGAGAACTGGACTAAAGCCGAAGGACTTTGCTTGTGACACCTCAAACTTGGACTTTTGGGGACTAACAGCGTCGGCTTGTATGCCCTGAAAGTGGACCTTGTACAACAAGGACTTTTTTCAGCTTGCTGCATTTTTCCTACCCTGGACTTTGCTAAGAGCTGGTGAGGTAACCACTTATACTGCGTTTTGTGCTGCAACCATCTCTGATGTTAAGAGATGCTTTGGCTGTTGAATTCTTATTTTCAATAAATTACCTTTGATTTGAAGGAGAACTGTTGTCTGAGTCATTGCCCTTCGCCCCAATCCCTGAAAATATGAAAAACCATTTAACAAACGTTTCAATAACTACCACATCTAATTAGTGTTTCAATCACCTGTGACTGCCTGTGTGCTTGTGGTTGTGACTAGGTCTAACACGCAAAGCTTTGGCAAGAGCCTGTGGATTTGGAATGACTGATGGATTGTAACAACTGATTCTAACATAATGTATAAGAACACTGGCAATAGTGTGGCAATATTTTTTGTCTATTTGCCTTATGTAAAAAAATAAAATGTGCTTATAGAATGTGTGTGTGTATATATATATATATATATATATATATATATATATATATATATTCATTTAAATCACATTTTATAAATCTATGTAGATGTGTGGGAGTGTGCGCCTGGTGATGAGAAAGCTTGTGTCTTACAGACCCTGCCCATTATGCTCAATATTATGTGGTATCAGAGAGCCAAGGGCCACACCCACTTTCTTCGAAAAAAAGAATCATGAGGTGAAACTGTAAACCTTCAGATCTTGGTCATTTCTTCTTCAATTTAAAAATGAAAAACAGTTTAAGACAGTGCCAAATGTAGTCCCACACAATGGTGTAACAATTGCAAATCCTCTGTAAATCAATGGGATACAGCTGACCCTGCTGCAATCCTGGTTATTGTTATAGCAGTGCATCGCCTAGGTGTAAAACCGGCCTACTGCAGGATTCACACAAGCAGATAAATTAGATGTTCGCTTAGCAAGCATGCGACCATGCAAATCTTCTGTGAGCGACTGTGTTCAGATGATGAAGATTTGTTGATCAATCGATTGCTAGAGCGATCGCTAATGCAAATGCTGATGTCGCTTGTTCTCATAGCTAAACACTTCTTTTTGAAGGTGACTTCTATTTACATTCCAACCATCAAGTGATGAACAATACATTTTTGGTCCACTAAAATGATACGAAGACCAGCCGATTAACCAATTCACATTCATTGCTTGATCACAGCGGCCATTTCCACTGGCTACAACCCACCACCATCTGCCAAGTCAGATATGACTGGGGTTATATGCATGGGGTTAAGTCCTCTCAAACAGTTTATGTCACTAATTGTCAGAGGGGAGGGTTTAGGGAATCAGTTTACTAAAATGTACTTTTTTTATTTTGAGGTCCACTTGAAGTGGCCATTCAGTTTTTGGAATTGTGCATCTCAGTTTCCGTAGCTTAGCTTTGCAGACAGCTACTCCTTTTTTTAATGCATTCAGTAATTTTATGCCAGCTGATTTTGTAAGCTCTGCCCAAACACACCCTTTTTACCTGCAGTTTTGAGTACATTCAGGGCCAGATTATAGGCAGGGTGCAAGGTGGCGCACGCCCCTGGGCCTCCACCAGTAGGCCAGCAAGAGGGCCTTCACCAACTGTGTGGTTATGGTTGGGGTACTTTGGGTTACTGTTGCTTGCCCCCGTTCCACATGCCCTTGTAGGGGTATATACCTCAGGCTCTCCCCTTTCCAATGACGCATCCAGTGGGTTTTTAGCCCCCGGAGATGCAGCACTCAAAGTGTATCACCCTGGCACCCGTGAGCAACAGTACCTGGATTTTGCATATACTCTTACAAGGGCATGAAGATTGGGGCCGAGCACCCAGGATGATTTGGAGCCTTAGTTCTCTGGATATAGGGGGCTAGAAACCCAATGGAGGTGTCGTTGAAAAGAGAAGGACTTCAGTCACTGCTTGCAGGGCATGTGGATCCAGTTGGCTGTACAGCAAAGTCTCAGTACTGTTGCTCGCCAGAGCCGGGGTCTAAAAATCAGTGGACGGGGTTTGTTTTGCAGCTGAAGATCTCAGCTACATTCCCTCATTTTGTAGTTTCTTGCCCCTATGGTCCTGGAGAAATGGGGCCCAAAGTGGTTCTCCCTGGGCGAGGTGCATCGATTCCCAGGGGGACCCAATTTGGAGCCTTGAGTCTCCAGATTTAGGGGGTCTAGCAACAACTGGATGCGCCAAGGACAGGGCAGAGAAGTAGTGAGGACTGGAGCTGGTGGAGACAAGTGGTGGACAGTGCTGAGAACAGCACACAACAGGATTCTCCAGCCCAGATCAGTAGTGATGTCAGTCACCTACCTATCTACCTATCTGCCTACTGACCCACCCCCAATTTACCCATCTACCCACTCACTCTCCTACCAACTTACCTACCTATCCAACTGCCTAATGACCCTACCTATGTACCTACCCACTCGCCTTCCTACCCAGGAGCTGGCAGCCCTGGTGCAAAAGCAGAATCCTCAGACCCTGGACCTCCCTACCTGCCCTACTACTAACCTCACTACCTGCCCTCCCACCTACATACCCAATCACCTATCTGCCTAACCACCCACCTACCTACTCACCTACTTATCCAACTATATAGCTGCCTACTTGTCTGACCACCTACCTCATGACCTATGTATCCATATGTGAACCTACCCACGTGCCTACCTATCCTAAATTCCTATCTAATTGGAATTCCTATCTATTCCTATCTAAATCCCCACACACTCCTCTACCTGACTACCCCCTACCTGTCCATCTGAGTACCTACCCATCCCACTTACCTAACTATGTACTTACCCACCCACCTATATGCCTGCCTGCACACTATAACGGGGGGAAGGTGTGGCATGTTTATCATAGAGGCTGTCTGAAGATTATATTTTTTTAGCATAGACGGGGGGGGGGGGGGGTTACTAAAAAAGCCTTACCTCTCCTGTATTTCAGCACTGTCATCCGGGCACAGGCCGAGGCAGCACAGAGAACCCCCCCCCCCCCCCCCCCACTGTGCACGCACCTGCCCGCCCATGTAAGGATGGGGTTATGAAGACATTGGATTTTTATGAAAAAAAATACTATTCCAGTGGCCTCCACCAAATTGTCTGCCCAAGGGCCTCCACTACATCTGGCCTGAGTGCATGTACAACATACCTGTACTCTTCCTACAAGCCTTTTCAGCTGAGATGTCATCTTTGGTGAGTGCAGGTTTTATACAGAAACACAGTTGTCCCAAGAACTTTTGATATAATCACAATAATTGATTTTCTTTTTTTCGCTTTGGTATAATCTTGAAGATGCTGGTGATTCCATTAGGGTGAGGCACAAAGTCAGGTTAGATATTGAAAAACTCATAGCCTCCCTCATAGACTACACATAATATAAATGTGTATAGTTCTTTTTATATTATCATTAAACCAAAAGATGAGTGTTCTGTATTCACCCCTGCAAATACGCTACCTTTATTGCCTTACTTTTCTGTAATATTGTTAATTATTTTGGATCATTTTACAGCGTTGTAAATGTTAGAACAGTGTAAATTAGCAACTAATTATTCCCTTGTGTCTATAACTATTCCTCTCTCTAACACATTAACAAAGCTGTTAAAGTCTCAGTTTGCTAATTTAAACCCACTTCGCATATCCACTATTTTTTTTATCTCCTACTGTCCTGAAGTGTACACATGTGTATGGGCAAGACCCATAAAGTATCACCCAAATTTCAAATCATGAAGTTCTTTCCCCGAATTAAAAAATATAGCCGAAAAGCAGAGGCAGTATGACGTGTCTCAGCATTTATGCAGTGTTTAAAGAAATAATGGAATGGAACATACAGGTGAATATCAATAAATTAAAATATTATCGAAAGTTGATTGGCCTACAGCAGTGCAGGTTTAATGTAAACTTAAAATGCATTGTCTTGAGAATATTAGAAAAAGTCAATATTATAAACTCATGAGGGTCGATTCAAAGAAACATGTAACAGCTTGGATTTGGGTGCCGATCATCCTATTTTTCACGTCCGCTCGTGCGTTCGTATGAACTTGCGAGTGATTCAATAAGCAAATACGTTTCTATCCTAAAATGTCCGTCCGTTCGTATGGCAGTTCGGGAATCAGACCTATGTCAGTTTCCATCCTGAATTTTCCGTTTCATTTCTCAGGTTGCAACATTGGTTTTGCCCTTTTTCCTTTTTTGTCTGGACGTAAATCCTTCTGATCTTGCGGCTGCGCACTACAAACTTACCTCATTAAAGTGCATTCTAAATATTTGGTCTTTTATTTTTCTTTATTTCATTCATTTTGTAGTAACCAACCATTAATGAATGCATTTGCATAAGTAAATCTTACTTTGTTTAATTTTTAGTTAACTTGCATTTTTTACTTGTTGATTTAATTTTAATATTTTGGCTTCAAATGGTACAAATTAAAATTTTGTGTGTGGTTACCCACACCCTCTACATACAGATTGCTCTCAAATATTAAAAAACACCCAGCAACTTCTGCATGTTATGAGGCTAGAAACAGCCAAGATGGCGGCTCAGGTATTATCGGGCAGCCTGCAAACAGAAAGGGCCTTGTGACTGTGTTGCTCTGCATTCTTTGATTTCTGACCTTTCCGTGCCCCCAGCTCTGCTGTGTCTGTGCAAAATACAGCAGTAACCCACATCCTGCACTTTATCCCGCTCTCCTCTCCTCAGTAAGTGTGATGCATCTGACCAAAGATGTGCTTAAATAATTAAACAAAGCAAAGGTAAACAACTACACCAATAAATGCAATCTAAAAATATTATTCTAGTACATCAATTTAAAAATAAATCCCAAAGGACATAAGTTTCTTTAATTAACGCAAATATATGGATGTATTGCAAAATAAAGGTTTACATGCAAAGGACTAATTAAGGTCCACATTAAAATGCTTTTATAAGGCATACATGAATCAGGTATGCATTGCTATACCATTTATGGCCTCGGCCATGCTGATACATGCAGTTCATTGGAGCTCAAGACGCGCAGACTCCTCCACATAGCCAAAAAACCTGTTCAAGAACAGCAATCCGACTGCTAAAAGGTGTCGGCAGTGGCTTTCTTTTAAAACGTATTTAGAGGTTTGAAAACTGTTCGCTGAATCACACCTAAACACATCCAATTATCCTAAGTTTTACGTTTTCCTCCTAAGTTTTAGGATTTGATCCTAAGTTTTACGTTTTCATCCTAAAATTTACGAACGAACTTGCGATGATCGTAAGAGCATATACGCATTCGAACGTAGGCTCGTGCGAGTCGGAAATGGCCAAAAAAAAAGGAAAAAATGACAAACACCCACCCAAACTTACGATTCTCGATACGAAATCAATTAACTTTTGCTCTTTGAATCGAGGGGATGGTGTCACACTGTAAAAAGCTAAATAACACAAAACACACCTGCAAAGGTTTCCTGAGCTCAGTTTCTCTTAGTCTGGCTCAATAGGCTACACAATCAATGGGAAAGACTGCTATTTTGACAGTTGTTCAGAAGACATTGACACCCTCCATCATAATGCAAGGTTTACACGAGTAGATAAACTGGCTGTTTGCTCAGCGAGCAACCAGCAGTACAAATCTGCGGTTGAGCAACTGCGCTTAGTCGCTGAAGATTTGTTGGAATGCCATCGCTCGTGTCACTCATTCTCATAGTAAAGCACATTGTGGGCGACTCCTGTTTCCACATTACAACCATCAAGCGATGAACAAGAAATGTTTGGTTAGTCAAAATGATACGACAGTCCCCTGATTAACCAATTCTCATTGATCACAACGTAAGTTTCCAAGTTTGCAGTGGCTTAAGTAATTTCTCGCTCGATAATTACTCTGTCTAAATAGGCTATTAGGGTAAGCCACAAAACATAATTGCTAAAGAAGCTGGCTGTTCACGGAGTACTGTATCTAAGTGTATTATGGAATGTGAGGAAAGTTGAGTGGTAGGAAAAAGTGTGGTAGGAAGCAACAGGCATAAGCACAGCCTTGAACAGATTGTCAAGAAGAGGCCATTAATATTTTTTGGGGGGAGATTCCCAGATGGGTGTGGGCTAAGTCTGGGGTCAGTGTTTCAAGGGCCACCACACAAAGATGTGTCCAGGACATGGGCTACAACTGATGCATTTCTTGTGTAAAGCCTTGTGATCAAGTAACCACATCAGAAGCTGGGCTAAGGGGGAAAAAGAACTGAACTGTTGCTCAGTGGTCCAAACTCCTGTACATTTTATTTGACAATCTAAGTTACTTGCTGTCCAGTGTGAAGTTATTAGAGTCAGTCAAGCTTTGAGGAGCTATGCCAACATCTGGTGTTGATTTGCTGTGTTAAATCAAGTCAAACGTCACTGTAGCTATCTATCAAGATATTTTGGAGCACTTCAGGTTTCCCCCTGATGACAACTTTGGGGAGATGCTGATTTCATTTTCCATCAGGAGGACCTGGCACCTGCCCCCACTGCCAAAAGTACCAAGATCTGGAATAATCACCAAATATGAGTTACTTGCACGTATGTGCTTGATTGGCCAGTAAAATGTGCCCATAAATAATCTATGGAGTAAAAAAGCAAAGTAAGAGACACCAGATCCAACAATGAAGACCAGATGAAGGCCACTATCAAAGCAACCTGGGCTTCCATAACACCTCATTTGGGATTTTGGTCCACTTTAAAAAATCAATGATATTTGAATTTATTGAGATGCACATGTAAATTCCTTGAGGTGCGGTGCCTAGACTTTAAACCAGACCAACACACATTTTAAAATTAAATGGGTGGGTGAAAGCTACCAAATGCTGCCCCCCCCCTTGATTAACCCCCCGCAAAGAAGGAGCTCAAGCAGACTTATCCCCAGCAGAGCATGCGCTCCTGGCCCAACCTAATAACTGGGTGCGTGCAGAGTCCAAAGATGCTGGGATGGGCTGTTGGACCAGGAAGAGGTAAGCTGTTACTGCCAATCTGGGGGGTTTCCACACAGTGGGGCATCCCTAAATTGAGATGCCCATGGAACAAAAACCAGAGATAGTGAAAATGCGAGGTTTGGTTCGCTTTAAGGTCTCCTTGTGTGTAAAGGGAAGTCAGGGACAAAGTATTTATGGCTCTGGATCAGTTCTACTGCTTGAAAGACTTTTTATGTTATAAAAAAAATAAATTTGGGGCGCTCGTGAGCAGCCGACAAGAATGGCCGCAGCCTGAGCCGGCTATAACGCCCGCTATAACGGCCGCGGCAGCGGCGGTTTTAAGCCCGGAAGGTCGGGGGAAACCCCTGAGATCACTGGGGTTCTGGAGGAGAGGCAGGGGAAGCCGACCCCTCACAGCATAGCAGCGTGAAAGGACGGGTGCCGCATCCAAGATGGCGACCGCGCCATACTGAAGCCAGCACAGCTCTCAGCCGGCGAGCCAGCGCAGCACGGGGACGGCTTCTGCAGTGGCTACCCCAGGTTGGTCAGCCCCGGGGAGCACTGGGGGCATCTGGGAATCATTCTGGAGGGGGGGGAGCTGGACACTGGGGTCACGGCATACATATCCAGGACCCCCAGCATAAATCAAGATGGCGGCCATTGCGTGAATACAGCAGCCCCTTGTCACGCACAATATACCTCCCTGCATCACTGCAGGTGCAGCAACAGGGTCCCAAGGTCTGAGTGCCACACGCACCCACTGGGCATGCTCAGGCAGCGAATGGGGCGCAGGGACCGGGGCAAGCCGGCGTAGACCCCAAGGCCCCCGACGCAAGCAGCAGGCCCTAAAATGGCAACCTCAACAGGGCCTGTGCCCAGGCCGCGGCTGTCCCCCTCCCCGATACCATCACCGGAATTGCTGGAGTCACAGCCTGAGTCACAATTGGAATCCCGGGCGGCGACCCCGGAACCCCCACCGTCACCGCATGCTAACCCCGGGATAAGAGATGCGGAGCTGCTGGAAAGATTTAAACTTGTCCTACAGCAAGAGCTAGAAACAGCCACTGAGAAACTCTCTGCCACATTTAAAACGGAGCTGAGAGACCTAAGGTCCCGCACATCAAAGCTGGAACATAAAATGACCGACACCACCTCTGTTTTAGAAGAACATGACGCAGCGATCCAAAGCAATAAGGCCGAGCTATCCTCAGCCCTCCAAAAGATAGAGGACTTAGAGATTAGGTCCCTACGCAGCAACCTGCGTTTCAGAGGGTTGCCAATATCCATCGTCGACCTTAAGTCCACCATCACGGCCTTAATTCAGGAATGAATCCCGGCAATCCCGATTGAACGCCTGGAAATTGACAGGGTCCACTGTGTCTTGGGCCCCCCCAGAGCAGATGGTCAGCCCAGAGACATCATCGCTAAATTCACTTTCTACAACACCAAAGAAATGATCGCTCAGGCTGCCAGGGCCCACAACAACTTGGTCTTCCAGTCCCACAAATACCAGATTTACTCAGACCTAGCTCCAGTGACGCTACAGAAACGCCGTATGCTGAGGCCACATCTCCTGATTCTCAAATCGCATCAGATAGCCTACAAATGGGGCTTCCCGTTTAGACTATCGTTCACATATATGGGTCGCTCGCATGCAGCAACAACCCCAGGGGAGGCCTCCGAGCTGTTAGACCGCCTGGGACTGACCACAGCAGCTGAACTACCATCTACACCCCCGCCACCCCAGGAGCAACGTTCGAGAATCATGCGACGGGACCAATGGTCCAGCAGCCAGCGCCCTTATCCTGCATCGACCTCACCACGTACAGCAAAGACCCACCGCCTTGACAACGGCTGATTTTGGATGGATGACCGAACAGTCCATTGCTAGTGCTGGAAGTGCCCGAAGGCTTGGTGCCCACGTGAATCATTCTGGAACTTTTCTGTCTACCCTCCTGGGGGGTTCCCATTTACTTTTTCCTTCCCCTCTTTACAGGCGCCGCGGGGGCTCCCGATGGACTGAATGGAGGTAACTAACCTGAATGGGGTGGGGATGCCCACCTCCTATTGGGGGGAGGGACACTCTCTCCCTTATGCTCGCGGGTGGCGGGCGCCCCCATCATCAGGGAAACCATATGTTAAATGTTTTGCTCTTATCTCTAGTGTAATAATGTTGGTCACCATGGGGTGGCTGTATCTCCTCTTACCTTGAATCATTAAAATTGTTGGCCCATTCAGGCACTTAATTGACGTTGTTGTTGTTGCGCAGTCCTGGGCTTCCTGTGGAGGCCGGTGGCCTCGGTCAAAAAATTTCCGCTGCGGTGCCCCGATGGGTCAGCGACGCCGTGGGTTTGGTTGGCGGTAATGATGCTGGCGGATCCCTGAACTAGCCCGCTGGTGGGCGCGAGCGGTGGGGTGGCGGAGGCCGCTGGGCGGACCCTTGGACATGTGCAATATTGGTTACATATACTGTTTTAAATGTTTTAAATGTTATTCGAATGCACACTGCATTGGGTGACTAGCCATGCAAGATGAGTCGTTTGCAGACCATAGTGGATGGCTGTCAACGGCGGTGGGTTTGGCTCTCCAGGCTGGGCAAACTGGATGTATGTGACACTTATGACTGCTTTAGGGTGGAATACTGGCAATAGGCCTTTCCGGTTGCCGGCTTCCCACCCGGAGAGGGCCTCCACGGGGAGTTTGTCCCCTAATGCTTCCCTCCTTTCATGGTGGCCTCCATCCCCCCCCTTTTTCGGGGGGTGATGGACACCCCTAGCTCCTTAAGAGTTGGCAGGTAAAGGAACGTGTTAACCTTGGTCTGAGCCGAGGATGTTACATTAGAGCAATCACACTACTTGATGGTTTAGATGAGTAGGATCAATGAGGCTGGACCCGGCTGCAGACTGACTGGCCCTGCACTCCTCCGCCCCTACTTTAATGAGTATAGCATTGGCCTTAAGCCGCTGAAGACGTTTACATGAGCATAGGCGACTTCCCGCCCAGAGAGGACCCCCTAAGATACCCAGTAAACTTCCGGTTGTTGTGACATCCCCGGAAGGCAACCACTGACTCCCTGTGAGTCACCAATCTCCCTTTTCTCTTGGCCCCTTACCAAAGGGACTACACCTGTGCCACTTCCCCGGAGCAGCCCCGCAATAAACGGGGTGCACTTGGGAACGGTCCACCACCATACACCTGTAGCTCCCGCCGCCATCCCCTTAATCCACCAAGCTCTTGTCGATCCCTAACTTCTCTCTAAACCCTAATACCCAACCCTTCTCCCCCTTCTTGATTTTTTTTTCTTTTTTTGTTTTGTTCTCTCTGCTTTTTTCTCCCCTCTTCTTAGTATTTGCTTCTGCCTGTTTCTTCTGCCTGAACCTCCATCATGAGCCAATCTCAAAATGTGCCAACCAAAGCCGACCTCAGCTTTAAATTGTTATCACACAATGTGCAGGGCTTTAACTCCCCACACAAAAGAACTAAGGCGTTCCACTATTATAGGCAGATTCAAGCTGACATCCTATGCCTCCAGGAGACGAGATACTCAACCACGAGCTCCCCTAAGTACTTAAACCCGCAATACCCCTAATTTTTTCTGGGCTGCCACGCTGAGAAAACCAGGGGTGTTGCCATTGCATTCCGTCGAAACGTCCCATTCAGATGTGAGACGCAAATAGCTGACCCAACTGGCTGGTATCTGATTATAATAGGAAGCTTAAATGATACTCAGATGACCCTCGTATCATATTAAGCACCCAATACCAGGCAAATTTCTTTTCACACCTCTTGAAAAAAATAAAAGACCATAGCAAAGGTATACTAATTATGGCCGGAGACTCTAACATCGCGCTAGACCCCAAGCTAGACAGGTCGCTTCAACAAAATAGTGGTTCTTCTCAGCCGCCCACTTCACCCACGCAGCAACCCCCGCACCGTATTAATGCTATGTTGAGGGACGCAACCCTGGTGGACACATGGCGCGAGCTGAACCCTAAAACACGAGATTACACCTTTTACTCTAACCCCCACAACTCATTTTGTAGAATTGACCACATCATGATGCCTCAGGATGTTATCTCTATGATTGACAAATGTCAAATCCTAGCCACACCTTGGTCCGATCATGCCCCGGTTCTCATGAGGTTCATAGCTACCCCCTCTATCACCAGGCCGTTCAAATGGAGAATAAATGATTCCCTGCTTACACGCAAGGAGTCTCATGAACAGATCCTACAGTCTATTAAGGATTATTTTGCAATTAATACTAACTCAGCCAAAGCAGTGAGTGTCTGGGAGGCTCATAAAGTGGTGATGAGAGGGGGACTTATTGCGCTAGCCACTCCCCTCAAAAAGAACAGAACAGAAAAGATAGCCCGATTAACATCCAGCCTAGAGCAGTTACAAAGTGATTGGAAAGCGAACCCCACTAAGGAACTTAGAAAGAAAGTGAACGAGGTCAGCATACAACTTAATGTAGAGCTAGACGAGATGGCGGAAAAGAAACTCAGATGGGGTAGGCAGAAAATGGACGCAAGGGCCAATAAATCTGATACCTCCTTAGCGAACAGGCTTCGATACTTTAGGAGCCGAGACAGACCCCAATCTCGCTGAGGACCACAGAGGGGACCCCCACTGCCAACCCTATCAAAATCATCTGCATTTTCAAGAAAATGCTAGGCAAACTTTATGAGGCGCCCCACGTGTTCCCCCGAGAAAGGGCAATCGAATTCTTTGACTCGATCCCGCTCCTTTAGGTGCCAGAAATCCACAAAGCGCACCTTGAGGCGGGGATCTCTGTGCCGGAAGTACTAAGGGCAATCAAAAGCTTCAAGACCTCTAAGGCACCGGCGCCTGACGAATTTTCTACCCTATAGGGTCGATTCAAAGAAACATGTAACAGCTTTGATTTTGGTGCCGATCATCCTATTTTTTCCGTACGCTCGTGCGTTCGTATGAACTTGCGAGTGATTCTATAAGCTAATACGTTTCTATCCTAAAATGTACGTCCGTTCGTATGGCAGTTCGGGAATCAGACCTATGTCAGTTTCCATCCTGAATTTTCTGTTTCATTTCTCAGGTTGCAACATTGGTTTTGCCCTTTTTCCTTTTTTGTCTGGACGTAAATCCTTCTGATCTCCTCATTTACCTGACTTACCTCATTACAGTGCATTCTAAATATTTGGTCTTTTGTTTTTCTTTATTTCATTCATTTTGTAGTAACCAACCATTAATGAATGCATTTGCATAAGTAAATCTTACTTTGTTTAATTTTTAGTTAACTTGCATTTTTTACTTGTGGATTTAATTTTAATATTTTGGCTTCAAATGGTACAACTTAAAATTTTGGGTGTGGTTACCCACACCCTCTCCATACAGATTGCTCTCAAATATAACAAAACACCCAGCAACTTCTGCATGTTATGAGTCTAGAAACAGCCAAGATGGCGGGTCAGGTATTATCGGGCAGCCTGCAAACAGAAAGGGCCTTGTGACTGTGTTGCTCTGCATTCTTTGATTTCTGACCTTTCCGTGCCCCCAGCTCTGCTGTGTCTGTGCAAAATACAGCAGTAACCCACATCCTGCACTTTATCCCGCTCTCCTCTCCTCAGTAAGTGTGATGCATCTGACCAAAGATGACCTAAAATAATTCAACAAAGCAAAGGTAAACAACTACACCAATAAATTCAATCTAAAAATATTATTCTAGTCGATCAATGTAAAAATAAATAACAAAGGACATAAGTTTCTTTAATTAACGCAAATAAAGGTTTACATGCAAAGGACTAATTAAGGTCCACATTAAAATGCTTTTATAAGGCATACATGAAATGTATTGAATCAGGTATGCATTGCCATACAATTTATGGCCTCGGCCATGCTGATACATGCAGTTCATTGGAGCTCAAGACGCGCAGACTCCTCCACATAGCCAAAAAACCTGTTCAAGAACAGCAATCCGACTGCTAAAAGGTGTCGGCAGTGGCTTTCTTTTAAAATGTATTTAGAGGTTGGAAAACTGCTCTCTGAATCACACCTAAACACATCCGATTATCCTAAGTTTTACGTTTTGATCCTAAGTTTTAGGATTTGATCCTAAGTTTTATGTTTTGATCCTAAAATTTAGGAACGAACTTCCGATGATCGTAAGAGCATATACGAATTCGTACGTGGGCTCGTGCGAGTCGGAAATGGCCAAAAAAACAGGAAAAAATGACTAACACCCACCCAAACTTTTTGGTGTCCAGAATCAATGAGTTCTTGGGTGCTTTAATTGGGAAGGACCAGGTGGGGTTCATACCTAGCAGACAAGCTTCAGACAACATCCGCAGAGTTGCCCACCTGATTATTCATAGTCTTCTCTTGTCATTAGACATGCAAAAGGCTTTTGATTCCCTATCATGGGACTACATGGCCTTTGCTCTTCAGAGATGGGGGTTCGGAGATAATTTTTTTGCATGGATACGATCCATATACTCGTCCCCTTCGGCAAGAGTCCAATACGGGAGCTATCTTTCTGATTCATTCCCAATTAGTAGAGGCACGCGGCAGGGGTGCCCACTCTCCCCAATATTATTTGTCGTGGCTCTAGAGCCGCTAGCAATCACAATCCGGACACACTCGGATATAAAAGGGGTGGAGTTAACGGGGTACCACCACAAAGCATGCCTCCTCGCAGATGACATTCTGTTAGTCCTCTCACAACCTCATATCTCACTACCCAATGCCCTCCATCTTCTAGAAGAATTCTCACAGTTCTCGGGCCTTAAAGTCAACAAGGATAAATCTTTGGGGCTAAATCTGAATATCCCTCCCCAAGCCTTGAGGTCACTCCAATCCAATTTTCCTTTCTGATGGGCCCCAGGGACATTATCGTACCTAGGGGTTAATATCACCCCTCACTATCATACACTGTATCAGGCTAATTACCCTTCCCTCTTCCAGTCACTGAAATCTATGCTTGATTCTTGGCGGGAGCACGGGATCTCATGGATAGGAAGAATAAATGCAATAAAAATGACCCTACTACCCAAAATGCTTTATCATTTTAGGAAGTTCCCGATGCATGTCCCGTCACACCAGAACAAAAGCATGCAAAACATCGTTATGAAGTTTGTTTGGGGATGCACCAGACCAAGGGTGGCCAAAACCACCATGTATAGACACAGAAGGGAAGGAGGGCTAGGAGTACCATGTATCAATAGATATTATTTAGCCGCACAGATCGCACAGCTCCACAGCCTGCACCTTGAAGTGGAAACCCCTCTTTGGGTGTCCTTAGAGGCCACTGTATGCAACCCCATACCCATAGATAGCCTAATATGGACCCCACCACAGTATAGACCTCGTATCACATGCCCAATCCTGAACCACTCCCTTCGCACATGGGACAGGGTGAAGTACTCAGGGAAGCTGATCTTGCCACATCTCCCAGCAATGGGATTATTCAGAAATTCCTGGTTCCTCCCGGGGATGGAGAACCCAGAGGCATTTACATGGTGGAAACTGGCAGGTATTAGTAAAGTTCATCACCTAGACAGGGAAGAACTAGTTTCCTGGCCCGCTCTAGCAGCAAAAGAAAATGCGCCGATAACTGAGTACTTCAGGTATCTTCAGATCCGCCATTGGCTTACTCCCTGGCTGAAGAACAAAACCCTGGGGATAGATAAGAAAGCTTTCGAGAAGGTGTGCCTGCGGGGGTCGCCAGCGTCGGGCCTTATTTCAATGATTTACACCCGCCTTACAGCACTACCGCCCGAATCAAAGCAAGGGTATATGATCAAATGGGAAACAGATCTGGGCTTGGATAGGAAGGGCTGGATAGATATTTGGGCTGGGATCAATCAGTGCTCTATAAACATTACCACGCTGGAAGCTGCATACAAGATGCTCACAAGATGGTACTTGGTGCCGTCACGCATCACAAGGGCAGTCCCGGGGTATCCAGCAATCTGCTTCCGAGGCTGCTCCACAGAAGGATCAGTCCTTCACATTTGGTGGGAATGCCCAAAGGTTAAGAAGTTCTAGTCCCGGATCTTTGGCCTGCTATATACTCTCCTGCATGTTAGTTTAAGAAGAGACCCCTGGGTTGCCCTGCTGCACATATGGCCAGAAGGTATTACTAAGCTCCAGCATGCCCTGTTGATCCAAGTTATGCTAGCCGCAAAATTAACTATCGCAAGCTCTTGGAAAAAAGGTAATGTCCCGTTCCAAATGGTTAAAGAGAGACTAAATGGCATTTTCGTTAATGAAAAATTGACTAGCATTCTGAGAGACTCCCACAGGAAGTTCATGAAGACTTGGAGTCCGTGGGTGGAATACTCGCTTCCAGATTTGAGGGAGGCTCTGTTACAACTTTTTTTTTTTTCTCTTTCTTCTTCTCTCCTTTTTTTTCTCTTTCTATATTTCCCCCTTCCCTCTCCCCCCTCCCTCTCCCTCCCCCTCCCCAGCCCAGACCTTCTGAATCCCCTTACCCTCCCCTGGTTTGGGGGGGGAAGTGGCGGTGCAGAGAACTCAGGGCAGGAGGCAACGCCGCACCTGCCTGTTGAGCTGTGACTGGACAAACACTTGTTAATAGGCGTCAATCTCAATTCTCTAATACCAATGCTCAACTATGCTCTAGAAGTTTTATAACACTTTATTTGTGCCTTAATGACTTACTGAAGACGTCAAATATGTATAAATGGATGTATTGAGGATGACAACCTGTAACCTATAATCTCTATGGAAAAGTTTAATATGTCATACTGTTGAGTTGTTATAATATAAAATGACAACAAAAAGATTGAAACAGCAAAAAATAAAACTTTTTAAGAATCAGAGACCTGAGTGTACAGCGGCATGGCTTCTTTGTTAAAGGTTTACTTAGATATTTTCCTGATCCTCCTAAACTTGCTATTCTAGACCAGGAGGTAAACAATGATGTTCAGGGGTGCACCAACAGGGTAACATTTACTATTGATCTCCTGTTTGAGGACACTTGGTTGTAACTTCTCGTTCCTAGAAGGTATTTGGTATAGAAAGTTTGAGAACCACTGTTCTATAAATGCTGCTCCAACTAATGCTGCTGGTCACTCTATAGGCAACAAAGCCATTATGTTAGGGCTGAGATTATTTGGGAAGTTCCATTACCAGAAGCAGAGTGAGAGGAGGTACAGTACAGTATACTGATCTCCCAGGTCAGCAGCTTCTTATCTAGCAGCTTTGTTAGGGATCATTTGTGACAATGAGTATATGTACCGTTCAAATAGTGACAGGCGTAAAGTACATACATTGTAACATTAGACCATGGGAAGCCTAAGTAACCTAAGTAAATATATATCTATTTATGTATATTTTAGTTAATATTTTATTTAAAAAAGAAACTGATCGAGTGCGCATGCGCGCGAGGCCGAGATGACAGCTGCGTAACTCGGCTCCGTGCCCGATGGCTGCAGAGGGGGCTATTTAACGTCTCCCCGAGTTCGGGTGCTTACCTGGTAAGGAGTCAAGGTCGGGGCTTGCTTCGGGCCACCATGGGGACGCATTTGGCGGTGGAGAGCTGCGGAGAAGAGGCTCCAGCGACGCTCGGTATCAGAGACCCCCTGTCTCAAGATGGCGGAGGCAGGAACCGCAGCGCAGTAAGTCAGCTCCGTGTTGCGTTTTGAAGCTCCTGAATGTGGAGAGGCTCGCCCGGAAGAGTGGAGAAGCAGGGGCTGTGTCTGGTCTTCGGCTTGGGTGACTTTGATGAGAACTCTAGCCCTGTAGAGCATCTGTCCTGTGAATTTTGAGATCCAACATGGCGAAGAGGAGATCTCCTGTGCTGTGAGATTATCCTTGGGCTTGCTGCTCATGATAGTAGAGATCCAGCGTCCCTCAGTGTGCAGAGGCAAAAACCCAAGATGGCAGAGGAAATGTCTGCAGCAGATCTCGAGGAGATAGCTCACACTGAAGCTTCTTTTCTGTTGAATGAAAATGAGCTGCTCAGCCAGCAGTCCTTGCGCAGCCAGACAGCAGTAAGCGACACCCTTATAACACAGTTTGAAAGCTTATTGCAGAAAGCTTTATCCTCAAACACTAATCTCATTAAAGAGCACCTGTCTAAGGACAGAATTACCTCAGGCCTCAATACTTTGGAGCATTAACTGGGAGAAGTAGCAACGTCGCAAGAAATACTAGAATCTGAAGTCTTACAACTTAAAAAAGATAATGCTACATTGTCTGCAAAACTTGAAGATATCGGGAATCGTGACAGAAGATCTAATCTGAGATTTAGAGGCCTCCCAGAACATCTCGAAGATGTAAACTATGTTATTGCTGCACTGTGTCAAGAGCTTATCCCAGGCATACCTATAGAACGCCTAGAGATGGATCGAGTACATAGATCTCTTGGACCCCGCAGTCCCCAGAATTATCTCCCCAGAGATGTGATCGCAAAGTTCTATTTCTACCAGACGAAAGAGATGATCCAGCGGAAGGCTAGGGGGAAAATGTGCTAACGTTTCAAAGCCATAAGTACCAGATCTTTTCAGATCTATCAGCCTCCACAATGACCAAAAGAAAGTAGCTAAAACCTCTGCTAACAATATTACAAGAGAATCAGATTAGATATAGATGGGGCTTCCCTTTTCGGATCTCTTTTAACATTAAAGATAAAGCCTATTCTTCTACTTCATTCGAAGGACTTACAATTCCAACTGTCTAATGCAGGCCTCATCAAACCTTCTCCAGCCAAGTCATCCAGAGGCATAGAAGAATCTCCAATCCTCCAAAGATCTGGGAAAAGGTTGAGAAAAGGGAACTGTCCGCCGGGTTGCAGCTCTTTTCTTGATTTTAAAGATGCCTGATGTTTTCCTTCTTCAAGCAAGATCTTTTTTCACCAGTTATCCATTTGGACGTCCTCATACAGTGAGCTCTCTTTCTGAGTTGCGAGGGTGTTACGCCCAGGACTCGTTTTTGCCTACCCCCTAAGTTAATATGCAATCTAGAGCAAAATCCTCCCCCCCCTCCTTTTTGTTTTCCTACCCCTGAAACCACCTACCCTTCCCCTTGATTGAGGGGATAGGCAGGTTTACGCTAATAGTTCACTCATGTTAAGTCTTTGTATTTTTTTCAGGTTATAATGTTACCGTTTACTTCATGTTGTCGTTTTGATATTGGTTACGAGAGTTGGGTGCCTACTTCCTTTATCTCCTTCCCTTTCCCCCCCCTTGTTAGCTATAGTTTAATACTAGATAGCATTTGTTAGTTGCAAAGATTCTATTGCACAGTTTACTACCTAAATTACATCTTTAGAGGCTTAAGATGAGGATCTCTATTAACGCTTAATGTGTTCTAATATTTGACCAGTTTGAGGACTCATTGTTACCCTACAATGCTTAAAGAGACGTTTATGATACTTGGTACTTTTTGTTTGTTGATTCCGCCTCTGCCCGCCGGCAGATTCATGTTGCACGTCAGTGAAACTGGTAGATTACTATCTTCGGTTCGGTTCTCCTCTTTTCAGAGAGGTTTACTGTCAAATACACAGCTGTTAATTACTTTTACCGCTATTAAAAACTTTCAAAGTCTTGAGTTTGGTAATGTATACAATTTGGGAGTTTTTTCTTCTTTCCTTATCCTGTATACTTTAGCCATACTCAACTTAAGTTGTCCTTCAATCTTCAACAAATCCACAAATCCCTGGTTTACGGGGGAGCTTTGTGAGTCTAGTAACCTTCCTTGCTGTGGTGTTCGTCAACTACAGGCAAGATTCTTCCTTTCTTGAATTTTGACTTCTCATTTTTGGTCTTCTCTAGTTTCCCCCTCCTTTTTTTTTCCCTTTCCTTCTTTACCTCCCTCTCCTCTCCATTCCTTTTCTCTACTCCCTCCCTTCGTACTCCATCCCTACCTTAGCTCTAAAAATAATCTTAGTGGGCTAATCCTCTGGCTGTCTCAATTTTCTCTCAAAAGACTCAAATTTAACTCTTAACCCCTATCTGGATAGACAATCTCTGCACTCGTCTACTGTGTCCGCTCACTCCTCAACAGCCTCTAAGACGTTTAGGCATCTCTTAGACACATACGCACTAGTAAACTGTTGGAGAAAGAAGCACCCGGGTTGTCAAGACTTCACTCATTTCTCTCATCCACACACAACGTACTCTAGAATAGATCATTTTTTTTTTTGCCTCAAAGAGCGATCCCTACGATACAGTCTGTTAAAATTCTCCCTATCTCCTGGTCTGACCATGAGGGCCTACTTCTGAAACTCAATACATTACTCTGTAGACCTTCGGGTTTTACGTGGTCTCTTAACCCGACTTTATTGGCTGACCCCAATACTTTACCCTAAATGAAACACACAAAATGTCGGCCACTATCTGTTGGGAAGCCCATAAGCCCACAATTAGGGGCAAACTAATACAGATAGCATCCAGGAAAAAACGAGAAAGAAATGAACGCATATCAGCATTGGAAAAAGAATATCAGGATCTTTCCGCAAAAGCTAAATCTTTTATGACTCGCTAACTCGCTCTAATCTCCAGAGGGTAACACAGGAGCTGAACCTAGCATTAGCTGGTAAAGCTGAGAACTCCTTCCGCTGGTTAATGCACAAATACTACTGTAAGGAAAATAAGCCAGATGCTCTCCTGGCCAGAAAGCTTAGAACTCCGGAACAAACCTACAAGCCGATTAGACTAAAGAATGATAGCAACCAGCAACCCAAACAAAATCACAGAAATCTTTAGTTCTCAGCTCCAGAAACTGTATGCGAATCCCCATCCGCCAAATCCAAGAGATATTCTAACATTTTTAGACAAAGCATCTCTGCCCATTCTGTCCAACCAGATGGTTGAAACGCTAGAAGAAGATTTCGGGTCCTTAGAATTAGAGCAGACCATCAAAAACCTAAAACTTAATAAAAGGCCTGGCCCTGATGGGTTCTCGGCAAACTACTATAAAACTTTTGATTCAATTCTTGTTCCAAAACTGGCTGCTTTATTTAATAACTTAAGACGAGGTAACCAACTTTCAAGATAATCTTTGACGGCTTCAATAAGCATGATACTGAAACCAGACACGGATCAGTCTATTTGATTCAACTACAGACCAATCTCTTTGATAAATCTAGATATTAAAATATACACAAAGATTCTGGCAGACAGAATGTTAAAATTCCTACCCAAAATAATTAACAAGGATCAGGTCGGCTTCATCCCGGGGCGACAAGCGGGGGACAATATCAGGAGAGCAGTTCACCTGATACATCTGGCTAGGGAAAGGGGTTCCCAGGGATTGCTCTTTTCGCTCGATATTAAGAAAGCATTCAAGTCTCTTGGGAATATTTCTTTACCCTACTGGATAAATGGGGCTTTGGCCCAAAGTTTATTGAGATGGTTAAAGTAGTCTACACTGACCCAGTAGCATTTATCAAATACAGTGATTTCTGTTCACAACAGTTTCCCCTATCCAGAGGTACTAGGCAAGGCTGTCCCTTGTCCCCTCTCTTGTTTGCCCTGGCGATGGAGCTGCTTGCTCAAACTATTAGAAATTCTCAGGATATTTCAGGATTGGTGGTGGGAGACATACATCATAAGATAAGTCTTTTTGCAGACGACATACTTCTCTTAATTACAAATCCACTAATTTCACTACCTAATATCATGAAGGTATTAAAGGACTTTGCAAAAGTTTCAGGCCTGCAAGTGAATACCTCTAAGTCTAAAGCCTTGAATATTAACATCCCACAAGATATATGGTCTCATCTACAAGATATAATTCCCTTTTTAATGCTAACTACATCCCTTTGAGGCATAAACTTTTTGGACTATTACGGACCTGGAAGTCTTTTGGTCTATCCTGGTTGGGCAGAATAGCGGCAGTCAAGGTGACCCTACTACCTAAATTTTTATATCTTGCACGAACTCTCCCAATTAAAATTCCCGCACTATTCTTAAAAATTATTACAGAATAGAATCTTTGATTTTATTTGGGCAAATCAGAAACCTAGAGTTACTAAATCGATAATGTTTATGCCGAAATCTAGAGGAGGTCTAGGTGTACCCAACTTGATGAAATATTATCAAGCAGCCCAAGTGGCACAATTAGTCTCATATCATGTAACAAGTGATACCCCTAGCTGGGTTCAAATTGAGGCTGCTTTATGCCATCCAATATCAGTGAAAAACCTACTTTGGCATTCTCCGAAGTATAAAAAATCTGTTTGTAACCCAATTATGTCTTTCTCCCTCCATTTATGGGATGACCTTAAATTCTCGAGAGGACTGGCTTCTCCACATTTGCCTATGTTGCTTCTTTGGGACAATCCTATGTTTATTCGGGTAGATGCTCCAAATGGAGGGAGGCTGGCATTCTTTACTTATCCGATTGTCTGCAGGGTTCGGACTTAGTCCCCTTCTCACAGCTTTCGGCAAAATATGGTCTCTCTGTGAAGGAGTTCTATAGATATCTACAAATATCTCATTTTATTAAGTCAGTAATCCGAAATATTACAGATTTGGATCGTTTTCAACCCTTTGAAGTAAGATGCAAACAGTATCCTAGAGCCCGGGACTCTATTACGGATATCTACGATCAGCTTTGCAAGACCCTTAGTGACCCTAGGTCCCTGCTTAAACATAGATGGGAAAGATCTGAAGACGAATGGCAGAAAGGTTGGCTAGCTTCTTTTGGCTCGGGTGCCTCAGTAAATTCTATAGAAATAAATGTGAAAGTGTTTCTGAGATGGCACTTGGGGCCAGATCGCCTTTGTCATACTAGTGGGGACTCGAGGAAACTCTGCTTTAGAGGCTGCGACGTAATTGGAACACAGACCCACATCTGGTGGGACTGTCATTTAGTTAGGATTTTCTGGAATAGGGTCTTTGTAGTCCTTAGTAAAGTTATAGGTAGTACCCTGGAAGTAGACCCTTGGATTGCACTATTTAATGGTCCTGTTGCTCTAGCCACTAAAAATAGCAAATGTCTCATCTACCACATTCTTACGGGTGCTAAATTGATCATTGCAAGATCCTGGAGAACCCCTAAACTAAGTTTCAGAGAGTTTAAGAATACAGTTGCTTACATTATATCCATGGAGAAAATGTCCTCATTACACAACGGCACTCTGGAGAGATTTCAAGAAGTGTGGGAGCCTTGGATTCAAGAATGTCTGCCAGCAGACTTCGATACCAGCCTTCTAAGTATATGATCTTGTGGAAGTATTGGTCTTCTCCCTACAGCCTCCCCAACTGACTCCATCCCTTCACCTTCCCATTCCTCCCTTTTTCCCTCCTCCTCTCTTTTAGATCACTCTTCTTCTTTCTTTAGCTCCCCCCTCCCTTCCCCCTTTTTTTTCTTTATTATTTATTTTATTATTATTGTACTTGACAAGTAATTAAAGTTTGCTTATTATAAGCTTTATTGAGCTTTAATATTGTTTAACATATCTGAAACCAGGTATTATTCTTAACATTATTGATATATTCCACAATAAGTTGGAATATTGTTGTATAATCCTATATTTTCCAATAAAAATTATTGAACAAGAAAAAAGAAACTGATCAAACAACTGTATCACAGGTGAAAAAGTAGCCCTTAGTTATGCATTCATTCAAGCAGACCAGATTCACATTGTCTTGAAACAGTATTCCTACCCCTTGAATTTTTTAACATGTTTAAAGAGAAACAACACTCAAGAAAATGACTTCCTTGGGTGGTGTTGCTCTCTGGCGGGGAATCCCAATTGGAATGTCCCACTGTATGTTTCCCCACGGATTGCCTAAAAACTTCTGAAGAATTCTTTCAGGTTCCCACATATAGCACTCAGGCAAACAGTAACGTTCGTACCATTCAGATTTCCTTGGCTCAGTGCCGCAGGAAAAATCAAATGGAGCGAGTGCTCTTGGCCGCATTCTTGCCCTGCAAACCTGCACCTCCCATTCAGGGGGGCCTGGCCCAAAGCTAGAGATATGCAGAGAGACAGAACCCAATTTGGGAAGCCCTATAAAGAGGTAGAGCAAGAGTATTTTAGACTTGAGGGAGTGTTACATATTATTACATAGTTACATAGTTAACACAGTTGAACAAAAGCATATGTCCAACAAGTTCACCCATGGGTGTTGCAGTAGCGGAAGTTATTTTTTATTTCATTTTTGTTTTTTTACTGATATCAATAGTTATATAGCTAATAGTAACTGTTAATGTTGTTTTCTTCTAAATAAGCATCTAAGCCTTTTTTAAAGCTGGCAGCGGTTGATGCTGTAGCAAGCATCTGTGGGAGGCTATTCCACAAATTTATAGTTCTTTTGGTTCAGCCTCTGGAGTCTGATTTTTTTTCCAGTTGAAGGGAGTGCCCCCTCGTCTTTAGAGAGGATTTTACCTGAATAGTGTTTCCCTATACTTTTTGTATTGCCCATTTATATATTTATGCAAGTTAATCATGTCCCCCTCAGTCGTCTCCTCTCAAGGCTGAATAGATTTAATTTTCATAATCTTTTCTTATAACTAAGATCCTTCATTCCTCTTATTAGTTTGGTGGATCTCCTCTGCACCCTTTCCATAGTCAGAGCGTCCTTTATAGCTACAGCTACCCCTCTGTGTTGCTCCTCTTTAAATGTTACAGCTACAAACCTGAATGTGTTTTATTGAGATTTTATGTGATACAGCAACTCAAAGTATCAAGTATTTGTGAAGTGTGAAGAAAAGTATAAGCTCATTTCCAAATGTAAAAAAAATAAAGAAAATAAAAAGTGAAGTACATATGTATTCAGCCCCTGGGTCAATATTTATAGGACCATCTTTAGCTGCAATTAGGTGTCCCTGTCACCTTTCCACATCTGAATGCTGACATTTCTTCTTTGCAAAATATCTCTAGCTCAGTTAGATTGGATGGGGAGCATTTGTAAACAATTTTCAAGTCATGTCACAGTAGCCCAATGAGATTTAGGTCTGGACTGGGCCATTCCAAACATGATTATGCTTTGCTTTATAACATTCCATTGTAGCTTTGGCTATAAGTTTGGGATTGTTGTCCTGCTGGAAGGTGAACCTACACCCCAGTCTCTAGTTTTTTGCCTCTAACAGGTTTTCCTCCAGGATCTCCCTGTGTTTATCTCGATCCAACTTCGATCCAACTATCAATGCTGACCAGCTTCCCAGTCCCTGCTGAAAAAAAAAAATTCCACCTCATGATGCTGCCACCACCATGTTTCATGGTGGTTATCGTGTGTCCAGGGTGTAGCGTCAGTTTTCTCCACACAAAGCGTTTGGCATTTGGGCCAAAAAAGTGCAACTTTCATCTTGTCTGACCAGAGCCCCTTCTACAAAATGTTTGTAGTTTTCTCTACATATCTTAAAGCAAACTGCAAAGGGTGCTTATGGCTTTCAAAACTTGCTTTCTTCTTGACACTTTGACCAAGGCCAGTTTTGTGGAGTACTCAAATAATAGTTATCCTGTTCTCCCTCCTGAATTGTGCATCTCTGCAGTTCCTCCAGGGTGACCCTGGCTGCTTCTTTAATTGGTTCTCTCTTTGCCCGGGCTGTCAGTTTAGGGGGATGGACTGGTAGGTTTGCAGTTGTGCCATACCAATTCCATTTAAAGATGATGGACCGAACAGTGCTTTATGAGAGGTTGGGCATTTTTTTCTATAACCTAACCCTGCAAAACACTTCACCACAATTTTATCCCTGAGCTGTCTGGTGTGTTCCTTGGTGTTTATGATGCTGTTTGTATATTAATGTTCTCTAACAAATCTATCTTTCATAGCATAACATAACATACAAGGCATAAAGGCAATTGGACACACTGGATTTTAATTATGGTACATTAAAGGGGGCTAAATAAATAAGCATGCCACGCTTTTAAAGTGGACCAAAACCCAAGTGGTCGAAACCCCAAGTCGCCTGAACAAACTCACCTCTTCCTGGTCCTATGACGCATGCGTGCCTGCTCGTCCAATCAGCGTACTCGGATCTGCTCGAGACCCTTCGTCCTGATCCTGGCGAGCTGACAACCGTATCCCCTGCTACCCTCTAACAGGGAGCGTGCCTGTGCCGGTCATTCACAAGTGCCTGGGTGCGGGTATGCGCCCTGCTAGAGGGATGCAGGGATGCTCCCACTGCTCGCGCATGCGCCGTTGGACCGGGAAAGAAGGTGAGTTTATGGGTGACCTGTGGGGTTTCACACAGCGGGGCATCCCGATTCTGGATTCCCCAGGGGAAAGGAATCAACCTCTGTGGGCTATGGTCCACTTTACATTTTTTGCTTATTTTTGAATTTGGAAAAGTGTGTATCTTTTTTTTCACATTTCACAAGTAATTGCTACTTTGTGTTGCTCGATCACATAACATTTCAATAAAATACAAGAAAAGTATAAGTTTTTACACTGCAGTAAAAAGTGCCGTTGACTTTTATTGTCTGCCTAGCTACTAATTCAACAATTCTCATGCTTTTTTCACTTTTTTACTAACAGGAGAAATGTTTTCAACTTTTACGGAATCAACCCCTTAGTGTTGAAACACAGGTCTAATCTTGAAGTCCTCCTGAATGAATCTATAGCAGAACCTTCATACGAAAATACTACTATTAGCCCAAACCTTGCTACCTTGATTAATAATACATATTGCATACCTTGATTAATAATACATACGTTAAAAATACATATTGCATTTATAAATCTTAAATTGCCTAAGTCTAAATAAAACAATAGGATCACTCCAAATTCAATATTCAGTAAGAGTCCTCTAGCTCAGGAGTACCACTTTCCATTCACTAAATATCTCAAGTACCACCTGGGTGTGGTACATATGGGTTGTCAGCACCTAAAACGGTGTTAAGATAACACGAAACAACCATATAAGTTGCATGATGTACTCAAAAATACACACTGTATAAATAGTTCTCATTACATTTTGTAGAAGTTTGCAAATCAGGGTTGGATATTCTGGGGAGATCAGTTTGGAATACGGACCAGTCTGCAATCTGTCAAAGTACCTCAAAGGATCTGGAGGACTACCAGTACCACTGGTTAGGAACCCCTCTTCCGGAGTATCACTGAGTAATTTAGAACTGAGTAATCTAGAGTGGCATTCATTAAGACTATTATTGAGTAATCTAGTATATCACTGAGTAAAATAAAGTATTATTTGCATAATCTATCATATCACTGAGTAATCTAGATCGGGGGCTTACAACCTTTTTTTAATCACTTTCCATTTTCTGGTTATGTCAAGTAACACTGTGAATAAATCACAAAGGCAGTAGGTGCAAAAAGTGCGAATCAGGCATGGGCGTAGTACAGATGGCAGCAGAACTGGTTGGAGAACAGGTCAGACTGCAGCCTTGTCGAGTACCACCTGAAAGGATCTTAAGTGCTCTAGATCAAATCAATACCCATAATCAATAAAATTCTGTTAATGACACAAAATCCATTGCAGTCCCCTTTTAGGCACATCAACACCTTTCAATCCATAAGATAAGCTTATTACCACAGAGATACATAAAACATTCCCACACATGTACTGAATCCAATCCATAAGAGAGGCTCGATTCAGAGGCACATTCGTCTGGACTTCCGTAGCTGTCTGTGAAAGTTTTTGTGTGTGTTTGTAATTTTTTTGCTTTTTTTCGTACATTTTTCATTCGTACGAACGTTCGGGCAAATGCGTATATGCGCTTTCGATGAACGAAAGCAAATCGGATCATTTGCGTTAGTTCGGATCATTTTCCCCACAAAATCACACAAAATTTTCGCTCATTCAGATAACTTACGTTATTGCTATGGGCTTGCGTCTCATTCACAGAGATGATTGGCAACGGACCACCACCCTATAAACCCGTTTCCTTTGCGATCCCCTCACGGGACCATTTTGACCTCGAGACCAGCAGCTATGGATGACTCTAGTGTATTTGAGGAGCATGAGGATCTGCAGCTCATGGCATTGAAATTGTCCGGAGGGCCGAGAGCAGATTGCACCGGCGACGCATGCACATCGATGGCATGCATGACGTTGAGCTGTTTGAGCAGACTTAATCGCGCTTCCCTCCATAAGTTGTATAGTGAGCTGCGGCCATGGTTAGCCCGCACCACAAGGAAGGGGCAAGCAATTTCAGGTATGACCAAGATGCTTGGCTGCCTGCAATTTTTGGCGAACGGCTCGTTCCAGAGGTTGCCCCAGCGTCTACGCGTTGCGTGACGTCACAAGCGTCACTTCCTCAGGACATAACAAACACTGACGACCTACCTACTTAAATACCGGCCAGCCGCGCCCACACATGAAACTCTCCAATCGCTATCCCATCCCGTCGGGTAACGGCAGCATTAGCCGACTAACTGTGTACAGGTGCGAGAGGAGACCGCGGTCCCGTCGCCAATGAATGACGTCACGGCGCGCACCTGGTGACTATGCGCGCCTGAACTCGTCAGGGTGTACCCTGCGCGCGCAAATTTCTGTCAGGGGAGGATGCGCGCGCATCTGTCGTCATCTGCAGAACCCGAGGGGGAAAAATGAGAAAGCCAACCGGACTGGAATACACAGTAAGCGCGGACAGGTAAGTATATTAAGGTCTAAACATGAACACAAACAATCTATCTTCATCATAATAAACTTGTTGTTTCTATAAACATACTACAAGATTAATCTATTATTTAACCCTAAATATGCCATACACCTGCCTATTAACCACAACATGGCAGGGGATAAAGAGCACCTATATTGAGCTGGAAAACTCCTATCTATGGGAGGATTTAGCAATGGGGCTGTCACCCCCTTTACAAGTTGTTTCTAAAAGGACAAGAGAATACACCATCTATTAAGGGGACCTACAATTCATAACCCCCTAAGAACATATAATTACCCCCAAAGTGAGCAAACCTCGAACTGACAATTTTCTAATTATTAGTGCACTGCTGCATCTATTGGCTCTAGCCTACATGGTACACTAGGACACCCTTGCGGTACCAAATTGCTATGTATATAGCATATACTACCATTAACTACTATCTATTGTTCCCCTGTTGAGACACAGGGGATGATGTAATATTAGATATCACTCAACAACCGCCAAGCGCAGGACAATAACTTTATCGCTGTCCAGTAGATCTTGAAAAAGTTCATCTGTATTTCTGACGGTCCACCAGCAGTTTTGTCTTCATCTGGCTTTCTGAGCGCCCAAGGATTGCTCCTGTGGCTTGAAAGGGGGGACTTTAGATGTTCACAAAGCACAGAGGTTGGGGGATTTCCCAGCCTACGCTGAGCCGCGCGCTATCCAAGTTTTTGGAAGGCATGGCTACCATTACTCGGAAATATATTTGTTTTCCTGACAACATGGTAGCTAGAAACGCGATTAAGCTGGCATTTTATAACATTGCCGACATGCCCAACGTCATGGGTGCCACTGATTGCACCCACGTCTCCCTGGTGCCTCCGGCAGCCAACGAGTATATCTACAGGCAAGTACAATCTGTAATTTTTCCTTTTTTATTTTTTGCTTAAAAAATGGTAAAAGTCCCTCCTTGTAAAATGTCCCTCCTTGTAATTGTTCCCTCCTTGCAATTTATCCCTCCTTGTAATTATTCCCTCCTTGTAAAGAGTCCCTGTGAAACAATGGACCATATTTAGTTCCATCAACATTTCACATGTGTTCACAAAGGAAACATTTTAATGTGTACCTGAAATAGACACTTCAAAGTTAATCTTTACTTTTTCAAACATACATATTCTTTTTTGGCTGTACAAAATACTTATGTACTTGGTTATTGTTATTTGTTTTGGGCCACAGGTTTGGCTTAGTGTGTGATTAGTTAGTGTTCCACTAGTTTTCCTTGCCTTGCTAATGTTTTTTTTTTTTGCCCAGGAATCGCAAAATGGGCCACTCAATGAATGTCCAAGCAGTGGTGGCCCCGGACATGCGGTTCCTTAGTCTGCTCACCGGGTTCCCAGGCTCATCCCATGATGCCTACATTCTTAGAAGATCTGGATTGTACGGTCGGTTTGAGTCTGGGGAATTTTCGGGTGGATGGCTCCTTGGTAATTTGACGCCAATAACGTCATTTTTTTTGTAGATGTATGAATTTAGTTTGTGTCCCATGTATGAAACTATGCCTATTTGAACACCTTGTTTACATGTGAAACACGACCTTAACCATTAGATTTGTCAAACCACAAAGCCTTGCCAAATGTTTGTCCTGCATTAGCAAAATGTTAATGTTAATTTATAGTAAAGTAATCATTAGTCTTCCCCACACTCTGCTGAGATTATGTTCTTGAATTTATGATAGGGTCTGCGCCATCTTGGATTAGATGCATTACACTTACTGAAT
Source organism: Gastrophryne carolinensis (assembly GCA_027917425.1). Taxonomy (NCBI): domain Eukaryota; kingdom Metazoa; phylum Chordata; class Amphibia; order Anura; family Microhylidae; genus Gastrophryne; species Gastrophryne carolinensis. The sequence continues at coordinate 305,521,096 of CM051236.1, read as the reverse complement.
AGAGGAGAGCGGGATAAAGTGCAGGGGGCGGGTTAGAGCTGTTTTTGACTCAGACAAAGCAGATACAGGGTACTGAAAAGTTAAGACATCCAAGAATGCTGAGCAGCACAGTCCTAAACCAATACCTGTTAGCAGTCTGGCTGATTAGCCATCATCCGCCATCTTGGATGTTTAATTTGTTCCCACGTCTATTTGATGTTTTTTGGCTTTTTTTTGGCCTGTGCACTATGTATGTTCATGCTGTGTAGCAAATGTGACCTAGCCTCTTAGTCATGTTGATGGCCCGTTTTTTGGATTCCATTTCTGGACCAATGTGTAATTTATGTTTTTAATATTAAATTTTGCCAGGTGATCCCGGCTATCCACTCCTTCCGTGGCTGTTGATGCCCATCCTCCGGCCCCAGAATGCAGCCAAGGAGGCATATAAGGAAGACCAGGGCTGTGGTTGAGAGGGCGTTTGGCCTATTGAAGACCCGCTTCCGATGCTTGGACCATACCGGGGGAGCACTTCAGTATGACCCCAAAAAGGTCATAGATATTATAATGGCCTGTGCAGTGTTGCATAATTTTGCTATATTGCAGCGTGTCTCCCGGTATGTGGATTTGCCCCCCTCTCCACCCACCGATGACCCAGAGGAGGACTATCGTGGCCCACCGAGTGCGTCTGCCCAAGCCGTGCGGTCTAATTTAATAGACACACATTTTTCTTAATTTGGTGTTCCTTTGTTTTGTCCCTTTATTGTTTGTTAATTGTGTTTTTTGCCCTTTGTGTTTGTATGTTTGTTTCTTACTTTTACAAACAGTAATGAATTTACAAACAACATCACACCTGATTTGAAACGCATGTCTTTTTTTATTCCCAATTTGTTAGTGCAAACTTTAAGTCATCTTTATTCACCAAAAACCTAAAGGCATCAACAACAGGTTAAGTAAAAATTTATGGGGTTTATTTGAAAATCAAACATTGGAGTTGATGGTCACTCTCATGTAAATACATGTTCAAATAACAAATGTCATTTTGATGCAAATCATGCCACATAGCAATTGGCGACAGGCAGGAGTTTCAAAGTAAGGCACTCCAGGCCAAAGTTTTAAACAAAATTTCCAAACAAACACATATGTGACAACCATTGGCATGTACAGATTTTAAACCAAAAAAATAGGGCCACAGACACACCCTCTCCTGCTTGGCCACATTTGCCACAGGCACAGGTGTAAAGCCGCCATACCTTCGCCACATCTACACCTGTTACTCAGTGGACCACCCAAACAAGAACCCCCAGTCCCCATCCAAGTCCTGTTCAATCTCAGCCAGGGGTCAAGGAATGTCCCCCAATCATGCCTACAAACATGAGGAGCCAGAACCAATGTAATTAGGCCCAAGCCTGCAGCGCAACAGCTTGAGTGGAAGGTTCAGTGAGGCTTGAGCTCCGGCATTGGCTAGTGGGCTACCTCAACACTCTAATGAGCTATATAGGTTCAAATCCAAAGCATACAAGCAAAGCCATAACCAAAGGGTATATTGGTAAGGCTCACCAGACAGGTCAATACAGTGGGGATGTAGAGCAAAGATGTGGAGCAGTTACAGGCTAAATAGGCCTTAAAATGGGGGATGCCCATAAAACCCAGGTTGGGGCCCTTGGAGCTGGGCCCTCACCTGGGCCTGTGTGGCATTCAGAATCTGCAACTGTTCCAACATTGGAAGGGTTTCTATTGGAAGTTCGAAATTCAGCCATCATGGCACTGAGATTGTTAGTTAAGGTGGCCATGTGGCTGTTGCTATTTCGAACTTCCTCAAGCATGGCACTGTAATAATTGGATAACGTGGCCATGTGGCTGTTGTTGGACCTAAATTTAGTCAGCATGGAGTTTAAGGTGTTATCTAATGTCTCTAATTGTCCATGAAGATGCTTGTGGTTTCGTTGATTTTTTGCTTTTTGCATTTTTTTTTTGGGTGCCATAATGTTGAGACTCTCTAAGAGAATGAGCTGTGTGTCCAGGATCCTTTAAATAAGATTGGCTGGGTCTGACGCTTACGCGTACGCGTGCTTATGCGTACGTGTGCGTATGGACGTTCGTCCAGCCGTGCAGAACCCGGAAACTTATCTGCTGCAGAGAAGAGGCAAGATGGCGCCCACAATCTTCACCTGCCAACAAGAAGAGATCATCATGCTTGTAAGTGTCTTTTAATGCCTTTGATTTGCCATCTAAATGCATGCCTAGCCCTTAAGGAAGCGCAGGAAGAAACGGTTTCTTTACAAAGTGTCTAAAACTCTGTGCCAAACCGACGTGAGGGCCCACACGTGCGAAACAACACTGAGCCCAGCTTCAAGGATTGGATTAGCCTAGAATTGTGTCATTTAGTCCAAAGATCGATTGGTGACAGATATTTCTACGCAGTTTTAACTACATCCTATGTTTCTGTTGCGTTTTGTAGACCGTGCTGGAGCGCAGGTACGACTACCTGCCCAACTCTTTTGAGAAGCGCACCGGCGCCCTGGGGATCATTGGGAAAATCCAACAGCAGACGGACACCACCTTCACCCACACTCAGATCATGCAGCATTGGTCGGACCTGAAACGGCTGCACATGCCCCGGGTGCGGCGGTTTTTCGGCCTCCATTTCCCTAGTAAGTACATAGCGATTGCATGCCAGATGTAACTCATGCAGAAGGTAGGCCTTTATTATTTTTTTTCTTTTCTAGTGTTGGAAATGGATTACCGAATCCGCCGCACCCGGAGGCGCACAGGCCGACCAGTGCTGCATGAATCTGCAGCTGGAAGTGAAGGTGGTGGATCTCCAGGGCGACGGTCCTACCCCTCCTCTGTTGGGTCCTCCGACCAGCCCTGGACCTTTCCACAGAGGAGGGGCGGCATGCGTGGGCAGGGAGTTGTACCCAGCGATGCAGGCGGGAGCCTCTGGTATGTGACTCTTCAGGTAACCGCACACACATATACATGCTATTTACGACAAAGCTAAGTCCCTTAATCTCTTTTTCTAGATGCTTCTGGAGCGGGTGAAGATGTGCAGTCTGCAGCAGATCTCACCCAGGAGGTACAGGGAGAAGGTGAGTGATGTGACACACACATTGAAATTGACATTTGATTACTGTTGACTAAGACATTATAAGTGACCCAATTTCCATGTTTCGACAGCCTCTACTTCCCAACAGTAGCAGGGCCCAGGACGTAGGGTTGTCCCCAACGGGCATCCGTCGGCCACCAACCAAGTAAGTTGTAATGTCATTCTTTGCAGCATGTGTTAAGTGACATGATCACCCAAATACATCAAGCCATAGTCAATGGCATTAGCAGAGTGACCTGTGCCCACTTCCTTAGATTAATTACTTAGCAGAATGACCTGTGCCCACTTCCTTAGATTAATTACTTAGCAGAATGACATGTGTCCACTTCTTTAGATGAATTACTTAGCAGAATGAGATGTGCCCACTTCCTTAGATTAATTACTTAGCAGAATGACCTGTGCCCACTTCCTTAGATTAATTACTTAGCAGAATGACCTGTGCCCACTTCCTTAGATTAATTACTTAGCAGAATGACCTGTGCCCACTTCCTTAGATTAATTACTTAGCCGAATGACATATGTTGTCATGTTTTAATTTGCCAACTAACAAACATTCCATCCACAGGTGAAAACATGTATTTGTCTCAAACTATATTTTTTCTAATCTTATCCAGGGACCACACGTGCAAGAGTGGAAGCAATGAATCGAAGGGTACTTGAGTTGGTGGCCGATCTGTAGCAGCTGGTTCACTCGTTGGGGACAACAGAAGAAGACTAGTGTCCTGGGTCCTGTCACTGAATTTTTCGAATGTAAATAGTTGTTTAATTTTAATTTTTACAAATATTTTAATGTATTTTTAAAACCAAACAAATGTTTGTTATATTTTTTCTCACTAAATTTTTGAAAACCCCCCAAAATTATGGGCTTCTTATATAAAAAAAAAAAAGTTTCAGTGGTTTGGGTAAGTTTAAGGGGTCCAAAAGGGAAGATGGAGGATAGTGCTAAGTGGTTGGGGTGAGCTTTAAGGGTCCAAAAGGGAAGATGGAGGATAGCGCTAAGTGGTTGGGGTGAGCTTTAAGGGTCCAAAAGGGAAGATGGAGGATAGCGCTATGTGATTTAGCTAAACATTGTAGTAGAAGTGAGGGTGGCAAATATGTAGGCGAGCACTTTAATGAGTTAAGTTTGTTGTGCGCAGGCGCAAGATCGTAAGGATTTCCATCTGGACGATTATTTAGTGAAAAAGGAAAACCAAATCTATCGGGAAACGTAAAGGATTCGTGGGAGGAGACGATGGAAAAAGGGCAAAATTGAAAGCCGACGTTGTAACGTGAAAATGAAACAGAAAATTCTCGAAGGAAAATGACATCCTCGTACTCTTACTCTGGCATACGAACAGACAGAAACTTTACAGAAGGTTAGCAATGCATGCATAGAATCGCTCGCACACTCATACGAGAGCGGGAAAATTTGAAAAAAATATGAAAACGGCACAAAAACAAAAGTCTTTTTTTGTCTCTCTGTATCGAGCCTGAGCCCCTCAAGTCATAAAATTAGCAATTCTTTTAATAAAAGAATGCCCCCTTAATATCCATATCTCTAGGCCACATAAATACCCCATTTTAATCCAAAGAAAGCCACTTCAGCTAATTTCATTTGTAAGGGCCCTCAGTTAACAAATAAGAATTTACGCCTTCAACAAACAGAATCTCTCATAGCCAAATTAAAGTGCAACTATCAAAAGGACAGTCAGAATAAACAGCTATTTTATGATAGACTACAAAAAAGAAATATATGTACTTTTTTCCCACTTGATGTTTGAAAAAAGGGCAGAATCGTCAGAAAGTTACTTTCTAATCTGTCTGACAGAGGGTGGGGGCAGCAAGTATCTGCTCACAGAGCTTTCAAACACAGTGTTTTGTATTCAAATCGGAAGCACTGACCCATCATAATTTCAATTTGTTCTTAAACACCTGTCACATCCATGTGTGTCAAACTTCAAATAGAAAAAAATACATAGGGGGAGATTTTCTTATAAAAACGTATATTAGCGACATTCCTTTTTCTGTAGCCTGTCGTATAATGGCATTTATTTTTCACAGTTGTTTATAGTTGTCCTTGAATAGCCCTGCCCCCCAAACAATGTGCCACTGCACAGGATTAGCTTACTCCAGGATTCATTTTGTGTATGCACATGATGTTCCAGCCACCCTAAGCTATAGCCTATGTGGCCTATTGGTTAAACCGGTCCTGCAGGCAGCCTGATTAAACATTAACCAGTGCACGGTCACACAATACACCTTTAAAGTGGCCATAATTCTTAATACTCTATTATAAACTAAAAAGAAATCAAATGGCTGGATTAGTGCATTAACAATAATTACTGCTTTCTAATCATGAGATTGTTTTCTATACATTTACACAGTTAGCATTGTGTGCAATTCAATGGACCATGGGATCTTAAATGTATACAGGACGGAAATTATCACAGAACATTACATATAAATAAATACATGCTAAATTCATATGTTCTCCTTCATTAGGATACCTGGACAAATACCCCCTCAATCCATAGGAATCACTTAAACAAATTAACATCTCCCAAAACTCCCATCTTCAGTAGTGTGCTATTTATGACGGAGGGAACCTAAGTATAAGCCCCAGAGTCTGAATCCTACTAGTGCACTTGATTCAATCACTTTTAGGCTACTTTCACACTGTTTACTTTCACCACATTTGCGTCAAAGCGCACAAACACAACACAGTGCAGCACACAATTGCCTTCAATGCTGTGTGGTGACCAGACAGTGGTGGAGGAGACAGCAGGGGACCAGGCAGCAGCAGAGGAGACAGTGGGGGACCAGACAGTGGTGGAGGAGACAGCAGGGGACCAGGCAGCAGCAGAGGAGACAGTGGGGGGCCAGGCAGTGGTGGAGGAGACAGCAGGGGACCAGACAGCAGCAGAGGAGACAGTGGGGGACCAGACAGTGGTGGAGGAGACATCAGGGGACCAGGCAGCAGTAGAGGAGACAGTGGGGGGGCAGGCAGTGGTGGAGGAGACAGCAGGGAACCAGGCAGCAGCAGAGGAGACAGTGGGGGACCAGACAGTGGTGGATGAGACAGCAGGGGACCAGGCAGCAGCAGAGGAGACAGTGGGGGACCAGACAGTGGTGGATGAGACAGCAGGGGACCAGGCAGCAGCAGAGGAGACAGTGGGGGACCAGACAGTGGTGGAGGAGACAGTGGGGGACCAGGCAGCAGCATAGGAGACAGTGGGGGGGCAGGCAGTGGTGGAGGAGACAGCAGAGGACCAGGCAGCAGCCGAGGAGACAGTGGGGGGCCAGGCAGTGGTGGAGGAGACAGCAGGGGACCAGACAGCAGCAGTGGAGACAGTGGGGGACCAGGCAATGGTGGAGGAGACAGCATGGGACCAGGCAGTGGTGGAGGAGACAGCAGGGGACCAGGCAGCAGCAGAGGAGACAGTGGGGGGCCAGGCAGTGGTGGAGGAGACAGCAGGGGACCAGGCAGCAGCAGAGGAGACAGTGGGGGGCCAGGCAGTGGTGGAGGAGACAGCAGGGGACCAGGCAGCAGCAGAGGAGACAGTGGGGGACCAGGCAGTGGTGGAGGAGACAGCAGGGGACCAGGCAGCAGCAGAGGAGACAGTGGGGGACCAGACAGTGGTGGAGGAGACAGCAGGGGACCAGGCAGCAGCAGAGGAGACAGTGGGGGACCAGACAGTGGTGGAGGAGACAGCAGGGGACCAGACAGCAGCAGAGGAGACAGTGGGGGACCAGGCAGTGGTGGAGGGGACAGCATGGGACCAGGCAGCAGCAGAGGGGACAGTGGGGGGCCAGACAGTGGTGGAGGAGACAGCAGGGGACCAGGCAGCAGCAGAGGAGACAGTGGGGGGCCAGACAGTGGTGGAGGAGACAGCAGGGGACCAGACAGCAGCAGAGGAGACAGTGGGGGACCAGGCAGTGGTGGAGGGGACAGCATGGGACCAGGCAGCAGCAGAGGAGACAGTGGGGGACCAGGCAGCAGCAGAGGAGACAGTGGGGGGCCAGGCAGTGGTGGAGGAGACAGCATGGGACCAGGCAGCAGCAGAGGAGACAGTGGGGGACCAGACAGTGGTGGAGGAGACAGCAGGGGACCAGGCAGCAGCAGAGGAGACAGCAGGGGACCAGGCAGCAGCAGAGGAGACAGTGGGGGGCCAGGCAGTGGTGGAGGAGACAGCAGGGGACCAGGCAGCAGCAGAGGAGACAGCAGGGGACCAGGCAGCAGCAGAGGAGACAGTGGGGGGCCAGGCAGTGGTGGAGGAGACAGCAGGGGACCAGGCAGCAGCAGAGGAGACAGTGGGGGGCCAGGCAATGGTGGAGGAGATAGCGGGAGACCAGGCAGCAGCAGAGGAGACAGCAGGGGACCAGGCAGCAGCAGAGGAGACAGTGGGGGACCAGACAGTGGTGGAGGAGACAGCAGGGGACCAGGCAGCAGCAGAGGAGACAGCAGGGGACCAGGCAGCAGCAGAGGAGACAGTGGGGGGCCAGGCAGTGGTGGAGGAGACAGCAGGGGACCAGGCAGCAGCAGAGGAGACAGTGGGGGGCCAGGCAATGTTGGAGGAGATAGCGGGAGACCAGACGGCAGCAGAGGAGACAGTGGGGGACCAGACAGTGGTGGAGGAGATAGCGGGAGACCAGGCAGCAGCAGAGGAGACAGCAGGGGACCAGGCAGCAGCAGAGGAGACAGTGGGGGGCCAGGCAGTGGTGGTGGAGACAGCAGGGGACCAGGCAGCAGCAGAGGAGACAGCAGGGGACCAGGCAGCAGCAGAGGAGACAGTGGGGGGCCAGGCAGTGGTGGAGGAGACATCAGGGGACCAGGCAGCAGCAGAGGAGACAGTGGGGGGCCAGGCAATGGTGGAGGAGATAGCGGGAGACCAGACGGCAGCAGAGGAGACAGTGGGGGACCAGGCAATGGTGGAGGAGATAGCGGGAGACCAGACGGCAGCAGAGGAGACAGTGGGGGACCAGGCAATGGTGGAGGAGATAGCGGGAGACCAGACAGCAGCAGAGGAGACAGTGGGGGATCAGGAAATGGTGGAGGAGACAGCGGGGGACCAAACAGCAGAGGATGAGGCTAAGGTGGTGGAAAGGAAAGACAGCAGCAGAGGACCAAAGGCGATGAATCGGGAGGTGGTGGCACATCAGTTGATTATAAATATCAGTGGGCAGGGCCAGGGGCTCAAAAGTTGCAATTTTTTGGTGTTCACATAGCATTTTTTGTGTTTGTGTTCACATGGCATCATCTATAGAAAGAAAGTACCATTTGTCTCTGCTGCTTTAGTCTTTCGTCATCGAATTGTACCCAGTTCAGTTAGAGCTCAAAGATATACAACAACAAAAAAACCCTGTTTGTTGTTGCTTTAAATGTATCACTCTGAGTAAAGGTCTCAAATATAATAATAATAATAATAGTTTATAAAGCACCATCATAGTAACTAAACAAATAGATGCATTAGGAATACATTAGGAGAGAGGGCCCTGCCCTTGCAAACTTACAACCTAAAGGGAGGGGGCTGGAGACAAAACATTGGGTCACAAAAAGTATGTACCGTACTAAGCAGGTGTCCAGTGTCCTGAGGGGTGATCAGACTGTAAGATCAGATAATATCTTGTCTAAATAGGTGGTTTTAAGGATAATGAGTGATGAATTGTATGGGGGAGGGCATTCCAGAGGAGTGGAGCGACACGTGTGAAGTCCTGGCCTCTAGAGTGGGAATATGTGATCAAGGTAAGGGATAGGAGAAGGTCATGAGCCGAGCCGAGACTGCATTTGCGTTAGTATCTTTGGACTAGTGATGAAATGTATGAGGGGGCTTGGCTGTAGAGAGCCTTGTAGGTTAGGGCAGAGTGATTGACAGATAGGAGCAGCAGAGGAAGGGCGGGAGGATAGATAGATAGATAGATAGATAGATAGATAGATAGATAGATAGATAAGGTAAGCAAAGATATTTTTGAGGTGGGTGTGAATGAAAGAGAGGAGTCCAGTATAACGCTGAGACAATATGCTTGTGGAGCTGCCGAGGACAGATCCTTGTGGTACCTCAAAAGATAAAGGGCGAGGAGAGCATACTGTGGGATAAGCTAATAGTCAAATCTGAGAGGAAAGAGAAGAGCCATGAAAGAACAAGGTCTTGAATTTCTAGAGAGGTGAGTATTGGTAGTAGAAGTGAGTCAAAAAGGATGAGAATGGAGTAGTGGCCCTTGGATTTTGGTGTTAGTAGATCCTTAGTGACTTTGGTGAGGGCAGTTTCAGTGGAATGATTAGAGCAGAAAGCAGACTGGAAGGGTTCTAGTAAAGAGTCATCATAGATATGACATGCAAGTTCTGAGTGGGCCTGCTTTTGAATGAGAAAGGGGGCAGTACAATGGGGTTATGACCGCATGCTTGAACAGTGACAGGAAGAAGCCTGTTGACAGAGAGAGGTTAAAGAGAGGTGTAAGGGCAGGGTTGAGGGATGAAGACAGTTGCTGTATTAGGTGGGAAGGAATAGGATCAAGGAAGCAAGTAGTGAGGTGAGACTTACATATGAGGGAGGACAGCCGCTGTTCAGATGGCAGAGAGAAGTGGAATAGGGTAGCGGACCAAGGCAGAGTTGAGTTGGGGGAGAAGATTTGGGAGGCAAAGCTTGTCTGGATGTTGTCAGTGTTATCTTCCCTTGCCCCATTAGTGTGCATGATACTGAATCATTGTCAGCACTTACATTTGCCGGCGACAGGAGTTCACATAAGGTAAAAAAAAAATGTGCAGCAATCTGAATTGCCATGGGTTGTGATGCATATGGGCACTGGTTCCTGTAAGGGTGTTGGTCCAGTTAAAAGAAAGAATCACATTTCCACACTGTGACTTGGGAGGAGGAAGTTGTGGGCGCAGTAGGGTGTTGAATGAGTTAAGGAGTTGGGGATTTCAAGATTGTCACCATTGGTTTTGGTCTTTTGTCATTTCCTTTCAGTGACCTGAGCATGCCTTTTTAATCTGGCAATTTCTATGCTGATCCAGGGTTGTAGAAGAGGGTGGCAACTGCGTCCTGGAGCAGAGGATAGTGTGTTATGGAAGTGCAGGGCTGCAGAGTCTGTGTTGATGAAACAGGACAAGGTTTGGAGAGATTGTAAAGATATATTGAAGGTCAAGGTCATAGTTCTCTACGCAGGAGTGCCTGTGAGTTTGTGGTAGGAGCAGGGGGAGTGGAGGAAAGAGTCAGTGTTATTAGGTTGTAGTCAGAGAGGGGCAATGAAATTGAAGAGAAGATAGATGAGCAAAGGTTGGTGAAGATTAGTGAAGAAGTCTAGAGTGTAGCCATCTCTATGGGTGGGAGCAGTGGACCACTGTTTGAGGCCAGAAGATGAGGTGAGAGAGAGAAGTCTGGCGGCAGCAGGACTGGTAATGTCAGTGGGAATGTTGAAGTCTCCCATGATTATTGCAGGCATGTCGCTTGACAGAAATGGAAGAAGCCAGGTTGAGAAGTGGTCTAAGAAAAGATTGACAGGGCCAGGATGATGATAGATGACTGCAATGTTAAAGTGGAGGGGGGAGTGAAGGCAGGGGGTTTCAAATGAATAAAAGGATAGCAAAGGTAAGGGAGGGGATGAGTTAATGAAGCACAAGCAGGAAACCAACACCCCACTTTGGATATTACCAGGTCTGGGGGTGTGGCTGAAATGGAGACCCTGGTAAGACATAGCAGCAGGCAAAACATGTTTAAGTTAGGGAAATCTGGGGAAATCAAAGTGGGACACTTAGTTAAACTGACCAATTTACAGGATAAAGAGTGTGGTGGGGTGTGGCTTATCCACATGCTTTTGAGGAACAAGTATCATTATTGGCTACTCCCCTGTGTATAGGTGTAGCCCCACCCCTGAACATATGCAGCAAAACTTAGTGTCCCCAGAGTTTTCTGTTTGTTGATGGGGGTAAAATCATCAAAGTGGGACTGTCCAACTGAAAGTGGGATGTCTGGTCAGTTTATGTTAAAGTATGGATCTCTGCCTTTCTGCCTTAGAGTTTGCTTTGTCTGAGGCAACGGGAGGCAAGTGTGGAGCCTGGGGCCAAAATCTTAAAAACAGGTTAGTATTGATGACTGGAGAGAGGTGCTACAGGATTAGAAATTAATTAACCACTTTATCCACAGTGAACCTTTGAGCCTTGAATAGGTTCAACATGTCTAAAAGGATGGCTTTGAATCTAATTTTGTTAGAATCTTGAATTTAAATGGCCTGGAAAAGTTATACATTTACACTTTACTTGGATTCCATTTTGAACTAGAGCTCACTTTTTACGTTTTTAAAGGGTTGGCAGTTGTTCAGTAAATTCTAGTACAACTTCCTGTCTAAGTAGGCATAAGTGCTGAAGCTATGCCAGAAGGAGGAAAGTCATACGACTGCCTTCCACTGTTTTATGTACAGATCCTTGCATTGTTAATGTTTTATTCTTCCTTCTTTTCCATTTACTAGTTTGCCTATTTTCCCACTAGACTAAAAAACAATAAGAGAAGTGTACAAACGTCATGTGTAAAATGCAGACCCATTCTACATTTTTCATATACAGTATAGCTAAATTTGTGGACTTTCTACATAGCAGTCTATAAAAAATAAAACATGACAGTCATCGATATTACACTTTTTCACAACAGTAAATCACAGGTTGGTTGCATTTAGCGATTTCTTCAGATGGTGGTGTCTTGAATACATACTCACTGGATGCTTGTAGATTGTAAAGCTGAGCATGGGGAGCAGGGATAGGCCTCAGGTATTCACAAAAGTAATACATTGGTTGGCCAGTGAATAATTAATATGTTCTCTTTGGGGGTTATTTAAGAAACGATAGCACCAGGTAGTGCCACGTAGCGGCAGGCAGCGGCGGGTGAACGCTGGGCGCTGTATGTAAAAATGAAATTTAAGAAAGGGAATCTGGTGAGCGCCTTTAAAAGCGTCATGCAGCATCACTTGTATTACTAGTGGCAGCTCGGCGTATAGCTCCGGCGCTCTAGGTTCAGCAGCGCCATGTAGTACCTGTCACTCAGTATCACTCTCCCATACATCTCAGTAGTGTTTCATTTGGTTGTGTTTAAATAGCGTGTTGCTAAAGTAAACTTTAAAATGTTTGGCTCAAATCATTGTGTGTCCTCTCCTGCCCTGCAAACAAACACTTTTTTTTTGTTTTTATTTTTTTATGCAGAATTGTATGTGCAGGTCTGCCATTGCAGTGTCATTGTCACAGTGTTAAAACAATGTCATTCCATATGTTTTCGCTCTGGTGCTGGTGTATGTGTGTTGAGAAACAGACTTTTATCACATAGCTTCTGGCGCTCAACACTAGAGCGCCCAGTTTGAGAGCGCCGGTTGTGTGTATTTTTTTTTTTTTTAATACAGGCTTCGGTGCCGAGTTTTGGACGCACTTAAGTGGCGCAACCTATCCTTCACTGCAGCGTTGTCCTATTGTTAGATGTAGCGTAGTCTTGGGCACTTTAACCTCGGGACACCATCTAGCATTCGCAATTGGATCTGCAGTGAATCAGGGAGAGCGCTTCCACAGCACCCTCCAGACATCACATTTATCAATGCTGGACAGGATAGTACAGTGCCACTTGTCCGCACGCAAAGCTAGGTCACAGCGCTCGACACCCTCTTGCAGCCTCCCTGTCTCTCAGTACAGATTTCCGGCCCCAAACAAAAGAAATATCACAAATATTCAGGGCACAAATTATTCTAGAATTGAGCCTGAATCCATTATGACTGCCCATGATACCTTTGTAGCTTAAAAGGCCCAGTAGTTGCAGTCCTCAGTCTCAGTACTTCAGCATTAAAGTATTGGCCACACCTCCATTGTATTATATGTATACTTTTCTGCTCTCCTAGTATGCCGATTTCTGCTTATTTTTTAAAACTCAGGGGGAACGAGGGGAAATGGTTGCTCTGCTTTCTCCTCACTCCCCTGGTGAAACCAAGCACAGCAATTGGCTGACAATAATCAAGTAGTTTAAAATCAGCCACATAACCATCTCCAGCCAATCCGAGCACTTTGCTGGGGGTGTGAAGAAAATTCTTTGCTGGGGCAGCAATCGAGATGCCCCCCCCCCCAACACTGAATACAGGTCGGGACCAGGCCCTTTGGTTCCATGTAAATAGCCACCCACTTGCCCCCCAAGCTCCCCACTGCACATGTTTCAAAGGACCAAACAGACCACACAATGATAGCCACACAAAAGCCTAAAACTATATTATTTAAAAAAAAAAAAAAAATCTCCTCTTTATATAGCAGTGACAACAATTAAAGTGGCAAGCACCTACCCTTCCCGATGGACAACCCAAGTTAGTTCCCGAGTACAGTGGTGGTAAACCATGGTTACACAATTATGCAGTGCATTGTGCAACATCTAACTAGCCAGCCTATCTGTCTTTCAACTGTATAGACACTGAAAAGTCTTAGACCTCAGGAGTAGGAACTACAGACAGAAAAGAGGGCCTAGTGGTTAAGGAAGCAGCTTAGTGACCAGAGGGTTGCAGGTTCGATTCCTGGATGAACAAGACTGCAATGCTCTTGAGCAAAGCAGCTAACCCCCCCCCCCCCAAACTGCTTTCCAGGTGGCACTGCTCCGGACATTTGTGCACTAATTGCTTGTGTTTGTCTCACTGCACTGATGAGTTAAATGTACAATGAGAATATATGTACAAAATTCCCCCCACCCCAAAACATAGGAAAATAATGAGCGAGGAACCTCTGGATCACTTAAAATGACCAAAACCCAGGATTTTGACTATCCTGGGTTTTGGTCCTCTTTCCCCCAATCAGCGCGCTGACATCACACCATCTAAACCGGTGTCTAAAGCCAGTGGCTCTGAGTGCACTGGCAGACGCTTCCCTCTAACAGGGAGCATGCCCGCGCCGGCCAGTCACAAATGGAGATAGCGGGGATGCGACCGCAGCTCGCGCATGCACCATGGAACCGGGAAGCAAGGTAAGTGAACGGGGCGACCAGGGGGTTTTACACAGCGGGGCATCTCGATTTTGGATGCTCCGCGGGAGGGAATCGATCGATTAGCTCACCCAAGCAAGACGGGTCCCGGAAATGGCCCCTGCAGCCACATATTGAAGTCCATGTGAAATCCAGCACTTGTTCAATTAAAAAAAATAATCCCTGGTTCTGAAACCTAACCTACAAACAAAATTAATGGCACTTAACCTGACTTAGAATGAGCCGCTGGGAATATTACGTTTTCTGTGATCCCACAGCGCATGCATGGGCGGTTCAATTAACAACAGTGGCAGCATCCCCTGCATCACTCCGGCTGCTGCATGCACCCATGACAGACCTGAATGATGTGGGATTGCATAAGAGGTAAGCAGACTCAGTAAGCTGGGTAGTTTCACAAACTAGGACATCCTAAATCAGATTGCACTAGGATGCAATAAAAAATCTCTGGGTTTTTTGTTCTTTAAAATGTCTGGCAAGTCAAAAGTTAAAAAATAAATATCAGAAACTTACCTTTTACTGAGTGGCTGGAGCGCTGTGATTCCTCCTCTGTCTGTCTCCTTAGTAAGGAGAATCACTTCCTCATTCAGCTTTTAGTCCCCACCCTGCTGACCTGATCCGTCAATCAACCTTCAGTGGACCAAGAACAGAAACACCCCCCACTCCCTGCCCAGACATCCTGATTGGCTGCCTCTCTGCAGGTCTGAAACCCTGCCCTCCTCTCGTATTAATGTGCTTATATCACATCGATGTTGCCACACCCACTGTTTCTTAGGGTATTTTGGAAAACAGATTGAAGTTTGGGACAGTGCAACGTGTAGCCTGAGACAATGCAACAACAATCAGGCTTGCCTTTAGTATAACTTTAGGCAGTTTGGGTTGGTGTTATTTTTAATTAGGTCATAGGAGCTGTCTTTTCTTTCTGGATTTAGGGTGGCAGAAATTATAGGCCTTCTGTGGCTGTTCATCCAGGCCTACTCTGAGTTAATGGTAAAATCTTGTCCATTAAAATTAGCAATGATCTCACTCTGGAAGCCCCCTTGTTCATCTGCTTCCCTTGTGCCACACTGCAGATCCTCTAGATATCAAAAAGGTTTCTACCCTTTTGCAAGTGAACTGTAATGGCATCCCATCATCCAAGGTTACATTTCTATTCTCCTTGCCCCATTCCTTCTACGTCTCTAGCCAACGTAAATGCCTTGTATTTTGTAACAATGCACCTGGAAAATAAAACCTAATTGAATTGTCACTGGTGAAGAGCTCCTATACTCAGCAGTAGCCTGTACTTCTTTAAACAAGTCCTAGGCAATCATAGGAAACAGGAACTTCTTTCAGTCTGTAAGCGTTTAAAGAGGAATAAAACCCACCCTGAAATCTATGAGGCAGGCATACTAGCTCCTCTCGGGGGAACCCCGATCAAGGGGGTGCCCTGCTGTGTGAAAACTTCCCGGTCCAACAACACATGCGCAAGCAACGGCCATGTCCCCGCTATCCCTTTAGCATTTGTGAATGGCCGGCGCGGGCATGCTCCCTGTTAGAAGGTAGCGGGGGATGAGGCCACCAGCACGCTCAGATCCGCTCCTATTAGATGAGCTCCTGGACGAAGGGTCTCGAGCTGATCCGAACGCTCTGATTGGACGAGCGGCCACGTATGCGACGTAGGACCGGGAAGAGGAGAGTTCGTCCGGGTGACCTGGGGGGTTTCATACAGCGGGGCTGGAGGCAAGGGCCAAAACTCAGGATAGTCAAAATCCTGGATTTTGGTCCATATCAAGGGTTTAAAGAGGGATATGGTCACACTATGACAGTAATTAAAGATAAACAACCCACCCCCCCCCCCCAAAAAAAATAAAAAAACAAGAATTTCACTTTCTTGGGTTTTGTTCCTCTTTGGCGGAGCATTTGTATCCGCCAGGATCACCCGAAAACTCACCTTCGTGTCAAGCATTTCGTCTGGTGCAAGCACACGACCCTGAGACAGAGGGGATCTGGCTGTGGCACAGAGACGGGAAGAGGTGAGTAAATTGGGTGATCTGGGGGATTCACGCAGCGAAGCATCCGAATTAGAGATGCCCCATAAAGTGGGAGACCACCGCCCCTCTCATAGACTCGAACGAGTAGCCTCTTTAACAGTCTAATGGGGGTATTCTTCCTTTTGCTGTTCCAGAAATTACGGTTTTAGGGGGAGTTCCCAATTTCCCACATGTGCATATATTCAATGATTTGAGGCCACAGATGGAGCTGAGCTCTGTAAGCTCCACTTCTGAAAAATAGTATCTAGTCACTGCAATGCTGCGGCCACCACTCTCTCACAAGCATCAATAACGGCAACAGCTATACGGCATGAGCCATGCGTATGATCTCCAATGATAGATTGTCACCCAATTACAGCTGCAGCCACAACCTCCCACAATCCCTAGTGGCTTCACTATCCTGAGTCTTGGTCCGTCCTCCTGGGATGCCCTGCTTTGTGAAACCCTGCCATTAGCCTGCTGTTCTTCCCTTTCCCCAGCCTCACAGTGCAGACGTAGCCCCCCCCCCCCCATAAGCTTCTCTGGCCACACATATGAAGGTGTGGTTGGAGAAGCCTCAAACACGATTGGTGCGCCATCACTCGCATCCTTTACCTGTGCGCGGCTACACACAGCCATTCAGTTATGGCAGGCGTGACCGTGCATAGCCGTAGAAGGATACAAGTGATGCCGCTGCCGGCCACACATACACCGTGGGCTCGTTGCTGAGGGAAGCATACCAGGCGTCTGGGGCTTTCAGACAGTGTGGTATCCCAAATCAGCATCCCCAGGGGAAAGCGAATCTGGTGGAACTAAAGGTCCACTTCAAATGAGCTGTATCACAAAATCTGACATCACAAAAACAAATTATAAAGTGGTCACAAAAGAGCTCTTACCTTGATAAAAACAAATGATCACAAACTTGAGCCAATGCATATTTTGTAACACTTAATGAGATCCTTCAGGTACAAGTACGAGTTCCACTCCTTGGGACATCCCGATTTGGGATGCCCTGCTGTGTAAACCCTCCCCAGAAGCCCCAATACATTCACCTTCTCCCAGAGCCTTTGCTGCATCTCTGCGCTGTGGCGCACCCCTGCTCACCACTAGCCGCGTGCGTGCCGGCACCCAGTCTTTCTGGATGGGCAGTGTGGGCACGCCATGGCTAGAAGGTGAGCGGGGGATGCAGCTGGTGGTGCACTCGGCTAGCCATCAGCAAAACTAGTAAAACTAGTAAAAGCAAGAGCACTGATTTGTTGAGTGTGCCACTCAGCCAATCAGAGCACTCACTCTCATCCAAGTTTGAGCCGTGGGAGCAAAAGGAAGGTGAGTGTATGGAGCAACATGGGGGGATACACACAGTAGCATTCCATTACTTATATTAGGGAATCTGCTGTCAATCAATGCAACAAATCCCTCACCTTAGTCTTTCTCTATCTCCCCCCCCAATCCCACAGAGAAGAAAGGCTGTGGCACTCCTTGCTATTGCTCCTAGCAACAATACAAAGCATTAGCTGCTCCAGCTCATCTCCATATGACAGTATTCCAGAGAGTAGCCGTGTCTGAGGTGCAGAAGAGCAGCCTGGGCAAGTATAAGCCACGCAAGCTTACAGGCCAGGGACGGCTCTAGGGTTGTGGGGGCCCTTGGGCAAGAGAGTCTTAGTGGGCCCCAAAGTAGTGTGTCACATGATGTTACCTTTCAGCTCCACTGCCATAAATGGGTCATCTTCTGCTGCTGATTGCCCTCCAGTCCTTATTGCCTTCCCTATAGCCACCAGTCATCCTCTAGTCCTTGTTGCCTTCCCTATAGCCCACAATCATCCTCCATCCTTATTGCCTTCCCTATAGCCACCAATCATCCTCCAGTCCTTATTGCCTTCTCTATAGCCACCAATCATCCTCCAGTCCTTATTGCCTTCTCTATAGCCACCAATCATCCTCCAGTCCTTATTGCCTTCTCTATAGCCACCAATCATCCTCTAGTCCTTGTTGCCTTCCCTATAGCCCACAATCATCCTCCATCCTTATTGCCTTTCCTATAGGCACCAATCGCCCTCCAGTCCTAATTGCCTTTCCTATAGCCACCAATCGCCCTCCAGTCCTTATTGCCTTCCTTTAGCCACCAATCGCCCTCCAGTCCTTATTGCCTTTCCTATAGTCACCAATTGCCCTCCAGTCCTTATTGCCTTCCCTATAGCCACCAATCGCCCTCCAGTCCTTATTGCCTTCCCTATAGCCACCAATTGCCCTCCAGTCCTTATTGCCTTCCCTATAGCCACCAATCGCCCTCCAGTCCTTATTGCCTTTCCTATAGTCACCAATTGCACTCCAGTCCTTATTGCCTTCCCTATAGCCACCAATCGCCCTCCAGTCCTTATTGCCTTCCTTTAGCTACCAATCGCCCTCCAGTCCTTATTGCCTTCCCTATAGTCACCAATTGCCCTCCAGTCCTTATTGCCTTCCCTATAGCCACCAATCGCCCTCCAGTCCTTATTGCCTTCCTTTAGCTACCAATCGCCCTCCAGTCACCAATTGCCCTCCAGTCCTTATTGCCTTTCCTATAGCCACCAATCGCCCTCCAGTCCTTATTGCCTTTCCTATAGTCACCAATTGCCCTCCAGTCCTAATTGCCTTTCCTATAGTCACCAATTGCCCTCCAGTCCTTATTGCCTTCCTTATAGCTACCAATCGCCCTCCAGTCCTTATTGCCTTCCCTATAGCTACCAATCGTCCTCTAGTCCTTGTTGCATTCTGTATTGCCACAAAGCACCATTCAACCCTTACTGCTTGCTCCGCCACCACTAAAGACTCCATCATTGCTAAAGGCTGTCGCCTGGTTCTCGCTACCTTCTGAGCTTCCATCATTTGCCCTCCATTTCATGCCACCTTTTCCAATGTTGCTGACCATCCCCTGTTGCTGAGGCCAGCCATGAGTAGGTCTGCACACAACAGCTGGCATTCAGTGGTTTGGGTCCACTGTAAAATAATACCATGGCCTAGTGTGAGCCTGAATGGGCCCCTAAAGATGCCAGGGGCCCTGGCAATTGCCCAGGTTTGCCCTGTGCTGGCGCCGGCCCTGCTACAGGCTCCCAGCAACACTAAAGCACCGATCAACCTATCCTGCTCCTCTCCACACCTGTTCAACTGTTGATACCTCAGACAGTACATCCTCAAAAAAGTCATTGGATGTCTGTGAGGATGCTTCTGTGTGAGGAGGCATCAACAGCGCTTGCCTGCAGAATACAGCCTGCTATGCCCAAGGCATGCTGCTATTGCTTGGCCAACTGGCGGGATGCCCCGCCCACAGTCATTAGAAGGGATAGCCCGCCGATATTTCCCCTGGTATATTTTTTAAAAAGTTACATTTAGACCGATTTTTTAAAACAAATTTATTGCTATAGTAGTATAAAGTATATTGTTGAAAACTATCATTAAAATCTGCCTATTTCACCAGAACAATTTTTTGCCAGAACAAAAGCTTTTACAACATATTTTCGTCTGTTTCCCAAAAGTTGCTGCTGATGGTTAAAAAGAAAAATAATGATGATGGGCCACTTGAATCTGTCATTGATATTAGCAGCAATGGTAAAGACCAAACTGGAAATAAGGGCAAACTCATGAATTCATTTTGCATACGTGTATTTTATCTATGCTATTCTCGATGTTACCCAGGTTAACAGGAAACATCTTCATTCCATCAGCAACCTGAACACACAGGTATTTGCTCATGCGTTAAAAAAACATTCATTGTAGCAGGAAAAATGTTTTTGTCTAACTCCAAAAATATCTTGGTGATGTCACATTGAGAGGAAAGTAACTACAATATGTCGTAGCAAGCTCAGACATACAAGCCTGTCATGTGTGCTTTACAAGCATATAAACAGGAAAGGGCTTCCTCAACCCTATTGCAGCCTATAAAAAGGGGATGTGTTACCCCACCCCGTAATTTACATATACAGGTAAGATCTCCAGACATGACAACTCAGGCTGTCCCGTCCGTATGTTACAAATATGATCCTAGAATAACTACACGCCAATTGCACAACAACCGAATTACTAGGATTATTTTAGCAATATATGCCTACAGATAAAAGGCAGCAGCTTGAATTACACCCATCCACTGGCAGTATTTATGCAGTACTTCAAACAACATATGATGATGATGATGATGATTGGAACTGCCACAGCTCAGTTTAACTCACCACGTAAATGGTTGTGTTGTTAAATGTGGCAGCTCCATGATGTTCCCTTACCTGTGTGTGACTGCACGGTTCCTATCCAGGTATTCAGGTGAGAGCTTAACTCCGTCAGTGTGTTCGTACAGTATGCACAGCACTGACTCACCACATAACACTCCACCCCCTGCAGGCACACCTCTAACAAATATAAAGTGCTATTAACTTTCTATGCACCACTAGCGATCCCTTCTACTCATCCAGGCTAATAGCCTTCATGTTCTTGGTAGCTCGATTTTTCATTTTAAGTGCACAATTAAATTATTTTTTATTGCACACAAAATTAATTCTAATGCCACTAAGCTTGTAAAATTATTTCATAAGACAAAGGAACAGAATACATGAACACCACACCTAAATCTACTCAGTAAAGCAGAACAAAACCCGGGATTTTGACTTTCCTGGGGTTTGTTTCTTGCCCCAGGGCATCACGAACTGGGACGTTCCACTGTTTGAGACCTCTCAGATCTCCCAGAACAGCTCATCTATTTCCAGTCCTATGGCACATGCGTGGGCTCTGTTTCAGTTGAAGCCATTTTCCATTCATATGTAATGCTCAGAAAATGGCTTTGACTACATGCAGGGCTTCAGCAATCAGGAGCGCAGCGAGCGCATCCCCAGCAGCATGCTCGCTCCTGTCCCCATCTAAAAGACGGGGAGCAAGGGAGCCCAGAAGCAGGTGAGTGTTACGGCGCCACAGGGGGATTTTACACAGTGGGGCATCCTGATCTGGGATTCCCTGGGGGAAGGCTTGTTCCACTTTAACGAGAAATTGGTCAGAAATAAAAATTCCACTTACCTACCACAGTTTTGATTCAAGAAAGCCCTGGCTGCCAGCAACCAGCAGTGTATCTTCTGTCAGTCCTTAACTGATAAAGGAAATGGAAGATTAGGACAGTGTCTGCGTTTCATCTCCACCATTGAAGGCTCTGTCAACACCTCTTGCATAAACTGTGGAAATAGGATTTCAAAATAAACCATATATCAACATAACAAATCCTTTATATTGGTGTTATTGGAAACACATGAGGTATACTCAGATTTTGCTGTGGATTGGTTTATTCTATTTTATGACATTAGCTTTGTCTATTGGTCCCATAAGGTTAGCTCCATTTATACGGGTCTATTGTAAGCTATGGCATAATCAAGTAAATGTATATTTGGAAATTTTGGAAATGACCACCATCTACAGCACATGTGCTTAACCCCTGTGGCCCCCCAGGGCTATCTGATGTGACCCCTGACCTGCTGTGGGGAAAACTGGTGGGGTAGGAGGAGGATATATATCTAATGTAAGGGGTCATTTAACAAAAAAATTAATGGGGAACACAAATTTACAACATGATAACATGCATATTGTGAGCATTATATTACTTTACATAATATTTATCTAATCTCATAGAGGCAGGTTGTAGGCAGTTCAATACAGATCCCTTAAGACACACACAGGAGGCTGGGAATGCTGGTCACACCCCCATGTGTGTGTGTGTTGGGCTCGAACGGGCCACTCTGATCGGGTCACCAACAGCAGTTTAAAGCATCGGCAGCAAGAGTTAAAAAAACAGGGCTCCCGGGCCTCCCGGCAAAGCCCATCATGAACCGGCCAACAGCCAGGACACCGGAGCACTATGCAGACCCCAGGACAGACCCCAGTGCGGGCCACACTGTGGAGTCCACAGCGGAGCCCCATGGGGAGCCAAAGGCTAAGCAGTGTTGCCACAGCCATGCCTACGCTTTCCCCAAGCCAGCAGCCTGGAATCCATCCATTCTGGGCAGGGGAGTGGGCATAGCCAAAACACCACCCAACAGACCACAGCATCGCCACTCAGCCTGGGTGCAATTTAACAAGGGGCCAATTCAATGATGCCCAGCTGGAGGTTCTGCTGGATGGTGTTGCCAAAAATTATGATAGATTGGCTGGGTCCCAGCCCCATGCAACCCCCAAAGCATTGTGGGAGCAGGTATGTTTGGAGATTGCACACAGTGTGATGGGGCAAGGCCAGAGCCCAAAGATGGTGCCCAGGCCAAGAAATAGTGGGACAGCCTGAAGGTGGTGGTTCAGCAGAAATGTACCACCAGACAGGCTAAGGGGTAAGTGCTGAACATCCAGAGGGCTACTTGTACAGGAACAACTGGACAACTCACTAAAGCCACTGTTTCCTTTGTATGAATATAGCTTGCAAACTGGTGGGGGACTCCCCAAAACGCTAAAATGTACCCATGCTCCACCCCAACACCTACCAGAGGGTGTCGGGCACCATGAACACTTATAGGCGGCATGTGCCAACCCATGGTAAGACTTGTTAGCAAATTGTAGCTTTGCACGGGGGGGGGGGGGTGAGTAGGCCAACCACACACACACCACCCACCCACCTTTGTTCCCACATGCACAGCCAACTTTGTGGGCTTACCTGTGCAACATATGTTGTATGATTACACACACCAGGGGTATTAGGCAACCTTTACATGCAACCCCTAACAAAATTTGGGGACACATGTTGACGTGGGTACCTGTGTGTACCCCTTGTAGAGAATTTTGAAGGGCCAAGTATACTGTTAATCGGATCACCAGTGCATTTACCTTGCAGCAACACCCCAGCCAGCAGCACCTCGCCAGGAACTAGTCCTGGCCCAGCCACCAGCCACCAAGGCAGCAGAGATCATGCGGTGATGAGGTAAATGAGTGAGCTTTATAGGCAAAGGGCAAGGGGCAGGGGGAAGGAGGAGGGTGAACCCAGGTTAAGGTATATGGCCCTAAGGCACTATGGTAACATTGGAAAAACTAACACTAATGTTGTCCGTTCTCCACACAGGCAGCACCTCTCTTGGATGAATTTAATGAGATGGAGGCATCTGCATGAGACCCCCAATATTACCTGGACATCTCGACCACCACGGACACTGGCCATCACCACTTCTCCCTGCAGCCCCAGCATTATTCTGCCAGTAGAAGCCCCACCAGCTCCACAGAACACCCAGGAGGAAGACAGCCGCCAGTTTGCTCCATGAAGACTTGGCTGCAGTGGTTGTGGAGCTGCAGCTCCACCACCAGCAGATAGTGATGCTGGTTGGGGCCCTGTGGAGGCCAACTAGGTTGCCCTTCAAAGGCTGGAGAGGCTTGAGGCACAGCAAGCTGCAAAAACGCAGTCAGGCTACATTCCCTAACCTGCCATGCTGGACTTTGGGTTGTAGGAGGGGGTTCCAAAGCTTTATTGATCAATTTCCTGTTGACCCACATCCACAGTTGTGCCATAACCCAACAACTTGTGACAAGTAACGTGTAATTAGAGAATAAATACCAAAAGCCAGTCTGTTTAGATGTTATTCAATCACACCCAGACAAGGACCTAAACATACCAAAACACATACCAAAACACGTGCGTACAATCAATGGCACCCATGACACTTGGCATATTTGCAATGTTGAAAAAACCTCACCGCATTCCAGGCTACCATGCTGTCAGGGAAAGAGATGTATTTTTCCTGCAGGACAGCCATGCCATAGAGAATTTTAGTCAGGCCGTGGCTCAGCAAAGGATGGAACATGCCAACTGACAGTGCCCCTAGCCTCTGGAAGAAGCCATTCGCTAAAGATTGAAGGCAGCCAAGCAATTTGGCTATACCTCCAATTGCATGCCCCTTCCTTGTGGGCCACAACCATGGCCGCAAATTTGAGTAAAGCCTCTTAAGAGAAAGGTGGTACAGTTGGGTCGATTCGAACACCTGCTGATTGGTCATCTGATTGATATCCAGGTGACTGCGGGTATGCCTCTAGAAGGTACATGGCTAGCAGCTCACGCAGCTCGTACTCTTCACAGAACTCATCAAGGGCTCCATTGTAGGTGCGGAGGATTTAGGCTATATTTTCACTAGCAACAAAAGATCGTTCAAGTTTTTGCTGATTACACACTTCCTGCCACTGCCCCTGCAAGTTGGGCACCCAGTAATATGCAAGTCTGTCCGGCAAATCAGAATGGTTAGCAGCAGTGTTTGGCAGCCTATCAAAGGACGAGGAAGTGGTGAGTATAGGCTACTGCCTAGTATCAGACTTGCAGGTTTAGAATGTGCAGCAGGGCATCCCAAACCAGGATTCCTCAACTTTACTTCCTCTTCAATGTGGACCAAAAACCAAGGACTTTTGCCGGCTTGACAATCACTGTGTGAAACCCCTCCTGTTCACCTGATATTAGGGTTGCAACACGGCTAGTATTTCCCTGGCACAGCCGTTATTATTTACCCTGGAACAGAACACAGCCAGAGGTGGCATCCCGGCCAGTCCATCATTGCAGAGCACTAGGGAGGCAAACTGTATGTGTATTTGATGGTGCTGCATCGGCTCCTCCCCTCCTTCCTCTCTCCTTGGCCTGCTGTGACGTCCGCTGTATCCCCCACCCCGTGCCTTCCCTTACTCCCTCCCTCTACTCCCTCACTCCCTCCCTCTACTCCCTCACTACCGCCCTCTACTCCCTCATCTGTGTGCTTTGGCCTCCACATTGATTGAAGACCACACCCCACAAGGCCGGTATATTCTGTAGGAAAAGGTGGCAACCCTACCTGATACCTCAATTTGGAGAACCCATGGTTGCATCCTTGATCTGCGCGTGCTCCACACAAGGGAGAATTGAACGGTTGCCAGCAGATATCTGCAGCTGGAGGTAGAGGTATGGAGAGTGTTTGACAAAGTAGTGCATCCCAAAATGGGATGCCTGGGGGGAAAGCTGCAACCCAGCCCTAGGATCGTTTTTGGACCTAAACATGGAATACTGACCATTCTGGGTTAGGGTCAATTTTCATTGTGCATCCTGATTCCCGGGGGCATGGGCAGGGCACAGCTTGCTTCCCTCCTATCCTAAAAAGTTGGTAGCAAGAAAACCTGACATGAATGCGGTCAGAGATTGGAGCAATATAATATTTCATTTTAATTCCTGATGCTGTCTAAGACCTCCTAACAAAGTGACCCTCAGTCAATATAGCTATCTGCTAGGGTAGGTCAGAATTCCCACCTAAGGCTGCAAGCCTCGCACTTCTAGAGGGCCCGGTTCCAAAAGGTAACAGATTACCCCTAGCTGGACACGTTGCCCAGAGGGGCATTGGAGGTGTCCAGCTAGGGGTTAAATGGCAGCCCTCAATCAAAGGGGCACATCGTCCTAGGGATTACTTACACATGTCAGGAGTGGTTCCAGGATTCAGCACGCTGCTTTAGTCCCTCGTAGGAAACTTTGCTTAAAGCGGACCTTCACTCTAAATAAGAGTCTATCTTATATGTTTCCCACACCCTGTACATACAGATTGCTCACATTAAAAATCATCCTACCTGCATCTACAGCATTTTATAAGCCTTTAAACATCCAAGATGGCGGCTTATGGAAGCTGCCATTTTTGCAGGCAGCCTGCAAACAGGAAGTGCCTGCAAACAGGAAGTGACTGTGCTGCTCTGCATTCTGGGACTGCTGACCTTTCCCTGACCCCAGCTCTGCTCTGTCTGAGCAAAGCACAGCTATAACCCGCCCCCCTGTACCTTATCCCACTCTCCTCTCCTCAGTAAGTGTGATGCTTCTGAGTCAAGATGGCGGCGCCCGTATCCTAAATTCCCGAACAGAGTTGCAGCCCAGTGGGGGAAAGTATAATAAATTAGTGACTAAACATGTAAAATATATTAATTTTAATGCTGAGGAATTGTTTTTTAAGAGTTTGGGCTTTTCATTAAATCATGGTGAAGGTCCGGTTTAACAAATCATCTGAAGGCATTTAAAGTGGACCAACACCCAGGGGTGATCGGCCCGTAAATCTATAAGATTCCCGGGCCGATCACCTCCCACCCCGCGGGACATCCGAGATCGGGATGTCCCGCGGGGTGAAACCCCCCAGAAACCCCAAAAACATCTTACCTGATCCGCCGCCGCTTCCACCGCCGCCGCCTCCCGCGCGCCCCTCCAGACGTGCGCGCGCCCGCGCCGGCCCTCTGTGAATGGCCGGCGGGGGCGCGCGCGCGCCGAGAGTGACGCGCGGGAGGCGGCGGCGGCAGAAGAGGCTTGGACGTTCCTGATCCCCGGCTGGACGTTGGCGGGGATTGGCTGTGGCGTTCACGTGGGAGCGTTGAGAGGTGAGTTTTTTGGGGTTTCTGGGGGGTTTCACACAGCGGGGCACCCCTGATCGGGGTGCCCCGCCGAAGTGGACCAAAACCCAGGATAGTCAAAATCCTGGGTGTAGCCTAAGGTAGCCTGGAATTTTTTGTATCACTGCCTAAAGTGCACAACTTTTGGATCCATTCTCCTAATGGAGAAAGCCAGCAAATATATCCACTCATAGCTGCAGCCATTTGTGAGCCAACTGCCATCATATGTCCAGGATACATCCCATCTCCTGTGCGTCCTGAATGGAGTCACGCTATAACATGACACGGTACTGGTCACTCTTGCGGTGGAGACCCTTTACTCCAGCATCCCCCACATCAAGGAGATCCGTGCCGTGGAGGAGTTCCTCAATAAGCAATTATGGTCGTGTTCCTGAATATTGTTTATTTCTTAAACATTTTATATTGACCCACAGTCAATCTCTTTCTATTTAATTCCAGTCCTTAAAATAACAAATAAATAACAACTCTGACAACTTGAAGTTTACTTTAGAGTACAATATGGAAATCATTAGCTTTTTGGGTCCTCAGATCCATAATGGCACCGTAATGGTGCCTTGGAATCACCTTATTCCACAAAAAGACAGCCACCAATACCATTTTGAGAGCAACAAGCTCCCATCCGAAACTGCTGATGAATAGCATCCCCTATGGAGAAATCCTTCGGGCCCAAAGGAATTGTACCACTGATGAAGATTTTTTACAAACGTCAGCGTGAATAAAATCGAGATTGAAACAGTGGGGCTATAAATCTAAAATCATTGATGATGCATTTGTTAAAGCTAGGAGTAGGGACAGAAAAACCCTACTTTATGAAAGAAAAAATACAATTCTGTGATTACAGCACGTCCTGCTCCAGATAATGATTCATAACAGATGGGATTACCTCCGCCAGAGGGCGCTAGACTGCAGATATGGCAAAAAGAGGCCCCTCCCGGTCCATATATACTCGGGACCTGCCACAAATTCCCCAATATAGAAAAGCAGTAAGGAGAACCAGGAGAAGCCAATGATAATAACCAACGTTAACAAGGATAACAATCACCATACAGAGGATCCAAGATGCAAACAGGGTGGGGTGGAGCAGGACGTGCTGCATACTTATAATACCAATTCTACAAGGTGAGTAATCACAAAATTGTATTATTCTAAGTATGCAGCACGTCCTGCTCCAGATGATGATTCATAACAGATGGGACATCCAATAGCAGTTTCCTTAAACAGGGTGGGATCCCAAAAGCAACAACGCGCAGTTCAAACCACTGCCGCCTGCAGAACCTTGCGGCCAAAAACAGCATCCGCTGAGGCCGGAACATCAACCTTGTAAAACTTGGAAAATGTATGAACAGAAGACCAAGTAGCAGTCTTACAAACCTGTTCAACAGAAGCCTGGTGCTGGAAGGCCCAGGAGGCCCCAACAGCACGAGTAGAATGAGCAGTAACACGGAAAGGAGGATCCTTTCCCCTAGCAGAGTAGGCCCTAAAAATAGCCTGATGAATCCATTTGCTAATAGTGGACTTAGCAGGGGCCAGACCCTTCTTGGGATCCGAAGGGACCACAAACAAGGCATCAGTCTTTCTAAAAGACACAGTAGCCACCAAGTAGAACTTCAAATTCCTGACCACATCCAGGGAATGCAAGGCCCTCTCCTTGGAATTACCAGGATTAGGGCACAAAGAAGGAAGCACAATGTCCTGATTGAGATGGAATGCAGAGACAACCATAGGCAAGAAATCACCTTGTCCTGGTGTCTCTCAAAGTAGGGGGCCTGAATAGAAAGGGCCGCCAACTCCGAAACACGCCTGACCGAGGTGATGGCCACCAGAAAGGCAACTTTAAGGGTAAGGATAGACAAAGCAGCCTCATGCACAGGCTCAAAAGGAGGGCCTTGAAGGGCAGACAAAACCAAATTCAAGTCCCAAACTGGCAACAGAGGTTTGTGAGGGGGACGCACATGAGCAACCCCCTGGAAGAAAGTCTTGACCAGAGGATGTTGAGCGAAAGGTGACCCTTGAGCATGCTGAGCTGAAGTCCCAGATCCAAACCATGCTGGAGGAACTCCAGAATCCTGGGAATGGAAAACACCCGACAAGGAAGGACCCTAGACTCACACCAGTCAATGTAGGCCCGCCAGATCCTATAGTAGATGGTAGAAGAGGATTTCTTCCTAGCCCTGATAAGAGTGTTAACCACAGACTCAGAAAGCCCCTCATCCCTTAAGATGGAGGTTTCAGCAGCCAGGCCGTCAAAGCCAGCGTTTGTAAATTGGGATGGCAAAGCTGCCCTTGAGTGAGAAGTTCCGGGACCAGGCAGAGCGTACTGATCTACTACCAGTTGAACGATATCTGCGAACCACACCTGTCTTGGCCACCGGGGGGCCACCAGGATTGCTGGCACCCTTTCCTGAGCCAGCTTGCGCAGAACCCTGCCCAGCAAGGGGAATGGAGGAAAAAGATACAGGAGACGGAACCCCTGCCAGGATAGAGTCAGAGCATCCACCGCAAGGGCCAGGGGATCCTGGGACAGAGAGACAAAGATTGGAAGCTTGTGATTGTGGCAGGACGCAAACAAATCCACATCTGGTACCCCCCAACGGTGACATAAGGACAGCAAGACCTCGTTGCTGAGAGACCATTCCCCCAGGTGAGAGGTCCCCCTGCTCAGGGAGTCCGACTCCAAATTCTCCACCCCCGGAATGTACACTGCTGAGATGCAAGGAACATTGTCCTCCGCCCAGGACAGAATCATGGACACCTCCTTGAGGGCACTCTTGCTCCGAGTCCCTCCCTGATGATTGATGTAGGCAACCGCCGTCTGGTTGTCTGAGCGAACTAGGACCGGCCGGCCCTGAAGGTGAGGAGTCAACTGGGCCAGTACCAACCGAACCGCCCTCAGTTCCAGGACGTTGATGCGGGCATGGGCCTCCTGAGGGCCCCACAGCCCCTGGAATTGTAGGGTTCTTCAGAGGCCCCCCCAACCTAACAGACTGGCATCCGTGGTGACCGTCTCCCAACAGGGGGCCAGAAAGGATCTGCCCCCCAACAGGTTCCTCGAGTCCAGCCACCACAAGAGGGACCGCCGGACCAGAGGGGACAGAACGAAAGCCTGATCCAGAGACAGGGGACTCCGGTCCCAGACTGATAGGAGATGGAGTTGAAGAGGTCTCATGTGAAACTGTGCATATGGAACTGCCTCGAAGCAGGACACCATCGGCCCCACTAGCTGCATCCCCTGTCGGATGGAGGGATGAGGGCATGACAGCAGGGAGTGAACCAGAGCTTGCAGAGAGTCCACCTTCTGTTGAGGAAGAAAGATCCTGGCCTGAAAAGTATCCAGATTCATGCCCAGGAAGGAAGTCACCCGAGATGGGAATAGGGAAGATTTGGGGTGATTGATCACCCAGCCGAATGACTCCAGAACCGTCACCACCCGCTGGGTATCCAATACCACCTGCTGGAAGGACTGAGAAGTGATGAGAAGGTTGTCCAGATAGGGAAGAATGCGAGTACCCTGAGGAGAGCCATGACACCCGCCAGCACCTTGGTGAAGACCCTGGGGGCCGAAGTGAGACCGAAGGGCAGTGCCACAAATTGGTAGTGCTGGTCGGCCAGGGTGAACTTGAGGAATCTCTGATGCCCTGGGAAGACTGGAACATGAAGGTAAGCATCCTTGATGTCTATGGAGGTCATGAAGTCTCCCGGGCGCAACGAACTGATCGCTGAGCGCAGGGTCTCCATGCGAAAGTGCCTGGTCCTGATGAACTTGTTGAGCAGCTTTAAGTCCAGAATGGGTCTGACTGACCCATCCCTTTTGGGAACTGTGAACGGATTAGAATAAAAACCCCGACCTCTTTCCACAAGAGGGACCTGACAGATGACCCCCAAGCCCAGTAGATTTTGCACCACCAGAAAAAGTCCATGAGCTGCCAAGGGGTCTAGAAGAATCCGAGAATAGAGAAATCTTGGAGGCGGCCATGCAGCGAACTCTAGCCTGTAGCCGGAGGACACAACATCCAGAATCCACCTGTCTGATACCTGTTGTCTCCAGACACGAGCGAAGAGCCGCAGCCGTCCCTCACCCAGCCGCCCCTTCATGGCTGAGGAGGCTTGGCAACAGATTTGGGCTTGGACCCCCAGGAAGATCTGGAGCGGGCACGACCTCTGCCCCTGCCCCAGAAGTCTCCCCTAGGGCCAGCAAAGGAGACCCCTTTCCCGGGCCTAGACCCTCGGTAGGAGGGAACAAAGGCCCCCGAACGGTCCGCAACGGCTTCTTACGTTGAGGCAACTTACCCCCCTTGGCAAACAGGTCCAAGCGATCACCAAATAAGCGCAGCCCCTTAAAGGGGAGTCCTGTGAGGGCCTTCTTAGCAGTGTTATCAGCTGCCCACTGGCGCAGCTAAACAGAGCGGCGTATAGCAACCACCAATGTAGAGGTTCTACTACACATCCTAATGGTGTAATCTAAAGCAGAGAGGACATATGCAATGAACATTTCACACTGTGACAAGGCCCTGAGCTCGGCACTAGCAGTATCATCAGGAGCGCCTTCCAACAGACCCTTGACCTGATAGCAACAGCAGTAATAGCAGAAGCACAGGCAGGGCGCAAGGCAGACCCCACACAGGCAAAGGCATGGGAAGCCAGCTGATCAATGCGCCGGTCCTCACTATCCTTAAAGTGGAACAACACCCAGGATTTTGACTATCCTGGGTCTTGGTCCACTTCGGTGGGGCACCCCCGATCGGGGTGCCCCGCTGTGTGAAACCCCCCCGAATCCCCCGAAAAACTCACCTCTCCCCGCGCCGACGGACAAGCCTTTTGACAGCCGCGGACAAGCGGCTCCTCCGCCGCAGCCTCCATTCCATTCCATTCCACTCCATTCACAGACGGCCGGCACGGGCGCGCGCACGTCTAGAGGGGCGCGAGGGAGGCGGCGGCGGCCGGCCGCCGCCGAAGACAAGATAAGGGGATTTGGGGTGTTTGGGGGGGTGATCAGCTCGGGAATCTTATAGATTCCCGGGCCGATCACGGGAGGGTGACGGTCCACTTTAAGAGTAGTGGAATCAGGGGAATTGACCACAAAAGTGATGGACAACCCCAATACTGGTGCATCCACTTCTGGAGGGGTTGACCAACATTTAACCACATCAGCGGGAAAAGGGTACCTTTTATCCCAGCCCTTGGGAATTCCCGGCAGCCGTCCGGGACGCTCCCATTCTTTAAGGACAAGATTATTGAAATGGGCCTGTTCTGGAAATTCCAGACGTGGTTTAGCAGTACTGAAAAGTTCCCCCTGTAACTTGGGAGCTGCAGCAGGAAGGGAGATAGAAAGCACATCAAAAATCTGAGTTAACATTCTATTGGTATCATCAGCATCCCAATGGTCAGTGCCATAGTCAGCACCACTGAAATGCTGATCATCACTCTGAGTCAGAGAACAATTCCCCCTCCTCAAGTGGGGTATAGTCAGACAAATCAAGAAAGTCTCCAAAGGAAAGGCAGACGCACCCGGCGCCAGATGTCGCCTTTTAGCCGGGGCCTTACGGGCCGCAGAGCTAGCAATCAGCCTCTCAATGTTAGCCAACCTGGAAGACACATCAGGTTGAGACTCCCCACTAGTATTTAGCTCACTGGGAGTCATAATCAGGTGAGGGGGAGTGGGTGAGGGCATAGTGGGCGCAGGCCCAGTCACAGATAGCCCAGAATGCAGCGCAAGCGCCTGCTGGGCGTAGGGTACACAGACCTGCACATCATCACTCACAGGGGATGCCCCACACACTATACACAGCCGGGCTTGTCCCGAGGGGACCCCGAGCACAATATCCTGTGAAGCCTCCATATGGTGATTAAGGTGGCACAACTGGCCAGTAGGAATTACGCTGTATAAGCAACCCGGGATGCCCCAAATGTCCGCAGGGAAGTGGGAGGATTTAACACTTTTGGCCTCTAATAAAGTTGAGGGGCCAGGACCGGGAGAAACCTCTTTAATACAGTGTTCTCCCGTCTGAAAGACATAATAAAAAGCACCCATAAACACAACAACAGTGGTACAATGGATAGCAAACAATAAAGCCCGCAAGGGCACTCACAGACCACGTTAAGGGAGCCAGCAGACACTCCAAGAGGAAGGCAAGATGGCGCTGGAGGGACCTCGAAGGGCGGGCCGCATGAGGGGACGACACGGAACACGCGCACGATAGTCCACGCCCCCTCCGCAAGGCGCGCAATTGGCCTGCATCAGCAGCCAATAGGAGGGCCAGGAAAATTGATAGTGATGCCGCAGCTGACCGCGGACACCACAGAGCGCTGAAAGGGATGCATAGTAAAAAGCAGCAAGTCTATAAACTAACATGCACCCCCCCCCCGAAATAACAAGGAGAGAGAGGGGAGATAATGGAAGACCCTTAAGGGGTCCCACTAAAGACCAGGGCATGGGAGGGCAAAGGCGGATGGGGCATCCCAACTCAGGTTAACCATAACCTGCACCGCCTACCCTTTGGTGGGGGATTGCGGCCGGAGCCAAGCTCCCTAACAGAGCACCAGTGATAGGTGCCGCCTACCATCACCCGACCAGCGCAGCCAAAGCTGGGAGGCATAAGAAAAAGGTGGAACGGGTGGAAATAGTCCCACAGGGCCAAGGGCTGCTAAGCCCGGCTCACCTGCGAGAAGAGAAGCCATCTTCTGACCTTCGCAGACAACTGCAGAGAAGGAACTGGGGAATTTGTGGGAGGTCCCGGGTATATATGGACCGGGAGGGGCCTCTTTTTTGCCATCTCTGCAGTCTAGCGCCCTCTGGCAGAGGTAATCCCATCTGTTATGAATCATTATCTGGAGCAGCTATGTGCTGCATACTTAGAATAGTAGAGATACAATGATGCAGCCAACCATGATACTCAAATATACCAATCAACAACAAGACATTAGAAAGGTAGTTAGTTAGAAACACTGGTACCTCCTACAAACGGACCAATATTTAAAGGATATTCTTCTAGAAAAAACAAAAATAGAATTTAGGAGGGCAGGGAGTTTAAAGCACAAACTAGTACACTGGCCACTATGAACATGACAGATGTGTTGTCGCACTACAGGAACATATGTGGAAGTTGCCACACAAGCCAGTATATTACTGAGGGTGAATAGATTAGAAATTATATAGGCCCTATAAAAGAACAACACTTTATAAATTGGGAGACAAAGAATGTCATATATATGTTAACATGCCCGTGTGGGCATTTGATGTCGATAAGGCAAACCGAAAAGTGAAACAGAGAGCATATAAGCACCTCTATAGTATAAGAACCCAAAACATGCAGCAAACACCTGTGAGAAGACATGCCACTCTAAAACACAAAGGGGACCCCAAGGGCCTCATGATACAGGGACTATCTAGGATACTGAGTAAAGACGGTGGGAGTAGCTCCATCACTATTATTTATACAAAATTATTATTATTATTATTCAGGGCCTGGGAACCAATTTGAGTAGCTCTGAAATATTTGACTGCATTGCATGTCCCAACTTTAATAAGAGTAGGGACCACACTAAACACAGAGTGCCTTGTCGGGGCGGTGTGTTTTCCACTTGTATCTGCAGATATATGCAACCAAATCTCTGTCTTTCCACATAGCTAGACATGTTTGTTGCTTGATATTTAGTTGATGAGAGGGTTAAACTGGGCGGTAAATTGGTTCCCAGGCCCTGAATAATAATAATTTTGTATAAATTAGAGTGATGGAGCTACTCCCATCCCCTTTACTCTATCTAGGATACACCAATCACCCGGGGGGGGGGGGGGGGTGGTAGTAAGGAAAATAGGACATTGCGGGTGGAGTGTAAATGGATTTGGAAACTCAGGGCACATATTCCACTGTGCCTTTATGAAACTACGGGGTGAGAGTTAATATTCATTATCTCACTGGAGATCTAGGTAGAGGAGAAGTTAATTTTATAAAATTATTCGGGGAATAACCATAGGTTCAACCTAGCTTGGGGTCCCCTATATGGTGTAGAATCCATATAATGATATATATGTCAGAGAATAAAGAATTAAGCATAGTAGTGAATCTGCATCATATGTTGATGACGAATTTAACGGCAATTGCATATTCTTATATTTATTTATTTTTGGATTTATCTGTTTTTTTATTTAGACGTAAGGCACAGCCTTGCGGAGAGCACAATCCATATGTACGAACTAAAAAATTGATGAATTAAAAATTTCTAAAACAATGCCCTGTGAGTTCAAGAAGAATGGCGAATGCCACACTCAATATAACAATGTTTATGGACGATCCTGGCCACCACATTCAAAATGGCACCAGAGAGGTTACTTTCTCTTGCATGCTTGGAGACCCGCTGCCATCCCTGAACTTTGGACCCCCCACTGGGCCAGTGAGATTAAAGGGACTGGAAAAGAGATCACCAGGCCGACAGACCTAAAGGGACCGGGCAAAAGAGCATGATATAATGGGAGAGTGAAGGGGGAAACCTGTGATATATGGGGGCCCAGATGAATATGGCACCACTAGGATATTTATGATATATTTTCTACAGGCCCCTAAAGAATATAGACTGAATATATGCGTGGGACACTCTCTGCAAGACAGTTCCAGTCACTTCAATTAATGTAATGTGAGATAAAATATTTGTGAATATAAATGATCATATGGACGAATATGGTTCTAACAAGGTTCTAACTAAATAGTCCTTTTATGGGTGTTGAGAAAGCTGAGAAGCATCAGTGAAACATGTCCACCCCTGCAAACATGTGAGACCTGTCACGCTAGGGGGTAACTCCAGACCTCTTAATGAGCTCGCAACCCCCAATCTCCGCAGCCAGCTTCACCTATAGGAGCCCCCGCTTGCCGGGACGCAAGTACGCCTACCCGGGATCGGTTGCCCCCAGGACTTATTGGCTCAAAGGATGCTATCTTATACGGAGAGATCTGGAGAACCTATAACTGGAACGTGAGTGACGGAAGTCCAGAGACAGGCAATAGGTCGATAACAGGAAGGCAGAGATCGTAGCGGCACCAAGGATCAGGCAAGACGTAGTCGGGGTACAGGCTGAGGTCGGCAACAAGGGTTCTGGATCAAGAGGCGTCAATACAGGCAGAGGTCGGCAACAAGGATTCAGGATCGAGAATGGTCAGTACAATCAAGTCGGCAACAGGCTAAACTTCACAGGAATAGAGTACACAGGGTTCTGAGCGCTATCACAGGCAGTTCACAACTGAGAGGGAATTGCCTTTATAGGGACAGGTCTGAGGGAAGCAGTGTACTGATTGGAGCACGTAGGATTCCAAGGGTAATTGGCTGGCAAC
The DNA here is from genome assembly GCA_027917425.1 of Gastrophryne carolinensis. Taxonomy (NCBI): domain Eukaryota; kingdom Metazoa; phylum Chordata; class Amphibia; order Anura; family Microhylidae; genus Gastrophryne; species Gastrophryne carolinensis. Next base: position 305,485,347 of record CM051236.1, on the reverse strand, counting down.
AAGGGAGGAGGTAAGGCCAAGATATCAATGGGGCTGATTGGCCTGCAGAGCAGAAGAGGGCAAAGCCCTCAATCCCCTAGGGCTCATTAACCCTTTAATTGATCCTCCGGTGGGTGCGCGCAGCACAGCGCCGCCGGAGGGCATAACAGACACTCCTCTACTGGAGGAGGAAGCGGGGGGCGTGGCTGAGCTGGGCGCCGCTCGAGCCGACGCCGCGCGGCGCGGCCGCCGCACAGTGACAGCTGCAGCTGGCCGCCTGGAGACGTCGCTGGAACGGGGATCAGGTAAGCGGTTCCTGACAAGACCATGAAACTGTAAAAGTGATCCTATTAAATTTAATTGGTTATTGAGCAACTCTCAACATTTAAATGTTTTTAATGCACATGTCACTTTAAGCATGTTGTATATTTAATGGATTTTTTTATGAATTTAGAATAAAAGTGTTATATTGTAATGAGAACACAGTTATGTGATGAATCAAGTGAGGGGTATGGGGAGTAATTGGAATCTTTCAGTAATGTTTGCTTGGTATGTAATCAGTATCCTGCGTCTCAGGATGGTATTTGTAATATTTGCACCATATCAAATATTTGTAATAACTGTCTAGTGCACCCATCCCATTAAAATATATGTTTCTTTTTGGCTTAACCAAGAATCTGTGTGTCCATGGCCTTGCTGGACCTTTTAGGCCACTAGGCTGGTGAAACGTATGGTGATTTAGGAAAGCGTGTTGCGTGATCCTATGTGCTGTGTTAGCGTAATCACGTGGTTCACGTTTTCGCACAATGAAATTTAGTATTTCTCATGTATTTAGCATGCAAAAATCTCTCAGAAACAATTGAAAATTCCAATGGAGTTTCTAGGTTGCAGACCCATGTAATTAACTTACTGAAAAGTATGAATGCTGCAGAGTGGATTTGTGAAACCGCTATAATGCATTGACCAGTGTTTTAGTCTCTCAGTTCTAGTTGCCACCAAATGACACTGGATATAAAACCGTTTATTAGGACATATTGGCAGCAGTCACATGGGAGACTTGAAGTGTTGTGAGAAGGAGGAAGGAGTGAGTAGAAAAGACTGTTTTCTGATTTCTGGGCTAATCAGTAGACTTCCCAAATCAGGATACCCAGGAAATGGAGGATGCAGCAACCTCTGGGTCCACTTTAGGATTAGCTTTGTGGGTATAGACAGCTATACGTATTCCCCCATTTCTAAAGCACCGCCAAACACCTTTCAACCTGGTAACATTTATTTTTAGAAGGCATGTGTGCAAATGTAAATCAGAGAAGATTAGACACACCCACTTTTAGCCAACCATGGCAGCTACAACATGCGGGGGAGAAGCAAAGGCAGAAGGGTCCATCTACTGATTATTATCCAGTATTGCCAGACAAGGGGTCACCTGTCCCTATCACCTCAGGCCAAAGCCTGCACAATCTGCTCTGTAAAGCCATGAACATTTCCAGCACATGAGCTTCCAAGCCAGTATTCCCCCGCAGTGCAATGGACCCCAGTACCTGCGCAGATTTGCCAGCTGTAGACACTGGACAATCTTATTCAAATCAAAGCTGGTAAAAATGAGCCTCCTCTTCCTGTCTCTGGGGCATAGTAAAAAGAGTATCTGTGTGACAGCATAGAGAGGTTTTGAGTGTTATTCTTCGCCCCCATGATCTGCCCAGCAGCTAAATCACTATAATAATGTTCTGTCAATATTGAGGAACTGAGAAGCACACAGACAATTACTTGTCATTGTTGGAGTCCGTTCCCTCACCTTGCTGTTCTGACAGCTATTGAATACGCTGATGCGGGCACACTAAGCAGAAGCTCAGCCTCTCCTGTTTTTATATACATGGCACCAGACCAGGCAAATAGTGTAATGGTCATTAGCAGCCAGATACAATATATAGGGTATATTGTTTCTATCCAATTCTGTTCACAAATGTAGAAGAAATGCATTATAGGCAATCCCTATTCTGCAGTGATTTACAAAGCACTGAAATGTTTTGGATGCATGCAGACCACATCTTCCTGCCTGTTTCGCATTGAAATAATCCAATATGTCGCAAACAGGAAAAAATGCAGGCCTATGAAAATAAATGGGCCCTTTCACACCTTGCTATGTTTGCCCACAACACAACCAAATGTTAAGCAAATCCATTGGTGTAGTAAAAGGGCTCAATCCATAGCTGTAGATCCCACACCACTGTCACGGGCTTCCATACTCTGATCCAGCGCCTGCTACAACCACCTTCTACAGGTCCTTCCACCAAACCAGAGGAGGATAGCAGTGTGCTTTACATCACTCCAAACAACACTTGGGAGTGTTGAATTGCGTGCAGCTACTCGGGATTCAAATCCTTTACAACTCACGATCAACAATTTTGTGCTGCCATTACTTCCAGTGACCAAAGACAGACATTTCTTATGCTCAGAATGACAAATGCAATGCTGTAAGTGTATGTGTCCTACTCACTTATGCTCATTTGTTGCTTCTAGGTAGTTTTACTTTTCAATTACAAAGCTGATAGTTGCATTTTATATACACCAAAACATATATAATCTACTGGGTGCAGCTACCATGGCAATTCCCCATTTGCCCAGTAGTAACAGTAATTAAAAGAAGAAAGCACCTACCACATTTTCTATGCTGCAAAAATAGTCTTTACTTAATAAAGATGTATTGCAATCTCATACAACCCAAGGTATTTCATTTCAGTTAAAAAAGAGCTTGCTAAAGATAGCAAAAACAACAGCTCATTTCAAAATATGTAATAATCAGGTATGTAATCCCTGTATAGCCTAATACGCAGTCTGGGTAACAGCATATATTAGCATATCTGTTCAGGCACTGTATGCATACTAAGAGGGTAAGTCACAAGAGCAGGTGGCTCTTTATTGCAGAAATCCAGAATCACATTATAGTGCTATAAATGCTGATACACAACCATCCCAAACGAAGTAATGGGGTTAAATACATGTCACAAGATATATGTACAGTTTTTGGACAGCAGAGTTTACTCAGCAATATGGTAGGTGCAGGGCGTGCTCGAGATGTCTTGTGTATCAGCATTTATAGCCCTGGCCTTCCCCTGGGGCATCCCAAATCTGAATACCCCACTGTGAGAATCCACCGAAGCACCACAAAACTCACCTTTTCTGGCAGCTCTATTGGATCCAATCCAGAGCAAAAACAGCTGCATCCCTAGCATCTCTGACACACTCCCGCACCCAGCCTTTCAGATAGCACATCCCGTTTGGCCGCTTTTCCACCTGATTGCCGAGCATTAATATACTTGGCAAATGGCTCTGATTGGACAAGAGCCCACACATGGCTGTAGGACCGAGGAAAGGTGAGTTTTTCTGGCCAATGTGTGGGGTTTCACACAGCAGGACACCCCGATTTGGAGCCAGGAACATAATCCAGGATTGTCAGAATCCCTGATTTTGTTCCGCTTTAAATATCCTGCCTCTGAGTGAGAAAAGCCAGATCCTGTGAAGGTCTGTAAAAGCCGGGGCACGGTTCTATGTGGTTGTCCGAGTATCTGTCTCCCTCTATCACTATTCAACATAAGAACATGATCCTTTTTTTTTTTTTTTTTTGCAGCTACTGACATTTTTTGAATTTTTTTTTTTTTTAGCACAGAAGAGACAATCAAGTAGGAAAATGCTGACTCTCCCCTGCACGCACAGGACATGGTGTACGTCACCAATAAATAACTTGTCAGATGCAAGAGGGGTGAAAATAGCTCCACCTCTCAAGAGTAAAAAAAAAAAAAAAAAGATGGTCATACATACAAACTGTAAATAAAATCAAAGGAGGTTAAAGTGGACTTAAACCGAGTGGGATCCATTCCCTCCCCCGGGGCATCCAAAATCAGGATGTCCCGTGTGTGAAACCCCACAGGTCGCCCTCTACACTTAACTTACTACCCGGTCCAACGACGCATGCGTGAGTGGGCGACAAAGGCACGCTCCCTGTTAGAGGGAAGCGTGTGATGCGGCCGCCAGCACACTCGAAGCCGATGTGCTAAGACGTCAGCTTAGTCGTCCAAAGCTCAGCGGCTCCGAGCACGCTGATTGGACGAGTGGCCGCGCATGCGCCGTAGGACCGGCGTGAGGTGAGTTGATGTGGGAGATCTAGGGGGTTTCACTCCCGATCTGGGTGCCCCGGGGGGAAGGACCAAAACCCAGGATAGTCAAAATCCTGGGTTTTGGTCCACTTTAAAGCTCAGCACACCTGGATGCATCTTCTGAATGGCAGCGGTAAGCAAACAGTGATTTGTTTTTACAGCTTGCCTCTAGCATACCTTTAAATTACTATATATACAGTACTATCCGATTAAGGTGCATGGCTGGTGTACACTGTTCTTGCTGCCTACAGAAGTTCAGTTGGAAAGAATTAACAGCCTTCCTGTCTAACTAGATTTGTGGCTAGAGCCCTGTGCCAAGGATGTACAACATCAAAGGTTTGAGCACATGCAGTATTTCCTTTTGGCAGGTATACCTTATACAGCCTTGCTGCCTGTGGATAGTTCCTGACCACTGGAAGAACAGTACACACTTCATCATACAGTGCTGTACTTGGAACGTGAATTCCTAGATTCCATTAAGCTTCATTGTTCTATTGGTGCATATTGTACAATATAGCTATATGTATATGAACATTTGGAGCCAAATTTTATAAAATGCATGGCTCATGTGGCTGCACGGAGACCCTAGGGCTTCTTTCACACTGAAGGGGTCCCCTGCAATGCAGTGGCAACACACAAAAACAGCACAGTACACTCCTGCTTTTTATTGTATTGTGTTAAAAGAAGTGCTGTGGTGGTGGCTGCATAGGCTGGGAGCGGAAGGCCAGCACCAACAGAAGGTGGCATTCCAAGGGTCACGCAGAATGATCTAACTTGTAAAGGAACCAGCAACAGGGCCCATCGATACCGGAGATTGTGGCAGGACCTAGTGGGGACCATTGATAGATCGTGAGGCGGTGCCAGTATCTACCTACATCACAACGCAGGTACAGGTGATCACAACTGCTTTACAAGGGTAATCGTGCATGGGTGATCAGTCCGAAGGTGCGTCTACACACGGGGATGAGCCAATAGTCAAACACTAGCCGAAGGTCAAGCCAGATGGTAAGGTTACGCAGTATCCAAAAGGGGTCAGACGGATTTCAAGGTCGGGCAGACAGCTGGGATGATCAGACAAAGCCAGGTCAATCACAAATATAGCACAGACAAAGTCTCAATACTGGCTATAACAGGAAATAGGTCAAAGCTGGACTTTATTTAGTGGATGGCTGGCCAATATTAGTACAGGGGAAACAGAGTGTATGATTGGTGAAACTACAAACCAGGACGTAATTGGAACTAATCCCAGGGGCTGGAATGTCCTGACCAGTAAGGCTTTCCAGCCCTGAGACACTCAGGTGTATGTGTATGTTTAAACTGTAATTAGACAGAGCGGCATCTACTGTGAGCCGCTCTGTCCGAGAGCAGGGCGTGTGCACGTACAACTACAGGGGAGTAAGGGAGGCAAGCAGGGCAGTTCGCTGCACTCTCCAGCTTCCGTTTAACAGTTTAACATTAAAACATACAGGGCTAGTGGTCCTATATATGAATCTCACCTTTGTCTGTAAGTTTCCCCCATGATTGTGTGGGTGGGTTTCTTACCGCAACCCAAATACCTAGCGGTTTGTATAAGTGGACCAAAACCCAATCTCGAACAGCCCTGGAATGTATAAGAAACCCTGGGCGCTGCATTAACTCACCGAGCTGCCAATCCCACAGCACATGTGTGGGCCACGACCCTGCTATACTTTTAGCTAGTTGTGTACCTGCACAAGGCACTTGTGAATGGGCAGCGTGGTCACAACCCCAACTAGGGGTGAGTGGAGATGCAGATGACAGTGTGCTGTCAGTGTAGCAAAGAAAAGCTGAATGTTGCTGAATGTGCTGACCCCAGCTTGCCCACACAGGCACCATAGAAACTTCAGGATGGTGAGTTTTACCGGCAATCCATGGGGATACACACAGCGGTGCATCCTAAATCGGGATGCCCCCTGCTAGGCGGACAAACCCTGGGATTTTCATTATCATCCTGAAGCAACCAAATTTATGATGCCCCACTGTGTGACACTCCAGCGCCGGGACGATATACATAACTCGCCGAGGTTCCCGTAGTGCAGGAGCAATAACAATATATGGCTAAAGAAGCTGAATGGGAGCCTGGTTGCACCTGTGATCAGCGTGTGGCACAACCTGCATCCCTCTATGGCTGTGCACAATCACACAAGCCATTAAGTTACTCACAGCTTGAGAAAGATGCAAGCGATGCCGCCACGCTCACATCCACTGTGGGCTTGTTGGCAAGGTTTTCTGTAGTGGGCCAATAAAATGAATAAAGAGAACATTAAAACAGACCAAAGACCAGGGTTTTCACTTACCTGGATTTTGGTCTGCATGCCAGGGGCAATCTTATTTAGGATGCACCTGTAATGCAGATAATCCTTGGATCAGTGGTTTACTCACCTAATCTTCGCTCTCACAACACATACGTAGGCTTTTGTCCAATTAGAAATTACCACTATGCATAATTATGTCAACCATGACTTCTAAATGGAACCGATTGTCAGGCACCTCTCAATTACCCCTCCCACTCAGCTGCACTCAGCCATTCAGATATGCTGCCAGCATCAACAAGAGTGCCGGAGATGCCACTGGAGGCCCAGGTATGCGCTATGGGATCTCGTTCCAAGGCGAGGATACAAGGGACCAGCAGTCACATAAAAGTGGTTGGAATCCCACCTTTATTCTTTGTATCTGCAGGGGGTAAGCTGCTACTTACTCTGCTTGTCTGTCCCACAGTACATCTGAGCTCAGTACAAATTCCAATAACAAACAAAAAGTTCTTATGGTGGTGTGAGAGACCAGATATTCTGATACATAAACCACCCCTGCTCTCACAGCATTAATACAACATTCCCAAGCGGTTCCCCACTCCAACACAGGAAACAAAATCAGCTCCCTCAGGATGCTTGGACTTTGGTATAATGAAACCCTCGTAATGCAAAAGTTTAAGCAGTTGAGCTCTTATCCCACAAAGCTGTGTAAGATTGGACAATATTGCCTAATACTTCAGAAAGCACACAGCTACCAAATCACCTGGGAACATTGTTACATTTGGTTCAGCCATTCTGCCAATGTGAAAATCTTCACATTGACTTCAAAAATATAAAAAAACAAGGGGATCCATTTTCAATAAAGGAGCTAGGAGATGAACCGGACAGAAGTATCTCCAGTTCGGAAGCCCATCTGGCCAAATATTCCCTGACATTTGGTACTTCAGATGCCACATACAAATAAAGTGTGAACAATTTAATCTTCTAAACAATGTAATAACTAAAATATTAATATATATATATATCCTGTCCATCTTGACTTAAATAAGCAAACAAATCTATAAATATTACTAATAACTGGCCAATGGTAATTAAATGGATACACGCAAAAATTGTAGGATCTTTAGACATCCAGTAAATTGAAGGACACTGAGACAAATTGTAAATAAAAAGATATATTGTTGGTAAAATGACACAAGATGCAATCAAATCTTACAAAACAACAATAGAGTTATATGATCGGCATACACATATACAATGATTAAGGCAAACTTAAGAGCATTTTCTGACCAGCAACTCATACAATTACCTTCCTGACAGGGGAACCCACAAGCAGACCTTTCAGCTGGCAGCCGTTTGCCTCCTTTCTCTGCTCTCTCAGATCCCTCTCTTCCTCAGCCCCTCTCTCCGGCCTTTCCCTTCCTAAGGCTCTCCTCCCTCCAATTATACCCCAATATCACTTTGATGTCCAGTCTTGTCCTGCCAGTTTTGCTGATTTTTAGCCTGAAACTTGTGGAAACCCACTTTGCAGAGAAACCTTGGGCTTTTCCCCAGACCCTGAAACTGGTTTTGCTAATTATGGCTTTGGTTTTAGGAATTTAGATAACTATATAGACTGGTTATTTTTTATGGGTTTGTGTGGAATACCTTCTGTTGATGAAAACCTGGTTTTATTAGGGTTCGGAAAGGAATGTGGGCTGACCAGCTTCTGGGCTTGCCCACATTGGCCTGCGGGAATGACCTGACCTATGTATGACTGGTCAAACGCAATGGATTATACATACAGAAATAGATTAAAACATTACACAATATTTTAACATAATAAATTTTCCATAAAGGCCCATTGTTTACAAAAGTATATAGGAGGGAAAAATCTGGCAAAAATATTTAGAAGTTTTTCCCTTTTTAATTAAAAAATAAAAAAGGGTCTCTCATAAGTGAGCACTCAGAGGCCAAGCGGTTAGCCCCTGGCCCAGGCAATTTAACATCCCCTATACCCTCAGACACTGGTCTAGTGCTGGGCACTTTTGCACCTACGGTGACCACAAGGGGGGTGCGGCTAATTAGCTGGGACATCAACAAGCTACCAAGGATGACGAAGACTACTTCAAATTTCACAAGAATTGGTTAAAAACAAACACACAGACACAGTGATAAAAATATTTTAATCCATGTCAATTAACTATACCTACCTTTGTTTTCTTCTCCAGTGCTGGTTGACGTCCTCTGTCCTTTAGTGGGTCCTGACCAAGTCCCGGGGCTCCCTATTGCTATTTGTGTGGTCCTCTCTGCTGAAGGCCAAAGCGTCCAAAATGCCAACATTTGTGATGGATGGATGGAAGGTCCTCCTTTCTTACAGCCTGCAACACACTGAGCATTTATACCCTAAGGCGTGGCTTCCATGGTATGCTTCAAAGCATCACAGACAGCCAGGGGGGTAGGAGGGAAGTCACAAGCAATAGGTTCTATACTTCTGCTTAAAGGGCCCCAAAAGATTACAATTAAGGTGGAGTGGCGATGGGCAGATGCTGTTTACTGGTTACATTTGGAGCAAGGACACCTGGATGCAATTTCTATGAGTAACCTTGACTGGTCAGTGGAACTTTCCTTAACTGTGAGGAGGTGGTAAATGCAGCCCGATCTTTATATAGCTTTTCTAGAATGGATGCAAAGGTATCTACTTACTGACTGCTGGAAACAAAACCACCTTCTGAACATGGTAGTTGCCTGCTTCATAGCTTTTGTACTTACACACCAGATATTAGTATGCAGCAAAATTAATTTGCACCAGTTTATTGAATATGGAGCAGACATATATAAAATAAGGTCAGCAAATTCAGCCCTTTTATCAAAGTAAAAAATATGATACATTTTACGATCCCCGTTGTGTGAAACCCCATAGGCTGGTTGTCATCTTCCCTTTCCTGCAATCCCATGGCATATACTCGAGCCTCACAAGTGGCATCCCTGCTACATCCGCTCTCCACAAGCAGGGGATGCTTGCCAGACCTGGGCATGTAATCATAGAAGAGGTAAGTTTACCGGCAGAAGGTAGCACTTCACACAGCAGGGAATCCCAAATTAGGATGCCTCAGGGACAGAGGCTAAAACCCAGAAATAGTCCCATGTTTTGGTTCACTTAAACCACATCTGTCAGACCATCTACAGTCCCATTAAAGTGGATTTCCAGGCTAACCCTCCTACCCTCCACTCAGCTTAACTCAAGGTTACCCTTTGATTGACCGTCGGTGATTCCTGCACTGAGCACAGCCATCTAGGATCTGCTGCATCAGTGGCCCTGCCCAGCTATTCACTTGAATACATAGTTAATGTGGTTGAAAAAAGACATTTGTCCATCAAGTTAAAAGTTAATCTTTATTCTTCTTAAAAAAAAAAAAATCTAATCATTTTTTGAAGTGGTCAGCTGTTGTAACAAGCTTCTGTGGGAGGCTATGCCTATGATTTATATTTATCATGGTAAAAAATTGTTGCCCATGGAGTTTGAATCATTTTTTTTCCCAGACGGAGGGAGTGCCCCCTTGTGTTAAGAAAGGACATTTTTTTAACCATACTTGTTATATTGGCCATTTACATACAGTTAGGTCCATAAATATTTGGACACTAACACAAATTTAGATTTGTTTACTGAAACATATTCAAGATATAGTTATATAATGGACATGGCGGCCCGTGGAGTTTAAGGCTGCCTGCAGAAAGGAAGTGACTGTATGTGCCGCTTTGCATTCTGGGATTGCTGACCATTTCCTGACCCCAACTCTACTCTGTCTGTGCAAAGCAAAGCTACAACCCGCCCCCTTCCTCTCCTCAGTATGTGATGCTTATGAGGAAAGATGGCGGCACCTGTATCCTAGAGTCCTAATCAGAGTTTGCAGCCCAGTGGGGGAAAGAATAATAAGCAACTAAAAACCTAAAATATATTAATTTTAGATGCTGAGGAATAGTTTAACCCTTTCGCTGCCAGCCTACCTGGAGTTTTTGTCACCCTTGGTGCCAGACCATTTTGCACTATTTTGCGCTCCCCATGTTCAAATGTGATTTTTGAAGGGATTTCCAGGGATTTCCCAGGAAAATTATATATTGTTTTTTTCAGCAGAGTCTGGGCTTTAACATGAAATGTCTTGTTTGTATTTTTTTAGGTGTATTCTCAATACTTTTGGGTGAAATATGTGCAAACAAAAAAAAAAATCTATTTTTTGCAATTTGTAGTGTTTTTTGTAATAAAAAATGTAAGTTTGTCAATAAAATCTTATTGCATGTGAAACCCCAATTAATCCCAGTCACAGCATTACCACATATGTATTGGTAGACACCCTTTCCTGCCCAGGAGACTCCCCCAAACTGAAACAGCGCTTTAGGAGATTTTCAGATAAAATACAACTATGCACCGCGCTAAGCGCACCTTGCTGTCTTTCCAGAAAAAGAACCCTTTAAATTTGAAATACCCCCCAAAAACTATATATTCTCTGGAATTATACACCACAGGCTTTCTAGGCGTACCAGGTTTGTTGACATGGGCGCAATTTTCTGGAAGTAATCCCTCAATCAATTCTTTGGTTGCACAGAGTTTCCCTAAAAAAGAATAAATAAGAAGAATCAAAGCCACATTTTCCTAAAATAAACTATATGCAAACAGAAAAAAACAAGTAAAATCTGAAAAAGCAACATCCCCCGAACAGAACAATACCCAACATGCATAGGTACTGTCAAGGGAAGAGTTGCCAAACACCCCAAAGTAAAGCATGCGCATAACGGTAATTTTACTTAAAAATTTCAGCTCTGCAGACAAAGTGCGCACCTTGCGATTTTTCAACCAAAACAACCCTTTAAATTTAGAATATCCCCATAAACCATATATTCCCTGAAAGTACACGTTAAGCTTTCTAAGAGTACTGAGCTTGTTGTAGTGGGCTCATCTTTCTGGAAGTAATCCATTGAAGAATTCTTAGGTTGCACAGGGTTTCCCTAAAAACAATTATAAAAAAAGCAGAATAAAGACCATGTTTTCCTAAAATATCAATATGCAAACAAGAAAAAACAAGCTAAATCTGAAAGCGCAAGGTCCCCCGAGCAGAACAATACCCAACATGCATAGGTACTATTAACCCTTTTAATTGTCAGCCTACTTGAGGTTTTGTCACCCTCTGTTGACAGGTCATTTTTCCCCATTTTGCGGCATGATTACCCGTGATTTTTGCTGGAATTTCCAGAAAAATTATATACATTACATATACATTTTTTGCAGCAGAGTTTAGGCTTTAACATGAAATGTCTTGTTTGTAATTTTTCTACTGTTTTTTGAATATTTCTGCTTAAAAAAACAAAAAATATATATTTTTTAGACAATTGTCTCCTTTATTTTAAATAAAACCTTTTTTTTTTTAATGAAAACCATATTGCATGTGATAGCCCCATTTCTCCCGATTACAACGGTACCACATATGTATCGGTAGCCCCCCCCCATTCTTGCCCTGGAGACCCCCCAAACTGAAAAGAGCACTTTATTACATTTACAAATAAAATACTATCCACACTATAAACATTTTTTTGGGTAGGGGGGACCCTATGTAATTTTTTTGGAATTTTAAGGGTCAGGCTAACCCTAACCCTTAAAAATAAAAAAAAAAATGACGTAGGGTCCCAACTCCCGGGGAGGGGGGGGGGGCCCATTTTTTGGGGAATTTTAAGGGTTAGGGTTATTCCAAAAAAAATGCCCCCCCCCTACATAATTTTTATTTTTAAGGGTTAGGGTTAGCCTAACCCTAACACTTAAAAAAAAAAAATATGACGCAGGGTCCCCCCTCCCTGGGGTGGGGGAACCCATTTTTTGGGGGAATTTTAAGGGTTAGGGTTATTTAAAAAAAAATTGGGTCCCTACGTCACTTTTTTTTTTATTTTTAAGGGTTAGGGTTAGCCTAACCCTAACAAATTTTTTTTAAAATTTTAACCCTTCTAGTGCCAGCTACGTGACTCTCACGTAGCTGCCTCTCCAACCGTTAAGTGCCAGCTACGTGAGAGTCCCGTAGCTAACTTTAGAGCCCCATAAAAAAAAAGTAAAAAAGATACAGACTTACCTGACCCCTCATTTGAAAGTGCCAGCGATTCTGTATAAGAATCAAGTATTAGATTTTCGCCCCCGGGCCTCTGATCTTCAGGAGGGGGCCCGTAATAGCCCCCCCCCCCCCCGCCGGCGCCAACATCTGAAAAAAAAAAGTAAATGTCCTTTACTCACCTCGCAGCGCGATGGCTCTCCCCGGGTCTTCTCTTCACCAGGGGGGGCCTCCGATCCCCCCCCCGGGCTTTCCATGCATCGGTTGAGGGCCCAGAAACAGGCCCTCACCATCCTCTTCGGCCGGCGCTGGCCCCACCCCTAACCCCGCCCACTTGATGACGTCATCCCGCTCCTCGGTTTACCGGCACCCGGGCTCCATTCTGTCGGTAGCGATCAGTGCAGGGAGGGTGGCAGGCAGGGAAGCTCTGATCTCCCTGCCTGCCACCCTCCCTGCTCCGATCACTACCGACAGCTGTCATCTGCAGCGGCGTGAGACACTGGATCAGAGGTAAGTATAAGTGAAAAAAGAATAATAAAGAATTTTGTGTCTGTGTCTTTTTTTTTTTTTTACTTAACCCTTTGTGAACTGGTAAGGGGTCCATGAGACCCCTTATACCAGTTCACAAGGCTCTGGGTATGGCAAGTCACCTGCGGCAAGCGGGTGACTTGCCAAAACCCCCAGCCCCCCATTACCTGCCTCCCCAACGGCCAGGGGGGGGCAGAAGGGCCCGGGCCATGTGGCTATGTGGGCTAGTAGCCTGCAGGGCCACCAACGCTGGCCCCTGCGCCCTGTTCTACAAGCCCCCATAGCTGGTCCGGGTCGGTAATGCTGGGTAAGGGGGACTCTATGTCATTTTTTTTTTAAATTAACCCCTTACAACTATGCATATCATATTGCATAGTTGTATCCTATCTGAAATCTCCTAAACTGCTGTGTCAGTTTGGGGGAGTTTCCTGGGCAGGAAAGGGTGTCTACCAATACATATGTGGTACCGTTGTAACCGGGAGAAATAGGGCTTTCACACGCAATAATATTTTATCAACAAACTTACAATTTTTAATAAAAAAAAACACTACAAATTGTAAAAAATAGATTTTTTAAATTTTTTTGCACATATTTCACCCAAATGTATTGAGAATACACTAAAAAAAGGCCAAACAAGACATTTCATGTTGAAGCCCAGACTCTGCTGAAAAAAACTGTATATAATTTTACTGGAAAATCCCTGGAAATCCCTTCAAAAATCCAGGTTGAACACGTGTAGCGCAAAAATGTGAAAAGTAGTCTGGCAACAGAGTGTGACAAAAAATCTAGGTAGGCTGGCACTCAAAGGGTTAAGGGTTAGGCTAACCCTAACCCGTAAAAATAAAAAAAAATGACGTAGAGGGGAACCCATTTTTTTTTTTATTTTAAAGGTTAGGGTTAAGCTAACCCTAACCCTTAAAAATAAAATAAAAATGACCTAAGGTCCCCCCTCCCAGCGGGGGAACCCATTTTTTTTTTAATTTTAAGGGTTAGGGTTAGGCTAACCCTAACCCTTAAAAATTAAAAAAAAAAATGACGTAGGGTTCCCCTTACCCGTCATAACCAGCCCAGGACCAGCTATGAGGGCTTGTAGGAACAGAGTGGAGGGGCCAGCTTTTGTGGCCCCCCACCCTGCAGCCTACGAGCCCACATACCCTGTGTGGGCCCGGGCTCTTCTGCCCCCCCCCTGGGCTTTGGGGAGGCAGGTAATTGGGGGTGCGGGGGTTAATGGCAAGTCACCCGCTAGTTGCAGGTGGCTTGCCAGACCCCAGCCTTGGGAACTGGTATAAGGGGTCTCATGGACCCCTTACCAGTTCACAAAGGGTTAACAGTAAAAAAAAAAAAAAAAAAAAAGGCAGACACAAAAATTTCATTTATTAAAAAAAAAAATAAAAAAAAAATAAAAAAAACAGCAAGATGGCAGCGCCCGTCGGGAGAGGAGGGGGGAGAGCCCTTTCAGGCTCTCCCCTGAAGCTGCAGAGGCTGGGGGGGGGCGATCGGAGGCCCCCCCAGTGAAGAGGAGACCCGGAGGGAGGCAGCGCGACTGCAGGTAAGTAAATGTCATTTTTATTTATTTATTTTTTTTTTACAGTTAGCAGCTGCTGCCAAACGGGGGGGGGGGCTATTCCAGGGGCTCTCCTGGAGCCATTCGACCCCCCACTGGGGATCGGATGGCACCAAATTAAAGAGGAGACCCAGCCGGATCCAACGAGGGGTCAGGTGAGTATTTTTGATTTTTATTTTTTTTACTAGCAGGGGGGAAATTCAAGCACGTAGATTCTACGTGCTTGGCACTTAAGTGGAGTGGAAGCGAGCACGTAGAATCTACGTGCTTGGCACTGAAAGGGTTAAGGGTTTGGACTTTTCATTAAATGATGCTGAAGATCCGGTTTAAGTCCAGCTTCAGCTTTCATTTGAGGTTATCCACATTAAAATTGGATGAAGGGTATCAGCTGCTTAACACAAGCAGGTGTGGGTTATTCCTTCGTTATGTCGTTCTCAATTAAGCAGATAGCTTAGGCCTAGAGTAGAATTGAGGTGTGGTGCTTGCATTTGGAAGATTTTGCTGTGAAGTAAACATGCGGTCAAAGGAGCTCTTCATACAGGTGAAGCAAGCCATCCGTAAAGCGGAACATAACCCGGGAATTCAAATTTTCCGGGTTTTGCTCCATGCCACACTGCGTTAAACCCCCCAGGAAGCCCCCAAAGAGCTCACCTCGCCACTCTCCGATGAAACATGCGCTGGATCTCATCTAATAAGAAATGACTGCTATGACATCATTGGGCAGGCAGCTGCCACATGCCCTGCGCCCCCCCACGCCATGCACTCCCACCCCAGCCTGAATGGCTGGGCAGAAACGAGCATGCACACGACAGGGATTCGGCAGCGTGCGTTCCCCAGTGTAAACAATGAGAACCGTCTGGCGAATTACGTTGTCATAACAGGCGCCTCTCATTGGATGAGAGCCCATGCATGCGTCGTTGGGGAGTTTTGGGGATTGCTGGAATGTTTCACACAGCAAGGCATCCCAATTCTGGATCTTCTAGATTCCAGGCCGGCCACTGGAGAAATTGCTACAATATTAGGAGTGGCAAAAGCTACAGTTTGGTACATCCTGATAAAGAAAGCACTGGTGAACTCATCAATGCAAAAAGACCTGGACACCCACGGAAGGCAACAGTGGCAGATGATTGCAGAATAATTTCCATGGTGAAGAGAAACCCCTTCACAACAGCCAACCAAGTGAGCAACACTATCCAGGATGTAGGCGTATCAATATCCAAATCTACCATAAAGAGAAGACTGCATGAAAGTAAATACAGAGGGGTCAGTGCAAGGTGCAAGCCACTTATAAGCCTCAAGAATAAAAAGGCTAGATTAGTCAAAAAGTGACCCCACCCCACCAACCTGGCACTGAGGAAGGACGGGGGGGTTAGAAAGAAAAAGACCCCTCACCTTATTGAGGGGCTCTCACTGCTCCGGAACCTGGGTGCTGCTATCTTGCTTGACAGCACAGAGCTGCATCCCCCAGCTCCATGGGTGCTCCCGACCATTCAAGTGAATGGGCAGTGGGAGCGCGAAAGGACCCGGGGGATGCAGCTTTTTGCTTTCTCTGTGGCGGCCACACAGAGACTGGGGGAGCTGGCCCGAGGAGAAGGTAAGAGCTTTCTAGCCCCCCTATCCTGTCTCGGAGCCAGGGGAGGGGTCACTTTTTTGACTAAACTTCTGCTTTAAAAACTAGACTTCAGACAGAAAGGCCCACAAACAAACAGAAACTGAAACCCGCTGCAGAAAAAGCCTGGCAAAGCATTCAAAAGGAGGAAATACAGCAATGTCTGGTGATGTCCAGGAGTTCAAGACTTCAAGCAGTCATTACCAACAAAAGGTTTTTAACCAAATATTAGAAATTAACATTTTATTTAGAGGTATTTAATATGTCCAATTACTTTTGAGCCCCTGAAATGAAAGGATTGGGTAATAAAAAATGCTTTAGTTCCTCACATTTTTTTTTGTTCACCCCACTGAATGAAAGCTGAAAGTCTGAACTTCAACTGTGTCTGTATTGTTTTGCTCAAGATTCATTGTGGTAATGTACAGAACCAAAATTAGAAAGATGTTGTCTCTGTCCAAATATTTATGGAACTAACTGTATGTATACAAGTTAATCATGTGCCTCACACATGTCCCCCCTGCCCCCCCCCTCCCGCCTGCGTGAGTACCTTGGGCTATGTTGCTGGGTCGGCGGTGGCCTGGTTTTCAAATAAAAACATGTTTTTCCACCACTGAAGCCACACCCACCCTCAGTTTTAAATCAGCGATTGGCTCAAACTATGACAATCTGCATTCTATTTGGGTGCGCCCAATCCCTGCCATTTAGATAGGTTGGACGCAGAAGCTGGTTATGCGGCAGCCAGCGATCACAGCATGGTGGGAGCCCAGCCTTCACAACGTAGACCAGCGCTTAAGGGTTTTGATCCACTTTAATTCCCATAATCTTTCTTCATAACTTAAGATCCTTCATTCCTCTTAGTTTGGTGGCTCTCCTCTGCACCATTTCCATGTTCAGAGCGTAATTTCTGTGAACTGGTGCAGGAATTGGACGGCATATTCCAGGTGAGGGCGCACAAGTGCCTTGTAAAGAAGCAAAATGACACCCCTATCCTGTGTTTCCATGCCTCTTTTAATGCATGATAATATCTTGGGTGGCCTTGGAAGCAGCAGCGCATGCGGGTATTTAGCCTGTGGTCTACCATTACCCCCAGATCTTTCTCAACTAGTGACTCTCCCCGCAGGACATATGTTGCCTTCAGATTATTAGACCCTAAGTGTATTACATGTCTCCTCATTTAACATTTGTAATTATAACATTTATACAAGTAGTTTAAAAATATTGGGCCCAGCACTAAACCCTGGGTCTAGTACTTGCAACCGAGACCATTCAGATTAGGTATAATTAACCACAAATCTCTGCACATAGTCTGCACAGTTTTTAATCCAGTCACAAACTCTATTTTCTAACCCCAAAGACCTGAATTTCCCTAATAAGAGTCTATTCCCTAATAAGCGCCCATCTGTCCATATTGCAAGCTAATCTGGTGACATCACTGGATTCCGGACTATGTAAGGAGTTTTTTTTTGTTTTTTTTGTCCCCACCCTGCCTCAGTGCCAGGGCAGGGGGTGACCTCTAGACTGGACATCTATTTTAACCGCAGTATTACACCATTACTTATTGTATTAGATGCTTATACCCTGTATCCACTTTTTGCTGCCCTGTCTAGCTCTGGTCTTTTTTCTGGGTCTATAAAACCCTAGAACTGTCATTGGGTCATTACAATCTAGATAAAATGTTCCTTGCTTCCTAGTGTTGTGCAGTAGGATAAATGCTGCTGGCCTCATTAAGAAGTTGCATTTATCTGAAGGACAATATTGTGTCAAAGTTAAGAATAGCCAAAAATCCCCCAAAAAAATTTCTGTGAATACTAAGTTTCGAAATAAAAATGCTCTATCGTTATTTTACAGAATCCCCTGCCAGAAAATTGGCAACAAAAGCAAAATCTTCCACAGAACAAAAATAATATGCACATTTTTAAACCATTTTTTTTTTACTTTATTAATACATATTTATATAGGCACATATATACCTACATCAACCAACGGCTACACCAATAGAAAAAATAATGACATGGAATTAAAATCCACATAGTATTTATAATTGTATTGTATTCACTGTGCTGTGCTTATGAATGAATTGTTGACACTGCTTTTGCTTGGCTATAACATACAAGAGCCCATGTCCTATTAAATAAGTAAGGGTATTGCTGTTATAAATGAGAACACAAAAGGTTTAATAAAGAGCATTTCCTGTATGTCAGTTTTCCTGTCAAAAACCATGGCACAGGGACATGCATGCTTGTAGTGAAAGGAACGTAGAGAAAAATTCCTGAAAAGGTAAAGATGCTGTCCTCTGCTTAATTTCACCCAAGAGGAAGCTGGTTGATAAGTAGGGGGTCCATGGAAAAATTCACCGCAGATGTAGGGTGAGAACAATTGTGACAATGGCCCCTACCAGCAGGAGGAAGGGAACCCAGGTCTTCAGGAAGCCTCCAACACTAGAAATGGACAATGTCTGTCAGTGAACATAACTATGGTTCAGTCAAATACATTTGTATAAATACTGAAGTTAAAGCTAGGACACACTTACCTGACATACTTACTGTAAACCAAGTTTAGAAGACAAAGTTTGACCATATTCCAGGATGTTTTGTTATTGTACTTCATAAGGTTTAGAGACATAGCCACATGAGAATGACAGTTGTCACAGCACAAGTTATGCTGCACAGTAAACAAAAAAGGACATGACATACAGAATAAATCATACAGAATAAATCATACAGAAAACCATAACATGGCATGTCTATCTCCAAGGAACACCAGATACTGGAGAAATGTTAGGAGCTAAGTGGTCACTAGAGTGTTTATAAAAAGGATCACATGCTTTAGAGGACACATTTACCAAGACAAAGAAGGCTGGAACACAAAACTAACCAGGAATAAAATCCCACCCATATTTTTGTATAAACTAGCGTTCCCAACCCTGTGCTTAAAGTGGACCAGAGCCTATTTTTTTGCCTGCCACCCCCCAGGTTTAATGCCATGCTGTGTGAAACCCTTACACATACACTGTTAGGTCCCTGCTTTCATGCTGCATGGGCTCCCGACCAAGGACGGAAGTGAAGATATAGCGATTCCATGAGGTTTCATACAGTGGAGCATCTAAAACCAGGATCCCTGGGAGGGGGGGTGGTCTCATACATTCTAGGGACAGGTTTTGGTCCACACAGTTAGAAGTAATCATAGATTTAGCAAATATAAATTCTTGTGTGGGGATTTGCAAAACATGACCTGTTAGAAGTGGTTAAAGCAGACCTAAACCCCCCTGGCAACTCAGTGCCAGATAAGGGTAGGGATCTACAAGGACCTTAAAGTCAGTGTGCAGGCACACTCAAAAGAATTACCATTGTGTAGGGATACACATGGCATGTGACCTTTTTGAAAATAAAGTTATATTGCCAGAGTAATTATGAAATAAAATTTCACCTTATGTCCCTTATGGTCTTTGTGATGGCCGTGGCATGGCTGAGTGATGCTAGCACACTGTGTGTTTTGCATTGGAGTAAGTTGGGCTTGGCAGACACTGTGAGGGGCTCCATTCTAGCCTATCACTGGGCACTCGACATGAGCCTCAGGCTTTGATTTGTGTTCAGGATAAAGTGGGAGGTACTGGAGTAGGATGTTTCTCTTCCTTTCAGTGACCAGAGCAAAGAGACAGCTTGAGGCTAAAACTGCATCATATAAGCCTTGAGGCAATTTAATTAAGAGTTTGACAGTCTGAGGTTCTCTGTCTGACACAGTAAACCTCAAACATGAAGTATATTGTTGTATCACCCAGTTGCAAAAATACAACTCCGTGATAACTCACCTGTAAAATTGCTTTCTCTTCCGTTATTACTTCAGGACACAAGAAGAATTCAGACACGAATTAACTCTCGACATTAGGGTGTGAACTGAAAGACAAAAGCATGGCTCCTCCTCCAGGCCTATATACTTCCGGCTGTATTCCCACAATCCAATTTACTTGAAAAGCAGTAGAACCAGCCGCCTGGGAGACATTCCTATATCTTTGTTGGAGACAAAAGGAGAGACAAGAAACAAACTCCTCTCTACCTCTCTCTGTTTAGCTATCCTTTTTACATATTTACAGCTCCACTAAGACTAGGCATCCAAGGAATGGAAATCTTAACCTAGCAGACAGGGAGGGTCTGATGTCCTGAAGTATTAATGGGAAAAAAAAGCAATTTTACAGGTGAGTTATCACAGAATTGTATTTCGTCTTCCATTTTACTTCAAGCCATCAGGAGAATTCAGACATGAATGGGACCTCCAAAAGCAGTACCCTTACTTCAGGGCGGGATCCCCAAAACCTTATTCCTTTATATGAGGAGTAAGTCATTTCAAAAACATCTAGTTTACTACTGTCTGTAATACCTTCCAACCTACAGAAACCTTGCGTAGCAGTGATATAATGCTCTCACTACCGTTACCATATTGGTAACTAGAGCAGGACATAAGGAAGGCAAAAACACCTCTTCATTAAGATGAAAAGGGGAAATCACTTAAAGAAAGAAAATCCTGTATAAAAGGGAAGACTACCTTGTCCTTATGTAAGGAGGCTTAATCTGCTAATTCAGAAACCTGCCTTACGGATGTTATTGCCACTAAAAAGATAACCTTAACCCTTTAAGTGCCAAGCACGTGAATTTTACGTGGTTGCCTCTCCGTCACTTAAGCGCCAGCCACATAAAATTCACGGGCCTGGCATTTACAAAAAAAATAAAAGAAAACACTCACCTTACCCCTTTATCAATCCGGCTGGTTTAATTTGGTGCCATCCGATCCTCCCATGGGAATGGGGGGCTACCGATACATATGTGGTACCGTTGTAATAGGGGGAAATTGGGCTTTCACATGCAATATGGTTTTCTCTAATAAAGTAAATGTTTTATTTAAAATAAAGGAGAAAATTGTCTAAAAAATATTTATTTATGTTTTTGTTTTGTTTTTTTACACAAAAATATTTAAAAAAACAGTAGAAAAATTACAAACAAGACATTTCATGTTAAAGCCTAAACTCTGCTGCAAAATATATATCTATAATTTTCCTGGAAATTCTGGCAAAAATCACGGTTAAACATGGCGCAGAATGGGGAAAAATGACCTGTCAGCAGAGGGTGACAAAACTTCAAGTAGGCTGGCAATTAAAAGGGTTAATAGTACCTATGCATGTATTGTTCTGCTCGGGGGACCTTGCTCTTTCAGATTTAGCTTGATTTTTCTTGTTTGCATATTTATATTTTAGGAAAACATGTTGTTATTTATTCCGTTTTTTTATTCATTTTTTTTTTTTTTTTAGGGAAACCCTGTGCAACCTAAGAATTCTTCGAGGGATTACTTCCAGAAAGGTGAGCCTACTACAACAAGCTGGGTACTCTTAGAAAGCTTAACATGTGTACTTTCATGTGTACTTTCAGGGAATATATGGTTTATCGAGGATATTCCAAATGTGAACGGTTGTTTCGGTTGAAAAATTGCAAGGTGCGCACTTTGTCTGCAGAGCTGAAATTATGCGCACGCTTTACTTTATGGTATTTGCCAACTCTTCCCTTGACAGTACCTATGCATGTTGGGTATCGTTCTGTTCGGGGCATGTTGCTTTTTGAGATTTTACTTTTTATTTCTATAGTTTTTTTAGTTTTTGCATAGTTTTTTTTTTTTTTTAGGAAAAATTTTTAGAGAAACTTTGTGCAACCAAAGAATACATTGAGGGATTACTTTCAGAAAACTAAGCCCACACAAACAAGCTTGGTGCGCCTAGAAAGCTTGAGGCATGTACTTCCAGAGAATATATAGTGTGTGGGGGGTATTTCAAATGTAAAGGGTTGTTTTTCTGGAAAAACTGCAAGGTGCGCTTAGCGCGTAGCATAGTTGTATTTTATCTGAAAATCCACTAAAGCTCTGTTTCAGTTTGGGGGAGTCTCCTGGGCAGGAAAGGGTGTCTACCAATACATATGTGGTACCGCTGTGACCGGGAGAAATTGGGGTTTTACATATTACACCAAAAAGAATTGAGAATACACCAAAAATAAGCAATACAAGACATTTCATGTTGAAGCCCAAAAAACAATATATAATTTTCCTGGGAAATCCCTGGAAATCCTTTCAAAAATCACAGTTGAACATGTGTAGCGCAAAATAGTGAAACATGGTCTGGCAACAGAGGGTGACAAAAGCTGCAGGTAGGCTGGCACTTAAAGGGTTAAGAGTCATTAAGCTTAATGACACATCTGCCAATGGCTCAAAGGGATCACACTGAAGGGCCAATAGAACTAAGTTCAAATCCCAGACCGGCAGAAGTGGCTTACGTGGAGGACGCACATGAGTGACTCCCTGTAAAAAAGTCCTATCAGGCCCAACAAATGTATTTCTTGACGAATTGTCGGGTGAGGGCAGGTCAAGAACTTATGTACCCTGGCATGAAGTAAAAGTCTCTTTTGTTCCAGAAGAAACACCTTTGCCTGAGACGTGTCTACTGAAATTCCCAGAAAAGAAATAACTCTTGAAGGAATGATGTTCGACTTTTGATAGCCGACTATCCAGCCATCTAGCGTCAATAAGACAGTCTGTGTATCCTCCTGGGCCTCCTGAGATGATGGGCCCCATATCAACAGATCATCTAAGTAAGGAATTATATGTTTCCCCCTGACTTCTTAGAAAAGCCATGAGACCTGCCAACACTTTGGTAAACACCCTCGGTGCGGACGACAGGCAGAAGGGCTGAGCCACAAACTGAAAATATAGGTCCGCATCCTTTATATCCACTGTGGTCATAAAATCTCTTGGATGGAGTGACATCACTGTGGATCTTAGCGATTTCATTCGAAATGTCTTCAGAATGCCGAACTTGTTGAGGTCCTTGAGATCTAATATTGGGTATACAGATTTATCCTTTTTGGGAATTATGAAAAAATTGGGAGTAAAAACCCCTGAGCTCTATCTAAGAGAGGAACAGGACAGACTACTCTAGTCTCTAAAAGGTGAAAGATGGCAGATCTTATTGATTCCGCTTTCTGCGGAATTAGGGATACTCCTGTCCAAAAGAGTCTTCAAGGGGGTCTAGCCCCTAATCGATCTTGAAATCCGGAGGATATGACCCCCTGTATCTGAAGATCTGTTACATGGAGCCTCTAAATCTAGAAGCTGCCCCCCTATCCACAAGGGTGGGGGCGTCCCTTCATGCCTGAATGGGCTTTGAAGGGGTTTTTCCTTGTTCTGCCTTATTTTGGAACTTTGATCTATTCCAGAATTCTCTTTGGTATCCCGAAGAAGCTGAATCTCTACCCCCATGAAAAGGCTGAGGATTAAAGGTCATGTGAAAAAGTGCTAGACCTCGGCTTCTGTGGAAGAATAGTAGACTTTCATCCAGTAGCTTCCTTTACCATGTCATCCAAACGCTCCCCAAACAGGCGCCCCCCCCTGAAAGGGGAGTCTCGTCAAATTCTTCTTAGAGGCTGCGTCAGCTGACCATTGCTTTAGCCATAAAGCACGTCTTAATTTTATCACCAGAGCTAGGCCTCTGGCACTTAACCTGATCAAATCATCCATAGCCGAGATAACATACCTGTTGCTATCCAAACTGGTCTTGGTCATAATTAGCAATTACTAAAGTAGCACAATTCCTGCACACTGGACAGAACCCGTCAGCTAAAGGACCAGATCAGATTACCCCAGAAGCCTCCATCACGGTAAAATATATATACAGTCTAACTCCATGAGGATCTAAGACCAAAGTATATAAACAGGTCTCGATAGTCACAAGCGACTACCTTGAAACCTTAGAGGTGAACCACACCAAAGTATTTCCTGCTCTTTCTACACAATCTATAAAAACAAAAGAAAGAACAAAATTAAAAATAATATTAAACATAATTAAACATACTTAAATACCTCAGCAGTTTAAGTCCGCTAGAAGGTGACTGCAGCTGCAGCTCAGGAAGCAGCCCCACTGCCGGTCAGACAGACCGTAAAAGCCCCTGGAAGCTCCAGCATTCGGACAGAGAGGAAGCCAGGGAAGAACTATCAGCGGCGGCGGAGACCTGTACCCGCTGCAAAGGCCACAGATGAGGCAGCGTCCTTCCCTCGCTACCCAGCGGAAGGCAGAGTCTGTTTCTACCTGGTGCCTTAGCTCCGTCCCTCACTAAAAAGCACAAAATTTAAAATTAAAAAAAAAGTGTAGATACACAAACAACATTGTGAGACAGGCAATACAAAAGGAAATATTCTTTCCCTGGTTTCCCCAATCAAACTCACCAGACAAAAACCTGCGGCTGCTCTTCCTTAAAGCGAAATTGCAGCCAGGACTTACCAACTTTTCTGAAAAACAAAAGTGACACCCCAAAGCGCCCCAAGTCCCCGGAGCTTACCCTTACCATTCTGATCCGCATACAGCATAGCTGAGGAGGCATTGTTGGTCCATCTAGATCTAAGGGCCAGGAAAATTTGCTGTTTCCAAGGTAAAATCCTAAAAACAAAAAATAAACGGATAAGAGGAGCTCAAGCCAACCTTGCAGTCCAGTTCCAACTGCAAGAGAAAAAACTGGATTGTGGGATTACAGCCGGAAGTATATTGGTCGGGAGGAGCCACACATTTGTCTTGCAGTCCATGCCCTTCAGTCGAGAGTTAACCCATTTGTGTCTGAATTCTCCTAACGACTTGGAGTAAAATGGAAGAAAAATGCTGTCCGACATTTGCATCTATCAGATGTCATCTTGCCGCTTTTGATTCAGTAACCCAGATGTATGATGAAGAGTAAAGACCGCCCCAAACCTATAACAAGGTAACAGTTCATCTGCTGCCCTTGGTCAAGACCTGACTGCTATCATCTACTAGCAAGAAGAACAGACCAGTCAAACAGAAAAGATTAAGGGTCTTAAAATATAACGTAACAGTAAACTTTGGGGCTATAGCAAAGTGGTTTAAATTACAGCCAACATGTGACCCCAGCTAATGAAAAAATAACTTGCAAACAGAGTCCAATCTGAATTTTGTGCAAGTCTTTAATGCTTTGGAAGACAAACTTGCTTTTGATAGAGCTCCATCAAAGGTTTAACTTTGTCATGAATAAGCATTCTTTTACTTACTATATGAAATAAAAATATTTTGAACTAAAAAACAATATGCTACTTTGTATATTGCTAAAAAAAATGCTATTTTAAACTAAAAAAACAATATAAGTGATGGAGATACTCACCATGCGGTGTTTATACTCTTCAGACGCTTCATGGACTGCTGTGTCCCACGGGTTAGGACCATTGGCATATACTAGATTAGGATCTAACTGCCAGTATCTAAATATAAAGACTGCGTTAAACCAAGAAACGTACAGTAAGAGATATTTCTACAGTAATAAATGTACTTACTTCACTGGTTTCCCAAAAGCCATACAATCTTCCTGTAAAATAAATGGAGAATTTGCTTTACTGCTGAAGTTTACGAAGGTGCACAGCCTTTACAGTAGATAAATGACGTAAGCTTTTTACATATCTCTAGATGCTAGAGTGTATTCTGTCTATTGGGTTGCAAAATAGAGCTGTTCCTCTTAGAGATAGTCCTGTGTTACAAAATAGGTCCTTTCTGTTTGATGCACTGGATCCTGACACCAGAAGAGAGAGCAAACACAGGGGTCATGAACGGACTGCTGGTTGGCAGTGTAAACATATCAAGCACTTGACAAAAATTGGGTGATCAGGATTTCACCAAGGAAGAAATCCATTCATTCACCATTCACCTTAATTTCCTTTGCCTTGCAGTATTGCAAAGCCATAGGAAAGCGCGGGTATATTAGCAATAGCTACATTTACAGCACCTCAACAGTATATTCCTCTGGAGGGTAGTCTTTTTCTAGGGTTGCTAGAACTATGCACAGGGATTTCATACTAAAATGAAGTACATAGTGGTTCAGTCTTGTTGGTTGCAGGACACAGGAAAGACCCACCGATCTTGGAAATAACAGAAATGAATAAACTCTGAACCACAGTTGTGGGAAAGGCAATAGGATGATCGTCCACCAAAGCATTGAGATGCCTGACTGCTCCCCAAAGAGCATCCACACAAGGGAGAAAACTAGCTTTCCTTGCAGCAGGCTTTCCTTTGAATGGTTGATTAGGCCATTTTTAAGAGAATCCCTTAAAATTAGGAGATCCTGTATTATTACATACCGCGTTTCCCCGAAAATAGGCCCTAGTATGATTTTTCAGCATTTTCACAAATGTTTTGAAATATAAGCCCTTCCTCAAAATAAATCCCATCCGTAGCATCAGTATGAGGTAGGATCTTTTCTGTTAATGAGGCACAAATTTTGAGTCAGGGACTGATTGTATTATAGCCCTAGCTAACCAACATGGGCAGAGTTATATTAATTTTTGTATTAGTTACATAGTTAATACGGTTGAAAAAAGAAATATGTCCATCAAGTTCAACCAAGTTATTTTTTATTTTATAGGGGAAGCTATTTATTTTATTTTTTGTCTTTATTTTATTTTTTTTTATTGATAACCGTATTCATACTAAGACCCCCTGAAAATAAGCCCATCTCTTTTTTCGGAGCAAAAAATGAAGACCCGTCTCATTTTTGGGGAAACAGGGTAGCAGGAATAGACTCATCTTGAGCGACATAACTAAAATAGACCTGTAGTTAGACAAGGAACAAAACCCAGGATAGTCAAAATCCTGGGTTTTGGTCCACTTTAAGCCCTCTCAAATAGTTTATGTCACCGATTAAAGTGTTGCTTTAGTGGTGCAGTTTACTGAACTTCCTTTTTTTTTACTTTTGGTCTGCTTTAAGTGAGCCCAAACTGTCACTTAGAGAGGCATCTAGACACATTAAACTCCATTAGGGTATAGTGGAAGCTGAATAAAGTATAAATTAAAATGTCTACTTCATATGTACTTACAGACACATAATAAGGTCCAGCAAAGTCTCGGATAACCCCGGAGGATGTACAGATTCCCATGTGCCCAATAAATGGAAATAACCATCTGAAAAACAGAAAAGCTTGACTTTTATTTTCATAATTTACCTAACTATAAAATGCGGCTCTGTGCAGCATGTTCAAGCTGCTATTAAAGGAAAACTCCTTTTTTGTCAGATTTTTGGTGTTCTGCCTTACTGTTTTCCTCTTCTGAAATGTAAAATAAATATGTCAGGATTCACCATACCATGATTTACTTATCTGCATGCGGTTTTCAAGTTTCCTTTGTCACTGTGGCTTTATGTTAGCAAAGTGAGAGCAGTTTTCCTGGCCTAGACTAAAGCCCTTAGTACAGCTTCTGACCACAAATTCCAGAATCCTTCCACTGTAACAGGTGAGCTCATCAGCAGCTAAATCAAGCAGCAGTGATGCCGTCCCCAGATAAGAACGCTGGTAGTAGTAACCTTGTAGCTACTGGAACACAAGTCTGTGATCCATCCCCCACCCCAGTCTAAAGAGGCTGAATTAAAGCAGGAGTTAAACCTGTGAGTACAGGAGTGTGGAGCATCGTCTCTTAGCCAGATGATTAGCAAGCCAGAATCAAGCTTGGTAGACCAAACACACCTGTCTATGTGCATTGGTAAGGTAAACACATACAGAGTTGCAAAAAAATAGAAGAGAAAAATAAACTTAGCACACTGAGGACATCATTTTGGCACACAATAAAAGGAAACTTTTAAAAATGCCATCAAAAGCAGAACTTCCCGTTAAAGTTATACAACAACCCACATGGGTGCTGGATCGCATTGTGATGCAGGGGGAAATCCAAATTGCTGGATTGCCCTGTGTATAAACCCCCGCCCCCCCCACACACACACAAAACTTACCTCCACTGCAATCGCCTGGCCCTGCGGGGGGCGGGGGTTTATACACAGGGCGATCCAGCAATTTGGATTTGGGTAAGTGAAAGAGCCTTTGCAGGGGTGTATGCATGGGGAGCCCATCTGCAACTGACACAACGTGGTCCAGCACCCATTAAGGTCAAAATGGGATTGGCCAATCAGATGCTAATATTCGTTTGTCAGCAGCTTACCTTCTCCTGCAGCTGCCCTGAGCGTCCATTGAGCTCCGAGTGAGGTGAGAGAAAGGAAATCACGCTCCTCTCCCTCCAGCACCTCCCCTTATAATCCCATCCATGATTGACATACATCGCTCCCCTCCTACCCTGTGTGTGCCGATGGATGTGCTGCCCCATTATTAATGTCTTCCCAGCCACTGCACATTCACAAGAGGATCAGTTCCTACACATGTTGTACACATGATGTAAATGCATAAATCGGAACAAAACACGGGATCTTGACTAGCCCGGATTTTATTTCGTGACCATCCCGAATTGGTCTCACTGTGTGAACCCCCCCACACCCCCCCAACAGAACACCCAGAAAAACTCACCTCTTTCCGTCCCAACATAGAGCCAATCATAGGGCTCAACTGGTGGTCTATAACTCTGCCCCTTGATGCTGCCTGAGAATTGCAGCATTGTGATTAAGTGTCAAAGCATGCTGATATAAACACACTGCCTGTTATTGTACTAAAGAGTGACCATGCCCACGGACTGGAAATTACAAAAATAAATCATAACACCAAAATAAGTTTTCTCCACTTTGGGGGGAGGTCTTTCTGAAAAAGAATGAGCGCTGATGATTGGCTGAAAAGGTGAGTTTATGGGCAACATGCACTGGGGATACTCAAAGCTGGGAAGTAGGATGTCCCCGCCAGGAGGTACTAAACCTAATTAAGTGAAAATCAGGTTTTTTGTACTGCTTTAAACCAGGGCTGTGGAGTCGGAGGAAATGCTGGGTACCTGGAGTCGGCAAACAGTGCACAGACTCCTACTAAATTTTGATTTCGCAAGTTTAAATGTCCCAATTCACAAAAAGTTATAATTAATGACTTCTCTATTGTAAGAATAAAGACCAATGCATGCAGTGCCTCACGTAACCGCAAAACGAACACGTTAAGTGACCGTGAAGAAGCATGCTTTTCATGTGCTTCACTATATGGCACGCAACGCACAATTAGAAGCGGCAATACATATACTTTGCATAGTGATGTGTTCTGCTGTTACAGGGAACCCATGGGTAACCTATCCTCTCTCTGATAAGGGATTAAGTAAATATGTTTTTTGCAGGACTAGAGACACTTGTATAAGTGAAGGGAATGGAGGATCAATAGTTCAAGGCTGAAGCTGTACCATTGGAAAAACTGCTGTCATTAAGCAAAAGGCTATAAAAACTTGTAAACTTCGATTGTTAGCTTAAACTTTAAACATGACTATGGGATTCTACTAGGGAAATCATGTTTTATAATAAAGGCCCCTTTCTGGATCCTCCCACTGCCCTATCTTCAGCAGAAGATCAGTACACAGAAAGGAGAAGGCAGCTTCTGCCCAACTACCTCTCTCTGCTAGAAGCCTTTCTTTCCTTCAAGGAATGTATAAAATACATTCACATATTAATACAGAGGAGTCGGAAGTACAAAAAACGGAGGAGTTGGAACATTTATATACCGACTCCACAGCGCTGCTTTAAATTAAATGTAATGAGTGCCAAGGCCTGTGGTGCACCATGAAGTCCATACAACACTGTGGTCATCAGTGACTAGAACAGGCCTGCACAGGGTTGGATTTGATCTTGGGACCCAGTAAATTTAATTCAGCTGTTCTAGGACAGTAAGACTGTGGATAAGAAAAGGTGAGTATTTTTTTTAAGTTTGTGAATGAAAAGCCTCACCTCCTGTCTGATTGCCTAGCAACAGGAAGACGACTGAACAGAAGATCCATAAAACAGTTATAAGAAACAATGTAGAAGCTCTGTGCCACACCCTTCTGAGCACAATTGGCCGAGAAGGTTTAGGTCCTCTTTAAGGTGTAGGGCCAGTTTTATTTCCTGAATGTGCTCAATCACTTACTACCAGATATATGGCTAGTTGCTATGGTGTGGCTAGTAAGATCCTGATTGGCTGCTGTGGCTCCGGTTACGCATCTCTCAAGTGGCCCCTTTAAACAATGTGGCAGCTCCCATCACGCCATTATCGTTAAACGCTCTTTTAACTATTTCATGTCGACACACAAAACGACGGACCGTGCTTTACATTTAATAATAATTTATACCGGCTTACGTCAGCACGGGGATTGGCGTCCATACAATACAGTGAGGGAAACGGCTTCGCTCCGGGTCCGGCTTCATTTTCTCCTCCGCTACTTCCGCCATCATAGGCAGCAGCGCAGCGACTTCCGCCAACACTATCAGTCCCCGGCTGTGGCTTCACTTGCCAGTACATGACGTCACGTCCTCCGTTCTGACACGTTACCGAGCTCTAACATTCCCAGTGCGATCATATCACTTTGCTCTTTTTGAAATGTTTTAGTATATTCTGTGGCAGAGTCCTGTTATTTGTGAAGTTAAAATGCCGTTTTGAATCCAGGCGCTATACAAATACTCTCTCAGTCTAGTAACGTTAAAGCAGACCTGAATCGTTCTTTGATGCCATTTGTAAGCTCTGCATAAGAGAGATACCTAGCAGATCTGAAGGGTGACACAAAGCTGCCAACGTCGGCGACAGCCACATATCCTTGAACAGGGGGCATAGCTTCCAACTTTTCAGCGGGAGAAAAGGGACAATATTTACATTAAGCCACGCCCCCTCATTAGTGATGGATAGGCTGGAACAGTGACAATGTAAGCGCTTTGAATAGGCAAATTAATCATTTAATGATGCAGATCTGCATGTTACAGCCCGAAAAGGGACAAATGAGGGGCATTTGGGAGGTATAGGCATGCACCATATTCTAAGTATACAGTACGTCCTGCTCCAGATATAATACTTACACTTGGGTTATCCTCCGCCAGATGGCGCTGTGCACTGCAGAGACATGCAAAAACAGGCTCCTCCTGGCCCTTCATATACCCGGGGACCTCCCACAAATCCCCAGATTTCTCTGCAGTGCTGACTGCGAAGACATGAAGTATCACTCTCTCGAAGGTGAGCGGGGCTATTACAGCCTGCGGCCCTGTTGGACTATTCCCACCCGTCCTCCCTGTGATGTGCCTCCCAGCCTGGGCTGCGCTGGTCGGGTGAAGGTAGGCAGCACCATGCGTGCTTAACGGAGCCATGCTCCACCGCAGTCCCCCACCAAAGGGTAGGCGGTTTAGGCCGATGGTGAGCCTTTAGGGGATGCCCCTCCAGCATAATTGTCCCACGCCCCGTGTAGCGGGAGACCCTGTGTAAAGGGTCGCCATCCTCCCTCGTTCCCCCCCTAGCCCGGGGGGAAAGAAAGGGGGGGGGAGGGGTTTGTGAGTATG
Organism: Gastrophryne carolinensis; assembly: GCA_027917425.1. Taxonomy (NCBI): domain Eukaryota; kingdom Metazoa; phylum Chordata; class Amphibia; order Anura; family Microhylidae; genus Gastrophryne; species Gastrophryne carolinensis. Next base: position 305,453,900 of record CM051236.1, on the reverse strand, counting down.
GCGGCCTCAGTGCACCCTATTACACGCTTATGGCCTTAGTATCACGTTTGTCTGGGAATGGGTGTAAGAGCCGCGCTGTGTACTTTTAACTTTTTACTTGTATTGGTAGCCGCGGGCGTGGCTTTGCTGATGCTGCGGCGTCTTTTTCTTAGCCTGTAGTGGCTCTGCTGCGGTAATCCACTCGATCAATTCCTTCAGGCGTCACTGCCCTGTTTTCTCTATTGGCTACGCGTTTTTGGAGCTTCGCGCTCTCCGGGAGGGGCGGGGGCCCTGGCTTGACGCGCTCCGCGTCACGATCAGCTCTGGCCCACCCTTCGAGGTTCGTTTTGGCGCCATTCTTGCTCTCGCGCGCGCGTGGTGAAGACCGCCCTCCCCCCTCGCGGGCGACCTTATATTACCTTTATACTACCTTTATATTACCTTTATTACACCCTTGCGCATGGCTCTGACATTCCTGTTCCTCTTATGTCTTTCAGACCGTGAACTCCGGTGGCTTCTCCCGGCCCGATGTATCTCCCGGTTGGGACTATTAAATTTACTCCCACTTCCCCGCGGGTTATTGGGGCATCAATCCCTACTGGCCTATTGTGCCGATAAAATCACCATATGGAGGCTTCCCAGGATATTGTGAACGGGGTTCCTTCGGGACAAGCCCGGCTGTGTGTAGCTTGTGGGGTCTTACCTAGCAGCGGTGACAATGCACGGGTCTGTGTTCCTTGTGCACAGCAGGCGTTATCGGTTCTTCCCGCCTCTTCAGTGGCTGGGCCTGCACCTCGCCTCACTTCACCTACTCCCCCAAGCCTGAGTCTAACCCCCAATACAAGCGGGGATTCTCATCCTGATGTGGCTACTAGACTGGCCAGTGTTGAAAGATTGCTTGCTAGCTCCTTAGCGCGTAAGGCCACCGCTAAGAGGCGGCATTTAACCCCTGATTCTGCTCTTTTCCCTATGGAATCTGATGACTTGTTGCATCCTTACGGCCACCCCCCCTCGGACGAAGGGGAGCTGTTCTCTGACTCGGGGTCATATGACGAGGAGTCAAGGGGTCATGACGAGTCTGGTTCCGAGCACTGGACCTCGGATGATATTGACAGACTGCTGGCTCAGATATTTTAAGTTTTTTCCATCTCTCCCCCTGTTGCGGCTCCCAGGCAAAGGGGTGAGCTTTTTCATACTGCTAAGGCTTGTCTGGAATTTCCCGAGCAAACCCATTTCAATAGCCTCGTGCTTAAAGAATGGGAACATCCCAGCAGACTGCCTGGGATCCCTAAGAGTGTGGATAGAAAGTATCCCTTCCCGGCTAACTTGGTTAAGTGCTGGTCATCGCCCCCCGAGGTCGATGCTCCTATTCTAGGGTTGTCCAACACCTCTATTATGCACTCCCCTGACACTACTACGCTACGGGACTCTGAGGACCGGCGTATTGATCAATTGGCATGCCATGCCTTTGCATTTGGGGGAGCGACCCTGCGCCCGGTTTGCGCCTTAGCCATTACGGCAGTAGCGCTCAGGGCCATGGTCAGGAATGCACTCGATGGCACAGATGAATTGCCATCTGATACTGTCAATGCACTGTCTAACTGTGATGTGTTTGTAAACTTTATCCTGTCTGCATCGGACGATGCTATAAGGATGTGTGCCAGATCTTCTGCCTTGGCGGTAGCTATACGCCGCGCGGTTTGGTTGCGACAGTGGGCTGCTGACAATGCCGCTAAGAAAGCCCTTACTGGGCTTCCATTTAAAGGGCTACGCCTGTTTGGAGACCGTCTAGACCTCTTCGCCAAAGGAGGCAAGTTGCCCCTGCGCAGGCGGCAGATTCGGCCCTTTCGAGGCCAGGGCACCCTTTCAATCCCCTACCGTGGGGCTAAACAGGGAAAAGGGGTGTCCTTCACTGGGTCCCGCGCATATTCCTGGCACAGGCATAGAGGACGCCGTCCCGGTTCCTCCTGGGGGCCCAAGTCCAAAGCCCCTCTCAAGCCCCCTCAGGCATGAGGGGGCGCCCTCACCCGTCAGGGTGGGGGGACGTCTGCAGCACTTCGAGCATGTCTGGAGGCGCCACGTCTCAGACCGGTGGATTCAGGAGGTAGTGTCCTCCGGCTACAAGATAGAATTTGCTGTATGGCCCCCAACCAGATTCATTGGGTCCCGAATTCCTCAAGACCCTGCCTCAGCTCAGGTCTTGTTACTGGCCGTGCAGGGTCTCCTGGATCTAGGGGTCATTTGCAAGGTCCCCTTAGGAGACAGGGGCGCGGGGTTCTACTCCAACCTTTTCACAGTACCCAAGAAGGATGGGTCAGTCAGGCCCATTCTGGATTTAAAAATCCTCAACAAATTTGTCAAGAACAGGCATTTTCGCATGGAAACTCTGCGCTCGGCCATTGGCTCCCTGCGCCCAGGGGACTTCATGACGTAAGTAGACATCAAGGATGCTTACCTTCACGTCCCGGTGTTTCCAGGACACCAAAGGTTTCTCAGATTCGCACTGAAAGATCAGCATTACCAATTTGTGGCCTTGCCATTCGGCCTCACGTCAGCTCCCAGGGTGTTCACCAAGGTGCTGGCAGGGGTGATGTTCCTGATAAGGCTAAGGGGCATACGCGTGCTGCCCTACCTGGACGATATACTCATCACCTCTCGGTCTCTGCGGCAGGCAGAGGTGGACACCCAACTGGTAGTTTCCACCCTGGAGTCCTTCGGCTGGGTGATCAATTACCCCAAGTCCTCTCTGTCCCCCTCCTCGGTGGCTCCGTTCCTGGGAATGCTTCTGGATACGGTTCAGTCACGGATATTCCTTCCTCAACAGAAGGTGGAAGCTCTGACTGCGCAGGCCAGGTTCCTGCTCTCGTGCCCACAGCCCTCCATCAGGCAGGGAATGCAGCTGGTGGGCCTGATAGTGGCGAGCTTCGAGGCGGTGCCCTTTGCTCATTTCCATTTTAGACCTTTGCAGCTTCACCTTCTGTTAGTATGGGACAAGAACCCAGCGTCCATGGACGGGGTCTGTGTGCTTCCCCCCTCGGTCAGGCGGTCCCTTGCGTGGTGGCTGGTGCCTACATCAACCATCAGGGAGGGACCCGGAGCAAGGGTGCTCTCCAGGAGGTGTCTCAGATTCTGTCATGGGCGGAGGCCAATGTACAATGCATTTCGGCTGTTTACATTCCGGGGGCGGAGAATCTGCTTGCAGATGCTCTGAGCAGGGGGACGTCCCGTCAGGGAGAGTGGTCTCTCTGCAACAGGGTATTCCAGTCCCTGTGTCACCGTTGGGGTCTACCGGATGTGGACCTGTTTGCGTCCCGTCACAACCACAAGCTCCCAGCCTTCATGTCCCTGTCTCAGGATCCTCTGGCCTTGGCCACGGATGCCCTGTCCATGTCATGGAAGGAGTCTCGGGTCCTGTATGTATTTCCACCATTCCCCCTTCTGGGCAGGGTTCTGCGCAAGATTGCTTTGGAAGGGGTGCCTGTGATTCTAGTGGCCCCCAGGTGGCCAAGAAGAGTGTGGTTCACAGACGTGGTTCAAATGGCAGTAGACCAGTATGATCTGCCAGGGGTGCCAGATCTACTAACTCAGGGCTCCCTACGCCATCCCAATTTACAAACGCTGGCTTTGACGGCCTGGCTGCTGAATCCATCTTGATGGAGAAGGGTTTGTCTGCCTCTGTGGTAGGTACTATGGTGCAGGCTAGGAAGAAGACTTCTGCTGCTATCTATTATAGAGTATGGCGTACCTACATTGACTGGTGTGAGTCTAGGTCTCTTCCCTGTAGGGAGTTCTCTGTTCCTAGGGTTCTGGAGTTCTTACAGCATGGTTTGGAGTTAGGTCTAAAACTCAGTACTCTGAAGGGTCAGGTTTCTGCCCTGTCCATCTTCTTTCAGAAGTCCTTTGCTCAACATCATTTGGTTAAGACCTTCTTTCAGGGGGTCACTCATGCACGTCCCCCTCGTAAACCTGTGGTCCCCGTTTGGGATTTAAACTTGGTTTTATCTGCCTTGCAGGGTGCTCCCTTTGAGCCTATTTACGATGCTGCTCTGGCTGTGCTTACTCTCAAGGTTGTCTTTTTGGTGGCCATAACTTCGGTTAGGCGTGTGTCGGAGCTGGCTGCTCTATCCATTCAGCCTCCGTACTATGAGAGGCACCAGGACAAGGTGGTGTTCCGCTTCAAGCCGGATTTTCTGCCTAAGGTTGTGTCTGCCTTTCATTTGAATCAGGACATTGTTCTTCCTTCATTGTGTCCCAATCCTAGTAATGACAAGGAAAGGGTTCTGCATTCCCTAGATGTGGTCAGGTGCTTGAAGTATTACCTGGTTGTCACTGCGGCTTTCAGGAAGACTGATGCTCTCTTCGTTGTGCCTTCTGGGCCTAGGAAGGGTTTGGCTCCTGCCAAGTCTACTATCAGCAAATGGATCCGTCAGGCTGTGATTCAGGCCTATTCTGCTAAGGGGAAGAGTCCTCCTTTCCGTCTTACTGCTCATTCTACTCGTGCTATTGGGGCCTCCTGGGCCTTCCAGCACCAGGCTTCTGTTGAACAAGTTTGCAAGGCCGCTACTTGGTCTTCTGTTCACACCTTTTCAAAGTTTTACAAGGTTGATGTTCGGGCCTCAGCTGATGCTGTGTTTGGCCGCAAGGTTTTGCAGGTGGCAGTAGTTTAAGCTGCGTGCTGTTGCCTTTTTGTTGGGGATCCCACCCTACTTTTATGGACACTGCTATTGGATGTCCCAAGTGTAAGTATTATATCTGGAGCAGGACGTACTGTATACTTAGAATAATACAATTCTGTGAAGTACTCACCTGTAGAATTGGTATTATACGTATACAGTACGTCCTGCTCCACCCCACCCTGGTTTTTGCATTATTCTGGATCCCCTGTATGGTGATTTTTTACCATTGTTGTTACCAGTTTCGGTGGTTAAATTCTCCAGGCTTATTGTTTACTGCTTTTCAATGCTGGGGATTTGTGGGAGGTCCCTGGGTATATGAAGGGCCGGGAGGAGCCTGTTTTTGCATGTCTGCAGTGCACAGCGCCATCTGGCGGAGGATAACCCAAGTGTAAGTATTATATCTGGAGCAGGACGTACTGTATACGTATAATACCAATTCTACAGGTGAGTACTTCACAGAACTGTATTTTTGGTGTGCAGCAGCTTCATGGTACCACCTCATACAGACTACATGGGGCAAAAGTAACATCTCTTAAACGCGTGGCTCAGTGGCAATTAGGAGTAGGTGGGTAAACAGGAGGAAAAGATGACCTGTGGCTTCTTTAATACATGGGCCAAGGATAGTGGCATTAGCCCCTTCCCCTCTGCTAGGACTGTGTAAGTGGTTCCTGAGGAACACACCAGGGCCCCCCTATTAACATCATGGTCCCTCTGTGTTAGATATCTTATTAGAGATGGCTGTCATTTTATTGCTTGCTGCATTGGAGGAAATCAAGGATTTGGGATGTCCCAGGCTTAAAACCCTGTGGGTCACCAAGTAACTCACCCACATTCCTCCTACAGAATTCTCCACCAATAATAAAAGCAGAACAAATATCCTGAGTGTTGTTCTCTGACCTAGAGTTGTCCTGAATTGGGATACTACACTATTTGGGATGTCCCATGGGAAGTGCTGACCCTGGAGTCCTTTAAAATCCAGGGCTGGAGGTCAATGGGTTTTGTTACACTTTAACATGCATTGTTGTACATATAAATGCTTGGCAATGAATTCTGAATGAATGGCTTGCTGGAAGCAAGCTGTTCTGGGAAATTTGTAATTGCCGGACACCTCCCCCAGGCTGTGCACACCCACCACCTGCTGGGTAGGCAAGAGGAAATCCACTAAGTTGCCAAGATGTGAGCTACATTGTGACCACGGCAGTGCATTTCGCTGCAATATGCATACTCACCCCCTCCCCCGCTCAGCACAAAATCCCAGAGCTCAATAGAAGTTTCCAATGATCCATGTTACTCAAAGAACTCTGGTTATATGTTACATTTTGTTATGTGAGCTTTGTTTATGATTAATGCTTGTGGCAGTTACAGTATATACAATTTAAGCTAAGGTTAAAGCAGACCTTCAATCTGAATAAGAGTCTATCTTCTGTTTCCCACACCCTGTACATACAGATTGCTCACATTAAAAATCATCCTACCTGCATCTACTACATGTTATGAGCCTTTAAACATCCAAGATGGCGGCTCATGGAGCATCAGGCAGCCTGCAAACAGGAAGTGTCTTCTGACTGTGTTGCTCTGCATTCTGGAATTGCTGACCTTTCCCTGACCCCAGCTCTGCTCTGTCTGCGCAAAGCACAGCTATAACCCCACCCCCTGTACTTTATCCCGCTCTCCTCTCCTCAGTAAGTGTGATGCTTCTGAGTCAAGATGGCGGCGCCCGTATCCTAAAGTCCTTAACAGATTTGCAGCCCAGTGGGGGAAGGAATAATAAGTAAGTGACTAAAAACTTAAAATAATACAATTCTGTGATTACTCACCTGTAGAATTGGTATTATGAGTATACAGCATGTCCTGCTCCAGATAGTAATTCCTTATGTTTGGGTTATACATCCACAAGATGGCGCTGGACTGCAGAGACAGCAAAAAGTGGCCCCTCACGGCCCCTTATATTCCAGGGACCTCCCACAAATTCCCCAGTATTGACAAGCAGTTAGCAAGAAGCCGGGAGAATAATAACCATAATCAAACAATGTTAACCATGATAACAATCACCATACAGAGGCACTAAGAACAATGAAAAACAAGGGCATGGTGGAGCAGGATGTGCTGTATACTCATAATACCAATTCTACAGGTGAGTAATCACAGAATTGTATTATTCTAAGTATACAGTACGTCCTGCTCCAGATAGTAATTCCTTACGTTTGGGACATCCAATAGCAGTGTCCGTAAGGTAGGGTGGAATCCCCAAAAGCAACAAGAAGCAGATTAAACCACTGCCGCCTGCAGAACTTTGCGGCCAAAAACAGCGTCAGCTGAGGCCCTAACATCAACCTTGTAAAACTTAGAAAGAGTATGAACAGAAGACCAAGTAGCGGCCTTGCAAACTTGTTCAACAGAAGCCTGGTGCTGAAAGGCCCAAGAGGCACCAATAGCAGGAGTGGAATGAGCAGTAAGGCGGAAGGGAGGATCCTTCCCTTTAGCAGAGTAGGCCTGAATCACAGCCTGACGGATCCATTTACTGATAGTAGACTTAGCTGGAGCCAGACCCTTTTTGGGACCCGATGGGACCACAAAAGAGCATCAGTCTTCCTGAAGGGCTCAGTAGCCACCAAATAGAACTTCAGGTTCCTGACCACATCCAAGGAATGTAAAGCCCTCTCCTTAGAGTTACTAGGATTAGGGCACAGAGAAGGTAGAACAATAGGCTCGATTCAGAGAGACAAAAAAAAACTTCCGTTTTAGTGCTGATCTGTTTTTTTTGTGAAATGTTTCCCTTCTCGTATGAGCGTACGAGCGATTCTATGCATGCATTGAAAACCTTCTGTAAAGTTTCCGTCCATTCGTACGGCAGATTACGAATACGAGGATGTCACTTTCCATCCAGACTTTTCCGGTTTAATTTCCACATGTTACAACGTAGGCTTTCGTTTTTGCCCTTTTCCCATCGTATCCTCCAACGAATCCTTTACGTTTCCCGTTCGATTCTGTTTCCCTTTTTCAATAAATATTCGTCCAGACGGAAATCCTTACGATCTTGCGCCTGCGCACTACAAACTTAACTCATTAAAGTGCTTGCCTACATATTTGCCACCCTCACTTCTACTACAATGTTTAGCTAAATCACTTAGCACTATCCTCCATCTTCCCTTTTGGAACCTTAAGCTCACCCAAATCACTTCCCGGTCATGTGAATATTCATCTTTAAATATTTCTGGGCCCATTAGTTTTGTGTTAATGTATTTTGTAAATGAAATGACACTGTAACATTTTTTTTTTGGATTCCATCATAAAATATAACATTTATAAAAATTTTGAAAATGTGTAATTTTTACAACTATAAAAACAAAATACATAGCAATGGCAGGCCACAGAACATTATTCTTCATCTGTGGTCCCCAACGAGTTGCGCAGCTCCTGCATCTCGCCCACCAACTGAAGAACCCTGACACTCAGTTGTGCCACTCTGGCACGTGTGGTCCCTGTTAAAAAACTTAAATTAAAATATTGGTATAACCTTATTGGGGTCATACTGCAGTGTCCCTGTATGGTCCAAACACCTAAATCTGGACTTCAAAAGCCAGAGGGCCCTCGCCACCACGGCCCGGGTTTTGCATAGTGCCCGATTAGAGAACCCCTGGCCCGCATTCTGCAGGCAAAGAACGGGCATCAGGAACAAGGGCAAAGTGGATATCCAGAATCCCCTGAAAGAATTTAAAACTACTAATATAAAATACACATTCTAAACAACAATATAGTTTAACATGTCATCAAGGGCTAAAAACAGCAATAGGTTAAGTCATGAGTCATCAACTATATTCATTGCCATACAGTGAAAATGGATTGATGGAATGTGAGCAAACTTACCCTGGAGCCATCCACCAGATAATTCTCCTGACTCAAACTGACGAAATAAGCCGGAGCTCTGCAATATATAAGCATCATGGGACGACCCTGGATGCCCTGCAAGAACACTGAGGAATCGCATAGCTGGACCAATCACTGCTTTTATGTTGTGTGAGTGGCACATATTGCGGTTCCTGCAACCAAATATAAAATAATTACACAAAGCAAAGGTAACCAACTAAAACAATAACTCCTACAACAAATTAAGATTCAAGTTCAACAATCCAAATATAATTCACAAAGTCTAAAAAAATATAGCAATTATATGGATGTGTGGGAAAATAAATGTTTACATGCTAAGGACTAATTAAGGTCAGAATTAAAATGCTCCTATAAGGCATACATGAAATGTATTGATTCAGGTATACATTGCTATATAATTTAAGGCCTCGGCCATGCTGATACATGCAATGCCTTGGTGCTAAAGGTGCGCAGACTCCTCCACATAGCCGCAAAACATGTTCAACAATAGCAATCCGAGCCCTCAAAGGTCCCGTAAGTGGATCGGAAATGAAACGGATTTATAGGGTGGTGATCCGTCGGAAATCAGCTCTCTGAATCAGACAGAAACCCATCCCAATAACGGAAGTTATCTGAACGAACGGAAAATTTCCGATTTTGCTTGGAAAATGATCCGAACTAACGGAAATGTTCCGATTTGCTTCCGTTCATCGAAATCGCATTCCCGAACGTTCGTATGAATGGAAAATGGACGAAAAAAAGCAAATAAATGACAAACACCCACCCAAACTTTCACAGACAGCTATGGAAGTCCGGACGAATGTGTCTCTGAATCGAGGCTAATGTCTTGATTGAGATGAAAAGCAGACACAACCTTAGGCAGAAAATCTGGCTTAAAGCGAAACACCACCTTGTCCTGGTGTCTCTCAAAGTAAGAATGGACAAAGCAGCCTAATGCACAGGCTCAAAGGGAGACCCATGCAAGGCAGATAGGACCAAGTTCAAGTCCCAGACTGGTAACATAGGCTTACGTGGGGGGCGCACATGAGTAACCCCCTGGAAAAAAGTCCTGACCAGATAATGCTGAGCAAAAGATCTCTGAAAGAAAACAGCCAAGGCAGACACATGACCCTTCAGAGTGCAGAGTTGAAGCCCCAGATCCAAACCATGTTGTAGAAACTCCAGAATCCTAGGAATAGAATACACACGACAGGGAAGAGCCTACAGCCTCACACCAGCCAATGTAGGTACGCCAAACCCTATAGTAAATGGAAGAAGAGGACTTTTTCCTAGCCCTGATCATGGTGTCAACAACAGAGGCAGGCAGCCCCTTTTCCATTAAGATGGAGGTTTCAGCAGCCAGGCCGTTAAAGCCAGCGTTTGTAAATTGGGATGGCGTAGCCGCCCCTGAGTGAGCAGATCTGGATCCTTGGGCAGGGCGTACTGATCTACCGCCAGCTGCACGATGTCTGCGAACCACACTCTTCTTGGCCAACAGGGGGCCACCAGGATTGCTGGCACCCCTTCCTGAGCTATCTTTTGCAGAACCCTGCCCAACAGGGGAAACGGGGGAAAGACATACAGTAGCTGAAAGCCCTGCCAGGGCATTGTCAGAGCATCCATGGCTAAGCCCAGAGACACAAAGACTGGAAGCTTGTGATTGTGACGGGACGCAAACAGATCCACATCTGGCTGACCCCAACGGTGACACAGAGAGCGAAACATCCTGTTGCTGAGGGACCATTCCCCCAGGCGAGAAGTCTCCCTGCTGAGGGAGTCTGCCTCCAGATTCTCCACCTCCAGGATGTACACAGCTGAGATGCAGGGGACAATAGGTTCGATTCAGAGGCACATTCGTCTGGACTTTCGTAGCTGTCTGTGAAAGTTTTTGTGTGTGTTTGTCATTTTCTATGTTTTTTTTTGTTCATTTTTCATTCGTACGAACGTTTGGGCTAATGCGTATATGCGCTTTCGATGAACGAAAGCAAATCGGATCATTTGCGTTAGTTCGGATCATTTTCCAATCCAAATCTGATATTTTTCATTCGTTCAGATAACTTACATTATTGGTATGGGCTTGCGTCTCACTCAGAGAGCTGATTGCCGAGGGACCACCACCCTATAAACCCGTTTCATTGGCGATCCCCTTACGGGACCATTTTGACCTCAGAAACAGCAGATATGAACCAGTCTAGTGCCTTTGTGGAGCATGAGGAACTCCAGCTAATGGGCAATGAAATTGTCCGGAGGGCCGAGACCAGATTGCACCGGTGACGCATGCACATCGATGGCATGCATGACGTTGAGCTGTTCGAGCTGACCAGACTTAATCGCGCTTCCCTCCATAAGTTGTATAGTGAGCTGCGGCCATAGTTAGCCCGCACCACAAGAAAGGGGCAAGCAATTTCAGGTATGATCAAGATGCTTGGCTGCCTGCAATTTTTGGCGAACGGCTCGTTCCAGAGGCTGGGTGCACTCTCCATGGGGATCTCCCAGCCTACGCTGAGCCGCGCGCTATCCAAGTTTTTGGAAGGCATGGCTACCATTAGGGATGAGCGAATCGATCCGGACGAACCCGGATTCGATCCGAATTTCATGAAAAATTCGATTCGGATCGAATCCGAATTTCCCCGCGATTCGATCGCTCGAAGTTTTCCTTTAACATCCATTCATTTACATTTACAGGCATTCTAAGATGGCGGACGGGACATGTCCAGACATGTAAGGTGGGGCAGTGTATGCTGGGACAGTCACATGCAGCCTATCAGCAGCAAGCAAGCCCGGTGACGTCACAGCGCTATTTAAGGCGGCCATCTTGCTTTTCCTTCCTCATTTCTCTATTGCATTCGTGAGAGACAGAACGCTGTGTAGCTGAGGGAGAGAGGCAGTTAGACAGGCAGGGACAGACAGGGACAGGCTGGAGACAGGCAGGAGACAGACAGAAAATCAGCGAAAAACAGGGAGATTTTTTTTTTTTCATCCAGCCTGAGTGTTTGTTACTGGCTGGCTGACAGGCTTTGTTAGCGTTTTCAGGCTGCTTATACTAACTAACTGTGCATATATACTGAACTGATCTTAAGTCTGCTGTGAGGCATCCCATTCTGTGACTAGCCTCTATTTAAGACCATATAACCATTTGCACTTATTCTAATTGAAATTAGGCCTGATAAAGACACTTTTGCTGTGCATAGCACTACTTGTCCCTGCCAGGTGCACTGCTGGTTTTTGGGGCATCCCATTCTGTGACTACAGCAGCCTCTATTTAAGACCATATAACCATTTGCACTTATTCTAATTGAAATTAGGCCTGATAAAGACACTTTTGCTGTGCATAGCACTACTTGTCCCTGCCAGGTGCACGGCTGGTTTTTGGGGCATCCCATTCTGTGACTACAGCAGCCTCTATTTAAGACCATATAACCATTTGCACTTATTCTAATTGAAATTAGGCCTGATAAAGACACTTTTGCTGTGCATAGTACTACTTGTCCCTGTCAGGTGCACTGCTGGTTTTTGGGGCATCCCATTCTGTGACTACAGCAGCCTCTATTTAAGACCATATAACCATTTGCACTTATTCTAATTGAAATTAGGCCTGATAAAGACACTTTTGCTGTGCATAGCACTACTGGTCCCTGCCAGGTGCACTCCTGTTTTTGGGGCATCCCATTCTGTGACTACAGCAGCCTCTATTTTAGACCATATAACCATTTGCACTTATTCTAATTGAAATTAGGCCTGATAAAGACACTTTTGCTGTGCATAGCACTACTTGTCCCTGCCAGGTGCACTGCTGGTTTTTGGGGCATCCCATTCTGTGACTACAGCAGCCTCTATTTAAGACCATATAACCATTTGCACTTATTCTAATTGAAATTAGGCCTGATAAAGACACTTTTGCTGTGCATAGCACTACTTGTCCCTGCCAGGTGCACTGCTGGTTTTTGGGGCATCCCATTCTGTGACTACAGCAGCCTCTATTTAAGACCATATAACCATTTGCACTTATTCTAATTGAAATTAGGCCTGATAAAGACACTTTTGCTGTGCATAGCACTACTTGTCCCTGCCAGGTGCACTGCTGGTTTTAGGGGCATCCCATTCTGTGACTACAGCAGCCTCTATTTAAGACCATATAACCATTTGCACTTATTCTAATTGAAATTAGGCCTGATAAAGACACTTTTGCTGTGCATAGCACTACTTGTCCCTGCCAGGTGCACTGCTGGTTTTTGGGGCATGCCATTCTGTGACTACAGCAGCCTCTATTTAAGACCATATAACCATTTGCACCTATTATAATTGAAATTAGGCCTGATAAAGACACTTTTGCTGTGCATAGCACTACTGGTCCCTGCCAGGTGCACTCCTTTTTGGGGCATCCCATTCTGTGACTACAGCAGCCTCTATTTAAGACCATATAACCATTTGCACTTATTCTAGTTGAAATTAGGCCTGATAAAGACACTTTTGCTGTGCATAGCACTACTGGACCCTGCCAGGTGCACTTCTTTTTTGGGGCATCCCATTCTGTGACTACACCAGCCTCTATTTAAGAACCTAACCATTTGCACCTATTCTAATTGAAATTAGGCCTGATAAAGACACTTTTGCTGTGCATATTCTTACTGCTGCCTGCCAGGTGCACTTCTTTTTTGGGGCATCCCATTCTGTGACTACACCAGCCTCTATTTAAGACCATATAACCATTTGCACTTTTTGTAATTGAAATTTGGCCTGATAAAGACACTTTTGCTGTGCATAGCACTACTGGACCCTGCCAGGTGCACTTCTTTTTTGGGGCATCCCATTCTGTGACTACACCAGCCTCTATTTAAGACCATATAACCATTTGCACTTATTCTAATTGAAATTAGGCCTGATAAATACACTTTTGCTGTGCATATTCTTACTGCTGCCTGCCAGGTGCACTCCTGTTGGGGCATCCCATTCTGTGACTACACCAGCCTCTATTTAAGACCATATAACCATTTGCACCTATTATAATTGAAATTAGGCCTGATAAAGACACTTTTGCTGTGCATAGCACTACTGGTCCCTGCCAGGTGCACTCCTTTTTGGGGCATCCCATTCTGTGACTACAGCAGCCTCTATTTAAGACCATATAACCATTTGCACTTTTTGTAATTGAAATTAGGCCTGATAAAGACACTTTTGCTGTGCATAGCACTACTGGACCCTGCCAGGTGCACTCCTTTTTGGGGCATCCCATTCTGTGACTACAGCAGCCTCTATTTAAGACCATATAACCATTTGCACTTATTCTAATTGAAATTAGGCCTGATAAAGACACTTTTGCTGTGCATAGCACTACTTGTCCCTGCCAGGTGCACTGCTGGTTTTTGGGGCATGCCATTCTGTGACTACAGCAGCCTCTATTTAAGACCATATAACCATTTGCACCTATTATAATTGAAATTAGGCCTGATAAAGACACTTTTGCTGTGCATAGCACTACTGGTCCCTGCCAGGTGCACTCCTTTTTGGGGCATCCCATTCTGTGACTACAGCAGCCTCTATTTAAGACCATATAACCATTTGCACTTATTCTAGTTGAAATTAGGCCTGATAAAGACACTTTTGCTGTGCATAGCACTACTGGACCCTGCCAGGTGCACTTCTTTTTTGGGGCATCCCATTCTGTGACTACACCAGCCTCTATTTAAGAACCTAACCATTTGCACCTATTCTAATTGAAATTAGGCCTGATAAAGACACTTTTGCTGTGCATATTCTTACTGCTGCCTGCCAGGTGCACTTCTTTTTTGGGGCATCCCATTCTGTGACTACACCAGCCTCTATTTAAGACCATATAACCATTTGCACTTTTTGTAATTGAAATTTGGCCTGATAAAGACACTTTTGCTGTGCATAGCACTACTGGACCCTGCCAGGTGCACTTCTTTTTTGGGGCATCCCATTCTGTGACTACACCAGCCTCTATTTAAGACCATATAACCATTTGCACTTATTCTAATTGAAATTAGGCCTGATAAATACACTTTTGCTGTGCATATTCTTACTGCTGCCTGCCAGGTGCACTCCTGTTGGGGCATCCCATTCTGTGACTACACCAGCCTCTATTTAAGACCATATAACCATTTGCACCTATTATAATTGAAATTAGGCCTGATAAAGACACTTTTGCTGTGCATAGCACTACTGGTCCCTGCCAGGTGCACTCCTTTTTGGGGCATCCCATTCTGTGACTACAGCAGCCTCTATTTAAGACCATATAACCATTTGCACTTTTTGTAATTGAAATTAGGCCTGATAAAGACACTTTTGCTGTGCATAGCACTACTGGACCCTGCCAGGTGCACTCCTTTTTGGGGCATCCCATTCTGTGACTACAGCAGCCTCTATTTAAGACCATATAACCATTTGCACTTATTCTAATTGAAATTAGGCCTGATAAAGACACTTTTGCTGTGCATAGCACTACTGGACCCTGCCAGGTGCACTTCTTTTTTGGGGCATCCCATTCTGTGACTACACCAGCCTCTATTTAAGACCATATAACCATTTGCACTTTTTGTAATTGAAATTAGGCCTGATAAAGACACTTTTGCTGTGCATAGCACTACTGGACCCTGCCAGGTGCACTCCTTTTTGGGGCATCCCATTCTGTGACTACACCAGCCTCTGTTTAAGACCATATAACCATTTGCACGTATTCTAATTGAAATTAGGCCTGATAAAGACACTTTTGCTGTGCATAGACTTACTGCTGCCTGCCAGGTGCACTTCTGTTGGGGCATCCCATTCTGTAACATACCATACCCCTCTTTATTTACACTAAGCAGCTCTCTTATTTACACTAAGCAGGCCTGTTGGATGCTGAGTGTTACTGCTCACTTTTGGTGTGCATTATATTCTGTTTCATATAGACCCACCGCTGCCTGGGGGTTCTTAAAATATCACCTACTACCATGCCAGTTAGACTATGTCGGGCAGACAAGTGCCTGGAAGTGAAAAGAGGAGTGGCAGAGGCCAAGATTCCGCAGGCAGAGCTCGCATCAGACTGGGGGCCAGTAGCAGCAGGAGTCACGCTGAGAGACCTAATCTGCCAGTATCTGCTAGCGGTCGGGTCTCCACCAGTAACGCATCTGCCGTGGTAGATTGGTTGACGCGCTCATCAACAACATCATCACAACTTACGTCTGAGGCCCCCAGTCTAGGGTCGGTAGGTTCCTCTGACACAACCCTGAGTTGGCATGCCCCGAGAGCAGTCCCTGTCCTACCATTGCCTCTGGCCTACGCCGTTCCCTCCCCCAGCGACGTATCCTATGCTTTGGGTTCAGCTCCACTCTTTAGTGAGGAGGACCATCAGATAGAGGACAGTCAGCAGCTACTGCCCAGCCAAGAAATGGAGGTGGCTTCTCTAGCTAGGCAGACAAATAGTGATGTGGACAGTGTCGTGGGTGCTGCGAGCGTTCCAGCTCCTGCGCCAGACACTGTTGACGAATCCACGAACATCAGTGACGTACAGCCACAACTCGGTGATGATGATGATGACGATGAAGCCGATCGCACTTGGGAGCCGGGTGATGAAGGGGCTTCATCGTCATCATCAGGAGAAGAGGGGCGCAGGTTGCCCCGGAGTCAGCAGCTGAGGCAGCAAGGTGGTAGCAGTCAGCATGGGGGCACAATTCCAAAGGCTGGAGCCGGCCGGGGCCGGGGTAGAGCACCTGCTGTGCGGCAGTCTACCTTATCGGGAGGTAGTGGAGCAGGGGTTCCTGGAGTTGGCAACAGCAGCAGTGAATCAGTGAGGCCAGGGGGTGGGAAAAGTAGCTACTCGGCAGTGTGGCAGTTTTTCCTGAAGCATCCGCAGGAGGGTAACATGGCCACATGCAAGATATGTAGGCAGAAGGTGAAGCGTGGCCAGGGTCCAAATGTTGGCACCACGGCCCTGCGTCAACATATGATGCGTCACCATAAAGCGACCTGGGAGAACCGAGGCTCCCAAGGGGTGGTCCAGTCTGCTTCCTCACCAAGTGAGCTCCCAATTTCTGCCAGCCAAGGCTCCAGCACCTCAGCCGAAGGCAGCTGTGCGTCATACCCATCCTCTGTCGCTCCTGCTCCTCCTCCTCCAAGTCATGCATCCCGCCAGCAATCCATCAGCGAAGCCATGTCCAAGAGACAGCAGTATGCGCCCACTCATCCTACGGCGCAGAAGCTGAATGTGCTCCTGTCCAAGTTGCTGGTGCTGCAGTCGCTCCCTTTTCAGGTGGTGGAATCTGCACCTTTCAGAGAACTGATGGCTTGTGCCGAGCCGAGGTGGAGAGTCCCAAGCCGTCATTTCTTTGCCAAGAAGGCAGTACCAGCGCTGCACACTTTTGTTGAACAGAAGGTGGGCCAGTCCTTGAGCCTGTCGGTGTGTAGCAAAGTGCATGGCAGCACCGACATCTGGAGCTGTAACTACGGTCAGGGACAGTACATGTCGTTTACGGCCCACTGGGTGAATGTGGTCCCTTTGCAGCAGCAACTTGGACAGGTCACGCCGCTTCGGCCTCCACGCTCCCTGCCCGTTGGGCCTGTGACACCGTGCGACTCGGCCTCCTCATCCTCCGCCATCTCCTCACCCTCCACTGTAGGCTCAAGTCTCAGTGCCCCTCCAGTCTACCATGTGTGCAGGGCACGGAGGTGTCACGCAGTGCTTCACATGGTTTGTCTTGGCGAACGGAGTCACACAGGGGAGGAACTGCTTAAATGTATTCATCAGGAAATCCAAACATGGCTTACTCCAAGAAAACTTAAAATGGGAATCATGGTTACTGACAATGGGAAGAACATTTTGTCTGCGCTGCGCCAAGGAAGCCTGACCCATGCCCCCTGCATGGCTCACGTCTTCAATCTGGTTGTCAAGCGGTTTCTGAAGTGTTCCCCCCATCTGCAAGACATCCTAACAACTTCAAGGAAACTTTGCATGCACTTCAGCCACTCCTACACCGCCAAACACACCCTTCTTGAGCTACAGCGTCAGAATGGTATCCCCCAACATAGTCTGATTTGCGATGTTTCCACCCGTTGGAATTCCACCCTTCACATGTTGGACCGATTATATGAACAGAGAAAAGCCATCACGAATTTCCTGATGATCCAAGCAGATAGGGGGACTCCCCTGTGTAACTTCAATGTCAACCAGTGGCAGCTCATACGTGACACCTGCCGTTTGCTCAGGCCCTTTGAGGAAGCCACTTTATTTGTCAGTCGGCAGGATTACGGGATGAACGACGTGATTCCACTGCTTCATGTACTACAGCACATGTTGGAAACCATGGCTGGTCAGGGCACTGGAGACATGGCGTTTACATCTTACGGCCACATGAACCCCGTTGGAGCTGAACTGGAGGAGGAAGAGGAGGAGGAGGAGTTGCCCAGCGAAACACAGTTTAGGCTTGGCGAAATGGCTGGTTTATCTAGTCAACGGACAGGAGAGGAGGAGCAGGAGCAGCCAGAGGAGCTAGAGGTTTTTGAGGAAGGCGAGACAGAGGACCCGGGCACACTGTGGCAGTATGCAGTGGAGATGGAGACAGGTAGTCCATCCGAGTCACTTGCGCAAATGGCACGAAGCATGCTCACGTGCTTGCGTAGTGACCCCAGAATTGTTTCCATCTGTCGGCGGGATGACTTTTGGCTGTCCACCTTATTGGACCCTCGCTTCCGGCACAAAATGGGGGCATTTTTTAAACCCACCGAGAGGGAGGACAAACTCAACTACTACAAAGACATTCTACGTAGGCAGTTGGCCGATGCCTATCTGCGCCATGGTCCATACTCTCGCAGGTCTGACTCGAGGGGACCTCTGCGCTCACCTTCCACTGCCATGGCCGCTGGGGGGGTTGGCAGGAGCAGCAGCAGCAGCTCCATCAGCAGCAGCAGCCTCAGTCTTCAGTCACTAATGAGTAGCTTTCTACACCCGCATAGTGAGGCTACTCATGAGCAGCAGGAAGACCTGGAGCAGGACCTCAACCAGCAGGTCATGTCATACTTTGACATGACCATGCCAACACACCTTGAGGATCCGCTGGACTTCTGGGCAGCCAAACTTGATTTGTGGCCGCAACTTGCAGAGTTTGCCCTGGAAAAGCTGTCCTGCCCGGCAAGTAGCGTGCCATCTGAGCGGGTGTTTAGTGCGGCGGGGGCCATAGTTACGGCGAGGAGAACTCGTCTGTCAACTAAAAATGTGGAGAGACTCACCTTTGTCAAAATGAATCAGGGATGGATCAGCCAGGATTTCCACCCACCAATGCCTGATGCATGCGACTAGATTCTGCATGGTGCCACCTTTTAGACTTTCCAAATGGTGCAAAACATATTTATGTCTTTAGGCCAATTTTTGGGCTCCTGCTGCTGCCAACTTCTGCCAACTCCAGGGTGTGATTCATCCAATTTTTGGGCTCCTGAAGCCAACTCCAATGTATATTTGGGCTCCTGCTGCTGCTGCTGCCAACTCCAGGGTGCGATTCATCCAATTTTTGGGCTCCTGAAGCCAACCCCAGGGTCTCTTTAAAGTAATGTTTGGGCTCCTGCTGCTGCCAACTTCTGCCAACTCCAGGGTGTGATTCATCCAATTTTTGGGCTCCTGAAGCCAACCCCAGGGTCTCTTTAAAGTAATGTTTGGGCTCCTGCTGCTGCTGCTGCCAACTTCTGCCAACTCCAGGGTGTGATTCATCCAATTTTTGGGCTCCTGAAGCCAACCCCAGGGTCTCTTTGAAGTAATGTTTGGGCTCCTGCTGCTGCCAACTTCTGCCAACTCCAGGGTGTGATTCATCCAATTTTTGGGCTCCTGAGGCCAACCCCAGTGTCTCTTTAAAGTAATGTTTGGGCTCCTGCTGCTGCCAACTTCTGCCAACTCCAGGGTGTGATTCATCCAATTTTTGGGCTCCTGAAGCCAACCCCAGGGTCTCTTTGAAGTAATGTTTGGGCTCCTGCTGCTGCTGCTGCCAACTTCTGCCAACTCCAGGGTGTGATTCATCCAAATTTTGGGCTCCTGAAGCCAACTCCAGTGTATATTTGGGCTCCTGCTTCTGCTGCTGCCAACTCCAGGGTGTGATTCATCCAATTTTTGGGCTCCTGAAGCCAACCCCAGTGTCTCTTTAAAGTAATGTTTGGGCTCCTGCTGCTGCTGCTGCCAACTTCTGCCAACTCCAGGGTGTGATTCATCCAATTTTTGGGCTCCTGAAGCCAACTCCAGTGTATATTTGGGCTCCTGCTGCTGCTGCCAACTCCAGGGTGTGATTCATCCAATTTTTGGGCTCCTGAAGCCAACCCCAGTGTCTCTTTAAAGTAATGTTTGGGCTCCTGCTGCTGCCAACTTCTGCCAACTCCAGGGTGTGATTCATCCAATTTTTGGGCTCCTGAAGCCAACCCCAGTGTCTCTTTAAAGTAATGTTTGGGCTCCTGCTGCTGCTGCTGCCAACTTCTGCCAACTCCAGGGTGTGATTCATCCAATTTTTGGGCTCCTGAAGCCAACTCTAGTGTATATTTGGGCTCCTGCTGCTGCTGCCAACTCCAGGGTGTGATTCATCCAATTTTGGGGCTCCTGAAGCCAACCCCAGGGTCTCTTTAAAGTAATGTTTGGGATCCTGCTGCTGCTGCTGCCAACTTCTGCCAACTCCAGGGTGTGATTCATCCAATTTTTGGGCTCCTGAAGCCAACCCCAGTGTCTCTTTAAAGTAATGTTTGGGCTCCTGCTGCTGCCAACTTCTGCCAACTCCAGGGTGTGATTCATCCAATTTTTGGGCTTCTGAAGCCAACCCCAGGGTCTCTTTAAAGTAATGTTTGGGCTCCTGCTGCTGCTGCTGCCAACTTCTGCCAACTCCAGGGTGTGATTCATCCAATTTTTGGGCTCCTGAAGCCAACTCTAGTGTATATTTGGGCTCCTGCTGCTGCTGCCAACTCCAGGGTGTGATTCATCCAATTTTGGGGCTCCTGAAGCCAACCCCAGGGTCTCTTTAAAGTAATGTTTGGGATCCTGCTGCTGCTGCTGCCAACTTCTGCCAACTCCAGGGTGTGATTCATCCAATTTTTGGGCTCCTGAAGCCAACCCCAGTGTCTCTTTAAAGTAATGTTTGGGCTCCTGCTGCTGCTGCTGCCAACTTCTGCCAACTCCAGGGTGTGATTCATCCAATTTTTGGGCTCCTGAAGCCAACCCCAGGGTCTCTTTAAAGTAATGTTTGGGCTCCTGCTGCTGCTGCTGCCAACCTCTGCCAACTCCAGGGTGTGATTCATCCAATTTTTGGGCTCCTGAAGCCAACCCCAGTGTCTCTTTAAAGTAATGTTTGGGCTCCTGCTGCTGCTGCTGCCAACTCCAGGGTGTGATTCATCCAATTTTTGGGCTCCTGAAGCCAACTCCAGTGTATATTTGGGCTCCTGCTGCTGCCAACTCCAGGGTGTGATTCATCCAATTTTTGGGCTCCTGAAGCCAACCCCAGGGTCTCTTTAAAGTAATGTTTGGGCTCCTGCCAACTTCTGCCAACTCCAGGGTGTGATTCATCCAATTTTTGGGCTCCTGAAGCCAAACCCAGTGTCTCTTTAAAGTAATGTTTGGGCTCCTGCTGCTGCCAACTTCTGCCAACTCCAGGGTGTGATTCATCCAATCTTTGGGCTCCTGAAGCCAACCCCAGGGTCTCTTTGAAGTAATGTTTGGGCTCCTGCTGCTGCTGCTGCCAACTTCTGCCAACTCCAGGGTGTGATTCATCCAATTTTTGGGCTCCTGAAGCCAACTCCAGTGTATATTTGGGCTCCTGCTGCTGCTGCTGCCAACTCCAGGGTGTGATTCATCCAATTTTTGGGCTCCTGAAGCCAACCCCAGTGTCTCTTTAAAGTAATGTTTGGGCTCCTGCTGCTGCCAACTTCTGCCAACTCCAGGGTGTGATTCATCCAATTTTTGTGCTCCTGAAGCCAACCCCAGGGTCTCTTTGAAGTAATGTTTGGGCTCCTGCTGCTGCCAACTTCTGCCAACTCCAGGGTGTGATTCATCCAATTTTTGGGCTCCTGAAGCCAACCCCAGTGTCTCTTTAAAGTAATGTTTGGGCTCCTGCTGCTGCCAACTTCTGCCAACTCCAGGGTGTGATTCATCCAATTTTTGGGCTCCTGAAGCCAACCCCAGGGTCTCTTTGAAGTAATGTTTGGGCTCCTGCTGCTGCCAACTTCTGCCAACTCCAGGGTGTGATTCATCCAATTTTTGGGCTCCTGAAGCCAACTCCAGTGTATATTTGGGCTCCTGCTGCTGCTGCTGCCAACTCCAGGGTGTGATTCATCCAATTTTTGGGCTCCTGAATCCAACCCCAGTGTCTCTTTAAAGTAATGTTTGGGCTCCTTCTGCTGCTGCTGCCAACTTCTGCCAACTCCAGGGTGTGATTCATCCAATTTTTGGGCTCCTGAAGCCAACTTCAGTGTATATTTGGGCTCCTGCTGCTGCTGCTGCCAACTCCAGGGTGTGAATCATCCAATTTTTGGGCTCCTGAAGCCAACTCCAGTGTCTCTTTAAAGTAATATTTGGGCTCCTGCTGCTGCTTGCAACTCCAGGGTGTGATTCATCCAATTTTTGGGCTCCTGAAGCCAACCCCAGTGTCTCTTTCAGCCAATGTTTGGGCTCCTGCTGCTGCCAACTCCAGGGTGTGATTCATCCAATTTTTGGCCTCCTGAAGCCAACTCCAGTGTCTCTTTAAAGTAATATTTGGGCTGCTCCTGCTGCTGCTGCCAACTCCAGGGTGTGATTCATCCAATTTTTGGCCTCCTGAAGCCAACCCCAGTGTCTCTTTAAAGTAATATTTGGGCTCCTGCTGCTGCCAACTCCAGGGCGTGATTCATCCAATTTTTGGCCTCCTGAAGCCAACCCCAGTGTCTCTTTAAAGTAATATTTGGGCTCCTGCTGCTGCTGCTGCCAACTCCAGGGTGTGATTCATCCAATTTTTGGGCTCCTGAAGCCAACTCCAGTGTATATTTGGGCTCCTGCTGCTGCTGCTGCCAACTCCAGGGTGTGATTCATCCAATTTTGGGCTCCTGAAGCCAACTCCAGTGTCTCTTTAAAGTAATATTTGGGCTCCTGCTGCTGCTTGCAACTCCAGGGTGTGATTCATCCAATTTTTGGGCTCCTGAAGCCAACTCCAGTGTCTCTTTAAAGTAATATTTGGGCTCCTGCTGCTGCTTGCAACTCCAGGGTGTGATTCATCCAATTTTTGGGCTCCTGAAGCCAACCCCAGTGTCTCTTTAAAGTAATGTTTGGGCTCCTGCTGCTGCTGCCAACTCCAGGGTGTGATTCATCCAATTTTTGGGCTCCTGCTGCTGCCAACTCCAGTGTCTCTTTAAAGCAATGTTTGGGCTCCTGCCCCTCATAGTGATGCCACTTCAACTCTCTGCAATTGTGCCGCTCTGCGATTCTATTAGCGATGCCTCTGATCTGCATGTGATATTTATTCAAAGTATTATTTAACTAACCCAGCACGCATCCTGTGCGTGTCACAGCAAGGCAGAATGGTTTACAACCCTATTGAGGCTCTAGGAGGCTCAGAAATAGCCATTTTTAATAGCGATTCGTCGCAAATTTATTCGGGTCGAAACGATTTTTGACGGAAAATTCGGCGAATCAGTCGAATCGAATTTTTCAAAAGTTCGCTCATCTCTAATGGCATCCACTGCCACAGGATCCTGGGATAGAGACACAAAAACAGGCAGCTTGTGATTGTGACGAGAAGCAAACAGGTCCAACCATGGAGTCCCCCACTTGTGACAGAGGAACTGAAAGACCCTTGGATTGAGAGACCATTCTCCTTGGCGAGAACATCCCCTGCTCAGGGAGTCTGCCTCCACATTCTCTGTCCCCGGAATGTAAACTGCTGATATGCAGGGAACATTGATCTCTGCCCACTGAAGGATCAGAGACACTTCCCGGAGGGCACCCCAACTGCGAGTACCTCCCTGGTGATTGATGTATGCAACAGCTATTCGGTTGTCTGACCGAATCTGAACTGGCAGACCCTGTAAGAAATGGGTCAGTCGAAGTAGAACAAGACGTATGACCCGAAGCTCTAATACATTGATTGGAGAATGAGCCTCCTGAGGCCCCCACAATCCTTGGAACTGATGCTTCTTCCAGAAGCCCCCCCAGCCCACCAGGCTGGCATCCGTGGTAACCAGTTCCCAACGCGGAGTCAGAAATGACTTGCCCTTCTGGAGGTTGAGCGATATTAACCACCACTGAAGGGACTGCCAAACGTGGGGAGACAATAGACAAGTCTGATTCAATGATAGTGGGCACCTGTCCCACTTTGCCAAGAGGAAGAGCTGAAGCGTCCTTATGTGAAACTGGGCAAATGGGACTGCCTCAAATGCAGCTACCATCAATCCCACTAGTCTCATCCCTAGACGGATAGACTGACGAGGGTTGGACAAGAATAGACGAATCAAGTCCTGAATCAGAACCATTTTGGACTGAGGAAGAAAAACCCCGGCCTGAAATGTATCCAGAATCAGGCCCAGGAAGGGAATTTCCCTGGACGGACAGAGAGAGGATTTGGGGTAACTTATTACCCATCCGAACCTCTCTAGCGTAGAGACCACCGTCCTGGTGTCCAACTCTGATTGTTCGAGGGAGGAGGCCGCGATAAGAAGATCGTCCAGAAAAGGCACAATGCGGATGCCCTGGACCCTGAATATAGCCATCACTCCTGCCAGCATCTTGGTAAAGACACTTGGGGCCGAGGTAAGGCCGAATGGCAGGGCCACAAATTGATAATGCTGGTCTTCTATCGAGAACCTGAGAAATCTCTGGTGACCCGGAAAAATAGGAATGTGCAAATAAGCATCCTTGATGTCTATGGATGTCATGAAGTCCCCCTGACGGAGAGCATCGATCGTTGATCGCAGAGACTCCATGCGAAATTTTCTGAAACTGATAAATTGATTGAATTGATAGGTCTAGGATAGGCTGAACAGAGCCGTCCTTTTTGGGTACCGTGAATAGGTTGGAGTAAAACCCCAAACCCCCTTTCCGCTGGAGGCACTAGGCAGATGACAGCCATGTTTAACAGATTCGCTACTGCTGCCCGCAGTCCCTGCACAATTGCCGGAACTGACGGCATCCGGGACATGAAAAATCTGGGAGGAGGCCGAAACTCGAATTCCAGTTTGTAACCGGAAGAGACTACTTCCAGAACCCAATTGTCTGATACCTCCTGACCCCAGACCTGGAAGAAGAACCGCAGCCGTCCCCCCACCCGTAAGGCTTAGTGGCAGATTTGGTTTTGGACCCCCAATTCTGACTTGGACAGCCACGTCCCTTTCCTCTATTCCATGCATTCCCTCTAGGGGCTGAAAAGGCCGATCCTCTACCGGATCTAGACCCCCGAAAGGAAGGGTTAAAAGAGGCCACTCCACGAAAGGAACGACGTTGTTTCTTACGCTGAGGTAATTTACCTCCTTTAGTGACAGAATCCAATTTTTCTCCAAAGAGGCGCAATCCCACAAAAGGGAGTGCTGTAAGCGATTTCTTGGATACAATATCAGCTGCCCACTGCCGCAACCATACTGACCGCCGAATGGCGATTAACAAGGCAGAGGTTCTGCTGCACATGAGCAGAGTATCATCTAAGGCAGAAAGTACAAAAGATGCAAACATCTCACATCGCTTAAGAGCGGCGTACTCATCAGAGGCCGGATCAAGCCCTGAGTAATTCATTAGGTCTCTCACAACAGACCTAATAGCCACTGTCATGAGTGCTGAAGCACCAACAGGCAGCAAGGCTGAGCCCACACTGGAAAAAGCGTGGCACGCCATTTGATCAACACGCTTATCCTCTCCATCTTTAAGTGTAGTGGAGTCAGGAGAATGCAATACAGAAGAATTGGATAAATTAAGCACAGGGGCATCCACCACAGGTGGTGATGACCAACGCTTCACAGTATCAGCTGGGAAGGGACATTTCTTGTTCCAGCCCAAGGGAATGCCAGGAAGTCGCGCAGGCTTCTCCCATTCTTTAAGAATAATTCCATCAAAATGCTTTTGACTTGAAAATTCTAAACGAGGTTTAGAGACTCCAAAGAATTCCCCTTTTTGAGGAGGGACTACTTCAGGAGGAGTGATAACCAAAACCTCAAATAACTGAGCAAGAGCCTTTGGGGTATCCACAACACTAGCTTCACCCTGCTCAATCACAGTACCAACAAATTGCTGTTCATCAGAAACATCTGAATCCTCATATAATTCTCCTTCTGAGAAGGATCAGACCAATAAAGCATTTCACAATTATCCAACTCACTTACCGGAACGGCCTGAGTCAAATGTTTCCTTTTAGCTGAGGCCTTCTTGGCCACAGAGCTAGACATTAATTTTTCAAGATGAGCCAATCTGGCACATAAATCAGAATGCGACTCACCACCCATGACAATATCACTGGGGGTACGGACAAGACATGGCGGAGTAGGAGTTAAGGCAGAGGCCGCAGACGCCGAAGCCTGGGCCCCAGTTTGCTGCATAATAGTTAATTGAGCACAAGGGACGCAAAGAATTGCGTTATCCCCAACAAGGGATGCCCCACATCCAAAACATTGCCTAGTCTGTGCAGAGGGAACTGCATGCCCGTTGTCCTGAGATGCCTCCATATGGTGTTTAGTATAATACTATAATTGAATTAAATGCACCCATAAGGCACAAGGGGATTATAAAGGGACAGGGGCATCCTATGCCGAGAACACCAACCCGGAAACCACCTACCCACATTTGGGTCTCACGGAGGAGTAAAACTCCTGTATACACCAGAAGGTGTATGTATCTACCTTTGCCTGAACCATACAGCCAGGGCTGGGAGGCATACAATATAACCAAACAGGTTTATAGAGTATCAGACAGAAATAGAGAAAAAAAGGGGCCGGGAGCAAACCCAGCTATCTGCAGTTTGAAGGAGAGTCATCTTCTGAATGCTTTGCCGACTGCAGAGACGAAAAAACTGAGGAATAGTGGGAGGAACCCAGTACTTATGGACCAGGAGGGGCTCCTTTTTCCATGTCATCTCTGCAAGATCGCCCTCTACAGGCCAGGTTCCCAAGTGTCATGAATATTTGGAAGTGGGGTGTGTGACATACTAGGAATAAATGCCTCTCATGGTGCCATGCTGACTCCATGATCAACACGCGCCTCCCCTGGGAAACTGGGCGACGTAGCTGACTATGCCTCCCGATTCCCCGATTGGGGTGCGTGCAGATGATGGTCCTCTAGTTCGACCAACAGCCACAGATGTGCTTGGCAAATCCTCTGCAGCAGACCTACCACTGGGGACTGTAGGCTCAGTCTCTGCATGCTGCCCACGATGGGCTGCCAGCATGCAGCCAGCTTCACTCTGCTGCAGAGGATTTGGTGTAGAAACATGTTGGGACAGTTGCAGATTATGTTCCGGGGGGGCTGTAGTGAAGGTCTCATCAAGGTGCCATCGTCCTCTAGCTCCTCGATTTCCTCCATCAGTGTGGGGGTCTGTTGGGACATGTGAAAAAAAAAAAGGTTCAGTTTGGACTCTAAATATTTTATAGCGACAAATTAATCATGTTAATTCACATGCATCTGCAGATTCTGAAAAATACACTTACCGTATATATATATCGGATCCTGGCTCCTAGGCAGCACGGAAGTTGACGGCGTGGTCAAACTGGCTGAGGCTTCCACACTAGCTCAGGGATGTTTCTGGGCTGCATTGATTAAAAAAAGGCATGTAAACACACCACTATGCATTGTTGATCTGTATTACTACATATGCTTCACTAAAACACGTGGCCAAGCAGGAATGGCAACTCCCCCAATGGTCCAAGTTGTCCTTCACTATGAATGTCCTTATCTGTTAGATGTATTAATCAACATATACATACACATTGGTCACCTTAAATAAAACAAACATGCATGTAGTGGGTGTTATGAGGCTTCACATATCCCTAAAGGGCCATTAGGGGCCCACACTCAGCTTGCAAATAGCATTTGGCTTAAGAATATGCTGGTTGCCATTCTTCCTAGGTACACCTTTCCCTGACCCAGGATCAAGTATTTGAGACCAAACCACAGCTCCAACCCAAGTGGCCTAAAGATAAAGATGGAAGTGTTGGATCTGATTGATTATATTCACATAACAGGCAGTCCTTTGCTAATATAAATACTTTAATAGTGTCCATAAATACTCGCAAAGGTCAGGTATGGCCAAGCAAATTAGAACATTAACATTCCACAGACATGACACACCCTGCTAAAAATGAATCCTCCACTACAAGGCACTCCCTAGGGGCATGTGTTCATATATGCCTTTGAGCCTCATTTTACACGTTGCAAACATTTCACACACTAACATTACTAACTTGCAGGAATAGTAGGGATGTCCGTGTCCCGTCGCCCCGAGTGTCCCTCTTAAGGCCACAGGATGTATCAGGCCCAGCACCATCTCCTCAGCTTGCGTAAATTGAAGTTTAGTGGGGAAGCCTCCGCCAGTTTGTAAGCTGAAAAAGATAGTTTGGAAAATGTAGCAAAATGTTGACAATAAAAGAAGCAGAAAAATCCAAAATCCAAAAGTAGATATGTACCTGTAATTTTGCCGTTTATTTTCCTTTCTTCGGTGCTGCATACTTCAGGTCTGATATTTTCTGTTGAATCTGCTCCACATCTTTGAGCTCATCCCCTGCTGCATTGACCTGTCTGGTGAGCTCCTCTAAAATTTCTGCTTTCCTCATTTTGCTGGTTGCTTTGGATCTGCGCCCATATAGTTCATCATAATGTAAGGTGAGCCCACTAGCCAATGCCTCCCCAAACCTGCCACTCAAGTGGCCTCGGCGCAACGTGCGCCCTGTTGCTTGAGGTTCGGTCTCATCATTGTTTGCAGGCAAATCGGGGGACATTCTGGCCTGGCTGTGTTGGGGTGAAATGTATGACAGCTGGCTGGCTTGAGATTGGACAGGACTTGAATAGGGACTGGGTGTTCGTGGCTGGGTGGCCACTGAACTAGCAGGCGTAGATGTGGCATATGGAGAGTGCCTTGCCACCTGTGCCGGTGGCAAATGTGGCCGAGGAGGAGAGGGTGTGCTGGATGAAGTAGGGCTTCTTGGCCTGTGCCTCTGTGGCCCCTTCAGAGTTGCATGCCCCTGGGAGGTTGTGGGACGTGCCTGGGGCGACCTTGGGCTTTTGGGCTTCTGATCCAGTGTCTT
This sequence comes from Gastrophryne carolinensis, assembly GCA_027917425.1. NCBI lineage: Eukaryota > Metazoa > Chordata > Amphibia > Anura > Microhylidae > Gastrophryne > Gastrophryne carolinensis. Next base: position 305,425,176 of record CM051236.1, on the reverse strand, counting down.
GGCCTCTTGCCATGGGAGGTTTGTCCCTGTAGGGGTGGTGATGGTGACATTGTGGGGCTTCTTGCCCGGTGTCTTGGCCTCTTGCCATGGGAGGTTTGGCCACGTGGGGGTGGTGATGGTGACCTTGGGGGGCTGGGGCTTTGCACCCTCTTGGTTGTTTGGTTACTGGCCGTAGATGTTTTTTTGCTGGCCTGGGGCTTCCTCTTTGCCACTGCCTCCTTTTCTTTGGTGGTTGTTTGTGCCTTGGCCTGAGCACTGCGTGTTGCCCGCACCTTACCTTTATTTAGGCATTTGTGAGCGAGTGGTGGGGCCTGCAGAAGCCTCCTCACGCTTCGGTGGGTGTTTCTGCTGCTGCTGCTGCCCTCTTTTGCTGCGGCTTTTTTGGGTGCCATAATGTTGAGACTCTCGGAGAGAATGAGCAGTGTGTCCAGGACCCTTTAAATAATAATGCCTGGGTATGACACTTACGCGCTCGTGTATGCGTGCGTCCGGCCGTGCGGAACCCGGAAACCGCTGGGGCATTACTTATCTGCTGCAGACAAGAAGAAAGATGGCGCCCACAATCTTCACCCGCCAACAAGAAGAGATCCTTATGCTTGTAAGTGCCTTTTATTTGCCATCTAAATGCATGTCTAGCAAGCGCAGGAAGAAATGGTTTGTTTGAAAAGTGTCTAAAACTCTGTGCCAAACCAAAGTTAGAGCCCACATGTGCGAAACAAGTCTATTACATCTAGAAGGATAGTTTTAGCCTAGAAATGTGTCTGGTAATGTCATTTACTCAAATGATCAATTTGTGAGCGATATTTGTATGCAGTTTGTGCTGAATCCTGTTTCTTTTGTGTTTTCAAGACAATGCTGGAGCGCAGGTAACCTGCCCAACTCATTTGAGAAGAGGACCGTCGCCCTGGAGATCGTTTCCAGGATTCAACACCAGATGGACACCACCTTCACCCACACGCAGATCATGCAGCATTGGTCGGACCTGAAACGGCTGCACATGCCCCGGGTGCGGCACTTTTTTGGACTCCATTTCCCAAGTAAGTATTGCATGCTAGATGTAAGTAATCCAGAAGGTAGGCCTTTATTTAGAAATGCTTCTCTTTTCTAGTGTTGGAAATGGAGTACCGAATCCGACGCACCCGGAGGCGCACAGGCCGACCAGTGCTGCATGAATTTGCAGCTGGAAGTGAAAGGTGGTGGAAGGTGGTGTAATCTCCAGGGCGACGGTCCTACCCCTCCTCTGTAGGGTCCTGCGACCAGCCCCTGGACCTTTCGACAGAGGAGGGGCAGGGAGTCGTACCCAGCGATGCAACCAGTAGCCTCTGGTATGTGACTCTTCATGTAACCGCACACACATATATGCTATTTCAAACAAAGCTGATTCCCTTAATCTTTTTTTCTAGATTTTGATGTAGTGGGTGAAGAATCTGTGGAGTCTGCAGCAGATCAGGCCCAGGAGGCACATGGAGAAGGTGGGTGATGTGACACACACATTGAAATTTACATTTTCTTACTGTTGACTAAGACATTATAAGTGACCCTATTTGCCATGTCTCTACAGCCTCAACTTCACAGCAGTGGCAGGGCCCAGAGCGGAGGGTGGTCCCCGACGATGCAGATGTCGGCCACCAACGAAGTAAGTTGTAATGTAATTCTTCTGAGTATGTGGTAATTGACATGATCACCAAGATACCTAAAGCCATAGTCAACTGCATTAGCATGACATATGCCCACTTCCTTAGATTACTTACTTAGCATAATGACATATGCCCACTTCCTTAGATTACTTAGCATAATGACATATGCTAAGTAAGTAATCTAAGGAAGTGGGCATAATGACATATGCCCACTTCCTTAGATTACTTAGCATAATGACATATGTTGTCATGAGTTAGGTTGCCAACTAACAAACATTCCATCCACAGATGAGAAACATGTATTTGCCTGGAAATAATGCATTTATTGATTTTTGATACAGGGACCACACGTGCAAGAGTAGAAGGGTCCTTCAGCTGGTGGCCAACGTGCAGCAGCTGCGTGACTCGTTGGGGACCACAGAAGAAGGCTAGTGTTCTGGGACCTGCCATTGTTTTGTATATAGTTTTTAATTTGTTTTTATTACCAATAATATATATATTTAAACATTTTTAAAGTTTCATCTGAACCCCCCAAATTTTGTACATTTTCTAACCCCAAAATTAAAAAAAAAAAAAAAAAAAAAGCCAACCAAAAATGGCAGTTTTATAAAAAAAACTAAAAAAAAAATAGTTTCAGTGTCATTTTTCGAACAGAATACATTAACACAAAACGAATGGGCAAATACATTTTTAGAGTGGTTTGGGTAAGTTTTAGGGGTCTAAAATGGAAGAAGAACCTAACCGCGAAGTGGTTTGGGTGAGTTTTAGGGGTCTAAAATGGAAGAAGAACCTAACCGCAAAGTGGTTTGGGTGAGTTTTAGGGGTCTAAAATGGAAGAAGAACCTAACCGCAAAGTGGTTTGGGTGAGTTTTAGGGGTCTAAAATGGAAGAAGAACCTAACCGCAAAGTGGTTTGGGTGAGTTTTAGGGGTCTAAAATGGAAGAAGAACCTAACCGCAAAGTGGTTTGGGTGAGTTTTAGGGGTCTAAAATGGAAGAAGAACCTAACTGCGAAGTGGTTTGGGTACGTTTTAGGGGTCTAAAATGGAAGAAGAACCTAACCGCGAAGTGGTTTGGGTAAGTTTTAGGGTTCTAAAATGGAAGAGGAACCTAACCGCGAAGTGGTTTGGGTAAGTTTTAGGGGTCTAAAATGGAAGAAGAACCTAACCGCAAAGTGGTTTGGGTGAGTTTTAGGGGTCTAAAATGGAAGAAGAACCTAACCGCAAAGTGGTTTGGGTAAGTTTTAGGGGTCTAAAATGGAAGATGTAGGAAAGCGCAAAGTGATTTAGCTAAGCATTGTAGCAGAAGTGAGTGACCCAAATATGTAGGCGAGCACTTTAATGAGTTAAGTTTGTAGTGCGCAGGCGCAAGATCGTAAGGATTTACGTCCGGAAAATTATTTATTGAAAAAGGGAAACAGAATCTAACGGGAAATGTAAAGGATTCGTGGGAGGAGACGATGGAAAAAGGGCAAAAACGAAAGCCGACGTTGTAACATGAGAAAATGAAACGGAAAAGTCACGGTACTCGTACTCTGCCGTACGGAAACTTTACAGAAGGATAGCAATGCATGCATAGAATCGCTCGTACACTCATACGAGAGCGGGAACATTAAAAAAAAAAAAAAACAGAACGGCACAAAAACGAAAGTCTTTTTTTGTCTCTCTGAATCAACCTTATTGTCCTCTGCCCAGGACAGGATCAGAGACACTTCCTTGAGGGCCCCCTTGCTCCTGGTCCCTCCCTGACCATTGATGTAGGCAACCGCCGTCTGGTTGTCCGAGCGGGCCTGAACAGCCCGACCCAGAAGGTGCAGGGTCAAGCGGGCTAGAACCAACTTGATCGCCCTCAGTTCCAGAATGTTGATAGGGGTGTGGGCCTCCTGAGAAGGTTAGGGATCCCCAGAAGCCCCCCCAACCTGTCAGACTGGCATCTGTGGTGACTGTCTCCCAGCAAGGGGCCAGAAAGGATCTGCCCACCAACAGGTTCCTTGAGTCCAGCCACCACGAGAGGGACCGCCTGGCTAGGGGGGACAGAACCAAGACCTGATCCAGGGACACAGAGTCCCTGTCCCATACAGACAAGAGGTGGAGTTGCAGAGGCCTCATGTGGAACTGAGCATAAGGAACCGCCTCGAAGCAGGACACCATCAGGCCCACCAGCTGCATTCCCTGCCTGATGGAAGGATGAGAGCATGACAGAAGGAGCTGAGCTTGCGCCTGCAGACTGTCCACCTTCTGCTGAGGAAGAAAGATCCTGGCCCGAGCTGTATCCAGATTCATGCCCAGAAATGGCTTTACCAAAGAGGGAGACAGGGAAGATTTGGAGTGGTTTATCACCCAGTCGAATGACTCCAGAGTGGTCACCACCCTCTGAGTATCCAGCTCTGCCTGTTGGAAGGACTGAGAAGTGATAAGAATGTCGTCCAAATAGGGAAGAATGCGAATGCCCTGAGCTCTCAGCAGAACCATAATGCCCGCCAGCACCTTGGTGAATACCCTGGGAGCTGAAGTAAGATCGAAGGGCAATGCCTGAAACTGGTAATGCTGATCCCCCTGAGCAAACCTGAGGGATCTCTGATGACCTGGAAAAAACTGGAACGTGGAGGTAAGCATCCTTGATGTCCACAGAGGTCCCCTGGGCGTAGTGAACTTACAGCTGAGCGCAGTCTCCATGCGAAACTTCCTGGGTCTGACAAACTTGTTGAGAAGCTTTAAATCCAGGATGGGCCTGACAGACCCATCTCTTTTGGGAATGGTGAAAAGGTTGGAATAGTAGCCCTTGCTACTTTCCCCTAAGGGCACTTGGCAAATGACCCCCAGCCCCAGTAGATTCTGCACAGCAAGCAACAGGCCCTGAGCTGATAGGGGGTCTTGAGGCATCCGGGATCTGATGAATCTTGGGGGCGGCCAGGCTGTCAACTCTATCTTGTAACCGGAGGACACTACCTCCTGAATCCACCAGTCTGAGACATGACGCCTCCAGACGTGAGCAAAGAGCCGAAGCCGTCCCCCCACTGGATGGGTGAGGGCGCCCCTTCATGCCTGTAGGGGCTTGGGGGAAGACTTAGATTTGGAACCCCAGGAGGATCCAGGGCGGCCATGTCCTCTGCCCCTGCCCCAGAAATCTCCCCGGGCCCCTGCAAATGATGCTCCCCTTCCCACACTGGACCCACGGTAGGAGGGAAGAAAGGAACCTGAACCCCGAAAGGGCCGAGACTGTCTCTTGCGCTGGGGTAACTTGCCTCCCTTAGCAAACAGGTCCAGGCGATCCCCAAAAAGATGCAGTCCTTTGAAGGGGAACCCAGTGAGAGCCTTCTTGGCAGCGTTGTCAGCTGCCCACTGGCTCAGCCAAACCGAGCGGCGTATAGCCACCGCTAAGGCAGAAGCCCTGCCACACATTCTAATGGTATCATCCAAGGCAGAGAGGACATATGCAACAAATTCATCACAATGCAGAAGAGCACTATACTCAGCACTAGCTGCCTCATCAGGAGCCCCATCTAAAATACTCCTGAGCAGAGTCCTAATAGCCACAGCTGTAATGGCAGAGGCACAAACTGGGCGCAGCGCAGACACCGCACAGGCAAAGGCATGGGAAGCCAGTTGATCAATGCGCTGGTCTTCACCATCTCTCAGTGTAGTAGAGTCAGGGGAATGCATGACAGAAGTGTTGGACAACCCCAGAATTGGAGCATTCGCCACTGGAGGGGACGACTAACGCTTAACCACTTCAGCAGGAAAGGGGTACCTCTTATCCCAACTCTTAGGCACCCCAGGGAGCCTGCTCGGTCGCTCCCACTACTTGAACACAAGATTATTAAAGTGAGTTTGCTCAGGAAACTCCAAATATGGCTTAGCCGTGTGAAACAACTCCCCCTGCTGCCGAGGAGCCGCGGCAGGAGGAGAGATAGAAAGCACTTCAAAAATGTGAGCCAAAAGCCTGTCACTATCATCTGGAGCCCATGGGTCCGAGCCAGAATCAGCATAACCCTTAGGCTGCTAATCAGATGATTCAGAATCAGAAAACAATTCTCCTTCTTCCAGGGGGGTATAGCCAGCCAGGTCAAAAAATTCCTCAGCCTCCATAGGAAAAAGGTTAACGCCAGGTGCCATATGCCGCCTCTTAGCCGGGGCCTTACGCGCCATAGAGCCAGCAATCAGCTTCTCAATACTAGCCACCCTGGTAGACAAATCAGGCTGAGACTCCCCACTGGTATGCGCCTCACTGGGAGTCAGATGTAAGCGTGGGGGAGTGGGTGAAGCCACACAGGGCGCAGGCCCAGCCACAGACAACCCAGAGTGCAGCGCAAGCGCCCGCTGGGCACAGGGTATACAAACCCGCACATTGTCATCACTAGTAGGGGACACCCCACACGCCACACACAGCCGGGCTTGTCCCGAAGTAACCCCAAGCACATTATCCTGAGAAGCCTCCATATGCTGATTATCGCGGCCACCAGCCAATAGGGATTTACTCAAAGTCACCCGAGATGCCCCAATAACCTGCTAGGGAAGTGGGAGGTAAAGGCAGAGTAGGCCTCTAATAGCAACTAAATAGAGGGGATAGGCCGAGAGAAACCACAATTAAGTTTGACCCGCCTGCAAGACAAACAAAAAGTCCAGTAAGCCGTAAGCATACACAATAAAATAAAGATAAGCCAGCCCGCAGGGGCACTTACGGACCGCGGTAGGTAGAAGCCAGCCACACAGCACGAGAAGGCAAAAATGGCGGCCGCAGATACCTCGAGGGGCGGGCCGCGGAGACAGTGATGCGGAACGTGCCATCCGCAAGGCCCCCCCCCGAAGAGCGCAAAGGCGCCCACATGACCATGTCAGCCAATGATGGCGCAGCAGCGCCTGAGGTAAAGTCGCCGCCGACTACGGAACGCCGTACAAGCGCGCACGGCGGCGGCATTTTTAAAAGCAACCAGTGCAACCAACACACGGGTGGCAACACAAGACAAGCTATACCGCGTAAACCATAAGAGTGAAGAATACACCTACAACACGCACACACACCACACCCCCCCCCTCCCGAGAATACCAGGGAAGGCAAGAGAGGGCAGCGGCCAACCTAACAGAAGCCCACAGACGGGCAGGGGGCGAGGGGCAATAGCGCGGGAGGGGCATGCCATAAGGCTCACCATAGGCCAATACCGCCTACCCTTTGGTGGGGGATTGCGGTCGGAGCAGAGCTCCTTAAGCACCTGATAACGGTGCTGCCTACCGTCACCCGACCAGTGCAGCCAAAGCTGGGAGGCATGAAAAGGAGGAACGGGTCAGCGGTCAGTCCAGCGCCATCTTGTGGATGTATAACCCAAACGTAAGGAATTACTATCTGGAGCAAGATGTGCTCCTTAGAGTTACTAGGATTAGGACACAGAGAAGGCAAAACAATGTCTTGATTGAGATGAAAAGCAGACACAACCTTAGGCAAGAAATCTGGCTTGAACCGAAACACCACCTTGTCCTGGTGTCTCTCAAAGTAAGGAGGTTTAATGGAAAGCACCGCCAACTCAGAAACACGCCTAACAGAAGTGATAGCCACCAAAAAGGCTACCTTAAGAGTCAAAATAGGCAAGGCAGCCTCACGAATAGGCTCAAAAGGAGAACCCTGCATGGCAGATAAAACCAAATTTAAATCCCAGACTGGTAACAAAGGCTTACGTGGCGGACGCACGTGAGTAACCCCCTGGAAAAACGGTGGTTGGCAAAAGATCTTTGGAAGAAAACAGCCAAGGCTTAAACATGTCCCTTGAAAGTACTAAGTTGAAGACCCAAATCCAAACCATGCTGCAAGAATTCCAGAATCCTGGGAATAGAAAACGCCCTACAGGGAAAAGACTTAGACTCACACCAGGTAATGTAAGCATACCAGACCCTGTAATAGATAAAGGACGAGGACTTCTTCCTAGCCCTAATCATGGTATCAACAACAGAGGCAGGCAACCTCATTTCCATCAAGATGGAGGTTTCAGCAGCCAAGCCGTCAAAGCCAGCGTTTGTAAACTGGGATGGCACAGCTGCCCCTGAGTGAGCAGAACTGGGTCCTTGGGCAGGACGTACTGATCTACTGCCAACTGCACGATGTCTGTGAACCACACCCTTCTTGGCCAACAGGGGGCCCCCAGGATGGCTAGCACCCCCCCCCGGCGCTATCTTGTGCAGCACCCTGCCCAGCAGAGGAAACGGAGGGAACACAGAGGAGCTGAAAGCTCTTCCAAGACAATGCTCGTGCATCCAGAAGATCCTGGGACAGAGAGACGAAGACTGAAAGCTTGTGATTGTGACGGGACGCAAACAGATCCACATCCGGCTGACCCCAGCGGTCACACAGAGAGCGAAACACCCTGCTGCTGAGAGACCATTCTCCCAGACGAGAAGTCCCCCTGCTCAGGGAGTCCGCCTCGAGATTTTCCACCCCCGGGATGTACACTGCCGAGATGCAGGTAACATTCTCCTCCACCCAGGACAGAATCAGAGACACTTCCTTGAGGGCTCTCTTGCTCCGGGTCCCTCGCTGATGATTGATGTAGGCAACGGCCGTCTGGTTGTCCGAGCGGATCTGAACAGCCCGACCCCGAAGGTGTGGGGTCAATTGTGTGAGAACCAACCTCACCGCCCTCAGTTCCAGAATGTTGATTGGGGTATGGGCCTCCTGAGGGCTCCACTGAGCCTGGAATTTCAAGGACCTCCAGAAGCCCCCCAACCTGTCAGACTGGCATCTGTAGTGACAGTCTCCCAGCAAGGTGACAGAAAGGTCCTGCCCACCAAGAGATTCCTTGAGTCAAGCCACCACAAGAGGGACCGCCTAGTCAGGGGGGACAGAACAAACTCCTGATCCAGGGACACAGGGTCCCGATCCCATACCGACAGTAGGTGAAGTTGAAGAGGTCTCATGTGAAGCATAGGGAACCGCTTCGAAACTGGACACCATCAGGCCCACCAGCTGCATCCCCTGCCGAATGGAGGGATGCAGACAAGACAGTAGTAATTGGGCCTGAGCTTGAAGATTCTCCACCTTCTGCTGAGGGAAAAACACCTTGACTTGAGATGTATCCAGAGTCAGACCCAAAAAGGGTCTCACCAGAGACGGGAACAGAGAAGACTTGGGATGGTTGATCACCCAGCCGAATGACTCTAGTGTGGTCACCACCACCTGGGTATCCAGCCCGGCCTGATGAAGGACTGGGACGAGATCAGAATGTCGTCCAAATAAGGGAGAATGCGAATGCCCTGAGCTCTCAGCAGAGCCATCACGCCCGCCAGCACCTTGGTAAAATACCCTGGGAGCCGAGGTGATACCGGAAGGCAGTGCCACAAATTGATAATGCTGATCTCCCAGAGCAAACCTGAGGAATTTCTGATGACCTGTAAAGATTGGTACATGAAGATAAGCGTCCTTGATGTCTACGGAGGTCAGGAAGTCGCCTGGGCGCAGTGAATTGACTGCCGAGCGCAGAGTCTCCATGCGAAAATGCTTGAATCTGACAAACTTGTTGAGACACTTTAAATCCAAGATGGGCCTGAGGGACCCATCCTTTTTGGGGAACGTGAAGAGATTGGAATAGAAGCCTCTGCCCCTTTTCCCTGAAAGGTACAGGGCAGATGACCCCCAACTCCAGAAGGTTTTGGACCGCAAGGCGCAGGCCCTGAGCTGACTGGGGGTTTTGAGCCATCCAGGATCTGAGGAATCTTGGGGTAGGCCAGGCTGCAAACTCTATCTTGTAACCGGAGGAAACCACCTCCTGGATCCATCTGTCTGCTACACGTCGCCTCCAGACGTGAGCAAAGAGCCGAAGCCGTCCCCAGACCCAGATGGGTGAGGGCGCCTCCTCATGCCTGAGGGGGCTCAGGGGAGGATTTGGGCTTGGGACCCCAGGAGAGGCCGGGGCGGCCACGTCCTCTGCCCCTGCCCCAATTATGTCCACGTGCTCCAGCAAAGGAAGCTCCTCGACCAGCCCTGGAAGCACGGAAGGAGGCGAGAGAGGCACCAGTCCCCCGAAAGGGCTGAGACGGCCTCCTACGTTGAGGTAACCTACCACCCCTGGCAAACAAGTCTAAGGGTTCACCAAAGAGGCGCAGCCCCTCAAAGGGAAAACCAGTGAGAGCCTTCTTAGCAGCGTTATCAGCTACCCACTGACGCAGCCAGACAGAGCGACGTATAGCCACCAACAGAGCAGAAGTCCTCCCACACATTCTAATGGCATCATCCATAGCAGATAGAACATATGTAACAAATTCATAGCAAAGCAGGAGAGATCTATACTATTCTCCTCCCGCAAACTCAGAGGCCCCATCTAAGAGACACTTAAGCACCCCTTTAATGGCAATAGCCGTAATAGCAGAGGCACAACTGGGCGCAGCGCAGTCCCCACACAGGCAAAGGCATGACAAGCCAGCTGGTCCATGCGCCGGTCCTCACCATCCCGCAGGGTAGTAGTGTCAGGAGAATGCATGACAGATGTATTTGACAACCCCAGAACGGGCACGTCCACATGACATGACCAACGCTTAATCACATCAGCAGGAAAGATACCTCTTGTCCCAACTCTTGGGCACCCCAGGTAGCTTGCTAGGCCGTTCCCATTCTTTGAGCACCAGATTATTAAAGTGAGTCTGGTCAGGGAACTCCAAGCATGGCTTCACTGTATGAAAAAGCTCACCCTGCTGCTGCGGAGCCACTGCAGGAGGAGAAATACAAAGCACTTCAAAAATGTGAGACAACAATCAGTGTCATCTGTGGTCTATTGGTCTTCTCCAAAAGGAGACCCGGTATCACCATACACCCTAGGTTGTTCCTCAGATGATTCGGAATCAGAGAATAGTACCCCCTCCTCAAGGGGACCATAACCCGAGATGTCCAAAAAATCCTCAGCCTCAACAGGGAAGAGGGAAACAGCAGGGAAAGGATACCGCTTCTTGGCAGAAGCCTTACGCGGGCCCGACCCAGCAATATGCTTTTCAATGCTGGCCACCCGTGCAGCCAAATCCGATTGAGACTCACTGCTAGTATGCCCCTCGCTGGGGGTCAAATGCAAGCGTGGGGGGGTAGGTGAAGCCAGAGGGGGCGTTGCACCAGGGCCCGTTGCAGGCGACCCAGACAGCAGCGCAAGTACCTGCTGGGCGCAGGTTACACATACCCCGACATCTTCACGTATAGGGGAAACCCCACACGCAACACACAGCCGAGCTTGTCCCAAAGGAACCCCAAGCACATTATCCCCAGAAGCCTCCATATGGTGATTTTTACAAAAAGTATGCACAATAGTCAGAACAGGGACACAGCTAAACAGCCACCCTATTTGGGATGCCCCCCAAAACCCGCTAGGGGAAGTGAGATTGGCAATAGGCAGGGCCGAGAGAACCACAGTCAAAGGACCCGCCTGCAAGACACAATGTACACCATAAGCATCCATAGCCATACAATAATAAACCAAAGATAAAAAAAAACCCCGTAAGGGACTCACGGACCAAGCCGGCAAGTGCACAGATAAGCCGATCACCAACCGCGTCGCAGCACCGCAATGGAAGGACCTCAACAGCAGTACCTAGAGGGGCGGGCACGGGCGCATGACACGGAACGCGTCAAACCGAGGTACCCCCCCCCGAAGAGTGCGAAAACAAGATCACGTGACGCGCCGGTGCCATGACAGTTAAAAAAAAAAAAAAACACAGTAAAAGCGCCAACCACCGTGGAGCGCCGTACAATGGCCTCCACACACACCAAACACAAAGTGACAAAAAACACAGTAGTAAAAACAGAAAGTGTACTCCCTGGGCGTCCCCCTGCCGATCACACGGACTGCAATGAGGGGGACCTGCACAACCAACAGCGTGAAAAGGGAGGGAGGGGGGAAAGGAGGGATAAATATCCCGAGATAAAGGGCTGGGGGCATCCCAATGAGGCTCACCATAAAAAGCCTGTCGCCGGCTAGCCTTTGGTACAGGGTCTTGCGGCCCGGAGCAACGCTCCTTCAGCACCTGACCCTAGTGCTGTCCTACCTTCACCCGAACCGTCAGCCATGGCTGGGAGGCAATGGGTCCAGAACAGGTGGAAATAAGCCTGCAGGGACCTAGGCAAAGCCCACTGCGCAGAAGAGAGCCATCTTCATCTTCGCAGTCCAGACTGCAGAAAGACTCTGGGAATTGGTGGGAGGTTCCTGGCTACTTAAGGGGCCGGGAGTGGCCACAAGTCTTTTTCTGCAGCCCAGCGCCATCTTGTGGATGTATTACCCATGTGTAAGGAATATTCTGGAACAGGACGTGCTGTATACTTGGAATATGTGCTTATTTACTAGGATTTTGATATTCTTTTATTAAACCATGGTTTGAGTTGTCAACCTCTTCTATTGTTGTTCTGAAATAGTATATAGTTTTTTCATTCCAGACTTCACTGGGGTCACAGGTGTAATAGTGGTCTGTGGAGGATCTTATAGCGAGTCTAATTATGGCTGCACCACTTAAAAGTATAACTAATAATGTGCAGGGCAGCCAACTAAAACCCTCTAAACCCCCTCCCCAAGGTACCTGTGAATCCCAGACTTTCCTCTAGTCTCCGAATGACTGGGTGCCAGAGCGCGCCTCAGCTGCAGGGGAGCCAGGGATGTGGCTGCAGAGTTTTGCTGGCAACCCCGGGGTATTCACACAGCAGGAGGATGCCGCTTAAACTCATCATCTAAGTGTTCTAAGGCCAAATCGAGGTTTACAGTTTTACCTTGTAATTTGTCTCCTGAAGCAAGTGTGCTTGGCTCATTCTTATCACTCTAGCTGTGCTCCTCTCTCCCTGTTGCTAGGAGACATTGGACTTCTAGACCCGCACTCCCTGCCCTGTGCATGGGCTGCCTGCCTGTCCATTCAAGTGAATGGGTGGGAGGGACCATAAGAGCAGGGGAAGCAGAGTTGTGCAGCAAATGGCAGGTGCGGGACTCTGGAGAAGCAAGACGTTTTTTTTCTTCTTAATAAATGGCACAATTAAAATAAAATAGGGAGACATTTCAATTTGGGATAAGTGGCCATGAAATGGGCTGTATGCAACAGGAGGTCACGAAGGAAGGGAGGGATAGTGGCCATGGCTAAGGGCTTGAGGGAAAGCACTGAACAGGCTCAGCAAGCATTGAGGGGGAAGGCCATTGTCCACGGCATGGACAGCATACGTTCACGATAGCAGGGGGAAGAGAGGGGTAGCAAGTGAAAAAAGAAAATTCTGTGAGTACTCACCTGTAGAATTAATTTCTCTTCCATTATCACTTCAGGACATCAGATTTAATTCAGAGACGATTGGGTTAACCTCTCCCGAAGGGTGTGATCTGTAAAAACAGAGGTGTGTCTCCACCTCCCGGGTCTATAGCCCCCTGGCTGACTTGATGCACTTCAGTTTAATTAAAAAGCAGTAGAACCAGCCGCCCGGGAGGCATACCTATATCTCCTGTTGGAAACAAAAGGCTGGAGACAAAATACAAGACTCCTCTCTCCGTTTACATTTTTTTATTTTATGCTGATCATTATTTACAGCAACTATTTACATATTTACCACTCCACTAAAACTAGGCAGCCAACACATGGACATAGTAACCTAGCAGACAGGGAGGGTCTGATGTCCTGAAGTAATAATGGAAGATAAATTAATTCTACAGGTGAGTACTCACAGAATTCTCTTTTCTCTTCCATTTTACTTCAGGCCATCAGATTTGATGGGACCTCCAAAAGCCGTACCAGAATTCAGGTGGGATCCCCAAACCATATTCCTTTCAGGAATAAGACATCTCAAAAACCCTTATTCCATTCAGGAATAAGACATCTCAAAAACCCTTATTCCATTCAGGAATAAGACATCTCAAAAACCCTTATTCCATTCAGGAATAAGACATCTCAAAAACCCTTATTCCATTCAGGAATAAGACATTCCCAAACCATCTAATTACCACTGCATGTAATTCCTTCCTACCAAAGGCTGTACCTTATAGAATTTAGTAAATGTATGAGCTGAAAACCAAGTAGCAGCTTTGAATACTTGTTCTATTGAAGCTTGATGCTAAAAGCCAAAGAAGCTCCAATAGCTCTTGTCAAATGAGCAGTAGTCCTGAAAGAAGAATCCTTCCCCTTAGGGAATATAGGCTCTTACCACTGCCTGTCTAATCCATCGCTGATGGTAGACCTTTCCGTGGACCCTCAGGTATGACAAAATAAGGAGTCTGACCTACGGAAAGATTGTGTAGCAGTGAGATAGTATCTTAGTGCTTTTCACTACATCCAGCAATGAAGGATCGTTTCTTTATCGGACACTGGAGTAGGACATAAGGAAGGCAATTCACCTCTTCAATAAGATGGAAACCACCTTAGGAAGAACATCCTGTTTAAAGCAGAAGACAACCTAGTCCTTATGTAACACTAAGGAGACTTAACTGCTAAGCTGCACATGAGCGACTCCCTATACAAAAAGTTTGATACGTTTATTCACAGCAATGGGTTTCTGAATAAAAAGATAGATAAAGTAGATATCTGTCCCTTAAAATACTCAATTGAAAACCTTCATCAAGACCTTTCTGCCCAAAAAATCTAATACTCTGGGAACAGAAAAAATTCTACCAGCGAACCTTCTGGATTCGCACCAATCGATAATGCTTGCCAGACTCTATAGTAGATCATTGATGAAGGCTTCTTCCTGGCCTGAATCATAGTCTGCATGACTATGTCAGAAGAACCCCCTTTCTGCCAAGATAAAGGATTCAATAGCCAGGCTGTCCAAGCCAGAACATGTGAATTGGAATGCCTTAAGAGGATCATCGGGTAACCTCCACGAGTTGCCCTCTGACATCCTTACTATGTCTGAGAACCAGCTTCTTCTTGGCCACCGAGGAGCCACCATAATGGTTGGGAATCCCTTGTGAGCTAACCTTTCTTCGTACTTGACCCAGGGTGGAATCGGAGGGAATGCATAAAGACATCTGTTGCTATTGTTAGAGGATCCCTGGACCGAGACACAAACTTTGTAACCTTCCGATTGTATCGTGATGCACAAGAGATCTATGTGCGGAATCCCCCAGCGCATGCATAGGGATTGAAAAAACCCTCTGACTAAGACCATTCCCTCTGATGCAGGACCGTTCTGCTGAGATGATTGGCCTGCAAGTTGTCCACTCCAGGTATGTGTACAGCTTCACTGCTTCAGGCGCCCCCATGGTGGTTGATATATACCACTGCCGTCCGATTGGATTGTCTGAATCCGGACGGGATGCCCCTTCAGATGGTATGTCCAATGTCTGAGATACAATAGAATAGCTCTCAGTTTGCTCTCCTTCAGACTCCACTGTTCCTGGAGCGTTGGTGACTCCATGACACTCCCCCAACCCGGTAGACTGGCATCCATTGTGATGATCTTCCACTGTACTGGAAGGAAGGATTTGCCAGACTGAAGAGGCTGAGGACCAGGCTAGAGACTGCCTTGTTGACGGTGTCATGCAAAAAGAGTGATCCAGAGTGTGTGGATCTTGATCACAGATTGTGAGCAATTCCATCTGCAGGGGTCTTGTGTGAACAGTGCAAAAGGTACTGACTCAAAGCAAGATACCATCAGGCCCAACAGACATATTCCTTGATGAATCGTCGGGTGAGGGCAAGACAAGAGACCCTGTACCCTGGCCTGAAGTAAGAGTCACTTCTGTGCTGGAAAAAAAGGAATTTTGTGAGTACTCACCTGTAGAATTGTTTTTGTTCTTGCATGGCACGGCCTGCTTCGGTATTCATAACAGTTGGGTTATTCCGCCACAAGGTGGCGCAGTGGTACTGCAGAAAGCTGTGGCATCTCGCCAGCCCAGCCTTTAACCATGTCTGTGCATGTATGTTCTTTTTGAGTTAGGTTGTAGGTTAGCAGGGTGCCCCAATCGGTGGCAGTGCGAGACACCATAACTTAGGGGTCTCCCAAGTGTTTTACTCCTTTTGGCATCTCCCGGCCCCCTATAAAAAAGGGACTAACCATAGAGTTCCCAGTGTAGACAAGCAGTGAGACAAGAAGCCGGGAGAGAATAAAGTTAACAAATGTAAAAAAAACCCAATTAACTTGGAACATTCACCATAAAGAGGCAACCAAGAATAACGATAACAAGGGTGGGTCCAAGCAGGCCGTGCCATGCAAGAACAAAGACAATTCTACAGCTGAGTACTCATAGAATTGCTTTTTTCTTTATTGCATGGCACGGCCTGCTTCGGTATTCATAACAGTTGGGACATCCAAAAGCAGTGTCCAAAAGTAGGGTGGGATCCCCAATGAGTAGCAGCCGGCAGTTCAAGTCACTACCGCCTGAAGCACCTTGCGGCCAAAAGCAGCATCCGCTGAGGCCTTAACATCAACCTTGTAAAACTTGGAAAAAGTATGAACAGAAGACCAAGAAGCGGCCTTGCAAACTTGTTCAACAGAAGCTTGGTGCTGAAAAGCCCAAGAGGCACCAATAGCACGAGTAGAATGAGCAGTAACTCTAAAGGGAGGTTCCTTCCCCTTAGCAGAATAGGCTTGAACCACCGCCTGACGGATCCACTTGCTGATAGTGGATTTAGCCAGAGGCAAATCCTTTCTAGGTCCAGAAGTGAGAACAAAAAGAGCATCAGATTTCCTGAAAGGCTCAGTAGCGACCAAATAAAACTTCAGAGCCCTGACCACATTCAGAGAATGCAGTGTCCTCTCCTTGGAATTAGTAGGATTAGGACACAATGAAGGCAAGACAATGTCCTGATTGAGATGAAAGGCAGACACCACCTTAGGCAAGAAATCCGGCTTAAGCCGAAACACCACCTTATCCTGATGCCTCTCAAAATGAGGAGATTTGATGGAAAGCGCCGCCAGCTCAGAAACTCGCCTTACAGAAGTGATAGCCACCAAAAAGGCTACCTCAGAATGGGCAAGGCAGCCCCATGGATAGGCTCAAACGGAGGACCCTGCAGAGCAGACAACACCAGATTCAAATCCAAGACCTGTAGCATAGGCTTCTGCTGAGGAAGGAACACCTTGACCTGAGAGGTATCCAGAGTCATGCCCAGAAAGGACCTCACCAAGGACAGGGACAGAGAAGACTTGGGATAGTTGATCACCCAGCCGAAGGACTCCAGAGTGTATGTCACCATTTGAGTGTCCTGCTTGGCCTGAGGAAAGGACTTGGCCACAATCAGGATGTCGTCCAGGTAAGGAATGATGCGTATGCCCTGGTTCCTTAGCAGAGCCATCACCCCCGCCAGTACCTTGGTGAACACCCGAGGCACTAAAGGGTAGAGCCACAACTGGTAATGCTGATCCTGCAGCTCGAACCTTAGAAATCTCTGATGACTTGGGAAGATGAAGATGCACATGAAGATACGCATCCTTGATGTCCACAGTGGTCATGAAGTCGCCCGGGCGAAGGGTACTGACAGCAGAGTGTAGCTTCTCCATACGAAAATGCTTGAATCTGACAAATTTGTTGAGGCCCTTCAGGTCCAGAATGGGCCTCAGAGAGCCATCCTTTTTGGGGACCGTGGAAAGATTGGAATAGTACCCCTGACCCCGTTCTTGATGGGGCACCTGACAAATGACTCCTGACTCTAACAGGCATTGAACCGCTAGAAGCAACCCTTGAGCAGACAGGGGGTTTAAAGACATCCGGGATCTGATGAATGTTGGGGACGGCCAGGCTGCAAACTATCTTGTAACCGGAGGACACTACTTCCTGAATCCACCGGTCTAAGACGTGAAGCCTCCAGACATGAGCAAAGAGCCGAAGAAGTCCCCCCACCCAGATGGGTGAGGGCGCCCCTTCATGCCTGAGGGGGCTTGGGAGAGGGTTTGGGCTTGGAACTCCAGGAGTGACCGGGACGACCACCGGATCTGCCACGGCCCCAAGAATCTCTGTGGCCACTAGAGAGGAGGGAGCCACTGCCTCCTCTGGGAGCAGGAAAGGAAGGGAGGGGGGCAGAGGACCCCCGAAAGGGCCGAGACTGCCTCCTACGCTGAGGTAGCCTGCCATCCTTGGCTAGAACATCAAGACGCTCCCCAAATAGCCACAGCCCCGCGAAGGGGAGTCCAGTGAGAGCTTTCTTAGCAGCGGCGTCAGCTGCCCACTGACGTAACCAAACAGAGCGGCGCATAGCCACTAAGAGCGCAGAGGCCCTACCGCTCAGCCGCACAGCATCATCCATAGCAGTAAGGATAAAGGCCACAAAATCAGAGCAAACCAAGAGAATCCTATACTCCTCCCCCCCGCTACGATCTGTAGCGCCATCAAGGAGACACTTGAGCAGTTTCTTAAAGGGCAATAGCTGTAATGGCAGCCGCACAGGCCGGGCGCAATCCAGCCCCCACACAGGTAAAGGCATGGCAGGCCAACTGATCCATGCGCCGGTCCTCACTGTCCCTCAGAGTGGTAGTGTCAGGTGAAGGCATGACCGAAGTATTGGACAAGCCTAGCACGGGAGCGTCCACTTCAGGGGGAAATGACCACCTCCTAACAAGATCAGCAGGAAAGGGATACCTCTTATCCAAACCCTTGGGCACAGCAGGAAGCCTGTTAGGATGTTCCCATTCTTTAAGCACCCTAGAGGTGAAATGTCCCTGCTCAGGGAACTCCAGATGCTGTTTACTAGGACGAAACAGCTCACCCTGTTTCCTTTGAGCCGCCACAGGGGCAGCAATGTGTAAAATTTCAAAAATGTGAAACAGCAATTTATCAGTGATACCATGACTCCTCCCCAGATTCAGGGTCACTATCACAACCCTCCTGCTGGTCCCCAGAGGAGTCAGAGTCCTGGAGCAGTTCCCCTTCCTCTAGGGAATAACGTCCAGTAGTGACATAAAATTCCTCATACTCCTCTGTAGAGCGTGAAGGAGTGGAAATCAGGTGCCGCTTCTTGCCAGAGGCCTTCCTAGGAATAGGCCCGGCAAGCTGCTTCTCAATGTTGGCCACACGAAGTGCCAGATCAGACTGTGACCCCCTGCTAACATCCCCCTCACTGGAATCTAATTGCAGCAGTGGGGGGGTAGATGATGCCGAAGGGGGCGCAGAGCTGGGAAGCGATGCAGGCAAACCAAGCTGGAGCGCAAGGACACTTTGAGCGCATGGTACGCACAACGTTACATAATTGCTGATAGGGGATACCCTGCACATGGAACACAGCCGGGATTGCCCCGAAGAAACCCCAAGCACACTATCCCCAGAAGCCTCCATATGGTGATTAACACAGGCGCAATAGGCCAGCGCTGGGTAAAGGCTAATGCAAAAGCCACCCGGGATGCCCTCCCACGGGATGCCCCCAGAAAAGGGGAATGAGGGGGAGGAAGAAGTAGAGCCGGGAGAAACCACAACCCATGGGTATCCCGCCTGAAAGACATAAGTACAAACGACACATGAGCATCCCGCAGCACATGCCCCACGAGACCAATAAAAAAAACCCCAAGGGGGACTCACGGACCAAGGACACCGCAGGGTCACCAAGGCACAGACCGCAGGATGAAGCGACACACTGGAGGAAACAGCGCTGTAGCACGGAAGGGAGAAATCCAGACGCGCAGCTAATCCAAAGCGAAAACGCCACAGGTTATAGCGCCCACAGCCGCGGGGCGCAGTACAAAACGGCACGGCGGCCAAAAAACACACTGTAAAACACCACAACTAATACCACTCGCCGCTACCACCTGCCCCCCCCCCCCCAACAAAGTCAGAGAGAGGGGGGGGGGGGAGAGAGAGACGAGAAGGCAGTGGCGAGTATCCAGGCCAGAAGGGGGGGGGGTGGGACCCCTGAAGGAAAAGAAGGAGACAGTCCCCAAAACACTTACCCCCTCAGAAGCCAGGACAGGAACTCCGCATCCCTAGTAGGCTCACCATAAAGCCTATGGCCGGCTACCCTTTGTGGAACAGGTTCTGCGGCTTGGAGCATCGCTCCAGGAGCACTTGACCCTAGTGCTCTTCTACCCTCACCCGATCTGTCAGCCAAGGCTGGGAGGCAGTGAGGGTCCAGAAACGGGTGGAAATAGACTTGCAGGGCCGCAGGCTTGGTTGCCCCGCTCACCTGCGCAAGAGAGAGAGACATCTTCTAACATTTGCAGTTCCACTGCAGAGGAAACACTGGGAACTCTTGGTGCTGAAGATAGACCGAAGGGTAACGCCACAAACTGAAGATGTAGGCCACCTACAGCAATGTAGGTATGTATCCTTATATATACACTGCCCGGCTGGAGTAACTTCACTGTGGATCAACAACTCCAATCTCTAAAAAGGCGAGATACGGCAGATCTCAATGCTTCTGCTTTCTGCGGAATTCGGGATACTCCTGACCAAGAGAATCTCCAAGGGGGTCTGGCTCCTAATTTGATCTTCTAACCTAAGGATACAACTTCCTGTATCCAAATATTTGTTACATGAAGCCTCCAAATATTAGCAAAATGCAGAAGCGGTCCCCCACACCTGCAAGTGCGGGCCATCCCTTCATGCCTGAACAGGCCTTGAAGGGTCTGCCAGACACCTGTTGCCCTAATTTGGAACTTTGTCTTATTCCAAAAAGCTCTTACCGGAACCCCGGAGTATTAGAGGCCTTGCGGAAGCAGTATTAGACTTCGGCTTCTGTGGCAGATTAGATGATTTACCAGCATGGTTTACCATGTCAAGCAAGCACTCCCCAAACAGACACCCCACCTTAAAGGGGAGTCCTGTCATTCTTTTTCGGAGGCTATTTCAGCTGACTATTGCTTAAGCTATAAAGCACGCCTTAAGGCTAACACCAGAGCTAGGCCTCTGGCACTTAACCTGCTCAATCCTCCATAGCCCGTATCATATACCTGTTGTAGCCAAACTGGTCTTGATCACCTGGGAGCATGACTTCCATGAATGACCCCTACGAGTCTTCGAGTCCAGTTGTTTTAACAACCTCCTGCTCCCAAAAAATGCTATGGATGTAGCCCAGGCCGGCCGCAAGGTCAACCCCATAATAGAATAAGCAGGACATGCCACCTGATCCACGCGCTTATTCGCTGGATCCTCTGGAGAAGCACTATCCGAGGATGGCATAACCAAAATCTTAAAAAGACCTGGCCCCAGAGCGTCCACAGGAGGGTGAGACCATAATTCAATCTGATCTGGAGGAAAGGGATACATAGTATCTAGTACTTTAGGAATGGGCAGAAGACAACCTGACTTCTGCCATTTCCCTATTGATCAGATTAGCATAATGCGTATGCTCTGCAACATCCTCCAGAATCGAGGAAATCAAAACCATCCATCCATCTTAACTGAGCACCCCCTGTGTAGAGGACTTCTGAATACCAGTCCCTACTGGATAAATCCTCCCAATGGATAACTTCCTGGGAGACTATGGCAGCTACAATATCCTTCTAGCCGATCCTTCTAAATGACTCTCTAAAGGTTTAGGACCACTTGAGGGCTGCCGACAGAGTTTAAAGACTCAGAAGGAGGCTATGGCAGCCACAATATCCTCTTCAAAACTCAGAGGATTTTTTTTTTCTCAAAACCTTCTTAGTAGCTCATATGACTTAAAGGTTTAAGGTCTGCTTGAAGGCTGCCAGGGGTGTTTTTAAGCTCAGAGGGCACCGGCAACAAGGGTCAGAGCCCTTGCAGGGAGGAGGCAATTGTCTTCCATATCCACTACTACAGTAGCATAACCCTGCACACCGTGCTATCCTCGTCCAGTGTCTGTTTGCATACTGGACATGGGGTGAATCTATCTGCTAAAGGACCAGATCCGATTATCCCAGATGCCTCCGTCATGGTGATTAATACTAGATTACCTCCCATGGGGTCTAAAACCTAATATGTAAACAGTTCCCGATAGTCGCAAGACTATTCTGAGAGCTCAGAGGGTGAACCACATCAATATATTGCCAGTCTTATCCCACAACTATATATATATATATATCTTTTAAAAACAAGAACAATTAAAAACATTAATATGTATATATGAATAAATATATTAATACACATAATTAAAAAAAAATGACCTACCTAAAGATTTAGGTCCGCTTGAGGGTGGCCGTGCAGCGGCTCACGGTATTTTTGTGCTTCCACCAGCCGAAAATCTCAGAGATATCGGAAAAAAACCGAGATCTCAGCGGTACTCGGCGCTCCGCCCGACCGAAAATCTTCCACTGAAGTCGGGCGGAGGAGAACCACAATGTTAGCGGTACTTGCTGCTTAGTCCTGGCCGAAAAGGTTGGCGTGCGAGCGGCCGGAGAACCGCGATGTTAGCGGTGCTTGCCGTTTCACCCGGCCGAAAATCTTCCAGCGTGAGCAGGGTAAGAAGGCGAAAATGTTTCCATAGCGGCAGGCGCAAATTTTGAATTTTTCAACCTGTAAAAACACATGGGAACAGCAATAAAGAGGAAATTAATTCCCCTGGTTCCCCTCAATCAGGCTCACCAGACAAAAGCCTTATGGCTGCTTTTTCCTGTGGCGGAATTCTCAGCCAGGTAGTGTCACTATTTTTTTAAAAAACAAAAAAGTGACACCCCACAGCACCCCAAGACCCTGGCGCTTACCTTACCATCCTGATCCGAATGCAGCTGCGGAGGCAAAGTGGGTCCAAGGAACAGTCAGGTTTCCATTACCCCCACTTCCAAGGCACAATCTTCCTTTAAAACAAAAAGTAAATGGGAGAGGAGATAAGTCCTTGCAGTGACCACTGCAAGAATGGAAACTGAAGTGCATCAAGTCAGCCAGGTGGATATAGGCCCGGGAGGTGGAGACACACCTTTGTTCTTGCAGACCACACCCTTCAGGAGAGGTTAACCCAATCGTCTCTGAATTAAATCTGATGGGCTGAGGTAAAATGGAAGACAAAACAGGTGTTAGAAGAAAGAAAACAAAAGTAGAACCATGCAGTCCACATGAAAGGCAAGTCTCCTGCACACAGTTTTTAACCCTTGGGTGGACATATTTTTTTGCAGATTTCTAAGCCCACACTTCACCTTTTCCCCTCTCTGAAGTTCAGGCTTTTAAGGAAAACCTATTTACATGTATTAAGCAAATAGCAGATCCCCCTGAAGGATAGGTTTTGTAAAAGTGGTTTAAAGTGGACCAAAGGATTTGGAATATCCTAAGTTTTGGTCCTTGGCACTGGGGCACCCCGACTGGGGGTGTGAAAACTGTGTGAAACCCCCCAGATCGCCTGAACTAACATACCCCTTCCCGGTCCTACAGCACATGAGCGCGGCTGCTTGTCCAATCAGTGCGCTTAGATCCACTGGAGCCACTTCGTCCAGGAGCACGGCTAGTGCGAGCGGATCTGAGAACGCTGGCAGCACCCCCCGCAATGCTTTAACAGGAAGCGTTCCTGCGCCGTTGGCCCAGGAGCGAAGATAAGTTTTCAGGCAACCTGGGGGGTTTCACACAGTGGGGCAACGAGTATGCCTGCCCTGGAGTCTCAGACTCCAAGGTGGGTTTTGGTCCACTTTAAGGGTCCCCCATGAATATGAGTGTCACCACTGTTGCCCATTATGCTACAAGGTTTCACTGGGAGTAGCCTTCGGAGTCTTGGAGGGAAGTTATTGAAGGTAGGACTCAATCCCGGGATAGTTCAGTGGATTTCCAGTTGGCTGAGGGATCGGTATCAGAGTGTTGTTGTAAATGGTGTGCAATCTGAACAAAGGCGAGTTACAAGTGGTGTGCCGCAAGGCTCTGTCCTGGGCCCCATTCTATTTAATATATTTGTAAGTGACATAGGAGAAGGCTTGGTAGGAAAAGTTTGTCTGTTTGCTGATGATACAAAGGTTAGTAATAGGGTGGATATTCCGGGAGGTGTCTGCAACATGGAAAATGATTTAGCTTTACTGGATAGATGGCCAAAACTGTGGAAACTAGAGTTTAATGTCTCTAAATGTAAAATCATGCACTTGGGTAGAAGGAATCCCTGCTCTGAGTACCGTATGGGCAGCACTGTGTTAGCCAGGACCTCGGAGGAGAGAGATTTAGGGGTACTGATTACTGACAGCTGCAAGATGAGTGGACAGTGTAGCCAGGCAGTGGGAAAAGCAAGCAGGATGCTCGGCTGCATAGCTCGAGGAATCACCAGTAGGAAGAGGGAGGTTGTGATGCCGCTGTACAGAGCCCTGGTAAGGCCACAGCTAGAATACTGTGTGCAGTTCTGGAGACCTTACCTGCAAAAATACATTATTCAAATAGAACGTGTCCAAAGGCGGGCAACGAAAATGGTGGAAGGACTTAAACTTAAAACTTATCAGGAGAGACTTAAAGAACTTAATTTGTACAGTCTGGAGGAAAGAAGAGAGAGGGGGGACATGATTGAGACCTTTAAATATGTGAAAGGATTGAATAAGGTTCAGGAGGGAAGTGTTTTTAAGAAGAAACTTAATGATAGAACAAGGGGGCACAACCTGAAGCTTGTCGGGGGGAAGATCAGGAGCAATGTTAGAAAATATTATTTTACAGAAAGAGTAGTAGATGCTTGGAACAAACTTCCAGCAGAGGTAGTTGAAAAATCAACAGTCACTGAATTTAAACATGCCTGGGATAAGCACACATCTATCCTAAGATAAAGAGTACATACAGTATACACATAAGGGCAGACTAGATGGACCGTATGGTCTCCTTCTGCCGTCAACCTTCTATGTTTCTAAGTTAATCTGACTTTACATAAAATTCTAACTGGAATGTTTTGTTAGTTTAAAATAACTTTTTAGGGCAGAGGAGGAGTTTGCGTAACGTGCCAAGATCCTAACTATATGATGGAGTAAACCCCTTCTCACCTCTCGGAAGACCAACAGACTCCAGGTGCTGCCCTGGTGATTGACATATGCAGCATCCGTCATACTGTCGGACTGCACTAAAGATTGCACTAAAGGATAGCTCTCAGAGTAAACACGTTGATGCAAATCAACTATCCTGTTGAAACCACCAGGTCAAAGAGTCTGACCGCCACCGTGAGTTTGAAGCAATAGTCAAGCCCTTCTTCTGACCGATGCCAACATGCTAGGAGATGGAGGTGGAAAAAGCAATTCTGTGAGTACTCACCTGTAGAATTGTTTTTGTTCTTGCATGGCACGGCCCGATTCGGTATTCATAACAGTTGGGTTATTCCGCCACAAGGTGGCGCAGTGGTACTGCAGAAAAGCTGTGGCTTGTCCCGGCTCCCTATAAAAACAGGCTTAACCTTAGAGTTCCCCAGCATACACAAGCAGTGAGACAAGAAGAGAATAAGTAAAAAATGTGAAAAAGGTAAAAAAAAACCCCAATTAACTTGGAACAATCACCATAAAGAGGCAACCAAGAACAACGATAACAAGGGTGGGGCGAAGCGGGCCGTGCCATGCAAGAACAAAAACAATTCTACAGGTGAGTACTCACAGAATTGCTTTTTTCTTTATTGCATGGCACGGCCCGCTTCGGTATTCATAACAGTTGGGACATCCAAAAGCAGTGTCCAGAGTAGGGTGGGATCCTCAAAGAGTAACGGCCAGTAGTTCAAGTCACTACCGCCTGAAGCACCTTGCGGTCAAATGCAGCATCCGCTGAGGCCTTAACATCAACCTTGTAAAACTTAGAAAAAGTATGAACAGAAGACCAAGTAGCGGCCTTGCAAACTTGTTCAACAGAAGCTTGGTGCTGAAAAGCCCAAGAGGCACCAATAGCACGAGTAGAATGAGCAGTAATCCTAAAGGGAGGTTCCTTTCCCTTAGCAGAATAGGCTTGAACCACCGCCTGACGGATCCACTTGCTGATAGTGGATTTAGCCGGGGCCAAACCCTTTCTAGGTCCAGAAGTGAGAACAAAAAGAGCATCAGACTTCCTGAAAGGCTCAGTGGCGACCAAATAAAACTTCAGAGCCCTGACCACATCTATGGAATGCAGAGTCCGCAGGATTAGGACACAATGAAGGCAAGACAATGTCCTGATTAAGATGAAAGGCAGACACAACCTTTGGCAGGAAGTCCGGCTTGAGCCGAAACACCACCTTGTCCTGATGCCTCTAAAAATAAGGAGGTTTGATGGAAAGCGCCGCTAGTTCAGAAACTCGCCTTACAGAAGTGATAGCCACCAGAAAGGCTACCTTAAGGGTCAGAATAGACAAGGTAGCATCACGGATAGGCTCAAACGGAGGCCCTTGCAGGGTGGACAACACCAGATTCAAATGTCAGATTGGTAGCAAAGGCTTACGGGGTGGACGCACATGAGAAACACCCTGAAAAAAGGTTTTAACCAACCAAAAAAAATCTTTGGAAAAAAATTGCCAGAGCTGAAACATGGCCTTTTAGGGTACTAAGTTGAAGGTCCTGATCCAAACCGTGTTGCAAGAATTCCAGAATCCTGGGAATAGAAAACACCAGACAGGGAAGAGACTTGGACACACACCAGGCAATGTAAGCATGCCAGACCCTGTAATAAATAAAGGATGAGGACTTCTTCCTGGCCCAAATCATGGTATCAACAAAAGAAGCAGGCAACCCCTTTTCCATCAATATGGAGGTTTCAGCAGCCAAGCCGTTAAAGCCAGAGTTTGTAAATTGGGATGGCGTAGCTGCCCCTGGGTGAGAAGATCTGGATCCTTGGGCAAGATGTGCCGGTCTACTGCCAACCGCACGACATCTGCGAACCAAATTCTTCTTGGCCAACAAGGGGCCACTAGTATGGCTGGTACCCGCTCCTGGGCTATCTTGCGCATGACCCTGCCCAGAAGAGGAAACGGAGGGAACACATAGAGAAGCTGAAACTCCATCTACGGTATTGCCAAGGCATCCGTGGCGAAGGCCAGAGGATCCTGAGACAGAGAGACAAATCTGGGAAGTTTGTGATTGTGATGGGACGCAAACAGGTCCACGTCCGGCTAGACGAGACGTGCCCCTGCTCAGGGAGTCCACCACCTGGTTCTCCACCCCTGGTATGTAGACCGCTGAGATGCAGATTCAGGGACACTTCCTTGAAGGCTCGCTTGCTCCGAGTCCCTCCTTGATGGTTGATGTAGGCAACTGCCGTCTGGTTGTCTGAGCAAATCTGAACAGCCCGACCCCGGTGGATAGGCGAGAAAGAACCAACCTGATCGCCCTCAGTTCCAGGACGTTGATGGAAGCATGGGCCTTTTGTGGGCCCCACCGACCCTGGAACCTCGGACTTCCAGAAGCCTCCCCAGCCGGTCAGACTGGCATCCGTGGTGACCGTTTCCCAGCATGGGGGCAGGAAGGACCTGCCCCCCAGAAGGTTCCCTGAATCCAGCCACCACGAGAGAGACCCTCTGGTCAGGGGAGACAGAAAAATTCCTGATCCAGGGACACAAGGTCCCGATCCCAAACTGACAAGAGGTGCAACTGGAGAGGTCTCATGTGAAACTGAGCAAAAGGGGCCTGCCTCGAAGCAGGATACCATCAGGCCCACCAACTACATCCCCTGACGGATGGAGGGATGAGGACACGACAGCAGAGCCCGAGCCTGCAGCTGAAGACCTTCCACCTTCTGCTGAGGAAGGAACACCTTGACCTGAGAGGTATCCAGCGTCATGCCCAGAAAGGTCCTCACCAATGACGGGAACAGAGAAGACTTGGGATAGTTGATCACCCAGCCGACAGACTCCAAAGTGTATGTCACTATTGAGTGTCCCGCTCAGCCTGAGGAAAAGACTCGGCCACAATCAGGATGTCGTCCAGGTAAGGAATGATGCAGATGCCCTGGTTTCTTAGCAGAGCCATCACTCCTGCCAGCACCTTGGTGAACACCCGAGGTGCCAAGGTGATACCGAAGGGTAGAGCCACAAACTGGTAATGCTGACCCTGCAGCTCGAACCTTAGGAATCTCTGATGACCTGGGAAGATAGGCACATGAAGATAAGCATCCTTGATGTCTACAGTGGTCATGAAGTCACCTGGGCGAAGGGCGCAGAGTGCAGCGTCTCCATGAGAAAATGTTTGAATCTGACAAATTTGTTGAGGCCCTTCAGATCCAGAATAGGCCCTTTTGGGACCGTGAAAAGATTGGAATAGTACCCCTGACCTCTTTCTTGATGAGGCACCAAACAAATGACTCCGGACTTAACAGGCAATGAACAGCCAGAAGCAATCCCTGAGCGGACAGGGGGTTTAAAGACATCCGGGGTCTGATGAATCTTGGGGGGGGGGGGGGGGGCAGGCTGCAAACTATCTTGTAACCGGAGGACACTACCTCCTGAATCCACCGGTCTGAGACGTGAAGCCTCCAGACGTGAGAAAAGAGCCGAAGCCATCCCCCCACCCAGATGGGTGAGGGCGCCCCTTCATGTCTGAGGGGGCTTGGGAGAGGGTTCTGCCACAGCCCCCAAGAATCTCTGCGACCACTGGAGAGGAGGGAACCACGGCCCCCCTCTGGGAATGCAAAAGGGAGGGAGGGGGGCAGAGGACCCCCGAAAGTGCCGAGACTGCCTCCTACGCTGAGGCAGCCTTCCATCCTTGGCTAGAACATCAAGACGTTCTCCAAACAGCCGCAGCCCCACAAGGGGAGGCCAGTGAGAGCTTTCTTAGACGCAGCGTCAGCTGCCCACTGGCGCAACCAGACAGAGCGGCGCATAGCCACCAAGAGCGCAGAGGTCCTTCCACACAGCCGCACAGCATCATCCATAGCAGTAAGGATAAAGGCCACAAAATCAGTGCAAAGTAAGAAAGTCCTATATTCCTCCCCCACACTACCAGCTGTTGTGCCATCAATGAGACGCTTAAGCAGTTTCTTAAGAGCAATAGCAGTAATGGGGGCAGCACATACAGGGCGCAAGCCAGCCCCCACACAGTTAAAAGCATGGCAGGCCACTTGATCCATGCGCCGGTCCTCTCCGTCCCTCAGAGTGGTAGTGTTAGGGGAAGGCATGACCGAAGTATTGGACAAGCCTAGCACGGGAGCGTCTACTTCAGGGGGAAAAGACCACCTCCTAACAAGATCATTGGGAAAG
Organism: Gastrophryne carolinensis; assembly: GCA_027917425.1. Taxonomy (NCBI): domain Eukaryota; kingdom Metazoa; phylum Chordata; class Amphibia; order Anura; family Microhylidae; genus Gastrophryne; species Gastrophryne carolinensis. Next base: position 305,396,647 of record CM051236.1, on the reverse strand, counting down.
GGATACCTTTTATCCAAACCCTTGGGCACAGTAGGCAACTTGTTAGGACGTTCCCAATGTGCAAAATTTCAAAAATATGTGACAGCAGATTATCAGTGTCCTCAGGGTACCATGATTCCACTCCGGATGCAGACCCAGGGTCACTATCGCAACCCTCCTGCTGGTTCCCAGAGGAGTCAAAGTCCTGGAGAGCTCCCCCATCTCAAGGGGGTGACAGTCACCAAGCTCATCAATTCCCACATACATCTCAGTAAGGGGAGCAGGCCTGGGGTCCATGTGTCTCTTCTTGCCAGAGGCCTTCCTAGGAGCATTGCTGGCAAGCTACTTTTCAATGTTAGCCACCCGCAGAGCCAAATCAGAATGTCACTCCCTGCCAACATTCCCCTCACTGGGGTCCAATTGCAGGAGCGGGGGAGTAGGTGAAGCCGAGTGAGGCGCAGAGCTGGGAAGCGAAGCAGGCAAACCAGCTTGAAGCGCAAGGACACTTTCAGCGCACGGCACGCACACCGTGACACTGTTACTCGCAGGGGATACCCCACACATGGAACACAGCCGTGCTTGCCCCGAAGGGCCCCCAAGCGCACTATCCCCAGAAGCCTCCATATGGTGATTAGCACAGGCGCAATAGGCCAGCAGTGCGTACAGGCTTAAGACAGAAGTCACCCGGGATGCCCTCCCACGGGGAGCCCCCAGAAGTTAATAAAGGTGGGAATGAGGGGGAGGAAGGAGTGGAGCCGGGAGAAACCACAATCCAATGGTATCCCGCCTGAAAGACATAAGTAAAAACACACATAAGCATCCAGCAGCAAAATACCCCAATTCAATTAAAACCCCCCCCCAAGGGGGACTCACGGACATAAGACACCGCGGGGTCACACAGGCACAGACCGCTGGATAAGGCGACCCGCCGGAGGAAGCAGTGCTGCCAGGAAGGGAGAAATCCAGACGCACAGCTCATCCAAAATGGCGCCGGCAGAGGTACCTCGAGGGGCGGGCCACGAGGTGAACGATGCGATACTGCGCTCACATGACCCGGCCAGCGCCATGACAAAGCAAAATCACCTCAGGTTATAACGCCCACAGTGGCGGAACGCAGTACAAAGCGGTGCGGCAGCTAAAAACACCAGAAAACACAAAAAAAAACGTAAAAAAACACCACAGACATGACTACAAGTTGGGGGGGGGGGGGAGGAGAGAGAGAAGCAGCGGCGAGCAGACATGGTCAGGGAGGGAGGGAGGGGGGGGGGGACCCAAAGGAAAATGAGGGGACACAGTCCCCAAACTACTTACCCCCTCAGAAGCTAGGACAGAAACTCCGCATCCCTATTAGGCTCACCATAAAGCCTATGGCCGGCTACCCTTTGTGTTACAGGGTCTGCGGCTTGGAGCAGCGCTCCAGGAGCACTTGACCCTAGTGCTCTTCTACCTTCACCCGATCTGCCAGCCAAGGCTGGGAGGCAGTGAGGGTCCAGAAACGGGTGGAAATAGACTTGCAGGGCCGCAGGCTTGGTTGCCCCGCTTAACTGCGCAAGAGAGAGAGTGTGCCATCTGCTAACTTCGCAGTCCACTGCAGAGAGAACACTGGGAACTCTATGGTTAAGCCCGTTTTTATAGGGAGCTGGGAGAAGCCACAGCTTTTCTGCAGTACCACTGCACCACCTCGTGCCGGAATAAACCAACTGTTATGAATACCGAAGCGGGCCGTGCCATGCAATAAAGAAAAAGTCTGGAGAGGAATTGAGCGAAGGGAACCATCTCCACCATGGGGACCATTAGACCCAACAGTCGCATGTCCTGGAAAATGGTAGAATGTTCACATTCCAGTCCGGACCATATGCTTCTTTAGGGATAGCAATAGGCTGGAGGGAAAAACCCCAGTTCCCCACTAAAACCAAGACTGGGATTAGCATATCAGTTGTATATGGGGAGCCACTGGTCGCAAGTAGGACAGCCGCCATGTCTGTCAAGCGGACCAAACACAATTTAATAATTAGTAGAGAACATCACCTGAATCCAATATTCTGTGTTGTGACAGGCCATAGGAGCAAACTGCAGAAGATGCACTCCCTCGGCCCATCATCACACAGAATCTTGGATCTCTTGATACCAGAGTTCAATTTGGTAGGATTCCTGGGCCCCAGATGCCATGGCATACCAGACCCGTTCTGCAGTCTCACCCCCCAACACCCCGCTACTGGCGTTATCACGCAAAAAGGAGTCTAGTCACCATTCAACCAATAGCATGTATAGAGATACCAGCTCAGAAGCGCTCAACAGGTTTCTCAGAACTGGAATCCACAAGGGTGGGACCCGGAAGGGTAATACACAAGGGTGAGATCCAAAACGCTTGATGCATAGGGAATTTGAAAGTCAACAGAAGCCCTACATAATCCTGGCGAACAAGACTTGGTCACCAATAAGCCACAACTAGTCTACAGAAGACCTTCATCTGTTTTCTTTTTTTTTTTTTTTTAATTCTGGGACAGATGGCCATTGTATACCCATTTTGATCTCTGCATTGAACCCATCAGTGGTGGGCAGCTACAACATTGGCTAGGGAGCAGTTACATTTCTTTACTTTTTAGATCTAAAAAGAAAAAAAAGAAAAAGCATTGCAAACACAACTGCCCTTGTAATATTAATTTAATTATAGACCATGTTAAAAATCACCTCACTGCTCACATATTCTACATGAAGCATGAGGCAATCCTGTCTAAGCCTTAGTTACGTCCACATTTGAATCATTCCTACATTTCATGCTGCCAAATCAGTTCAGCGGTTAGGAAACTAGTAGGCATCCAGAAGTTCTGGAAATGGTGACAGAGTGCCTCTGTGCAGTATCCACTCTGCTATGCTCACGCCTTCCACACAGCTCAAAAAATGCAGGGGAATGCAGTGCTAGGCATTAATTTCAGTCTGGATTTTGAGTGTGTGATGTCCAATCATTGGTCTGAACAATTTATTCAGTGGTGGGGTGGAAGAAGTGAAGCTCTACACTCCTAGTCTTCATCACAGATATCATGAGGTACACTGCTCGGTCCAGTCTGCCTTGTAAGCAAGATGATTGGCCATTAAAATATGGTCAAGCTTTTCTTAAAGGGGGAATATCACTTGCTCTTTCCAGTGTTAGCTGGGTCGACATTGGACTTGTCCTTCAGCAGAATCCTCATCGTCGGATCCCCCACCACCAGAAGCAGAGCTTCCTCCACTCAGTCCAGTAATTCTGTACCCCATATTAAGTAGCATTACTTCCAGGGGGTCAGCATTCATTCTTCGCTGATTAGCTTGACAGGCGCCTTCCATGTCCTGCACCACTCTCTTGTCAAGGCCTTCACACTGCAACAAAAAATAAAAATTATATACACACACCTTTATGTACAAAATATATGCCCATGATCATTAGAAACAGAATATCTAAGTGGTTTAAAAGTCTGACAGGGGTTTCTGTAAACCCTGTGACAAAAATACCATTTTGTGAGTACTCACCTGTAAAATGGGTATTACGAGTATGTCACACACCCCGCTTCCAACATTCATGACACTTGGGATACCGGCTTGTAGAGGGCGGTCTTGCAGAGGTGACATGGAAAAAAAGGAGCCCCTCCTGGTCCATAAGTACCCGGGACCTCCCACTATTCCCCAGTCTTTTTAAAAAAGCAGTGAGAAAACCAGGAAGAGCAAATTATATAGTGAATTGAAAATAATAACAAACACCATATAAAGAAACCCTGAACAAAAAAGGGCGGGGGAAGTGGGGTGTGTGACATACTCGTAATACCCATTTTACAGGTGAGTACTCACAAAATGGTATTATTCCTAGTATGTCACACACCCCACTTCCAACATTCATGACACTTGGGATATCCAATAGCAGTGTCCATAATGGGCGGGGATCCCACAAGGCAAAAATGCATAACTTAAATAACTGCAGCTTGCAGAACTTTGCGACCAAAAGCAGCATCCGCTGAGGCCCGCACATCAACCTTGTAAAACTTAGAAAAAGTATGCACCGAAGACCAAGTAGCAGCCTTGCAAACTTGTTCAACAGACGCCTGGTGCTGAAAAGCCCAAAAAGCCCCAACAGCACGAGTAGAATGAGCAGAACACGAAAAGGGGGAACCTTCCCCTTAGCAGAATAGGCCCCAACAATGGCCTGACGAATCAATTTACTGATGGAAGATTTGGCGGGTGCCAACCCCTTCCTAGGCCCAGAGGGCACAACAAAAAAGGCATCTGTCTTACGGGTAGTTACCAAATAATACTTAACACAACGAACAACATCCAAAGAATGTAAAACCCTTTCCTTGTTATTACTAGGATTAGGGCACAATGAAGGAAGAACTATATCCTGATTTAGGTGGAAGGCAGACACCACCTTAGGAAGAAAATCTGGTTTAAAACGGAAAACCACCTTATCCTGATGCCTTTCGAAGTAAGGGGCCTGGATAGACAGGGCCGCCAATTCAGAAACCCGACGGACAGAGGTAATAGCAACCAAGAAAGCAACCTTCTGAGTAAGAATATGAAGAGAAACATCCGTCAATGGCTCAAAAGGAGCAGCCTGCATGGCAGAAAGCACCAAGTTAAGATCCCAAACTGGAAGTAGGAGCTTTCTAGGAGGCCGCACATGCGTGACCCCCTGGAAAAAAGTCTTAACCAAAGGATGAAGAGCAAAAGATCTTTGAAAGAAAATAGCCAAAGCAGAAACCTGCCCCTTCAAAGTACTAATCTGGAAACCCAAATCCAGACCATGTTGCAGAAACTCCAAAATCTTAAGGATAGAAAATACCCTATAGGGCAAGACCCTAGACTCACACCAATCAATATAGGACCTCCAAGTCCTGTAGTAAACAACAGAGGAAGACTTTTTCCTAGCTCTAACAAGAGTTTGAATGACCGCGTCAGAAAGACCTTCCTCCTTTAAGATGGAAACTTCAGCAGCCACGCCGTCAAAGCCAGCGTTGGTAAATTGGGGTAACAGAGTTGACCCTGGGTGATGAGATCTGGAAGAAGAGGCAGATGCAACTGATCCTCTGCTAGCCTTGTGATGTCTGCGAACCACAGACGTCTTGACCATCTTGGAGCCACCAAAATTGCTGGCGCCCCTTCCAGAACTAGCTTGCGCACCACCTTGCTTATCATGGAGAATGGGGGAAACAGATACAGAAACCCCAGATCCTTCCAGGCCAGAGACATGGCATCCACTGCCACTGCCAGAGGATCCTGGGATAGAGACACAAACACTGGAAGTTTGTGGTCGTGACGAGAAGCAAACAGGTCCAACCGTGGAGTCCCCTGGGATTGAGACCCTGGGATTGAGAGACCACTCTCCCTGGCGAGCACATGCTCTGCTCAGGGAGTCTGCCTCCACATTCTCTATCCCTGGAATGTAAACTGCCGATATGCAGGGAACATTGATCTCCGCCCAGTGGAGGACCAGAGATACTTCCCGGAGGGCACCCCAACTGCGAGTCCCTCCTTGGTGATTGATGTATGCAACTGCTGTCCGGTTGTCTGACCGAATCTGAACCGGCAGCCCCCGCAAAAGATGAGTCAGTCGGAGCAGAACAAGCCGAATGGCCCGAAGCTCCAATAAATTGATCGGGGAGTGAGCCTCCTGAGGCCCCCACAACCCCTGGAACCGGTGCTTCCTCCAGATGCCCCCCCAACCCATAAGGCTGGCATCCGTAGTGACCAACTCCCAACAGGGGGTCAGAAATGACTTGCCGTTTCTGAGATTGCTCGAAATCAGCCACCACTGAAGGGACCGCAGAACACGGTGAGACAACAAACAAACCCGATTCAATGACAGAGGACACTTGTCCCACTTCGCCAAGAGAAAAAGCTGAAGCGTCCTCATATGAAACTGAGCAAACGGGACTGCTTCGAATGTGGCCACCATCAGCCCCACTAGCCTCCTCCCCAAGCGGATAGGCTGACGAGGATTGGACAAGAACAGACGAATTAGGTCTTGAATCAGAACAATTTTGGACTGAGGAAGAAATACTCTGGCCTGAAGGGTATTCAGAAATAAGCCCATAAAGGGAATCTCCCTTACAGGATAAAGAGAGGATTTGGCATGGTTTATCACCCAAACGAACCTCTCCAGTGTAGCCACCACGGTCCTGGTGTCCAATTCCGCCTGATTGAAGGACGAGGCTATGATGAGAAGGTCGTCCAAAAATGGCACAATGCGAATGCCCTGGAGCCTGAGAATAGCCATTACTCCTGCCAAAACCTTGGGGATGAGGTGAGACCGAATGGAAGGGCCGCAAACTGAAAGTGCTGGTCTTCCACTGTGAATCTGAGGAACCTCTGGTGAGCGGAACAAATAGGGATGTGCAGATAAGCATCCTTGATGTCGATGGAAGTCATAAAGTCCCCTTGACGGAGAGTGTCGATCGTTGATCTTAACGACTCCATGCGGAACCTTCTGAAGCGAATAAATTGATTTAGTCGCCTCAGATCTAGAATAGGCCGAACTGAGCCGTCTTTTTTGGGAATGGTAAATAGATTGGAGTAAAACCCCAGACCCCTTTCCGCAAGAGGAACCAGGCGAATAACATCCATGTTTAAGAGATTCGCAACAGCTGCCCGGAGCCCCAGCGCGATCCCCGGATCCACGGGCATCCGAGACCTGAAAAATCTGGGCGGAGGCCGGAACTCGAATTTCAGCTTGTACCCGGAGGACACAACCTCCAGAATCCATCTGTCTGATACCTCTTTGACCCAAGCCTGGAAAAAGAACCGCAGCTGTCCCCCCACCCGCACGGGTGAGGGCACCTCCTCATTGCTGGGCAGGCTTGGAAGCGGCCTTAAGCTTTGATCCCCAATTCTGATTTGAACGGCCACGTCCTCTTCCTCTGTTCCATGCAGTCCCCTTGGGGCTGAAGAGGCCGATCCTCTGCCTGCTCTGGAACCACAAAAAGAAGGGTTAAAAGAGGCCGATCCCCGAAAGGAACGACGTTGCTTCTTACGCTGAGGCAATTTGCCTCCTTTAATGACAGAATCCAATTTCTCACCAAAGAGGCGCAATCCCCCAAAGGGGAGTGCTATAAGTGACTTCTTAGCCACCGTGTCAGAGCGGCATACTCTTATCAGAGGCTGGATCAAGCCCTGAGGTATTTGATAGGTCTCTAATAACAGACCTAATAGCGACTGCCATAAGTGCCGAGGCACCCACAGGTCGTAAAGCCGAGTCAACACTAGCAAACGCATGGCAAGCCATTTGATCAATACGTTTGTCCTCCCCATCCTTAAGGATAGTAGATTCCGGAGAATGCAAAACAGAGGAATTGGACAAACTGAGCACAGGTGCATCCACCACAGGGGGGGATGACCAACGCTTAACAGTGTCTGAAGGAAAGGGATATTTCTTATCCCAGCCTAAAGGAATGCCAGGAAGCCGCGCAGGCTTCTCCCATTCCTTAAGAATGATTTCTTCAAAATGTTTTTGATCTGGAAATTCTAAACGAGGCTTGAAGGCTCCAAAGAACTCCCCCTTCTGAGGAGGGACTGCTTCTGGAAGATCGATTGCCAAAACCTCATACAATTGAGCAAGAGCTTTAGGGGTGTCAAAAATCTCCCCTTCACCTTGTTCAGCGTCAATACCCACAAATTGCTGAACATCAGAAACATCAGATTCCTCAAAGAATTCTCCTTCTCCAAACGGAGAACAATCTGACCAATCAAGACGCTCGCTACAATCAAGCTCATTTGCCTCAACAGCAGGAGCTAAATGTTTTCTTTTAGCTGAGGCCTTCTTGGCCACAGAGCTAGACATTAATTTTTCAATGTGAGCCAATCTGGCACATACATCAGAAAGCGACTCTCCACCCATGAAAATATCACTGGGGGTATGGACAAGACAAGGTGGTGTGGGAGAAGAGGCCGGAGCCCCAGACCCTGAGGCCTGGGCCTCTGAATGCTGTATTATAATCAATTGAGCACAAGCTACACAAAGAAATACGTTATCCCCAACAAGGGATGCCCCACATCGCAAACACTACCGAGTCTGTCCCAAAGGAACTGAGATCCCAGTAACCTGAGATGCCTCCATATGGTGTTTCTTAAAATACTTAATTTTTTTATAGTCGCCAAGTATATGGGATTTAAGCCGAAGCTACCCGGGATGCCCCTTAATAGTCCCTAAATGGGAGGATTTAGCAAGGACCAGGAGAAACCCCTATTAAAGAGTTCCCACCTGGAAGACATAATAAAAATATACAATAAGCCTTATGCATAAAAAAGACTTCCCTTTAGCAGAGCTAAAGGGTACTCACAATGACCACAACAGCCCTGCGACCAACGACCTGCGAAAACCCAGCAGATGCACCAGCGCAGCAGCCAGAACCAGAACCAACATGCCAGTAACAAACCGCATGTGAGAACAGGAAGAGAGAGCTTGAAATCCGGCGCCGCCGAGAAGCCCCGCCCCACAAGGAATGCTCAGAGAGCGGAGGGTGGGCCAGCCAAGGACTGCCGAATGACGTCAAAGAACACCCGGAAGCAGGCGCTGACAGAAAGAGAGGGAAATTTAAAATCCCAACAAGAAGAAACACAGGTAAGAAACTTACTTACCCTCCTCTTTAAAAATGCATAGGCCAAAGACACATTTCCCAATAAGATCCCCCCCCTCATTACCCCAGCAGGGTCCAGGAGAGCCAAAAGGGGGAGGAACAAGAGCACCAACAAGCACAGGGAGATTTCAAGGGACGGGGCATCCCATGCCGGGGGACACCAACCCGGACTCCGCCTACCCCTTATTTGAGGTCTCACGGAGGGAGCAAGCTCCCATATACACCCAAGGGTGTATCTACCCTTGCCCGAGCCCATCAGCCTAGGCTGGGAGGCATAACAAACATCACAAAAAGAAATGAGGTTCAGGCAGAAATAGAAAACGACCGTGAGTAACCCCGGCTACCTGCAGGAAGGAGAGTCATCTTCTGATTGCTTTGCCGACTGCAAAGATGGAAAGACTGGGGAATAGTGGGAGGTCCCGGGTACTTATGGACCAGGAGGGGCTCCTTTTTTCCATGTCATCTCTGCAAGATCGCCCTCTACAGGCCGGTATCCCAAGTGTCATGAATGTTGGAAGCGGGGTGTGTGACATACTAGGAATAATGGCCATTGCATAATAGTGGGCCCACCCCGGGGTACACTGCTCACAACCAGTATGTATCATTAACCACAACTCTCTGCACATGATCCTTCAGCCAGTTTTCAATCAAGTTAAAAAAACGCATTTTCTAATCCTGAAGATCTCAATTTCCCCAATAAGCATCTATGGGGGACAGTGTCCAATCCTTTTGCAAAATCCAGAAAAACTACATCTACAGCTGCCCCTCTGTCCAGTCTTCTACTCGCCGCCCCATAGAAGCCAATCAGGTTAGTCTGACAGCTTCTGCCCTTAGTAAAACCGTGCTGGTTGTCACTTATAATATTATGCATATTCATGTAATGTAGTCTCTTAATCGCCCCTCAAGCAATTTTCCCACAATGGATACTAAACTTACAGGTCTGTAATTGCCTGGAGAAGACCTAGAGCCCTTTTTAAAAATTGGCACCACTTTTGCCTTGCGCCAATCCCTTTCCACTATACCAGTTGTTAGTGAGTATTTAAAGATCAAGAACACGGGTGATGAAAGTCCTAAGCTTAGTTCTTTAAGAACTCTTGGGTGAAGTCCATCTGGTCCTGCAGTCTTGTCCACATTTAAATTATTTAGTTTCTCTTGGATGATATCCATGTTTAGCTTGTTAAATATTATACTTGGGCTATTTTTATCCTAACCTTCTCTACATCCCCAGTGACCATTTCCCCACTATCATTAATTAGGGCACCTACCTGTTCTGATTTAGTTTTCTTCGAATGTATATATTTAAAAAAAGTTTAAGGATTGTTTTGCTTTTTTGGCCACATCTCAAGCTTTATTTACTAATATATGCTTTTCAAAAGTTACAGCTGAGAGCTCAGCTTTGTTCTTTATTGCTTTTTTAACCGCAGGTGTTAGCCATAAAGGGTTTAATTTTAGCCGCTTATATTTTTTCCCATAGGAATAGATTTTGCAATGTTGGTACTCACAATTGATTTAAAGCACTCCCATTTGGCATCTGTATCCTTATTTCTCAAAAGATGCTCCTAATCTATGCCCTGGAGTGTAGCTCTGAGCCTAAAATTCAGCATTTTTGCCCTCCCAGACAGAAAACTTTCTTACAGTTTATGTTAAATACAACTACATTGTAGTCACTGTTACTAAGATTTTCACGGACTGTTACCTTCCTTATCAGGTCATCATTATTTGATATTGCCAGATCCAAAAGAACATCATCTCTAGTACGTGCCTCCACGAACAGATTCATATAGTTATAGGAGGAATGTTCTCCCCCTTGTAGAAGAATCAGAACAGTGTCTCCAGTCCATTCTTGAGTAGTTGAAGTCCCCCATCACCCCCACTGTACGAGCTTGTGACGCCCGCTGATCCCCTATTTCCTCAGTTATATATGGGGGTCTATAGATTACACTAAATTGTATTTTAACATTGTTTACATCACCCCACACTTCTACCCACAAGGATTCTACATCTTCACAATCTTCTGCTAGTGTGCCCTCATTAAAATATGCTTTGGATTCTTGCTTTACACACAGACACACTCCGCTCCCTTTTTGCTCTGTCTTTCCGAAAGAGAGCAAAACCTTGAAGATTGACAGTCCAGTCCTGTGTGGAATCCAGCCATGTCTCAGCCACACCAATAACATCAATATTTTCTTCCAGTACCAGAGCCTCAAGCTCACCCACTTTACTTGCCAGACTTCTGGCATTTGTGAACATACACTATAAGTTTCTATCTAGTTTGACACACGGAGCTTTAAAATTAGCTTCTGCAGTAATGCATCCGCCTAATTTTTCACTGCTGGTTTGCAACACATGGATCTCCTTATCCATTATAGCAGACCTCCCCCCATTCTAATCCTCTACCCACCATTATATGTAACCTGTCTTCCCCCTCGTCTCTAGTTTAAATACCCCTCCACCCTTCTAGTATCCTCTTACTCAGCACAGCAGCCCCCATTACATTCAGGTGCAAATAATCTGTAGAATACAGTTTGTACCCCAATGCAAAGTCAGCCCGGCGCTCTAGGAACCCAAATCCTTATGCTCTGCACCAGGACAGTATTCCAGAGAATACAACCTTGGAGGGCCTTGTCTTCAACTTGGTGCCTAATTTCTTAAATGTATTCTTAAGGATCCTCCATCTCCCATTAATTCTGTCATAATTCTGACAGCTGGGTCATCCCTAGCCCCTCCCAGTAATTTATCCACCCTTTCCACCACATGCCGAACCCTGGAACCAGGGAGACACCAAACCATTCTATTGAGACAGTCTTGTTGACAAATTATTCTATCAGTCCGCCTGGTAATAGAATCCCCTATTACCAGTAACTGTCTAGTCCTACCTGCAGTCCCAATCACCCTGTCACTAGCTGGGCTGTCCTCCCGGCTGTTAGGAAGGGCAGTATCCTCTAAGGCTGACAGTTCTGAGACGAACACTCTTGCATCATTACCCAACTTGGCAATTTTGCTACGGTGCACAGACACAGGTATGGCCTTCCTTTTCTGTGCACCCTTTCTACTCCCTCTTTCTACATTTACCCAGCTACTTATCTGCTCCTCCTGACTCATTACTCCACCCTCTGTTTCTATCCCACTTAATGCCTGTTCAGTGAGCAGAATGCCCTTTTCCATATTGTCAAACCTCCCCAGTGTTGCATTTTGCACCTCCAGATCTCTAATCCGAGCTTCCAAGGTTAAAAGTCACAATTTATCCACTAACATATACATTGTAGTTTGTGGCTTTTTACATGGTTTGGGATTTTAGCGTTTTTAACCTTTCATCACCATATATCAAGATTCATTTGGTTTTATAGAGCTCATAACTTAATCTCCTTATGGTGTTTGGATATTGCCCTTGGTAATGACAAGAAATGACAATACATGTGCCCACAAGTTACAGACAAAAATTTTAATCCTAAAAAACTAACGAAATCAGCTGAAGCTCCGTTTCAAATGTAAACTTAACCGAACTGTTACAAACACATGCTTCAGTTTTAATATTTAGAATTTATTTTTCAAACCTCTGGGCGTGGGCTCCATAGTCGCACAACAGGGTCAATGCCGCTTGATGCCAGGAAGCAATAACTTGGGTGTGGCTGTAGACAATTAACTATAGACTCATCTCCTTGCAGTACCCGAACGAGAGCACAAGTGTTTTTTTCCCAGACAAAAAACGAACCATCATCTGATCCACTCACTATATACTGGGCATTACTAAAAAAACAAAAAACAGTGAATTTAGTTTAGCACTAAATATTCTACAAGTGTAATAAATTCCCTGTAGGTATAAGATAATTCACCAGATACAAGTTATTTTTACTTTTAATGGGAAATAAAAAGTTAAATGGCTCACCAGGTCCACACAAACCTTTTGTTGCAAGATACAGCTGCAAATTAAAGAGCTTGACTTTTGGTGAAGGACCATGTGAGTTTTTTTTCCCCTTTTTGAGAGGGGGTTTTAAAGTGAACCAAAACCCAGGACTTTGACTATCCCCGGCTTTGGTCCTTGAACTCAGGGATTTAGGATGCCCCACTGTGTGAAACACCCCTGGTCACCTAGTAAAAATACCATTTTGTGAATAGTCACCTGTAAAATGGGTATTATAAGTATGTCACACACCCCACTTCAAACATTAATTATTACACTTGGGTTATACCACCAGCAGGTGGCGACGTTGCAGAGAAGTCATGAAAAACGAGCCCCTCCTGGTCTATACATACCTGGTACCTCCCCCTCATTCCCCAGTATTCAAAACAGCAGTAAAGACAAGGTACCAGGAACAAACCCATTGGTAACCCTCAAACTGTAAACAAAACTTCACCTAAAAAAAATCCGGGATACCAAAAAAGGGCGGGTGAAGTGGGGTGTGTGACATACTTATAATACCCATTTTACAGGTGAGTATTCACAAAATGGTATTATTCTAAGTATGTCACACACCCCACTTCAAACATTAATTATTACACTTGGGACATCCAAAAGCAGTGTCCAGAAAAGGGCGGGTATCCAACAAGGCCATAAAGCAAAACTCAAACCACTGCAGCTTGCAGAACCTTGCGGCCAAACACAGCATCCGCTGAAGCCCGCATATCAACCTTGTAAAAACTTGGAAAAGGTGTGAACAGAAGACCAAGTAGCAGCCTTACAAACTTGTTCCACAGAAGCCTGGGGCTGAAAAGCCCAAGACGCTCCAACAGCACGAATAGAATGAGCAGTGATACGAAAAGGGGGAACCTTCCCCTTGGCAGAATAGGCCCCAACAACAGCCCGACGAATCCATTTGCTAATGGAAGACTTAGCGGGAGCCAAAACCTTTCCTAGGCCCACAGGGCACCACGAAAAAGACATCAGTCTTACGAAAAGGAGATGTAGTAAACAAACAATACAACACACAGCGTACCAATCCAAACAGTGCAAACCCTCTCCTTGTCATTCCTAGGCTTAGGACCAAAGGAAGGAAAAACAATGTCCTGGTTAAGAAGAAAAACAGAGACCACCTAAGGAAAAAAGTCCGGTTTGAAGCGGAAAAACCACTTTGTGCTGATGTCTCTCAAAGTGAGTAGCCTGAACCGACAATGCAACCTTCTGAGTCAGAGTAGAAAGAGCAATAACCTGCAAAGGCTCAAAGGAGGAGCCTGAAGAGCAGAGATAACCAAATTCAAAACCCAAAAAGGGAGAAAAGGCCTTCTAGGAGGCCGCAATGCGAGACCCCCTGGAAGAAGTCTTGACCAAAAGAGGAAACGCAAAGGACTTTTGAAAAACAGTCAGACAAGGCAGCAACCTGCCCCATCAAAATACTCAGCTGAAGACCAGAGTCCAGCCCCGATTGAAGAAATTCCAAAATCCTAGAAACAGAAAAGACCCGACAGGGCAAAGATCTAGCCTCACACCAATCAATATAAGATCTCCAAGCCCTAAAATAAATGGAAGAAGAGGATCTCTTCCTGGCATTAATAAGAGTCCAAATGACCGAATCCGAAAGACCCTCCTCCTTTAAGATGGAGGTTTCAGCAGCCAAATCCAGCGATGGTAAACTGGGGTAGCACAGTTGACCCTGAGTGAGGAGATCCGGCCGAAAAGGCAGATCAAACTGATCCACTGCCAGACGAACGATGTCTGCGAACCACACCCGCCTTGGCCACCTTGGAGCCACAAGAATGGCGGGAACCCCTTCCAAAAACCAACTTTCGCAGCACCCTGCCTAGCATGGGGATCGGAGGAAACAGACAAAGAAACCCCAGGTCCCCCCAGCTCAGGGCCATGGCATTCGCCGCCATAGCCAGAGGATCCAGGGAAAGCGACACGAATGTCGGAAGCTTGTGATTGTGACGAGAGGCGAACAGATCCACCTCCGGCGTCCCCCACCAGAGACAAAGCGACCGAAACACCTGGGGGTGGAGAGACCATTCCCCCCAGCGGGAAGAACACCGGCTCAGAAAGTCCGCCTCCGTGTTTTCCACTCCTGGAATGTACACTGCCCAAACTAGGATCAGAGACACCCCTCTGAGGGCACCCAGACTGCGAGTCCCTCCTTGGTGATTGATGTAAGCAACCACCGTCCGATTGTCCGATCGAACCTGAACAGGCAAGCCCTGTAAATGCTGCGTCAAGTGAGACAGAACCAACCTGATGGCTCTCAACTCCAAAACATTGATGGGCAAGTGGGCTTCCTGAGGACCCCACCGCCCCCGGAACCGAAGATCCTTCCAGAAACCTCCCCCTCCTGACAAACTGGCGTCCGTGGTGACAGTTTCCCAAAGCAGGGTCAGAAATGACCTGCCCTTCAAGAGATTGTCCGAGACCAACCACCACAGTAGAGACTGCCGAACCCGGGGGGACATCCGGAAGGACTGATCCAACGACCGCGGTCGCCGGTCCCAAGACGCCAACAGATGAAGCTGAAGCGTCCGCGTGTGAAACTGCGCGAAGGGAACTGCCTCGAAAGAAGCTACCATCAGCCCCACCAGTCACATCTCTAGACGGATGGACGGGCGAGAATTTGAAAGAAGAAGCTGAGCCAATTCCTGAATCAAAAGAACCTTGGCCTGAGGGAGAAAGACTCTGTGCTGGCAAGAGTCCAAGGACATCCCCAGAAAGGTCACCACCCTGGCCGGAACCAGAGAGGACTTGGGGTAGATGATCACCCAGCCGAACCTCTCCAGAGTGGACACCACCGTGCTGGTGTCCCCATCCGCTTGACTGAAGGAAGGAGCCATGATGAGAAGATCGTCCAGATAAGGCACAATGCGAATCCCCTGAGCTCTGAGCAGGGCCATCACACCCGCCAACACCTTGGTGAAAACTCTCGGAGCCGAGGTGAGGCCGAATGGAAGAGCCACAAACTGAAAATGCCGATCCTCCACCACAAAGCGAAGAAACCTCTGGTGAGCTGGAAAGATCGGAATGTGAAGGTATGCATCCGTGATGTCTATGGACATCATAAAGTCCCCCTGCTGAAGCGAATTGATCACAGACCGCAGAGTTTCCATGCGAAACTTCCTGGGACAAACAAACAGGTTGAGAAACTCCAAATCCAGGATGGGACGGAACGACCCATCCTTTTTGGGCACTGTGAAGAGATTGGAATAATACCCGTGCCCCACCTCCGAAGGAGGGACCAGGCAGATGACTGCCATTTCCAGAAGATTCCATACCGCTGCCAGGAGCCCCTGCGCGGCCAAAGGATCTGAAGGGACACGAGACCTGAGAAACCTTGGAGGAGTGCGGGACTCGAACTCCAACTAGTAACCGGCCGACACCACCTCCCGGATCCATCTGTCCGAGACTTCCTGGTCCCATTCCCGGGAGAAGAGTCGCAGCCGTCCCCCCCACCCGTAAGGGTGAGGGCGCCCCCTCATTGCTGAGCGGGCTTGGCAGC
The DNA here is from genome assembly GCA_027917425.1 of Gastrophryne carolinensis. Lineage (NCBI taxonomy): Eukaryota > Metazoa > Chordata > Amphibia > Anura > Microhylidae > Gastrophryne > Gastrophryne carolinensis. Next base: position 305,380,656 of record CM051236.1, on the reverse strand, counting down.
TGGCTTGGGCTTGGCGCCCCAGACGTGAACGGGGCGGCCACGGCCTTTACCCCTGTTCCAGCTGGCACCCCTGGAAGCCGAGAAGCCCGCACCCCTGCCAGCTCTGGCTCCCCGAAAGGAAGGATTGAAGGGGGCCGCCCCCCAAAAGGAGCGACGAAACTTCTTGCGCTGAGGTAACTTACCTCCCTTGGCAACAGCATCAAGCTTCTCACCGAAAAGTCTTAAACCCAGAAAGGAAAGAGCCGTGAGCGATCTCTTAGAATTAAAATCAGCAGTCCACTGCCACACTGAGTGGCGGATAGCTACCAACAGAGCCATAGCCCTGCCACACATTAACATGGCATCATCCTGAGCGGCAAGAATAAATGAAACGAAGGATTCACAACGCTTAAGGGCAAGAAAACTCATCACAAGTAGGATCAAGATCCACACATAAATCCCTGACAATAGACCTAACCGCCAACAATAAAAGTGCCGAAGCACAAACAGGCCTCAAGACCGAACCCGCACAGACAAAACCATGGCGGGCCAGCTGATCAATCCGGCGATCCTCGCCGTTCTTAAGAGAAGTCGTGTCCTTAAGGACAACATCCACGAAAAGCTGTTGACTGGGAAACTCCAAGCGCGGCTTGGACACCCCAAAAAGCTGACCCTTTGGCCGAGGAGCAACTTCAGGAGGGTCCAAATCCAAAACCTCAAACATTAGGGCCAGAATGGAAGACGTGTCGGGGACCGACCCCGTGGCCTGGTCATCCTCAGCACCCAGCAGCTGCTGAACCTTAGGATCATCTAAATCCTCAATAAGCTCACCCTCTTCAAGGGGACGATCTGACCAATCCAGAGTCTCAACAACCTCATCATCTGAGTCCGACGGAGGTGGAGGAAGTGTTTCCGCTTAGCCGGAGCCTTCTGAGCGACCACAGCGGAAAACATCTTCTCGAGGCTGGCCAATCGGGCGCAAACCTCGGACTGCGAATCACCCCCAACGCCGTGCACATGGAATACATAAAATGACATCATCCCCTGGGAGCGGAGTCCCACACCCCCCACAGAGCCTGGACTGCCCCGAAGAGCCATTTCCGGTATCTTTGGTAGCCTCCATATGGTGAAATTATGGTATATGCAGTAACCAGGGATTTACGCCTAAAGCGACCCGGGATGCCCCTTCAGTACTGACTAAATAGCTAATCTCAAAAAATTGGAATTTAGACAAACAATGCCCCCCCCAACTAGCCTGGTATCTAAGACCGGGAGAGCCCTGCAGCGTGGGATCCCGGGATCTGAAAAACAAAAGACAACCGTCAACCAAATACACAATAAGCACCTGGATAACTATATCAATGAAGAGACATAGGAATCTGCATAACATAGAAAACCAATTATATATAAAAAAAATACCATTTTGTGATTACTCACCGGTAAAATGGGTATTATAAGTATGTCACACACCCCACTTCAATCATTAATTATTACACTTGGGTAACTCCACCAGCAGGTGGCGACGTGCAGAGAAGTCATGAAAAACAAGCCCCTCCTGGTCTATACATTCCTGGTACCTCTCACTCATTCCCCAGTATTCAAACAGCAGTAAACACAAGGTACCAGGAAAAAACCCTCAAACTGTAAACGAAAACTTCACCCTATAAAGAATCCGGGATACCAAAAGGGCGGGTGAAGTGGGGTGTGTGACATACTTATAATACCCATTTTACAGGTGAGTAATCACAAAATGGTATTATTCTAAGTATGTCACACACCCCACTTCAATCAATTATTACACTTGGGACATCCAACAGCAGTGTCCAGAAAAGGGCGGGTATCCCACCAGGCAATAATGCAAAACCCAAACCACTGCAGCCTGCAGAACCTTGCGGCCAAAAACAGCATCCGCTGAGGCCCGCACATCAACCTTATAAAACTTGGAAAAGTATGAACCGAAGACCAAGTAGCAGTCATACAAACTTGTTCAACAGAAGCCTGGTGCTGAAAAGCCCAGGACGCTCCAACCGCACGAGTAGAATGAGCAGTAACACGAAAAGGGGGATCCTTCCCCTTGGCAGAGTAGGCCCCAACAATCGCCTGACGAATCCATTTACTAATGGAAGACTTAGCCGGAGCCAAAACCTTTCCTAGCCCCACAGGGCACCACGAAAAAGGCATCAGTCTTACGAAACGAAGACGTCATACGCAAATAGTACTTGACACAACGTACCACATCCAAACAATGCAACGCCCTCTCCTTGTCATTCCCAGGTCTAGGACACAAGGAGGGAAGAACAATGTCCTGATTCAGATGAAAAGCAGAAACCACTTTAGGGAGAAAGTCTGGCATGAAACGAAATACCCACTTTGTCCTGATGTTTCTCAAAATAAGGAGCCTGAATAGACAAGGCTGCCAACTCCGAAAAACGCCGAACCGAAGTGATGGCCACCAGAAAGGCAACCTTCTGAGTCAGAGTAGACAGAGCAATATCCTGCAAAGGCTCAAAAGGAGGAGCCTGAAGAGCAGAGAGAACCAAATTCAAATCCCAAACAGGGAGCAACGGCTTCCTAGGAGGCCGCAGATGCGAAACCCCCTGGAAAAAAGTCTTGACCAAAGGATGACTTGCAAAAGACCTCTGAAAAAAGATAGACAAGGCAGAGACCTGCCCCTTCAAAGTACTCAGCTGAAGACCAGAGTCCAGCCCTGATTGAAGAAATTCCAAAATCCTAGAACAGAAAAGACCCGGCAAGGTAAAGACCTAGCCTCACACCAATCAATATAAGATCTCCAAGACCTATAATAGATGGAAGAAGAGGATCTCTTCCTGGCACTAATAAGAGTCCGAATGACCGAATTCGAAAGACCCTCCTCCTTTAAGATGGAGGCCTCAGCAGCCAAGCCGTCAAAGCCAGCGTTGGTAAACTGGGGTAACACAGTTGGCCCTGAGTGAGAAGATCCGGCCGAAGAGGCAGATCGAACTGATCCACCGCCAGACGAACGACGTCTGCGAACCGCACCCGCCTTGGCCACCTTGGGGCCACGAGAACGGCGGGAACTCCTTCCAGAACCAACTTTCGCAGCACCCTGCCTAGCATGGGAATCGGAGGAAACAGATAAAGAAACCCCAGGTCCCTCCAGCTCAGGGTCATGGCATCCGCCGCCAGAGCCAGAGGATCCTGAGACAGCGACATGAATGTCGGAAGCTTGTGATTGTGACGAGAGGCAAACAGATCCACCTCCGGCGTCCCCCACCGGAGACAAAGCGACCGAAACACCCGGGGATGGAGAGACCATTCCCCCCGGCGAGACGAACACCGGCTCAGAAAGTCCGCCTCCGTGTTTTCCACTCCTGGAATGTACACTGCCGAGATGCAAGGGACATGAGTCTCTGCCCAAACTAGAATCAGACACCTCTCTGTGAGCACCCAGACTGCGAGTCCCTCCTTGGCGATTGATGTAAGCAACCGCCGTCCGATTGTCCGACCGAACCTGAACCGGCAGGCCCTGTAAATGCTGCGTCAAGTGAGACAGAACCAACCTGATGGCTCTCAACTCCAGAACATTGATGGGCAAGTGGGCTTCCTGAGGGCCCCACCGCCCCCGGAACCGAAGATCCTTCCAGAAACTCCCCATCCTGACAAACTGGCGTCCGTGGTGACAGTTTCCCAAAGCGGGGTCAGAAATGACCTACCCTTCAGAAGATTGTCCGAGACCATCCACCACAGAAGAGACTGCCGAACCCGAGGGGACATCCGGAAGGACCGATCCAGCGACCGCAGTCGCCGGTCCAAGGCGCCAAAAGATGAAGCTGAAGCGTCCTCGTGTGAAAACTGCGCGAAGGGAACTGCCTCGAAAGAGGACACCATCAACCCCACCAGTCTCATCCCTAGCCGGATGGACGGGCGAGGATTGGAAAGAAGAAGCTGAGCCAATTCCTGAATCAAAAGAACCTTGGCCAGAGGGAGAAAAAACTCTGTGCTGGCAAGAGTCCAAGGACATCCCCAGAAAGGTCACCACCCTGGCCGGAACCAGAGAGGACTTGGGGTAGTTGATCACCCAGCCGAACCTCTCCAGCATAGACACCACCATGCTGGTGTCCCCTTCCGCTTGACTGAAGGAAGGTGCCATGATGAGAAGATCGTCCAGGTAAGGCACAATGCGAATCCCCTGAGCTCTGAGCAGGGCCATCACTCCCGCCAACACCCTGGTGAACACTCTCGGAGCCAAGGTAAGGCCAAATGTAAGAGCTACAAACTGGAAATGCCGATCCTCCACCACTAAGCGAAGAAACCTCTGATGAGCCGGAAAAATCGGAATGTGAAGGTATGCATCCTTGATGTCTATGGATGTCAAAGTCCCCCTGCCGAAGTGAACCGATCGCAGACCGCATGGTCTCCATGCGGAACTTCCGGGGACGAATAAACCGGTTGAGAAACTTCAAATCCAGGATGGGACGGAACGACCCCCTCCTTTTTGGGTACAGTGAAGAGATTGGAATAATACCCGCGCCCCACCTCCGAAAGAGGGACCGAGCAGATGATTGCCAACTCCAGAAGATTCCTTACCGCCGCCAGGAACCCCTGCGCGGCCAACGGATCCGAAGGTACCCGAGACCTGAAAAACCTTGGAGGAGGGCGGGACTCGAACTCCAGCTTGTAACCGGCCGACACCACCTCCCGGATCCACCTGTCCGAGACCTCCTGGTCCCATACCCGGGAGAAGAGTCGTAACCGTCCCCCCACCCGTACGGGTGAGGGCGCCCCCTCATTGCTGAGCTGGCTTGGCAGCTGACTTGGGCTTGGTGCCCCAGGCGTGAACGGGACGGCCACGGCCTCTACCCCTATTCCAACTGGCGCCCCTGGAGGCCGAGAAGCCCGCACCCCTGCCGGCTCTGGCTCCCCGAAAGGACGGATTGAAGGAAGCCGCCCCCCGAAAGGAACGGCGAAATTTCTTGCGCTGAGGTAACTTACCTCCCTTGGCAACAGAATCCAGCTTTTCACCGAAAAGCCTCAAACCCAGAAAGGGAAGAGCCGTGAGCGATCCTTTAGAACTAAAATCAGCCGTCCACTGTCTCAACCACACGGAGCGGCGAATAGCCACCAACAGCGCCGTAGCCCTGCCACACATCAACATGGCATCATCCTGAGCGGCCAGAATAAACGACAAGAAGGAGTCACAACGCTTAAGAGCAAGAAACTCATCACCAGAAGGATCAAGATCCACACATAAATCCCTGACAATCGACCTAACCGCCAATGTCAAAAGAGCCGAAGCACAAACAGGCCTCAAAACTGAAACCGCACAGACAAAACCATGGCGGGCCAGTTGATCAATCCGGCGATCCTCGCCGTCCTTGAGAGAGGTAGTGTCAGGAGAATGAACAACCGCCGTATTAGACAGTCCCAAGACCGGAGCATCCACCTCGGGAGGGACAGCCCAACGCTTCATCAAGTCCGCCGGAAAAGGATATTTTTTATACCAGCTAGGCGGTACCCCGACGAGCCGTGTAGGTTGCTCCCATTGCTTAAGGACAATGTCCTCGAAATGCTGTTGACTGGGAAACTCCAAACGCTGCTTGGACCCCCCAAAAAGCTGACCCTTAGGCCGAGGAGCAGCCTCGGGAGGATCCAAATCCAAAACCTCAAACATTTGGGCCAAAATGGAAGGGGTATCAGGAGCGGGACCTTCAGCCTGGTCCCCCTCAGCGCCCAGCAACTGCTGGCCCTCCGAATCATCTAATTCCTCAACGAGCTCACCCTCTTCAAGGGGACGATCTGGCCAATCCAGATCCTCAACAACCTCCTCATCGGAGTCCGGCGGAGGCGGAGATAGGTGTTTTCGCTTAGCCGGAACCTTCTGAGCGGCCATGGCGGAAAACATTTTTTTTAGAAAATATTTTTTTTAGAAAATTGCCTCCTTTATTTTACATAAAAAAATGTATTTTATTAAAGAAAACCATATCGCATGTGAAAGCCCCATTTCTACCGATTAGAACGGTACCACATATTTATCGGTAGCCCCCCATTCTTGCCCAGGAGACCCCCCTAACTGAAACAAGTAATTTTTAACATTTACAAATAAAATACAACTACCATCCACACTACAAAGGGTTAAATTGGGAAAAAAAATGACATAGGGTCCCCCCTCCCAGGGGAGGGGGACCCCATTTTTTTTTGGATTTTTAAGGGTTAAAAACCCTTAAAAATCCCCCCCAAAAAAACGACATGGGGTCCCCCTTACCCGAAGTAACCAGCCCGGGACCAGCTATGCAGGGCTTGTAGAAACGGCGCAGGGGCCAGCTTTTGTGGCCCCTGGCCCTGCAGGCTACAAAGCCCGCATAGCCCGTGGGCCCAGGCTCTTCTGCCCCCCCCTGGCCTTTGGGGAGGCAGGTAATGGGGGTGCCAAGGGTTAATGGCAAGTCACCAGCTAGTGCAGGTGACTTGCCATCCCCCCAGCCTTGTGAACTGGTATAGGGGTCATGGACCCCTTACCAGTTCACAAGGGGTTAAAAGTAAAAAATAAAAACACAGACACATATTTAAAAAAAATGACATTTATTTATTTTTTTTTTTACACTATACTCACCTCCAATCCTGGGTCCCACGTCGCTGTCCCGCGCCGCTCTCTCAGCGCCGGCATCTGTCAGATGCCGATAGTGATCGGCGCAGGGCGGATGAGAGGAGAGGAGGCTCCGATCGGAGCCTCCTCTCCTCTCACCCGCTCTGCACCGATCACCACCGGCATCTGACAGATGCCGGTGCTCGGTGAGGGTATAGGAGGAGCGGGATGACGTCATCCCGCTCCTCCCACAAAAGGCGGGGCCGCCATTACGAGTGGTGAGGACCCGGAAGAGGGTCCTCACCGAAGCCTGCGGAGCCCAGGGGGGGGATCGGACCCCCCCCCCGGTGAAGAGAAGACGGCGGGCCGGGGATCGGGCGAGGAGGTGAGTCAGTGGCGCTTTTTTTTTTTTTTTTTTACTTCTGCTGAGCGCGGGTTTCGGGCCCCCCCCTGAAGACGGAGGACGTCGGGGGGGCGATCACATGCCCCCCCCAGGAAGAGGAGACCAGCAGCTTCTCGGGGATACCAAAGGTAAGCGTTTTATTTTTATTTATTTTTAACTGTTTGGGGTAAATGCCAAGCCCGTAGTTTCTACGGGCTTGGCACTTAAGTGGAGTGGAAGCAAGCACGTAGAAACTACGGGCTTGGCACTGAAAGGGTTAAAGTGATATGAGTGTAAGGGCATCCCACGTCCAGATCACCACTCCGGAATACCGCTATGCCCCATAATATGGGGTCGAGCGGAGGAGCTAATCTCCTAGGCACCTAAGGTGCCATCTACCCTTGCCCGGCCTACAGCCTAAGCTGGGAGGCTACCAGATAAACAAGGGGATTAACACAACAGAGCCGAGCAGAAATAGACCATGGGGGGGGGGGGGGGCGGGGTGATACCCCGGCTACCTGCAAGCAGGAGACTTCTTTCTTCTGTCTTGTTGCCATCTTGCAGAGAAGAAACACTGGGAAATGAGTGAGAGGTACCAGGAATGTATAGACCAGGAGGGGCTGGTTTTTCATGACTTCTCTGCACGTCGCCACCTGCTGGTGGAGTTACCCAAGTGTAATAATTAATGATTGAAGTGGGGTGTGTGACATACTTAGAATATATATATCTATATATTAGAAGGGGGAATAAAGGAATATATATATATATATATATATATATATATATATATATATATATATTAATAAGCTGTCATGGCCCAGGGCAGCAGTGGCTCCCTGTCAACTGGCCCAGAGCCGGGATAAGGGGAATGCCGCCCCCCCCCCCCCCCCCCCCCCCCAATCAGCGAGGAAGGGGGCCAAACCTGAGCTGTCCCCCCCCCGGACAGTAACCCCTGGAAGGTCAAGCACAACACCGCCTACCCTACCTGACTCAGAGCAGAAATGGCGGCTGCTCCCCGGAGGAGATCGTGGAGACGAAGGGAGGGCCCAGCCAGAAGCGGGAGACGCTGTGGCCCCGCCCCTCACCAGGCCGTCAGACACGGCGCGGGCCGCGCAGCACGCGGCCCCGCCCACCCCTCCGGAACCGCGCCAACAGCGGGCGCCACCGAATGACGCTTGCAAGTGCCGTCAGGCGGGCCGGCGGCCTACATGCCGCCCGGACCCGCCCGCACCGAATACCTCGCCAGCGGGCGCTGAGACTGACACTCGGCGCCCCCACAGCCAGGCGGACCAGCGGTGCATCGCGCCGGCCGTCCCCGCCCACCGCCTGGAGATCAGACCGCGAGGCAGGCGCCAGAGAATGGCGCCTGACCTCTGGAGAAGGGCGGCGGGCCGGTGGCACAACGCCGCCCGACCCGCCCCCCCCGAACACCGAAAGCAGCCGTCCCAGGGGCTAAGGAAGCCCCCCCCCCAATCGGCAAGAGCCAGGCGGGCCGACGGGTCCACAGTATGCACAAAACACACACACATATAAAATAATAAAAACAATAAAGGCCACAGGGGAAAGCCAAAAGGGGGACCTGACCTACCTAACACTGGGGCATCCCACATCCGGATCACCAGGCCGGATAACCACTATGCCCCATAATATGGGGTCGAGCGGAGGAGCTAATCTCCTAGGCACCTTAAGTGCCGTCTACACTTTGCCCGGCCGACAGCCTAAAGTGGGAGGCTACACATACAACAAGGGACTGATAACAAAAAAGGCCGGGCAGAAATAGACCATGGGGGGGGGGGTGCCGGGGTCTGACCCCGGCTACCTGCAAGCAGGAGACTTCTTTCTTCTGTCTTGTCGCCATCTTGCAGAGAAGAAACACTGGGGAATGAGGGGGAGGTACCAGGTATGTATAGACCAGGAGGGGCTCGTTTTTCATGGCTTCTCTGCAACGTCGCCACCTGCTGGTGGTATAACCCAAGTGTAATAATTAATGTTTGAAGTGGGGTGTGTGACATACTTAGAATACTTACTTTTCCCCGCTCCTACTATGCATCCACGGGTGCACAGCCAAGCAGAGCAATGGGCTGCACATGTCAATTTCAGCTAAGCATCGTCTAAAGTCTGAATCTTGCCAAAAGCAGCCAAGCTCGGTGGCAGCCACATCCCTGGTAGCCTCTAACTGCCCATGCTGGCCATTCACAAATGCATGGCATGGGTACGCGTCCAGCTAAGGTACCAGTGTAGTGCTGCTGCAGCTCGTGCATGCTCCCTTGGATCGGAGAGGTTAGTTTTACAGGAGAACTCGGGGGGGAGGGGGGTTCGCACAGCAGAGCAACCCAAATTGGGGTAATCAGGCAGCCTATGTAGGCTGGTGTATTTAAAATTTTACATTTTAAAACAGACTTTAGGTCCTATATAGTGTGATGATGATGATGATGATATCAAGAATATAGTGCAATTAATTTTTTTACAGATAGCAGGAAACAGTTATTTTGGTTACCTTCCCATGAAGCTGGCTTCCTTGATGTCTGTGGTAGTATTACAGTGGCCACAGTATCTGTGTTTATAATCCAGACTTCTCTCTCTAAGTAGCAACTCATCCTCAGAAAGGGAATCCTTCCTGCCTCCTGAGCGCAGGCGGACAGAGCCTGCTTTTTTATCATCCTCTATAAAGAGAGAAATATAAGCAATTCAATGTATTAGCGTAGGGGGATGGGCATACCAAATCAGAAACTCTGGATGCCTGGGGAGGGGGCAGCTGGCCTGTTACTTCACAACTCCTGACTACTGACATACCCCAAGAACTCTGTTGTCCTTTCCTAAAACAATCCATGCATAGCTTTCATGCAACCATCATCTTTGGAAATCAACTTCCACGTTCTCTTGTCACTAGAACTTGCTTGTTCACTAAACAAGAACCAACATCTGTCAACTCCAGCCATCTTTGCCTACAGTACAGTATTTAGTGCTTCTGGACCAATTTATGCTGTAAACCTGCTCTTCCATATCTTCTTTCAGTACACATTCATGATTTGTACAGTTTTCACTTAAAGTGCACCTATACTCACTTTTTTAGTATAATCAAACTTTATTGATTTTCATGGAATATAGCAAGAGGGGAAATACATACATTTAGCAATTGAGAAAATACAATTCTGTGAAATACTCACCTGTAGAATTGATATTATTTGTATACAGTACGTCCTGCTTCAGATATAATACTTACACTTGGGTTATCCTCCGCCAGATGGCGCTGCACTGCAGAGACATGTAAAACAGGCTCCTCCCGGCCCCTCAAATACCCGGGGACCTCCCACAAATCCCCAGCATTGAAAAGCAGTGAACAAGAAGCCGGGAGAATTAAACCACCCAGAACAACTGGTAATGATAACAATCACCATACAGGGGATCCAGAATAATGCAACAACAGAGTGGGGTGGAGCAAGACGTACTGTATACAAATAATAACAATTCTACAGGGGAGTATTGTATTATTCTTAGTATACAGTACGTCCTGCTCCAGATATAATACTTACACTTGGGACATCCAATAGCAGTGTCCATAAAGTAGAGTGGGATCCCCCAACAAAAGGTGACATCAGGCAGTTTAAACCACTGCCGCCTGCAAAACCTTGCGGCCAAAAACAGCATCAGCTGAGGCCCTAACATCAACCTTGTAAAACTTTGAAAAGGTATGAACAGAAGACCAAGTAGCAGCCTTGCAAACTTGTTCAACAGAAGCCTGGCTCCAATAGCACGAGTAGAATGAGCAGTAAGGCGGAAGGGAGGATTCTTCCCCTTAGCAGAATAGGCCTGAATCACAGCCTGACGAATCCATTTGCTAATAGTAGACTTGGCAGGAGCCAAACCCTTCCTAGGACCAGAAGGGACCACAAAAAGAGCATCAGTCTTCCTGAAAGCCGCAGTGACTACCAGGTAATACTTCAGACACCTGACCACATCCAATGAATGCAAAACCCTTTCCTTAGCGTTGCTAGGATTAGGGCACAATGAAGGAAGAACAATATCCTGATTCAAATGAAAAGCAGACACCACCTTTGGCAGAAAATCTGGCTTAAAGCGGACCACCACCTTGTCCTGGTGTCTCTCGTAGTATGGGGGCTGAATAGACAGAGCCGCCAGCTCAGACACGCGCCTGACCGAAGTAATAGCCACCAGAAAAACAACTTTGAGGGTAAGTACAGCCAGAGCAGCATCCTGAATAGGCTCAAAGGGAGCACCCTGTAAGGCAGACAAAACCAGGTTCAAGTCCCAAACAGGGACCGTAGGCTTACGTGGGGGACGCACGTGAGTGACCCCCTGAAAGAAGGTCTTAACCAAGGGATGCTGAGCAAAAGACTTCTGAAAGAAGACAGACAGGACAGAAACCTGATCCTTCAGAGTACTGAGTTTTAAACCTAACTCCAATCCATGTTGTAAAAACTCCAGAATTCTAGGGATTAAGAATTCCCTGCAGGGGAGAGACCTAGAATCACACCAGTCAGTGTAGGAACGCCATACCCTATAATAGATGGCAGAAGTTTTCTTCCTAGCCTGTACCATGGTATCCACCACTGAGGCAGACAAGCCTTTCTCCATCAAGATGGAGGTTTCAGCAGCCAGGCCGTCAAAGCCAGAGTTTGTAAACTGGGATGGCGTAAGGAGCCCTGAGTGAGTAGATCTGGCTCCTCTGGCAGGACGTACTGGTCTACTGCCATTTGTACGTCTGCGAACCACACTCTTCTTGGCCACCTCGGGGCCACCAGAATCACTGGCACCCTTTCCAGAGCAATCTTGCGCAGAACCCTGCCCAGCAGGGGGAACGGGGGAAAGGCATACAGGAGCCGCAATTTCTTCCATGACAGTGACAGAGCGTCCGTGGCCAAGGCCAGAGGATCCTGAGACAGGGAGACAAAGGCCGGGAACTTGTGATTGTGACGGGATGCAAACAGATCCACATCCGGTAGGCCCCACCGGTAACACAGGGACTGGAATACCCTTTCGCCCCCTGACGGGAAGTCCCCCTGCTCAGAGAGTCTGCTAGAAGATTCTCTACCCCCGGATATAAACAGCCGAGATGCATTGAACATTGGCCTCGGCCCATGTCAGAATCCGCGACACTTCCTGGAGGGCACCCTTGCTCCGGGTCCCTCCCTGATGGTTGATGTAGGCAACCGCTGTCCTGTTGTCTGAGCGCACCTGCACAGACAGTCCCTGCAGGTGATCGGTCAACTGCTCCAAAACCAACCTGACCGCCCGTAGTTCCAGAATGTTGATGGGTAAATGGGCCTCCTGAGTGCCCAACCTCCCCTGGAACCTCAGGGATTTCCAGAATCCCCCCCAACCTGACAGACTGGCATCCGTGGTGACCGTCTCCCAGGAGGGGGCTAGAAAGGACCTGCCCTTTAGCAAGTTCTTGTGGTCTAGCCACCAAGAGAGGGACCTTCTGACCAATGCAGGAAGCACACAAACCCCGTCCAAGGACGAGGGGTCCTTGTCCCATACTGATAGGAGGTGAAGCTGCAGAGGCCTCGAATGGAACTGAGCAAGGGGCACCGCCTCGAAGCTCACCACCATCAGGCCCACCAGCCGCATTCCCTGTCTGAGGGAGAGCTGGGGGCACGAGAGCAGGGACCGCACCTGCGCAGTCAGAGCTTCCACCTTCTGTTGGGGAAGGAATATTCGTGACTGAACCGTATCCAGAATCATGGGCGCCCCATCATGCCTGAGGGGTCTTGGGAGGGGCTTAGGGTTCGGTCCCCCAGGAGGAGCCAGGGCGTCGCCCCCTGCTCCTATGCCAGGAGTCTGTGCGAGTCCCCGCGAAGGACACCCCTTTTCCCTTCTTAGCGCCTCTGTAGGGGGCTGAAAGGGGGCCCTGGCTGCAAAAGGGCTGAGGCTGCCGCCTGCGCTGTGGTAACTTACTTCCTTTAGCAAAGAGGTCTAGGCGGTCCCCAAACAGGCGTAGTCCCTTGAATGGGAGCCCAGTAAGGGCTTTCTTAGCAGCATTGTCGGCCGCCCACTGTCGCAGCCATACCGCGCGGCGTATAGCCACCGCCAAGGTGGAAGATCTGGCACACAGCCTAATAGCATCATCCGATGCAGACAGGATAAAGTTCACAAATACATCACAGTTAGACAGTGCATTAATAGTATCAGCAGGCAACTCGTCTGGGCCGTCAATTGCATTCCTGACCATGGCCCTGAGCGCCACGGCAGTAATGGCCAGAGTGCAGACCGGGCGCAGTGCCGCCCCTCCAAACGCAAAGGCATGGCACGCCAATTGGTCAATGCGCCGGTCCTCAGAATCCCGCAGCATAGTAGTGTCGGGGGAGTGCATAATAGAGGTGTTAGACAGCCCTAGAATAGGAGCATCGACCTCGGGGGGCGATGACCAGCACTTGACCATGTCAGCAGGAAATGGATACTTCCTGTCCAGACTCTTAGGGATCCCGGGAAGTCTACTGGGATGTTCCCACTCCTTAAGCACGAGGTTATTGAAATGGGTCTGCTCAGGAAATTCCAATCAAGCCTTAGCAGTATGGAATAGCTCACCCCTTTGCCTGGGAGCCGCAACAGGGGGAGAGATGGACAAAACCTCAAAAATCTGAACCAGCAGTTTCTCAGTATCATCCGGGGTCCAGTGATCAGAACCAGAATCGTCATGACCCCTAGACTTCTCATCAGAAGGCCCTGAGTCAGAGAACAGCTCCCCTTCGTCCGAAGGGGCATGGCCATATAGATGCGAAAACGCATCTGATTCCGTAGGGAAAGGAGCAGAGTCAGGGATTATGTGCCGCTTTTTTGCGGTGGCCTTGCGCGCTAGAGTATTAGCAAGCAATTTTTCAACACTGGCCAGTCTAGTAGCCACATCAGGATGAGGATCCCCGCTTGTATTGGGGGTTAGACTCAGGCTTGGGGGGGTAGGTGAAGTGAGGCGAGGTGCAGGCCCAGCCACAGGAGGGGTGGGAAGTACCATTAGCGCCTGCTGTGCACAAGGGCATTGTCACCACTGATAGGTGAGACCCCACAAGCTACACAAAGCCGGGCTTGTCCCGAGGGAACCCCGTTCACAATATCCTGGGGTGCCTCCATATGGTGATTAATGGGCCCAATAGGCCAGTAGGGATTGACGCTATACGCTACCCTGGACGCCCCAAAGACCCGCAGGGAAGTGGGAGGAATTATACTAGGTCCAACTGGCAATTACACCGGGCCGGGAGAAGCCACTGTATTCGACCGTCTGAAAGACATAATGGGAATAGGGATGTCAGAGCCATGCGCAGTAAGCAAGAATGATAAAAATCGCCCGCGAGGGCACTTACAGACCGAGGGAGGAGGAGGACCGTTACCGCGCGCGCGATGAGCATCTAAATGGCGCCAAGCTAACCTCGAAGGGCGGGCCAGAGCGGGCTGTGATGCGAAGCGCGCCAAGCCAGGTCCCCGCCCCCCGAAGAGCGCGAAGCTCTGAGACAGTAGTCAACGCATGACAAGAAAAGCGAGTGAATTACACACTTAGAAGAAATGATTTGCCAATGAAGGCGACGCCGCCGCCCGTTCGCATTCCAATAAAGGCAAAAGACGTGCGCGGCGGCGGCCGATACACAATAAAAGGCAAACAGCGCGGCTCTGACACAAGGCATATAAGTCAAGGACAATACTAAGGCCATAACATGTAACTCAATACACTAAGACCATCACACACACACACACCCCACCTTTCTTTCCCCCCGAGCTACGGGGGGAACGAGGGAGGATGGCGACCCTTTGCACAGGGTCCACCGCTACACGGGGTATGGGGCAATAATGCGGGAGGGGCATCCCCTAGAGGCTCACCATCAGCCTAAACCGCCTACCTTTGGTGGGGGACTGCGGTGGAGCATGGCTCCGTAAGCACGCATGGTGCTGCCTACCTTCACCCGACCAGCGCAGCCCAAGCTGGGAGGCACATCACAGGGAGGACGGGTGGGAATAGTCCAACAGGGCCGCAGGCTTTGATAGCCCCGCTCACCTGCGAGAGAGTGATACTTCATGTCTTCGCAGTCAGCACTGCAGAGAAATCTGGGGATTTGTGGGAGGTCCCTGGGTATTTGAAGGGACGGGAGGAGCCTGTTTTGCATGTCTCTGCAGTGCAGCGCCATCTGGCGGAGGATAACCTAAGTGTAAGTATTATATCTGGAGCAGGACGTACTGTATACTAAGAATATAGCCAGGGCAGAAACCTGACCCTTCAGAGTACTGAGTTGGAGCCCCATCTCCAACCCATGCTGCAGGAACTCCAGAATCCTGGAAATAGAGAAGACACGACAGGGAAGAGACTTAGACTCACACCAGTCAATGTAGGCACGCCAAACCCTGTAATAAATGGAAGAGGAAGACTTCTTCCTAGCTTTAATCAAAGTATCCACAACTGAGGAAGACAGCCCCTTCTCCATCAAGATGGAGGTTTCAGCAGCCAAGCCGTCAAAGCCAGAGTTTGTAAATTGGGATGGCGCAGTGAGCCCTAAGTGATCAGATCTGGCACCAAGGGCAGAGCGTACTGATCTACTGCCAGCTGTACCACGTCTGCGAACCACACTCTTCTTGGCCACCTGGGGGCCACCAGAATTGCTGGCACCCCTTCCAGAGCAATCTTGCGCAGAACCCTGCCCAGCAGGGGAATTGGAGGGAAGACATACAGGAACTGAAAGTCCTTCCATGACATTGCTAGCGCATCCGAGGAGAGACAAAAGCTGGAAGCTTGTGATTGTGGCAGGACGCAAACAGATCCACATCTGGTTGGCCCCAACGGTAACACAGAGATTGAAACACCCTGCTGCATAGGGACCATTCTCCCTGGCGAGAGGTCCCCCTGCTCAGAGAGACCGCCAGGCGATTTTCCACCTCCGGGATGTACACAGCTGAAATGCAGGGGACATTGGCCTCCACCCAAGTCAGGATCGGAGACGCTTCCTGGAGGGCCCCCTTGCTCCGGGTCCCTCCCTGATGATTGATGTAGGCAACTGCCGTCTGGTTGTCCGAGCGCACCTGAACAGGCAGGCCCTGAAGATGAGTAGTCAAGCGAGCCAGAACTAACCTGATCGCTCGCAGCTCCAAGACATTGATAGGAGTGTGGGCCTCCTGAGGGCCCCACCTCCCCTGGAACCACAGGGACTTCCAGAACCCCCCCCCCCCCAACCTGACAGACTGGCATCCGTGGTGACCGTCTCCCAGGAAGGGGCAAGAAAGGATCTGCCCCCCAACAGGTTCTTTGAGTCCATCCACCACAAGAGGGACCTCCTGACGAGGGGGGAGAGCACACAGACCCTGTCCAGGGACGCTGGGTCCTTGTCCCATACAGACAATAGGTGAAGTTGCAGAGGCCTCAAGTGGAACTGAGCATAAGGGACCGCCTCGAAGCACGCCACCATCAGGCCCACCAGCTGCATCCCCTGCCTGATGGAGGGATGGGGACAAGCTAGGAGGGACTGAGCCTGTGCAATCAGACTGTCCACCTTCTGCTGAGGAAGGAAGATCCTTGCCTGAACTGTATCCAGATTCATTCCTAGGAATGGAGTTACCAAGGAAGGGGACAGTGAGGACTTGGGGTGGTTGATCACCCATCCAAATGACTCCAGAGTAGACACCACCAGCTGAGTATCCAACTCTGCCTGATGTAGAGACTGGGAAGTGATGAGGATGTCGTCCAGATAGGGAAGCACGCGGACGCCCTGACATCTGAGTAGAGATATCACGCCAGCCAGCACCTTGGTGAACACCCTGGGAGCTGAAGTGAGGCCGAAGGGCAAGGCCACAAATTGGTAATGTTGATCCATCAGAGCGAACCTGAGGAACCTTTGATGACCTGGGAACACAGGAATATGAAGGTAAGCATCTTTGATCTCCACAGAAGTCATGAAATCCCCTTGGCGCAGGGAACTGATGGCAGAGCGCAGAGTCTCCATGCGAAAGCACCTGCCCCTGACAAACTTGTTGAGAATCTTTAAGTCCAGGATGGGCCTGACAGAACCATCCTTTTTGGGTACTGTGAATAGGTTGGAATAAAAGCCCTTGCCCTTTTCTCTTAAGGGGACCTGACAGATGACCCCCAGCTCCAGGAGGCCTTGCACTGCTTGCACTAGCTCCTGAGCTGACACAGGGTCCTGAGGAATCCGGGATCTGATGAATCTTGGAGGGGGACCGGCAGCAAACTCCAACTTGTAACCGGAGGACACTACCTCCTGTATCCACCGGTCTGAGACATGGAGCCTCCAGACGTGAGCGAAGTGCTGCAGCCGTCCCCCCACCCGGATGGGTGAGGGCGCCCCATCATGCCTGAGGGGGCTTGGGAGAGGATTTAGCTTTGGAACCTCAGGAGGAGCCAGGACGTCCACGTCCTCTGCCTCTACCCCAGAAATCTCCCCGGGCCCCAGGGAAAGATACCCCGCCTTCCCTGTCTTGCACCACGGTAAGGGGAGGAGAAGGAACCCTGATCCCGAAAAGGCAGAGGTTGCCGCCTGCGCTGGGGTAACCTGCCTCCCTTAGCAAAAAGGTCCAGGCGGTCTCCAAACAGACACAGTCCTTTAAAGGGAAACCCAGTGAGGGCCTTCTTGGCAGCATTTCAGCAGCCCACTGCCAAACCAAGCAGCGTATAGCCACCACGAGGGCAGAAGTTCTGGCACACATTCTGATGGTGTCATCCAATGCTGATAGGACAAAATTTACAAAAACATCACAACTGGAGAGTGCATTAAACACCTCACAAGGCAAATTATCAGGGGCACTATCAAGCATATTTCTGATAAGGGTTCTAGTGGCCACAGCAGTAATAGCAGAGGCACAGACTGGGCACAGCGCCGTCCCCGCACATGCAAAGGCGTGGGAGGCCAGCTGGTCAATGCGCCGGTCTTCAGCATCCCGCAGGGTAGTAGAATCAGGGGAATGCATGACAGAGGTGTTAGATAGCCCTAGGATCGGGGCATCCACCTCGGGGGGGGGGGGGGGGGGGAGGGATGACCAACATTTAACCACCTCAGCAGGAAAGGGATACTTCCTATTCCAACTCTTTGGAACCCCGTGAAGTTTACTGGGGCGGTCCCAATTTTTGAGCACAAGGTTATGGAAATGTGCCTGCTCCCCTCTTTGCCTGGGAGTCTCAACAGGGAGAGAGATAGACAGAACCTCAAAAATCTGGGTCAATAATCTGTCAGTTTCATCCGGGGCCCAGGGGTCAGAGCCAGAATCGTCATGACCCCTTGGTCTCTCATCAGATGAGCCTGAATCAGAAAAGAGCTCCCCTTCGTCAGACAGGGTATAGCCACACAGATTCCAAAACTCCTCAGTTCCCATATGGAAAACAGTAACATTAGGCGTCAAGTGCCGCTTCTTAGCAGGGGCCTTACGTGCTAAGGACTTCGCAATAATCTGTTCAACAGTAGCCAGTCTAGAAGACACATCAGGCTGAGAATCCCCACTAGTATGCAACTCAACAGGAGTGAGATCTAAGCTTGGGGGAGTAGGTGAAGTGAAGCGAGGTGCAGCCACTGGCAGGCCAGATTGCAATGCAAGCACCTGCTCAGCACAGGGTACACAGACCCGTGCCTTGTCAGCGTCAGCATGAGGCTGCCCACACGCTACACACAGCCGGTCTTGTCCCGAAGTGGCGCTATACACCGATAGGGAATAACACTATATAGCAACCCTGGATGCTCCAATAACCCGCTAGGGACGTGGGAGTATAATTTTTACAAGGTCTACAAGTAATATACTAAAAACAGGGCTGGGAGAAGCCAAGAAGGGTTCGTCCTGCCTGAAAGACATAAGCAGACAATACCTTAAGTACATCGTAACAAAAGTGAAGCAGGTAAAGCCGCCCGCAAGGGCACTTACGGACCGCGGTAGGTAGTAGTCCGTCGCGCATAGGTCAACCAAGTCAGAAAAGATGGCGTCGGTATACCTCGAGGGGCGGGCCAGTAACAGCGATGACGTGGAAAGCGCCAAAGACGCCCCCCCCCCCACCGAAGAGCGCGAAACCAGAAGGCCAACGATGGCGCATCAGCGCCTGAGGTAATGCCGCCGCCAAGCGCGGAACCAAGTCAGCGCGTGGCGGCTGTAAATTTAAAAGCACTAAAGACAAGTCAGCGCGGCGGGTGACACAAGAATAAAGACATGTGAAAGCACAGACTGCATAACCTACATATCTATACACATACACCCCCCCCCTCTTTTCCCCCTAAGACTATAAGGAGGATGAGGGAGGACGGCGGCCACTCAAATAGGGCCCACCGATAGACAGGGGCAAGGGGCAATAGTGCGGGAGGGGCATCCATAGAGGCTCACCATAAGCCTGAACCGCCTACCCTTTGGTGGGGGATTGCGGTGGAGCAGCGCACCTAAGCACCTGACAGCGGTGCTGCCTACCTTCACCCGACCAGCGCAGCCAAGGCTGGGAGGCTAGTGGAACGGGTGGGAATAGTCCTATAGGGCCGCAGGTTAATAACCCCGCTCACCTGCGAGAAGAGAGCCAATTTCTCGTCCTTCGCAGCCAGACTGCAGAGAAATTCTGGGGATTTGTGGGAGGTCCCTGGGTATTTGAGGGGCCGGGAGGAGCCTATTTTCGATGTCTCTGCAGTCCAGCGCCATCTGGCAGAGTATATCCCACGTGTAAGTATTAGATTTGGAGCAGGACGTACTGTATACTAAGAATATTTTTTTTCAAAATCTTCTTAGTAGCTCATATGACTTAAAGGTTTTAGGTCCGCTTGAAGGCTACAAGGGTCAGAGCCCTTGCAGGGAGGAGACAATTGTCTTCCATATCCACTGCTACAGTAGCATAACCCTGCACACTGTGCTATCCTCGTCCAGTGCATACTGGACATGGGGTGAATCTATCTGCTAAAGGACCAGATCCGATTACCCCAGATGCCTCCGTCATAGTGATTAATACTAGATTACCTCCCAAGGGGTCTAAAACCTAGTATGTAAACAGTTCCCGATAGTCGCAAGACTATTCTGAGAGCTCAGAGAGTGAACCACATCAATATATTGCCAGTCTCATCCCACAAACATATATATGTATATATGAATAAATATATTAATACACATAATAATTAAAAAAAGACCTACCTAAAGATTTAGGTCCGCATGAGGGTGGCCGTGCAGCGGCTCACGGTATTTTTGTGCTTCTCCCGAATAACTTCCAGTGAAGGTGGCCGGAGAAGAACCGCAATCTCAGCGGTACTCGGCGCTTCGCCCCCGGCCGAAAATCTTCCATTGAAGGCGGCCGGAGGAGAACCGCAATGTTAGTGGTACTTGCCGCTTAGCCCCAGGCGAAAATGTTGCTGTGTGAGTGGCAGGAGGAGAACCGCGATGTTAGTGGTACTTGCCGCTTAGCCCCGGCCAAAAATGTTGCAGTGCGAGCGGCCGGAGGAAAAACCGCGATGTTAGCGGTACTTGCCGCTTAGCCCTGGCCAAAAATGTTGCTGTGCGAGCGGCCGGAGAACCGCGATGTTAGCGGTACTTGCCGCTTAGCCCCTGCCAAAAATGTTGCAGTGCGAGCGGCCGGAGGAGAACCGCAATGTTAGCGGCACTTGCCGCTTAGCCCCTGCCGAAAATGTTACAGTGCGAGCGGCCGGAGGAGAACCGCAATGTTAGCGGCACTTGCCGCTTAGCCCCGGCTGAAAATTTTGCTGTGCGAGTGGCAGGAGGAGAACCGCGATGTTAGCGGTACTTGCCGCTTAGCCCCGGCCGAAAATGTTGCTGTGCGAGCGGCAGGAGGAGAACCGCGATGTTAGCGGTACTTGCCGCTTAGCCCCGGCCGAAAATGTTGCTGTGCGAGCGGCAGGAGGAGAACCGCGATGTTAGCGGTACTTGCCGCTTAGCCCCGGCCAAAAATGTTGCAGTGCGAGCGGCCGGAGAACCGCGATGTTAGCGGTACTTGCCGCTTAGTCCTGGCCGAAAATGTTGCTGTGCGAGCGGCAGGAGGAGAACCGCGATGTTAGCGGTACTTGCCGCTTAGCCCCGGCCAAAAATGTTGCAGTGCGAGCGGCCGGAGAACCGCGATGTTAGCGGTACTTGCCGCTTAGCCCCGGCCAAAAATGTTGCAGTGCGAGCGGCCGGAGGAGAACCGCGATGTTAGCGGTACTTGCCGCTTAGCCCTGGCCAAAAATGTTGCTGTGCGAGCGGCCGGAGAACCGCGATGTTAGCGGTACTTGCCGCTTAGCCCCTGCCAAAAATGTTGCAGTGCGAGCGGCCGGAGGAGAACCGCGATGTTAGCGGTACTTGCCGCTTAGCCCCGGCCAAAAATGTTGCAGTGCGAGCGGCCGGAGAACCGCGATGTTAGCGGTACTTGCCGCTTAGTCCTGGCCGAAAATGTTGCAGGGCGAGCAGCGGGAGGAGAATCACGATGTTAGCGGTGCTTGCAGTTTCACCCGGCCGAAAATATTCCAGCATGAGCGGGGTAAGAAAAGAGCCGCACAGCGGTGCTCGCTGCTATGCTAAGGCGAAAATGTTTCCATAGCGGCGGGCACAAATTTTTAATTTTTCAACCAGTAAAAACACATGTAAAAACACAAGAGCAATTAAGAGGAAATAAATTCCCCTGGTTCCCCTCAATCAGGCTCACCAGACAAAAGCCTTATGGCTGCTTTTTCCTGTGGCGGAATTCTCAGCCAGGTAGTGTCACTCCAAATGCAGCTTAGCTGCGGAGGCAAAGTGGGTCCATTTAGATCCAAGAAGTATAAGGGCGAAGGAACAGTCAGGTTTCCACTACCCCCGCTTCCAATGCATAATTTCTTTAAAACAAAAAGTAAATGGGAGAGGAGTTCAGATAAGTCCTTGCAGTGACCACTGCAAGAAAGAAAACTGAAGTGCATCAAGTCAGCCAGGTGGCTATAGGCTTGGGAGACACACCTTTGTTCTTGCAGACCACACCCTTCGGGGGAGGTTAACCCAATCATCAAGTCTGATGGCCTGAAGTAAAATGGAAGAGAAAGAGCTAGTTTTTTTTTTCTATATGGCATTTCCCGTCTACTGCAATTAACCCACCCGTTGCTACTGGTGGTGTCCCAGAATAGAAGAAAAATTGAATTTTAAAAAAGCTGTGATACACAATGACACACATGCAAGGAATGCTTACGGTTTTCATTTTTAGAAAATAAGGCAACCCGGATATCCCTGTCTAGTGCATCACATGCGCTGCTTTGGGCCTGCTCTGGGAACTTGACTTTGAACTCTTCTAAACAATCCAGTGCTTCAGAAACATAGCGTAGCTCAAACAGGCAACGGGCTAGTCGAAAATGAGCCTTGAGGTGGGCTGGGTTCAGTGCCAGTGCTTGCAGGCAATCTCTCAAAGCATCATAGTGATCCCCATCCCTAGTGACAGGAAAAAGAACAATGAGAAAAACCTCTGTAGATACCTTATTACCAAAGAACAATGGCAACAATTTGCTTTACCACTTGCGCTTCATATACGCTGCTGCACGATTCCCAAACAACATGGCATTGCGAGGAGCTCTCTGCATGGCATGAGTATATAACTCTATTGCTTGGCTCCACTGCTGTCGGGCAAATGCATCATTGGCTTTTTGCTTCATTTTTTCTAGGTGTGGGGGAAGTTCATTTGTTGCCCTAAATGAAATAGTGTCAATCAATAAATATAACATATAAGTAAAATTTGCAGAAATCGTTTAAAGCATATTAAAACCCAGCGCCCAGCCATTCAGTTGCTGTAGGCCAGGGACGAGAGCGCACCATGACTATGCAGAAGCCAGGGATGCGGCCAGTGGGCTTTTGTGCATCAGCCAGGACATTTGAGATCGGCTAAATCAGAAATCTCAGATCTGACAGCTGGGCGTGGCCGAGTCTGCAAGCAAACATCATGGCCGCAGGTACTGTGTTTTAGATGGTTTTGGTCCACTTTAAAGTAACTCTCAAAAATGCAGTTTGTAGGGTATCGCAAAAGGTAGAAATAATTTGGCTGTACCCAATGAAGAGATTACATCCTCCTCTCTACCAAATGTCAGAGTTCAAAATAACAGTCCTCTTACTATGTGGTGGATTTTTAAAAAAGTACACAATGCAATAGTCCTCAGTTGTCACTCACAGAGATCCTCATTTGTTAATACGGGGCACTCCTCATGATAAGGAGAGTCATGTAAAACACCAATAATTACTGAACCATAAATATTAAAACATTTGGAAGGATTTAAAGTGGACCAACACCCAGGATTTTGACTATCCTGGGTCTTGGTCCACTTCGGTGGGGCACCCCCGATCGGGGTGCCCCGCTGTGTGAAACCCCCCCGAACAACTCACCTCTCCCCGCGCCGACGGACAAGCGGCTCCTCCGCCGCCGCCTCCCGCGCGTCCCTCTTGACGCGCGCGTGCCCGCGGTGGCCATTCACAGACGGCCGGCGCGGGCACGTCTAGAGGGGCGCGAGGGAGGCGGCGGCGGAAGATAAGGTAAGGAGTTTGGGGTGTTTGGGGGGGGTTTCACCCCGCGGGACATCCCGATCTCGGATGTCCCGCGGGGAGGGAGGTGATCGGCCCGGGAATCTTATAGATTCCCGGGCCGATCACCCGTGGGTGTTGGTCCACTGTGGCACGGTGGTTGCTCAAGCAGCTTCCCCACCTGTTGGCAGGATCAAATCCTGTGCCACCACCCCTAACTCCAGACACCAATGCTTCTGTGTCAGTCTCACACACCCGCCATCAGTCATATTGGAGCTGCCACAGCCTCTCCATTCATTGCAATGGAGTAGGTGTGCCGAGGTCCAACACCCCCTCTATTGTAGTGAATAAAGAGGACATGGCAGCACCCCTGTGACTGATGGTGAAGATGTGGGCCCAGCACAAAAGCACAAGTGAATGGAGTTAAGCTGGGAAAGGGGCACCGGAGTTGGGCTGATCATCTGCAGGAAACAAAAGGAGAGAACCCTTTTGTTTTGTTTTTTGGATGGTCAATTCCTTTAAATTATAAAGTACAAAAATGAAACCAATAGTAAGATACTCATACCCTACTAAGTTCTTGGCATCGCTGACACGCAAGCCATTACTGTAGAGACTTAGTCCATTGCTTGTCGTCTTCCCATTTTGAACTTCTAAGAACAAAAAATAGCCAGTAGTACACAATAGAAAGACCAATTCTGGGCACACTTTAAACATTTTTCTCCACCTCCCCTAACCCGGAATATGCTTTAAATTGAAACTATATGCAGATAAGCACATGTGTGTAAATAGTTTTACATACATATTTTACCTTGTCTAACAGATAAAACTTTATAAATTAGCCATCCCCCCCTCTTCACCACTTTGCCAAATGAGACCTTGCTCTTCTCTTTCCTTTGAAACTGGCTGCAGCTCTGATCAGAGGGCCACTATAAAAAAAACAAATGTTGCATCTCCACTGCTATGCATGTCCCCAGTGCTATTTTTTTTTTTTTACTGGTGAGGTTTGGGTTTCTTGGGATTCTGCTCTCCATTTGTGAGGCTTTATCTGTTGCCTTCAAGCAGGGAAAAAGAGCTAAACACTGTAAATCTGCAAAGAGCAAAAATGATGTCAAGATGTCAAAGGATACAGATCTATAGTTTTATAGAATAGTAATACAAACAGCAAATTCTCTGGAAGCATGGGATAGCTATAGATAATTTACATGCACCTTAGGTCCAAACAGTCATTGGACAAAACCAGATCCTGTACATGACTTCAATGTATCTACTATGTACCATCCTTCTTACATTTTATTGTTGTACAACTAAAATCAACCTGGAGTTGTTTGTTCATGAGCACAGATTGTCATATGTCTCCCCTGCGTGGGAGGGTTCATTTTGACTATGAGTGATTATGCCTGTATTTGTGATTATAAATAAATAAAAATATTGAAAGAAAACCAAATCCTGTCTCTTCAGATTATTCACGGTTCTGCCTACATCTAGGTCTGAATGCAAAAGGGACAATACGGGGTATTGCCAGCGTTACAGTGTCTGTTGGTAGGCAGCAGTACGTCAGCAAGAAATAAAATTTACTTTGGACGGACTTGGATTACATGAGGGGGTGTCAGTATTCACCTATTAGCCTAGCAGATCCCACTCTATTCAGTTAAACCAGACTTTCACCCTGAACAAGAGTCTATCTTGAATGCTTTGCCCACCCTGTATATACAGATTGCCCACATTAAAAATCATCCTACCTGTATCTACTGCATGTTATGAGACTCTGAGTCTCAGGCTGCCTGCAAACAGGAAGTGTCTTCTGACTGTGCCGCTCTGCATTCTGGGATTGCTGTCCTTTTCCTGACCCCAGCTCTGCATGTGCAAAGCACAGCTATAACCCGCTCCCTGCACCTTTGACCCCTCTCCTCAATATGTGATGCCAAGATGGCGGCGCCCGTATTCTAGAGGGCTGAACAAAGTTGCAGCCCGGTGGAGCAAAGAATAATAAGGGATAAAATATATTAGTTTTAGATGCTGGGGAACAGTATTTTTAAGGGTTTGGGCTTTTCATTAAATGATGCTGAAGGTCCGGTTTAAACAGCACTGAATTGCCAGCCTTCACTTAAAGCGGTCCTTCACTCTGAATAAGAGTATATCTTATATGTTTCCCACACCCTGTACATACAGATTGCCCACATTAAAAATCATTCTACCTGCATCTACTGCATGTTATGAGCCTTTAAACATCCAAGATGGTGGCTCATGGAACATCAGACAGCCTGCAAACAGGAAGTGACTTCTGACTGTGCTGCTCTGCATTCTGGGACTCCTGACCCCAACTCTGCTCTGTCTGAGCAAAGCACAGCTATAACTCGCCCCCCTGTACTTTATCCCACTCTCCTCTCCTCAGTAAGTGTGATGCTTTGGAGTCAAGATGGCGGCGCCTGTATCCTAAAGTCATGAACAGAGTTGCAGCCCAGCGGGGGAAAGAATAAGTGACTAAAAACTTAAAATATATTAATTTTAGATAGAATGCAATTAGAGACTGCACCGGAACCCATCCTATTAAATGTTAAGAAAATAAATCAACGGTGTGCACACGTAGGTAACAATATTCAACACAGATTTCTTAAGGCAAGTCCCACTGCATGCCCGAATACCCATAAAGCCATGGCACTACCGTTATTAGTAATTAAAAATAAATATTTTTATTTCATAGAAGATCATACATACATTGGACACAGTTTAAAAAACACTAAAGACAATGTACAAAAAGGAAGGGAGACATCTAGTGGGGGCAATGGGAAGTGGTTCTAATAAAAGTTGATCATACAAATGAATCCTGGCTGTGCTTTAAAGTGCATAAGTGCCAAATACCCTACTCTACCTCATTATCTACAAGTCACTATCTAAACCCCAAGTCATGTGCAATAAACAATTATCAACAACCATGTAATAATAATGACAGTGTGTGATGTAGTCCTCACAGCCTGATAACATTACCTACATTACCTCAGGAGTGACGCGTTCTGACGTCACGCAACGCGTAGACGGGCGGGGCGGTGGGCAGGTGGTCGTTTGTATATGTAAGTTTACTGCTCTTCATTTTGGGGATCATTTTCTTTGGTTCCCCCTGGCTGTGTCTGTTTCACCCAGATTCACATAGTAGGTAATGTTATCAGGCTGTGAGGACTACATCACACACTGTCATTATTATTACATGGTTGTTGATAATTGTTTATTGCACATGACTTGGGGTTTAGATAGTGACTTGTAGATAATGAGGTAGAGTAGGGTATTTGGCACTTATGCACTTTAAAGCACAGCCAGGATTCATTTGTATGATCAACTTTTATTAGAACCACTTCCCATTGCCCCCACTAGATGTCTCCCTTCCTTTTTGTACATTGTCTTTAGTGTTTTTTAAACTGTGTCCAATGTATGTATGATCTTCTATGAAATAAAAATATTTATTTTTAATTACTAATAACGGTAGTGCCATGGCTTTATGGGTATTCGGGCATGCAGTGGGACTTGCCTTAAGAAATCTGTATTAATTTTAGATGCTTGAGAATCATTTTATAAGGGTTTGGGCTTTTCAATAAATCATGGTAAAGGTCCGGTTTAAGAAGATGCACATAAAAAGATCATATATGGTCCTGACTAAGTAGTGATTAAATGAACTAATTAAGAAACGGTGGCTGAAAAAAAATCTTAAAATTCCTGCAAACTGGTGACGTGTTTCTCAGGAAAAAAACTGTAGCCAGACTATGGAATACCACCTATGCAAAAGCTCACATTGCTAGACTATCGCTGTACATTGCTAGATAACTGTACACTATTATCCCCCCCCACCCTCACATCTCAATTTGAGAAGCCCTGCTGCTTAAAGTCATTGTCCAGGCAACTAAAAAAACAAAACAAAAAACACACTATAACTTGCTTTTGGACCCCTTATTTCTAAGCACAATGTGTCACCTGCTCCGAGTCCCTTGCCGCCTGTGCCCGATGGACCGTTGTATCCGCCTTCACAACATAAGTCACAATGGTTCTGGCATGCCCCCTTCATTTACTGCAATGGAGGGGACATGTCAAGACGTAACACCCCCCCCCCCCCCCCTCCATTACAGTGAATTGATGGCCAGCCAGGAACGCTGTAACTGATGGCAGG
This sequence comes from Gastrophryne carolinensis, assembly GCA_027917425.1. Classification (NCBI taxonomy): domain Eukaryota; kingdom Metazoa; phylum Chordata; class Amphibia; order Anura; family Microhylidae; genus Gastrophryne; species Gastrophryne carolinensis. The sequence goes on along the minus strand of CM051236.1, from coordinate 305,353,158 downwards.
GACGGCTGTGAATGAAGTGCCAGGCCAGCATCGCTGTAACTGTTGGCGGGGGACAGCTTGCAGTCATAAAGGGGCAGTTGTCGCTTAGAGGTAAGGGAGGTGTAGTTGTGACCGGTGGCAGGTTTGAATCCCGGTCCTGGGACATGACTGAAGTGCTCTTGAGCAAGGCACCTAACCCCCCCAACTGCTTCCCAGGTGCCATAATTAGGGCAGCCCACCGCTCCGGGCATGTGTACACTCACTGCACGGATGGGTTAAATGTGGAGGACTAATTCCTATGTGTGTGCAAGCATACAATGGCCATCTATGCATTAAAAATTAAAACAAAAAATAAGACTGGTACAATGAGCTGAAAGGGTATAGTAGGGTTTTCTTGACACTTTATTCATGACCCATAGGAAGCCCAAAAATACAATTCTGTGATTACTCACCTGTAGAATTGTTATTATGAGTATACAGTACGTCCTGCTCCAGATAAGATTTTTTACTCTTGGGTATTGCTCCGCCAGATGGCGCTGGACTGCAGAGACGGCGAAATTGGCTCCTCCTGGCCCCTCAAATACCCGGGACCTCCCACAAATCCCCAGTATTGAAAAGCAGTTAACAAGAAGCCGGGAGAAAGATAACAGAACCAACTAGCAACTGTAAAACAATGATAACAATCACCATACAGGGGATCCAAGGATAATGAAAAACCAAGGGTGGGGTGGAGCAGGACGTACTGTATACTCATAATATCAATTCTACAGGTGAGTAATCACAGAATTGTATTATTCTTAGTATAGAGTACGTCCTGCTCCAGATAAGATTCTTTACTCTTGAGACATCCAATAGCAGTGTCCATAAAGTAGAGTGGGATTCCCAAAGGTAACAACAGACAGGTCAGACCACTGCCACCTGCAGAACCTTGCAGCCAAAAGCAGCATCAGCTGAGGCCCTAACATCAACCTTGTAAAACTTTGAAAAAGTATGAACAGAAGACCAAGTAGCGGCCTTGCAAACTTGTTCAACTGAAGCCTGGTGCTGAAAAGCGCAAGAGGCACCAATAGCACAAGTAGAATGAGCTTCCTAGGACCAGAAGGGACCACAAAAAGAGCATCAGTTTTTCTGAAAGGTGCAGTAGCCACCAGATAGTACTTTAGACACCTAACCACATCCAAGGAATGCAAAACCCTCTCCTTAGCGTTACTAGGATTAGGGCACAAGGATTAGGGCACAAGGAAGGAAGAACAATGTCCTGATTCAGATGAAAGGCAGACACAACCTTAGGCAGAAAATCTGGTTTGAAGCGAAACACCACCTTGTCCTGGGGTCTCTCAAAGTAGGATGGAAAGCACCGCCAACTCAGAAACACGCCTAACAGAAGTGATAGCCACCAAAAAGACAACCTTGAGAGTAAGAATGGCCAAGGCAGCCTCCTGCACAGGTTCAAAGGGAGAACCCTGCAAGGCAGACAGGACCAAGTTCAAATCCCAAACAGGCAACATAGGCTTACGTGGGGGACGCACATGAGTACCCCCCTGGAAAAAAAGTCCTGATCAGAGAATGCTGAGCAAAAGACCTCTGGAAGAAAACAACCAGGGCAGAGACATGACCCTTCAGAGTACTGAGTTGAAGCCCCAGATCCAAACCGTGCTATAGGAACTCCGGGATCCTGGGAATAGAGAACACACGACAGGGAAGAGACATAGACTCACACCAGTCAATGTAGGCACGCCAAACCCTAAAGGTAAATAGAAGAAGTACTGATCTACTGCCAGCTGCACTACGTCTGCGAACCACACTCTTCTTGGCCACCTGGGAGCCACCAGGATAGCTGGCACCCCCTCCTGAGCCATCTTGCGCAGAACCCTACCCAACAAGGGGAACGGGGGAAAGACATACAGGAGCTGAAAGTCCTGTCATGACATCGCTAGAGCATCCGTGGCCAAGGCCAGAGGATCCTGGGACAGGGAGACAAAGGCCGGGAGCTTGTGATTGTGAGGCAAACAGATCCACATCTGGTTGACCCCAACGGTGACACAGATAGTGAAACACTCTGTCGTAGAGGGACCATTCTACCAGACGAGAGGTCCCCCTGCTCAGAGAGTCTGCCTGCAGATTCTCCCCCCCGGAATGTACACAGCTGATATGCAGGGAACATTGTCCTCCACCCAGGACAGGATCAAAGACACTTCCTTGAGGGAAAGCATGACACCATCAGACCCCCCAGCTGCATTCCCTGCCTGATGGAGGGACGATGGCAAGATAGCAGGGACTGAACCTGCGCTAGCAGACTGTCCACCTTCTGCTGAGGAAGAAAAATCCTTGCCTAAACTGTATCCAGATTCATTCCCAGGAATAGCGTCACCAAGGAGGGAGACAGAGAAGACTTGGGATGGTTGATCACCTAGCCAAACAACTCCAGAGTGGACACTACTCGCTGAGTATCCAGCTCTGCCTGTTGGAGGGACTGAGAAGTGATGAGAATGTCGTCCAAATAGGGCAGCACGTGAATGCCCTGAGACCTGAGCAGAGCCATCACTCCGGCCAGCACCTTGGTGAACACCCTGGGAGCTGAAGTGAGACCGAAGGGCAATGCCACAAATTGGTAGTGCTGATCCTCCAGAGCGAACCTGAGGAATCTTTGATGACCTGGAAAAACAGGAATATGAAGGTAAGCATCCTTGATGTCCACAGAGGTCATGAAGTCCCCTGGTAGCAGACAACTGATAGCAGAGCGCAAAGTCTCCATGCAAAAGCGCATGCACCTTACAAATTTGTTGAGGATCTTCAAGTCCAGGATGGGCCTGACTGACCCATCTCTTTTGGGCACGGTGAAAAGGTTGGAATAGAACCCCTTGCCCCTTTCTCGTAAGGGGACCAGACAGATGATCCCCAGCTCCAGAAGGCTTTGCGCCGCCAGAATTAGAGCCTGAGCTGACATGGGGACCTGAGACATTCGGGATCTGATGAATCTTGTGGGCGGCCAGGCAGCAAACTCTATCTTGTAACCAGAGTACACTACCTCCTGAATCCACCGGTCTGAGACATGAAGCCTCCAGACGTAAGCAAAATGCTGAAGCCGTCACTCCACCCGGATGGGTGAGGGTGCCCCTTCATGCCTGAGGGGGCTTGGGAGAACACTTAGGCTTGGAGCCCCAGGATGATCCAGGGCGTCCACGTCCTCTGCCCCTACCCCAGAAATCTCCTCGGGCCCCAGTAAAGGAGACCCCCCTCCCCTGTCTGGATACATGGTAGGGGGAAGAAAAAGAGCCTGGGCCCCAAAAGGGCCGAGACTGCCTCCTGCGCTGGGGTAACCTGCCTCCCTTAGCAAACAGGTCAAGGCGGTCCCCAAATAGGCGTAGTCCTTTGAAGGGAAAACCAGCGAGAGCCTTTTTGGCAGCGGTGTCAGCTGCCCACTGGCGCAGCCAAACTGAGCGGCGTATAGCCACCACCAGGGCAGAGGCTCTGCCACACATAATGGTTTCATCCAAGGCAGAGAGGACATAAGTCACAAAAACCCCACAACGACAGAGTGCATTAAACTCTTCACTAGACACATCATCAGGAGCACCATCCAGGACACTTCTAAGCAGGGTCCTAATAGCCACCGCTGTAATGGCAGAGACAAACCGGGCGCAGCGCCATCCCCACACAGGCAAAGGCATGGGACGCCAGCTGATCAATACGCCGGTCCTCACTATCCCGCAGCGTACTATAGTCAGGGGAATGCATGACAGAGGTGTTAGACAACCCTAGGACTGGGGCATCCACCTCTGGAGGGGATGGCCAACGCTTCATCACATCAGCAGGACAGGGATACCTCTTATCCCAACTCTTAGGGACTCCGGGGAGCCTGCTAGGAAGCTCCCATTCCTTGAGCACGAGATTATTAAAATGGGCTTGCTCAGGAAACTCTAAACGTGGCTTAGCAGTATGAAACAATTCCTTCTGCTGCCTAGGGGCCGCAACCGGGGGAGAGATAGACAGTACCTCAAAAAATACAATTCTGTGAAGTATTCACCTGTAGAATTGATATTATTTGTATACAGTACGTCCTGCTCCAGATATAATACTTACACTTGGGTTATCCTCCGCCAGATGGCGCTGCACTGCAGAGACATGCAAAACAGGCTCCTCCCGGCCCCTCAAATACCCAGGGACCTCCCACAAATCCCCAGCATTGAAAAGCAGTGAACAAGAAGCCAGGAGAATGTAACCACCCAAAACAACTGGTATCTATAACAATGATAACAATCACCATACAGGTGGACCCAGCGAAGCGGCACGGGCAGCCGCGATCGAAGGTGTCCCTGCTGTTTACTCCCCACTCCTTATTTGACGTGATATACCCCGTTTCCTGGCTAAGTAGTTTTTCTTCTTTTTCATTTGCTCTGGTGTTTGTGTTGATTTTTGTAATGTTTGTCTGCAATTGATAATTTTGTGTCCATGACCAATACTATTTGTACACTTGTTTCTCAACACTGCTAATTTGATTAATTTGTGTGTATATATTTTCACGTGTATTGTAGATTTTTAGTACACTCAAGGTTTAAATAGGATTTATTGTATTAGTAGATATGAATTTCATGGTTATTGCTGCTATGCTGATTATGCACTGTCACTTTAATATAATTGAGTAAGTTTGGAGGCTCCCCCCTTTTTTCCTTCCCTCTTTTGGGGTGGGGGGGTGTTTTTTGTGCCGGCACAAAATTATTAAATATTTTTGGGGATTTTTACACGTATTTATATAATAGGAGTTACCCAGGTATATGTCGCTGCGTATGCAGCACTGGATGAATTTTGGGGATGAACAGTATTTTAATGTGTTTGGTATTGTGTGTTGTGTGTTGTTGTTCTTGATCTATGTGACTTTGTAATAAATGAAATATTAACTTTGATTGGATTGGTGCTCCTGTTATTGGGTTTCTGGGCTAGGTCCCATGAGCTCATGTTTCTCTGGTGATTAATAGGCACAATAGGCCAGTAGGGATTGACGCTGAAAGCTACCCTGGATGCCTCAATGACCCGCATGGAAGAGGGAGTAATTATACTAGGCCCAACTGGTAATTACACCGGGCCGGGAGAAGCCACTGGCCTAAACCGCCTACCCTTTGGTGGGGGACTGCGGTGGAGCATGGCTCCATAAGCACGCATGGTGCTGCCTACCTTCACGCGACCAGCGCAGCCCAGGCTGGGAGGCACATCACAAGGAGGACGGGTGGGAATAGTCCAACATGGCCGCGGGCTTTAATAGCCCTGCTCACCTGCGAGAGAGTGATACTTCATGTCTTCGCAGTCAGCACTGCAGAGAAATCTGGGGATTTGTGGGAGGTCCCTGGGTATTTGAGGGGCCGGGAGGAGCCTGTTTTGCATGTCTCTGCAGTGCAGCGCCATCTGGCGGAGGATAACCCAAGTGTAAGTACTATATCTGGAGCAGGACGTACTGTATACTAAGAATATCTGAGCCAACAGCCTATCAGTATCATCTGGGGCCCAGGGGTCAGAGCCAGAATCATCATGACCCCTGGGCCTCTCATCAGATGACTCAGAGTCAGAGAACAACTCCCCTTCTTCCAAGGGGATATAACCAGACAGTTCAAAGAACTCCTCCGCCTCCATAGGGAAGAGTGTGACATCAGGCGTCAAATGCCGCTTCTTAGCAGAGGCCTTACGCGTCATGGTATTAGCAAGCAACTTCTCAGCACTAGCCAGTCTAGCAGACACATCAGGCTGAGAATCCCCACTGGTATGCAACTCAATGGGAGTCAAATTTAAACTTGGGGGAGTTGGAAAAGCCATGCAGCGCAAGCACCTGCTGGGCACAAGTTATACATTGTCAGCACTAGTAGGGGACACCCCACAAGCTACACACAGCCGGGCTTGTCCCGAAGGAACCCCGAGCACATTATCCTGAGACTCCTCCATATGGTGATTATAGCGGCACAATAGGCCGATAGGGATTTGCGCTATAGAAGCAACCCGAGATGCCCCAATAGCCCGCTAGGGAAGTGGGAGTAATTTGCACACTAGGCGTCACAAATTTAAAGACTAAATAGAGGGGTAGGGCCGGGAGAAACCAATGGAGTTCGACCTGCCTGATAGACATAAGCGAAGAGAACCCCATAAGCGACATGTATAAGTGACATTAGGGTAAATAAACCACCCGCGAGGGCACTCACGGACCGCGGTAGACGCTAGCCACGCAGCAGACAGAATCCAGAAAAAATGGCACCGAGTACACCTCGAGGGGCGGGCCGCGGAGACAGTGACATGAAACGCGCCATCCGCAGTCCCCGCCTCCCCCCGAAGCAGCACACGTGATAAGCAGCCAATGAAGGAGCAGCAGCGCCCGAGGTAATGCCGCAGCCAAGCACGGAACGCAGTGGAAGCGCGCGCGGCGGCGGCATATTCAACCGCAACCAGTGCAACCAAAGTCAGTGCGGAGACTGAACAAGCAACAAGCACACCAACCAAGTGAAGCACCAACGCTCACACCCCCCCCCCCCCCCCCGAGAGCTACAAGGGAGAGCGAGGGAGGGCAGCGGCCACTTAACGACTTAACGTAAGGCCCACCGATAGACAGGGGCAATAGTGCGGGAGGGGCATACCATAAAGGCACACTATATGCCTATACCGCCTACCCTTTGGTGGGGGATTGCGGTGGAGCAGCGCCCCTAAGCACCTGACAGCGGTGCTGCCTACCATCACCCGGACCAGCGCAGCCAAAGCTGGGAGGCACATAATAATGGAACGGGTGGGAATAGTCCTACAGGGCCGCAGGCTAATAGCCCCGCTCACCTGCGAGGAAAGCCATCTTCTTGTCCTTCGCTGTCCAGACTGCAGAGAAATTCTGGGGGGATTTGAGGGGCCGGGAGGAGCCAATTTCGCGGTCTCTGCAGTCCAGCGCCATCTGGCGGAGTAATACCCAAGAGTAAAGAATCTTATCTGGAGCAGGACATACTGTTCCTCAATTGGTCCACAGATGACAGATAGCTGCAGTAACTGCCATAGTGGTATCAGAGTGGCGGCCAGCATAGTACCAGAAGGGCGAGAATAACATTTTTGGGGCTTCCTATGGGTCAGGAACAAAGGCATTCTGCACATAGCCTTTTATAGGGGATTGTGGAGATTTTGCTTCACTGCCTGTTATAGGGGATTGGGGATTCTGCCACACTCCCTGTTATAGGGGATTTTGCCACACTCCCTGTTATAGGGGATTGGGGATTCTGCCACACTGGCTGTTATAGGGGATTGGGGATACTGCCACACTGGCTGTTATAGGGGGATGTGGGGAGGGGGGATTCTGCCACACTGTCTGTTACAGGGGGATGGGGGGATACTTCATAGATATAGTAAAAAAAAGAATAGAATACAGCTAATGTTAATCATTTAAAGCAGACATTCAGTCAAAAAATAAAAGCTTAGTAAACTGATCCCATAAACCCCCTCTCTCTCAGTGATGTAAGCTATATGGGGGGGGGGGGGGGTGCAGGGAGGCATCCCGATTGCGAATGCCTCCTGCGCATTAATGGCGACGAACGAGATAAATCTGTCGCCGTTAATGCACGCGGGGGGGGGGGGGGGTCCCCTCAATCGGGGTTCTTCCCTGCTCCAAGAACACCACAAAATTTGAGATGGGTGTTGTTCCAGTTTAACTCCAAAAAGGCAGCCAGATTCTATGCTACTGAACTGCATGGGAGCATCAATCTTGCCACAATTCTGACAGCCCTGCTACAGAAAAACCCAGTCCAACAGTCAAAGCTACCCGAAATCTCTTTGAAATTATGCTTTACTTCTAACTAGAAGTGAAAATCCTGCAGTTGTAATGACTGGTCACTGCTCAGAAAGTTCACAGAACATTGTATCAACATTGTAAACAACTGCTACAATGCTCTGTGGAAGCCAAGGCCATTAAAGTGGACCAACACCCAGGATTTTGACTATCCTGGGTTTTGGTCCACTTCGGTGGGGCACCCCGATCGGGGGTGCCCCGCTGTCTGAAACCCCCCAGAAAGCCCCAAAAAACTCACCTCTCCCCGCTCCCACGTGACCGCGCCAGCCAATCACAGCGACCAGAACCGCTGTGGTATGCGCGTCCAAGGCCGCCTGGACGCGCATACCAGCTCAGCTGGCTCTGAGCGCTGGAGGCCGTGTCTCGCGCTTCCCTCTAACAGCGAGCGCGCCTGCACCGGCCATTCACAAACGGCCGGCGCGGGTGCGCGCCCTGCTAGAGGGAAGCGCGAGACGCAGGCCGCGGCTCGCGCATGCGCCGATGGAACGGGGCTGAGGTAAGGTTTGTGGGCCTCCTGGGGGTTCCTCCCCGCGGGACATCCCGATTTCGGATGCCCCGCGGGGAGGGATCTGATCGGTCCGGGAATCTTATAGATTTCCGGGTCGATCCCCCCTGGGTGTTGGTCCACTTTAACTTACATTAATACACATTCGTCCACTCTCACAGCTGCTGAGTGTGTGTGTGTGTGTGTGTGTGTGTGTGTGTGTGTGTGTGTGTGTGTGTGTGTGTGTGTGTGTAACATGACAGACTTGCTGGTCTTCATTGCTGCTGACTAAAGGGGGATTTTATCTCCTTGTGGAAACAGATAAAATCTTGCTCTGGATGGTTGTGCAGCTCACGTGTAAGCAGGGATCTCAGGTGTTATCCAAGTTTGCTGCTCCCACATAAATCTAGGATCGCAGCTATTCCACAACATCTGTATGGGGTTAAGCCCTCTCAAACCGTATACGCCACTGATCGTCAAAACTTTATTTTCTTGGCTGGAGGTCCGCTTTAAAACAATTTTCTAAATGCAGAGAGATTCCAAGTTTTACTCTCTTTAGATAGGGGGTCAACCATCCCATTACTGTAGATCACTAAAACATGCAATTTTTTGCTCACCTCCAGTATTATGGTGTGATTTTGGCAATAGAAACGTGCAAGGTTTTTGCTTGAATGTCAGGTCAAACAAATAGACCTAGAAAACAAAGATATATGCATAGACTGCCAATTGTGTCATCACCAAGATGACAAGTAAGGTAATAAATATATGGACAGCACACTTACCTGCTCACCTCCCATGTTAACAAGCAGCTCAGTGCCATCTGGACTGAAGGTTACATACGTGGCAACCAGCACACGTAATCGATTATTGTAATCTGGCAGCTTAACTGGAAGGTGCCCTGAGAACAAACAGGGATAAGTGAGCAGACAGACAAGATTTCATTGGTTTGGGAAAGTAAAGAAAAAAAGTAGAGTACAGAAATTTCAATACAAAAATCATGGTGGAAAAAAGGATGTTGGTGTTCTCACTGTAAAATACTCTTTAAAGGTAAGCCCACTTGAGGAATTTTTGAAAGTGTATTTTTTGTGCCAAAAGGATGAGCTCAAGGTGCTAAGCTGATCTAGCATTTTTTATTTTTTACCTTTTTTAGCTAATGTGTTTGATGGAAGCAGTCTGTATGGGCTGCTATTGCCAACGTACACCAAGATGACCAAATCTGCACTTGGTGTATGTTGCCAGTAGCAACAAATTTCTTCCATAAAACACACATTTGCTAACATTAGAAAAATGTAAAAAATACAGGAGGAGCTCAGCACCTTCAAAACATCATTTTGACACACACAAATATGCAGTTTGAAAAATGTAATGGAAAGTGAACTCTTTCTCCTGACCCCAGCTCTGCTCTGTCTGAGCAAAGCACAGCTATAACCTGCCCCCCTGTACTTTATCCCACTCTCCTCTCCTCAGAAAGTGTGATGCTTCTGAAACAAGATGGCGGCGCCCATATCCTAAAGTCCTGAACAGAGTTGCAGCCCAGTGGGGGAAAGAATATTATGTAAGTGACTAAAAACTTAAAATATATTAATTTTAGATGCTGGGGAATCGTTTTATAAGGGTTTGAGCTTTTCAATAAATTATGGTGAAGGTCCGGTTTAAGTTTTTTGTATTAATTTTTAATTTTATTATTTATTTTAAGGATTTTTTTTCCTTTGCAATAATGTAAGTCAGCATTATTTTAGCTGTGCAAATTATTTAGAATTGTGCACAGCTTTCTGACAGAAAAACAGGAAAAAAAAATCTCATGGTGTTGAATCGGCCCTAATGTGACAGTTTAGTTGTATTCACCAGAATACCATTTCCTGTTAGTATTTTTATCTATATCATGCAAAAGCTTTAATAAAAATACAATTCTGTGAATCTCACCTGTAGAATTGTTTTTGAATATATCCAGTCCAGGTCGTCCCAGAAGTAATGACATGTGGGGTATTCCGCCCCCAGGGGGTGCTCGACTGCAAGATCAAAAGCTGTCGCTCCTCCCGGCCCCCTATAAAAGCAGGTGAGTTAAAAAGCAGTAAGAAAAAGAGACAGGCCGGGAGGCCAAGAAACCATGTTACTTCACATCGCTTCAGCATGTACTCTCTCCAACAAAAAACTTAAGGACAACGGTCCAATATAAAAATAGTAATCACCATAACTGGCAAACAAGAGATAATGAAACAAGGGCGGGGTGGGACGACCTGGACTGGATATATCCAAAAACAATTCTACAGGTGAGTTTCACAGAATTGTATTTTTCCCTACATCCAGCCCAGGTCATCCCAGAAGTAATGACATGTGGGACATCCAAAAGCAGTGTCCATTAGGGCGGGATCCCCAGTGCGGAACGGCATGTAGTTCATTTCACTATCGCCTGAAGCACCTTTCGGCCAAAGACAGCATCAGCTGAGACCCTAACATCAACCTTGTAAAACTTGGTGAAAAGGTATGAACTGAAGATCAAGTGGTGGCCTTACAAACTTGTTCAACAGATGCCTGGTGCTGAAAAGCCCAATAGCTCTGGTAGAATGAGCTGTGATCCGAAAAGGGGGTTCCTTCCCCTTGGCAGAATATGCTTGCACCACCGCCTGTCTGATCCACTTACTAAGAGTGGACTTGGCTGGTGGCAAGCCCTTCGTAGAACCTTCTGTTAGGAGAAAGAGCAAATCCGATTTCCTGAAGGATTCAGTCGCAACCAGGTAATACTTAATGGCTCTGACCACATCCAAGGCATGGAGGGTCCTTTCCTTAGAATTAGTCAGTGCTGGACACAAGGAAGGCAAGACCACTTCCTCATTAAGATGAAAGGGAGAAACAACCTTAGGCAAAAAATCAGGTTTAAAACGAAAAACCACCGTATCCTTATGCCGCTCAAAATAAGGAGGCTTCATACAAAGTGCGGCCAGCTCTGACATTCGACGCACCCAAGTGATTGCTACCAAAAAGACCACCTTGAGGGTCAAAATAGGCAATGCAGCATCGCACAAAGGCTCAAAGGGAGGCCCCTGGAGAGCAGAAAGTACCAAATTCAAATTCAAGTCCCACACCGGTAATACAGGCTTACGCGGTGGAAATACATGGGTGACTCCCTGGAAAAAAATCCTATTCAATCTATGATTGGCAAAGGATCTCTGGAAAAAGATGGCCAAGGCAGAGACCTGGCCCTTGAGGGTGCTGAGCTGGAGACCCAAGTCTAAACCGTGTTGTAAAAACTCTAAGATCCTAGAGATAGAGAATGTGCAACAAGGGAGACTCTTGGATTCACACCAAGCAATGTAGGCATGCTAAACTCTGTAATATATCATGGAAGAAGACTTCTTCCGTGCCTGAATCATGGTATGCACAACCGTTGCTGACAGCCCCATTTCCATCAGGATTGAGGTTTCAATAGCCAGGCTGTCAAAGCCAGCGTCTATAAATTGGGGTGCCACAGCGACCCCTGTGTGAGAAGCCCTGGGTCGTCGGGCATGATGTAGCGATCCACTGACATATGTCCGCAAACCAACTCCTTCTCGGCCAGCGAGGAGCCACTATGATGGTTGCACAGCAGTGGAAAGGAGGGAATCCATAAAGGAGCCTGAAAAACTCCGTCCAAGGAATTGCCAGAGCGTCTGTGGCAAAGGTCAGAGGATCTCTTGACAGGGAGACGAACCTTGGGAGCTTGTGATTGTGTCTGGAAGCAAACAGGTCCACGTCCAGTTGACCCCAGCGGAGACAAAGAGTGTGAAAGATCTTGTTGCTGAGAGACCATTGGCCCTCCTGCTCAGGGAGTCTGCCTCCTGGTTTTCTACCCCGGGGATGTAAACCGCCGAGATGCAGGGAACATTCTCCTCTGCCCAAGTCAGAATCTGGGTCACCTCCTTGAGGGCTCACTTGCTCCGAGTCCCGCCCTGGTGATTGATGTAGGCGACAGCCGTCTGATTGTCCGAGCGAACCTGGATTGCACGACCCCTTAAATGGGGAGTCAAGCGAAAAAGCACCAACCGGATCGCTCTCAGCTCCAGGAGATTTATGGGCAAGTGGTTCTCCTGCGGACCCCACTGACCCTGGATCCTCTGCGTCTGCCAAACGCCTCCCCAGCCGGTCAGACTGGCATCCGTGGTAACTATCTCCCACCGGGGAGTCAGAAAGGACTTGCCCACCAACAGGTTTCTGGAGTCCAGCCACCACAAGAGGGACTGTGGCCAGGTGTGACAGTGAAAATTCCTGTTCCAGCGACTCCTGCATCCGGTCCCAGACGGTCAACAGGTTCAATTGAAGAGGTCTCATGTGGAATTGGGCGAAGGGCACCGCCTCGAAACATGACACCATTAGGCCCACCAGCTTCATCCCCAGACAGATCGATGGCCGCTGACAAGACAGCAAGGCCTGTACCTGCGTCTGGAGGCCAACCACCTTCTGCTGTGGCAGGAATACCTTGACCTGAGAGGTGTCTAACGTCATGCCCAGGAAGAACCTCACCATTGAGGGAGTGATCGAAGACTTGGGGTAATTGACTACACATCCAAAATCCTCGAGAGTGGATAACACCGGGTGTTGCTTTTGGCCTGCTGAAGGGACTGAGTCGCAATCAGTAAATCGTCCAGATAAGGCAGCACACAAATGCCCTTATTCCTCAGAATAGCCATGATGCCCGCCAGCACCTTGGTGAAAACCCGGGGGGCTGAGGATATCCCGAATGGCAGAGCCACAAACTGGTAATGCTGGTCCTCCAGAGCAAACCTCAGGAACCTCTGATGTCCCTGGAATATCGGGATGTGCAGATAAGCATCCCTGATGTCCACTGTGGTAAGGAAGTCGCAGACCGTAAGGTTTCCATGCGGAAATGCCTGACTCTGACAAACCTGTTGAGACCCTTCAGGTCCAGGATAGGCCTTGACCCTGTTCCTGACGAGGTACAGGGCAAATCCCCCCTAACCGCAGGAGGTGTTGCACAGCCATTCTCAGGCCCTGTGCCTTCAATGGGTTCTGGGATATTCGAGACTGAAGAAATCTTGAGGGCGGCCTGACTGCCAGCTCTATTTTGTAACCAGAGGACACCACCTTCTGAATCCACCGATCCGAGCCGCCCTGTCTCCAGATATGAGCAAATAGCAGAAGCCGCCCCCCCACCCGGATGGGTGAGGGCGCCTCCTCATGCCTGAGGAGCCTTGGCAGGGGGCTGGGACTTGGATCCCCAGGTGGGATTGGGTCGGCCGCAGAACCTACCTCGTCCCCAGGAATCTCTGCGGCCACCTGAAAATGAATAGCTTCTTCCTCCTCGAAAGGAGCGATAGGCAGAAGAACCCCGAAAGGGCCGCGCAGGCTTCTGTCGCTGAGGGAGTCTACCATCCCCACGAAGGGGATACTAGTGAGCGACTTCTTGGCCGCGGCATCAGCCGACCATTGCCGCAACCAGAGCGAGCGGCGAAGCGCAACAAGAGGCCAAAACCCTGGCACCGAGCCGGACACCATTGTCCATGGCAAAAACGAAGGCAATAAAATCCACGCAAGCCTTGAGGTCTTTATACTCCCCGCCCGCTTGCGAGATTTAGCAATTTCCATAAGACGTCTCACCTTCTTTCTGAGGAAGACAATAGCCACGGCACACACAGGGCGAAACCAAGCACCAGCAAAGGTGAAGGCATGACAAACCAGCTGATCCATGCGCCTGTCAGCTGGATCACGTAAGGAAGCGGTATCGGGTGAAGGCATAATCGTAGTGTTGGACAATCCCGACACAGGGGAATCCACCGTGGGGGGACGGGACCATAAGCGGACCAGGAAAGGGATACCGCCTGTCCAGGCCCTTAGGCACCGACGGTAGCTTGTTAGGCCTTTCCCATTCCTTGAAAATCATATTAGAAAAATGGGCCTGCTCAGGAAAGACTCGCCTCTGTCTCTCAGGCCGAAACAAATCACCCTGCTGCCTCTTAGCCGCTCTTGGGAGGCACAATGTGCAAGGTCTCAAAAACTGAAGCAAGCAACTTCTCCGTATCATCAGGGAGCCACGTATCCTCATCCGAGGAAGAACCAGGCCCGCTGTCATAGCCAGCAGGATAATCCACTGTGGAAATGGAGTCCTCCTGCAACTCGCCTTCCTCCACAGAGCCCAGACCTCCAAAAAGATCATCATCATTATCCGAGTAAACGGGCTCGATGTGCCGCTTCTTACTCGTGGCCTTCTTAGAAGCCGTTCGCGAGAACTGTCTCTCGAGACTGGCCACCTGGAATGCCAAATCAACTTGGGACCCCCTGCTGGCTTCCCCCTCGCTGAGGGCTGAGTGCAGCAGCGGGAGATCTGGAGAGGCCACAGGCAATAAAGAGCTAGGGGCAGATACGCCCGCCCGATCATGCTCCAAAATGACACTCCTGGCGCAAGTGATACAAACAGTGCTGAATCCGCCCTAGCTCACTATCCCCAGAAGCCTCCATTATGAAGATTAGCAGAAAAAAAAATATGCAGGTTACAAGGCACTGACTGCCCAAACCAATTTAGCCCTCCTATATATATATTCCCTCTTTTTGTGATCCCTCTTAATAAAAGGGAGAGGGGGGGCGGGGGACCGGGAGGAACCACAACCCACAATCTATCAATGGGCCCAACCTGAAAGACACAAGTGAAAGGGCCATAAGCATCCCACAGCACATGCACAATAATGATAACACAATAGATAATAATAGGGACTCACAACACCGACAGTGTAGCCACACCGGAGGGGTCCCAAGCAGCGAGGCAGGAGAGGCAGTCACAAAATGGCGCAGAGTCAGCAACTCAGTGCGTTCCTCAAGGGGCGGGCCGCACGGCAGTGACGCGAAGTGCGCCATAATGCTTCCCCGGCCCCCGCACAACCGCACCGACCTCACACCGCACTGGAAGCAAGGGAGCCTGCGGTCTCAGGAGAGACCGCCGAGCGCCGTCCGACCCCCCCCTCTCACAGCGTAACGACCCAAGGGGAGCAGGAAGGAGACAACTCAAGGGAGGTACGTAGGACATGCGCAAGTAAAAATAAAAACACAGTGACAAAATCACCACACACACACACCGCAATAAAGCTTGTGGGACAAGAGGGAATAAGTCAGAGGGCAGTAACTGGTTCCTCCCCCCTTATAGGCTCACCATCAGCCTATGGCCAGCTACCCTTTAGACAGGGTCTGCTGCCCAGAGCCTAGCTCTGCCAAAACGCCTGACCCCCGGCGTTCTCCCTACCGTCACAGTCCCAACAGCCGTGGCTGGGAAGCAATAGTGGGTCCATGGGATCAGTGGTAATAGGGTCCGCAGCGGCCGACGGGCTAGGAGGCCCCGCTCAGCTGCAATATCCAGGAGAGAGTATCCAACGATCTTCAGCAGCCAGACTGCAAGATGAACACTGGGAAATCATACTGAGAAACCTGCTTTTATAGGGGGCAGGGAGGAGTGACAGCTTTTGATTTTGCAGTAGAGCGCCCCCTGGGGGCGGAATACCCCACATGTCATTACTTTTGGGGCGACCTGGACTGGATATAGGGAAAAAAAGAAACACAGGTTGTTTTGGGGCACTGGACTGAGGACAGAAGGTGACTACATAAACTTCCTTCTGAGTATAGGTGCCATTTAAAGTTTAACAGATTTAACTCCTGCTGTAATTTAACTTTAGATAGAGGGGATTACAAACTTGTGTTCCAGTAGCTAAAGGGTTACTGGCAGCATTCTCAGCTGCGCCATTACTACTAATGATACTACACCTGTTATATTGGAAGCAGAAAAAATACTCCCACCCTAGGATCACGTGCACACAGGAATATAGGAAACTTCGAAACCGAATGCTGATAAATAAATCACAGATATGAGGGCACCATCCTAACACAAATGATTATTTTACATGCCAGAAGAGGAAAACAATAAGGCAGAACACCAAAAACCTTAAAAAGGGAGTTTTCCTTTAACCAGAACCCTCAGCCTTGCACAATTAAAAAAAAAAACTGCCCCATTTGCATGCGGGATACTGAATCATTGTCAGCACTTACATTTGCTCCTGCATCCACTCAAAGCTGAAACGCTGTCTTTATAGATTTTCTCCTTGTCACAGCCATTTTGGAGCTTCCTTTACCGGCACCCCAGCCATGCTGCTGTCTGGATTCAACTGATGTAATCCACAATGCACAGCGGCAGGAAACTCGCCAGCACTTCCTCATCCATTGTAATAACTGCAATAAATCTGCTAGCACTACATGCTAAACTGCCACATACACTTCAGTAAACCATGTGGCAGTTTAGCTTGTAAATGAATGAATAATTGCTGGGGAGTAACAAGGGTTGCAGTTGCATAGCCAGGGAGACATATGTCATTCGAACACCAGACTGCATCCAGTTATTTATTTTATGAATACTGGGCAAAAGCTTTGGTAAAAAAAAGAAACACGGGCCATTTTGAGACACTGAGCTGGGTATAGAAGGTGATACACTTTCTGGGTACAGGATCACTTTAAGTAACATCAAAACGGCATGATCTCACCACACCACAATCATCTCACCACAGACCTGTCTTATTCTGCAATGTTCTTATATCAAAATCCTTAAAGTGGACCAAAACCGAGACTCCAGGGCCAGCTATCTCCCTCTCCCTAGTGAATCCCTGAGATGCCCCATGGTGTGAAACCCGGATTTGCCTGCATGCCCACAGCACATGCGCAGCCGGCACCAGCTTCACTAGCATCCCTTCTCAGCTGTGTGTGGCCACACACAGCGAAAGGACGCAATTGGCGTCGCCGATGTGTGTGCTTGGGATTCCATTCAGCTTCTCTAGCCACACATTAATATGTGTAGCAAATAGGACAAGCGGCCACACATGTGCAACTGGACCAAGGAGAGCTAAAGAAAATGCTGAATTGCACTAAGGAAAAAAAATTAATCAAAAAAAAATGTAATCTTGAGTTGTTTCCACAGTGCAATTCAGCATCTTTTTTAGTTGTGCAAATGTTTTATACATTTTCACAGCTAAAAAAAGATGCTGAATTGCTCTGTGGAAAAAAAGATAAAAACATTTATTCTCACGTTTATTTGTGAGAATTTATTTTGAAATGATTAGAGCTGTATTGCACCGAGGGAAAAGAAATCGTAGATGTGAAAAAATTCTCATGGCGCTGAATCAGCCCCAAGGGCAGTAAGGTTGAAGGGCTACCCATTGAGGAGCTGTGTGTACTTTGAACGCATCATCACTGGGGGGCGGGGCTACTGCAAGGAAGAAATACGGTTAACTGCATCCAGTTCGAAAATATTCGGAAAAGGCTTTAGAAAAAAAAAAAGAAACACACAAACATTTAGGGTTGGGGATGGAAGGTGATGAGATACTTCCCTGTGGCTATAGGTGCACTTGAAGAAAAGATTTACCTGCTACATAATACTGTGCTGCTCCATCTGGGATAGGTTTTTGTCTTGAGCAAAATGTATGTAGCCCTGAATGCGTCTGCTGCATATTCTTCCTGCAATGCATACCGTAAGGAAAAAAAACATAACTATGACAGTGTAAGATTGGTAAGAATTTGCCTGGTTCAAAACACACTCACCTGTGGCTGTGAATCATCCGAATATCATAAAGCCTAACAAATGGCCCACTAGCTCCTACTGCCAAGCAGTTATTATCCTGAGGGCTGATGCTTACACATTTTGCTTCCACTAGCTGGCCACAATATTCCGTCAAATCAATCAAGACATCGGAGTGAGTGCTGCTCTCTCGTAAATCATATTGCCTAAAGTACATCAAGAAGAATTAGTAAAATTACCAAAATAGATGTGTTAATCGAAAAAGCAATTCTGTGAGTACTCACCTGTAGAATTGTTTTTATTCTTGCATGGCACGGGCCGCTTCGGTATTCATAACAGTTGGGTTATTCCGCCACAAGGTGGCACAGTGGTACTGCAGAAAACTGTGGCATCTCCCGGCTGTTCCCAGCGTAGACAAGCAGTGAGACAAGAAGCCGGGAGAGAATAAAGTAAAAAATGTGAAAAAGGTAAAAAAACCCCAATTAACTTGGAACAATCACCATAAAGAGGCAACTAAGAAACAAAGAACCAAAATTTAGGTCCCAAACAGGAACCAAAGGCTTTCTAGGGGGCCGAACATGAGTGACCCCTTGGAAAAAAGTCTTGACCAGATGATGCAAAGCAAAAGACCTTTGAAAAAAGACAACCAGGGCCGAAACCTGACCCTTCAAAGTACTGAGCTGGAACCCCAGATCCAGACCGTGTTGTAGAAACTCCAGAATCCTAGGAATCGAAAACACCCTGCAAGGTAAGGCCCTAGCCTTACACCAGTCAATATAGGATATAGTAAATAGTAGAGGAAGACCTCTTCCTAGCTCTAATCAAGGTTTGAATAACCGTCTCAGACAAACCTTCCTCCCTCAGGATGAAGGTTTCAGCAGCCACGCCGTCAAAGCCAGCGTTTGTAAATTGGGGTAGCGTAGTTGACCCTGAAAGATCAGATCCGGAGACAGGGGCAGCCTGTACTGATCTACCGCCAATCTTACAACGTCTGCAAACCAAACCTGTCTTGGCCACCTTGGGGCCACCAGAATTGCTGGTGCCCCCTCTAGAGCCAGCTTGCGCACTACCTTGCCCACCATGGAGAAGGGGGGAAACAGGTACAGAAACCCGAGATCCCTCCAGGCAAGGGACAAGGCATCCACTGCCAGGGCCAGAGGATCCTGAGACAGAGATACAAAGGTTGGGAGCTTGTGATTGTGCCGAGAGGCAAAGAGATCCACCTCCGGAGTCCCCCACTTGTGACACAGGACCCGAAACACCCTGTGGTTGAGAGACCATTCCCCTCGGCGAGAGGATCCCTTGCTCAGGGAGTCCGCCTCCGTGTTCTCCACTCCCGTAATGGAGAAAGGAACATTGCTCTCCGCCCATGTCAGAATCAGAGAGACTTCCCTGAGGGCACTCCTGCTGCGAGTCCCTCCTTAGTGATTGATGTAAGCTACCACAGTACGATTGTCTGATCGAACCTGAATCGGTAAACCCTGTAGGTGAAGTGTCAGACGCGACAGAACCAAGCGAATAGCTCTGAGCTCCAAGACATTGATGGGGTTGTGAGCCTCCAGAGGACCCCACAACGCCTGGAACTGATGATCCTTCCAGAAACCTCCCCAGCCTGACAGGCTGGCATCCGTGGTAACCGTCTCCCAACGAGGGGCCAGGAATGATCTGCCCCTCATCAGATTGCTCGATTCCAGCCGCCACTGAAGGGACTGCCAAACCCTAGGAGACATCAGAAATGGCTGATCCAAGGACTGTGGACATCTGTCCCATTTCAGCAATAGATGGAGTTGTAGCGACCTCATGTGGAATTGAGCAAAGGGGACTGCCTCGAAGGAGGCCACCATCAAACCCACCAGAGTCATCCCTAGCTGAACGGAAGGGCGATGGTTGGTCAGGAGAACACGTATCAGATCCTGAACCCTCTGCACCTTTGGCTGAGGTAGGAATACTCTGGCCTGACTGGTATCGAGATTCATGCCCAGAAAGGAGATCTCCCTTGATGGGGAGAGAGAGGACTTGGGGTAGTCGATCACCCATCCGAACCTTTCCAGCGTCGCCACCACCGCCCTGGTGTCCAACTCCGCCTGGCAGAGGGAAGAAGCTGTAATGAGTAGGTCGTCCAAATACGGCACAATGTGAATGCCCTGGGCTCTGAGCAGGGCCATTATGCGTGCCAAAACCTTGGTAAACACCCTGGGTGCCGAGGTCTGCCCGAACGGGAGGGCCAGAAACTGAAAATGCTGATCTCCCACCACGAACCTGAGAAATCTCTGGTGTGCTGGGAAAATTGGTACATGAAGGTAAGCATCCTTGATGTCTATGGACGTCATGAAATCCTTTTTGGGAACTGTGAAGAGGTTGGAATAATAGCCCCGGCCTCTCTCTGAAAGAGGCACCGGGCAAATGACAGCCATCCAGGAGATTCTTTACAGCCAACAGGAGCCCCTGCGCCGCTCGAGGATCCGATGGCACCCGAGACCTTAGGAAGGGGGAGGCCGGGACTTGAACTCCAGTTTGTACCCAGACGAGACAACATCCAATATCCACTTGTCTGTGACCTCCTGGGCCCAGACCTGGAAGAAGAGCCGCAGCCGTCCCTCCACCCGCAAGGGTGAGGGTGCCCCCTCATTGTTGAGCTGGCTTGGCAGCGGGCTTGGGCCTGGAACCCCAGGTAGAGGCTGGATCGGGCACGTCCTCTACCTCTGTTCCAGGAATCACCTCTAAAGCCAGAGTAGGCAAGACCTCTGCCCCCTTTGGCACTGCGAAAGGAAGGATTAAAGGAGCTTGCCCCCCGAAAGGAGCAACGCAGCTTCTTACGCTGAGGTAGCTTCCCACCCTTCGCCACAGAATCCAATTTGTCTCCAAACAGCCGCGTTCCCAAAAAGGGCAAAGCTGTAAGTGACTACTTGGCTGCAATGTCAGTCACCCACTGGCGCAGCCAGACCGATCGGCGCATGGCCAGCAACAGGGCCGAAGTGCTACTACACATGGTAATAGTGTCGTCCATAGCCGACAAAACAAAATTCATGAACAATTCGCACCTTTTAAGGGTTGTGAATTCAACGCTGTCCGGGTTGAGCTGGGACCCATTTAACATGTCCCTGATCTCCGACCTGGTAGCCACAGCCACAAGTGTCGATGCACAGACAGGCCGCAAGGCAGAACCCACACTGGCAAAGGTATGACATGCCATCTAATCAATGCGCTTGTCCTCGCCATCCTTAAGGGTAGTGGCGTCAGGAGTATGTACAACGGAGGTGTTGGAATCCTAAAATGGGCGCATCAACCTCGGGGGGGGGGGGAGACCAGCGCTTCACCGCGTCCATCGGAAAGGGATACTTCCTATCCCATCCCTGAGGAACACCGTGAAGGCGACTCGGTTTCTCCCATTCTCTAAGAATCATGCTGTCAAAATGACCCCGATTTGGAAACTCCAAGCGGGGCTTAGAGAACCCAAAGAATTCCCCCTTCTTCGCAATGACCCGAGGGAATTACGCTGGTAAGCAACCCGGGATGCCCCTTAAGTGGGAGGATTTTTAAGTGCCCCAAATTTCTGCTAGGGACCCTAGGACCGGGAGAACCCCCTTTTAAGCAAGGCACAGGGAGTCCTCCAGAAAGACACAAAGGAGTGTCCATAAGCACATGCACACACACTAATATTATATATATTTATTTTAACCAACTGGTGATTGGCAAAAGATCTTTGGAAAAAAATTGCCAGAGCTGAAACATGGCCTTTTAGGGTACTAAGTTGAAAGCCCAGATCCAAACCATGTTGTAAGAATTCCAGAATCCTGGGAATAGAAAACACCCGACAGGGAAGAGACTTGGACTCACACCAGGCAATGTAAGCATGCCAGACCCTGTAATAGATAAAGGACGAGGACTTCTTCCTAGCCCGAATCAAGGTAACAACAGAAGCAGGCAACCCCTTTCCATCAATATGGAGGTTTCAGCAGCCAAGCCGTTAAAGCCAGAGTTTGTAAATTGGGATGGCGTAGCTGCCCTTGAGTGAGAAGATCTGGATCCTTGGGCAAGACTTGCCGGTCTACTGCCAACTGCACGACGTCTGCGAACCAAACTCTTCTTGGCCAACAAGGGGCCACCAGAATGGCTGGTACCCGCTTCTGGGCTATCTTGCACATGACCCTGCCCAGGAGAGGAAACGGAGGGAACACATAGAGAAGCTGAAACTCCATCCAAGGTATTGCCAGGGCATCCGTGGCGAAGGCCAGAGGATCCTGAGACAGAGAGACAAATCTGGGAAGTTTGTGATTGTGACAGGACGCAAACAGGTCCACATCCGGCTGACCCCTGCGGTGACAGAGGGAGAGAAACACCCAGTTGTTGAGAGACCACTCTCCCAGACGAGACGTCCCCCTGCTCAGGGAGTTCGCCACCTGGTTCTCCACCCCTGGGATGTAGACCGCTGAGATGCAGGGAACATGCTGTTCTGCCCAAGACAGAATCAGGGACACTTCCTTGAAGGCTCGCTTGCTCCGAGTCCCTCCCCGATGATTGAGGTAGGCCACCGCCGCCTGGTTGTCTGAGCGGATCTGAACAGCCCGACCCCGAAGGTGAGTGGATAGGCGAGAAAGAACCAACCTGATTGCCCTCAGTTCCAGGACGTTGATGGAAGCATGGGCCTCCCCACCGACACTGGAACCTCAGGGACTTCCAGAAGCCTCCCCAGCCGGTCAGACTGGCATCCGTGGTGACCGTTTCCCAGCACGGGGGCAGGAAGGACCTGCCCCCAAAAGGTCCTTGAGTCCAGCCACCACGAGAGAGACTGTCTGGCCAGGGGAGAAAAAGAAATCCATGATCCAAGGACACAGGGTCCCGATCCCAAACTGAAAAGAGGTGCAACTGGAGAGGTCTCATGTGAAACTGATCAAAAGGGGACTGCCTCGAAGCAGGACACCATCAGGCCCACCAACTGCATCCCCTGGCGGATGGAGGGATGAGGACACGACAGCAGAGCCCGAGCCTGCAGCTGAAGACCCTCCACCTTCTGCTGAGGAAGGAACACCTTGACCTGAGAGGTATCCAGAGTAATGCCCAGAAAGGATCTCACCAAGGACGGAGACAGAGAAGACTTGGGATAGTTGATCACCCAGCCGACAGACTCCAGAGTGGATGTCACCATTTGAGTGTCCCGCTCGGCCTGAGGAAAAGACTCGGCCACAATCAGGATGTCGTCCAGGTAAGGAATGATACGGATGCCCTGGTTCCTTAGCAGAGCCATCACTCCCGCCAGCACCTTGGTGAACACCCACGGTGCCGAGGTGATACCGAAGGGTAGAGCCACAAACTGGTAATGTGGATCCTGCAGCTCGAACCTTAGAAATCTCTGATGACCTGGGAGGATAGGCACATGAAGATAAGCATCCTTGATGTCCACAGTGGTCATGAAGTCACCCGGGCGAAGGGTACTGACAGCAGAGCGCAGCGTCTCCATGCGAAAAAGCTTGAATCTGACAAATTTGTCAGAGAGCCGTCCTTTTTGGGAACCGTGAAAAGATTGGAATAGTACCCCTGACCCCTTTCTTGATGAGGCACCAAACAAATGACTCCAGACTCTAACCGGCAATGAATAGCCAGAAGCAATCCCTGAGCAGACAGGTGGTTTAAAGACATCCGGGATCTGATGAATCTTGGGGCGGCCAGGCAGCAAACTCTATCTTGTAACCGGAGGACACTACCTCCTGAATCCACCGGTCTGAGACGTGAAGCCTCCAGACGTGAGCAAAGAGCCGAAGCCGTCCCCCCACCCGGATGGGTGAGGGCGCCCCTTCATGCCTGAGGGGGCTTGGGAGAGGGTTTGGACTTAGGATTCCAGGAGAGACCGGGACGACCACGGGGTCTGCCTCGGCCCCAGGAATCTCTGCGACCACTGGAGAGGAGGGAGCCACGGACCCCTCTGGGAATGCGGAAGGAAGGGAGGGGGGCAGAGGACCCCCGAATGGGCCGAGACTGCCTCCTATGCTGAGGCAGCCTTCCATCCTTGGCTAGAACATCAAGACGCTCCCCAAATAGCCGCAGCCCCACAAAGGGGAGGCCAGTGAGAGCTTTCTTAGCCGCAGCATCAGCTGCCCACTGGCGCACCCAGACAGCGCGGCGCATAGCCACCAAGAGCGCAGAGGTCCTTCCACACAGCCGCACAGCATCATTCATAGCAGTAAGTATAAAGGCCACAAAATCAGAGCAAAGTAAGAGAGTCCTATATTCCTCCCCCACACTACCAGCTGTTGCGCCATCAATGAGACGCTTGAGCAGCTTCTTAAGGGCAATAGCAGTAATGGCGGCAGTACATACCGGGCGCAAGCCAACCCCCACACAGGTAAAAGCATGGCAGGCCAATTGATCCATGCACCGGTCCTCACCGTCCCTCAGAGTGGTAGTGTCAGGGGAAGGCATGACCGAAGTATTGGACAAGCCTAGCACGGGAGAGTCCACTTCAGGGGGAAATGACCACCTCTTAACAAGATCAACGGGAAAGGGATACCTTTTATCCAAACCCTTGGGCACAGCAGGCAACTTGATAGGACGTTCCCATTCTTTAAGCACCAAGGTGGTAAAATGTTCCTGCTCAGGGAACTCTAGACGCTGTTTACCAGGGCGAAAAAGCTCCCCCTGCTTTCTCTAAGCTACCTCAGGGACAGCAATGTGCAAAATTTCAAAAATATGTGACAGCAGATTATCAGTGTCCTCAGGGTACCATGATTCCTCTCCGGATGCAGATCCAGGGTCACTATCACAACCGTCCTGCTGGTCCCCAGAGGAGTCAGAATCCTGGGAGAGCTCCCCCATCTCAAGGGGGTGACAGCCACCAAGATCATCAATCCCCACATACATCTCAGTAAGGGGAGCGGGCCTGGGATCCAGGTGTCTCTTCTTGCCAAAGGCCTTCCTAGGAACAGTCCTGGCAAGCTGTTTTTCAATGTTAGCCACCCGCAGAGCCAAATCAGAATGCTACTCCCTGCCAACATTCCCCTCACTGGGGCCCAATTGCAGGAGCGGGGGAGTAGGTGAAGCCGAGTGAGGCGCAGAGCTGGGAAGCGAAGCAGGAAAACCAGCTTGAAGTGCAAGGACACTTTCAGCGCACGGCACGCACACCGTGACACTGTTACTCACAGGGGATACCCCACACATGTAACACAGCCGTGCTTGCCCCGAAGGGCCCCCAAGCACGCTATCCCCAGAAGCCTCCATATGGTGATTAACACAGGCGTAATAGGCCAGCAGTGGGTACAGGCACAGAAGTCAATAAAGGGGGAATGAGGAGGAGGAAGGAGTGGAGCCAGGAGAAACCACAACCCAATGGTATCCCGCCTGAAAGACATAAGTGAACACACACATGAGCATCCTGCAGCAAATACCCCCAAGGGGGACTCACGGACCAAAGGCACCGCGGGGTCACACAGGCACAGACCGCTGGATAAGACGACCCACCGGAGGAAGCAGCGCTGCAGCCAGGAAGGGAAAAATCCAGATTGTCCAAAATGGTGCCCGCAGAGGTACCTCGAGGGGCAGGCGCGGGGGGAACGATGCAATACGCGTCAGCACCCGGCGCCGCCCCCTGAAGAGCGTGAAAAACGGCACTCACGTGACCCGGCCGGCGCCTTGACAAAGCAAAATCACCTCAGGTTATAGCGCCCACAGCCGCAGAACGCAGTACAAAGTGGCGCGGCAGCTAAAAACACCAGTCAAAACACCACAGATATCACCACTAACCGCTATCACCCCCTCCCCCCACAAAGTCAGAGAGGGGGGGAAGAGAGAGAGAGAGAGAGAGACGAGAAGGCAGCGGCGAGCAGCCATGTCCAGGGAGGGGGGGGGGGGGGGCGCGGGGGGGACCCAAAAAGGAAAATAAGGGGACACAGTCCCCAAACTACTCACCCCCTCAGAAGCAGAGACAAACTCCGCAACCCTATTAGGCTCACCATAAAGCCTATGGCCAGCTACCTTTGTGTTACAGGGTCTGCGGCTTGGAGCTGCGCTCCAGGAGCACTTAAACCTAGTGCTCTTCTACCTTCGCCCGATCTGTCAGCTGAGGCTGGGAGGCAGTGAGGGTCCAGAAACGGATGGAAATAGACATGCAGGGCCGCAGACTTGGTTGCCCCGCTCACCTGCGCAGGAGAGCCATCTTCTAACTTCACAGTATCACTGCAGAGGAAACACTGGGAACTCTATGGTTAATCCCGTTTTTATAGGGAGCCGGGAGATGCCACAGCTTTCTACAGTACCACTGCGCCACCTTGTGGCGGAATAACCCAACTGTTATGAATACCGAAGCGGGCCGTGCCATGCAATAAAGAAAATAGGTGCATCTTAGTATTTATTCCAGGTGGCAACGTAAACAGGTTACCTTTTTTTTTTGTATTCAAAAAGTAACAAACTAGAGAACTAATTTTCATTTTACAATGTCCATTTTGTCTTAAATATTGTGTTGATGTGGTGGTGAAGTTAGCTTTTGAAGATTGCATGGAGGTAAATTAGTGAGTCTTTAGAGAGGCTTGAACTACCTTATATTACAGTTCTGTAGCATTGTCATGATTATTTCTCTTTGAAAAATTGTGTCACCTGTATATAAAGGGTTACTGAACCCCCCCCCCCCCAAAAAAAAAAAAAAAATAACAGGAGGCGTGCTCCAAACTCCCTTAAAAATAGTGAGCAGCAGCTTCTGCCAAATCTTGTGTGCCGTCCATTCATTTCAAAGGAGGGGTGGGCCAGGCCTACCCTCTCCATTACAATGTATGGACGGCGCTATTTGACTGACGGGAGGGGTGGAGGTTTCAGAGCGTCAGAGTGAAGGCGAGTTCTGTTTTTTTGTGTTCTTTAGGTTTAGTAACCCTTTAACTGTACATCTAAAGGCATTTGTTTGCGTCACTACATGTGGGTACACAGGTTCTGCGTACTACCCTGTTTCCCCGAAAATAAGACATCCTCCGAAAATAAGGCCTAGTGCCTGCTTTCGGAGGATATCGTTATATAAGTCATCCCCCGAAAATTGTATTGTAACCACTAGGGGGCATAATGACGGGGCACATAAGGGGGGAGGTGGAGGAGACGCACGCTGCCTGTCTTCTGTCAAGACATCCCCCGAAAATAAGGCCAAGTGCCATATTTCCGGGGAAAAATTAATATAAGACAGTGTCTTATTTTCGGGGAAACAGGGTAGGAGGTTGGAACCTAGAAAGTTGTTCCTACCGCATACATTTACAGTAAATATCCCCTGCACTGACAGTGCTCTTCAGTTCAGCTTTAGCGTCCAGAGGTGAAGGATATGTAGTCTATGCCATCCATAACTTTTTCTTCTCAAGATTTTCTTTTTTTAAACAATGAAGCTTGTCCTTAGAGAGAAGATGCTGCAGCAAGGGCTTCTCCACTTGAGGTGTTCAAAATGGCACTCATGGGCACAACTAAGTGTGACATTTAGCTAAGTTTCTTATCTCTTTCTAGTTGGTAAGCAGAGTTCCCAGGCCTTCTATCAATCCCACCTTCTCAGTCACCTTTTGTCTGTTTTCCATCATTCCAAGATTTACAGTGGCATTTAGCTTTTCCACTGAAAATCTCTACAGAGCCATTCTTCCTTGCTTGTCTTGACTGTAGTTGTTACTAGACATTGGGGTACAGAATATTCTTTTGAACAAAAAGAATGGGCAGCTACCTCTGAGTAGTAATTAGTTGATCTATGGAGCTTCCTGTGCCACTTTCACATACAGCCATTCCACTCTCTGTTTCAGCAGCTGATGTTCTTCTTACAAGGGATCTTTCTGCCCCTTCCTTATTGATTCTGCTCTTGGTCAAAGGGAGAAATGTCTTGTGTTAAGTGGCATTGGCCTGCAGATTGATAGGCAGAATCAAAGCATTCATGGGCTTGGAATTAAGTCGGGATGCCCTACAGTTACTGAGGCAACCCTTGTTTTTCCATTTGGTTGTCTTGCTTACACTTTGGTTGGTGGATTAACGGCTCTCACATTTCTTACAGTGGGTGCTACCCTGTTCAGGTTGAGAGGATTGCTGCCCTTGCTGTTGGGTATTGCACTCGT
Organism: Gastrophryne carolinensis; assembly: GCA_027917425.1. Taxonomy (NCBI): domain Eukaryota; kingdom Metazoa; phylum Chordata; class Amphibia; order Anura; family Microhylidae; genus Gastrophryne; species Gastrophryne carolinensis. The sequence continues at coordinate 305,325,307 of CM051236.1, read as the reverse complement.
TTCTTCTCACAGGTAATAAAGGTAAGATCCTATATGTACATTTAAAAATAAAGCATTTGGTGTACCCACTGCAGAACCCCTGTTTCTTTGGGATCATTTGTCAAATTTGTGTTAGTGCTTGCAACTTGGAAGCACTTCGGATTTAGGATTTACTTTTTATGGTGTCTAACCACCTGGTAGGCAGAGCAATATAATCACATTTATCTAAGTAGATGTGGGTCCTAAAATACACTTCTGGAAAAGAATTTGGATTGCGAATTCACTAAATTCTACTTATTTTTTCACTCTCTATAAGGAATACGTTGAAAGTGCTCATGCAGGCAACCTAGATTTTAATGAAACTTTTTGGATAACATTCAGGACAATAACAGTTATTGAAATATGTCAGCAGCATGGTTTTAAAAACATAACTTTTGTTTTCCCCTCACCGTATCAGGCCATCCTCTGCTGCACTCCAAAAAGTGTTAGGCCACATAGGGGCAGTAGCAACACGTTTAACTCGGTTAGTATGTTCTGAAAAAACATGGAGGGTCTCTTTTGAGTTGACATCATGAACGTGAACCTTAGCATCTGCTGCTCCAGTTATTAAGATGCGATCCCCAGTGTGAGGAAGGAACTATAGGTAAACAAACAAAAAGTGTAAAGAAAGCTCTCAATGTCACCCCCCCTTTCTTAGTAAGTACCTTAAAAACTAAAGAGTTAAATAAAACGTAACTTTTACTAACAACTATTAAAGCATAATCCCAATATTATTATTGTTTATTTATATAGCGCCATAATCTTCCGTAGCGCTTTACAAAGTAGCAATTACAGACAGGGTAGAAACATACGGTACATATACTATTTCAAATGCAGTTTTACAGATTTGACAGTGGATATTCTGAGTACAAGATACAATAGGGGAGAGAGCCCTGCTCTTGCGAGCTTACAGTCTAAAGGAAGAGGGGTGAAGACGAGGGGGAAGGATCACAGTCAGTATTGAGCTTTGTGGCATATGCCCTTTAGAAGATTGGTTAGGCCAGATTATATGCTTGTCTGAATGAGTTTTAAGGGCGCCTTTGAAGGTTTTGAGGGTTGTGGAGTGGCGGATTGGGTGCGGGAGGGCATTCCAGAAGATTGGAGTTGCACGTGAGAAATCCTGGAGGCGGGCGTGAGAGGAGGTGACCAGGGTGGAGGACAGGAGAAGGCCAATACAAAACATCCAAAGTCACTACGTGTTTTGAGGGTAGGTGGAACCCCTTAGTCATGTGCTTCTCACCTGTATAGCCGAATCCATTTTAACCCATTCGCTGCCAGCCTACCTGCAGCTTTTGTCGCCCTCTGTTGCCAGACCATGTTTCACTATTTTGCGCTCCCCATGTTCAACTGTGATTTTTGAAAGGATTTCCCAGGAAAATGATATATTGTTTTTTTCAAGAGAGTCTGGGCTTCAACATGAAATCTCGTGTTTGTCATTTTTTAGGTGTATTCTCTATACTTTTTGGTGAAATACGTTAAAAAAAAAATAAAAAAAATCTATTTTTTGCAATTTGTAGTGTTTTTTTGTAATAAAAAATATAAGTTTGTCAATAAAATTTTATTGCGTGCAAAACTCTAATTTCTCCCAGTCACAGCGATACCACATATGTATAGGTAGACACCCTTTCCTGACCAGGAGACTCACCCAAACTGAAACAGAGCTTTAGGAGATTTTCAGATAAAATACAACTGCGCTATGCAGTAAAATCTCAAAAAGCAACATCCCCCGAACAGAACGATACCCAACATGCATAGGTACTGTAAAGGGTAGAGTTGGCAAACACCCCAAAGTAAAGCATGCGCATAACAGTAATTTTACTTGAAAATTTCAGCTCTGCAGACAAAATGCGCACCTTGCAATTTTTCAACCAAAACAACCCTTTACATTTGGAATATCCCATATAAACCATATGTTCCCTGAAAGTACACATGTTAAGCTTTCTAAGAGTACCCAGCTTGTTGTAGTAGGCTCACCTTTCTGGAAGTAATCCCTCAAAGAATTCTTAGGTTGCACAGAGTTTCCCTAAAAAAATGAATAAAAAAAAACTTAATAAATAACATGTTTTCCTAAAATATAAATATGCAAACAAGACAAAACAAGCTAAATCTGAAAGAGCAAGGTCCAGAAAGAGCAGAACAATACCCAACATGCATAGGTACTATTAACCCTTTTAATTGCCAACCTACTTGAAATTTTGTCACCCTCTGTTGACAGGTCATTATTCCCCGTTCTGTGCCATGTTTAACCGTGATTTTTGCCGGAATTTTCAGGAAAATTATAGATATATATTTTGCAGCAGAGTTTAGGCTTGAACATGAAATGTCTTGTTTGTAATTTTTCTACTGTTTTTTTTAATATTTTTGTGTAAAAATAAATAAAAATATTTTTTAGACAATTGTCTCCTTTATTGTAAATAAAACATTTACTTTATTAGAGAAAAACATATTGCATGTGAAAGCCCAATTTCTCCCGATTACAACGGTACCACATATGTATCGGTAGCCCCCCCATTCTTGCCCAGGAGACCCCCCAAACTGAAAATAGCACTTTATAACATTTACAAATAAAATACTACTACTATCCACACTATAAACATAAGGGGTTAATTTAAAAAAAAAAATGACATAAGGTCCCCCCTCCCGGGTTAAAAACCCTTAAAAATCCCCCAAAAATTGAAATGGGGTCCCCCTTACCCAGCATTGCCAGCCCAGGACCAGCTATGGGGGCTTGTAGGAACAGAGCTTTTGTGGCTCCCCCACCCTGCAGCCTACGAGCCCACATAGCCTGTGTGGGCCCGGGCTCTTCTGCCCCCCCGGGCTTTGGGGAGGCAGGTAATGGGGGTGCCGGGGGTTAATGGCAAGTCACCCGCTGCGGCAAGCGGGTGACTTGTCATCCCCCAGCCTTGTGAACTGGTATAAGGGGACCCCTTACCAGTTCACACGGGGTTAAATGTTAAATAAAAAAGGACAGACACTTTACTCACCTCCGATCCTGTGTGTCCCCCGGCGATCTGCGATGACAGCCTGCTCGTGTGTTTGAAGGAGAGAGCCTGGGGTGGGGGGGGGAGATCTCAGCCCTCTCCTCCTCCCCATCTGCCCTCCTCCAGGCACACGAGCAGACTGATTGTCTGTCTCACGGTGCCGGCATTAAGAGGGCCGCTGGTGACATCACAACGGGGCTAGCAGACCCGTTCCAGGAAATGGGGGGGGAGGGCAATTTCTGCCCTCTCCTCGCCACGGAAGAGGCTGGGGGGGGGCGATCGGAGGCCCCCCAGTGAAGAGGACACCCATTGGGAGACAGCGCCACCTCAGGTAGGTAAATGTCATTTTGTTTTTTTTTTGTTTTTTTTAACAGTACAGCTGCCGCTGCCGAAGCGGGGGGGGCTATTCCGGGGGCTCTCCTGGAGCCATCCGACCCCCCACGGGGATCGGATGGCACCAAATTAAAGGGGAGACCCGGCTGGATCCAACGAGGGGTCAGGTGAGTATTTTTGATTTTGATTTTTTTTACTAGCAGGGGGGAAAGTCAAGCACGTAACACCTACGGGCTTGGCACTTAAGGCCCAGCCAAGCCAGCACGTAGGTGTTACGTGCTTGGCACTTAAAGGGTTAATAGCCCCGGTCGCATGAACATTCGGTCGCACAGTTTATTTACTTTTTGTTTCCCTGGATGCCATACAGCTTCACTTCTGGCTCAACTTTCTCAAAAAAGGTTTAGCAGCTTAGTTACTGTATGTGACTGTGGTCTAAACCAGGGGCACACAACCTTTTTTGGTCTAGGGCAGGGGTACTCAACCACTTTTTTTAAAGGTCCATATACAGGCACCTGGTGAGAGGTGAAGGTCCAGGAGGGGGGCTGTTGCGGCATGGAGGTTAGTTAAAAATCAGCGCATTTGGGAGGTGCTATACTTCCACAGGCAAAAAAGGCAGGGATAGATGGGGCAGAGCTCAGGGGACAGGGATAGATTGGGCAAAGCTGGGGGGACAGGAATGGCTGGGGCAGAGAGGGTGGGACAGGGATGTATAAGGCTGAGCTGGGGCAGCGAGACAGGATTGGATGGGGCAAAGAGGCAGAGAAACAAAGTTTGTCTGTACCTTGCAATGCCACTACCCGTCCATGCAGTATTTAATATTGCAATGCGAGGTGCCAGGCAGCCATGACACTGGCAAGCAGACTAAGCACTACATCGTCAATCAAGTAAAGGGGGGGGAGCTCTGAGCAATGCAACACAGAAGCAACGGGCAGAGTGCAGGGCTGTCAGGGCAAAGGTCCAAAAATTTGGCGCAGAGGTCTGCTTTCAGACCCCAGTCCACCAGTTGAGTACTGCTGGTCTAGGGGCTGCATTGTCGCCATTTCTCCTCAACGGGCCGCAATCAAATGGAAAATGTAGTTTATTGCAAGAAAGCTTAAACCCTTTGTTGTCAGACCACGTTTCACTATTTGGCACTACATATGTTCAACCTTGATTTTGGAAGGGATTTCCAGGAAAATTATTTTTTTATTAATTTTTTCAGCAAGAGTCTGAGCTTCAACATGCAATGTCTTGTTTGGCCTTTTTTTTAGTATATTCTCAATACTTTTTGGTAAAATACGTGCAAAAAAAATAAAAAACTAAATCTATTTTTTGCAATTTGTAGTGTTTTTTGTAATACAAAATGTAAGTTGGCAATAAAATCTTATTGCGTGTGAAACCTCAATTTCTCCCAGTCACAGCGGTACCACATATGTATTGGTAGACACCCTTTCCTGCCCAGAAGATTCCCCCAAACTGAAACAGCGCTTTAGGTGATTTTCAGATAAAATACAACTGTACCACCTGCATTTTTGGGTCTAGCCAGTATGTTGAACCTGACACGTGGTTTTCGTGAACCCCATATGAATTTCAAGAATGCCGCCTGAATAGTTTTGAAAAAATACCTGGGTAGTTTGATCGGTATCGTTTGGAAGAGGTATAGAAACCGGGGGGAGTATATCCATCTTTAAGATGTTTATCCTTCCAAACCATGAGTAGCGCCCTTTGTCGTATTTTGAAAGGTCATGGTTGACTTTGGTCTGGAGTGCCTGGAAATTCTACTTGTACAAGCTATCTAGGTCAGATGGTATGAAGGTCCCCAGATACTTTATCGCTGTGGGCTGCCACTTAAAGGGAAAACGTCTCCACTAGAGGCTGCGGCAGGGTGAGGTTCAATGCTTCAGATTTTGCATAATTGACGCGGAAGTTGGATAGTTGGCCAAAGCGCTCAAATTCCTTGAGAACTGCTGGGAAGGATATAGCTGGGGATGTGAGGTGTAGGAGCAGGTCGTCCGCGAAAATCAACATTTTATATTGTTGTCCCCCGCACTCAATCTCCTTAACGTCTGGGTTATATCTTAAAGCTACCGCTAGGTGCTCCATTGTTAGAATATACAGGAGGGGCGAGAGGGGACAGCCCTGTCGGATTCCGTTCATGATTGTGAAAGGCTCCGACAGGACACCATTTGCCCTGACACGAGCTGTCGGCTCTTGATACAGTGCCAGAATCTTGGAGGCGATGTTGGGACCTAAACCAATTAGAGAGGGTGGCTTTGAGAAAGCGCCAGTTTACCCTGTCAAACGCTTTCTCAGCATCGCAGGAGAGGACGCGCGCCGGAATGTCAGTGTTGTGGACATGTGCAATGAGGTCCAGTAGCTTGTTTATTGTCTCTGGCTTCGCGGCCTGGGACAAACCCCACCTGGTCTAGATGAATCAGTTGGGGGATCAAAGGTTTGATCCTGGTGGAAATTATTTTTGCGTATAGTTTTAGGTCAACATTGAGTAGGGATATGGGTCTGTAACTGCCGCAGGATCCTTACCCGGCTTCGGAATCACTGTGATTGTGCCTTCCACCGCTTGTTTCGGAAAGGGGCTATCCGTCCCTATGTTCTCACCAACCAGGGAGCAAGCTGTGGTGCTAGGCCCTTAAAGAATCTAGGTGTAAATCCGCCCGGGCTCTTTCCTGCCGGGGCTTCCTTAATGGCCTTCATGGCCTCTAGTTCCGTGAAGGGGGCTTCCAGTTCGGCCAAGGATTCTTCAGGGATCGTTGGGAGCTGCGTCTCGGATATGTAGTTCCGTATTTTGGCCTCTAATGCTTCCACTGAGTCTTGTGCAAGGCCAGGCTGAAGGTTGTATAAGCCAGCATAGAAACCTCTACACCCCTGGAATTTTAGAAGGGTCCACAACGTTTTCCCCTTTTTCTGTCTTGATGCTTGGAATAAATGTTGCTGCTATCTTGTGGTGGAGAGATTTAGCTAAGAGCTTACCACATTTGTTCGTACATTGAGGCATGCCTTCTGTCTCTTTATCTGAGATTGGCTTGGTCATAAAGCTTCAGTAGCTTGTTTCTATTAAGTGAGAGCTCGGAGAGTAATTCCGGAGTAGGGTCCTGCTTATGCTTAGTCTCCAGATCGCAAATAGTTTGCAACGTCTTGGAGATTAGCGCCGATTTCTCGTGCTTCAACCTCGAACCCTCCTGGATGCAGACTCCTCTCAGAACACATTTGAGCGCCTCCCACTGGACCGCCGGCAAGCAATCATCCCCCTCATAGTCAGCTGCAAAGTTAGTGATCGTCTCTTCAATCCTGCTCATGCACACCACGTCCCTCAGTAGATTATCGTTCAGGAGCCAGCTCCAATGTTTCGGTGCTGCCATGGGCAGCTTAAACGATACAAAGACCGGCGCATGGTCTGACCATAGAAAAGGGCCAATGCGGGACTTAGGCTGCCACTTCAGGGCATGATGGCTTAACAGGATGTAGTCAATGCGACTGTAAGAGCCATGCACTGGTAAAAAGTATGTGTAGTCTCTAGTTTGCCCATGCTCCAGCCTCCATACGTCCATCAGCTGCATGCTATGGAGAGCCCTCCGCAGGGACTGCAGCTTCCCTAGCGGCACTGAAGACCTCCCAGATGAAGAGTCCAGCGAAGAGTTCAGCGTGAGATTAAAGTCTCCTCCGAGTATCAGAATCCCCTCAGCAAACTCCTCCAACCTCCTGAGGTACCTCTGAAGCGCCCCAGCCTGGTCATAATTCGTCAGATAAAGATTTGCTACTGTATAGCTTGTTTGGTGCATCGACACCTTGAGAAAGACAAACCTTCCATCAGGGTCAGTTAATTTATCTGATGCCGTAAAGGGCAGGGATTTGTGGATTGCTATAAATGCCCCCCCGCATTTGCTCTGCGGATTGGTGCTGTGATACCAAGAGGTGAAGTATCTTGGCATGTTGCCTCCCTGGAAGTGAGTCTCCTGAAGAAGGAGGATGCGCACTCTTTTTTGTGTAGATCATATAGGACCTTAGAACGCTTTTCAGGGACATTGAAGCCCTTGATGTTTAGAGAGCAGACCGTCAACTTGGCCATACCGAGCGAGAGGCGTCGGTCAGGAGAAGGGCCCAAAGCACAACCGGACCCAAAGGTGACAACAGGCAAGGGGGGGGGAAATAGGGAGGAGGAGGGAAACAAGTAGGGCTGGGGAGAGAGAAAGAAAGAAATAGAGGAAGAAGGGAAGAAAAAAAAAAAAAAGGAGGAGGAAGGGGGGGGTCCGAGTGAGGGTAGGGGTTCCTACTAAGGGCTGGGGTAGGGGTGCATGGCGAAACGGTGTCTAAGTGGGTGGGTGCGCTACTTGGGTATGAGACACTGGGGAGAATAGGAGAGGAGCGAACCGGTGGGGGGGGGGGGGGTATAGGGGGGACCGGTGAAAGGAACGGCAAGGAGGGTTATTGAGGTAAGTGGGACCAGCGATTAATTCCTCTTAGATTGGGTCCAAGAGATGGTCCCGATCTGGGCCGTCTGGTTCTCCAACTGGTAGATGTCGGTCTGGGGGAAAAAAAAAGGGGGGGGGAGGCTAATCAGGGCAGCGGGTCACCGGGATCAGGTGTCCCCGCAGTAAACTCTAATGCGAGGGATCCTGCGGTACAAGTGTACCACAAGTACCCTTGTTTCCCTGTCTAGGGTAGTACCATCTAAAAATGGCACAAAGCCCCACCAGGGACACCTAAGTTGGGGGTGTGTAAGTCGAGAACACTATAGGCGCAGGAGATGCACACACTGAAATGAAAACATTGCCACATCATGAACAGACTAGTAAATCTATACGAGGCGAGATAACATTGCAACTTCAAAATGTCTCAGATGCATGGACGTGGAGCCCCAGGTAGGCACCCGGGAGCAGAACGCGCCAAACGCCCCCGACCCAAGGGACGGAAGCGCCCCTCCGGAGAATCTGGGGGGGAGCAGTCAAGGCAGAGGACCAGCCTACAGGGCCCGACGGTCCCGCCCCCCCACTAGAGGGGAAACCACATCACCGGCACCACCCCTAGGTGGAACAGTTTTGGCATCCCCCCCTGAACAGTTTTGGCACAACTTAGGCAGGCTAGCAAATCTACAAAAGGCATGGCTAACATTGTAACTTGAGAGTGATAGCTAAATATAAACGTAATACCCCAGGATGACCCCCAGGACAGCGCCAACTGGGCGCCCAGCCCCCCCACACCCCGTAACAGGGAGGTAAGGGAGCGGGGCGGTCCGGGCGGATGGCCGGCCCACAAGTGCCGGGGACCATCCCCCCGCACAAGTGGCTCCCACATCACCGGGCAAACGTCCCAGGGCCATCTGCCCAGCTGTGAACAAAAGTGAGAAGTTTAAGGAATCTATAACATATCTACAAAGTGCAAGTTACTTTGAGTCCGACCTCCCCCATGGCAGGCACCCCCCAGGGTCCCCCACCCCCATCCCCCTTCAAGTCTCTATGTGCCCCTCTCCCCAGCCGCCCTGGGCCCCCACCTCCCGGAGATGCAACAAGGTGGGATGGGATGTGGGCCCCCCCGCTCGAAGAGGCCCGGGAGTCCGTTGATGTATACCGCCCCGTTCTGAGGCAAGGGGCGACGCTCACCCAACCGCAGGCCGGCCAGCTGTTTTCCTTAGCTGTCAGGGAACCGGGCATGGGCCAGCCCAGAGGGATCCTGCAGGGAGAGAAAGTCACGGCTCAACGGTGGATTGGTCTGGTGGAGGTACCCGTCTTCTTGGGCCCCTCGCCATCCCTCCAGGTGGCCCACGTGGCCCTCTCCTCAGCGGTCCCCGAGGCGGCCCAGAGCTCGGTGGATTCTGTTGATCTCGGTTGTGGGGGGAGTTCCCCAGTATCATTTTGAAGATGACTTTTGCTGTGCGCTCCAAGTCTGGTTAAGTGACTGTTTATGGGAGCCCCCTCAGTCTGACGCTGCTGCGTATACCCCGATTCTCGAGGTCATCCAAGCCGAGGTAGAGGGCGGAGATGTGCTCCCTCCCCTCTCGTTGCAACTGCTACAGAGCTGCCACCCTTTGAGTCAGCGTAGATTGATCTTGCTCGATTGAGTCGACTCTGTGGGAAACTTCTGAGATAGAGTTTTGGAGCGTGCCGAGTTCTCTGCGGAGAGTGCTTTCCATCTGTGAAATGTATCCATCGAAGTCTGAGCGTGAGGGAAGCGCCCTGCAAGGCATCCGAGACATTAGATCTGACCACGTCGGCTAGGGCCGAGATAAGGGACTGAGGCAACTGTTGCATAGTCGAGGGTGTTTCAGAGGGAGAGGCCGCAAGACCACCATCCCATCGCTTGCTCATCTCATCCAGTAGTAATGTGTCTGTGTGTATCTCCAGCATCCCTGTCGGTATGTTGCCGTCCTTCCCGTTGACATGAGACTCGGGGGGCCAGTCCTCACCCCCTCTGGCGGAGTTGGTGCTCCAGGGCCTTTCAGGGGACAGGCAGGCTTCATGAGAGGTATACTCCTCCCCTATGCGAGGGGCATCCCACGTTTGCGGGGTGGTCACTGTCGGGGTGCGGGGAGACCGACTATGCACTCTGGGGTCTCCTGCTGTGCCATTTGAGATGCATCCCACGCCACTCCGGGTTGCAGCCCGTGTTTCCGCCTCTCCTCCCTCGGTCAGTGATGGGCTCTCAGTGCTGGTGGAGGGGGCCCACTCGTGATTCTAGGGGACGTGATCCTCTCTCCCCCACCTGGGGCGGCTCAGAGGGTGATCTGGGGGGGATCATTCATGTGCTGCTGTGTACGTGCTTTTACAACTGCTGGGGCACGTTCTGCCGGACCCTGGGATTTCTCCCCTCTTCAACCGCCCGTTCTTTTACGGGCTGGGCCGCAGGAGAGCCCGCATGCTGTCTCCCCTCCCGGCCGGGAGAGATCAAGCCGCCGCCCCCCGCTGATGTCGGCGCCTCTGCTCTCCTCACACGCCGCTTCCTCCGCTCTCAGTCTGTCCCCGGTGCGATCGGGTGCAGACGCTTGCTGCGCTTCTGGTGGAGTTCTCTCCACGTCTACCCCGATCGGGGAAGGGGACTCCCGCCCGGCACTGGCCTCTTCTGCCATGCACGCCTTCCTCTCCTGAGCCGCCGACAGTTTAAACCACTGCCACCTGCAAAACCTTGTGGCCAAAAAACAGCAACAGCCGAGGCCTTAACATCAACCTTGTAAAACTTTGAAAAGGTATGAACAAAAGACCAAGTAGCGGCCTTGCACACTGGTGCAATAGCAGCCTGGTGCTGGAAGGCCCAAGGGGGCACCAATAGCACAAGAAGAAAGAGCAAGAAAGCGAAGAGAGGACTCTTCCCCATAGCAGTGCAGGCCTGAATCACAGCCTGACGAATCCACATGCTAATAGTAGACTTGGCAGAAGCCAAAAACCCTTTCCTAGGACCAGAGGGGACCACAAGAAGATCCTCAGTGATTTTGAAAGGTGCAGTAGCCACCAGATAGTACTTCAGACACCTAACCACAGCCAAAGAGTGCAAAACTCTCTCCTTAACATTGCTAGGGTTAGGACACAAAGAAGGAAGACAATATCCTGATTCAATGAAAGGCAGATACTACCTTTAGGCAGAAATTCTGGTTTGAACAAAACAACACCTTGTCCTGGTGCCTCTCAAAGTAGGGGGGCTGAATAGGCAGCCCTGCCAACTCAGACACACGCCTGACAGAAGCGATAGCTACCAGAAACACGACCTTGAGCGTAAGAATAGCCAAGGCAGCAACCTGCACAGGTTCAAAGGGAGCACCCTGCAAGACAGGCAAGACTATTTTCAAATCCCAAAAAAACAGGGACCATAGGTTGTAGTGGGGAACGCACAAGAGCAACCCCCTAAAGGCAGTCTTAATCAAGGAATGCGGAACAAAAAGGCTTCTGAAAGAAGACAGACAGGATAGAACCTGACCCTTCAGAGAGCTGAGTTAGAGAAAAACTCCAACCCATTCAGTAAAAATCCAGATCCCTGAGAACACTCAACAGGGATGAGACCAAGACTCAACCAGCCAATGAAGGTAAGCCATACCATATAACAGATAGAGGAAGAAATCATCTTCCTAGCCTTCACCATGGACTCAACCAACGAGGTAGACAAACCATTCTCCATCAAGATGGAGGTTTCAGCAGTCAGGCCGTCAAGGCCAGAGTTAGTAAATGGGATGGCGTAAGTGGTCCTAAGTGAGCAGATCTGTCAATCCAGGCAGAAAGCACATATCTACGACCATCTGCACCATGTCTGCGAACCACACTCTTCTTGGTCACCTGAAGCCGCCAGAACAACTGGCACCCCTTTCAGAGCAATCCTGCGCAGAACCCTGCCTAGCAGGGGGAATGTAGAAAGACATACAGAAACTGAATGTCCCGCCGGTACTAAGGCATCCACGGGCACGGCCAGAGGATCCTGGTACGGGGAGACAAAGGCCGGGAGATTGTGACGGGACGCAAACAGATCCACATAGGTTGGCCCCAACGGTGATACAGAGATTGGAACACCCTGTTGCAGAGGGACCCCCCCCCCCCCCAGAATGTATACTCCTGAAAGGCAAGGAACATTGGCCTCCACCAGATCATAATCGGAGACACTTCCTGGAGGACCCTCTTGGGCCGGGTCCCTCCCTGATGATTGATGTAGGCAACTGCCATCAGAGTGACCGTGCGCCCCTGAACAGGCAGGCCCTGAATAGGAGTAGTCAAGAGAACCAGAACTAACCTGATCGCTCACAGCTTCAAGACATTGATAGGTGAATGGGCCTCCTAAGGGCCCCACCTCCCCTAGAACCGCAGGTAACTACAGAAGAACCCCCCCCCCCCCCAATCTGATAGACTGGCATCCGTGGTGACCGTCTCCCAGGAAGGAGCAAGAAGGTTCCACCCCCCAACAGGTTCCATGAATCCATCCGCTACAAGAGGGACCTCCTCACCGAGGAGGGGGGGGGGGGGGGGAGATAACCAGACCCTATCCAGGGACGCTGGGTCCTTGTCCCATACAGACAATAGAATATGCAGAAGCCCCAAGAGGGACTGAGCACAAAGGGCCACTGCGAAGCACGCCGCCATCAGGTCCATCAGCTGCATCCCCTGCCTTGGTGAAGGAACGGGGACAGCTAGGAGAAGCTGAACTTGTGCAAGCAGATGTCCACCTTCTGCTGAGGAAGGAATATCCTTACCTGAACAGTGTCCAGATTCATTCCTAGGAATGAAATTACCAAAGAAGGGGACAGCGAGAACTTGGTGGTGGCTGATCACCCATCCAGATGACTCCAGGATGGACACCACCAGCTGAGTATCCAACTATGCCCGATGTAGAGGCTGGGAAGTGATGAGGACGTCCCAGTAGTGCAGCACGCTGACGCCCCTTGGCCTCATCAGAGACATCACCCCCGCCAGCACCTTGGTGAGCACTCTGGGAGCTGAAGAGAGGCCAGATGGCAAGGCCACAATTGGCAGTATTGATCCTCCAATGCGGATCTAAGGAATCTTGGTGTCCTGAAAACACAAGGACGTGAAAAGTAAGCATCTTCGATATCCACAAACGGCATGAAGCCCATGGTTCGCAAGGAGCAAATGGCCGAGCGCAGAGTTTCCATGAGGAAGGCGCCTGTACTTGACAAATTGCTGAAGATCTGTGCATCCAGAATGGGCCAGACTGACCCATCTTTCTTGGGAACAGTGGGAAGGTCGGAGTAGGGTCCCTTGCCTCTGTCCGTTAAGGGAGATCTGCAAATGACCCCCATACCCAGCAGACCTTGCACAGCCTGCGCCAGCATCTGAGCAGAAGCAGGGACCAGGAGTACCCGGGACCCGGTAAACAAAGGGGGGGGGGCGCACAGCAAACACCATCTTGTAGCCGGAGGACACTACCTCCTAAATCCACCGGTCTGAGGCATGGAGCCTCCAGACTTAAGCAAGGTGCCGCAGCAGTCCCCTCACCCAGGCGGGTGAGGGCGCCCCATCATGCTTGAGGGGACTTGGGAGAGGATTTGGGCATAGCCCCCCCAGAGGAGCAGGGGTGTTGTCTTCTGCTCCTGGGACAGGGGGTTGCGGGGGCCCCCAAGAAGGACACCCCTGGTTCCTGTTTAACACCATAGTGGGGGGTGGAAGGGGGGCCCTGGCCCCGAAGGGCCCGAGACAGCCGTCTACACTGGGGTAACTTACCTCTCCTACCAAACAGGTCTAGGCGGGCCCCAAACAGACGCAGCCCTTTAAAGGGGAGCCCAGTAAGGGCCTTCTTCGCAGCATTGTCAGCACCCCACTGTCGCAGCCAGAGTAAGCGACGTATAGCCACCACAAGGGCAGAAGTTCTTGCACACATTCTAATGGTGTCATCCAATGCTAATAGGATAAATTTGACAAACACATCACAATTGGAGAGTGCATTAAACACGTCCCAAGGGAGATCATCAGGGGCACGATCGAGCATTTTCCTGATGAGGGTTCTAGTGGCCACAGCGGTAATGGCAGAGGCACAGACCGGGCGTAGCGCCGTCCCCGCACATGCAAAGGCGTGGGAGGCCAGCAGGTCAATGCGCCGGTCCTCAGCATCCCGAAGGGTAGTATAGTCGGGGGGATGCAAGAAAGGGGTGTTAGACGGCATCGGGACATCCACCTCAGCGGGGACAGACCAACATTTAACCACGTCAGGGGGAAAAGGGTACTTACTATCCCAATCTCCTGGAGCCCCTGGAAGTTTACTGGGGCACTCCCATTCCTGCTCTAGAAATTCCAAGCGTGGTGACGCTGTATGGAAACGCTCCCCTCTTTGTCTGGGAGCCTCACCAGGGGGAGAGATAGACAGGACCTCAAAGATCTTGATCAATAGTCTGTCAGTGTCATCCTTAATCCAGGGGTCAGAGTCTTCATGAGCTCTCCATCAGAAGGGGTATAGCCACACAGAGTCATAAACTCCTCAGTTCCCATAGGGAAAACAGTAACATTAGGCATCAAGAGCCGCTTCTTACCAGGGCCCTTACACGCTAAGGACCTCGCAAAAATCTGTTCAGCCATAGGCAGTCTAGATGCCAATTCAGGCTGAAAATCCCCACTTGTGTGCGACTCAGCAGGAGTGAGATTTAAGCCAGGGGGGTTAGGTGAAGTGAGGCGACGTACAGCCACTGGCAGGCCAGATTGCAAAGCCAGCGCTTGCTCAGCACAAGGTACGCAGACCCGTGACTTGTCAGCATCAGTATGGGGTTGTCCACACGCCATACACCGCCGGTCATGTCCCAGAAGGACCCCGGTCACATTATCCTTAGATGCCTCCATATGTTGATTATTAGGCACAATATGCCAGTAGGGATTGACGCTATAAAGCAACCCTGGATGCCCCAATGACCCACTAGGGAGTGGGAGTAAATTTACAAGGCCCGCTATCAATTACACCGGGCCGGGAGAAGCCAATGGATTCACCCTCTGAAAGACACAATGAGAAGAAGGGTGTCAGAACCAGAACCGAAACACACTACAGTGAAATATAAAGCCGCCCGCGAGGGCACTTACGGACCACGGTAAGTAAGAACGTCACACCCACACGCGCGACCAGACAATATGGCGCTGAGAACCTCGAAGGGCGGGCCAGCGCAAGCCGTGACACGAGGCGCGCCATGCCAGGCCCCGCCTCCCCGAAGAGCGCGAAGTCTACAGACAAGCAGCAGCCGCCCGGCGCGGAACATCCAAATGAAGGAAAAGGCGCTTGCGGCGGCCATAACAGTGTAAAAAGACAAGTCAGCGCGGCGGTTGACACCACACACACCAGTCCAAGCAGACATTACAAAGAGGACCATAAGCGTGTAATCACAGTACACGGACATCCACAGGCACACACCCCCCCCCCCTTCTCTTCCTCCCGAGGGCTACTGGGAGAATGAGGGAGGATGGCGGCCCTTTGCACAGGGCCCACCGCTACCGGAGAATGGGACAATGGTGAGCCCATAAGGCTCACCATTAGCCTATACCGCCTACCCTTTGGTGGGCGACTGCGGTGGAGCAACGCTCCTTAAAGGAGCAGTATCGCGAATTTTTCTTGGTGACTTATATTTAAATGGTACTTGGAATGTAGATAAGTGTTGGAGTAAGAATTACAAATGTAGAAAAAAATGATGTGTGTGTTGAGCAGCTGGAGACTAATAGCTCATGTTTATGTCTTGTCAGTGACGGGCGCCGACACTCTGGCCTGTTCCACACTGAGGAGAGGGGTGCAACAATGTATCAGTTCCACGCTGAGGAGAATGTATCAAAGTCTCAGCTGTTCAGTGCTGGCAGCCGTCCAGCATCAGATAACAACATTGCAACATTGGCTGGCCAGAACTTATATATCTAAAACAGAGAGAAAAGCTCTAGAAGTCAATTAGCTGATTTTGACAGTTTTCCCTTCATGTTGGCTCTGCTGCAAAATTGTTCAGTTTACCATTTTCTCTTTTTTTTTTCCATATGATCTTTCTCTCAGCTTTGTGTGTTTTGAGCAAAGCCCAACCCAGGATTTTCACTATCTGGAGTTTTGTTTTGTGCCCCTAGGGGCATCCCGACTTGGGATGCCCTGATATGTGAAATCCTCAAGTTCGCCTGTGAAAACGTACCTTTCCCTGTCCCACAGCGCATGCGCGGGCTCTCATCCAATCAGCTCTGTTTGCACGCAGATGGGGAGCCTGAGCAGTAACCTTCCTGGCCGCCCGGCCTGTCTAAATGACTATCTGCGTGAGCGCGCCAGAAAAATGGGGGGATCTGTGGTTATCCAGGGGTCGTTTCACACAGTGGGCATCCTGATTTAGAATGGGGTTTTGTTCCACTTTAATACTTTTAGATTTTCCTTCACAGTTATTCAAAGAAGAATTTCGGTCGTTTTCAGTCAGTTTAGTTTATTTTGTATAGATTTTACACATTTGAGTCACCTGGTCTCATAACAAAAGCAGCACCTCACACACACACACACACACACACACACACAGCCGTTACAGTGTCAGCCTCTGAGGTAAAGTGTTGCTAGGAGACCAGTGGGCTAAATGAAGCAGCTCACTAAATACAAGCCAGCAGATCCCCCCTATTCAGCAAATGGACTGAGCTATTATAATTATACAATTTAAAAGAGAGGCATATATTTTTTTCTTTTTCTATCGCCAGATTATTTATACACATGTTATAAGCTATTGTATGGCTATTGAATTATTTATCTTTTTTAATGCAAATTTCGCGATACTGCTCCTTTAAGCACACATGGTGCTGCCTACCTTCACCCGACCAGCGCAGCCCAGGCTGGGAGGCACATCACATCAAGGACGGGTGGGAATAGTCCAACAGGGCCGCAGGCTTTAATAGCCCCGCTCACCTGCGACAGAGTGATAATTCCATGTCTTCGCAGTCAGCACTGCAGAGAAATCTGGGGATTTGTGGGAGGTCCCCGGGTATTTGAGGGGCCGGGAGGAGCCTGTTTTGCATGTCTCTGCAGTGCAGTGCCATCTGGCGGAGGATAACCCAAGTGTAAGTAATCTATCTTTTTGGGGGAATTTTAAGGGTTAGGCTAACCCTAACCCTTAAAAATCCCCCCAAAAAATGACAAAGTCCCCCCTACCCGTCATAACCAGCCCGTGACCAGCTATGGGGGCTTGTAGGAACAGGGTGCAGGGGCCAGCTTTTGTGGCCCCCCACCCTGCAGCCTACAAGCCCACATACCCTGTGTGGGCCCGGGCTCTTCTGCCCCCCCCCCCCCCGGGCTTTGGGGAGGCAGGTAATTGGGGGTGCCGGGGGTTAATGGCAAGTCACCCGCTAGCCACAGGTGACTTGCAAGCCCCCAGCCTTGTGAACTGGTATAGGGGGTCTCATGGACCCCTTACCAGTTCACAAGGGGCTAACAATAAAAATAAACACACAGACACACAAGAAAAAAAAATGACTTTTTTTTTCTACTCACCTCCAATGTCCCGATCATGTCCCACGACATTCAGATGACAGCTGCTGGAGATTGGTGGAGGAGAGCTGGTAACCTGCCCTCCTCCTCCGATCTCCAACAGCAACTGAGCTTCGGGTCCCGACTGCCGGGTGACAGGTGTCAGGTCAACGATGACGTAACCCGCTAGCAGTCCCGACCCAGGAAGTGGGGGGAGAGGGTGATTTCTCACCCTTTCCTCACCACGGAAGAGCCCAGGGGGACGATCGGAGGCCCCCCTGGTGAAGAGACCCCACGGGAGGGATTGGGGCTGCAGATGAGTAAATGTCTTTTTTTTTTTTTTTTTTCATTTTGTGGCAGCGGCCGAAGCGGGGGGGGCTATTTCGGGCGCCCTCCTGAAGACAGAAGAGCCCCAGGGGGGGATCGGATGCCCCCTGTGTGAAGAGAAGACCCGGCCTGATCCAATGAGGGGTCAGGTGAGTTTTTTACTTTTTTTTTTACTATTTTTTTTTTTACTGTGGGGGTTTAAAGTCAGCTACGTGAGTCTCACATAGCTGGCACTTAAGTGGAGTAGAGGCTGCTACGTAAGACTCCCGTAGCTGGCACTAGAAGGGTTAGAAGAGTTATAAAAAAATTACAATTCTGTGATTACTCACCTGTAGAATTGGTATTCTATGTATACAGCACGTCCAGAATATTCCTTACTCTTGGGTAAAACATCCACAAGATGGCGCTGGACTGCAGAAAACAGCTTGTGGCTCCTCCCGGCCCTATATAAGTCAGGGACCTCCCACAAATTCCCCAGTATTCAAAAGCAGTTAACAAGAAGCCGGGAGAACAATAATAACAAGAATTTAAAAATGAACATATGAACAATCACCACACAGAGGTAACTAAGAATAATGATAACAAGGGTGGGATGGAACAGAACATGTTGTATACATATAACACCAATTCTACAGGTGAGTAATCACAGAATTGTATTATTCTAAATATACAGCACGTCCTGTTCCAAAATCTTATCGCCCTCAGTTCCAGAATGTTGATAGGGGTGTGGGTCTCCTGAGGGCCCCGCTGACCCTGGAATTTCAGGGAATTCCAGAAGCCCCCCCCAACCTGTCAGACTGGCATCTGTGGTGACTGTCTCCCAGCACGGGGCCAGAAAGGATCTGCCCACCAATAGGTTTCTTGAGTCCAGCCACCACGAGAGAGACCATCTGGCCAGAGGGGACAGAACCAACACCTAATCCAGGGACCGAGGGTCCGGATCCAATACCGACAAGAGGTGAAGTTGAAGAGGTCTCATGTAAAACTGAGCGTATGGAACCGCCTCGAAGCAAGAAACCATCAGGCCCACCAGCTGCATCCCCTGCCGGATGGAGGGATGAGGGCAAGACATAAGAAGCCTGGCTTGGGCTTAAAGACTCTCCACCTTCTGCTGAGGGAGAAAAATCTTGACCCGAGATGTATCCAGAGTCATGCCCAGAAAGGGCCTCCCCATTGACGGTGACAGGAAAGACTTGGGGTGGTTGATCACCCAGCCGAAGGACTCCAGTGTGGACACCACCAGCTGGGTATCTAGCTCGGCCTGCTGGAAGGACTGAGACGTGATGAGAATGTCGTCCAAGTAAGGAAGGATGCGAATGCCCTGAGATCTCAGCAGAGATATTACGCCCGCCAGCACCTTGGTGAATACCCTGGGAGCCGAGGTGATCCCGAAAGGCAAGGCCCCAAATTGGTAGTGCTGATCCTCCAGAGCGAACCTGAGGAATCTCTGATGACCTGGAAAGATTGGTACATGAAGGTAAGCAGTGAATTGACAGCTGAGCGCAGAGTCTCCATGCGAAAGTGTTTGAATCTGACAAATTTGTTGAGGCGCTTTAAATCCAGATTGGAATAGTAGCCTCTGCCCCTTTCCCTCAAAAGCACCTGGCAGATGACCCCCAACTCCAGAAGGTTTTGGACAGCAAGGCACAGACCCTGAGCTGACAGGGGGTTTTGAGCCATCCGGGATTTGATAAATCTTGGGGGCGGCTAGGCTGCAAACTCTATCTTGTAACCAGAGGACACTACCTTCTGAATCCACCGGTCTGAGACGTGAAGCCTCCAGACGTGAGCAAAGAGCCGAAGCCGACCCCCCCCCCCCCCACCACCCGGATAGGTGAGGGCGCCCCTTCATGCCTGAGGGGGCTTGGGTGAGGATTTTGGCTTGGGACCCCTGGAGAGGCCAGGACAGCCACGTCCTCTGCCCCTTCCCCAGTGATCTCCGTGGGCCTCAGTAAAGGAGACTCCTCGGCCAGTTCTGGAACCACAGAAGGATGGGAGAAAGGCACCCATCCCCCGAAAGGACCGGGACGGCCTCCTACGTTGAGGTAACCTACCGCACCTGGCAAACAAATCCAAGCGTTCACCAAAGAGGCGCAGGGAAACCAGTGAGAGCCTTCTTAGCAGCATTATCAGCTACCCACTGACGTAGCCAGACAGAGTGGCGTATAGCCACCAACAGGGCAGAAGTCCTACCACACATTCTAATGGCATCATCCATGGCAGAAAGAATATATGCAATACATTCCTCACAAAGCAGGAGAGATCTATACTCTTCTCTACCCGTATCCTCAGATGCCTCATCCAAGAGACACTTAAAGTGGACCAACACCCAGGATTTTGACTATCCTGGGTCTTGGTCCACTTCGGTGGGGCACCCCCGATCGGGGTGCCCCGCTGTGTGAAACCCCCCCGATCACCCGAAAAACTCACCTCTCCCCACTCCCAGCGCCGATGGACAAGCAATTTGACAGTCGCGGACAAGCGGCTCCTCCGCCGCCACCTCCCGCGCGACCCTCTTGACGCGCGCGCGCCCGCCATTCACAGACGAAGATAAGGTAAGGGGGTTTGGGGTGTTTGGGGGGGGGTTTCACCCCGCGGGACATCCCGATCTCGGATGTCCCGCGGGGAGAGAGGTGATCGGCCCGGGAATCTTATAGATTCCCGGGCCGATCACCCGTGGGTGTTGGTCCACTTTAAGCACCCCTTTAATGGCAATAGCCGTAATAGCAGAGGCACAAACTGGGCGCAGCACTGTCCCCACACAGGCAAAGGCATGACAGGCCAGTTAGTCCAAGCGCCGGTCCTCACCATCCCGCAGGGTAGTAGTATCAGGAGAATGCATGACAGATGTATTGGACAACCCGAGAACGGGCGCATCCCCCTCGGGAGGACATGACCAACGCTTACCAACCTCAGCAGGAAAGGGATATCTTTTGTCCCAACTCTTAGGCACCACTGGCAGCTTGCTAGGCCGTTCCCATTCCTTGAGCACTAGATTATTAAAGTGAGTCTGCTCAGGGAACTCCCAGCGTGGCTTAACCGTATGAAAAAGCTCACCCTGCTGCTGCGGAGCCACTGCCGGGGGAGAAATACAAAGCACTTCAAAAATGTGACTCAGCAATCTGTCAGTGTCATCAGGGGACCATGGGTCTTGCCCAAAAGGAGTCCCAGTACCACCATAAATCTTAGGTTGTTCCTCAGAGGATTCAGAATCAGAAAATAATTCCCCATCCTCAAGGGGGTAGGGACCTGAGAGTAAGTAAGGGCCCTCATCTTCTACAGGGAAGAGTGAAACCGCGGGTGATAAATGCAGCTTCTTAGCAGAAGCCTTACGCGAGGCAGACCCAGCAAGAGGTTTTTCAATGCTGGCAACCGTGCAGCTAAATCAGGTTGAGACTCCCCGCTAGTATGCCCCTCGGTGGGGGTCAGATGTAAGCGTGGGGGGGGGGGTAGGTGAGGCCAGAGGGGGCGCAGCGCCAGGCCCAGTAACAGACAGCCCAGACTGCAGTGCAAGTACCTGTTGGGCACAGGATACACATACCCTGACATCATCACTTATGGGGATACCTCACACACAACACATAGCAGGGCTTGTCCCGAAGGAACCCCAGGCCCATGGTGATTTGAATGGCACAACAGGCCAGAAAGGGTTAACGCTAAAGAGCTACCCGGAATGCCCCAAGAACCTGCTAGGGAAGTGGGAGATAGTGAGGGGAGATGGCCGGGAGAAACCACAGTACCAAAGTTTTAACCCGCCTGAAAGACATAACAAAACATTCCCATAAGAATACAGCAGAAAGTAATATCCTGAGAAAAACCACCCCACCGGGGTTACTCACGGACCACAGGGAGCCAGCAGCACACGCAGCTAAGGACAGGCAAAATGGCGTCTGCAGACCTCGAGGTGCAGGCCATGGAGACGTGATGTGAAAATCGTCATCCACAGAGCCCGCCCCCCCCCTTCCCGAAGAGCGCGAAATGTGCCCAAGTGATCCGGCCAGCCAATAGCGGCCCGCAGCTCTGAGGTAAATGATGCCGCCGTCCGCGGAGCGCTGTACAAGCAGGAATAGAAAGAATTTCCAGGGAGACGATGGTGCCCAGAAGACAATGGGAGTAGTGAGGGTGGAGGGGAAACCCTATGGGAATAAGGATTAAAGGCACAGGTTGAGCCTGGCAAAAACCCATGGAGCGGGGGGGGGGCATCCCGAAAGGCTCACCATCAGCCTAAACCGCCTACCCTGTCAGAGCAGGAACTGCGGTAGGAGCATAGCTCCTCAGCACCTAACTGGTTCACCCGAACCTTGTCAGCCGAGGCTGGGAGGCAGCAATATGGAACGGAACGGGTGGGAATAGTCCTGCAGGGCCGCAGGCATATAAGCCCCGCTCACCTGCGCCACATAGAGAGCTATATTCTATCTTCGCAGCCCAGACTGCAGAAAAGAACTGGGGAATTTGTGGGAGGTCCCTGACTTATATGGGGCCGGGAGGAGCCACAAGCGGTTTTCTGCAGTCCAGCGCCATCTTGTGAATGTATTACCCAAGTGTAAGGAATATTCTGGAACAGGACGTGCTGTATACTTGCTTTTATGTATATGCAGAGGGGAGGTGGACAAAAGTGGGCGGGGTGAGGCAGGAAGAGGGGAGGTAAGCAGAAGTGAGGCAGAAGGAAGTGAGCAGAGATTGGTAGCGTTGAAGTGGGAAGACGAAGGCAGATAGGAGGTGGGAAAAGGCAAGAGGAGGAGAGTAAAAGTGAGGTGGGCAGAGGTTATAAGAGATGGGGTAAGCAAAGGTGAGGCAGGAAGAGGAACAGAGCTGATGTGTGACAGACAGGTCAGATGGGAAGAGCTAAGCAGAGTGTCACTAGAGGCACAACACTACCTCTAGTGCCCAGCTGCCTGAACTGCAGTCAAGGTTATCTCAGATTTACAACTCACAAACAGAACTAGGGGTGTCAGGGGCCTAAACTGAGGGCACTGTTGGTCGCAGGTTGTGCATCTCTGGTCTAAACAAGCGTGTTCAGACCAGATGTTGCTAGCCTGTTTGCAATTTCTTTAGCACCACAGATAGATTTTAATAAATTATTATTATTGCCTAATGTTACCACTAGCAAAATGCACCACAATTCAGATGCATATTGCTACTTTGTCACAATTGGTCTGATCTACTACTTCTGTAACACTACAAATATAGGTCTAGTACATTAACTACACTGTAAACTACTACACAAAGAGCCAAATGTTATGCTACTCACCTTAACAGAGAAGATGTTGGCAGTGTGTCCTGTATGCATAGAAAGAAGTTTTTTATGGTGGAAGGGATCCCATAACATCATATGCTGGTCATCTGAGCCAGAGGCCAGCAAACTACAATAAAAAATGTATATGGAACAATTATGCTAAAGTACAAAGGGACTATTCATTAAATACTAGAAACTCTAAAACACGGCTAATGAAACACCATTTTCTTCATGACATTCAAATATTTTCATGACAGTTATCACTGGAGTAGGTTAAAGGAACATTCCAGGCAAAGGGTTAAATGAGCCTGCTTTCTGATTGCCCCATGCTGGCTGTCAGGTGCCACCTTTTACCCTCCAACACTTTGCATTCCCTGATAAACCCTATAGCACAAACTCCCTTATGCTGACTCCACTTTTGGGGAGTCATCATCTGCTCCTGAGGTCCTGTAAAACGGAGAGTTCACTGGGTGTTATTGAGAAACATAAAGCAGGCTGAATAAAAGCTGGATGAAAGATGCAGCCCCCTACAGCCTGCGTAGGGAGAGGATAAAGCAGACTAATTTACTTTTTGCTTGGAATTTTCCTTTAATAGGATTTGCAGGTCAGAGGTTTTCCAGCTCTGGATCTTTATATGACCCACATGCTGATAAACAAATATAAAAATGGCAGGGGCAGACTAGGGCAAAAATCAAACCGGGAATTTACAGGCTATGCTCAGCCCACCATCAGACTCCTTAAATCACCTAAAACCACTGTTCAAAGTTTATGAAAATGCAGATAAGTAGGTTCACTCTTTGGAACAGTTTAGTACTTATAACAAATCAGGCTTAGGTAAAGTATAGATAGCAGCGGATAAGGTTGGGGTACAGGTCAGGCTGCAGCCTTGTTGAGTACAACATGATTGGGCATCAAGTACTGGTACCACTGGTTGAGAACCCCTGAGGTAGAGAATTTCCTTATCAGTTTAATTGTAATACATATGTTACATGTGAAAGGATTACACTAGGGGATATCAGAGGTCCCAGAGTGGAGTGTAAAGCCAGGTAGATTTTATTTGGTCTGGGGTTAAGGAGAAATGTATTTACTTGTCTCACTTGGTTCACTTTGCTGTAAAGTGTGGTATATATTCAACAACGGTTTGGAAGATGATTGCTGTAATAATTTTTGGACAAAATTGTGATTTACACATATGTCGAGATGTAAGATATCATTTCACATACAGTAAACATTCAAGAATAATACAATTTTGTGAATACTCACCTGTAAAATGGGTATTATAAGTATGTCACACACCCCGCTTCAAAACTATTATTACACTTGGGTTTACCTACCTGTAGAGGGCGATATTGCAGAGAAGTCAAAGAAAAAAAGAGAGCCCCTCTCGGTCTATAAATACCTGGGACCTCCCACTATATTCCAGTTTTCAAACAGCAGTAAGGCAAAGGGACCAGGAAGATCCAACTGTAAACCTTAAAATTGAAAAAGCTTCACCATATAAAGAATCCAGGATACCAAAAAGGGCGGGTGAAGCGGGGTGTGTGACATACTTATAATACCCATTTTACAGGCGAGTATTCACAAAATGGTATTATTCTAAGTATGTCACACACCCTGCTTCAAAACTATTATTACACTTGGGACATCCAAAAGCAGTGTCCACAAAGGGCGGGTATCCAACAAGGCAATAATGCATAACTCAAACCACTGCAGCTTGCAGAACCTTGCGGCCAAACACAGCATCCGCTGAGGCCCGCACATCAACCTTATAAAACTTGGAAAAGGTGTGAACAGAAGACCAAGTAGCAGCCTTACAAACTTGTTCAACAGAAGCCTGGTGCTGAAAAGCCCAAGACGCTCCAATAGCACGGGTAGAATGAGCAGTAACACGAAAAGGGGGAACCGTCCCCTTAGCAGAATAGGCCCCAACAATAGCCTGGCGAATCCATTTACTAATGGAAGACTTAGCAGGAGCCAAACCTTTCCTAGACCCACAAGGAACCACAAACAAAGCATCAGTCTTACGAAAAGGAGAAGTAGCAAGCAAATAGTACTTTACACAGCGTACCACGTCCAAAGAATGCAAAACCCTCTTCTTGTCATTCCTAGGCTTAGGACACAAGAAAGGAAGAACAATGTCTTGGTTAAGGTGAAAGGAAGAAACCACCTTGGGGAGAAAATCAGGTTTGAAACGAAAAACCACCTTGTCCTGATGCCTCTCAAAGTAAGGAGCCTGAATTGACAAGGCCGCCAACTCCGAGACACGCCGAACAGAGGTGATGGCAACCAAAAAGACAACTTTCTGAGTTAACGTAGAAAGAGCAATATCCTGCAAAGGCTCAAAGGGAGGACCCTGAAGAGCAGAAAGAACCAAATTCAAATCCCACACCGGGAGCATAGGTTTCTTCCCCCTGGAAGAAGGTCTTAACCAAAGGATCAAGCGCAAAAGACCTTTGAAAAAAGATAAACAAGGCAGAGACCTGCCCTTTCAAGGTACTCAGCTGGAGACCCAAGTCCAGCCCATGTTGCAAAAATTCCAAAATCCTAGAAATAGAAAACACCCTGCAGGGCAAGGCCCTGACCTCACACCAATCAATATAAGACCTCCAAGTCCTATAGTAGATGGTAGAAGAAGATCTCTTCCTAGCACTAACAAGAGTCTGGATCACCGAATCAGAGACCTTTCTCCTTCAAGATGGAGGTTTCAGCAGCCAAGCCGTCAAAGCCAACGTTGGTAAATTGGGGTAAAGTAATTGACCCTGAGTGAGCAAGTCCGGCCGAAGAGGCAGTACGAACTGATCCACTGCCAGCCGGACGATGTCTGCGAACCATACCCGCCTTGGCCACCTTGGAGCCACCAGAATGGCGGGAACCCCTTCTAGAGCCAGCTTTCGCAACATCCTGCCCACCATGGGAATCGGAGGAAACAGATAAAGGAACCCCAGGTCCCTCCAGCTCAAGAGACATGGCATCCACTGCCAGAGGATCCTGAGAGAGAGACACAAAGGCCGGGAGTTTGTGATTGTGACGAGAGGCAAACAGGTCCACATCCGGTGTCCCCCACCGGAGGCAAAGAGACCGAAAAACCTTGGGATTGAGAGACCATTCCCCCCGGCGAGAAGATCACCTGCTCAGAGAGTCCGCCTCCGTGTTCTCCACGCCCGGGATGTACACTGCCGAGATGCAAGGGACATGGCTCTCCGCCCAAGCCAGAATCAGACACCTCCCTGAGGGCACTCCAGCTGCGAGTCCCTCCCTGGTGATTGATGTAGGCAACTGCCGTCCGATTGTCCGACCGAACTTGAACCGGCAAGCCCTGTAACTGCTGAGTCAAGTGAGACAGAACAAACCTGATGGCTCTCAGCTCCAGAACATTGATGGGCAAGAGGGCCTCCTGAGGCCCCCACAGCCCCTGAAACTGAAGATCCTTCCAGAAACCTCCCCACCCCGACAGACTGGCATCCGTGGTGACTGTCTCCCAAAGAGGCGGCAGAAAAGACCAACCCCTCAAGAGATTGGCCGGAACCAGCCACCACTGAAGAGACTGCCGAACCCGGGAGGACATCCGGAAGGACAGATCCAACGACATTGGACACCGGTCCCAAGCCGCCAACAGATGAAGCTGAAGCGTCCTTGTGTGAAACTGAGAAAAGGGAACCGCCTCGAACGAGGCCACCATCAATCCCACCAGCCTCATTCCCTGCCTGATAGACGGGCAAGGGTTGGAAAGAAGCTGAATCAATTCCTGAATCAAGAGAACCTTGGAGTGAGGAAGAAACACTCTGTGTTGGGAAGAATCCAGAGACATTCCCAGAAAGGACACCACCCTGGACGGAAAGAGGGAGGACTTGGGATAGCTGATCACCCAGCCGAATCTCTCCAGAGTGGCTACCACCGTCCTGGTGTCTGTCTCCGATTGGCTGAGCAATGAAGCCATAATGAGAAGGTCGTCCAGATAAGGCACAATGCGAATTCCCTGTGCCGTGAGGAGGGCCATCACCCCTGCCAGCACCTTGGTGAAAACCCTTGGAGCCGAGGGAAGGCCGAACGGAAGAGCCACAAATTGAAAATGCCGATCCTCCACCACGAACCTGAGAAATCTCTGGTGTGCCGGGAAGATAAGAACGTGTAGATAAGCATCCTTGATGTCTGTGGACGTCATGAAGTCCCCCTGACGAAGAGAATTGATGGCTGAGCGCAGGGTTTCCATGCGGAACTTCCAAGGACGAATAAACCTGTTGAGGAGCTTCAAATCCAGGATGGGACGGACAGATCCGTCCTTTTTGGACATCGTGAACAGATTTGAATAGTATCCCAGGCCCCTTTCCGCGGAAGACACCGGGCAAACGACTGCCATATCCAGAAGATTCTTCACAGCCGCCCGGAGCCCTTGCGCAGCCAGGGGGTCCGACGAGACCCGAGACCTGAAAAATCTGCGAGGAGGCCGGGACTCGAACTCCAGCTTGTAACCGGACGACACCACTTCCCGAATCCATCTGTCCGAGACCTCCCGGTCCCAGACCTGGGAGAAAAGTCGCAGCCGTCCCCCCACCCGCAAGGGTGAGGGCGCCCCCTCATTGCTGAGCGTGCTTGGCAACGGGCTTGGAGCCCCAAGAGTGTCCAGGACGGGCACGACCCCTGCCCCTGTTCCAGGCGACACCTCTGGCGGCGGAAAAAGCCAAACCCCTGCCTGCTCTGGCTCCCCGAAACAACTCACAACGTTTGAGAGCAATGAACTCATCACTAGACGGGTCAAGACCGGAAGAAGTCAACAGATCCTTAACAAGCGACCTGGAAGCCAACAACAGTACCAAAGCACAAATAGGCCGCAAGGCCAACCCAACACTGGCAAAACCGTGGCAAGCCAACTGGTCAATACGTCTATCCTCACCATCCTTGATGGTAGTACAATCAGGAGAATGCAAAACCGCAGTGCTAGATAACCCCAAAACCGGAGCATCAACCTCGGGAGGGGATGACCAGCGCTTGACCAGGTCCGCCGGAAAAGGATATTTCTTATCCCAACCCGGAGGAACACCTGGAAGCCGAGTAGGTCTTTCCCATTCCTTAAGAATGACATCGTCAAAATGCTTTTGATGGGGAAACTCCAAGCGCGGCTTGGATACCTCAAACAACTCCCCTTTTGGCGGAGGAGTCACCTCAGGAGGAGGAATAGGCAAAACCTTAAACATCTGAGCCAGGACCGAAGGGGTGTCAAGGACATCCCCCCACGCCTGCTCACCAGCTGCACCAAGGAATTGCTGGTCGTCAGCCTCGTCCGATTCCTCCAAGAGCTCACCCTCCTCAAGCGGGTAGCAATCGGACCAGTCTAAGGAGTCAAACTCGTCAACAGCACAGGCCGGCGCAGCTGGGGAAAGATGCTTCCGCTTAGCCGGGGCCTTCTTGGCAACCACAGTAGAAAACAGTTTCTCAATATTGGCCAATCTGGCACACACCTCAAGATTGCGACTCACCACCCATGACAACGTCACACGGGGTACGGAACAGGCGGGGAGGGGTAGGTGATGATACAGGCGGAGAAGAACCGGACGCCGGCGTACCGGACTTCGCTCGATGTTCTGCTGTGCACATGGAATGCAGAGTATAACATCATCCCCTGGTAGGGGAGCCCCACACCCCAAACATTGCCTGGATTGCCCCGAAGGGCCATTTCCGGTATCGTCGGAAGCCTCCATATGGTGAAATTGTGGCCGCCGCAATGACCCAGGGAATTACGCAATAAGCGACCCAGGATGCCCCTTTAATGTCCCACGTGGGAGGATTTAACGGGAAAACTACAAACTACCCAGGTATCTTAAGACCGGGGGACCCCTCTAGCAGCAAGATGACACCTGGAAGACAAAGGACAGCAATCACTCAGTGCCAAAGTTTCCAAAACAGAGAAGACATAGAAAACAATGGCCTGTGTACAGAAAAATGACCGACCGCAAGACAGGCATTCCACTAATAAATATATATATATATATATATATATATATATATATATATATAGGCATCACACACTTACAAAATGGCAGTCAACCACGCACACGGACCGCAACAGCAGGAGAACGAGAGAGAGAGAGAGGGTGGGCCAGCAAAAATGCGCATAGCGTCCCGGCCCCGCCCCTCCGTGATGCCCACATCCCACCAAGACGGCCCGACAGCCAGCAGCAGGGGGCGGGCCACGGAACGCCTGCACAGAAGCAAGAGAAGGCAGGACGCCAGACTGCATGACGCGTCCGACCCGCCCCTCCCGAGACGAGCAAGGATCCCGCCAGAAAAGAGCTCCTCCGCGGCGCTAGCAGGAGAGGAAGTGCCGCCGGCGCGCGCGCCGAGACCGGACCTGCCCCTCCCGACGGACCTGAGGGGAAGAAGCTCCCCGAAGACACCCAGACCTGCGCCGCGCCTGAGGGGGGAGAAGCTCCCTCAGCGCCATGCCCTAAGCGGCACCAACGTGGAAAAAAACACCACACACACACGCAAACAATGAAAAGTGAATCACACACACAAACACACAAGGGAAGCGAAACCAAGCAGGGGGAAGGCACCAACACCCCCGGGTCGAGAATAGGGACGGGGCATCCCAACCCGGGATCACCAGACCGGGTAAACCGCATACCCCCTAGTATGGGGCCTTGCAGTGGAGCTAGGCTCCTAGGCATAAGGTGCCGTCTACCTTCCCCCGGCCCCGCAGCCTAGGCTGGGAGGCTTCACTAAGGGGTAAGAACAGAGTGCCGGGCAGCAATAGAACCGAGAGGGGGGCCAGGAGTTACCCCAGCTACCTGCAAGCAGGAGACTTCATTCTTCTGACTTGCCGCCGATCTGCAGAGAAGGAACACTGGGATATAGTGGGAGGTCCCAGGTATTTATAGACCAGGAGGGGCTCTCTTTTTTCTTTGACTTCTCTGCAATATCGCCCTCTACAGGTAGGTAAACCCAAGTGTAATAATAATTTTGAAGCGGGGTGTGTGACATACTTAGAATAAATGGGTTTTGAGCTGGGCTTGTTGGACTACACCAGGGGTGCTCAACCTTTTGGACAGTGGAGCCACTTAAGCGTTTTGGAAACTGGTCATGGACCACCAAGAATAAGTTCAGAATATAGAATTTTTTATTTTCAATAGCATAGAGATTTTCTACAACATCAGGATAGCCACTGTCTCTAAGAACGCCTGATTTTTTTACTTCTGTATTTCCTTCCACCACACCACATTTAAAGCAGACCAAAACCCAACAAGCTTGGGAAATAAATTTGGCCAAAGCCTCTGCCAATACTTCTATTATAAGGTGTCGACCTGGAAATTGATATTTTGATCTATAGAACTGTCCTGGAACACTGACTTTTATTGCTGTCCCTCTCTGTAAGATTGCAGACTATTGGTCACTGAATTGGTGTGTCGCACTACAGTGGCAATGAATGGAGGAGGCGGGGCTTTACAGCTAATACAAGCAGCATTAGCGGGGAGCAGAGTAAGGCTGGAGCAGGGAAAATTGCCAAAAGGTACCCCTCATGGGGGAGAACTATTCAGGGAATGCAAGTTAAAAATGTGGGTTTTGGCCTACTTTAAAGAGGAACACCACACAGGAATTTCAACTGTGTTGTTCGTCTTTGTGGCAGCATCCCAAATTGGGATGCCCCACTGTGTGTATCCCCCCAAGTTGCCCCCTACACCCACCTTACTCACCTTCTTTTTGCTCCCACGGCACAGAGCCAGTGCGCAGATTGGCTAAGCAGCCTGGACGACGGTGAAGGGAGCCGAGTTCATCCCCCCGCTAACCTTCTAGCCATGGCGTGCCTACCAGCTCATTTAGAGAGACCGGGCGTGGGCACACACACACAGCTAGGGACGTGGTGAGGGCTCTGGGAAAGGGTTAGTGAAACTGGCGATTGGGGGGGTTGCACACAGCGGGCATCCCAAGGAGTGGAACTTGGACGGCCCTAGAGCCTCCAGGGCCTCTGATGATCCTCTTTAAATCTAGCAATTCTGACATGCTGGCAATACACATGCTAATTGCCTTGCCTCTCCGAATATATAGGTCCCATATTTACAGACAACCCCCATCAGTTCCACATCTTAACCATATTCCCAATATTTTACCCATGTAAAACACCTATCTATGCTAAACATACAATTAACCCTTTAAGTGCCAGCCTACCTGGAGATTTTGTCACCCTTTGTTGCCAATTTTTTTTCCCTATTGTGCGCTACATATGTTCAACTGTGATTTTGAAGGGATTTCCCAGGAATAATATATATATACACATATATCGTATTTTTCGCCCTATAAGACGCACTTATTTTCCACAAAAGTGGGGGGAAAATGTCTGTGCGCCTTATCGGGCGAATGCAAAAAAAAAAAAAGTAAAACTCACCTGTTACGGGCACTCCCGCGTTGCCTGTCACACTGCGGGAGCCCAGAAGAAGACAGGGGAGTGGCGGGCTCTGTCCCCGTCGCTGCGAACGCTGTCTTTTACGGGCAGCAATGGCCGCGTCGGGGCCAGAGACAGCGCCCGCCGCTCCTCCATCTGCTACCTATTCCAGCTTCAGCACACGCGAGCACCCGGGTCAGGGCAGCAGGTGGGCGTGGCCTGCACGACTTTTACCGGCAGCGGCGGGGCCAGGGACAGCGCCCGCCGCTCCTCCATCTGCTGCCTATTCCTGGGCACAGGCGAACACCCAGGTTAGGGCAGCGGGTGGGTGTAGCCTGCACCGAGTCGTGCAGGCCTTGCACACCTGCTGCCCTGACCCGGGTGCTCGTGTGTGCTGAAGCTGGAATAGGCAGCAGATGGAGGAGCGGCGGCGCTGTCTCTGGTCCCGCCGCTGCCATTGCTGCTGGTAAAAAACTGATTGCAGTGGCGGGGACAGGGACAGAGCCCGCAGCTGCTTCTTACTGGCCGGCTCCGTGAATCGGGTGGGCGTGGCCTGCGCCGACGTGGTGCAGGCCACGCCCACCCGATTCACGGAGCCAGCCGCTCAGCGGAGAGGTGAGGCTACCTACGGAAATGGGGGGAGGGGAATCGCCACGCTACCTACGGAAATGGGGGGAGGGGAATCGCCACACTACCTACGCAAATGGGGGGAGGGGATCGCCACACTACCTACGCAAATGGGGGGAGGGGATCGCCACACTACCTACGCAAATGGGGGGAGGGGATCGCCACACTACCTACGCAAATGGGGGGAGGGGATCGCCACACTACCTACGCAAATGGGGGGAGGGGATCGCCACACTACCTACGCAAATGGGGGGAGGGGATCGCCACACTACCTATGCAAATGGGGGGAGGGGGATCGCCACACTACCTATGCAAATGGGGTGAGGGGATCGCCACACTACCTATGCAAATGGGGTGAGGGGATCGCCACACTACCTATGGAAATGGGGGGAGGAGATCGCCACACTACCTATGGAAATGGGGGGAGGGGATCGCCACACTACCTATATAAATGGGGGGAGGGGGAATGCCACACCACCTATATAAATGGGGGGAGGGGATCGCCACACCACCTATGGAAATGGGGGGAGGGGGAATGCCACACCACCTATGGAAATGGGGGGAGGGGGAATGCCACACCACCTATGGAAATGGGGGGGGGGCACACTGCCTATATGGGGAATGGGAATGCCACACTACCTATGGGAATGGGAGGGGGGGAATGCCACAATGCCTATGATAATGGGGGGGCACACTGCCTATATGGGGAATAGGATAGGGGATGCCACATTGCCTATATGGGGAATGCCACACTGCCTATATAGGGAATGAGAGGGGGAATGCCACACTGCCTATATGGGGAATGGGAGGGGGAATGCCACACTGCCTATATGGGGAATGGGATAGGGGATGCCACACTGCCTATGGGATGGGGCATGCCACACTGTTTGTAATGGTGTGTTTTTGGTTAAAATATTTTTTTTTCTTATTTTCCTCCTCCAAATCCTAGGTGCGTCTTATGGGTAGGTGCGTCTTATATGGCGAAAAATACTGTATATATATTTTAGAAGAGTCTGCGCTTTAACATGAAATGTCATGTTTGTCATGTTTAAGTGTATTCTCAATATTTTGGGGTGAAATATGTTCAAAACATTTTTAAAAAATCTATTTTTTTACAATTTGTAGTGTTTTTTTGTAATAAAAAAAGTTTGTCAGTAAAATCGTATTCTGTGTGAAATCCCAAATTCTCACGGTTACAGCGGTACCACATATGTATTGATAGACACCCTTTTCTACCCAGGAGATTCCCCCAAACTGAATCAGCGCTTTAAGAGATTTTACAGATAAAATACAACTGTGCTAGGAGCTATGCGCACCTTGCAGTTTTTCAAGAAAAACAACCTTTTACATTTGAAATACCCCTATACCTACATTCCCCGGAAGTACACACACCCCAAGCTTTTCAGGCTTGTTGACATGGGGATTTTCACTGTCCCCGGTTTAGCTCTGTCCCCCGAGCCTCTCCTCGGGCCAAACTGCGGCTAGAGCAGACGGATAACATCCTAGCCGCAATTTTGTGCGGCACCGGCATCACTTGGCTCCCTTTGGCTGTGCTGAACAGCCAGTAGTGACATAGTATGTAAGGCTGAATAAACACTTTAGTCAGTTCAGCCTGTTTATCTCCTTCCAGTGGTCTAGTAGCCATAGTTGGAAATGTTATTACAGCTGATTTAGTATTTTATTTTTGAGACAGGTGATACTTACTCTCCCTTTTCATTCCATTCCAGACAGTTGACACAACCAGTGTGACCCTACAATTGAAAAAAAAATAGCAGATCATGCAGCATAATACATAAACAAATTGTATTTTTTTTATCTTCTGTAATGAAAGGCAGGTTCAATCCAGAGAATATTTGTTTGGGTTTCATGCTTTGCCTGCAGGAAGGCCAGACACTAATGAGAGCTGCTCACCACTGGAAGAGTTCTGTAAACCCCAAAAATGAAGAACACCCAGGCAGAGCTAGCAGTGTTCCACAGATAGCAGGAGCAATTCAGTAACCTAGGCAACCAGCCAGGCTCTGAAAGTGAAAGCATGCAGCGATAACAAAGTGGGTCCGTATCACCAGATGTAACAGTGATTACACTAAAGGCATAAACAGCAACACACCTATTAACAGGGCTAAAAATATTCCAAACCTTTCAAAACTATTCATACTTTTACAGCCACAAACTTGTATTTTATTGAGATTTGATGTGATAGAGCAACACGAAGTAGCAAGTATTTGTGAAGTGTAAAGAAAATTACACATGCGTTTCTAAATTAAAAAAAAAAAATACAAACCTCAAATGTGTGGTGTTCATATGTATTCAGCCCCCTGTACTCTGGGACCCCTAAATAAAATCCAGTGTCGCCAATTGCCTTCAGAAGTCAACTTAGTAAATACAGCCCATCTGAATGTAATTTATTCTCAGTA
The DNA here is from genome assembly GCA_027917425.1 of Gastrophryne carolinensis. Classification (NCBI taxonomy): domain Eukaryota; kingdom Metazoa; phylum Chordata; class Amphibia; order Anura; family Microhylidae; genus Gastrophryne; species Gastrophryne carolinensis. The sequence continues at coordinate 305,291,131 of CM051236.1, read as the reverse complement.
TAACTAACTACAGCGATTATGTGAAAGCATCGGAAGTTTCCAACTAAACTGCCCAGGCAAGGGGAGCACTGATTAAAGAAGCAGCCAAGAATCCCAGGGTCACTGGAGGAGCTGAAGAATCTGTTCACAGAACAACTGTTAGTCATCTCCTCCACAAATGTAGTCTTTATAAAACGGCTAGCCATTTTTTAAAGCTGTAAGAAGTCCCATTTGCAGTTTGCCTTACACTATGTAGGGGACCAAATTGGACTTTTCCTTTTAACACAAGCAGTCTACTAGCCTTGTAAAAGTTCCTTTCAGCAGTATCTGTCTGCAGGAAATGGTCTAAAAGAGGAACATCGGAGGACCTGGAGTCTTTTAGACCCCAGGGCCTGCGGAGTTCCAATCTTTGGGGCATCACAAACACCCCGGAACACTCACCTTCTCCCAGAGCCCTCACCGCGTTGCGGCCAAATCCCCGCACACCACTAGCCACGTGCATGCCTGGCCTTTCTGAATGAGCTAGGAGGTTAGCAGGGGATGCGGCTGGCTGCGCAATCTGCTCACTTCGGCGCCGCTCGGCTGCTTCGCCATCAGCAGAGCCGATTGAAAGCAAGCACGCTGATTGGCTGAGTGGGCAACAAATGAATGTCCAGTGGACAGGCACTCAAAGTGGACCAACAGCTAGGAAGCCCATCTCTGTGACACTCACCTTTTTGTCAGCTGAAGAGACTAGATATCATAGCACGCATTGCAGCTGCAAAAACCTGCTACAAAAGATGGTTTTGGCTGCTGCAGCATCTGTCTCCCCAAGCCAAACAAGAGCCTGTAAATATTGGGTATTGATCACTACATGGCTGGGGGCTCATTTTTCCAGGCAGTATACATGTATGTCTGCTGTGAGCACAGATTTGCCAGAGAGAAAATATAATGTGAATAATAACAAAACAACCATTCTGCAACCTTAAACAGCAGATTAGAGGTTTCCAGTAATACCTGTAGTTCAGCTTCTAGCCCCAAACGACGAATGAAAGGGTCTGTAACATGATGACATCTCTGAAAGCCTCGAGCCTTCTTTTCCTACAAGGAAAGCAAAACCTGGATGTTTGTCAAAATGAAAGTTTAGCATTATGAAAGAAATAATAAAATATCAATACCAACATCACTGTGATCAAACTACAACTGCATTGGAAAGAAGGTATAAAAAGGGGGCAAGCTAGTGAACTCTTATTTACCCTATGTCACTAGTTCTCCTTGAAGATAGGCCTGGCAGATTGAAAGCTTCTTCCCTGAAAGGAACACCTACAGGATTATAAGATTAAGGCGGACCAAATCTTCACTATACTATAAAGTCTGGCTGGTGCCCCAAGAAAGGCTGGCCCTGGAATCCTCCCTTTCCTTGGGTCACCCCAAATTGGGATGCCCTGCTGTGTGAAGTCCTCCTCCCCTCACCCCAGGGTGCCACAAAACTCACCTTCTCTCTCAGCATCCCTAGCATCTTTAAGCTGTACAAGCTCCTGCCATTCAGATAGTTTGAATGTTTTAAGTCCGTTAAGCTAGCATGTTTGGTCATATATACAACTGGCCTGTATCATAAGTCTGTGCACAATATAATATTTTTATACACAATCATTGGTGTGATTCCTTTCATCACCCACAACCTAGAACCTACAGTGAGCAGTTATTGTTATATTAATCATTGATATTTTTATTTCATAATAATGTTTACAGGGGGGACTTGCAGGGGGGTATGCATCAGGCATCCCAAATTGGCGTGCAGGGATCAAGCCATGGTCATGTAAGTAAAGATTTTCTTTCCTAGCCTGGACAAACCCTACTTACTACTCACTGAGTGCTAGAAATAGGCTCTCTCATCAACTAAACCTCTTTTCTAAAAACTAAAAAATGGCCCAATGGTACAAATCCATATAAATATGCTGGATGGTGGGAGAAGGGGTCACTTATACACCCAGCATCAAGGAATATCCAGTGAGGCCTGTTTGATTTAAAGTGGACTAAAACCCAGGATTTTGTCTGTCCTTTCCCCCAGTTTCCCCCCCGATCGGGGATGCCCCGCTGTGTGAACCCCCCCCCCCCAGATTGCCCCATCCAATCAGCATGCTCGAAGCATCATTTAAGACGTCTAAAGCCAGCATCTCTGAGCGCACTGCATCCCCCGCTTCACTCTAACAGGGAACAAGTGGCTGGTGCAGGCACATGCCCTGCTAGAGGGATGTGTTTATAAGGGGTTTTAATATTGCACAATTTTGCTATACACCTTCTTTAAAGTCAATGTCCAGACAAACTGAAAAGTATTTCCATTATATAAGGCTACACATGGCATGACAAGTTCTCTTTTGTCCTTTTTGAAAACAAATCTACATTGCCAGAGTAATTATAAAAAGTTACGTCAGGTTGTGCTGTCCTCTGATGGGAGTGGCCAAGTGATGCAAGCATACTGTGTGCATTGCATTGGAGTGAGCTGACTGAAGGGCTCTAGTATAGCCTACCACTAAGAGAGGGGATGTCAACCGGACACAAGTCCTAGTCTTTGATTTGTGGTCAGGATTAGGGGAGACGAATTGGAGACAGCAAAGAAAAAAATATAATTCTGTGAAATACTCACCTGTAGAATTGGTATTATAAGTATACAGTACGTCCTGCTCCAGATAGATTACTTACACTTGGGTTATCCTCCGCCAGATGGCGCTGCACTGCAGAGACATGTAAAACAGGCTCCTCCCGGCCCCTCAAATACCCGGGAACCTCCCACAAATCCCCAGCATTGAAAAGCAGTGAACGAGAAGCCGGGAGAATTTAACCACCCAAACTGGTAACTATAACAATGATAACAATCACCATACAGGGGATCCAGAATAATGCAAAAAAACAGGGTGGGGTGGAGCAGGACGTACTGTATACTCATAATACCAATTCTACAGGTGAGTATTTCACAGAATTGTATTATTCTTAGTATACAGTACGTCCTGCTCCAGATAGATTACTTACACTTGGGACATCCAATAGCAGTGTCCATAAAGTAGGGTGGGATCCCCAACAAAGAAGGTAACAGCAGACAGTTTAAACCACTGCTGCCTGCAAAACCTTGCGGCCAAAAACAGCATCAGCTGAGGCCCTAACATCAACCTTGTAAAACTTTGAAAAGGTATGAACAGAAGACCAAGTAGCGGCCTTGCAAACTTGTTCAACAGAAGCCTGGTGCTGGAAGGCCCAAGAGGCACCAATAGCACGAGTAGAATGAGCAGTAAGGCGGAAGGGAGGATTCTTCCCCTTAGCAGAATAGGCCTGAATCACAGCCTGGCAAATCCATTTGCTAATAGTAGACTTGGCAGGAGCCAAGCCCTTCCTGGGCCCAGAATGGACCACAAAAAGAGCATCAGTTTTCCTGAAGGACGCGGTGACTATCAGGTAATACTTCAGACACCTGATCACATCCAAGGAATGCAGAACCCTTTCCTTAGCGTTGCTAGGATTAGGGCACAATGAAGGAAGAACAATATCTTGATTTAAATGAAAAAACAGACACCACCTTAGGCAGAAAGTCTGGCTTAAAGCAGAACACCACCTTGTCCTGGTGTCTCTCATAGTATGGGGGCTGAATAGACAGAGCCGCCAACTCAGACACACGCCTGAGCGAAGTAATGGCCACCAGAAAGACAACCTTGAGGGTAAGCACAGCCAGAGCAGCATCCTGTATAGGTTCAAAGGGAGCATTCTGCAAGGCAGACAAAACCAAGTTCAAATCCCAACAGGGACCATAGGTTTACGTGGGGGACGCACATGAGTAAACCCCTGGAAGAAGGTCTTAACCAAAGAATGCTGAGCAAAAGACTTCTGAAAGAAAATAGACAGGGCAGAAACCTGACCCTTCAGAGTACTGAGTTGGAGTCCTGACTCCAACCCATGCTGTAAGAACTCCAGAACCCTGGGAACTGAAAAAACCCAACAGGGAAGAGACCTAGACTCACACCAGTCAATGTAGGTATGCCATACCCTGTAATAGATGGAGGAAGAAGTTTTCTTCCTAGCCTTCACCATGGTATCAACCACCGAGGCAGACAAGCCTTTCTCCATCAAGATGGAGGTTTCAGCAGCCAGGCCGTCAAAGCCAGAGTTTGTAAATTGGGATGGCGTAAGGGGCCCTGAGTGAGCAGATCTGGCACCCCTGGCAGAACGTACTGGTCTACTGCCATCTGCACCCCTTCTGCGAACCACACTCTTCTTGGCCACCTGGGGCCACCAAAATCGCTGGCACCCCTTCCAGAGCAATCTTGCGCAGAACCCTGCCCAGCAGGGGGAATGGAGGAAAGACATACAGGAGCCGGAATTCCTGCCATGACATGGACAGAGCATCCGTGGTCAAGGCCAGAGGATCCTGAGACGGGGAGACAAAGGCCGGGAGCTTGTGATTGTGACGGGGCGCAAACAGATCCACATCCGGTAGCCCCCAACGGTGACACAGGGACTGGAATACCCTGTTGCAGAGGGACCACTCTCCCTGATGAGAGGTCCCCCTGCTCAGAGAGTCTGCCAGTAGATTCTCTGCCCCCGGGATGTACACAGCCGAAATGCATTGAACATTGGCCTCCGCCCATGTCAGAATCCGCGACACCTCCTAGAGGGCCCCCCTGCTCCGGGTCCCTCCCTGATGGTTGATGTATGCAACCGCCGTCCTGTTGTCTGAGCACACCTGCACAGACAGACCCCGCAGGTGGTCGGTCAACTGATCCAGAACCAATCTGATCGCCCGTAGTTCCAAAATGTTGATAGGTAAGTGGGCCTCCTGAGGCCCCCACCTCCCCTGGAACCGCAGGGACTTCCAGAATCCCCCCCATCCTGACAGACTGGCATCCGTGGTGACCGTCTCCCAGAAGGGGGCCAGAAAGGACCTGCCCCCCAGCAAGTTCCTGGGACCAAGGGGGGGAGCACACAGACCCCGTCCAAGGACGTTGGGTCCTTGTCCCAAACTGACAGAAGGAAATCTACAAGTGTGTTGGAAAGTGCACCACAATATAATTATGGGTAGGTGCCATCTTTCTTTCACTTGTGTATTCACCCTGTATATATGTCATATGGCGCTCAGTGTCACTTAGCGCTTTGCGCTATATACACAGCTCAAGTTATATTGCAATTTTGCACATACCACATTTTTTGGTATTTATTTGTACATAGTATGTTTATGCACTTAGCACTTTTTCTGTCTGCTTCTTTCCTTACACTATAGTTATTGACTTACTTCATTTGAATATTCATTCCACTATTGCTCCACTTTGGTTAATTTTAATTATTTATTTGATTATATTGTCCTTTCCTCTGGGCCCATTACCAGTATTTACACTTTATGTCTCATATTATATTTATATGGCGGCATTTCCTTAACTTCATATATATTAGTCACCATTGATTGGGATCCTCCCGCTTGTGTTTTTTAATTGTGTATGTGTTTAGATTAGTGTCTTTTCTATGTATATAATGAATATCTATTAAATTTATTGAAATTTTTATTTACATTTAGTGTGCGGCCTTTTCAATAAGGGTTGGTGAGATCAGTCTAGGATCTCCTATTGGTATAACCAAACTGACAGAAGGTTGTAGAAGTTGAAGTTGTAGAGGTCTCAAATGGAACTGAGCAAAAGGCACCGCCTCAAAGCACGCCACCATCAGGCCCACCAACTGCATTCCCTGCCCGAGGGAGGGATGGAGACACGACAGCAGGAACCTCACCTGCGCAGTTAGAGCTTCCACCTTCTGTTGAGGAAGGAATATCCTTGACTGAACCGTATCCAGAATCATTCCCAGGAACGGGATCACCGAGGAGAAGACAGAGAAGACTTGGGGTGATTGATCACCCAGCCGAAGGACTCCAGGGTGGACACTACCAGCTGAGTGTCCAACTCTGCCTGCTGTAGAGACCGAGAGGTGATGAGTATATCGTCCAGGTAGGGCAGCCCGCGGATGCCCCTTGACCTCATCAGAGACATCACCCCCGCCAGCACCTTGGTGAACACTCTGGGAGCTGAAGTGAGGCCAAATGTCAAGGCCACAAACTGGTAATGTCGATCTTCCAACCCGAATCTGAGAAACCTTTGGTGTCCTGAAAACACAGGGATGAGAAGGTAAGATTCTTTGATGTCCACAGACGTCATGAAATCCCCTGGGCGCAGGGAGCTGATGGCCGAGCGCAGAGTTTCCATGCGAAAACGCCTGTTCTTGACAAATCTGTTGAGGATCTTTAAATCCAGAATAGGCCAGACTGACCCATCTTTTGGGAACTGTGAAGAGGTTGGAGTAGAACCCCTTGCCTCTTTCTCTTAAGGGGACCCTGCAAATGACCCCCAGACCCAGAAGGCCTTGCACAGCCTGCGCCAACACCTGAGCTGAGACAGGGTCCTGGGGGATCCGGGACCTGATGAATCTTGGGGGAGGCCGCACAGCAAACTCTATCTTGTAACCAGAGGACACTACCTCCTGAATCCACCGGTCTGAGAAGTGATGCCTCCAGACGTGAGCAAAGTGCTGCAGCCATCCCCCCACCCTGACGGGCGAGGGCGCCCCATCATGCCTGAGGGGGCTTGGGAGAGGATTTGGGCTTAGCCCCCCAGGAGGAGCTAGGACGTCGTCCTCTGCTCCTGTGCCAGGAATCTGCACGAGCCCCCGCGAAGGACACCCCTTTTCCTTGTTTAGCACCACGGTAGGGGAGTGAAAGGGAGCCCTGGCCCCGAAAGGGCAGAGACTGCCGTCTGCGCTGGGGTAACTTACCTCCCTTAGCAAAAAGGTCTAGGCGGTCCCCAAACAGGCGTAGCCCCTTAAATGGAAGCCCAGTGAGGGCCTTCTTTGCAGCATTGTCAGCAGCCCACTGGCGCAGCCAAACCACGCGGCGTATAGCTACCACAAGGCAGAAGTTCTCGCACACATCCTAATGGCATCATCCAAGGCAGATAGGATCAAGTTTACAAACACATCACAGTTAGACAGTGCATTAAACACATCAGGTAGCAATCATCAGGAGCACCGTCAAGAACACTTCTGATCAGGGACCTGAGCGCCACAGATGCAATGGCCGAGGCGCAAACCGGGCGAAGCGCCGTCCCCACAAATGCAAAGGCATGGCACGCCAATTGGTCAATGCGCCGGTCCTCGGCATCCCGCAGAGTAGTAGAGTCAGGGGAGTGCATAACAGAGGTGTTAGACAGCCCTAGAATAGGAGCATCCACCTCGGGAGGGGATGACCAGCACTTGACCATATCAGCAGGGAAGGGGTACTTTCTGTCCCAACTCTTAGGTATACCGGAAGTCTACTGGGACGTTCCCACTCCTTAAGCACGAGATTATTGAAATGGGTTTGCTCAGGAAATTCCAAACGAGCCTTAGCAGTATGAAAAAGCTCACCCCTTTGCCTCGGAGCCGCAACAGGGGGAGAGATGGACAGAACCTCAAAAGTCTGAACCAGCAGTCTGTCAGTATCATCCGGGGCCCAAGAGTCAGAGCCAGAATCGTCATGACCCCTGGGTCTCTCAACAGATGATCCTGAATCAGAAAACAGCGCCCCTTCGTCCGAGGGGGTATAGCCACATAGATGCAACAACTCATCAGACTCCATAGGGAAAAGAGTGGTATCAGGGGTTAAGTGACGCTTTTTAGCAGTGGTCTTACGTGCTAAAGTATTAGCAATCAATTTTTCAACACTGACCAGTCTAGCAGACACATCAGGCTGAGAATCCCCGCTTGTATGCAATTCAATGGGGGTGAGACTCAAGCTTGGGGGAGTAGGTGAAGTGAGACGAGGTGCAGGCCCAGCCACAGGAGGGGCGGATTGCAACGTTAGCGCCTGCTGTGCGCAAGGAACACAGACCCGTGCATTGTCACCGCTAATAGGTGAGACCCCACAAGCTACACACAGCCGGGCTTGTCCCGAAGGAACCCGGTCACATTATCCTGAGATGCCACCATATGGTGATTATTAGGCACAATATGCCAGTAGGGATTGACGCTATAAAGCAACCCTGGATGCCCCAATGACCCGCTAGGGAAGTGGGAGTAATAATACAAGGCCCAACTATCAATTACACCGGGCCGGGAGAAGCCAATGGATTCACCCGTCTGAAAGACACAATGGGAAGAAGGGGTGTCAGAACCAAACACACTAAAATGAGTATGAAGTCGCCCACGAGGGCACTTACGCACCGCAGTAAGTAGAACCGTCACACTCGTGCGCGACCTGACAAAATGGCGCCGAGAGTAGCTCGAAGGGTGGGCCAGAGCGAGCCGTGACGCAGAACGCGCCAAGCCAGGCCCCGCCCCACCTCGAAGAGTGCGAAGCCCACAGACAAGCAACCAATGAGAACACAGAAGCGTCTGAGGTAACGCCGCCCCCCGGCGCGGAACATCCAAATGAAGGAAAAGAAGCGCGCGGCGGCGGCATTTGCAATAGTAAAAAGACAAGTCAGCGCGGCGGCTGACACCACATATACTAGTCAAAAAACATGACAAAAAGCCGTATGCATGAATCACAATACACGCTCACCGACACACCCCCCACCCTTGTTTCCCCCCCCCCCCGAAGGCTACAGGGAGAATGAGGGAGGATGGTGGCCCTCTGTACAGGACCCACCGCTACACAGGGCATGGGACAATAATGCATCCCATAAAGGGATCACCATAAAGGCTCACCATCAGCCTATACCGCCTACCCTTTGGTGGGGGATTGCGGTGGAGCAGCGCTCCTTAAGCACACATGGTGCTGCCTACCTTCACCCGACCAGCGCAGCCCAGGCTGTGAGGCACATCACACGAGGACGGGTGGGAATAGTCCAACAGGGCCGCAGGCTTTAATAGCCCCGCTCACCTGCGAGAGAGTGATAATTTCATGTCTTTGCAGTAAGCACTGCAGAGAAATCTGGGGATTTGTGGGAGGTTCCCGGGTATTTGAGGGGCCGGGAGGAGCCTGTTTTCCATGTCTCTGCAGTGCAGCGCCATCTGGCGGAAAATAACCCAAGTGTAAGTAATCTATCTGGAGCAGGACGTACTGTATACTAAGAATAAAATCCCCCTTCCCTTCAGCGACCACAGTGAAGAGACAATGTGGGACTGACAGTGTATTAGGGAGGCTGCAAGGCCATTGATTTTAAATGTTGACTAGTCAATCCTTTAAAATAATGCTCTTCTTTTCAAACTGCCCACACTGAACGAATCTATATTTGCACGTTCCTCACTCAACCCAGACACCAACACACTCATTTACTATTTAGGTACTGGCGATACTAATATTTGTCTCTATGCTAAATATGTTTTTTACTTTTTTGAGTTTTCTGACTTCACAGAAGATGGTCAGCAATGGCAGCCCTCGTATCTTAGTACATACCCTGATCTGCCTGTGGATGATGTCTTGAGCAATGTTGATTGCTTCCATCTTGAAATGAACACATGAAACTCACAGCACGACTGACTGAAGCTGCATCATTGCTGTGCCTCTTGATGTCCAGGCACCTGTGCAATGAAAATGGCATTTGGTAAACCACTGCATGTCTGTGGCCTATTTATGAAAAGCGAGATGAAGTGAAAAGTGACAGAGCAAGCAAACATTTTCTGTTAAACCGGAACTTCACCATGATTTATTGAAAAGCCCAAACCCTTAAAAAAACTATTCCCCAGCATCTATAATTAATATATTCGAAGTTTTTAGTCACTTACTTATTATTTCCCCCACTGGGCTGCAACTCTGTTCAGGATTTTAGGATACGGGCGCCGCCATCTTGACTCAGAAGCATCACACTTACTGAGGAGAGGAGAGCGGGATAAAGTACAGGGGGTGTATTATAGCTGTGCTTTGCTCAGACAGAGCAGAGCTGGGGTCAGGAAAAGGTCAGCAATCCCAGAATGCACAGTCAGAAGGCACTTCCTGTTTGCAGGCTGCCTGATGTTCCATGAGCCGCCATCTTGGATGTTTAAAGGCTCATAACATGCATTAGATGCAGGTAGGATGATTCTTAATGTGAGCAATTTGTATGTACAGGGTGCGGGAAACATATAAGATAGACTCTTATTCAGAGTGAAGGACCGCTTTAAATAAATATATTGTTTGCAGTGACCAAACAAGGCACGAGATAAAATCCTTCCAATCACAAACAGCAACCTTTGTCCATTTATCCAAACGTAAAATGCAGAACCTTGGTGCATTATCATTTCTTGGGGCTTCTTCACATCAAGGAAATTATGATTGCATTTGGCACAAGCCGAAGCACTGCACATGTAAGTCATTGAGCCCTTTTACATTGGGGGAGCAATAATTCACAAAATTGCAGCAACACATGCCTTTTTTCAAATCGCTAATCCCAAAGTGTGAAAGGGCCCATTGACTTACATAGGCCGCTCTGCAATCAAACCACTGTGGTGTGAAAGAGCCCTATGGTTTGCGCTTTCACTACATTTGCAGGACTATCGCACCACATGCAGCCCAGTGTGAAAGTGGCCATGAAGTGTCTGCTGACTGAAAATAGATGCTAAGCAACTTAACCAAAATCAGAGAGAGGCCTGGTGTTTATCTTTGAAATGGAATCGCATTTTGTTGGGTGCTAGTCAAAAGACTGTCTATCCACCTCTCCTCAGCTATTCAGCCTCACAGTTTACCATACTCACTTCTGAAGATTTCACAGGGAGTGTAGACCTGCTTACAAAGTACATTTGAACAAAACCCTCCAGGGCTGGCAACTGACCTTCCCCCAAGACATCCTGCTGTGTGGAACTCACGGCGCCTGTAAAAACTCACCTTTTCTCGCCAATGTGTGGACTCTCATCCAATGAGAGCCGTCTGCCGCAACTATGTCATTCGATCTCCGGGGATGCAGCAGTGTGTGCTCCCTAATCAAGTCAATGAGAGCCACTTACCGAATGACATAATCACGGCAGCGGGCTCTCATTGGACGAGAGCCTGCTCATGCGCCACTGGAATGAGGAAGAGGTGAGTGAATGGCGGCATTACAGGGGGTTTCACACAGTGTGGAATCCCAATACAGGATGCCCTATGGGAAAGGAACAAAACCTGGGAAAGTCAAATTCCTGGGTGTTTGTTCTGCTTTAACTGGTATTTGTTGAGTCCTTGGCATTTCAAACACCACCACTTGCTAGTCTTCCAACACAAACATACCTGGCACTGGAACAGATAAATTGGACAGGGTTGTATTTGAAATCCTAACTTTTCAATCGAAGGGAAAATATGGCCATACGGAAACAAATATTTACTTATATTACCACCTGATAAGGTAATGCAGCACTGCATCAATTCAGATGTCAGCATACACAGATGGACCACAATGATCTGATAAGGCATGGAATGTGGTCAATCTGGTCTACTGCTCCTCCCCCTCTAATCAGCAATGAAGCATGCTCCCTTGATTAAGAAGACATGGCTGGAGCCCAGCTTAATGTGTCTTTTTTATATAAATTCCAATAATTACTCGTAAAAAAGGAAAATTTCAGCAAAAAGGGCCTAAAATGAAAAAGCCAGAATAATAACAAATATATAGATAGTTATCAGTCCTGCCTCTATGACCTGGCAAGTACTGTCCATGATAAGATGGGTTTGCACTAAAATGTTAGGCAATGTTGAAACAGTCCTAAAGTCTTTTAAAGTGGATAGGGGAGGCAGCCGCACAGATCAACATTAAAGTTGTTGTGCAGCCTCTCCAAGATGGCTGCACCCAGGACCAGAACCGCCAGGGGGATGCAGCTGTATTCCGGGGAAAAGTTAAGGATTGGGGGTTCACTATCGACTGGAATTTCGCTTTAAAGTGGAACTACTACAGCTGCAGACGGCCCTGGAGTCCAACAAAAGATCATAGACGCATCCCTGTAGCAGTGGTATGAAAATAATGGTGATTTAAGGCTGCTGAAGTGCCTGACTCAGGACTATCCTTATTTGGTATACCCTTTAGTTAAAGAAAGCCAGAGAACAGCTAAAATACCTACCATTACAGGGGGATGTGCTCCTCTGCAGTGCTGGAGTGTATGGTCCAAGAACAAAGGCTGAGGGTGGTATTCAGAAGGGGACAGTTGGGTCAGCTGTCTGCTTGGGTAAAACTGTGTCCTTTACAACTTGGGATGTACCTAGTCACATATCTATACCACCCACAATAAAATTAAGGCTGCTCAATGGGCAGCAAAGTCACAGGAGTGGCAAAGGTGGCTGCTCATAGGGCCCAATGACCCTGCTTGTTGCCACCGGCAACCCCTCAGCGCTCTGCTGTGAGAGGAATGTTTGTTAGGGAAGAGCAGGTGGAGTGTGAGGGGTGACAGGAAGTGGCATGATGGACACGGTGCAGCAATGCTGAGCCACGGGGAAGCCAGATACAGGCACAGCAACTTTTCACCAGGAGCTCCTAGACCACCACCACACGCTGCTGCTTCCGTGTCAGGGGCGCCTATACCTGTGGCAGTGCGGCCAGGGGCTCCCTCACCCCCCTCAGTCACTACATGCACTCCTCTAAGCTACAAGCAGCCAGAGCTCTGCACCGCACCACACGACACCACATCAACGCATTAACGCTCAGCTCCTTGTTTTCGGCTCGGTCACTCCCTGTCTCCAACCTGCAACCCCCTAATGGTCCAGTTACCCATGTTTACCTCCTTGGCTGTCTCTCAGACGGGCACTCTCCCGTTACGCAATTACCGTAAATCTACTAGACATTGCAGGCTCCACATTACGCAAACTGCGCAGCGCTACCGTATTGAATACTCCTGGTCACACAAACTTTCCACTTTTGCAACCTGGCAACGACGGGAGGCGGGGGAAAGAAGTTATAGACCTATCACTGCACATCGGTGCCGGAATGATCTGAGATGTGCCCAATAGAAGAGGAAGAGGTTGGAGATCAGCTGTCAGGTTAGGTTTGACAAGAAGAGAAAGCCGTGGCGTAGGATACAGTACGCCACAGGCTAAGCATTGTGGGAGTTGTAGTTTTTATAGATTTTGTCATTTTAGGAGCTACGTAGCTGGTGCTTTGAATTCTTCAGGAGCCTGCGGGGCGGGTCCGTTACCTGTGACTTGCTGTAAAAAATGGGTTGGAGTAATTTGTTTACATTTTTGGTCGTTCGGTTCGTTTTCCTTCCCTGGTCTCTGTGTGCCGGGTTCACAGTCATACTCGCTCAACATTCCCTTTTACGTCATCAGTGAGACCGGCTTTGACGACGTGCCTTTACCTAGGATGGAGTCCCATCCAATGGGGGAAGTAACCTGCTGCATGCACACATGTGGCAGCCACGCCATTTACCTTACTGCAGTGTGCCGCTATTTCGTGCTCCCTCTCATACAGGGCAGTTTCTACACAAAATAGCACTGCGGAAAAGAAAAAACCTGCCCACTCCTCTCCCCTCCTCTGGTGTACTGTTACTCAACCTGAGGTAGTGTTTAGAGGCACACCAATGGGGGTGCCTGTATGGTCAGGTATATTAGTAAAAGTGAAACATTATCCCTTCTTGATTTAAAGTGGACCAACACCCGCCAGGATCGATCCAATCCCTCTCTGCGGGGCATCCCAAATCGGGATGCCCCGCTGTGTAAAATACCCCAGGACGCCTGCAAACCTTACCTGAATCCTGGTCCAACGGCACATGTGCGTGCCGCGGCCACCAGCGTGCTCGGAGCCGCTGAATCGCCTTGACGTGCATAGCTCAGCGGCTCTGAGTGCGCTGATTGGACGAGCGGCCGTGCATGCGCTGTAGGAGCGATGTGAGGTGAGTTGTAACTAGTGATCTGGGGGGTTTCACATAGCGACACCCTGATCGGGGTGCCCTGGGGAAATCCTGGGTGTTGGTCCACTTTAAAAATACTACGTGGGCTCATGCCTATTTTTTTGGTGCTATTTATAATTTTCACCCCCTTGGGAATACTTGGTTGCAACTTATTTTCCCTATGGGTTACTTGGCATCAAAAGGTTGAGAACCACTGCTTTGGTGCTGCTGACCCATACCATGCTGCGCCTCTTACCATCAGACAGTACCCCCTACTATGACTTGGGGGTTGAAGGACTTGTCTTATGGCTTACACCACTAATTTAGTGACCTTAACTCATTTGCAGAAAATAGCATGGCTGGGATCAGGGTGCCCTCAATGGCCTTGGCACTGCGCAGTTGAAAAAGCCTCTTGCCCTCTCCCTCTGGGGTGATGTTCTGTTTTGGGTGCCATCCCATAGCTCACAGGGATCTTTCAAGACTTCTTTTGTAGATTTTTTTTTGGGGGGAGAGCCCCCTACGACAGCTCTAGCTAACAAAATGGGCCTCCTGCCAGGCAGTCTTTGCCTCAACCCTAGCAAGGATTGTCATTTGTTCCTAAGCCAACAAAGTCTTTTCTGTGGATCTCCCAAGGGAAGAGGTCCCACTGGCTTGTAAGGGATGCAGAAAACGTTTTCTCAAAGTGGTCCTAAAATCTAAAAAGACTTTAGGTCTAAGAACAGCCTATCTCAGGGGCGACCTCCAGAAGAGTTCAGTAATGCCAATCTTCTGATTGTGCCTTCTTCCCACTGGAGTGACTTCACTGTATATAATTAATCTCCACTAGCTGCCTTCATGAAGGACAACCCCTTACAGTACCTTGGATTTGAGGTTCTTGCTTGGCTCTACATCATCATTAGGCGAGCCAGAGGCATGTTTTGTCTCAAGTTTTTACTATACCACTCTTATATGTGCAAACAATATTATTGCACATTTCTCCACATACATTACATACATACTTAGGCTTTGGCTGTGTCTAACATGAAAGACTACTACTACTAAAGCCTGACTAAACCAGCCAGAGACTAAGATTGCACATTTTTGTAATGTATTATGTGGAGGAATGGGCAATAATATTGTTTGCATATATAAATGTGGTATAGTAAAATTTGATGAAAGAATTTGAAACCTCTTTGACATGGAAATTGGTTGAGGAGGTTATTATCCTGATAAGTGAGGTCAAAGTGGATGTCTCACTTCTGAACGAAGCTAATTCATACCCATATGGTCAGGACTTAGCCCCTCCAAGAACAACATCTTTTAGATTCCAGGCTGGCCGTAGAGGGGTGATTGGTTCACTTTAACCAAGCAGGGTACTAACTGATGCTAACAGAAGGCACACTTCCATAAAGGTGGCTCTTAACTCCATGCGCTCCAGCAGCCCCGAATCCAATTAAGTGGGCAATTTAAATAAAAAGTGGACATAGTGCCTACTGCTGGTCAGCTTAGATGTGTGTTAGGGAAAAAAAATCCAAAGGAAGGAAAAACAAAGTGTAATCAGCTGTTCAAAATCAAAAGGTTATTATTAATCAGATAAACATTACAATAAAGTGACATACATGAATGCACTTACAAGCAATGAGTGAGGCATGTGCTCAAATTAGCCATGAATATAAAAATATTTATAAACAAAATTTGTGTGACACAGGGCGTAGATCTCAGTAGGTGAAGGCATCGGGTGATTCTCTTATCACCGGGCAGACCCTTCTTGTGTGAGTGTCTCTACAGGGTGGCCCCTCTTGTGAAACTGTCTATTCTGCCTATCCTTTGGAAACAGCCCCTCAGAAAATAGGGTATCCTCATGAAATTGTGCAGCTAATCTACACAAGCCATCCACTGTTTTAGTAGTCATCCCATCTAAGCACTCACACAATTTTATTTATTGCAAACACACAACTTTATTAAAGGAATAAACACTCTCATATATCTATAAGCTTAAAACAATAGCTGACTTGGCGATGTTATTACTGTAACGAGAGATACAACACATCAGCAATTTCCAGACAATAAAGCATGTCAAGATCAAAACTATCACTACTACCATGGATTTCAATAAACTTGAAAGAACACCTTTACCTTATTCAAATGTGCCTCTGTGGGGTCTCTGGAGTCTTCAATCCAAGTACAACACTCTTTACCAATATTGGAACAGGTCCCTCCCCTATTGCTAACAGGTAAACTAATGCCATCCTGTTCTGAAGGGTAACCTTTCTTAGTTGGGCTATTTCCTCATTCATGACATGGAACTTGTGGTTTCATTAATTATTCCATCCATAATGTTAGCATACTTGTTAAGTCTATGGGCCAATTCAATACCCCAACCTGTCCAGGAAGGAAACCACATCCAAGCTTAATCTGCTCGTGAAAATAGTTCCCTTCTCCTCTGATTCTCCCCTGGAGGTGTTCTGGAAAAATCTGTTACTATTAGATCAGTCTAATGCCTGGCACTTACTGGGGAGCCATGAATAGGCCTTATTGCCACACAGATAGTATAGCCCATGTTTCAGTACCCTGGGGACTATCCTACTGTGTTTACTCAACCAACCTAGGAACCACAGGTTCCTAGGGAGCACATTGTCCCTCCATGACTGCACACCAGCACAAACTATTATAATTTTGTACTGTATCACATACTTCACCATCATATTCCATAGTAAATATTAGTGTAGCATTTGTGAAGTCTGTTTCCCCTACCTGTACCTAAGCAAACTAAATTACTGTTCAGCTCAGCTATGTGGTTAGTGTACATAGGTCCTAAATAGATAGTGGGAGTGGAGAGTAAGTCGACAATTTCTAAATATGTTCTGGAGTCTGAAATGGCATTGTGACTTGTGTGGTCTACATCTATTGTCACCTCGTAGCTATAATCTGTGAGATTAAGATGATTCATTGACAATGGGACACTGAGCAAAGGGATTCCTTTATGAATTGCTGGGACGTGTGAGCAAATCCAGCAATCAGTAGCATTTTAACTGATTGGCAGTTTGCTCATTCAAGAGCCAGATGATATTCTTCAGCCACTCTCCTCTCACCTGCATAAAGAGGAGTAAATACAATAACAAATACAATTCTGGCAGCTTCTCGATCCCCCTTACCGCACGAGGCCTCTCCTTTGTGGTACTGGCCTGAAACTTGACCTTCTTACAATGGGAAGTGTGGATCCAGTTAGACTTTCCCTCCACCTTAACAGAGGTGGGAGTGGTCAGTAGCACCTGGTATGGGCCCTCTTATCAGGTTTCCAGACTTTTCCACGTATCTCCGGATTACAACTCCAGGTTGCAGAGTATGAGTTTCAGTCATCTCTTGTGGGTCTGGTAAAGATGAGAAAACAGTTGTTCATGCAGTTCAATTACATAATCATGTTTGTGCAGCTCTTGTGGGAAGAAAAGAACTGTCATGGGTGGTCTGCCAAACAGAATTTCAAACATTGAGAGTTTATGCGATCCCTTTGGGGTGTGTCTCGTTGAAAACAAAGCCAGGAGTAGGGCTTGTACCCAAGTGAGCTTTGCCTGCCCAAAGTTCTTAGCTATTTTATTTTTCAAGACATAATTTGCTCTTTCCACCTTTCCTGATGATTGTGGATGGTAGGATGGTGGTATGTAGGTGTTGATCGATTTTTAGCCCTTTCATTACCTCAGTAACCACCTGGGCTGTGAAGTTAGGTCCAACCTTTTGCACAAGCCATACCTACACACAATCTCAGTTATTAACTTTTTTGCAGTCTTTGATGCTGTTAGCAACCGGCCAGGCCTCTATCCTATAGGAAAATGTGTCCACACATACCAGGACATATTCATAGATATCACATTTGGGCAGCAGAATATAATCTACTTGCAAACATTGGAAGGGGTAATCAGGATTTACAAGGTGTTTTATCAATTTACCTTGGTTATGTTTGATACAGATCAGACATTTCTTGCACCATTCTGTTGCAAATTGTGGAAAGACAGGCGAAATCCAGAATTTGCTAACAGTAATCATTCCTCCTTTGGAAACATGAGAAGGGAGATGTGATACTTACCAGGATTCCTTTCTTATTGTTTCCTAACAACACTGTCTATTTTACAGCCTAAGTTTCTCCATTTTCTGTGACTGACTGTAGTGGCCTGCTTGTTTTTGTAGAGTTACCAGCATATCCAAAGTCAGATTTTCTTTTTCCTTGGGGGTTTCTAAAAGAATCATAAGGGTAGGCTTTTTTGCTGCTTCATCAGCCCTGTTGTTACCCATAGTGATAGGGTCTTTTGCTTTTTGATGTGCCTGGCATTTAATGACAGCTACAGCTTTTGGGCACAAAATCTGGTGGAGGCCCCAGATATAGTATTTTATCTTTAAAATAATAGCCCAGTCAAGTAACTGGTGGTTGTCTGGCACCTGCCTGCTTACTGAAAAGTCAGATCGACTCTCTTGAGCCACCCCTGTGCGGGTGCGTGCTGCTCGGGAACTCCTGCTTTGCCATTCTGGGCGGGGTGTAGTGTAGTCGCCCAGCTGGTCCAGCAGAAAACAGTATTCTGCATTGAGCAGCCAGCGGCTGTGCTTGGTGGCTTATGTGCAGTGAGCGGCCTTCGATTGACAGAGCTGCACGCACCCATCACTGTAGCATTGCTGGCGGCAGCTTTGCTGTTCTAGACTCTCAGTCCCGCCCTGTGGTGGCTTTGGCTGAAGGATTGCAAAAAAAAAAAGGCTTGCCCAGACGCACCCCCACTGCCGCTGAGTTTTGTTGCTGGCCCTGCGGCCCGTCAGATCAAAGACTGAATAGCCTCCTGGATCGGACCATAACCCAAAGGTTGGTGGAGCCCCCCTTTGCAGGGCAAGTGATGGAGGCCCCGGGGCTCTAGCCCCTTGCACTCCCCTCATAATCTGGCCCTGCTAGCAGATCTCTGATAAGATATGCAACATCATGAAAAATTCCAGTTGCACATCACGAATCAAAGAATATATTTAAAACCTTTCCTTCTGCCAACTGACATCCTATGATAAGAGCAAGCAACTCTGCACTTTGGGCAAAATGTATGTTCAAGTGTTTCAGAGTAGACAAGAGATGAGTCATCAACTACTGCAAAACCAGCATCGAAGCCTCTCTCTGGTCTTTGCTGTCTTGACCCATCTACATAGAGAGTCATTTAAGTATTAAGGAGGGGTGTAGAATTTTCTACCTCCCTCTCACAATCATGCTCTGTGTTCCCCTCCCCTTCTGAGTGTATTGGCAAAAGGGTTGCTTATTTATATTATTTATTTTATATTAAATAATTAAATGAAACCTCGGGAATACTGTTTCCCCAGGGATCCATAAAAAGGAAGCACAACCAACAGAAAAAATCCACAGATATTTATTCAAACATTAAATACAACAAACATTTAAAACCAACATGTAAAACACATTAAAAATCCCCATGCTGACCCTAATATTCTTCTTTCCTCAATATCACCCTATAATTTAATGCTGCGACAAAAATACATTATGAATCAATCATTACTCTATATTCAAACTGCGACAACAGCATTACATTTTCCAACAGACCCAAATGACAAAGAGCAAGATAATAATGCATGCAAGTATTTGACCCCTTATATCATCAAAACTGAACCATATGATCCAGGTACTTTCAAATTCAGCAGTATGGTTTTTCATAGAAAGAGACAAACCAGTCACAGTTTTGGGACCTCCACTTCGCTCAGCAGTGTGTAGACCCAAATCAGTTTGCACAGAACCGTCTGGCAATAGACCAAGAGGTGATGAAAAGATCAGTTGCACTCGTTCTCTGGGAAGAGCCCCTGCAATCAATCAGTGGACTAAAAATCTGATTTGAAAAAACATGTCCAAAGGCAAAAGAGGGTACCCAAAGGTCCTCTGCTGTCAAGCAAAGGCAGTCTGGTAAAGACACTGCTCCCCACTATATTCCTGTTCCTATTTGTCCTTCTACTCTTCAGGCAATGGGTAGTAAGACATAGATAGAAGGCTTTCAATCCCAAGAGCAAACACATTCACTGCCCCCACCATGCATTCTCCACAGATGTAGAGGTGTGGCTTGAGCAGCACATTCACTGAGCCATAAGGGACCTGTTTTACCCTGGTGTGCACCTTGATTCTCAATCAATCACACAAACATAGCTAAAGGTATTCGTACCCGGCTGATTCAGGTTCTTTGAACAGGTTATTGCTGCCACCAGGGGCATACATAGGTGTCACAGGGTCCCATAGCAAAAGTCACAGTGGACCCCTCCAAAAAAGACCTAACTCTCAGCAGTATTAGCTACAATAAAGATTTTGTGCCCAAGAGCCTCTACCACACTTAAGCTGGCCCTGGGTATGTGAGTAGATCAATAAGTCAGAGACCAGCATCGGACTGGTCCATCTGGTTATCACGTAATCTCTAGCTGTGCCCCTGAACTGGGTGTACCCATCTCCAGAAGGGATAGTCTACTATGTGACTATACCATGCTGTCCATTTTTCTATGGTAGAAATGGTGGGTAATGCTGGATGTCACTATTCTATGGCAGGAGAGCATGGCTTTTCCACTCAAGCTCAACGTGTGCATAAGTCCTAAACATAATTGTGTTGGCATGCTGTGGTGCCCGGCTGTAGGGGCCTGGTGGGGTCTATTTCTTCCTGGGGTGCTTGTTTCCCTGAATGCCATATACAAAATTAAGCCCTGCAGAAACTATGCCGCTCATTATTGACAGTGTACCAACACTGTTTACTGCTGTAGCCCCAGTCCAATGCTGTCTCCACAGGTGCTGCAAGGCAGAGGGGCAGCTTAAAATTACCATTTTGTGATTACTCACCTGTAAAATGGGTATTATAAGTATGTCACACACCCCGCTTCCAATATTCATGACATGTGGGTTATGGCCAGTAGAGGGCGAACTTCTGCAGAGATGACAGGAAAAAAAGAAGCCCCTCCCGGTCCATAAATACCTGGGTCCTCCCACACATTACCCAGTATAGGAAAGCAGTAAGGGGACCAGGAAGAGCCAATTATAAAAATCTGTATCATAAAAGGTTCACCATATAAAGGATCCAGAATACAAAAAAAGGGCGGGATGAAGCGGGGTGTGTGACATACTTATAATACCCATTTTACAGGTGAGTAATCACAAAATGGTATTATTCCAAGTATGTCACACACCCCGCTTCCAATATTCATGACATGTGGGACATCCAATAGCGGTGTCCATCATGGGTGGGGATCCCAATACGGCAAAAAAATGCACAAATTTTAAACCACTGCAGCTTGCGGAACCCTGAGGCCAAAAACAGCATCCGCTGAGGCCCGCACATCAACCTTATAAAACTTGGAAAAAGTATGAATGGAAGACCAAGTAGCATCCTTACAAACTTGTTCAACAAAAGCCTGGTGCTGAGAGGCCCAAGAAGCCCCAACAGCACGAGTAGAATGAGCAGTGATCTGAAAAGGGGTAACCTTCCCCTTGGCAGTATAGGCCCCAACAATGGCCTGGCGTATCCATTTGCTAATGGTAGACTTGGCAGGCGCCAAACCTTTCCTGGCCTGGAGGGCACCACGAACAAGGCGTCCGTCTTACGAAAAGGAGAAGTAGCCACCAAATAGTACTTCACACAACGAACCACATCCAAAGAATGCAAAACCCTCTCCTTGTCATTGCTAGGTTTAGGACACAAGGAAGGGAGAACTACATCCTGATTGAGGTGGAAGGCAGAAACCACCTTAGGAAGGAAATCTGGCTTAAAGCGAAATACCACCTTGTCCTGGTGTCTGTCAAAGTAAGGGGCCTGAATAGACAGAGCCGCCAACTCAGAGACACGCCGAACAGAGGTAATAGCCACCAAAAAGGCAACCTTTTGAGTGAGCATATAAAGTGCAACATCCTGCACCGGCTCAAAAGGAGGCCCCTGGAGGGCCGACAGAACCAAATTCAAATCCCAAACGGGCACCAAAGGCTTTCTAGGGGGCCGCACATGAGTGACCCCCTGGAAAAAGGTCTTAACCAGAGGATGCAGAGCAAAAGACCTTTGAAAGAAGACCGCCAGGGCAGAGACCTGTCCTTTCAAGGTACTAAGCTGGAACCCCAAGTCCAGACCATGTTGAAGAAACTCAAGATCCTAGGAATCGAAAACACCCTGCAAGGCAAAGCCCTAGCCTCACACCAGTCAATATAGGACCTCCAAGCCCTGTAGTATATTCTAGAGGAAGATCTCTTCCTAGCTCTAACAAGAGTCTGAATCACAGCCACAGACAAACCTTCCTCCCTTAAGATAGAGGTTTCAGCAGCCACGCCGTCAAAGCCAGCGTTTGTAAATTGGGGTAACGTAGTTGACCTTGAGTGATCAGATCCGGAAACAGGGGCAGCCTGTACTGATCTACTGCCAGCCTTACGACGTCTGCGAACCAAACCTGTCTTGGCCACCTTGGGGCCACCAGAATTGCTGGCGCACCCTCTAGAGCCAGCTTGTGCACCACCGTGCCTACCATGGAGAAGGGGGGAAACAGGTACAGGAACCCCAGATCCCTCCAGGCAAGAGACATGGCGTCCACTGCCAGGGCCAGAGGATCCTGAGACAGAGACACAAACTTTGAGAGCTTGTGATTATAACGTGAGGCAAAGAGATCCACCTTCGGAAACCCCCACTTGTGACAGAGGGACCGGAATACCTTGTGGTTGAGAGACCATTCCCCTCGGTGAGAGGATCCCCTGCTCAGGGAGTCCGCCTCCGTATTTCCCACTCCCGGAATGAACACTGCTGAGATGCATGGAACATTGCTCTCCGCCCATGCAAGAATCAGAGAAACTTCCCTGA
The DNA here is from genome assembly GCA_027917425.1 of Gastrophryne carolinensis. NCBI lineage: Eukaryota > Metazoa > Chordata > Amphibia > Anura > Microhylidae > Gastrophryne > Gastrophryne carolinensis. The sequence continues at coordinate 305,268,590 of CM051236.1, read as the reverse complement.
GGGCACTCCTGCTGCGAGTCCCTCCTTGGTGATTGACGTAAGCTACCGCAATTCTATTGTCTGATCGAACCTGAACCGGTAAGCCCTGTAAGTGATGCGTCAAGCATGACAGAACCAACCGAACAGCTCTCAGCTCCAAAACATTGATCGGGGTGTGAGCCTCGTGAGGACCCCACAGCCCCTTGAACTGATGTGTCTTCCAAAAACCTCCCCATCCCGACAGGCCGGCATCTGTGGTAAACATCTCCCAACAAGGGGTCAGAAAGGATCTGCCCCTCATCAGATTGCTTGGTTCCAGCCACCACTGAAGGGACTGTGGAACCCGGGGAGACATCAGGAATAACTGATCCAATGACTGCGGACATCTGTCCCAGGCCAAAAATAGATGGAGCTGGAGCGACCTCATGTGGAACTGAGCAAAGGGAACTGCCTCGAAGGAAGCCACCATCAATCCCACCAGTCTCATCCCTAGCCGGATAGAAGGACGAGGTTTGGACAGGAGAAGACGTATCAGATCTTGAACCATCTGCACCTTGGACTGAGGTAGGAACACCCTGGTCCGAATGGTATCCAGATTCAAGCCCAGAAACGCGATCTCCCTTTAGGGGGAGAGAGAAGACTTGGGATGGTTGATCACCCAGCCGAACCTCTCCAGCGTCGCCACCACCAAGCTGGTGTCCAGCTCTGCTTGACTGAGAGAGGATGCCGTAATGAGGAGGCCGTCCAAATACGGCACAATGCGAATGCCCTGGGCTCTGAGAAGGGCCATTATGCCCGCCAGCACCTTGGTGAACACCCTTGGTGCCGAAGTCAACCTGAAAGGGAGGGCCACAAACTGAAAGTGCTGATCTCCCACCACAAACCTGACAAATCTCTGGTGTGCTGGGAAGATTGGTACATGAAGGTAAGCATCCTTGATGTCTATGGACGTCGTGAAATCCCCCTGATGAAGGGAATTGATGACTGAGCACAGAGTCTCCATGCGGAACTTCTTGGTTCTGATGAACCTGTTGAGAAGCTTCAAATCCAGAATGGGTCTCATGGATCCATCCTTTTTGGGAACCGTGAAGAGGATGGAATAACAGCCCCGGCCTCTCTCTGAGAAAGGCATCGGGCATATGACATCCATGACCAGAAAATTCTTTACAGCCAACAGGAGCCCCTGCGCAGCCCCGGGAATCCGAGGGCACCCGAAACCTTAGGAATCTGGGAGGAGGCCGGCACTCGAACTCCAGTTTGTCCCCGGAAGAGACCACTTCCAAGATCCAGTGACCTCCTGGGCCCAGACCTGGAAGAAGTGCCGCAGCCGTCCCCCCACCCGCAAGGGTGAGGGCGTCCCCTCATTGCTGAGCTGTCTTGGCAGCAGACTTGGGCTTGGAACCCCAGTTAAGGCCTGGACGTGCGCGTCCTCTGCCTCTGTTCCAGGAATCACCTCTGAAATTAGAGTAGGCAAAGCCTCTGCCTGCTCTGGCACAGCGAAAGGAAGGATTGAAGGAGCCGGCCCCCGAAAGGGGCGACGCTGCTTCTTTCGCTGAGGTAACCTTCCACCTTTCGCCACTGGAACCAATTTATCCCTGAACAGCCGCGTACCCAGGAAGGGTAGCGCCGTGAGTGATTTCTTAGCCGCAATGTCAGCCGCCCACTGGCACAACCAGACCGATCGGCGAATAGCCACCAGCAATGCTGAGGTTCTACTACACATAATAATACTGTCATCCATAGCAGATAACACAAAAGTCATAAATAATTCACACCGCTTAAGGGCTGCGTATTCATCACTGGACGGGTTAAGCTGAGAACCACTCAACAGATCCCTAAGCACGGACCTGGTAGCCACAGTCGCGAGCGCCGAGGCACAAATAGGCCGCAAGGCTGAACCCACACTGGCAAAAGCATGGCATGCTATCTGATCAATGTGTTTGTCCTCACCATCTTTAAGAGTGGTGGCGTCTGGAGAATGTACAACAGAGGTGTTGCACAATCCCAGAACGGGCGCATCGACCTCGGGAGGGGACGACCAGCGTCCACCGGAAAGGGATACTTCCTATCCCATCCCTGAGGAACATCGGGAAGCCGGCTGGGCCTCTCCCATTCCTTAAGAATCATGCTCTCAAAATGATTCTGATTTGGAAACTCCAAGCGGGGCTTAGAAATCCCAAAGAATACCCCCTTCTGCGGAGGGGCCTCCGCTGGCGGAGAAATATCCAGAACCTCAAAAGGATGGGCCAGGACTTTGGGGACATCCACAGCATCCCCCAGCGCCTGCCCGGCATCAGTATAAAAAAACTGCTGATCCTCAGCATCATATTCCTCAAACAATTCCCCCTCCTCAAGAGGGAATAATCAGACCAGTCAAGAGAGTCATAATCATCAAATTCAAGTACCGGCGCAGCCGGTGACAGATGCCTTCTCTTAGCAGAGTGCGACTCCCCACTAATGACAGTGTCACTTGGGGTACGGATAATGCGGGTAGGAGATGAGACGGGCGGCACGGACCCAGACGCCTGGGACCCCGACTGCCGCGTTATGGCCTGTTGCGCACATGGTATGCAAATTAGCACATTCTCCCCAGTAAGGGGAACCCCACATCCCAGACATAGCCGGGATTGACCCGAAGGGAGTCCAAACCCGGTATCCTGTGGAGCCTCCATATGGTGATTTTAAGATAGTCACAATGTTCAGAGGGAATTATGCTGATAAGCTACCCAGGATGCCCCTTTAAGTCCCTAGTGGGAGGATTTAAACAGTATCCAATTTATTCCCCAGGGACCCCAGGACCGGGAGAGCCCCCCTTATTTTACACTTGAAAAGGGAGTTCTCCTGAAAGACACAATAGAAGGACCCATAAGGCGCAATCAGCACAGCAAACATACTTCATGTCAGACATAATATCTAAATAATATATATATATATATATATATATATATATATATATATATATATATATAAATGTCTATATAGCAAAAAACAAGAGGCCTGGGAAGCTGCCCCAAAGCGCTAGCAGGCCTTGATGGGGGTGAGTGATGCAGCGCAGGAAGAATAATAAAAGGAAGGGCCCAAAGGGCACTCACAAACAGGAGCAATGGCGACCGTGAGCAGCACAAACCAGAAGGGAGGGAGAAGAAGGGCGGGCCAGCGCGGATCGCGCGCCGTGCCTGGCCCCCGCCCCCCTCCCCAGAACGAGAAGACGCGGCTCCCAGCCAGTGGCTGGGCTCCGCGATGGCGCCAAGGAGCAAGGCAGGGCGGGCCGGCGAGCGCGCCCAGCGCCCAGCCACGCTTTCCCTCCGAGTACCTGAGGGGAAAAAGCTCCCCCACCATCAATTGCCGTCGCAAACCTGACAGTACAAGGCACACAAGTAAAAGCATTACACCACACACACACACACACAAAAAATATATAATATATATATATATATAAAAATATATATATATATAAAATATATAAAGCTCAGTTATGGGAAAAGAGCCACCCCTCCCCAGTAGAGGGGCACAGGGAGACCCGGAAGGGGGGGAAATCCGCACCACCAAACCGGAATCACCAACCCGGAAACCGCCTACCCCTTGGTAAGGGGTCTCACGGAGGAGCCTGGCTCCCTGGGTACACCACGAAGGTGTTTCCTACCATTGCCCGGACCCACAGCCAGGGCTGGGAGGCATAATGATGGCTTAAAATAACAAGGTCCGGGCAGCAATAGAAACAATTGGCCGGGGACAACCCGGCTACCTGCAAGGAGGAGATACAGCCATCTTCTGACTTGCTCGCCGTCTGCAGAGACGAAGACTGGGTAATGTGTGGGAGGTCCCAGGTATTTATGGACCGGGAGGGGCTTCTTTTTTTCCTGTCATCTCTGCAGAAGTTCGCCCTCTACTGGCCATAACCCACATGTCATGAATATTGGAAGCGGGGTGTGTGACATACTTGGAATATGGGCCCCCTTCAGCCATGGGCCCAGTAGCTGTTGCCTACCCTGCCTCTATAGTATGTACACCCATGCACACCATATATGGTTATTAGACTGTTGGTCCACTTTAAGTTTGTTTCCATATAAAAAGGTTTATCTTTATCTCTGATAGCGGGGAAAAACTTTCTCAGACATTTTGGGAAGGCCAGTAGCTGTACCTTGTGTCTTTTAGATTGGGTTTTGTTCCACTATGTACTACTCATACACTATCTGATAGTGGAAAGGCCAACAAAAAGTTTGGAGAAATTCTGCCATGTTCTTAGTTATTACATTTAGAGATGATTAAATCTTCTGGACATCATTAAAAGGACTGTTCATGTAAGTATAAAAACAAAAATGTTACTCACCTTTGTTCCCTGCAGCTAATTACTCTTACTCCTAATCACACACTTACTGGATCATTAGACTGCCGCATCCCCGGGGATGTGGCCGCCAGCAGAATCGCATTGTGGGACACGCTGGGATCAGCGCCCCAGGGGGTTTTCACCAAGCGGGACATCTGGTGTAGGATGCCCTGGGGGGGAGCTAGAGCCCAGGCCTGGAATCATTTAGGTTCCAGCTCCCGGACACACGGGTTTTGACCTACTTTAACACCACGTCGGTAAAAGTGAATCTCTTTGAACAATATGATTGTGAAGAATTATACACTCCAAATAAAACAAATTCTGTCAAACTACCATTTCCTAAGAATGGGAGCCTCCGTAAACAGGCCACGCCTGATCAACTCGTGATCTGAGGTCTGTGGGAAAGTCTATGAATATGGATTTTCCAATTAAGGTTACATTTTTATTGTAAACAGACCACATGGATTGCTTAACCAATGTTACTGGGAATTTTAAGAAACCCTGCATTATTGTGTTCCTCTTTTGGAATGTAAAATAAGCGTGTGTGAGGATTTGCCCCCAGACCTGTGATTTACTTATCAACATCCCGTTTCTAAGTTTTTTTCTTTTTAATATTTCTGTGGCTCTGTGTTGCTATCTTGTAACCTGCCTGCCCTGGAGTCTCATAGACTCCAGGGTTAGTTTTGGTTCACTTTAACATCTGTAAATGCAATTTCAAACCTCTTATAAATATTCAGTGCATTGGATCACCAGGTGAAAAAAAGTGCACTACATTTTAGGAATGAAAACTGCCATTCACTATCCTTGTCTACCTTGTGAGTGATTCAACACCAGATGGAATTTTTTCCCCTGGTGCTAAATCATCCCCAAGGTAGACAATGAAAGTGAATGGCAGGTTGCTCTCCTAAAAAGTAGTGCACTTTTGCTCTTTGCACATTGCTCTTTTACTGTGGCCAGGTGGAGCTGACCTCCTCAGAGGTGTGCTGTGTAAGGGCTCCGATAGTCTATCGACATGCATGCCAACACTTCGCCAATCACTGGTCTAAAGCAACCAACCTGCACATGGCCGCATGCATGTACATAGGCCCCCTTGGGACTGAAGTCTATGTCAGCAAGAAAACATCAAATATGCAAACATTTTGAAAGCACAATGCTGCAAGACTTCGGGGGATCCTTTTTATTTTCAACTGATCTTGATACAAGAGCAAAATCTTATAATAACTATACACGTTGTATATACAGTGCTGCCCTCTAGTGTTCAGCAAGGTGACATTAATTAGCTGGGCTTATTCATTAATGCATGTACTTTTTTTAAGCCATCTATGCGTCTAGAGTAAAACAGTATTCCCATATGAAAATGGAGTACTCCCAAAATTTTAGAATTCATTTGACGCCTCAATGCTCGCTTATGTGTTGTCTCACTTCCTTTGTAGCATGCAAAATTCATGCCACAAAGACAGTTCAAAAGGTAAACAACCAAGTCTGCCAAACAGTTAACAAAATCCCTAATTGCGTTCCGCTTCCCAGTTCTAGGGTGCTCAAAGTGAGTTCACACCTCTGCACTTTCTCTGCATTGTTGTGCTGCGTTGCAACTCAGTTACAAAACGTACATTTTTCTACATGGGATAGTTCACACATCTGCGCTGCATCGCGCAGCAAAAAAAAAAATGTTGCAGACACCTTTTTCAGCACAGCATTGTAACAGTGTAGGTCAATAGAATTCTATGGCAACGCAAGCGCAACACACATATAATGCAGTGTTCCTGTGTTGCGTTTGCGTTGCTATAGACTTTGCAATATACTTATTATGTAAAAAAAAAAAAAATGTTTAAATACAATGCAAACGCAATGCAAATGCATTTCTAACCCATCAAAATCGCAGTGTTTGTTTTGATACAATGCCCCTGCGCTTAACGCAACAGAAAGGTGTGAACAGAGCTTTATAGCGTAGCTACACTGGGCATATTGTCACAGCTATGCATCCCTACTGGTTTAGGTAGGTCAGAAAGCCAGGTTTCTTGCATGGGGGGAGCTTTTTTTTAGGTATGGAGGTGTCAGGTCTTGTAACATGCCCTTTGCTAATTATAGACGTAACTTGTTTACTCTTTACAAAATGCATTAATATTACCATATCCTATCTTTGGGGTGTTTGGAGCGATAGGTCAGGAGATCATTGACATTATTGTAAAAATCTTTTACAATCAAAATTGCACTGTATATAGGCTGACCTCTTTTGTTTAGCCAGCATGGTAGGTTCCTTAATTAATATTCAGCATAGTCGGAGTCCTTCCTTTGTTTTGAATACTTGCTTGGTAGCTTTTGCCCTGAGCTTAGTATCATGTGTGCATTCGCATGCAAATATGTTGACGAGAAGAAAATCACCTCTGATAGTTTTATCTGAGCCAATCAGAGTATCACCTGGGTTATTTTGTCTGGACCAATCAGAGATCACCTGCGCTATTTCAAATGAAACAAAGTGGTCAGCCTTGGAGATTGGATGGGGCCTGCTGATTTCTGCCTGGTCCAGCTTACTCAGATGAGTAATCCATTTTAATATATGCTTTTGCCCTGTCAGTCTTTCAGTGTTTGTAACAATGCGTGTACATTTTTTTTTGCAAACAAGGTATAAAAATAACTCTTTAAAGTGCATCATCTAGCTTTTCCTTGGGAGCTACCGACAAATGAACCTATTAGAAAACATGGTGTCATTTTAGATATGTAAAAAGTAGCCCCTAGTTCTGCTACTCTCTGGGAATCACTTGGGGTTAATGTTAAAGTAGCTTTGGCTTACATCTAGTGGGTGGGTATTAGTATCAGTTGCAACAAATCTATCTCAAATAAATTTCTTGAAAATCAATTAGTAATAAACAAGGTTAGCTTAAAGTGGACCAACACCCAGGATTTTGACTATCCTGGGTTTTGGTCCACTTCGGCGGGGCACCCCGATCGGGGGTGCCCCGCTGTGTGAAACCCCCCAGAAAGCCCCAAAATCTTACCTGTCCCCGCTCCCACGTGACTGGACGGTCCAATCCCCGCCAACGTCCAGGCGGGGATCAGGAACGTCCAAGCGGCTGCCGCCGCCGCCGCCTCCTTCGCGTCACTTTCGGCGCGCGCGCGCCCCCCGCCGGCCATTCGCAGACGGCCGGCGCGGGCGCGAGCACGCCTACAGGGGCGCGAGGGAGGCGGCGGCGGCCGGCCGCCGCCGAAGATCGGGTAAGGTGTTTGGGGGTTTTTTGGGGGGTTTCACCCCGCGGGACATCCCGATCTCGGATGTCCCGCGGGGTGGGAGGTGATCGGCCCGGGAATCTTATAGATTTCCGGGCCGATCACCTCTCGGTGTTGGTCCACTTTAAAGGCTAATTCCACTTTCAATGTAATAGAATTTTTGAAAGTGTATATTTGTGTGCGCCAAAATTATGTCTTAAGGTTGCTGAGCTGATCTAGCATTTTATAATGTTTTCTAATGTTAGCAAATGTACATTCTATGGATTGCAGATAGTTGGACAGAACACTGTTGCTGGGCATACGTAAGTGTGAGTGAGCTCCCTCACCTCAGCAGCAGCCATAGCAGCAGTGTTCTGTGTGAACAGGGCTCACTTCTCTCTTCATGGTGTACGTTGCCAATAGCAACAGCTTGCAGGCAGTGAAAACTGCTTCCATAAAATACACATTTGCTAACAAAATGTAAAACAATACTTCTATAGTTCTGTTTTTGCCTTTCGCCTTTTTATTGGCTGCCTTTAAAGTGTTTTTGCTATAACCCCTTAACTTGAGCCTTTCAAGAATGTACTCTGCTGTTTTTTCAAACTGTTGAATAAATAATAATAATTTAAGAATAATTAACAATTTAATGGAAACGAGGGCAAATGTCTTAATGCAAATATATAATGTGTTCTTGTATAGAAAACGAGTTAAATTACCTGGATTGGCATTATATATACAAACGAGTTCATCTGGGCAAAGACCAGAACCCAGGAAACCCTGGATGTGGAATCGCTTTACAATCCGTAAATCGCTGGGAGATTGAATGTGTGTAGCCTTGTCCAGGCCCTAAATGTGTGATGGCTGGTGTTTCAACTGTAGCTATCAGAGAAGATCCAGAGAACTGTGTGTCTCTAGCTTATATGGTGTCTGGCAGCCATTGTGGCTTACCAAGTGTGTGTGTGTGTGTGTGTGTGTGTGTGTGTGTGTGTGTGTGTGTGTGTGTGTGTGTGTGTGTGTGTGTGTAGTATGATTGTAATGCTGTCTGGATTGAGATCTCCTCTTTATATTTATTGTTGATACTCGGGCTATGGGAGTGGAGATGCGTATTTTTGGGTACCTTGCAAACTGAATTAAATTATAGGTACCGTACATTTAACGCTTTACCTGGTGGACCTTTTCATTTAATACCAGAGGAACTACTTATACTTAGCATAACTTAATGCCTCAGCAATCACATCTTCATCACGTCAAAATGTCAGTATGCATCAGCTGTCCATGATTGACAACCTTTTAGTATGTCAGAAAAAAAACAGTAACTAACAGCTGTGGGAGGGACTAACATAAACAACGCCCAAAGGACGAACAATTTAGGAACCACCATAACATTGGCATCACAGACAACGACTCAGTCGCAACAAGAAAACAAAAGGGATGAGCCGTTGAGGCAGAGCAGAAGAGGGAAAACCATTTTACAGGTGAGTTCTCAGAAAATTATATTTTCCCTCATTTTCTGCTCCACCTCAACAGGAATTCAGATACTCGTGGGATGTCCCATAACAGTCTGTTCTTTAGGGTAGGCACATCAATTAATGAGCAATGGGCCAACTGCGTGAACCAAGGTCATAACTGCTGAACAACAGGGGAGACAGTTAATCAGACCCTCTTCAGAGGATCCATCGCTGTCTGCAACACCAAATGGCCAAAAGTTGCGTCAGCCGACGTCTTCACATCCACCTTGTAAAATTTTTCTAAACCCAGTGGCAATAATAAGGCAGCAAACACACCTGATGCCTGACGCATGTGCCTCTCCTCCGTTTCCTGCAGTGCAGGGTAGAAGCAGTAGAAGTGCTCCAAAATTTGTCCTCTAGGACCATACAAAGTCACTTTGTCCCTTGGCGCTCACAGTGTGTGTGTGTGAGAGAACAGCAAGCCACAGCTGTCTCTGGCTGCAGCAAAGCATGCTCAAGACTCATAAAGCTGCGCCATGACATATCTTTCCCAGCTCACCCACGAACCCAGAAACTGAAGCAAATAAATCAGTATCACCTAGAATACATAAGGTATTTACATACAATCAGAGATGTTCAGGTGCTTTGAAATGGCTCATTAATTACTGTTCCCAAGTGGGATAAGGTGGGAGAAAGTTAGTGTTTGCCTGGAGAGGTACTTTAAAGATGAACTGAGAACCAAGTTGCAGCCCTTTACACTTGGTCCAAAGTAGCGTGATGCTGATAAGCACAGTTCGCTCCAACACCTCTAGTAGTATGAGCCATAAGCCAGAGAGGAGCCTCTTTATTCTTAAAGACATAGGCCCTAGCCACTGCCTATCTGAACCACTTGCTGATAGTGGACTTGCCACCAAGCCCCTCTGAGGCCACTCCGGAATAACAAATAAGTAATCTGTCTTGCGAAAAGAAGATGTCAACGACAGGTAGTACTTCAAGGCTCTGACCACCTCCAAGGAATTCAGCAATTTCCCCATCCCTTTAGTAGGATTAAGACAAAAGAAAGACAGCGCAACTGAGATAAAAGGAAGACACCACCTTGTGGTGAGGAAAATCCTCCCTAAACAAAAAAACCACCTTGTCCTTGTGAAAAACTATGTAGGGGCTACACAGGACTCTTAACACTCTGTGAACAGAAGTGATAGCCACCATGTGTCAGCAAAGTTAAAAAAGTTTCAAAGGGAAGTCCCTGTAAGGCTGACCAAACCAGATTGAGGTCTCAAGGTGGCACTAGAAACTTCTATGGCAGGCTTACATGAGTAGCCCCCTGTATGAACGTGTTAATCAATGAGATCTCAGCCAATGGTCACTGGAAAATAATTAAAAGAGCAGAAACCTACCACTTGAGGGTTCTGAGCTGTAACCCATAGTCCAAGTCCTTATGCATTAAAACCAAAAACTTCAGTTTCAGCAGCCAAGCTGTTAAAACCAGCGCATATAAATTAGGGTGCCATAGAGGGCCCTGTGACAGGAGGTCTGGCCAACTTGGCAGCAACCACAATCGACCCACCGCTAATGTCACCATCTGCAAACCACATTCTTCTTGGCCAATGCAGTGTGAAGAGTATTGTGGGAACTCCAGCGGTCACACAGGGACTGAAACATCTCACAGGGAAGGCCCCACTCCCTCTTATCCAGAGTCTCCCTGCTCAGGAAGTCTGCCTGAACATTCTCCATTCTGGGGACTTCCGAGATGCACTGGATAAAAGCCTCCACCCACTGCATGATCCTTCTTGCCTTGGTAATTTGACATATGCAGCAGCCGGACTGCACCCTGACTGGAAATAGAGCAGGATTGCCTTCAGTTCCAACACATTGAGGGGCAATCGACTCTCCTGTTGGTCACAACAGCCCTGAACTATGAGGTCCCCCAGCACTCTGCTGCAGCCAGCGAGGCTGGTGTCCATGGTTAAAATTTTCCACTGCACTGGAAGAAACAACTGGCCCACTGAGAAGAGACTGAAGGATGCAACATTTCTCCAGGAGGACATTTCTGGCCTGCTCCTTGGCCAGAGTCATGCCCAGGAATAAGTCCATTCTGGAAAGAACAATGTGAGACTTAGAATAATCGATAATCCAACCAAGGTGTTTCTGTAGGGAGCCAGGATGAGTAGAATGTTGGGGTAAGGTACAATCCGAATCCCCTGTTGATGTATTAGGCCATAACTCCTGCAAGCACCTTGGAGAACACCCGGGGAGCCGTGGACAAGCCAAACAGCAAGGCCGCAAACTGGAAGTACTGAAGACCCAACTCAAACCTCAGATATTTCTGATGTCCCAGGAGAAACATTAAGGTGCATACCCTTAATGTTTCCAAAGCAGCTACATTGGAATGCAGGGACTCCATGCAAAACTTTCTTAGCCGCACAAACCTGTTGATGCGCTTGAGGCCCAAGATCAGCTAAACTAACCCATCCTTCTTGGCCATGAACAGGTTGGAGTAGAACCCCAGGCCCCTCTCCACAACTGGCACTAGGACAATCACCAAGTAGCACCAAGTTACAGCTACCATTTCCTGCAAGCTGACCTGTCTGGACTCCACAAACCTGAGGGGGGGCCTGGTCCAGAACTCTGTTTTGTATCCTGACGTGACCACCTCTTGAAGCCAGGCATCTGGGCTGGACTCGTGCCAGGAGTAGTCCTCCCACTCAGCAGGGAGAGGGCACTCCACCATGTCTCGACCAGCTTGGCCGGTGGCTTAGGGCCCTGTGACCATGATGCCATGGGCTTCCCCTGCTGCTTTCTCTTTCTGGTGAGTTCCTCACACTGTGTGGAACCTGAGTTACCACCAAATCGCCTGCAGGGTTAAAAGGGACTTTCTCTTCTGAGGAAGCCTTGTGGACTTGCCGTCCTTGGCTTTCTCAACAAGCTCAGTTAGCGTATCACCAAAAAATCCCAAGAATGATGAATCCCAGCCAGGCATCTCTTGGAAGCTGAATCAGCCTCCCACTGGCACTACTGCATGGCATGGCGAAGGCTGACCAACATGGAGACTGTCCTTGCTATCAAACGACATGCATTGACATGTATCAGCTTCCCAGTAAAAAAAAAAACATAGGCTATTTTCAGACACTGGGCTGGGGATAGAAGGTGATGACACTTCCTTTTTTGGGTACAGGATAACTTTAGGGGCCATAGTGTCTGATACAGGAAGGAGTATATGCCTAGCCTGGCCAAAAATGGATCATGGCATTGGCCCCTTTTTTCCCACTCCTCAGCAACGGGAAAGTGGGCATCCAAGCCCTTGGTTGTCCCAGGCAGCTTATTTGGCCTGTTAAACTCTTTCTCCACAATCTGGAAGATTGCTTCGCCTTCCGATGCTCCACGTCTTCCACCTGATTCCCTAGGACCTCACTCATAATGTTAAGTACTACAAAGATATGTGATTCGGGGTTGCCCAGTACTGGCTTCCCCAGTTGTGTGACCCTTGTACACCTGTGAGGTGTTACTGTGTTACTTTAGGGGTTGGTACATAATCCAGCTATATCAAATCTTTTCTAGTTCCGGGCTAGGCTACACCTGGTCTATTTTATAAGCCTCTGATTATGACCACACCATTTGTTTAAAAAATGCTACAAGTTTATTTAGATCATCTGCATTTTAAAAATTATTTATTAATTAACATTATATTAACATTCTTCATTATGATACATGTGTGTTACACAAAAAAATTGGACATTGCCATTTCATTGCACTTTCCCATTTCTTATAACCAGTTTATTTATAGGGTACCTTTCTGATGGGCAAACATGTTTCGCCTTATATTCAGACTTTATCAATGCCCTTTATATAAAAAGAAAAGGGAGATACATATTTGGTTCCTATTATTGGCACAAGTAAGGTTACATATATATAGATATTAAATGGTAATATAAAATACCTCATAAGAAATTCTGTTGTTTCAATTACATCCGATGTGTATTATTTTTATCAGCAATGTGTTTACAATTCATAGGTGAATATTTTCCTATCCCCGAGAAAAACGTGGAACAGATACCGTTTTGTCAGGGTTTAGGCATTAGTTCATTTGATAACTCTTCAGTTACTGGCCCTTTAAGAGAAACCACATAACATTAAATATCCAAAGCATATGTGTATATGGATATGGTTAAAGTACCTTGGATCTATTAATACCTTCTATGGATTGGTTCGGAAGCTCCAAAAGGGTTATGGTAGTATATATCTGCTAATATGGTTTCCTCATTAGGGGCGCTGTAGAGAGTTTATAAGAAACAGGGCAGAGTTAATTAACTACGTTTGTGCAAGACTCTTTATTTTACCTAGCACTTGGTGTTCAAGAACATATATTGAATAATGTGTGTTGTTTACCTTTTGTTTTGGCTAAAGCACTAAGCTGACCGCAGCTGTGGCGCAGGAGACGAGGCTCCCTCCTTCTCTGCTGCCGGGCTCCGTGCTCGTCAGTCTAGGGGCTGGTGTCGTCAAGCCACTCCGGTGACGCTACTTATGCTGTCCGGAGCCCGGAGTGCACCGACCCGCCCTCCCCGGCTGTTCGCCGGAAGTGGCGTCGTGCGCTCCAGGCCTCGGAACGCAAATCTCGTCACTTCTGTTCTTCGCTGGAAGTGACGCCGTGCATCACTGGCCAGCTCTTATTATATTATCTATGTCTGCTGTGCGGCTCCATTTTACTGGAGACCTCTCGGCACTTCAGATTGGTCATCACACCTTCAGTGAGATATCACTTATTTAAGAGGATTGTCCCTATTATTATATATGATTGCTGCATTTATTAGGTGCATATGTGTATATTTGTTATTAATATATTACACATATTGTATTCATCCTTGCTTCTTAACTCACTATCACTCATAGTGATTGTTCTCTATATATCGGACAAAAGGAAAGAAGGGCACCTGTATTCCAGCATCCCACATAATATGGGATTAAATGCAGTAGAGAGCTTTCTAAACGAATTAGACATAGAAGAACATAACCACAACCTCTTCCTGCTTAGGCTCCTCAATTTCGTCCTCACCCACAACCTCTTTATCTTTAAAAAACAGCTTTACCACCAGATACAGGGGACAGTGATGGGGACAACTTGTGCCCCATCGTTTGCGAACCTGTATCTGGGATGGTGGGAGAGGGGGTTGTGGGCAGAGGACGAGATGGCTGGGTACTTGTGCCATGTCTCGGCCAGGCACAGGTACATAGATGACATCTTGTTCATCTGGGAGGGACCGAAGCTGAAATTAGACAATTTTGTGGCACAACTCAATCAAAACAAAGTTAATTTGAAACTCACATGTGAATATCACCAACACAAGGTTACTTTTCTAGATATAGCAATAAATAAGGAAGCATATGGCCATATTACTACTACCCTATATAAGAAGGAGACCGCGGCCAACACTACATTAAGGGCCTCTAGCTCCCATCCCTCTCACCTCCTGAAAAGTATCCCCTATGGGGAATATATTCGCGCAAGACGCAACTGTACTACTTTAGAATATTTTCAAGACGAAGCAAATACAATACGTAATAGATTGCCTGAAAGAGGCTATAAGCAGTCTACCTTAAAATCAGCATATAGAAAGGCCAAGTAATTGGACAGACAAACCCTACTATACAGACCTAAAATTGCGAAAAACCAGCAGGGCCCAGCCCTGATTTTGACATATATGGAATCACATAAACACATATGCAAAATATTGAAAAACCACTGGCTGATCCTACTTAAAGATACATATCTAAGAACATTTTTGCCTAAAGAACTGAAAATGACATTCAGGAGATCTCAGAATCTACGTGATCGGCTAGTGCATAGCCATCACAATGTTAACATATGCAAAAATCCAATGTTGCTCGTGCACTCTTACAGATACATTATTGGTGGGTGCCAGAGCCGCGGTGGCGCCGCTGTGTATCCAAGTAGATAAATAGGCACGGCACTCCAGAGCATAAGTATAAATGCTTATATTCAGTTACAGCAGTAATAGTTCCAATAACACACAAAGAACAAAAGGTATAGTCCATATCATGGCCAAAAAAAGACAGTCTCATCTATCCAACGTTTCGGGGGTCAGGTGCCCCCTTTATCAAGGAGGACTGTGAACCGGTATGTGTGGCATCCCCCATCTATATATACAAGTCCAAAAGTTCAAAACTCCCGCCTGACGTCACTGTGACGTCAGCGGGGTGTTTATAATATGCCCCATATCTAATGTGTACTACACACAATTACATGAAATAATGAAAAATAATACAACAATGTTAACATAAAGGAGGAATGTTGCAAACAGAAGGGCACCTACAGCTGTGGTGGATGCATTATGTGCAGATACATTCAAGTAGGCTCAGGTGGTGAATATACGAACACCAATACAGCATTAAGACTGGTAATCAGAAAACACGAGTAGGCCGCCATTTTATGTTACACCATAATAAGGACCCAAGCCCCTTAAGAATCCAGACCGAATACATAATTCTCAACGAGGGGGGGACATTGAAAAGATGACTCTACAAACAGAGATAAGATGGATATACTGACTGGGGGCATCCCAGTATATCTGGGACTCATTGATACTCTAAGTTTTGCCCCATTTCTATAAAAAATTGTCCAACATACGAACAAACATAGAAACTTCTTTATGGGAAATAAATAGGACCATATATAAATGAGATCAATTAAGAACTAATATGATGAATGCGCTATTTGGAACTAACATGATGAATGCCCTAATTAGATCAATTAAGAACTAATATGAATGTGTGAATTACAGCATAGAACAGTTTTCTAGAATTTGTAAGCCGAGAAAAACATGGACGAATACCCATGGGTAGCTATATACACCTTTCTCCTGGTAGAGAGCGCCAAATGAACTTAGAGAGGTAGAGAGCACCAATAATCTTACTTAATCGAGGGCCTCAATCGATGATTCACCTCCATGTTTCCAGGTCAGGTGATTACATCCTTAACATTATATAATCACATAAAAAATAGGCACACACACAACAGATACGCAGCCCCAGCTCAAACCCAATAGAGTGAACACCTTTTCTTTTATGACTTTTGTCCCATCACAGCGGTAGGTGCCCTTCTTTCCTTTTGTCCGATATATAGAGTACAATCACTATGAGTGATGAAGAAATCCCAAAGTATACCAAAGTATACTGTTAAACACACATATACACACATATACAGTCTTTCCTGTACCTTTACTTCCATATATGTCCATAACCGTTAGACGCAAGGATGAATACAATATGTGTAATATATTAATAACAAATATACACATATGCACCTAATAAATGCAGCTGTCACAAATCGGCACTTACCTGGGCCCCGTTTCAGCGTTGTCGCCGGCCGGTCGGTCCCTGCAGCTCCTGCCCGGCGCCGCGCCGTGCGGCGTCTGCTCAGGCGGCGCCGAGCACGGCCGCTCTCCCTCCTCGCTCTCGCGTCGTGTCACGTGATCTTTATGCCCTTCGGCGGCGCTGTACTCAGCACGCCCGCCGGAGGCTGTAGCAGATTAGCCAGGGGGCACTGGCACGCTCCCTGGTTCGGAATAAAGGGCCAATGAGCCCTAGGTTCATTGTCTGGGCCAATGAGCTCATAGATGGGATTGGGCACTCCTTGTTCTCCCAATCAGACCTTTGATCCTATGTGCACCAATCACATACACCTTCCCTTTCATGTCTGTCCCTATATAAGGTTTCCCCCCTCATTTGCCCAGTGCCTGTTATAGCGCCTTGTACCCTGCATAGTCTCGTGATATACCTTGTTGATCTCCGTTGCCGACCCCTGCCTGAACCGACTATTCTCGATCTGATTTCCGTTGCCGACCCTTGCCTGAACCGACTATTCTCGATCTGATTTCCGTTGCCGACCCTTGCCTGAACCGACTATTCTCGATCTGATCTCCGTTGCCGACCTCTGCTTTGTACCTTGACCTCGAGCTGCCTCTTCCCTCTGTACCGATGCGATCTCTGACTTCCCCGTGTCAACCTCTGGCCTGGTTCTGGACTTCCGCTACACTCGCTCTTAGCCATTGGTTCTTCAGACCTCTTAACCAGTAAGCTCCCATCCTTTAAGCCATTGAAGTCCTGGGGGCAACCGATCCCGGGCAGGCGTATTCTGCGTCCCGCCAAGCGGGGGCTCCTACAGGTGAAGCTGGCTGCGGAGATTGGGGGTTGAGAGCTTACCTAGAGGGCTGGAGTTACCAGAGCGTGACAGCAGCAATCATATGTATTAATAGGGACAATCCTCTTAAATAAGTGATATCACACTCAAGGTGTGATGACCAATCTGAAGTGCCGAGAGGTCTCCAGTAAAATGGAGCCGCACAGCAGACATAGATAATATAATAAGAGCTGGCCGGTGACGCACGGCGTCACTTCCGGCAAAGAAACGGAGTGACAAGATTTGCGTTTCAGGGCCTGGAGCGCACAACGCCACTTCCGGCGAACAGCCGGGGAGGGTAGGTCGGTGCGCTCTGGGCCCCCAGACAGCATAAGTAGTGTCACCGCAGTGGCTTGACGACACCAGCCCCTAGACTGACGAGCACGGAGCCCGGCGGGGACGGCAGCAGAGAAGGAGAGCGTCTCGTCTCCTGCGCCACAGCTGCGGTCAGCACTTAGCGCTTTAGCCAAAACAAAAGGTAAACAACACACATTATTCAATATATGTTCTTGAACACAAAGTGCTAGGTAAAATAAACGTAGATAATTAACTCTGCCCTGTATCTTATAAACTCTCTACAGCGCCCCTAATGAGGAAACCATACTAGCAGATATATACTACCATAACCCTTTTGGAGCTTCCGAACCAATCTATAGAAGGTATTAATAAATCCAAAGTACTTTAACCATATCCATATACATATATTCTTTAGATATTTAATGTTATGCGGTTTCTCTTAAAGGGCCAGTAACTGAAGAGTTATCAAATGAACTAATGCCTAAACCCTGATAAAACGGTATCTGTTCCACGTTTTTCTCGGGGATAGGAAAATATTCACCTATGAATTGTAAACACATTGCTGATAATAATAATACACATTGAATGTAATTGAAACAACAGAAACAGAATTTCTTATGAGGTATTTTATATTACCATTTAATATCTATATATATGTACAGGGCCGTATTATACATTAGGCACACCTAGGCACTGGCCTAGGGGCGGCACAAGGGGGAAGGGGCGGGAGGCTTGGACTAAAGAAGCATGGATGGAGGTGTGCCATTAAAAGAAAAAAATTTTTGCAGTGATGGACTTCATTGAATCTCCCGCATCATCATGACGTTCGTGTTGAAACATGAGGTGGTTTGGTGCCCCCTCCCTCTCCCCGGGGACCTCTTCCGCTGTCCTGTGCAGTATATGCCCCAACTGCTACTAAAATGTGGAAGCCGACTTCAATAGCAGACGGGCGGCAATTCAGTGCAAGTGATTTTCTGTCTTAGTTACATGGTGGGGGCTCGAGAGAAGTGAGGAATGCTGTCAACTAAAAGCAGCCGAGAGTGACACATTGCTGGGAGCCGGAGGGAGGCCATAGTGAGGACTCACATTCAGGAGTCCTAATGATTGCCAGTGCCGAATGTCTGGATGGATGGTAGGCTGTCCCTGCAGCGTCACTTCCCCCTCTGTATCTCTCTGCCACACACACCTATGACTGCTGAGCTTCAGACAAGGAAGCACCTTCTCCCCACTTCTCCTCCTCTGCGCAGCACAAGCCCTTCACCAGGAAACAGAATAATGTGAGAAGCTCCTCCAATGCTCTGCTCCTTGTGCTGAGAGGAGACAGACAGACTGCTGCAATGAAAAGGTTTTAAAGTTGTACAGTGTGTGTGTGTATGTGTGCTGTCTGCATCCTGGGGAGGGGGGGGGGGGTATGTAGTGCCGTCTGCATCTTGTAGTATGTATGTATATAGTGCTGTCTGTGTGTTGTGATGTGTATGTACAGGGTCTAAGATGCTTGTATCTGGGCATGCTATACTGGTTTGACGCGCATACCACAGCGTCTCTGAGCGCACTGATTGGACGAGCGGCCGCGCATGTGCCGTAGGAGCAGGGTGAGGTGAGTTTTATCCGGAAATCTGGGGGGTTTCACATAGTGGGGCCCCCGATCGGGTTGCCCCGGGGAAGTGGACCAAAACCCAGGATAGTCAAAATCCCGGGTGTTGGTCCACTTAAGTTTAAAGTGGAACAAAACCCAACAGGGCCGACCCTAGAATCATAAAGATTCCATGGCCAGCCATTGCCTCTTCCCTGGGCCAAATTAGGTAACCCCCCCCCCCGGTTGCCACAAAACTCTCCTTCTTACTGGCTCCAGTGACCGTATCCCCAGCATCTCTGGGCTGTGGCACACTCCCGCTTATAATATTCAGATAGGCTGGGGACGGGATTGTGCCCACGTCTGGGGATACGGCCGATCTCACTAAAAATATTAAAAATATTTTGGCTATAGACATTTGATATTCTGATGGCAGATTTCTTTGTTATCATGGCAGGTTGAGATACAAAGCAGATCTATTATTTTGTGATGTATAGTTTGAGCAATTTTTGACTGAACATTCTCTAACATATTAAAATTGGAAGTAAAAAAATGCACAGAGAATGGCTCTGATTGGACGAGAGCCCGCACATGCACAGCAAGATCAGGGAAAGGTGAGATTTTATGGGGAGGTTTCACAAAGCAGGGAAAGGAACAAAACCTGAGATAGGCAACATTTCCTGTCAGTGCAGTTGGCTCGGCCATGGCTTGTTTCTTTTTGTTTTTTAAAAGGGAGTTGCCACTACCAAGGCCATGCATCCCTGGCTCCCGTGTCCAGTCTGAGTGGTTGGGTGTGGGAGAACACCAGCGATTATAGCATCTCAGGAGCCACTGGAAAAATGTAAGATTATTGCCAGCATCGCCACTAATGACATTATGTGGGGGGTTGCTGGAGGCTCGGCGCTCACATGGGCAGTGACGTTCCGGCTGCCAAATGTCCTGCCTACATGAGCACCAGGCGGTCAATCGTGGCACTCGATTCCCGGCAGAAGAATCGAGGGATAGGTAAGATTTATGGGTGTTCTGGGAAGTTATGTGTGGGAGGAGCTCCACTATTCTGGATACCCCCCAGACTGTTATTAAGGGCGGCGCTGGTGGTGACCAACACCCACGCTGCACAGGGTGTTGGTCTGTTTTAAGTTGGAAAGGATAAATGCACATAGATGTATGAGTGAGTTTTCAGGCACCTCTCGAGCCAACCACCCTGCTATCTCCAGCCCTGGTCCAACTAGTTCTTGTCCTGGGGACCAGGTGCCATCCAGGGCATCTTTTTGGAGGAGACCTGTTAAACCAAAAAATCTTACCTTTTCTCTTCAGCCCCCCGGTAAAAGCAAGTGCTGTGATTAGCCACCGCTTTGTCACCCGGTTGCCTGTGGCTGGATATTAGGAAGGAGTTCGTGGACCTTGTGACTGCAGTGGCCAGTTACAACACTTGATCTTGCCAGGATACTGAGGAGAAAGGTAAGATTTCTCTGGTTTAATAGGGTTATTGCACAAGGGAGGCGCCGGCAATATGGATGCCCCCCCTGCATTAGGAACAACACCCAATTTGTGAAAGGCAGTTATTTGTGAAAGGCAGTTAAGGGTAATACAATAAAGGTAACAGCTACTAGGGCACCATGACTCCAAATATGACCCTGTTTAGACCCCAAAAGTGTTTGTCTGCTTTAAAAATGGGGGGGGGGGACGCATGACCAAAAAGTGCCTAGGGCAGCTGCAATTCTAAATACGGCCCTGTATTTGTAACCTCACTTGTGCCAATAATAGGAACCTAATATGTATCTCCCTTTTCTTTTTATATAAAGGGCATTGATAAAGCCTGAATATAAGGCAAAACATGTTTGCCCATCAGAAAGGTACCCTATAAATGAACTGGTTATAAGAAATGGGAAAGTGCAATGAAATGGCAATGTCCAATTTATTTGTGTAACACACATGTAACATAACGAAGAATGTAAATATATGAAATGAATAATTTTTAAAATGCAGATGATCTAAATAAACTTGTAGCATTTTTTTAAACAAATGGTGTGGTCATAATCAGAGGCTTATAAAATAGACCGGGTGTAGCCTAGCCCCGGAACCAGCAAAGAAGTACTACAAAGTCCAGCACAATCAAGTTGTCAACGTCGTAGCCTCACCTCCGCTGTAGAGCACCTCATCTTCTGAGTGAGATCTGGCAGAACCTGAGTGATAAATCCTCTTCCAATGACAAACTGGATGATTACTTTACCTATAAATGTTTGAACTTAACTTACCCCACAGCAGGAAAACCTAAGAAAGTGTGTCCACTCAGGATAGGTCACATAAATGGAGGCCTGCCCTGCACGTGCCTACTTAACCCCAGACACGGCCTCCACAACTGGTCCCATGTGTATATCTGGCATGGGAACTGGCTTCAGGCATTATTAGTGAGTCTTCCAGAAGGGTCCATCCCATGCAGGCTGGAAGACAAGGGGGATGGGGCCCCAGCTTCCCCAAACAAAACGCTATAAAAAAAGCTAAGAAAGTGTATGTAGAAAAACAAACGAAAGCCATGTAAAAACTCCTGGCTGTCTGCAAAGAATGAGCTGGGGCCTGATGGGGCAGCCAAGTCCTATATAGGCTAGGTGGGAGAAGTATTAAGATTCTATTTTCACAGACATGCCTGCCAGCTGAGGTTAACCCATTAGTGTCTGAATTACCATCACTGTATCAAAATACCCTTTGTCACTGACTGTGCCAAGGTTACTTGTCAGTCATACCACCTTCATCCATAATCACTTGCTATAACATGGTATTAGGACTTTTAATAATGAAATCACATGGGGGTGAAGAGGCAACCTAAGTTTTTAGGGATGCAGTGCCTGGCATATTTCCTATGATACTGTTAATGGACCTGAATTCTCTATTAATTGTGATGTCAGCAAGGGCAATTCTATCCCTCTGTTTGCTATTTCAATTGGTGGACTGGTGCTAGGGGATTGCCAAGTGTGCCCGGCTCACAGGCTCTGATTTTACCAACAAGTTAGTACAAATGATCTAGAATGTGCACCATGGTTGTGAGAGATACAATTACAGTATTGCTGTTTTTTGGTGCCGAGAATAATTGTCTGTACTTTTCAGTGTTAACTTGTCATTTATTTTGAACAAATCACTGATGTAGTATTGTATGCACTACACACCATTCAACTGTTGCTTGTGCAGTAATAAAAGAACATGTGTACCACTGTTAGCTTAGAAACAACAGAGACAACTTGGACCCTTTTTCCAGTTTGGAGAAATCTTTTTATGGAATAGAAAAACCTCCCAGGTGTAAACAACCCCAAACAAGCCAATATCATTAGACAGGTTAAAATCCATTTGATGGGTAATGCTATATATATATATATATATATATATATATATATATATATATAACCATTTTATATTTGTAATAAATGCCAGTAACAATATGAAAAGATAGATGAATAGATAGATACTGTAGTAGATAATGTTGCAGAAACTGGTCTCTGGAATCAGTTTCCAAGGCAACAGTATCCCTGAGCAAGCTACAGGAAAAAAGGACAAACGGACCCTTGGAAAACATTCACAGAAGAAACAAAAAGAAACAGCAAAGTGATAAAGAATCTCAAAAAACAGCTACAGTCTGTCATGAAGCCTTTGCAGCTTAAAAGAAGCTATTGTTGTCATGAGTATATCTTACACAGAAAGTTGCTCATATAGATGAGATAGTGACATCAGCTCTGTAAGGCAATAAGGGTGCTGTGATACAGAGGCCCCTGGCCATCTAGTTTTGCATGTGTAATATTGCTCGTCATCAGAGATCAGCAGACAGTATATAGCAGGCATCTAATACTTGTCTGGTCACCAGTCATCTGAGTGCAGTTTTAATAAGGTGCCTAATATATATTGAACACAGATCACTGGAACCAGGAAGCACAGCACCTCGCTTCACAAACTGGGCTGGGGGGACCTATCGTCGGTGGCGGAGCAGCGGTAAGGTAAGTGGATCATCTAGTGCCCTCTGGCATTGCCTGGCCCTTTCCCTGCTCTATGCACGGCCCCACCTATACATTCACTTGACTGGACACACAAGCACACACACAGAGAGGGGGAAGATTGACTGCCTGTGCAGCAGCTGTGCTTCATTTACCATTACTATCATTTAGGGGGTTGCCCACAGCAGGGAATCGCAAATCAGTATAACCCCTCTGGAGAGGACCAATCTTCAGGATAGTGAAAGTCTTAATCTTACTAACCCTGGCTCGCCCATGACCAGCCCATGGCAGAGGTGTACTCGAACCTCCAGTCAAAAAATGAAAGCTTAGTAAATTGCTCCCCTTAAAGTGGACCAACACCAAGGGGGGATCGGCCCGGGAATCTATAAGATTCCCGGACCGATCAGATCCCTCCCCGCGGGGCATCCGAAATTGGGATGTCCCGCGGGGAGGAACCCCCCAGGAGGCCCACAAACCTTACCTCAGCCCCATTCCATCGGCGCATGCGCGAGCCACGGCCGCGTCTTGCGCTTCCCTCTAGCAAGGCGCGCTCCATGTTAGAGGGAAGCGCGAGACGCGGCCTCCAGCGCTCAGAGCCGCTGAGCTGCTATGCACGTCCAAGCTGCCTTGGACGCGCGCTGTGATTGGCTGGAGCGGTCACGTGGGAGCGGGGAGAGGTGAGTTTTTGGGGCTTTTCTGGGGGGTTTCACACAGCGGGGCACCCCCGATCGGGGTGCCCCACCGAAGTGGACCAAAACCCAGGATAGTCAAAATCCTGGGTGTTGGTCCACTTTAAGCTCCTCTGTCGAAATCAGTGACATAAGCTTATTGAGAGGGATTAACACCATGCAGATGTTTGGAGTAGCAGGCAAATTCTGCATGGTTCTGCTGCTTTATTTGCCTAAAGAATAGTCTTTCAGTACACTGCCACTGTGCCTGATAGTCCTGCTGCTTTACCGGGTATTGCTTCTATTGCTGTACCTGACGAGCCACAGAGTGCCACTGCCCAGGAGGACTCGGCAGTTCCGGCTGGTGGGGGAGTATACTCCACTGCCACCTCAGGAGCGTGTTGAGGATGCCGCTCCAGCTGAGGCTTGTTTTGTGCCCGAGCCTGATGTTGTTACCCCTGCCTTGGCTGTTATCTCACTGTGACAACTTGAAGGTGCGCCAGCTTCGATTTCAGGAAGATCCCAAATAAAATGCATTACTCATGCCAGCATACTTGGAGGTGGGGGAGAACCACCTACATTGATAGAAATGTCCTGTCCAGCCCCAATTGTGGAGAAGTGGTAAAGTTCATTAAAGTGGAATATATAAGATTCCCAGGCCGATCTATTACCTCCCAGCGGGGCATCCAAAATCGGGATGCCCTGCTGTCTGAAACCCCCCAGGTCGACCAAGCCTCTGTTTTTTACCAGATTTAGAGACATATTTAAGGTTGGTCTGCAAGCTAACAGGGTTGAGTGCTGTGGCTCCTTTAAGACTTTTGCCCGCAACACTTCCCTTAATTCCAGTCCAACGGTGCATGCGCAGGCCGTGGCTGCATCCCAGCTATCTCTCTAGCAGGGCGTGTGCCCGCGCCGGCCATTCACAAATGTTAGAGGAAAGCGCCAGATGCAGCCGCCTGCGCGTTCTGAGCTGCTGAGCTAAGAAGTCGCTCAGACGTGCATAGCTCAGCGGCTCCGAGTGCGCTGATTGGACAAGTGGACGCGCATGCACCATAGGACTGGGATGAGATTAGTTAATGCACGATCACAGCAATCGGGGTGCCCCAGGGGAGTGGACCAAAACCCAGGATAGTCAAAATACTGGGTTTTGGTCCACTTTAAAGTCATTAATGATTAGGGCAAAAAGATAACCCCACATGATCCTGAATTTACACCCCTAGAAAGTAGTGATAAATGGTAAAACCATTTCAAATGTTAATGCTCTGAAAAAAAAATTTTATGAAGAAGATTTGAAACTAAAATTGTTCCAATTTAACTTTGCTGATTGACTGGGGATCTAATTTGTGTGCTTTTTGCCAGAGTTCCCAGATTAACATTAATAGTGGGCTCAGAGAAATTCCTGCAAAAATGGTGCAAAACATGGCGCAAAATGGGGAAAAATGACCTGTCAACAGAGGGTGACAAAATCTCAAGTAGACTGGCAATTAAAAGGGTTAAAAGTAGTTATGCATGTTGGGTATTGTTCTGTTCAGGGGACCTTGCGCTTTTAGATTTAGCTTGCTTTTTCTTGTTTCCATATTGATATTTTAGGAAAAGGTGTTTTTTATTCAGCTTTTATATACATTTTTTAGGGAAGCCCTGCGCAACCAAATAATTCAACCAAATAATAATTAAAAAAAAAAAAATTAAAAATAAAAAAAAATAATTCTATGAGAGATTACTTCCAGAAAGATGAGCCTACTACAACAAGCTGGGTACGCTTAGAAAGCTTAACATGTGTACTTTCAGGGAATATATGGTTTGTGGGGGGAATTCGAAATGTAAAGGGTTGTTTTGGTTGAAAAATCGCAAGGTGCGCACTTTGTCTGCAGAGCTGAAATTTTCAAGTAAAATTACCGTTACGCACATGCTTTACTTCGGGGTGTTTGCCAACTGTTCACTTGACAGTAGCTATTGGGTATTGTTCTGTTCGGGGGATGTTGCTTTTTCAGATTTAACTTGTTTTTTCTTGTTTATATATAGTTTTTTTAGGAAAATGTGGCTTTGATTCTGCTTTTCTATCCTTTTTTTAGGGAAACTCTTTGCAGCCAAATAATACATTGAGGGTTACTTCCAGAAAACTGTGGCCACATCAACAAGCCTGGTACGCCTAGAAAGCTTGAGGTGTGTACTTCCAGAGAATATATAGTTTGTTGGGGGTATTTCAAATGTAAAGGGTTGTTTTTATTGAAAAACTGCAAGGTGCACATAGTGCATAGCATAGTTGTATTTTATCTGAAAATCCCCTAAAACGCTGTTTCAGTTTGGGGGAGTCTCCTGGGCAGGAAAAGGTGTCTACCAATACACATATGGTACCGCTGTAACCGGGAGAAATTGGGATTTCACACGCAATAAGATTTTATTGATGAACTTAAATTTTTTTAGTACAAAAAAACACTACAAATTGTAAAAAATAGATTTTTTTTTTTTGCACAAATTTCACCCAAAAATATTGAGAATACACCTAAAAAATGCCAAACAAGACATTTCATGTTAAAGCCCAGACTCTGCTGAAAAAAACAATATGTAATTCTAGGAAATCCCTGGAAATCCCTTCAAAATCACATTTGAACATGCGTAGAGCAAAATAGTGATAAATGGTCTCGCTAAAAAGGGTGACAAAAACTCCAGGTAGGCTGGCACTTAAAGGGTTAAAGACACCACATGATACTTAAAGAGAGTGGTGGAGGGAGATTTTCACTGCAGCCCGGCCCTGACCATTCTACATCTGCTAGGACAGGAAATGATGCGCACAGCAAAACCGTAAGTAACAATTTAATGTTAAAGCCCAAACCAAATAAAAAAATATATAATTTTTCTGAAAATTTCTATAAAAATCACAGTTAAACATAGTACAAAATGGTTAAATATGACCTGTCAACAGACAAATGGCTGGCAGTTAAAAGTACCTATGCATGTTGGCATTCTGTTTAGGGAACCTTGTGCTTTCAGATTTAGCTAGTTTTTGCATATTGATATTTTAGGAAAATTTGTTTTTTATTCTGTTTTTTTATATGTTTTTAGGGAAACCCTATGCAACTAAAGAATTCTTCAAGGGATTACTTCCAGCAAGATGTGCCCACTACAACATGCTTAAGTAAAATTACCCTTCTATGCATTATTTTACTTTGGGGTGTTAGGCAACTCTTCTCTTAAAGAGGAACATTACAGGTCTTGGGGAGTAAACCCCCCAAACCTTGTTTACTCAGCCTCTCTGCCCCTCCGATTAAGCAGTTAACTATCAAAAACGTATCTAAAAAGATAATACTGAAATCCAAAATGCAGGTGTTAGGCACTTACCTCACCGCCGTTCCGGGTCCCGCGGCGCGTTGCCGGCTGGCTCCCACCGGGCTGCGG
Source organism: Gastrophryne carolinensis (assembly GCA_027917425.1). Lineage (NCBI taxonomy): Eukaryota > Metazoa > Chordata > Amphibia > Anura > Microhylidae > Gastrophryne > Gastrophryne carolinensis. The sequence goes on along the minus strand of CM051236.1, from coordinate 305,241,524 downwards.
ACCGACGGTCCCCGGGTCTGCCAGCTCCTCGGCACCGTCGCGGGGATCAGGGGCGGGCGGTGCAGGATACTGTGGGTGGCCGCGTCGCAGCCCGCTCCGCGCGGCTGCGCGGCCTTGCGGCTCTCCCCTCCGGCTCAGCGCTTCCCCTTCCTGGCGGGGGCGCGCCCGATCATCAACGTGCTCGCGCGCGCGCGCGAGCACGTCTGCTTTATGCCTCCCGGCGGCGCTTCCCCCAGCGCGCCCGCCGGGGGCGAGTTTGAATTCCCCAATCTGTGGCTGGTTCCTGGGATCGGACCCAGGGACTGGTCGGCCTGTCTGGCCTGGGCCGTCCAGCTCCTGGGACCGATCCCACTTCCTTGTTTGCACCAAGCACCTTCCTTCCCTCCTTTTTTCCCTGTTTCCCATTGGCCAGACTTCCCTATATATTTGCACTGTTCCAGTTTCCCAGTGCCCGTTATAGCTTCTGGGTTCTGGATGTGTGCTGCGTTACTTGTGAAGATTTTGGATTTGGATTTGGACTCTGACTATTCTTGCTAGCTGCCTGCCCTGACCTCCTGCTTTGCCTGACCACTCTCTTGCCTGACCCTCCTGTACTTCGCCTGTGACCTCCTGGAATTGACCTCGGCTACCCTCGACCATTCTCAGTCTTCTCCCCTGGATACCTCGCCTGTGACTTCCTGGTTTGACCTCGGCCTGATTTACGGACTTTCCGCACCCGGCATCCTCATTCGGGATTCCCTGCCTAACACCAAACTGCACCTTAAGCTACTATCCCTTGCGCCTGTTAAGTCCTGGGGGCAACCGACTGGGAGAGGCATTACTCGCGTCTCCCACAAGCGGGGGCTTGTCTATAGGCAGAAGTGGTGGTGGAGATTGGGGGATACTGGCTTAAGACAGACGGGTGTTAGGTATAATCCTGACATTATAACGGGCCAGAACAAGAATGGACCAAATTCTGGAGCAGGTGCAGGCCCTGACGGCGGCGGTGGAGCACCTGGCTCTTCGAGTTGCGGCCCAGGAGAACCGTCCTACTCCCATGGTCCCCACTTCTCAGGGGACTCCGGCCGCAATGACGGTGGAACCCAAGATCCCGCTCCCTGAAAAGTTTTTTGGCGATAGGGCGAAATTTGCCAATTTCCGGGACTCTTGTAAGTTATACTTTCAGCTTCGCCCGGTCTCCTCGGGCTCACAAGAACAAAAAGTGGGCTTGATCATTTCCCTGTTACATGGAGACCCTCAGTCCTGGGCCTTTAGTTTATCAGCTCAGGACCCCATCCGCCAGTCGGTGGATAGTTTCTTCGCTGCTATGGAGGTCCTTTATGACGATCCTGACAAGGGGGCCTCAGCTGACGCGAAGTTACGTACCCTCCGCCAGGGACGCCGTCCAGCCGAGGACTACTGTTCCGAATTCCGGCGTTGGGCAGTTGACTCACGCTGGAACAATCCTGCCCTCTGTGGCCAATTCCGGTTAGGTCTGGCTGACTCTATCAAAGATACCCTGGTGAACTACCCGGAACCCCAAACACTGGATGAGTTAATGCATTTGGCCATCCGCATAGATCGCCGACTCCGGGAAAGGCGCCTGGAGAAAGGATCACATTTTGAATCCACTGCAAAATCTGAGGCTTCCGTCGCTCAATCTTCTGAAGAGCCTATGCAGCTAGGTGCCACCAGGCTCACCGAAGGCGAGAGACGACGACGCCTATCCGAGGGGCTCTGTCTTTACTGTGGTGGGACCGGCCACATGGTTAGACTTTGCCCAAAGAAACCGCCGGGAAACTTCAGAGCCTAGGGGGTTTCGAGGGGGCCCTCCTAGGCTGTAAGGTATCTCCTCAAGTATCGTCTCCAATTCTGGTCCCAGTTCAGTTTATGTTTGGTGCCAAATATGTTAACTTAAAGGCTCTTCTCGATTCTGGAGCAGCTGGGAACTTCCTAGACTCTGATCTAGCACAGACTCTAGGAATTATGGCACAGGCCTTGCCTACTCCTATCCGGGTGTCAGCCATTGATGGCACTCCAGTGGCCGGGGGGTTAGTTCGGTTCCAATCACCTCCCATGCAAATCAAAGTAGGAGCCAGTCATTCTGAGGTTATCAGGTTCCTGATTTTGAGCATGCCTGGAACCCCCTTGATTCTGGGGTTGCCATGGCTGCAGGAGCATAATCCTCAGATTGATTGGGTTTCGGGGCAAATTACCAAGTGGGGGCACCAGTGTTTCCGGAACTGCCTGGAATTTCCCCTTAGGGTCACATGCTTACTCCCTAGTGGGATTCCTACTCCATATTTGGAGTTTGCTGATGTTTTTTCAGAAAAGGCAGCAGACAAACTTCCTCCCCATAGACCTTGGGACTGCCCAATAGAACTGCTCCCTGGTACGATGCCTCCCAGAGGGAGAATATTTAATTTGACCCGAGCAGAAACCCTTGCCATGCGGGAATATATCGCCGAGAACTTAGAAAAAGGGTTTATTCGGCCTTCATCTTCCCCAGCAGGGGCAGGGTTTTTTTTTGTGGAGAAAAAGGATGGGGGACTTCGCCCCTGTATCGACTATCGGGGCTTAAATAACATCACGGTAAAAAATAAATATCCCCTACCGCTTATTGAGGGGCTCTTTACACAGGTGGTCGGGGCGCAGGTCTTCTCCAAACTAGATCTCCGAGGGGCCTATAACCTCATAAGAATCAGGCAGGGGGACGAGTGGAAAACGGCCTTTAATACCCTTGAAGGGCATTATGAATATTTGGTTATGCCCTTCGGCCTGTGTAATGCCCCTGCGGTCTTTCAAAGCTTTGTTAATGAAATTTTCCGAGATTATCTTGGCCGGTTTATGGTTGTCTACCTAGATGACATTTTAATTTTTTCTTCATCCCTTGATGAGCATCGGAAACATGTGTGCCTAGTTTTACAGAAACTTAGGGAGAATTGTTTATATGCCAAATTAAAGAAATGTCAATTTGAGGTATCTGAGGTTCCGTTCCTCGGTTACATTATCTCTAAATCTGGTCTGTCTATGGACCAATCTAAGGTGAGGGCTGTTTTAGAATGGGAGCAGCCCAGAGATCTGAAGGGCCTGCAGAGGTTTTTGGGTTTCGCCAATTTTTACAGAAGGTTCATTAAGAATTTCTCAACCCTGGTTACACCACTAACTAATTTGACTAAGAAAGGCGGCTACCCCCCGATTTGGCCGGCTCAAGCTGTCCAGGCCTTTGAGAATCTTAAGAGGGTATTTAGCGTTGCTCCCGTCCTAGTCCATCCCGATGAACAACGACCTTTCCTTGTGGAGGTGGATGCCTCAGAGATCGCGGTCGGAGCGGTCTTGTCCCAATACTACGGCTCACCGGCACGCCTCCATCCATGTGCCTTCTTTTCCAAAAAATTCTCAGCGGCCGAAAAGAATTATGATATCGGCAACAGAGAATTACTGGCCATCAAACTTGCCTTCCAGGAATGGAGGCACTGGCTGGAGGGGGCTCAGTATCCAGTTACGGTCTTTACGGACCATAAAAATCTGGAGTACATCCAGTCCGCCAAGAGGTTAACTCCTAGACAGGCTCGCTGGTCCTTATTCTTTTCCCGGTTTAATTTTTCTATAACGTATAAACCCGGGTCTAAGAATATAAAGGCGGACGCCCTGTCTCGGAGTTTCTCGCCCCCTAACTTACCGGAAAGGGTGGTTTCTCCCATCGTACCTCGCTCCCTAGTGGTGGCCGCCATTCAACCCCAACTTCCTGATCTTACTCAGTTCCAGGCCCAAGCTCCGCCTGGGAAACCCGCGTCAGCCCTGTTTGTGCCCTTTGCTTATCGGTCTGAGTTTTTGTCCCATTTTCATGATACCAAAACAACCGGTCATCCAGGGATTAAAAAAACCATAGCTTTATTGTTACGCCAAGTTTGGTGGCCTTCTCTCAGGAAGGACGCTCAAAAGTTTGTCTCCGCTTGCAAAGTCTGTGCCCAGAGTAAGTCCTTGAGGAGCTCACCGGAAGGCCCACTCCTTCCATTATCCATTCCTGCCTCCCCGTGGACACATCTGGCCATGGATTTTGTTACTGACCTTCCTCCGTCTCAGGGTCATACGGTTATTTGGGTAATTGTGGACCGTTTTAGCAAGATGGCCCATTTCGTTCCTTTAAAGAAACTCCCCTCAGCTCAAACTCTTGCTCAACTTTTCATTACTCATGTCTTTAGGATTCATGGTATTCCCACGGATGTTGTTTCGGATAGGGGGGTCCAGTTCGTCTCCCGGTTTTGGAGGGCTTTCTGTGCCAAGTTGGGGTTCGCTGTCTCCCTTTCCTCGGCTTTTCATCCGCAATCGAATGGTCAAACCGAGAGAACGAACCAGTCCCTGGAACAATATTTGCGCTGTTTTACAGCGGGTTCTCAGACTGATTGGGCCTTCTTCTTACCTTTTGCAGAATTTGCTTTTAACAACGCTACGCATTCATCCACAGGGGTTTCTCCTTTCCACTGTGTTTATGGCAAGGATCTGAAGTTTTCTGCTCTTTCGGACCAACCCTCTAGAGTTCCCTCCGTGGATGAATGGGTTTCTAAATGGCCAGGGGAGTGGAATAAAATCCAACAACACCTAACTAGGGCCGCTTGTCTACAGAAAAAATTTTCTGATCGCAAGCGATCGTCTAATTCTAACTTTAAGGTGGGGGACTGGGTTTGGCTTTCAACCAAGAACTTGGCGCTACGCCAACCCTCCGCTAAGTTAGGACCTAAGTTTATTGGCCCATTCCCCATAACTCACAAAGTTAATCAGGTGACATACCGGTTGGCCCTCCCCTCTTCCATGAAAATCTGTAAATCCTTTCATGTTTCACTTCTTAAGTCTGCAAGAGACCATGAACCTAATAGTCCTCCTAGTCCTGTGGTAATTGATGGGCATCAGGAGTTTGAGGTGGCCCGGGTCCTTGATTCTCGCTTCTTTCGGAACTCTCTTCAATATCTTATTGACTGGAAGGGGTACGGTCCGGAGGAAAGATCTTGGGTTCCTGCCAGAGAAGTTCATGCACAGAATTTAGTAAAGAAGTTTCATAGAGAGAATCCTTTAAAACCCAGCTTGGAGGGTCCAGTGGCCCCTCCTCAGGGGGGGGGTAATGTTAGGCACTTACCTCACCGCCGTTCCGGGTCCCGCGGCGCGTTGCCGGCTGGCTCCCACCGGGCTGCGGACCGACGGTCCCCGGGTCTGCCAGCTCCTCGGCACCGTCGCGGGGATCAGGGGCGGGCGGTGCAGGATGCTGTGGGTGGCCGCGTCGCAGCCCGCTCCGCGCGGCTGCGCGGCCTTGCGGCTCTCCCCTCCGGCTCAGCGCTTCCCCTTCCTGGCGGGGGCGCGCCCGATCATCAACGTGCTCGCGCGCGCGCGCGAGCACGTCTGCTTTATGCCTCCCGGCGGCGCTTCCCCCAGCGCGCCCGCCGGGGGCGAGTTTGAATTCCCCAATCTGTGGCTGGTTCCTGGGATCGGACCCAGGGACTGGTCGGCCTGTCTGGCCTGGGCCGTCCAGCTCCTGGGACCGATCCCACTTCCTTGTTTGCACCAAGCACCTTCCTTCCCTCCTTTTTTCCCTGTTTCCCATTGGCCAGACTTCCCTATATATTTGCACTGTTCCAGTTTCCCAGTGCCCGTTATAGCTTCTGGGTTCTGGATGTGTGCTGCGTTACTTGTGAAGATTTTGGATTTGGATTTGGACTCTGACTATTCTTGCTAGCTGCCTGCCCTGACCTCCTGCTTTGCCTGACCACTCTCTTGCCTGACCCTCCTGTACTTCGCCTGTGACCTCCTGGAATTGACCTCGGCTACCCTCGACCATTCTCAGTCTTCTCCCCTGGATACCTCGCCTGTGACTTCCTGGTTTGACCTCGGCCTGATTTACGGACTTTCCGCACCCGGCATCCTCATTCGGGATTCCCTGCCTAACACCAAACTGCACCTTAAGCTACTATCCCTTGCGCCTGTTAAGTCCTGGGGGCAACCGACTGGGAGAGGCATTACTCGCGTCTCCCACAAGCGGGGGCTTGTCTATAGGCAGAAGTGGCGGTGGAGATTGGGGGATACTGGCTTAAGACAGACGGGTGTTAGGTATAATCCTGACAGCAGGGAGGAAATATCTGAGAGGAACATCAGAAAGGTCCGATGTTCCTCTTTAACAGTACCTATGCATGTTGGGTTTTGTTCTGTTCGGGGACCTTGCAGTTTTTTATTTAGGAAAATTTTAAGAAAATGTGGCTTTGATTCAGATGTTTTATCATTTTTTTTTAGGGAAACCCTGTGCGACCTAAGAATTATTCAAAGGATTACTTTTAGAAAACTGCGCCCATGTCAACAAGCCTGGTACACCTAGAAAGCTTGAGGTGTGTGCTTCCACAGAATATATCATTTGTGGGGGGATTTCAAATGTTAAGGGTTTTTGCAAGGTGCGCATAGCAGGTGTATTTTATCTGAAAATCTCCTAAAGAGCTATTTCAGTTTGGGGGAGTCCCTTGGGGCAGGAAAGGGTGCCTACCAATACATATGTTGTAACTGGGAGAAATGGGTATTTCACACACAATATGAGTTTATTGAAAAACATACATTTTTGGGGCGTGGTTAGCTATGGCTGCGTGAGGACGCGTGGAAAAGAGCTCTGTGCCAGAGCCTGCAGGAAAAGCCATTTTTGACCATCGGGACATACCTGAGTACCCCATGTCGAAGATAAGGAAGAGCCGAACAGCTGGGGGTGTCCAGCCAGCGAAGATCAAGCTGTTCTTCGGCTCCGGGAGCCGCAGAACCGGGGCGGAGGGAGATCCCAAAATGGCGCCGGAGGAAAGGAGCCCGGCCGATATCCCGGCTGAAGAGCATGGAGAGGCAGCATATAGCGTGGGGGAGCCGAGGAAGGCAGCGCCGCCGGGAACCGAAGGGAGCGACGTTGAGGTGAGCCTGACTCCGGCCTCTCTCTCTGCGGCTTTGAAGGCAATAGAAGAGCGGAGCCGCGGGACGTGATGCGGCCTGAGGTGGAGGAGAGCGGGGAGCGACGCCTCGCTGAAGATGGGGCTGTCAGCAGTGACAGCGGCGGTGTGCATCGGAAGGGGAGAGCCGGGGGAGAGACGCGCACCGCATAAACAGGCAGCTGCGGTTGGCGTCCCCCTGGCTCCCCGATCAAAAGTTGATAATACTCAACAGAGACTCACGGGGGGAGGCGAAACTCCTCATGGGATATTCACTGCAGCTGGAGCCTTGGGGGGAAATAAACGGCTCCTTGCCTCCATTTCCTGGGGCCCCTGTGTCTACCCCGAATCCCATAATAGGCTGCCCTCCTGCGCTGGCCCTAGCCCATTCAGACCGCTCTGACATGGCCGTTGATCCTGGGGCTGTGGAGTGGGCTCGGCTGAGTCCTCCAGACCCCCCGTATTTGGGCTCTCCTACACACTCGATGTATCCATAGAGGGGTCACCTAGTCGCCGGGGGGGGCTTATCACCTGGCCCTTATAGTGACCTGGAGCCGGGGCCCGAAGCATACTGGAGGAAGGGAAACCCCTCGGAGTCCTACGTCATGGGGTGCCCAAATTGGGGTCAAGACAGGGCAAGGGAATCCGAGGAACCGCCAGATACCTATCCCATGCTGAGGAGGGAGCGGGAGGAAGACCCGACACAGCCAGGGGCCCGTACCCCGGAGAGTGCCCAAAACGGCAAGACCGCGGCCCCCGCCTTACGAGGGGTTATCAACCTACTGCACATCAGCAGGGAACCTGCGCCTGCACCTCTAATGGTATCCCAATCACGCCCATGTAACCCTGGCGAGAGCAACCGGGTCCATGACTATCAATTACCCATGCTATGGGGAGAGGACGCCCCGACCACTCCCCAAGGGGAAGTGTCGCCACACAGATCGCCAGGAGGGGGGCCCCTAACCCGACCAGAACCCCCGGCCCCAGATCAAATTCCCTCAATTCAATATAATCTGGAGGTCCTCCTGAAGTTCCTCCCTTCGCGGAAAGACTTTGAGAACTACACCAACAGAATGGAGACTCTACTTCGGAGGGAATTGGATGAAGTGACAAAATCGGTGTCGGAAGTTGCTAAGAGAGTCCACATCCTTGAACAAGCTCAGGAGACCACAGCCCAACGACTGGAGGCCCTAGAAAGGGCGCAATCAGGCCTACAATCGGCACAAAATTACTCAGCTAGGCATGTAACCAGGGCGTTATTACACCTAGACGACCTAGAGAACAGAGGAAGGCGGAACAACATCAGGATTCAGGGCCTCCCAGAGGCACCCGAACACAGAAACCTGGAGGCTGCAGCTTCTTCCATATTCAACGATCTCCTAGGACGTCGTCGTGAGGAGCATATCAAAATAATACAATTCTGTGATTTCTCACCTGTAGAATTGGTATTATGAGTATACAGTACATCCTGCTCCAAATCTAATACTTACATGTGGGACTGCAGAGACATCGAAAATAGGCTCCTCCCGGCCAATCAAATACCCAGGGACCTCCCACAAATCCCCAGCATTGAAAAGCAGTTAAGGAGAAGCCGGGAGCATTAAACAATTCAAATTATCAACTATAACAATGATAACAATCACCATACAGGGGATCCAGGAAAATGCAAACCAAGGGTGGGTTGGAGCAGGATGTACTCTATACTCATAATACCAGTTCTACAGGTGAGTAATCACAGAATTGTATTATTCTTAGTATACAGTACGTCCTGCTCCAAATCTAATACTTACACGTGGGACATCCAATAGCAGTGTCCATAAAGTAGGGTGGGATCCCCAAGAAAAATCAGCATCAGGCAGTTTAAACCACTGCCGCCTGCAGAATCTTGCGGCCAAAAACAGCATCAGCTGAGGCCCTAACATCAATCTTGTAAAACTTTGAAAAGGTATGAACAGAAGACCAAGTAGCGGACTTGCAAACTTGTTCAACCGAAGCCTGGCGCTGAAAAGCCCAAGAGGCACAAATAGCACAAGTGGAATGAGCAGTAAGGCGGAAGGGAGGATTCTTCCCCTTAGCAGAGTAGGCCTGAATCACAGCCTGACGAATCCACTTGCTGATAGTAGACTTGGCAGGAGCCAAACCCTTCCTGGGACCAGAAGGGACCACAAAAAGAGCATCAGTTTTCCTGAAAGGTGCAGTAGCCACCAGATAGTACTTCAGACACCTAACCACATCCAAAGAGTGCAAAACCCTCTCCTTAGCATTGCTAGGATTAGGGCACAAAGAAGGAAGAACAATATCCTGATTCAAATGAAAAGCAGACACTACCTTAGGCAGAAAGTCAGGTTTGAAACGAAACACTACCTTGTCCTGGTGCCTCTCATAGAAGGGGGGCTGAATGGAAAGCGCCGCCAACTCAGACACACGCCTGACAGAAGTGATAGCGACCAGAAATACAACCTTGAGCATAAGAATATCCACAGAAAAAAATCCAGCTTGAAGGAATAAAACTTAGCTTTTACTGAAGAATCAAGGAATAAAACAAATCCATGAAAAATAGGACACAAGCAGCCAGTGTCAGTGGCCTGTGTAAAACACCCCGTCCCCCACCAAACACCGTGACGCGTTTCAGGCTAACATGAGCCCTTAGTCATACAAAGTATGACAGAAGTGATAGCCACCAGAAACACACCCTTCAGAGTACTGAGTTGGAGCCCCATCTCCAACCCATGCTGCAGGAACTCCAGAATCCTGGGAATAGAGAAGACACGACAGGGAAGAGACTTAGACTCACACCAGTCAATGTAGGCACGCCAAACCCTGTAATAAATGGAAGAGGAAAACTTCTTCCTAGCTTTAATCAAAGTATCCACAACTGAGGAAGACAGCCCCTTCTCCATCAAGATGGAGGTTTCAGCAGCCAAGCCGTCAAAGCCAGAGTTTGTAAATTGGGATGGCGCAGTGAGCCCTGAGTGATCAGGTCTGGCACCAAGGGCAGAGCGTACTGATCTACTGCCAGCTGTACCACGTCTGCGAACCACACTCTTCTTTGCCACCTGGGGGCCACCAGAATTGCTGGCACCCCTTCTAGAGCAATCTTGCGCAGAACCCTGCCCAGCCGGGGAATTGGGGGGGAAGACATACCGGAACTGAAAGTCCTTCCATGACATTGCTAGCGCATCCGAGGTCAGGGCCAGAGGATCCCTGGACAGAGAGACAAAAGCTGGAAGCTTGTGATTGTGGCGGGACGCAAACAGATCCACATCTGGTTGGCCCCAATGGTGACACAGAGATTCAAACACCCTGCTGCATAGGGACCATTCTCCCTGGCGAGAGGTCCCCCTGCTCAGAGAGTCCGCCAGGCGATTTTCCACCCCCGGGGTGTACACAGCTGAAATGCAGGGGACATTGGCCTCCGCCCAAGTCAGGATCAGAGACGCTTCCTGGAGGGCCCCCTTGCTCCGGGTCCCTCCCTGATGATTGATGTAGGCAACTGCCGTCTGGTTGTCCGAGCGCACCTGAACAGGCAGGCCCTGAAGATGAGCAGAACTAACCTGACCGCTCGCAGCTCCAAGACATTGATAGGAGTGTGGGCCTCCTGAGGGCCCCACCTCCCCTGGAACCGCAGGGACTTCCAGAAACCCCTCCAACCTGACAGACTGGCATCCGTGGTAACCGTCTCCCAGGAAGGGGCAAGAAAGGATCTGCCCCCCAACAGGTTCTCTGAGTCCATCCACCACAAGAGGGACCTCCTGACGAGGGGGGAGAGCACACAGACCCTGTCCAGGGACGCTGGGTCCTTGTCCCATACAGACAATAGGTGAAGTTGCAGAGGCCTCAAGTGGAACTGAGCATAAGGGACCGCCTCGGAGCACGCCACCATCAGGCCCACCAGCTGCATCCCCTTCCTGATGGAGGGATGGGGACAAGCTAGGAGGGACTGAGCCTGTGCAATCAGACTGTCCACCTTCTGCTGAGGAAGGAAGATCCTTGCCTGAACTGTATCCAGATTCATTCCTAGGAATGGAGTTACCAAGGAAGGGGACAGTGAGGACTTGGGGTGGTTGATCACCCATCCAAATGAATCCAGAGTGGACACCACCAGCTGAGTATCCAACTCTGCCTGATGTAGAGACTGGGAAGTGATGAGAATGTCGTCCAGATAGGGAAGCACGCGGACGCCCTGACATCTGAGTAGAGATATCACGCCAGCCAGCACCTTGGTGAACACCCTGGGAGCTGAAGTGAGGCCGAAGGGCAAGGCCACAAATTGGCAATGTTGATCCATCAGAGCGAACCTGAGGAACCTTTGATGACCTGGGAACACAGGAATATGAAGGTAAGCATCTTTGATGTGCACAGAAGTCATGAAATCCCCTTGGCGCAGGGAACTGATGGCAGAGTGCAGAGTCTCCATGCGAAAGCGCCTGCCCCTGACAAACTTGTTGAGAATCTTTAAGTCCAGGATGGGCCTGACAGAACCATCCTTTTTTGGGTACTGTGAATAGGTTGGAATAAAAGCCCTTGCCTTTTTCTCTTAAAGGGGCCTGGCAGATGACCCCCAGCTCCAGGATGCCTTGCACTGCTTGCACTAGCTCCTGAGCTGACACAGGGTCCTGAGGAATCCGGGATCTGATGAATCTTGGAGGGGGATCGGCAGCAAACTCCAACTTGTAACCGGAGGACACTACCTCCTGAATCCACCGGTCTGAGACATGGAGCCTCCAGACGTGAGCGAAGTGCTGCAGCCGTCCCTCCACCCGGATGGGTGAAGGCGCCCCATCATGCCTGAGGGGGCTTGGGAGAGGATTTAGCTTTGGGACCCCGGGAGGAGCCAGGACGTCCACGTCCTCTGCCTCTACCCCAGAAATCTCCCCGGGCCCCAGGGAAAGAGACCCCCCTTCCCTGTCTTGCACCACGGTAAGGGGAGGAGAAGGAACCCTGTGTCAGGATTGTACCTAACACCCGTCTGTCTTAAGCCAGTATCCCCCAATCTCCACCGCCACTTCTGCCTATAGACAAGCCCCCGCTTGTAGGAGACGCGAGTAATGCCTCTCCCAGTCGGTTGCCCCCAGGACTTAACAGGCGCAAGGGATAGTAGCTTAAGGTGCAGTTTGGTGTTAAGCAGGGAATCCCGAGTGAGGATGCCGGGTGCGGAAAGTCCGTAATTCAAGCCGAGGTCAAACCAGGTAGTCTCAGGCGAGGTATCCAGGGGAGAAGACAGAGGATGGTCGAGGGTAGCCGGGGTCAATTCCAGGGGGTCACAGGCGAAGTACAGGAGGGTCAGGCAATAGAATGGTCAGGCAAAGCAGAAGGTCGGGGCAGGCAGCTAGCAAGAATAGTCAGGGTCCAAATCCAAATCCAATCCAATATCTTCACAAACACAGCAGCACACATCCAGAACCCAGAAGCTATAACGGGCACTGGGAACCTGGAACAGTACCAATATATAGGGAAGTCTGGCCAATGGGAAACAGGGAAAAAGGAGGGAAGGAAGGTGCTTGGTGCAAACAATGAAGTGGGATCGGTCCCAGGAGCTGGACGGCCCAGGCCAGACAGGCCGACCAGTCCCTGGGTCCGATCCAAAGAACCGGCCACTGACTGGGTAATTCAAACTCGCCCCCGGCGGGCGCGCTGGGGGAAGCGCCGCCGGGAGGCATAAAGCAGACGTGCTCGCGCGCTGCGCGCGAGCACGTTGACGATCGGGCGCGCCCCCGCCAGGAAGGGGAAGCGCAGAGCTGGAGGGGAGAGCCGCAAGGCCGCGCAGCCGCGCGGAGCGGGCTGCGACGCGGCCACCCATGGCGTCCTGCGCCGCCCGCCCCAGATCCCCACGACGGCGCCGAGGAGCCGGCAGACCCGGGGACCGCCGGGCCGCGGCTTGGTGGGAGGCAGCCGGCAACGCGCCGCGGGACCCGGAACGGCGGTGAGGTAAGTGCCTAACATTACCCCCCCCCTGAGGAGGGGCCACTGGACCCTCCAAGCTGGGTTTTAACGGATTTTCCCTATGGAACTTCCTTACTAAACTCTGTGCATGAACTTCTCTGGCAGGAACCCAAGATCTTTCTTCCGGACCGTACCCCTTCCAGTCAATAAGATATTGAAGAGAGTTCCGAAAGAAACGAGAATCAAGGACCCGGGCAACCTCAAACTCCTGATGCCCCTCAACTACCACAGGACTAGGGGGACTATTAAGTTCATGGTTTCTTGCGGACTTAAGAAGTGAAACATGAAAAGATTTACAGATTTTCATGGAAGAGGGGAGGGCCAACCGGTACGTCACCTGGTTGACTTTGTGTGTTATGGGGAATGGGCCAATAAACTTGGGTCCTAATTTAGCGGAGGGTTGGCGTAACGCCAAGTTCTTGGTTGAGAGCCAAACCCAGTCACCCACTTTAAAGTTAGAATTAGACGATCGCTTGCGATCAGAAAATCTTTTCTGTAAACGAGCGGCCCTAGTTAGGTGTTGTTGAATTTTATTCCACTCTCCTGGCCATTTAGAAACCCATTCATCCACAGAGGGAACTCTAGAGGGTTGGTCCGAAAGAGCAGAAAACTTCAGATCCTTGCCATAAACACAGTGGAAAGGAGAAACCCCTGTGGACGAATGCGTGGCGTTGTTAAAAGCAAACTCAGCAAAAGGTAAGAAGAAGGCCCAATCAGTCTGAGAACCCGCCGTAAAACAGCGCAAGTATTGTTCCAGGGACTGGTTCGTCCTCTCGGTTTGACCATTCGATTGCGGATGAAAGGCCGAGGAAAGGGAGACTGAGAACCCCAACTTGGCACAGAAGGCCCTCCAAAACCGGGAGACAAACTGGACCCCTCTATCCGAAACAACATCCATGGGAATACCATGAATCCTAAAGACATGAGTAATGAAAAGTTGAGCAAGAGTTTGAGCTGAGGGGAGTTTCTTTAAGGGGACGAAATGGGCCATCTTGCTAAAACGGTCCACAATTACCCAGATAACCGTATGACCCTGAGACGGAGGGAGGTCAGTAACAAAATCCATGGCCAAATGTGTCCACGGGGAGGCAGGAATGGATAACGGAAGGAGTGGGCCTTCCGGTGAGCTCCTCAAGGACTTACTTTGGGCACAGACTTTGCAAGCGGAGACAAACTTTTGAGCGTCCTTCCTGAGAGAAGGCCACCAAACTTGGCGTAACAATAAAGCTATGGTTTTTTTAATCCCTGGATGCCCGGTTGTTTTAGTATCATGAAAATGGGACAAAAACTCAGACCGGTAAGCAGAAGGCACAAACAGGGCTGACGTGGGTTTCCCAGGAGGAGCTTGGGCCTGGAATTGAGTAAGATCAGGAAGTTGGGGTTGAATGGCGGCCACCACTAGGGAGTGAGGTACGATGGGAGAAACCACCCTCTCCGGTAAGTCAGGGGGAGAGAAACTCCGAGACAGGGCGTCCGCCTTTACATTCTTAGACCCGGGCTTATATGTTATAGAAAAGTTAAACCGAGAAAAGAATAAGGACCAGCGAGCCTGTCTAGGAGTTAACCTCTTGGCGGACTGAATGTATTCCAGATTTTTATGGTCAGTAAAGACCGTTACTGGATATTGAGCCCCCTCCAGCCAGTGCCTCCATTCCTGGAAGGCAAGTTTGATGGCCAGTAATTCTCTGTTACCGATATCATAATTCTTTTCGGCCGCTGAGAATTTCTTGGAAAAGAAGGCACATGGATGGAGGCGAGCAGGTGAGCCGTAGTATTGGGACAAGACCGCTCCGACCGCTATCTCTGAGGCATCCACCTCTACAAGGAAGGGTCGTTGTTCATCGGGATGGACTAGGACGGGAGCTCTGCTAAATACCCTCTTAAGATTCTCGAAGGCCTGGACAGCTTGAGCCGGCCAAACCGGGGGATACCCGCTTTTCTTTGTCAAATTGGTTAGTGGTGTAACCAGGGCCGAAAAATTCTTAATGAACCTTCTGTAAAAATTGGCAAAACCCAAAAACCTCTGCAGGCCCTTCAAATCTCTGGGTTGCTCCCATTCCAAAACAGCCCTCACCTTAGATTGGTCCATAGACAGACCAGACTTAGAGATAATGTAACCGAGGAACGGAACCTCAGAAACCTCAAATTGGCATTTCTTTAATTTGACATATAAACAATTCTCTCTAAGTTTCTGTAAAACTAGGCGCACATGTTTTCGATGCTCATCAAGGGAAGAAGAAAAAATTAAAATGTCATCTAAGTAGACAACCATAAATCGGCCCAGATAATCTCGGAAAATTTCATTAACAAAACTTTGAAAAACCGCAGGGGCATTACACAGGCCGAAGGGCATAACCAAATATTCATAATGCCCCTCAAGGGTATTAAAGGCCGTTTTCCACTCATCCCCATGCCTAATTCTTATGAGGTTATAGGCCCCTCTGAGATCTAGTTTGGAGAAGACCTGCGCCCCGACCACCTGTGTAAAGAGCCCCTCTATAAGCGGTAGGGGATACTTGTTTTTCACCGTGATATTATTTAAGCCCCGGTAATCGATACAGGGGCGAAGTCCCCCATCCTTTTTCTCCACAAAAAAAAACCCTGCCCCCGCTGGGGAAGATGAAGGCCGAATAAACCCTTTCTCTAAGTTCTCAGCGATGTATTCCCGCATGGCAAGGGTTTCTGTTCGGGTCAAATTAAATATTCTCCCTCTGGGAGGCATCGCACCAGGGAGCAGTTCTATTGGGCAGTCCCAAGGTCTATGGGGAGGAAGTTTGTCTGCTGCCTTTTCTGAAAAAACATCAGCAAACTCCAAATATGGAGTAGGAATCCCACTAGGGAGTAAGTGTGTGACCCTGAGGGGAAATTCAAGGCAGCTCCGGAAACACTGGTGTCCCCACTTGGTAATTTGCCCTGAAACCCAATCAATTTGAGGATTATGCGTCTGCAGCCATGGCAACCCCAGAATCAAGGGGGTCCCAGGCATGCTCAAAATCAGGAACCTGATAACCTCAGAATGACTGGCTCCAACTTTGATTTGCATGGGAGGTGATTGAAACTGAACTAACCCCCCGGCCACTGGAGTGCCATCAATGGCTGACACCCGGATAGGAGTTGGCAGGGTTTGTGCCATGATTCCTAGAGTCTGAGCTAGATCAGAGTCTAGGAAGTTCCCAGCTGCTCCAGAATCGAGAAGAGCCTTTAAGTTAATATATTTGGCACCAAACATAACCTGAACTGGGACAAAAACTGGAGACGATACTTGAGGAGATACCTTACAGCCTAGGAGGGCCCCCTCGATACCCCCTAGGCTCTGAAGTTTCCCGACGGTTTCTTTGGGCAAAGTCTAACCATGTGGCCGGTCCCACCACAGTATAGACAGAGCCCCTCGGATAGACGTCGTCGTCGCTCGCCTTCGGTGAGCCTGGTGGCACCTAGCTGCATAGGCTCTTCAGAAGGTTGAGCGACGGGAACCTCAGATTTTGCCGCGGGTTCAAAATGTGATCCTTTCTCCAGGCGCCGTTCCCGGAGTCTGCGGTCAACGCGGATGGCCAAGTGCATTAAGTCATCCAGTGTTTGGGGTTCCGGATAGTTCACCAGGGTATCTTTGATAGCGTCAGCCAGACCTAACCGGAATTGACCACAGAGGGCAGGATTGTTCCAGCGTGAGTCAACTGCCCAACGCCGGAATTCGGAACAATAGTCCTCGGCTGGACGGCGTCCCTGGCGGAGGGTGCGTAACTTTGCGTCAGCTGAGGCTCCCTTGTCAGGATCGTCATAAAGGACCTCCATAGCAGTGAAGAAACTGTCCACTGACTGGCGGATGGGGTCCTGAGTAGATAGACTAAAAGCCCAGGACTGAGGGTCTCCATGTAATAGGGATATAATCAAGCCCACTTTTTGTTCCTGTGAGCCCGAGGACACCGGGCGAAGCTGAAAGTAAAGTTTACAAGAGTCCCGGAAATTGGCAAACTTTGCCCTGTCACCAAAAAATTTTTCAGGGAGCGGGATCTTGGGTTCCACCGTCATTGCGGCCGGAGCCCCCTGGGAAGTGGGGACCATGGGAGTAGGACGGTTCTCCTGGGCCGCAACTCGATGAGCCAGGTGCTCCACCGCCGCCGTCAGGGCCTGCACCTGCTCCAGAATTTGGTCCATTCTTGTTCTGGCCCGTTATAATGTCAGGATTGTACCTAACACCCGTCTGTCTTAAGCCAGTATCCCCCAATCTCCACCGCCACTTCTGCCTATAGACAAGCCCCCGCTTGTAGGAGACGCGAGTAATGCCTCTCCCAGTCGGTTGCCCCCAGGACTTAACAGGCGCAAGGGATAGTAGCTTAAGGTGCAGTTTGGTGTTAAGCAGGGAATCCCGAGTGAGGATGCCGGGTGCGGAAAGTCCGTAATTCAAGCCGAGGTCAAACCAGGTAGTCTCAGGCGAGGTATCCAGGGGAGAAGACAGAGGATGGTCGAGGGTAGCCGGGGTCAATTCCAGGGGGTCACAGGCGAAGTACAGGAGGGTCAGGCAATAGAATGGTCAGGCAAAGCAGAAGGTCGGGGCAGGCAGCTAGCAAGAATAGTCAGGGTCCAAATCCAAATCCAATCCAATATCTTCACAAACACAGCAGCACACATCCAGAACCCAGAAGCTATAACGGGCACTGGGAACCTGGAACAGTACCAATATATAGGGAAGTCTGGCCAATGGGAAACAGGGAAAAAGGAGGGAAGGAAGGTGCTTGGTGCAAACAATGAAGTGGGATCGGTCCCAGGAGCTGGACGGCCCAGGCCAGACAGGCCGACCAGTCCCTGGGTCCGATCCAAAGAACCGGCCACTGACTGGGTAATTCAAACTCGCCCCCGGCGGGCGCGCTGGGGGAAGCGCCGCCGGGAGGCATAAAGCAGACGTGCTCGCGCGCGCGCGCGAGCACGTTGACGATCGGGCGCGCCCCCGCCAGGAAGGGGAAGCGCAGAGCTGGAGGGGAGAGCCGCAAGGCCGCGCAGCCGCGCGGAGCGGGCTGCGACGCGGCCACCCATGGCGTCCTGCGCCGCCCGCCCCAGATCCCCACGACGGCGCCGAGGAGCCGGCAGACCCGGGGACCGCCGGGCCGCGGCTTGGTGGGAGGCAGCCGGCAACGCGCCGCGGGACCCGGAACGGCGGTGAGGTAAGTGCCTAACACCCTGACCCCGAAAGGGCCGAGGTTGCCACCTGCTCTGGGGTAACCTGCCTCCCTTAGCAAAAAGGTCCAGGCGGTCTCCAAACAGACACAGTCCTTTAAAGGGAAAACCAGTGAGGGCCTTCTTGGCAGCGTTGTCAGCAGCCCACTGGTGCAGCCAAACCCAGCGGTGTATAGCCACCACGAGGGCAGAAGTTCTGGCACACATTCTGATGGTGTCATCCAATGCTGATAGTACAAAGTTTACGGCTGTTTATGGCTGCGTGAGGACGCTTGGAAAAGAGCTCTGTGCCAGAGCCTGCAGGAAAAGCCATTTTTGACCATCGGGACATACCTGAGTACCCCATGTCGAAGATAAGGAAGAGCCGAACAGCTGGGGGTGTCCAGCCAGCGAAGATCAAGCTGTTCTTCGGCTCCGGGAGCCGCAGAACCGGGGCGGAGGGAGATCCCAAAATGGTGCCGGAGGAAAGGAGCCCGGCCGATATCCCGGCTGAAGAGCATGGAGAGGCAGCATATAGCGTGGGGGAGCCGAGGAAGGTAGCGCCGCCGGGAACCGAAGGGAGCGACGGTGAGGTGAGCCTGACTCCGGCCTCTCTCTCTGCGGCTTTGAAGGCAATAGAAGAGCGGAGCCGCGGGGACGTGACGCGACCTGAGGTGGAGGAGAGCGGGGAGCGACGCCTCACTGAAGATGGGGCTGTCAGCAGTGACAGCGGCGGTGTGCATCGGAAGGGGAGAGCCGGGGGAGAGACGCGCACCGCATAAACAGGCAGCTGCGGTTGGCGTCCTCCTGGCTCCCCGATCAAAAGTTGATAATACACGAGGAGACTCACGGGGGGAGGCGAAACTCCTCATGGGACATTCACTGCAGCTGGAGCCTTGGGGGGAAATAAACGGCTCCTTACCTCCATTTCCTGGGGCCCCTGTGTCTACCCCGAATCCCATAATAGGCTGCCCTCCTGCGCTGGCCCTAGCCCATTCAGACCGCTCTGACATGGCCGTCGATCCTGGGGCTGTGGAGTGGGCTCGGCTGAGTCCTCCAGACCCCCCGTATTTGGGCTCTCCTACACACTCGATGTATCCATAGAGGGGTCACCTAGTCGCCGGGGGGGCTTATCACCTGGCCCTTATAGTGACCTGGAGCCGGGGCCCGAAGCATACCGGAGGAAGGGAAACCCCTCGGAGTCCTACGTCATGGGGTGCCCAAATTGGGGTCAAGACAGGGCAAGGGAATCCGAGGAACCGCCAGATACCTATCCCATGCTGAGGAGGGAGCGGGAGGAAGACCCGACACAGCCAGGGGCCCGTACCCCGGAGAGTGCCCAAAACGGCAAGACCGCGGCCCCCGCCTTACGAGGGGTTATCAACCTACTGCACATCAGCAGGGAACCTGCGCCTGCACCTCTAATGGTATCCCAATCACGCCCATGTAACCCTGGCGAGAGCAACCGGGTCCATGACTATCAATTACCCATGCTATGGGGAGAGGACGCCCCGACCACTCCCCAAGGGGAAGTGTCGCCACACAGATCGCCAGGAGGGGGGCCCCTAACCCGACCAGAACCCCCGGCCCCAGATCAAATTCCCTCAATTCAATATAATCTGGAGGTCCTCCTGAAGTTCCTCCCTTCGCGGAAAGACTTTGAGAACTACACCAACAGAATGGAGACTCTACTTCGGAGGGAATTGGATGAAGTGACAAAATCGGTGTCGGAAGTTGCTAAGAGAGTCCACATCCTTGAACAAGCTCAGGAGACCACAGCCCAATGACTGGAGGCCCTAGAAAGGGCGCAATCAGGCCTACAATCGGCACAAAATGACTCAGCTAGGCATGTAACCAGGGCGTTATTACACCTAGACGACCTAGAGAACAGAGGAAGGCAGAACAACATCAGGATTCAGGGCCTCCCAGAGGCACCCGAACACAGAAACCTGGAGGCTGCAGCTTCTTCCATATTCAACGATCTCCTAGGACGTCGTCGTGAGGAGCATATCAAAATAATACAATTCTGTGATTTCTCACCTGTAGAATTGGTATTATGAGTATACAGTACATCCTGCTCCAAATCTAATACTTACATGTGGGACTGCAGAGACATCGAAAATAGGCTCCTCCCGGCCAATCAAATACCCAGGGACCTCCCACAAATCCCCAGCATTGAAAAGCAGTTAAGGAGAAGCCGGGAGCATTAAACAATTCAAATTATCAACTATAACAATGATAACAATCACCATACAGGGGATCCAGGAAAATGCAAACCAAGGGTGGGTTGGAGCAGGATGTACTCTATACTCATAATACCAGTTCTACAGGTGAGTAATCACAGAATTGTATTATTCTTAGTATACAGTACGTCCTGCTCCAAATCTAATACTTACACGTGGGACATCCAATAGCAGTGTCCATAAAGTAGGGTGGGATCCCCAAGAAAAATCAGCATCAGGCAGTTTAAACCACTGCCGCCTGCAGAATCTTGCGGCCAAAAACAGCATCAGCTGAGGCCCTAACATCAATCTTGTAAAACTTTGAAAAGGTATGAACAGAAGACCAAGTAGCGGACTTGCAAACTTGTTCAACCGAAGCCTGGCGCTGAAAAGCCCAAGAGGCACAAATAGCACAAGTGGAATGAGCAGTAAGGCGGAAGGGAGGATTCTTCCCCTTAGCAGAGTAGGCCTGAATCACAGCCTGACGAATCCACTTGCTGATAGTAGACTTGGCAGGAGCCAAACCCTTCCTGGGACCAGAAGGGACCACAAAAAGAGCATCAGTTTTCCTGAAAGGTGCAGTAGCCACCAGATAGTACTTCAGACACCTAACCACATCCAAAGAGTGCAAAACCCTCTCCTTAGCATTGCTAGGATTAGGGCACAAAGAAGGAAGAACAATATCCTGATTCAAATGAAAAGCAGACACTACCTTAGGCAGAAAGTCAGGTTTGAAACGAAACACTACCTTGTCCTGGTGCCTCTCATAGAAGGGGGGCTGAATGGAAAGCGCCGCCAACTCAGACACACGCCTGACAGAAGTGATAGCGACCAGAAATACAACCTTGAGCATAAGAATATCCACAGAAAAAAATCCAGCTTGAAGGAATAAAACTTAGCTTTTACTGAAGAATCAAGGAATAAAACAAATCCATGAAAAATAGGACACAAGCAGCCAGTGTCAGTGGCCTGTGTAAAACACCCCGTCCCCCACCAAACACCGTGACGCGTTTCAGGCTAACATGAGCCCTTAGTCATACAAAGTATGACAGAAGTGATAGCCACCAGAAACACACCCTTCAGAGTACTGAGTTGGAGCCCCATCTCCAACCCATGCTGCAGGAACTCCAGAATCCTGGGAATAGAGAAGACACGACAGGGAAGAGACTTAGACTCACACCAGTCAATGTAGGCACGCCAAACCCTGTAATAAATGGAAGAGGAAAACTTCTTCCTAGCTTTAATCAAAGTATCCACAACTGAGGAAGACAGCCCCTTCTCCATCAAGATGGAGGTTTCAGCAGCCAAGCCGTCAAAGACAGAGTTTGTAAATTGGGATGGCGCAGTGAGCCCTGAGTGATCAGGTCTGGCACCAAGGGCAGAGCGTACTGATCTGCTGCCAGCTGTACCACGTCTGCGAACCACACTCTTCTTTGCCACCTGGGGGCCACTAGAATTGCTGGCACCCCTTCTAGAGCAATCTTGCGCAGAACCCTGCCCAGCCGGGGAATTGGGGGGGAAGACATACCGGAACTGAAAGTCCTTCCATGACATTGCTAGCGCATCCGAGGTCAGGGCCAGAGGATCCCTGGACAGAGAGACAAAAGCTGGAAGCTTGTGATTGTGGCGGGACGCAAACAGATCCACATCTGGTTGGCCCCAATGGTGACACAGAGATTCAAACACCCTGCTGCATAGGGACCATTCTCCCTGGCGAGAGGTCCCCCTGCTCAGAGAGTCCGCCAGGCGATTTTCCACCCCCGGGGTGTACACAGCTGAAATGTAGGGGACATTGGCCTCCGCCCAAGTCAGGATCAGAGACGCTTCCTGGAGGGCCCCCTTGCTCCGGGTCCCTCCCTGATGATTAATGTAGGCAACTGCCGTCTGGTTGTCCGAGCGCACCTGAACAGGCAGGCCCTGAAGATGAGCAGAACTAACCTGATCGCTCGCAGCTCCAAGACATTGATAGGAGTGTGGGCCTCCTGAGGGCCCCACCTCCCCTGGAACCGCAGGGACTTCCAGAAACCCCTCCAACCTGACAGACTGGCATCCGTGGTAACCGTCTCCCAGGAAGGGGCAAGAAAGGATCTGCCCCCCAACAGGTTCTCTGAGTCCATCCACCACAAGAGGGACCTCCTGATGAGGGGGGAGAGCACACAGACCCTGTCCAGGGACGCTGGGTCCTTGTCCCATACAGACAATAGGTGAAGTTGCAGAGGCCTCAAGTGGAACTGAGCATAAGGGACCGCCTCGGAGCACGCCACCATCAGGCCCACCAGCTGCATCCCCTTCCTGATGGAGGGATGGGGACAAGCTAGGAGGGACTGAGCCTGTGCAATCAGACTGTCCACCTTCTGCTGAGGAAGGAAGATCCTTGCCTGAACTGTATCCAGATTCATTCCTAGGAATGGAGTTACCAAGGAAGGGGACAGTGAGGACTTGGGGTGGTTGATCACCCATCCAAATGAATCCAGAGTGGACACCACCAGCTGAGTATCCAACTCTGCCTGATGTAGAGACTGGGAAGTGATGAGAATGTCGTCCAGATAGGGAAGCACGCGGACGCCCTGACATCTGAGTAGAGATATCACGCCAGCCAGCACCTTGGTGAACACCCTGGGAGCTGAAGTGAGGCCGAAGGGCAAGGCCACAAATTGGCAATGTTGATCCATCAGAGCGAACCTGAGGAACCTTTGATGACCTAGGAACACAGCAATATGAAGGTAAGCATCTTTGATGTGCACAGAAGTCATGAAATCCCCTTGGCGCAGGGAACTGATGGCAGAGTGCAGAGTCTCCATGCGAAAGCGCCTGCCCCTGACAAACTTGTTGAGAATCTTTAAGTCCAGGATGGGCCTGACAGAACCATCCTTTTTTGGGTACTGTGAATAGGTTGGAATAAAAGCCCTTGCCTTTTTCTCTTAAAGGGACCTGGCAGATGACCCCCAGCTCCAGGATGCCTTGCACTGCTTGCACTAGCTCCTGAGCTGACACAGGGTCCTGAGGAATCCGGGATCTGATGAATCTTGGAGGGGGATCGGCAGCAAACTCCAACTTGTAACCGGAGGACACTACCTCCTGAATCCACCGGTCTGAGACATGGAGCCTCCAGACGTGAGCGAAGTGCTGCAGCCGTCCCTCCACCCGGATGGGTGAAGGCGCCCCATCATGCCTGAGGGGGCTTGGGAGAGGATTTAGCTTTGGGACCCCGGGAGGAGCCAGGACGTCCACGTCCTCTGCCTCTACCCCAGAAATCTCCCCGGGCCCCAGGGAAAGAGACCCCCCTTCCCTGTCTTGCACCACGGTAAGGGGAGGAGAAGGAACCCTGACCCCGAAAGGGCCGAGGTTGCCACCTGCGCTGGGGTAACCTGCCTCCCTTAGCAAAAAGGTCCAGGCGGTCTCCAAACAGACACAGTCCTTTAAAGGGAAAACCAGTGAGGGCCTTCTTGGCAGCGTTGTCAGCAGCCCACTGGTGCAGCCAAACCCAGCGGCGTATAGCCACCACAAGGGCAGAAGTTCTGGCACACATTCTGATGGTGTCATCCAATGCTGATAGTACAAAGTTTACAAATACATCACAACTGGAGAGTGCATTAAACACCTCACAAGGCAATTCATCAGGGGCACTATCAAGCAAATTTCTGATAAGGGTTCTAGTGGCCACAGCAGTAATAGCAGAGGCACAGACCGGGCGCAGCGCCGTCCCCGCACATGCAAAGGCGTGGGAGGCCAGCTGGTCAATGCGCCGGTCCTCAGCATCCCGCAGGGTAGTAGAATCAGGGGAATGCATGACAGAGGTGTTAGATAGCCCTAGGATCGGGGTATCCACCTCGGGGGGGGATGACCAACATTTAACCACCTCAGCAGGAAAGGGGTACTTCCTATCCCAACTCTTTGGAACCCTGGGAAGTTTACTGGGGCGCTCCCATTCCTTGAGCACAAGGTTATGGAAATGTGCCTGCTCTGGAAATTCCAAACGTGATTTCGCTGTATGGAACAGCTCCCCCTCTTTGCCTGGGAGCCTCAACAGGGAGAGAGATAGACAGAACCTCAAAATCTGGGTCAATAATCTGTCAGTGTCATCCGTGGCCCAGGGGTCAGAGCCAGAATCGTCATGACCCTTTGGTCTCTCATCAGATGAGCCTGAATCAGAAAAGAGCTCCCCTTCATCAGACGGGGTATAGCCACACAGATTCCAAAACTCCTCAGTTCCCATAGGGAAAACAGTAACATTAGGCGTCAAGTGCCGCTTCTTAGCAGGGGCCTTACGCGCTAAAGACTTCGCAATAATCTGTTCAACAGTAGCCAGTCTAGAAGACACATCAGGCTGAGAATCCCCACTAGTATGCAACTCAACAGGAGTGAGATTTAAGCTTGGGGGAGTAGGTGAAGTGAAACGAGGTGCAGCCACTGGCAGGCCAGATTGCAATGCAAGCACCTGCTCAGCACAGGGTACACAGACCCGTGCCTTGTCAGCGTCAGCATGAGGCTGCCCACACGCTACACACAGCCGGTCTTGTCCCGAAGGGACCCCGGTAACATTATCCTGAGATGCCTCCATATGGTGATTATAGCAGCGCTATACGCCAATAGGGAATAACGCTATATAGCAAGCCTGGATGCCCCAATAACCCGCTAGGGACGTGGGAGTATAATTTTTACAAGGCCACAAGTAATATACTAAAAACAGGGCCTGGAGAAGCCAGGAAGGGTTCGTCTTGCCTGAAAGACATAAGCAGACAAGACCTTAAGTACATCGTAACAAAAATGAAGCAGATAAAGCCGCCCGCAAGGGCACTTACGGACCGCGGTAGGTAGTAGTCCGTCGCGCATAGGCCAACCAAGTCAGAAAAGAGGGAGGAAGGCGGCCACTTAAATAGGGCCCACCGATAGACAGGGGCAAGGGGCAATAGTGCGGGAGGGGCATTCATAGAGGCTCACCATAAGCCTGAACCGCCTACCCTTTGGTGGGGTATTGCGGTGGAGCAGCCTACCTTCACCCGACCAGCGCAGCCAAGGCTGGGACGCATCCCTCTGAATGGAAGCCCAGTAAGAGTGTTTTTAGTAGAATCATCAGCACCCCACTGTCGCAGCCAGAGCAAGCGACGAATAGCCACCGCAAGGGCGGAAGTTCTTGCATACATTCTAATCGCGTCATCTAGCGCCAATAGAATAAACTTCACAAATACATCACAATTGGAAAGTGCATTGAACACCTCCCAGGGGAGATCCTCGGGGTGATGATCAAGCAATTTTTTGATGAGGGTTCTAGCGGCCACCGCAGTAATGGCTGCGGCACAGGCCGGACGCAGCGCCGGCCCTGGCACAAGAAAAAGCATGGGAGGCCAGCAGCTCAATGCGTCGGTCCTCAGCATCCCGAAGGGCGCTATAGGCAGGGGTTGTAATAAAGGGGGGGTTAGGGACCCCTATGATCGGCACATCCACCACGGGGGGTGACGACCAGCAATTAACCACCTCAGGGGGAAAAGGGTATTTCCTATCCCAGTCCCCTGGAACCCCTGGAAGTTTACTGGGGCATTCCCATTCTTTGAGGACAAGAGCATGGAAATGAGCCTGCTCTAAAAATTCCAAATGTGCAGTCGCAGTATGGAAACGCTCCCCTCTAGGCTTGGGGACCTGACCGGGGGGAGAGATAGACAGTGCCTTAAAGACCTTAAGCAACAGGTCGTCAGTGTCACACTGGCCCCAGTATTCCGGGCCAGAATCATCGTGACTCCTCATCATCTCATCAGAAGAGCTTGAGTCAGAGAACAATTCCCCTTCTTCAGAAGGGGTATAGTCACACGGAGTAGCAAACCCCTCAGTTCTCAGCATACAGAAACATGGGGCAACAGGTGCTACTTTCTACCAGGGCCCATACGCTCTGACAACCTAGCAATAATCTGTTCAGCCGTAGGCAGCCTGGAAGGGCCGGCAGGCTGCAATTCCCCACTTGTAGGCGACTCAGCAGGAGAGAGATTTAAGCCTGGGGAGATAGGTGAATTGAAGCTAGGTGTAGCCACTGGCCGACCTGATTGCAGTGCCAGGGCTTGCTCGGCACAGGGAACGCAGACCCGTGCCCTGCCAGCATCAGCATGGGGTTGTCCACACGCTATACACCGCCGGTCTTGTCCCGGAGGGACCCCGGTCACATAATTCTGAGATGCCTCCATATGGTGATTAATCAAAGGCACAATATGCCGGTAGGGATTTACACTCTAAGTAACCCTGGATGCCCCAAGACCCGCTATGGAAGTGGGAGAATTTAACAAGGCCTGCTATAATTTAACACCGGGCCGGGAGAAGCCAATGGTGTTCACCAGTCTGAAAGACATCAGGGTGTCAGAACCATGCGCAGTAAGAAGGATCATGAAAATCGCCCGCGAGGGCACTTACAGACCCAGGCAGGAGGAGGACCGTCACCACGCGTGCGTGCGACCAGCATCAAAATGGCGCAAAGCGAACCTCGAAGGGCGGGCCAGAGCGGGCAGTGATGCGGAGCGCGCCAACCTAGGTCCCCGCCCCCCCAAAGAGCGCAAAGCTCTGAGGTGGATACAAACTGTTATAGGAGCGAGGTGAATGGCACTAGAGGAGATGGTTTGCCAATGAAGACGCCGCAGCGTCTGAGGTGACGTTGCCGCCCCGCCCCACATCCAGCAAGGGAAGAAGTGCGCGCAAAAATTGGTTTCCAGAAGAACCAAAGCACACCCTAAATATACAGGCCGCACACTATAAATCAAAAAATGTTTACACTTTATTCTGATTAGCACATGCTAGTACATAAGACACATACATTTAAAAACATAATTAAAAATTGGATATAAAAGACCCCTAATAATGATAGTGGAATGTCTCTATCTCAGTGTCTCAATATATCAATGTTCCCTATACCAGTAGAAAATTATTATACAAAGGCTTCAATATAAAGTGCTATTATTGTGCTGTAAGCACACAAAGTGACCAGTGCATATAAAGTGATTGGTGCAATTTGATTTAAACTTCATATAAAATGACATAAAGTGCAGGTCCCAAAGGACCAATCAACAACCTAATAACTACAATCTATTAACCCAAGTTGAACAACATAAGAAAAAACCTGAAACAACTCATACAATGTGGATAATATCTATATAACAACAAACCAATATGTGCCAAGTGAAAACTGGTAGCATAGGAACTAGTAAAGTCAAAATCACTAAATAATATCACCAAATGTCATGGGGCCAGCATCCAACCATCCCACCGACGCGTTGCGTAGTGGCGATCCAACTACTTCATCAGGGTGTTGCAGGGAAGAAGTGCGCGCGGTGGCGACAATTACACAGCAGGAACTAAACAGCGCGGTTCTGACCCCAGGGATACTAGTCCGGGCAGACTAAGGCCATAACGTGTAAAAACATACACAAGACCTTGCTACACACACACATACCCCCCCCCCCGTTCTTTCCCCCCGGACTACGGGGGGAACGAGGGAGGATGGCGGCCCTTTGTATAGGACCCATCGCTACACGGGGCATGGGTTAATAGCGCGGGAGGGGCATCCTCTAGAGGCTCACCATCAGCCTAAACCGCCTACCCTTTGGAGGGGGACTGCGGTGGAGCATGGCTCCATAAGCACACAAGGTGCTGCCTACCTTCACCCGACCGACGCAGCCCAAGCTGGGAGGCACATCACAGGGAGGACGGGTGGGAATAGTCCAACAGGGCCGCAGGCTTTGATAGCCCCGCTCACCTGCGAGAGAGTGATACATCATGTCTTCGCAGTCAGCACTGCAGAGAAATCTGGGGATTCGTGGGAGGTCCCTGGGTATTTGAAGGGCCGGGAGGAGCCTGTTTTTCCATGTCTCTGCAGTACAGCGCTTTCTGACGGAGGATAACCCCAAGTGTAAGTATTTTATCTGGAGCAGGACGTACTGTATACTAAGAATAACAGACCCACTAATGTTAGGCTCCTGGAACTGCAAGAAGCTAGGGAAAAACTTCAAAATCTATATAACCAGTCTTACCTTAGCTACAGAGATAGGGGCAAGGCTCGGTTTTATGAGATGGCGAACAGATGTGGACACATGTTAGCCAGAGCCTTGCACCCTAGATCGACCGCGGCCTACATACCCACTCTTCAGAGGTTGGACGGCGTCGTCGTGCGAACCCCCTCTGACGGGCAGGCCGATTCATTAATAGCGCCAGGTAGCGACAGATGAGCGCCAGTAGCGTGATTTTCACAGCGCCCGCTAGTATTCGCTGTGCTTGGCCGTTGTTCGCTTGTTGACAGCGACTCAGTCGGTGTGCGGTAATGTTGAATACGGGGTTAGGAGTCGCTGTTTCACAGGTTCCGCGCTGTATGGGTGCGCCTGACAGCGAATGGCCAGAGCGAACGGCTCCCAGCATATTCATTAACAAATCACGCTCAAAAAATTCTCGCGCTGTGAAATGCTTGTTTAAACCCCAGAGCGCTGGCGGGGATGGCTTAAAAGTAGTTTTTAACCCCCAAACAACCATATTTTTTGTTTAAAAAATTAAACAAGTTTTTCTAAACATTTTGTAATATGAATACATTAATATCAGACCTGTAATATCAATTCTGCACAAATTTTTTTTTTTTTTTTTTACCTTAAAAAAAATATCTAACATTGCCGTAGTGGTCACAGAATTTTTGACAGTTAAAAAAATAAAAAAATAAAATCAATTAATTATGAATATTTAAAGATTGCTCCATTGAAATGCATGGAGAGCGCCAGGGAGCGACAGGTCATACCTGGCACTGTGATGGGATTAGTAGCGGCGCTGTTCGTTGCAGTCGGCTACATGATGAATCCCGCGCTAGCTGACGTTCTCGCCGGCGCTAGCCTCATTTAGCGTGATAAATGCGTGATTGTGTCCGCCGCCTGACGTTCTGGAGTCAGTAGCCGCCGATAGCTGGCGCTACCTGGCGCTAGTCAGACACTACCTGGTGCTAGCCCTTGATAAATAAGGGCCATAGTAGCCACCTTCAGAGATTTTTACAAGGAACTATATAACATACACAGCCCCACGTCCCCCATGCATGACCATAAGTTATCTGAGGCAATTGATGCCTATATAGCAAGCACCCCGCTTCCCGCCATCCCCCCAGCGGAGGTGGAGTCTCTGGAATCGCCTTTCACACTACAGGAGGTAGCCTGGGCAATTAAAGAATCTCCGACTGGCAAATGTCACCAGACGGATACTCTCCCAAATTCTATAAACATTTTAGCGCTCAGTTGATTCCCTTTCTAACTAAGACTTTCAATTCTGTCGGCGACAGTTGTCCCTTCCCCAAGCAGGCCCTGGAAGTGACTATTTCAGTCATCCCTAAACCTGGCAAAGACCCCACTCTTTGTGGCAGCTTCTGACCAATATCGCTTATCAACGTTGACCTAAAACTTTTTGCTAAAACCATCGCACTGAGGCTTCAACCCCTTCTCCCAGGACTGATTCACTTGGATCAGGTTGGGTTTGTTCCGGGGAGGGAGGCCAGGGATAACACCAACAAACTCTTTACCCTAATATCACATATCTCTTCATCTAAAACGCCAGCCTGCCTTCTCTTGTGTGACGCAGAGAAGGTGTTTGATAGGGTAAACTGGACCTTCATGGCGGCTTCCCTTAAACAGATTGGTGTTGGCCCTGGCCTTTTCTCTAAGATCCTGGCCCTATACACTACCCCTACAGCCAGGGTTAGAGCCAATGGACTCCTCTCCGCCCCCCTCCCTATAAACAATGGTACGCGGCAGGGATGCCCCCTATCTCCTCTTTTATATGTTCTCACAATGGAACACCTAGCCGTAGCCATCCGGAACAATCCAAACATCAAGGGCATACAGGTAGATGGCAACCAGTTTAAGGCCTCCCTCTTTGCTGATGATTTGATGCTACACCTAACGTCACCACATACCACTTTCCCTGCTGTTCTGGGGGAGTTTGACCGCTTCAGTGCTGTAAGCAATTTTAAAATTAACTATTCGAAATCTGAGGCGCTCAATCTCTCACTATCAAGCCAAGAGGTGCGCCAGCTAGAATCTAACTTCCCCTTCAGATGGAAATCCAATGCCATCAAGTACCTGGGCATCCAAATTCCTGCTAATCTCTCTAAAATTTACAATCTCAATTTCTCCCCCCTCCTCGCCAAAATAATCATAGACCTAAACTCATATGCCAAGAAGCCTATCTCGTGGTTTGGGAGGATTAATAGCCTGAAAATGGATATACTCCCAAGGCTCTTATACGTTTTCCAAACCGTCCCCATAAAGCTGCCAGGACATTTCTTTCGTAAACTGAGATCTGCATTCTCTAAATTTGTGTGGGGGGTCACCAAGCCCAGAATCAGATTCTCGACCCTTACTAGGGGTAAGAGGGAGGGGGGGGGGGTCGGCCTCCCTGACCTAAAAGCTTACCATAAGGCTGCCATCCTACAGAGGGTGGTTGACTGGACACGCAGGAGCGAGGATAAGCTATGGGTTCAACTAGAAAAGTCGCTCTCCCCACTTAACCCCACCATGATTGCTTGGGCCGCCCCCGTATCTAGATCCCAGAGGGAATCTATGCCCTTTCTCATACAGCATTTTTTAGAGACCTGGGACCCTCTCCAGAGTAAATGTAAGCTGGTACGTAGACCCGGGCCTCTAACGCTGATTTTTGATAACCCAGCGTTTGGGCCTGGGATGCTATCCAGAAGTTTCCTCATATGGGAGGCCTCTTCCAACACCACTTTGGGGCAAATACTACAGGAGGGGAGGGTCCCCTCGCTGGAGGACCTAAAAGAAAGAGTAGGAGGTAAACGTGTTTCCTGGCTATTACACAGACAGCTCCAAGCATTTATCACTGCTAACAACATAACAGAGGCAACTCAAAGTCCTCCGACAGAGCTTGAATCTTTCATCACTCAAAGCACTCCCCCCACTCATGTGATATCCTTCCTCTATGCTCTCCTGATCAGAGCGAATTGTCAATCACCCCCCAGTTACATGAGT
The DNA here is from genome assembly GCA_027917425.1 of Gastrophryne carolinensis. NCBI lineage: Eukaryota > Metazoa > Chordata > Amphibia > Anura > Microhylidae > Gastrophryne > Gastrophryne carolinensis. The sequence continues at coordinate 305,210,297 of CM051236.1, read as the reverse complement.
AGATGGGAAGGGGAGCTGGAACTTAAGTTCTCTGAGGGCGACATAGCCAAAATATATGCAAATGCCCACGGCACATCGTTAGCAAGTACGGTCACGCTACAGGTGCCCAAAGGACATCCATCGGTTCAATGGGTCATACTCTGATAAGTGCTGGAGATGCCAAAGGGAGATAGGCAATATGACCCATATCTGGTGGAGCTGCCCAACCTTGAAAGCCCTTTGGGACCAAATCCTTTCCATTTATGAGCGTGTTTCTGGAGATAAAATCGTCAATACACCCCAGCTAGCACTCCTATCTCTCTGTCGTGACTCCGTAGCTAGCTTTAAGAGAGGCATCTTGAGGCACTTTTTGGCAGCCATGCACTCAATTATCCCAAGGCGATGGAAGACACAAGACTCCCCCACACTAATGGAATGGGTACAGGAGTTAGAGTCGATCCGATATATGGAAAGTTTAATCACTAGAGATCAGGGAGCCACGAATAGATACATTAGGACATGGGCAGGATGGTTAGATTTCAGCATGTTCATGCTCAAAGTGATTGCAATGCTGTTCCCCCCTTATCTCCCCTCCCCCACCCCCCTTTTTGCTTTCTGTACCCCTTATCCCCTCATTTTGAAAATTAATAAAATTTGATTATACTAAAAACATACATTTTTATTACTATAAAACACTACAAATTGTAAAAAATAGATTACAAAAAATGTGCACATATTTCACCCCAAAATATTGAGAATATGACATGTCATGTTAAAGCCCAGACTCTGCTGAGAAAAAAACAATGTTTAATTTTCCTGAGAAATCCCTTCAAAAATCACAGTTAAACATGTATAGTGAAAAATAGTGACCTATACTCAGAGGGAGGTTTATGTGGTCACCTTCCATCCCCAGCCCCCTGCCCTAAAACAGCCTGTGTTTCTTTTTTTTTTTTGCTAAAGCCTTTGATCAATATTCATAATGCAGTCGGCCATAGTGATTCCTAGCTGAGCAACCCCGCCCCCAGCAAGGAGTTCAGTCAAAGTACACACAGCTCAGCAATAGGAAGCATGTCAACTTAACTGCCATTAGTGCTGATTCAGCACCATAAGAATTTTTTTTCCTCATGTTTTTATGAGAATATTTTTTATTATTTTTTTCCTGTGCACAGCTAAAATGGGGATGAATTGCACTAAGGAAAAATCATTATAAAAATATATTACAGCGGCGTGGCTAGCTGATGGCAGGGTAGGACGGCGAGAAGGAGAGCTCTGCACCTACCACAAATGGACAGCTTCTCCTGGCACTTGCCAACTGTCCCAGCTGGATGTCCAGATGCAGGAGGACAACAGGAGAGGAGGGAAGACGGAGGTCGGCGTCCATCACCTCCATCTTTGAAGCGGAGAGCCCAGAGGAGAGAGAAGAGCAGGCAAGATGGCGGCAGACAGCCGTAAAGAGACTGACATGTGTGCTGCGGAGGAGGAGGTTAGTGCGAGACTGGGGGCTTCATCTCCGGCTTGGGTGGCTCACCGGAGCGGGTCCCCCGAGACAAAGGCACATTTGAGCGTCGCTCCCGGCCATCGGTGTGTGAGCTTCGGCTCATACACTTCCACCCTGGAGATGGCGGGGGAGCCCGTCCTGGCACCTGCAGCTCATGACGACCCCTGTGAGGGAGCTGGAGATGTCCGGGGGGGGGGGGGCAGCTGGGTCAAGGGACAACACCAGACCCGGCCCCATCCCCATCGGGAGCTGAGAGGTCTGATGAGGATGCCTCCATTTCACCGACGGGGGTGCGGCACGGAGGGGGATTGATGCCCCGACCCCCACACGAGCACCTGGACCTTATGTCTGGGGTGGCTGAGGGGCCCCACGCACAGAGCCCCCCCATCAACCCATCAATGACACTACTGGCCGGAGAGAGAAAGGGAGGGGGGCGGCCAGCCCCTCACCCCGGGCCCCAAGGAGGCATGGTTCCTACATTGGGAGATCCTGGCAGTGTGCCTGCAGCTGGAGATTGCTCTTTCACCTCAGTCATGGGATCCCAACCGAGGAGACGGGGACCACGCCACTCAGCCAGCAAACCTTTCCCCTGGATCGGCCTGGAACCCTGACCCATCTGCATGGGACAACATCTGGCGCCATGGCGAATGCACTCCTGCCGGTGACAACGCAACACCAAGATCATGCACAGCCCAAACAATTACCCCTCCACCCGTCAAGGCAACTCAGCAACCGGATGCGGGTTTGGGACCCTCTACTTGATGTGACCGCGGCCCCTGGCCCCTTGTCACCCTCTCTAATATCTGCACTAGCAGAGGTAGTGAGAGCAAACATCTCTGATGCCCTGCAAGCTCTTCCCTCATGCTCTGAATGTGATGGCTACACCACTCAAATGGAGAATACCCTCCTTAGAGAACTCAGTACGCTCCAAAAATCTCGGGAGCAACAACAATGCCATGAAAGACGCCACCTCACTACCCTCTATCTCAACATGACTGATGTTGAAAATCGGGGCAGGCGCAACAGCGTCAGACTGAGAGGGCTTCCGGAAATGGTTGCTCAAGCGGACCTAGAACTCACAGCCAAATCCATCTTCAAACCAATCCTGGGGGCCCCTCCCATGAACGACACCGTCATTGATAGAATCCACCGAGCCCTGGGCCCTCAACCCACGGACCCACAGCGACCAAGCCTTGTGGTCTGCAGGATTCACCTATACAAGATAAAGGACGAACTGCTGAGGAAAGTGTGGAAGACAGGCCCCGCCAGATTTGAGGGCTCAGCCATAACGGTAGTGCTGGACCTGTCTTCCAGGAAACTCCAAATGAGACATCTGCTGAAGCCTCTCTTAGGGGTGATCCAATGCCAAGGGGCCACGTACTAGTGGGGGTTCCTGTTCCACCTGATTGTCCTCAGAAACAGGATCTCACAGGGGTCTCAGGGGCATGACTGATGACCCTGCTTCCTGTTCAGCTGGTGGGCGCTGGGGGGCTCTGGGGCCCGCCTCCGGTCACAGTGTAGGATCCAGCATGACCGTCGATGGGGCGCGTGGGTGCCCGCTGCCCTGGACGGGGGGGGGACCTCTTGGTGGGGCGGGTGGCCGGTGCCCTGGGGTGTGGGACCCCCGATTCTGCTCCATGGGGGGGTGGACTGCTAATTTGCCGGGGCCGGGGAGGTGCCCCCTGTGGTTTGTGTGGGATGGGGCCTCTCTCTGGGTCTCACGGGTCCCCCTCAAGGTGGCGTTTCCCTCCTGGGTTCTCCAGGAGCCGTGGCCCTCTCGGGCCATTGGATCCAGATGGCTGCAGGGGCTCTTGCCCTGGGGGGGCATGGGGGACATAAGGGTCTTTCTGTATGCATCTGGTGTTCCATGGGAGGGCCCTGGGGAGATACATCGCCCGGGCGGAGGGAGGGGTGGCTTACAATGGCTCAGAATTTACCATTTTGTCGCAGAATCTGTATTCTCCATCCTGTTTGAATGTTGTTTCACTGTTTGTTGCCAGATGTTTAGATGTTTCCCCCGGGTTGTTCCTGGTCAGCCCTCCGCTTAGGCCCCTTTCCCCTCCCCCCCCGCATGGAGTGGGGGCGGGCTGACGGGGGTCCGGGCATCTCCATGGCGGGGATGGGCAGGGGGGGTACCTGTCACCTGCTACAATCGGCTTCCCCCCTGGGCTCCATCATCGGGTTTCATCCTTCTGTTAAAGCTCAAAGTTATAACGCTGATTGTGCCGTATGTAGTTGCTACTCAGTTTTTAATGTGTCAAGACTTTCCAGTGTGTGCATCTCCTACTCCTAGATTGCTCACACTCCCCCAACTTAGGCATCCTTGGTGGGGTCTTGGCTCAGCTCCCTTCCTCAACAGGGAATCAAGGTCGCTTGTGGCTCGTACCACAGGCATCCCCTCTGTTAGAGTTTGCTCCGGGTCCACCACACTCCGGTGACCCGCTGTTCTGTTCCCCGCTCCCTTCCTCCAGTGGACCTAACCAACTGCGCGGGTTCCTCCACTGGACACAAAGGGTCTGCTTGTACATTCTTCCCATTCGTGTCCCTCCTCCTATGGTATCTTCCGCTTCCCCTCTTCTTTTCTTCCCCATTCTCTCTACGCTCCCCTCATCCCCTTTACCTCCCCCCCTTTTTTTTTTCTTTGCTTACTTTCTCTTCACTCCCCCAGCTCCTGGTCTTCTGCCCCCAGCGGTTCCTGCTCTGATTAAGCTCGCTCCTGGGAGCTCCTTCCCAGGCTTGGTCTTGTGCTCAGAAGTGGGTCCTCGCCTCTTTCATCCAGCATGGCAGAACTGATGATATGCTCCCTGAATATCAAGGGCTTTAATGTCACAGAGAAACGCTCAGGTACTATATGACCTCCACAAGCAAAGAGTGAATATTCTCTTTCTACAGGAGACCCACTTCCAAGAAGGGCATATGCCTACCTTGAATAGTAGGTACTTCCCCACCTGATACCATAGCACTAATCCATCAACCAAATCATGAGGGGTTTCCATAGCAATTCATAAATCTGTGCCCTTCATGGCATTAGATCATCTGGCTGACAGAGAGGGGAGATTTCTCTTTCTCAATCTCTTAATCCTTCAAAAAGTATACACGGTGGCCAACCTCTACCTGCTGAACCACGACCAGGTGCCGGCCTTCCGAAGGTACCTCTGGAAGCTAGAGGAATTTGCGGAGGGAATCCTGATAGTGGGCGGTGACTTCAATCTCCCGTTGAACCCCTCCCTGGACACATCTACTGTTTGCTCCCCGGCAATTCAGTGGGAAGCACTCAAATGCGTGATAAGGGGAGTCTTCATTCAGGAGGGCTCACGTTGGAAATCACCAAAACATTACAAAAGATTTACGATTTACAAAGGACCTGTTTCTGATGTTGTTTGCTGAGCTGTCACTTTGCAGGAATAGGCTCTTGAAATTATATGAGCAGGCCCATCTCAGATACAGAGGCAGGCATCATGCTTACATGTACGAACATGCAAATAAATGTGGCAGGCCCATCACAAGATCACTCCATCAGAGATTGGCAGCTTCGTTCATTTCGATCATTAAAACAGCTGGAGGTGAGAGCGTCTTGGACCCAGTGAAAATCCCTGAAGTGTAGAGGCTTCTACAATGACCTCTGTAACCTCCAGCCCAACCTGTCTCAGGCCTTGGCTGAGGCACTGGAGGCAAACATAAGGGACTATATTGCACTCCCGACGATTTCTGAGGAGGTCTCTGCTGAGCTGGAAGCCCCATTGATGGTACCGGAAGTTCTGAAAGCCATTAAGGACTCCCCTGCAGGGAAGGCGGCTTCACCCCTAGGTTCTACAAGACCCTAGTGTCGCAAATTGTCCCATTCTTGGCGAGGGCCTTTAACCATAATGGGGCTGACAACCCCTTCCCAAGCATGCTCTGGAAGCTGCTATTGTCGTGATACCTAAGCCGGGCAAGGACCCATCAGCCTGTGGAAGCTATAGGCCGATCTCCTTGCTTAACTTTGATCTGAAAATTTTTGAGTAAAGGGGTGGTAGTAGCACCATCATTATTTATACAAAATTATCATCATTATTATTCAGGGCCTGGGATTCAATTTACCGCCCAGTTTAACCCTCTCATCATCTAAGTATTAAGCACCAAAATGCTATGTGGAAAGACAGAGATTTGGTTGCATATATCTGCAGATACATGTGGAAACCACACCGACCCGACAAGGCACTCTGTGTTTAGTGTGATCCCTACTCTTATTTTTGAGTCTCCAAAGTTGGGACATGCAATGTAGTCAGAGCTACTCACCTGGGAAGCTGCCAGCCTCCCTTTAGAACACTCCACAGAGAGAGATCCACATAGGGAGAGATCCATATTGACTGAATCCCTCCCTGTGTGTGTTCATGTTCATGGCATGAGCACAAGCAGGGAGGGATTCAGTCAATATGAATCTCTTCCTGTGAAGTGTTCTAAAGGGAGGCTGGCAGCTTCCCAGGTGAGTAGCTCTCAAATATTTGACTTCATTGCATGTTCCAATGTTGGGGACTCAAAATTAAGAGCAGGGACCACACTAAACACAGAGTGCCTTGTCAGGGCGGTGTGGCTTCCACATGTATCTGCAGATATATGCAACCAAATCTCTGTCTTTCCACATAGCATTTTGGTGCTTAATACTTAGATGATGAGAGGGTTAAACTGGGCGGTAAATGAGTTCCCAGGCCCTGAATAATAATAATAATTTTGTATAAATAATAGTGATTGAGCTACTCCCACCCCCCTTTATTCATTTGAATTGCCATGAGCAGAGAGGAATTCAGTCAATATGGATCTCCCCCTGTGAAGTGTTCTAAAGGGAGGCTGGCAGCTTCCCAGGTGAGTAGCTCTCAAATATTTGACTGCATTGCAGGGCTAAACTGGGCGGTAAATTAGTTCCCAGGCCCTGAATAATAATAATAATTTTGTATAAATAATAGTGATTGAGCTACTCCCACCCCCCTTTATTCATTTGAATTGCCATGAGCAGAGAGGAATTCAGTCAATATGGATCTCCCCCTGTGAAGTGTTCTAAAGGGAGGCTGGCAGCTTCCCAGGTGAGTAGCTCTCAAATATTTGACTGCATTGCAGGGCTAAACTGGGCGGTAAATTAGTTCCCAGGCCCTGAATAATAATAATAATTTTGTATAAATAATAGTGATTGAGCTACTCCCACCCCCCTTTATTCATTTGAATTGCCATGAGCAGAGAGGAATTCAGTCAATATGGATCTCCCCCTGTGAAGTGTTCTAAAGGGAGGCTGGCAGCTTCCCAGGTGAGTAGCTCTCAAATATTTGACTGCATTGCAGGGCTAAACTGGGTGGTAAATTAGTTCCCAGGCCCTGAATAATAATAATAATTTTGTATAAATAATAGTGATTGAGCTACTCCCACCCCTTTTATTCAACTGAAAATGTTTGCCCAAATCATAGCCATCAGAATTCAACCACTGATACCCAACCTAATTCACCTGGATCAGGTTGGATTCGTCCCTGGCCGGGAAGCCAAGGGTGACACGTGTCCTCTCCTGCGATGCAGAGAAAGTACTTGACAGGGTGAGGTTGCGCTTTCTTAGAGCCACCCTCAAACAAATTGGCTTCGGGCCTAACATTGCCTCCAAGATCTTGCCACTGTACAAGGACCCTACAGCATGAGTCAATGGGATGCTGTCAGACCCCTTTACAATCGCAAATGGCGCCCACCAAGGTTGTCCCCTCTCACCCTTATTATACATCCTAACCATGGAGCATCTTGCGATAGCGATTAGAAACAACTCGGACATTAGGGGTATAGCCTGCGGGGGCTGCCAATATAAGATCTCAGTTAAAGTCGCCGGAGAGCGACGAAACGCGTTGGATTTCCTGAATCTCTGTCCTTGAAACCTACCTGAAGTCTTGCGAGGTTTAGTGGGACGCCAGCGGGAGCGGTGAGAGCTGTTCGCTGTTGATCTTATATGCGCTGTTTTTAGAGTTTTATTGTGAGTTTTCTGGCATCTATTAAAACACTGTTTTATATGAACTAGCAGTGTTGCACTAGATTTCTTTTCTTTTTTATACACATGCTCCTTTGCTATTTATCTGGAGTGGACCGTTTGGATAAAATCTGAGATCTACCTGTTTGGAGGCAACGTAGTTTTTACTACAGAAGTTCTATTATTGAAATCCAGGAATGATCCCATATAACTGAAGGCCCATACAATTCAGTGTTCTGGTAAGAGTCTGGTGACACTGGTGAAGGCTTTTAGATGTGCACAAGTTTTGATCACTGGATTCCAGTTTAAAAGGATTTAGCTCTGTGTCTTTTTTTATTACTTTTCTCTGGACTTTTTATTGGACTGAAGTCTGACACGTTGAGCATTTTTGGACTTGTAATTAGCGCGGTATTGGTTATGAAACGTTGTTTCTCTCCCTGTACAATATAAGATCTCAGTCTTCGCCGATGACTTACTCCTCCATCTGACGACCCCGGTTGTGTCCTTCCCAGCTGCCCTCGGGGAGTTTGAGCGTTTTGGCTGGCTCTCCAATTTACGCATTAATTACACAAAATATGAGGCGATGAACCTCACCCTCCCGCAGCGCGAGGTTGACACTCTCAAGAGTAATTTTCCTTTTAGGTGGCAACCCACTGCAATAAAATATCTTGAAACCCACATACCATCTAACCTGAGTAACCTGTATGAGCTTAACTTCCATGAGCTTAAGCCCAAAACTATCCAAGAACTCGCAAAATATGATAGGCACAGCTAATGCTGGTTTGGAAGGATCAACATCTTGAAGATGGACATCCTGCCTCGTTTCCTGTACTTGTTCCAAACATCCTCATCCTTCTCCCCAGGCATTTTTTCAAACCTATTCAGTCAGTGTTTCTGAAATTCATCTGGGGCTCTAGGAAACCCCGCATTAGGTTTAATGTACTGGTCAGACCAAAGAGAGAAGGCGGTGCTGGGGCACTGGACCTTAAGCTCTACCACGCGGCTGTGGTACTCACGAGGCTATCAGATTGGACCTACAGGAAGGGGGACAAACTGTGGGTCCAACTGGAGCAGGACCTACGGGTAAGAGAGGCTACCCCTTCTTAACCCAACATTTTCTCTCTAGCTGGACTAGGCTTCAGGGACAAGGGGAACTGGTGAATAGGGCGGGCCCTCTTATCCCGATATTCAACAACACCCACTTTCCCCCGGTACAGAAGGTCTCTTGGTTCTTGATCTGGAAGGAGATAGAAGACACCTGCCCTGGCCAAGCTAAAGTCACGAAATGCGAGCCACCACCTATCCTGGCTCTTGCATTGGCAGCTTGAGGCGTTCCTCGCCTCAGGGGGGGGGGGTGCCTCGAAAGAGCATCCCTCCCCCTGACCCCTTTGGGATTTTATAACCTCCTCATTGTCTCTGCCTCCAGCCCCTCTTCTCTTCGCCCCTTGCCCCCTGAAACTCTTACCCTCTATGTATGTACACCCCACTCTGTGCCTGGATCTGGTCCCTCCCCTCGTGTTCTTCCCGTTTGGTTGTTAGGCCCCATGCATAAGGGCTTCGGGGACCACTGGAAAATGGCAAACTCAGTGTATAAACCACTCTTGGTATTGGATACCCAAGCAGCCCACAACGCGCGCCCCATAGCGAATAGGGTGTCGGACTGTGGTGGGATGATTGGCGTTGGGGGCCCCTGCCCTCGTGCCCACTCCTGTACAGTTGTTCTGGCCCACAACACTGGGGGAGGGAGGCTGTCCCACTCATCTATATTCTGTTTTTTAATGGGCGTATCCCGTTGGAGGTATGGGATGCAAACACTAGCGGCCGTCTGGTACGGGCGCCCCCTCCCATTAGTTGCCCTTAACCGTGCAGGGTATGAGTGGTGGGAATAACATTGATGGGTCATGCCGTGGTTGTCACTTCGGAGTCTATTTGTCTATCTGGCCTTACCTTTTGTCTCTGTTTTATTGTATTGTGTATACCTTTGCATTTTGAAAACTTAATAAAACGTGATTAAACTAAAAATATTTTTCTCACAGAAAAACGAATCAGTCGAATCAGCCCTAATGTGAGAGTTTAGGTGTAACCCAACAAATTAACATATGGCATGCCATTCACCATAATACTACTTCCTGTTAGTCTTAGATCAATATTGGTCAAAGGCTTTAGTAAAAAAAAGAAACACAGGGCTGGGGAGGGAAAGTGACCACATAAACTTTCCTCTAAGTATAGGTGCACTTTAAAGGGTTAAAGTAGTTTTGTGTAAAGTGTTTACTCAGGGTTGGGAATTATCCCGATGACACTTAAACTGGACCAACAACCTGGCACAAGAAAGGTAGCGGCCATTCTGAAGCTTTCTCTCCCAGCATGTCAGCCATGCTGCTGCCTGGATTCAACTGACATACCTGACAATGCACAGTAACAGGAAGCCCAGCAGCATTTCCTGTTGGGAGGTGGCCTGCAAATGCATGAGCCGCCATTTTGTTTCTTCTAAAATTCACTACAGCAGCAGTAAGGTAAATTAATTGCCCTGGGGAGGGATGGATATGAGCACCGTTTGTTGCATTGGTCTGGTTTAAGTCATTTTTGACTGTTGGTCCGCTTTTAACGGTCATGGCTATACTAACTGTGACTCAGGTAAAAGTGAAATGCAATGGCATGGCTTTAACAGCAAAATAATGTTGGTTATTCTCTCTTAAATGGGAGCGTACCTCATATTTGTTGTGTAGTAATAACGTTAATGTGGTGGGTTATAGGGGAAGGGATCATCTATTTGCTTTTAACAGTTTTTGTGTCGTAACAACACAGTGAGTATATGATGCAAGCACCCAAAGAGAGACAGAAAGAGAGAAAGGGATAATGGGCAAGGATTTGGGGGTCTACTGCAGAGACACACATACAAACTGTCACATCCAGTAAAGGAAATAAATAGGTCTAAAGAATTAGGGGGCAATTCAGAACCTGGTGAGAATATGCACTCCTTTTCTAGGAGAGAAAATTGCCATTGATGTTCATTGTCTACCTTGGGGCTGATTCAGAGCCAGGAGAAATGTACACCCTGTAGACAATGAAAGTCAGTGGCAGTTTTCTCCTAAACAATGAATGAGAATTCTCACCTGGCTCTGAATCAACCTCAATGAAAGTGAATGGCAATTTTCTCTCCTAAAAAAGAAGTGAGTTTTCACACCAGGCTCTGAATTGACCTCTTATACATGTTAGTAGGAATGTGGTTGTTGTTTTCCTAACCCTGAACAGGCCACGAACACAACCAAGTGTGCACATAACTTAACCTTAACCATGGCCCTGCACATACTCATACTCATACTGAAGCGGTAATACCAATAAATGAACTAAACATCTATCCTTAAAAGGGTCTGATAGGATCAGATGCTTCACATGGAGGAAGTGATCAAACCTCATGTGGATGCAACTAGAACCATTTTCAATCTATTAATTAGTCATTTAAATAAATAGTTGCCTCACATTAACTGTGATGAGTAAGGTGTTTACTATCCACTACCAGTGTTATGAACTCCAATGTCAATGAAGATAATAGATTCAGAGGGGGTGGTGACTATGTACTTGGTTGACACAGACTTAGATCTTCTTTAACACTAGAGACAGTTAGCCATACACTCTAATACAGCTGAAGTGGTTAACTGATTGAGCGGAGTCACACTTAGTTCAGTAGGTTAGAGGAAGGGTATAGAATGTAATATGACCACTGGCCCAGACACTGACAACCATGCTGGCACCTGGGATATAGGCCTCTGATCAACAGCCTAGGTTATAAGACAACCCCATTCTCAGTTAATTGCAAAAGGATAAAGAAGGGATTGGAACACCTGGTAGCTTTAGCACTGCTCATCTTTATTGTAGTAACAGGGAGTGGAGTACAAGGAACTGTGCAGGAGGGAGACATCAGCAGAGGAGAGGGGAATGCAGCCAGGCTTTGCCATCCTTGCCAAGGTATTACAAGAAGTCAGCCTTCCACACAGGTGCTTGTGGATGAAGCTAAGCCCCAAGTTACCACTCAATAGACAGGGAACTGCTGCAGCGACCTATTTACTAAAAGAGGAACTAGTCCTAAGTGCTGTGGATTACAAAGATGTATTATAACTGTGGACTGCAACTACAGATTGTGTTGATACCTGCTGAACCTACTGTAGATGTACCATCTAACTGCTAATAAAGTGAGTACCTCTTTGTCTGAAAGTCTGTCTCCTGTCATGTGTGTACCCTGCCAGTGTCCCCAGAGACAGTACCCCAACCCCACATTGCTCCCACAATGCCCTCAGAGCCCAGCATTATGGACCTCACTCTCTACATATCTGAGTGTTAACCCCTTAGACCATGTGTGCTAAATATATTCCAAGATTCTGATATGTTTTGAAATGGCTCATTTTACAGTTACCAATGACAATAAGGTCATTTATCAAACTTGGACGTACTAATGAAACATTTTACTAGATTCTACCCTGGGTTGGAAATCATGCCTAGTGCAGATTATTTTTGGATTATTTACATGGACAATGGCCTTCATCTGGGTCAAGGCCACGGTTCATTGGACTACTCCTGTACTGTACACTTCCAAGATTATTATTGTATTACTGCAAACATTGCTGTTATACTTTAACCTTTTGTCAAATACATATAATCCAAGGGTTTTTTTTCGGGCAGAGTGTGATGTCCCATTACAATTACATTTCTGTGCCATGCTGTGTTTTGTTATGTCATGGTGTTATGCTGCCATCTACTGGCCATTGTTATGGTCATGCATTCATAAAACTACAACTATGTAAACTATAAGTAATATTCACATCAGCTATCATCTATCAGCATTTACTCTATTCCATATTTCTGCTCCCTGTTGCATCACTTCCTACTTTTTCAATGTATTTGCATATTTCTGCTCTTCCTTTATCTACAGTGGACAGAGGAACCCCTTCAACAAGCCTTCCTCATAAAATGTCTGATGTGCATTTCCTTAGGTAATCCAAAAAAAAATTAAAGCATTTTATGCTGCAGTCCCCTACCAGATTCAGACATACAGTATGGGAATATAAAGCAGGCTGCGTGTCCAGATTCTTCAAGTCCATAACCACTGCAGTCAGAAAAAAAGATCATTTAGATGGATCACTATCCAGCAAGCTAGGAACAGAATACTGTATAACTTACTCAATTACAGGCTTGATCTGTTGGTTATGTTTTACAGCAGTTGTAACCAAAATAAAAATAGATACCCACAAGCAATCAATTCAAAAGGAGGGGGTAGGTGAGGTCAGAGTGGGGATGGTGTAGGGTCAAGCAGGTTTCTCCTGGGGCTTCCTTCCTGTAAAGAGTCTGGGACTGAGGACAGAGGTGCCTACGGGGAGAGAAATAAGTTAATGGGAAATTGTCTTGTGCCCACCTGAGGGTCCAAATCTTAATGTAGTAGAGAGTAAGGATGTATGTGTAGAGAGAGGGAGAGTAGCTTACCCTAACAAGGGCCTGTCCATCCCCGGTCTACATCTCAGTGGCCACTGGTCGGGGCGGTTGATGGGGTCCCCATCTTTGTCCCTCGCCAGCTGAATCTTGGAAAAAGGGGGTGATCAGCTGAACGTGGGGTGGCTGTCGCTTAAAGAACCCTTCTGGAAACAAAGGCCTTCTGGTGATTGTAAACTCTTGAAGCTCTGTATCTGACTGTGCTATTAAGCTGTATTATGAGAGCAGGTGGACAACCAGATTAATAAAGAAAACCCAAGCCCTGTTCTGGAAGATTCTGCCTATGCGTGGATTATTGAGTAGTACTATTCAGTAGTAGTTGGATTACAAATTTGTCATCCTAAGAACAGGATACAGCAATGAGCGAGTGTACACCCCAAGGTCAGGGAAATATGGCTGCGCACCCAGCAGGCTCATTAACTCCTTCGGCAGGCCACTCTGCTATACCACTAGTGCCCCTGGGACTGACACAGGTATATCCAGGGTTAATAACATCTCCCCTTCCACAATTTGGTGGCGACAATATGCCTCTGTGTGACTGGTATGAGAGGATACAGGGCGTGACAAGAGCCTATCAACTTACAAGTGGAAATGACCTTGAATGTGCTAGGGGAGAACGCAAGGTGCATAGTGCTCCATGCAGCCAGTCTATTAAGAGACTCTCTGGATAAGATTATAGATGATAGATTATAGAGGAAATATATGGAGATACAGCCTGATTGCACGCACATAGGAAAACACTAAACACTGGCTTTGTAATTAATTCGCCCTGGGGCTGTGTAGCCTGCGTGCCAAGAACATCCTCCAAAGAAAAGGTGGAAGGATGCCCAAAGACCTAATTTTTTTCAACTACCGAAAATGGCCATCACTTATAAGAACGAGGAGGTTGTGGTGGTTGTCCCTGTCATGCAAAAGGCTGTTAAGCAGAACCACCCCCTGCACCAGTCGCAGCGGCTCCCCCTCTCACTCCCTCGACTGACCCGGGCTGTCCCTTATTGCCGCCAACCACCTCCCCCTACCTGCTGAATGGGTGGTGTGGTTGGGGATCCAGGTGGTGGAACAAAACATTGTGGTGCGCCCTAACTGACCCTCAGAGATTCCTGTAATTCTGTAGATGAACATCATCCCAGAGCTAGGAGCTATGAAGTGTAACCTTCATGGGTCCACCATTTGACCATCAGACTGGTACGTGGGAACTGGTCTCTGGCCAATTTCATGCAAGGTCACCTTTCGTCTTTCATTTACTTTGGTGAGATTTGTGAAATAGCTAACTTTGTCACCATACCCTGATCTGGGATAATGGTCATATTCAGGTTCACATGGCTCCCTTCTCTTATGACTGTATGTATGTATGACTATGAAGTAAAAGTTAAGTGAAAGTGAAGTGTCCAAATTTCCCTTGTTTCACACTTTTTGGATGGGGTTGCAGGCAGTTTTTTTATTTTAACAGAGACAGTGCCTCTAGAATGTGTTCCCTGAGGTCCATGATGGGGGGGATTGGTGTACTGATGAGTCCTAGATAAAAGGTAATGTGAAGCTGGTGTACTGGCAGGGTGGCTGGTCTTTCCCTTCTCAGACAGCGCTGTGGTCTTAATGGCACCGCAATGTACAATATCCAGAAAGAACCAGCACACCAAGAAGTCCCAGACGTGACTACTAAGCAACTAAGCAATTTCTAATGTTGATAATGTACTAATGTTGCTAATTACTTAGCTGAGGATTCATCCAGCACAGAAAACTGTACTCCTCTACACGGAGTATGTTAAAATAAACCAACTAAAGAGGAACAGCCCCCCAAAAAATGGCATCACATTTTGGGATGCCACAGATTGCCTGAAATCTCACCTTTTCCTGGTTCCCACATGAGATGCTCAGCCAATCAGCAGTGCTCATTCCATGCACATTTTTTGCCACACTGTTGAGTGTGACAAAGGAAATTAAAATGGAGCTAGTGCCACTGGACACATCCTAGCACTTGACTCTAGCTGCATGCGTGCCCACACCGCTTCATTTGGCAAGGGCTGGTGCATCCACAGCTGGAGGTATGCCAGGGAAGGGGAGCTGAGACACAGCATGGGCATGATGAACTGGTCCCAGTTTGGGATGTCCCACTAGATCGTTCCCTAGGAGAAACATGTAGGAGATAAGGCAAGAAATCTATCCCCCCATTCCAAAGAGAGGTGGACAACATATTAGTTCATCACAAGGTCTGTCAGTTCTGGCATCACAAACATGGCAGTGGCAGTAGCTGGTATTGTTTGTAATAGTGGGATCAGATGTTCATGCATGCACTATGAAAAACACATGACACAATACTGGAACAGGAGCCTGAAAAAGGTGAAGAAGCATCGACTTCAATATATAGTTATTTTGAGCAATGAGTTAAAAGTGTAATAGACTGGGCTCTGATGGGCGCAAATAGCTCTGGAAAGAACAAAGGAAATGGGGACTAACGGATTGAGAAATTATCAAGTGCGGTGGAGAAAGCCTGATGATGTAGAGTTGTTTTACAGCGAAAGGTGTTGTATACTGGACCAGGATTGGTGGTGGTCTCCCTGTTGAGCTGTATGTGAGTATCCGATGTACTAAGTACTATGGGTATGCAAAGCATCACCTAGTGTTCCAGCAGGTTAACAACCTGAACCGTACTTCAGGATTGGCCAGTGGCAAAGAAATAAGTGGTGCTGAATTGGCCACGCACAGTCCCCAGACCTCAACCCAAACACTTATGGGTGGAGTTAAAAGAAAAGCTGTATTAATTTCCAGATGGGTGTTCCAACATTGGGAACATGTACAAGAGAAATGGGAACAGATTTAGGTGGAGACATGCTTGAATCTGATCGATAGAATGCTCAGTGTTAAAAGCTAAAATGTGAATTTACAAAATACATTAAATTGTTTTTGTTTGTTTCCTAAGACTCTATTCACAACTCCTGTCACTTGCATTGTGTTGGGAAACTGCTTCCCATTGATTTAAAGGGCCAGTTCACATATATATGCTGTGTAAAAAATACAATTCTGTGATTACTCACCTGTAGAATTGGTATTATGAGTATACAGTACATCCTGCTCCAAATCTAATACTTACAGTTGGGTTATCCTCCGCCAGATGGCGCTGGACTGCAGAGACATCGAAAAAAGGCTCCCCCCGGACCCTCAAATACCCAGGGACCTCCCACAAATCCCCAGCATTGAAAAGCAGTTAATGAGAAGCCGGGAGAATTAAACAATCCAAACTATGAACTATAACAATGATAACAATCACCATACAGGGGATCCAAGAAAATGCAAACCAAGGGTGGGTTGGAGCAGGATGTACTGTATACTCATAATACCAATTCTACAGGTGAATAATCACAGAATTGTATTATTCTTAGTATACAGTACGTCCTGCTCCAAATATAATACTTACAGTTGGGACATCCAATAGCAGTGTCCATAAAGTAGGGTGGGATCCCCAAGAAAATCAGCAGCAGGCAGTTTAAACCACTGCCGCCTGCAGAACCTTTCGGCCAAAAGCAGCATCTGAGGCCCTAACATCATCCTTGTAAAACTTTGAAAAGGAATGACCAGAAGACCAAGTAGCGGCCTTGCAAACTTGTTCAACAGAAGCCTGGCGCTGAAAAGCCCAAGAGGCAGCAATAGCACGAGTAGAATGAGCAGTAAGGCGGAAGGGAGGATTCTTCCCCTTAGCAGTGTAGGCCTGAATCACAGCCTGACGGATCCATTTGCTGATAGTAGATTTAGCAGGAGCCAAACCCTTCCTAGGACCAGAAGGGACTACAAAAAGAGCATCAGTTTTCCTGAAAGGTGCAGTAGCCACCAGATAGTACTTCAGACACCTAACCACATCCAAAGAGTGCAAAACTCTCTCCTTAGCATTGCTAGGATTAGGGCACAAAGAAGGAAGAACAATATCCTGATTCAAATGAAAAGCAGGCAGTACCTTAGGCAGAAAGTCAGGTTTGAAACGAAACACCACCTTGTCCTGGTGTCTCTCATAGTAGGGGGGCTGAATGGAAAGCGCCGCCAACTCAGACACATGCCTGACAGAAGTGATAGCGACCAGAAATACAACCTTGAGCATAAGAATGGCCAAGGCAGCATCCTGCACAGGTTCAAAGGGAGCACCCTGCAAGGCTGACAGAACCAAGTTCAGATCCCAAACAGGCACCATAGGCTTACGTGGGGGACGCATATGAGTGACCCCCTGGAAAAAAGTCCTGATCAGAGGGTGCTCAGCAAAGGACTTCTGGAAGAAAATAGCCAGGGCAGAAACCTAACCCTTCAGAGTACTGAGTTGGAGCCCCATCTCCAACCCATGCTGCAGGAACTCCAGAATCCTGGGAATAGAGAAGACACGACAGGGAAGAGACTTAGACTCACACCAGTCAATGTAGGCACGCCAAACCCTGTAGTAAATGGAAGAGGAAGACTTTTTCCTAGCTTTAATCAAAGTATCCACAACCGAGGAAGACAGCCCCTTCTCCATCAAGATGGAGGTTTCAGCAGCCAAGCTGTCAAAGCCAGAGTTTGTAAATTGGGATGGCGTAGTGAGCCCTGAGTGAGCAGATCTGGCACCAAGGGCAGAGCGTACTGATCTACTGCCAGCTGCACCATGTCTGCGAACCACACTCTTCTTGGCCAACTGAGGCCACCAGAACCACTGGCACCCCTTCCAGAGCAATCTTGCGCTGAACCCTTCCCAGCAGGGGTATTGGAGGGAAGACATACAGGAACTGAAAGTCCTTCCATGACATTGCTAGCGCATCCGAGGTCAGGGCCAGAGGATCCCTGGACAGAGAGACAAAAGCTGGGGGCTTGTGATTGTGGCGGGACGCAAACAGATCCACATCTGGTCGGCCCAAACGGTGACACAGAGATTGAAACACCCTGCTGCATAGGGACCATTCTCCCTGGCGAGAGGTCCCCCTGCTCAGAGAGTCCGCCAGGTGATTTTCCACCCCCGGGATGTACACCACTGAAATGCAGGGGACATTGGCCTCCGCCCAAGTCAGGATCAGAGACGCTTCCTGGAGGGCCCCCTTGCTCCGGGTCCCTCCCTGATGATTGATGTAGGCAACTGCCGTCTGGTTGTCCGAGCGCACCTGAACAGGCAGGCCCCGAAGAGGAGTAGTCAAGCGAGCCAGAACTAACCTGATCGCCCGCAGCTCCAAGACATTGATAGGAGTGTGGGCCTCCTGAGGGCCCCACCTCCCCTGGAATTGCAGGGACTTCCAGAAACCCCCCCAACCTGACAGACTGGCATCCGTGGTGACCGTCTCCCAGGAAGGGGCAAGAAAGCATCTGCCCCCAACAGGTTCCTTGAGTCCATCCACCACAAGAGGGACCTCCTGACCAGGGGGGAGAGCACACAGACCCTGTCCAGGGACGCTGGGTCCTTGTCCCATACAGACAATAGGTGAAGTTGCAGAGGCCTCAAGTGGAACTGAGCATAAGGGACCGCTTCGAAGCACGCCACCATCAGACCCACCAGCTGCATCCCCTGCCTGATGGAGGGATGGGGACAGGCTAGGAGGGACTGAGCTTGTGCAATCAGACTGTCCACCTTCTGCTGAGGAAGGAAGATCCTTGCCTGAACTGTATCCAGATTCATTCCCAGGAATGGAGTTACCAAGGAAGGGGACAGTGAGGACTTGGGGTGGTTGATCACCCATCCAAATGACTCCAGAGTGGACACCACCAGCTGAGTATCCAACTCTGCCTGATGTAGAGACTGGGAAGTGATAAGGATGTCGTCCAGATAGGGAAGCACGCGGACGCCCTGACATCTGAGCAGAGACATCATGCCAGCCAGCACCTTGGTGAACACCCTGGGAGCTGAAGTGAGGCCGAAGGGCAAGGCCACAAATTGGTAGTGTTGATCCATCAGAGCGAACCTGAGGAACCTTTGATGACCTGGGAACACAGGAATATGAAGGTAAGCATCTTTGATGTCCACAGAAGTCATGAAATCCCCTTGGCGCAGGGACTGATGGCAGAGCGCAGAGTCTCCATGCGAAAGCGCCTGCCCCTGACAAACTTGTTGAGAATCAAGTCCAGGATGGGCCTGACAGAACCATCCTTTTTGGGTACTGTGAATAGGTTGGAATAAAAGCCCTTGCCTTTTTCTCTTAAAGGGACCTGACAGATGACCCCCAGCTCCAGGAGGCCTTGCACTGCTTGCACTAGCTCCTGAGCTGACACAGGGTCCTGAGAAATACGGGATCTGATGAATCTTGGAGGGAGATCGGCAGCAAACTCCAACTTGTAACCAGGAGGACACTACCTCCTGAATCCACCGGTCTGAGACATGAAGCCTCCAGACGTGAGAGAAGTGCTGCAGCCATCCCCCCACCTGGATGGGTGAGGGCGCCCCATCATGCCTGAGGGGGCTTGGGAGAGGATTTAGCTTTGGGACCCCAGGAGGAGCCAGGACGTCCACGTCCTCTGCCTCTACCCCAGAAATATCCCCGGGCCCCAGGGAAAGAAACCCCCCTTCCCTGTCTTGCACCACGGTAAGGGGAGGAGAAGGAACCCTGACCCTGAAAGGGCCGAGGTTGCTGCCTGCGCTGGGGTAACCTGCCTCCCTTAGCAAAAAGGTCCAGGCGGTCTCCAAACAGATGCAGTCCTTTAAAGTGAGGGCCTTCTTGGCAGCGTTGTCAGCAGCCCACTGGCGCAGCCAAACCGAGCGGCGTATAGCCACCACGAGGGCAGAAGTTCTGGCACACATTCTGATGGTGCCATCCAATGCTGATAGTACAAAAATGTACAAAAACATCACAACTGGAGAGTGCATTAAACACCTCACAAGTCAAATCATCAGGGGCACTATCAAGCATATTTCTGATAAGGGTTCTAGTGGCCACAGCAGTAATGGCAGAGGCACAGACCGGGCGCAGCGTGGGATGCCAGCTGATCAATAGGCCGGTCTTCGGCATCCCGCAGGGTAGTAGAATCAGGGGAATGCATGACAGAGGTGTTAGATAGCCCTAGGATCGGGGCATCCACCTGGGGGGGGGGTGACCCACATTTAACCACCTCAGCAGGAAAGGGATGCTTCCTATCCCAACTCTTTGGAACCCCGGGAAGTTTACTGGTGCGCTCCCATTCCTTAAGCACAAGGTTATGGAAATGTGCCTGCTCTGGAAATTCCAAACGTGATCTTGCTGTATGGAAAATCTCCCCTCTTTGCCTGGGAGCCTCAACAGGGAGAAAGATAGACAGAACCTCAAAAATCTGGGTCAATAATCTGTCAGTGTCATCCGGGGCCCAGGGGTCAGAGCCAGAATCGTCATGACCCCTTGGTCTCTCATCAGATGAGCCTGAATCAGAAAAGAGCTCCCCTTCATCAGACGGGGTATAGCCACACAGATTCCAAAACTCCTCAGTTCCCATAGAGAAAACAGTAACATTAGGCGTCAAGTGCCGCTTCTTAGCAGGGGCCTTACGCGCTAAAGACTTCGCAATAATCTGTTCAACAGTAGCCAGTCTAGAAGACACATCAGGCTGAGAATCCCCACTAGTATGCAACTCAGCAGGGGTGAGATTTAAGCTTGGGGGAGTAGGTGAAGTGAAACGAGGTGCAGCCACTGGCAGGCCAGATTGCAATGCAAGCACAGGGTACACAGACCCACGCCTTGTAAGCGTCAGCATGAGGCTGCCCACACGCTACACACAGCCGGTCTTGTCCCAAAGGGACCCTGGTAACCTTATCCTGGGATGCCTCCATATGGTGATTATAGCGGCGCTATACGCCAATAGGGAATAACGCTATATAGCAACCCTGGATGCCCCAATAACCCGCTAGGGACGTGGGAGTATAATTTTTACAAGGCCTACAAGTAATATACTAAAAACAGGGCCGGGAGAAGCCAAGAAGGGTTCGTCCCGCCTGAAAGACATAAGCAGACAAGACCTTAAGTACATCGTAACAAAAGTGAAGGAGATAAAGCCGCCCGCGAGGGCACTTACGGACCGCGGTAGGTAGGAGTCCGTCGCGCATAGGCCAACCAAGTCAGAAAAGATGGCGTCGGTATACCTCGAGGGGCGGGCCAGTAATAGCGATGACGCGGAACACGCCAAAGACGGGCCCCGCTACCCCCCCGGAAGCGCGAAGAAGGAAAGGCCAACAGCCAATGATGGAGCACCAGTGCCTGAGGTAATGCCGCCGCCAAGCGCGGAACCAAGTCAGCGCGCGACGGCGGTAAATTTAAAAAGCAATAAAGACAAGTCAGTGCGGCGGCTGACACAAGAATAAAGGCATGTGAAAAGGGAAAGCACAGACGTGCATAACATACATATCTATACACATACACCCCCCCCCCTTTTCCCCCGAAGACTACAAGGAGGATGAGGGAGGACGGCGGCCACTTAAATAGGGCCCACCGATAGGCAGGGGCAATAGTGCGGGAGGGGCATCCCATAGAGGCTCACCATAAGCGTGAACCGCCTACCCTTTGGTGGGGGATTGCGGTGGAGCAGCGCTCCTAAGCACCAACGGCGGTGCTGCCTACCTTCACCCGACCAGCGCAGCCAAGGCGGCTAGTGGAACGGGTGGGAATAGTCCTACAGGGCCACAGGTTAATAACCCCGCTCACCTGCGAGTAGAGAGACAATTTCTCGTCCTTCGCAGCCAGACTGCAGAGAAATTCTGGGGATTTGTGGGAGGTCCCCGGGTATTTGAGGGGCCGGGAGGAGCCTATTTTCAATGTCTCTGCAGTCCAGCGCCATCTGGCGGAGTATATCCCACATGTAAGTATTAGATTTGGAGCAGGACGTACTGTATACTAAGAATATAATGGGCAGCATTTTGCCCAACACAGCTTAAGCAGAAAGGTGTGAATAGAACCTAAGAGAAGAACAGTAACACTGCAGTTACATGACAAGAATCTGCATAACTAACCATATGCTAAATAGTTGCAAGTCAAATTTATGTATGCGATAGCCAAGACGACTATAAAACGATGGCAGTCTCATTTTGAAGCTGTAGTGGATGGTGAGATATGTTGCCTGAATGTCACAAGTTCAAAACATCGTCACCCTCTGCACGTCAGTGTATGTCTTTAACTGGACACATATTAAGTGGTATTAATGATACTGTAATGATGTTTAGAGGAAAGTTATACATACATCGTAAAGTATATGATACGTTCTACAAACGTGAAAAAAAGTGACAAATGCATACAATTGTACAAAACATGTTCCAAATCAACCAATAAAAGTAACAAGCAAACAAGAACATTGTTTAATCCATTAACTGCCAGCCTACCTAGAGATTTTGTCACCCTCTGTTGCCAGACCATTTTTCACTATTTTGCACTAAACTGTGATTTTTTGAAGGGATTTCCTAGGAAAATTATATATTGTGGACTTGAACATGAAATGTCTTGTTTGTCATTTTTTGGTGTATTAATATTTTTGGGTGAAATATGTGCAAAAAATAATTTAAAAAATATATTTTTTACAATTTGTAGTGTTTTTGTAATGTAAGTTTGTCAAAATCTTATCGTGTGTGAAATCCCCATAAAATAAAATGGTAACACATATGTATTAATAGACATCCTTTCCTGCCCAGGAGACACCCCAAACTGAAACAGCTCTTTGGAAATTTTTAGATAAAATACAACTGCTATGTGCTATGCATCTGGAATACCCCCCACAAACTATATATTCTCTGGAATATACACCTCAAGCTTTCTAGATGTCCCAGGCTGGTTGATGTGGGCGCAGTTTTCTGGAAGTACTCCCTCAATGAATTCTTTGGTTGCACAGGGTTTACCTAAAAAAAAAAAAACGTTATGCAAACAAGAAAAAACAAGTTAAATCTGAAAATTGCATTAGTAAGAAAAAATGCCTGGAAAATAGTCTCAAATTTTCCAGCTAAAAATCGATATTCTCTGAAAGCATCTCTGGTGCTGAAAAGCCTTTACCCCAAATGCTGCATTTGTTTTCTATATTTCAAACAGCTTCAGAATGATCAGGTGACTCCCCATGTAATATATCTCTGTGAATTTGTGACACTTATTTTTTAAATGCACTTGTGCAATTAGTCACTTTTTTTCTGAACAATCACACTCATCCATTCTAGATATGTATTAAGTAGTAGATAAAGGCAACTGGACTTGTGGTTTTATTTTGCATCACATGTTTTGTTATTCATCCCACTATTAGGAAAGGCAGTTGGATGACTTGTGAAACATGTTAAATTAAAATATTGCAGCGGCCTAGATTTAATCCTACAGGTATGCGGGAATTAAATTAGTCACTTATTTTGTAATTGTTTCAAATAAAAATAAGTAGAATCATGACCCTTCCTCCTGATTACCAGACTGGTGCAACCAGGCACAATAAGCCCAGGGTCAAACAGCCTGCCCCTGGCAACTTACCAGCCTACTGGCCTTTGGCCAAGGTTAACATTTTATGAAAAATATAAAATAATGAAAAATATCAAATTAATCAATAAAGAGACATATTGAGTAATAGATTAAGGCAGCTGGACTTGCTTTTTTCTTTTACTCCACGTTTTATTTATCCCACTGGATTTATGTGTGAATTCAACACCGCCTATTGGGAAAGGTGACTGGATGACTTATGAAACATATTGAAGAAAAAAAAAAAAAAACAGCTATTGCAATTCCGTAAAATACAATTCTGTGAAATACTCACCTGTAGAATTGGTATTATAAGTATACAGTACGTCCTGCTCCAGATAGATTACTTACACTTGGGTTATCCTCCGCCAGATGGCGCTGCACTGCAGAGACATGTAAAACAGGCTCCTCCCGGCCCCTCAAATACCCGGGGACCTCCCACAAATCCCCAGCATTGAAAACCAGTGAAAAAGAAGCCGGGAGAATTTAACAACCAAAAACTGGTAACTATAACAATGATAACAATCACCATACAGGGGATCCAGAATAATGCAAAAAAAACAGGGTGGGGTGGAGCAGGACGTACTGTATACTTATAATACCAATTCTACAGGTGAGTATTTCACAGAATTGTATTATTCTTAGTATACAGTACGTCCTGCTCCAGATAGATTACTTACACTGGGACATCCAATAGCAGTGTCCATAAAGTAGGGTGGGATCCCCAATAAAAAAGGTAACAGCAGACAGTTTAAACCACTGCCACCTGCAAAACCTTACGGCCAAAAAACAGCATCAGCTGAGGCCTTAACATCAACCTTGTAAAACTTTGAAAAGGTATGAACAGAAGACCAAGTAGCGGCCTTGCAAACTTGTTCAACAGAAGCCTGGTGCTGGAAGGCCCAAGAGGCACCAATAGGATGAGTAGAAAGAGCAATAAGGCGAAGGGAGGATTCTCCCCCTTAGCAGAGGGGGAAAACCGTTCCTAGGACCAGAAGGGACCACAAAAAGAGCATCAGTGTTCCTGAAAGGTGCAGTAGCCACCAGATAGTACTTCAGACACCTAACCACATCCAAAGAGTGCAAAACTCTCTCCTTAGCATTGCTAGGATTAGGGCACAAAGAAGGAAGAACAATATCCTGATTCAAATGAAAGGCAGACACTACCTTTAGGCAGAAAATCAGGTTTGAAACAAAACAACACCTTGTCCTGGTGCCGCTCAAAGTAGGGGGGGGGCTGAATGGACAGCACCGCCAACTCAGACACACGCCTGACAGAAGTGATAGCTACCAGAAACACAACCCTGAGCATAAGAATGGCCAATGCAGCATCCTGCACAGGTTCAAAGGGAGCACCCTGCAAGGCAGGCAAGACCAATTCCAAATCCCAAACACAGGGACCATAGGTTGTCGTGGGGAACGCACATGAGCAACCCCCTAAAAGCAGTCTTAATCAAGGAATGCTGAACAAAAGACTTCTGAAAGAAGACAAGACAGGGTAGAAACCTGACCCTTCAAAGTACTGAGTTAGAGACCGACTCCAACCCATGCAGTAAAACTCCAGAACCCTGGGAACTGAGAACACCCAACAGGGATGAGACCAAGACTCAACCAGTCAATGTAGGTACGCCATACCTTATAACAGATGGAAGAAGTCATCTTCCTAGCCTTCACCATGGACTCAACCATCGAGGTAGAAAAGCCTTTCTCCATCAAGATGGAGGTTTCAGCAGTCAGGCCGCCAAGGCCAGAGATTGTAATTGGGATGGCGTAAGAGTACCTAAGTGAGCAGATCTAGCACTCCAGGCAGAAAGCACTGATCTACTGCCATCTGCACCACGTCTGCGAACCACACTCTTCTTGGCCACCTGAGGCCACCAGAACCACTGGCACCCCTTCCAGAGCAATCTTGCGCAGAACCCTGCCTAGCAGGGGGAATGTAGAAAGGACATACAGAAACTAAATGTCCTGCCATGACATTACTAAGGCATCCATGGGCACGGCCAGAGGATCCTGGGACAGGGAGACAAAGACCGGGAGCTTGTGATTGTGACGGAACACAAACAGATCCACATCAGGTTGGCCCCAACGGTAATAGAGATTGGAACACCCTGTTGCAGAGGGACCCCCCCCCCCCCCCCCGGAATGTATACCGCTGAAATGCAAGGAACATTGTCCTCCACCCAGATCAGAATCAGAGACACTTCCTGGAGGACCCACTTGCTCCGGGTCCCTCCCTGATGATTTATGTAGGCAACTGCCATCAGAGTGACCATGCGCCCCTGAGCAGGCAGGCCCTGAAAATGAGTAGTCAAACGAACCAGAACTAACCTGATCGCTCACAGCTTCAAGACACTGATAGGTGAACGGGCCTCCTAAGGGCCCCACCTCCCCTGGAACCGCAGGGACCTCCAGAAGAACCCCCCCCCAACCTGATAGACTGGCATCCGTGGTGACCGTCTCCCAGGAAGGGGCAAGAAGGTTCCGCCCCCCAATAGGTTCCTTGAGTCCATCCACTACAAGAGGGACCTCCTCACCAGGGGGGAAGACACCCAGACCCTGTCCAGGGATGCTGGGTCCTTGTCCCATACAGACAATAGGAGAAGTTGCAGAAGCCCCAAGAGGGACTGAGCACAAGGGGCCGCTTCGAAGCACGCCACCATCAGGCCCACCAGCTGCATCCCCTGCCTGGTGAAGGGACAGGGACAGCTAGGAGGAACTGAACTTGTGCAAGCAGATTGTCCACCTTCTGCTGAGGAAGGAATATCCTTGCCTGAACTGTGTCCAGATTCATTCCTAGGAATGAAGTTACCAAGGAAGGGGACAGTGAGGACTTGGGGTGGCTGATCACCCATCCAGATGACTCCAGAATGGACACCACCAGCTGAGTATCCAACTTTGCCAGATGTAGAGGCTGGGAAGTGATGAGGACGTCCAGGTAGTGCAGCACGCGGACGCCCCTTGGCCTCATCACCCCCACCAGCACCTTGGTGAGCACTCTGGAAGCTGAAGAGAGGCCAGATGGCAAGGCCACAAATTGGCAGTGTTGATCTTCCAACGTGGATCTAAGGAATCTTGGTGTCTTGAAAACACAAGGATGTGAAAGTAAGCATCTTTGATATCCACAAATGGCATGAAGCCCCCGGGTCGCAAGGAGCAGATGGCCAAGCGCAGAGTTTCCATGAGGAAAGCGCCTGTACTTGACAATTTGCTGAAGATCTGTACATCCAGAATGGGCCAGACTGACCCATCTTTTTTGCGAACTGTGAAAAGGTTGGTGTAGGGTCCCTTGCCTCTGTCTGTTAAGGGAAATCTGCAAATGACCCCCAGACCCAGCAGACCTTGCACGGCCTGCGCCAGCACCTGAGCAGAAGCAGGGACCAGGAGTACCCGGGGCCAGATAATCTTAGGGGAGGGCGCACAGCAAACACCATCTTGTAGCCGGAGGACACTACCTCCTAAATCCACCGGTCTGAGGCGTGATGCCTCCAGACTTAAGCAAGGTGCCGCAGCCGTCCCCTCATCCAGGCGGGTGAGGGCGCCCCATTATGCTTAAGGGGACTTGGGAGAGGATTTGGGCATAGCCCCCCAGAGGAGCCAGGGTGTTGTCTTCTGCTCCTGGGACAGGGAGCTGCGCGATCCCCCGCGAAGGACACCCCTGGTTCCTGTTTAACACCATGGTGGGGGGTGGAAGGGGGGCCCTGGCCCCGAAGGGGCCGAGACAGCCGTCTGCGCTGGGGTAATTTACCTCTCCTACCAAACAGGTCTAGACGGGCCCCAAACAGACGTAGCCCCTTAAAGGGGAGCCCAGTAAGGGCCTTCTTTGCAGCATTGTCAGCACCCCACTGTCGCAGCCAGACCAAGCGACGTATAGCCACCACGAGGGCAGAAGTTCTTGCACACATTCTGATGGTGTCATCCAATGCTACTAGAACAACATTTAGAAACACATCACAACTGGAGAGTGCATTAAACACCTCACAAGGGAGATCATCAGAGGCACTATCAAGCATATTTCTGATGAGGGTTCTAGTGGCCACAGCAGTAATGGCAGAGGCACAGACCGGGCACAGCGCCGTCCCCGCACATGCAAAGGCGTGGGAGGCCAGCAGGTCAATGCGCCGGTCCTCAGCATCCTGCAGGGTAGTAGAATCAGGGGGATGTATGACAGGGGTGTTAGATAGCCCAATTATCGGGACATCCACCTCGGGGGGGAATGACCAACATTTAACCACCTCAGGTGGAAAAGGATACTTCCTATCCCAATCATTTGGAACCTCGGGAAGTTTACTGGGGACTCCCATTCCTTGAGCACAAGGGAATGGAAATGTGCCTGCTCTAGGAATTCCAAACGTGATGTTGCTGTATGGAAGCACTCCCCTCTTTGCCTTGGAGCCTCACCAGGGAGAGAGATAGACAGAACCTCAATGATCTGGGTCAATAATCTGTCAGTGACATCCGGGGCCCAGGGGTCAAAGCCAGAATCGGCATGACCCCTTGGTCTCTCATCAGATGAGCCTGAGTCAGAAAAGAGCTCTCCTTCATCAGAAGGGGTATAGCCACACAGATTCATAAACTCCTGAGATCCCATAGGTAGTCCAGAAGACACATCAGGCTGAGAATCCCCACTTGTATGCAACTCAGCAGGAGTGAGATTTAAGCTTGGGGGAGAAGGTGAAGTGAAACGAGGTGCAGCCACTGGCAGGCCAGATTGCAAAGCCAGCGCTTGCTCAGCACAGGGTACGCAGACCCATGCCTTGTCAGCATCAGCATGAGGTTGTCCACACAACCATACACCGCCGGTCTTGTCCCAAAGGGACCCCGGTCATATTATCCTTAGATGCCTCCATATGGTGATTATTAGGCACAATATGCCAGTAGGGATTGACGCTATAAAGCAACCCTGGATGCCCCAATGACCCGCTAGGGAAGTGGGAGTAATTTTACAGGCCCGACTATCAATTACACCGGGCCGGGAGAAGCCAATGGATTCACCCTCTGAAAAACACAATGAGAAGAAGGGTGTCAGAACCGAAACACACTACAGTGAATATAAAGCCGCCCGCGAGGGCACTTACGGACCACAGTAAGTAACAATGTCACACGCGCGCGACAGAGAACATGGCGCCGAGTACCTCGAAGGGCGGGCCAGAGCGAGCCATCATGCGGGGCGCGCCATGCCAGGCCCCGCCCCCCTGATGAGCGTGAAGTCCAACCGACAAGAAGCCAATGAGGGCGCAGAAGCGTCTGAGGTAACGCCGCCGCCCGGCGCGGAACATCCGAATGAAGGAAAAGGCGCGCGCGGCGGCGGCAGCATTTTACAGTGTAAAAAGACAAGTCAGCGCGGCGGTTGACACCACATATACTAGTCCAAGCAGACATTACAAAGGCCATATGCACGTAATCACAATACACTGACATCCACACCCCCCCTCCCTTTCTTTTCCCCCCGAAGGCTACAGGGAGAATGAGGGAGGATGGCGGCCCTTTGTACAGGGCCCACCGCTACTGGGGCATGGGACAATAATGCAGGAGGGGCATCCCATAAAGGCTCACCATCAGCCTATACCGCCTACCCTTTGGTGGGGGACTGCGGTGGAGCATGGCTCCTTAAGCACACATGGTGCCGCCTACCTTCACCCGACCAGCGCAGCCCAGGCTGGGAGACACATCACACGAAGGACGGGTGGGAATAGTCCAACAGGGCCGCAGGCTTTAATAGCCCCGCTCACCTGCGACAGAGTGATAATTTCATGTCTTCGCAGTAAGCACTGCTTTTCAATGCTGGGGATTTGTAGGAGGTCCCCGGGTATTTGAGGGGCCGGGAGGAGCCTGTTTTACATGTCTCTGCAGTGCAGCGCCATCTGGCAGAGGATAACCCAAGTGTAAGTAATCTATCTGGAGCAGGATGTACTGTATACTAAGAATATTCCAGCAAACCTACGGGAGTTACCATTTTATTTTTTACTGCAACATTTAAAAACAAATCATGGCCCCTCCCTCCAGATTACCAGGATGGTGCACCAGTCTGGTTCTGGCAACTCACTAACCCCCTTAGCCTTTGGCCCAGGTTTGGTTTTCTGTCTGGGGTGTCAGCTGTCATTTTTAAAATTAAAACAGTCATAAAAAATACAAAGTTATTTCCGCTTGTTTTTTTTTATGCTGATAAAAATGCAAGGTCCGCAATTGCCAGCATGTTTTTTTTGAGTCAAAACAGTGCTGAATCACACTATTTTTTACAATTACGTTTAGGAGAGAAGACAAGTGAAAAAATTTTGTGTAGAAAATGAAGCATGTTTTTTTTCTGTTGAATCACAAGAATTTGAAAAAGCTAAAAAAAGAGTAGTATTTTTTCTAAAAAACAGACTAATTCTTTTTTTTTTTTTTATACCGACTTTGTTGAATTGAGCAGAGCAGAAGACACTTCCTGTTTGCAGGCTGCCTGATGCTCCATGAGCTGCCATCTTGGATGTTTAAAGGCTCATAACATGCAGTAGATGCAGGTAGGATGATTTAATGTGAGCAATCTGTACGTACAGGGTGTGGGAAACATAAGAAATGCTCTTATTCAGGGTGAAGGTCTGCTTTAAATAGCCGTTGTGCCACTCCTTTAGTTTGAATGCTTACAAAGTCACTTGGGCTACTTTCATACTGGGGTGTGGTGTTAGTGCTAGCAATTTCATAAAAAAACACTAAAATGATTGCATATTTTAAAGCAGTGGCGATCTTCATGTTGTAGTGTAAAATGGCCCATAGGCCAGTGTAAAAAGCCGCCTTAGAAGCATATTGCTAAAACCAAAATGCTTCCAAGCGACAGCACCACATGCACAGTTCCATCTATCTATCTATATATATATATATATATATATATATATATATATATATATATATATATTATAAAAAAAAATTAAAACAATGCTCATTTTACGTTTGTTGTTCATGAGGAAAGTTCTTGACCCTAAAGAAAAAAAATATTTGTGCCATGGTTTATATTTAACACAAACAATATCATTAAAAGGAAAAGGATTCAAACCACACACCATAAACACAAAACTTTTTATAAAGCAGTTATGTAACAGCATAAAGGATATATAAAACATTTGTTCCATGTAAATATCAATAGTAAGTTAAAAAAGAAAGTCAAATAAGGAAGAACAGGGATATATAAGACAAAAGCATAAACACTTTTTATGGCACCAAGTTCCCAAACAGCTTGAATTAAGGCACTTATTTCTGTGTCATCTACTCATTCAACAGCATGCACTGCAAAAAAAATCACTGATGGTGCCGTTCTGTATACATGAATAATTATGTGTATGTATAGATAAACACAGTTTTTGTGTATGATTAAGCTGAACATTGCATAGTCTAGAATTTAGAAGCCTGAACCAGATAAAGTCCCTTGCAAGATTCATAATCCCAACACATTAAACATAATTATTAGGTTAAATTTCATTATATCATGTTGCTCCCTTGTGGAAAAGATAGGTTACCATTAAACTGTTCTGTCATAAGAGTATTTATTCCCTACAGCCACATAGGCAGCATAACAAAAACAGGTAGATATGTATACCCAAATATATTTAATATATATGTTTCATAATGAATTGTTTTATATCTGCTTTTCAATAAAAATAGGACTATACTAATTTTATGATAATCATTTGCCACAAACCCACTATACAAGGCCATGACCCATTACAGTTACCAGTGATGACTGAAGAGCATTTGACTGGATTGTGCAAAGGGAAAGTGATAGGTATATGTCTTACTAAATCAATGTATCAACTTAATACGGCCTCCAGTAAACTGTGAGTTTATTATTATATATAAAAAAACACCTTATGTAACAGCAAACACAAACCTGCCTGCACAAACCTCTGGGTGGATATAAAAGTGCTTACTTTAAAACTGAGCCTGATCACAGATTATATTAAAGGCCATGGTGGCCACTCCACTATATAAAAGTGCAGCAGCTCTGTGTGATGTTCACCTTATTCCTGTACTGGTTTCCCCACTCTAGCTCTACCAGATTAGTGCATTTTGGCAAGCAAGCCTTGATAAACTAGTCATGAGGGACAACCAGGCAATCTGGCCTTATCTGCTCAGAAGGGCTTCAGTGGGGTGGTGAATCAGTCTGGGTCACTATATAAATTCAGAATAAAGTCTGCATTTGCCGTGCCCAGAGACAGTACTCCAGATAACCCAGTAGATTACTAATGTACCAGTATTACTCTATGAGATCAGCCAGTATCAGGCATTTAGAATGGTGGTACTGTAGAGCCTTTCATAGACGAAAGGGGATGACATGCAAGTATTGGGAGATACCCAACTTTTACAAAGTTGGGTTATAAATGTAAACCTGATTACAGATGTGCTTTTAAACCCTGGGCTCTCCAAAAATCCAAATCATATTTTTGGATCATTTCAATGTCCAGTAATTTCCCCACATCCCTAGATGTCTCACAATGCCCAGCATGACTTCACTGAGAGAGGCTTTTTTTTATGTTCAAGCCTCAAAACCAGAAATCCTCAACGGATCACTATTCAGTGTAGTAAGTTGTTTAAGTGCCTGCAATTACTGAATACAGTGGTGCTAAAATGCATCGTTTGGTGGAAGGTTCACTTTAACAGGCATGCTTATGTTACCAACACATAGGGAAAAAAAGATTGGTCTAAATCTCATAAACATAGCGAGGTCCCATGAAGACAGCTCAGTTAAGGAATGTATCAATTATGTATGATTTTGATATGATGGTATTCCATAACAATTTGATCAGAGCACTCAATTCGCTTCTCTTGGAGATAAAATGTGTACATTGCCCATTAACAACACTGCATACACAGCTTTCATATATTTCACTGAACACATAAGGCAGTTGTAGCTACATGACACTTTTGGGAAGACCAAAGTTTAATATAAAAATTGCATGTTACTACTCCATTTTTTTTAGTGACCACTTATTTTGTGAATGGTGGAAATACACAAATCTTTAACCTTAAGTCACATTATTAAAGCATAAAGGTCCTGCGTAGCCACTGGAAGAATTATTATACCTATCTGATCTTTTTCTGCTTGAGATGTCACCATACTGTTAAATAAAATCAGCCTTGAGCACCGAATCTATATCTTAAGGAATGTCCATTAAATGTAAGGATTATCGGCAATGCAAGCCCATGCTCCTAATAAATAACTAAACCGTTGTTGTGTCTTGCATGTAGCTTGTGAAATTCTCCACACCCTTGGGTTCCCCTTGACTTTAAATCTTTATGGGCTCAATCAGACCACTCATCCTCGTCAAATTCTGAAGAGTCATCCTCAGAGTCGCTGTACTCTACAGCTATACGGCGAGACAGGATAGTGGCCACATCATTACCTCCAATATCTCGTTTCTCATGCTCCAGCTGCTCCTGCTCTACTTTGCGCAGTTGGAAACCTAGACAGAAGAGGTAGCACAGATATAAATTAAAGGATTATGAAGGCATCAAGAATTGTACATTTCTTATAGATAACAAAATGTTATAATGCTTCAAGCTAAAATGATAGTTTATACCTATTCACACCTTAAAGCATCTGTTAAGGCGACCACAGTCATTACATTTCACATATGCAGACACAATCTATGAACGCACACCCATGCCTGCACTTTCCTTACTTGTCTTAAAATGGAACAAAACCTACCAGCAACCATCCTGGAATCTAGAAGATTCCAGTGCCGGCGGATGGCGATGCCCCACTGTGTGAAACCCCCCTGGGTACCTGTAAAAACTTTCCATGCTCCAATGGTGCATTTGCGGACTGCTGTGACTGTCATTCAGCAGGCAGCTCTCATTCTTTTGAATGGGGAGCATGCGCTGCTGCTTTACCTGCATCCCGGGCGCTGTGCACTCCCAACCCCGCCTTTCAGATAGGCTGGGGCGGGAGCAAGCATGAGGCGCCCAAATCTGGATTCCTCCAGAGAACGGAACAAAACCCTCTGTATTGTTAATGCTTTAATATTCTATTTGCCTGAACATTCAAGGATGCACGATGTGGCAAAAAAGAAAGATGCCCAAAACTGATATTTTCTTTGTTTGATTATTATGAATATTCAAGCTAAATGCTCAATATAATCTGGATTTTTATTTATTACTGAAAGCAATTGCGTCAGATTTCAAACATTTTAAGTAGGAGGTATTGCTAAATTCAATTGCAAAAATGCTTAAATCACAAAATCTACATGTTAAAATATTTAATAGAAGTATTTGTATGACGAAAAGTGCACTTATGTATATCTGTGCATCAAATCCAATATGAAGGGAAACAGCGCAGGATCCCGGGTGAGGTAAGGAGCTTTTTTTTATAGTAACTCCCTGCCCTGTCAGCAAAGTTAACATGTTGACTGGACTTTAAAGAAAAAAAAAAGCCTGAGATACTATATTCAGCTCCCCCACGCCCACGTCAGTTAAAGTGTCTCACCCATTCCATTTACTGCAATGGAGAGGGGCATGCCATGTCTCAGCACACATCCTGCATTGCAGTGAACGAGAGGGGGCATGACCAGTCTCTGACAAACAGCAGAGGAGTGGCTATTTGTCAGGGGCTAATGGGTGTTATTTCCATCCATATACTTTTTGTCCCCCCCCAGATGATTGATCCTAGTCTGGCGCTATGTCTCTTACCTGTTCAACAAATCAACCCATGGCAGCCAGACCCGATTGTCAGGTACATCGAGCTTTACAACGGATTGCTGCCCCCCACCACAGAGATGCTAACATGCCACCTCTATTCACTAAAATGCAACGTGGGACAAGCCAGTGTCACTGTGACAGATGGTGGTGCTCTGTCGTGAAGGCCCACACAGGATGGGACTCCGATGTGCTGATCAGGTAAGAGAAATTGCTCCAGACTAGGAGCAATACTAGTAGATTGTTTGATGATTTAGACAATTTATCGCCTAGCCTCATATAGGTCATCTTTGTCAGCTCAAGTGACAGAAGTTCAGTAAGGGACGGCCTCACTCCTGGGTAATCTAACCAGTATGAAGGGTCTACAACAGCGGTTCCCAATCTTATTTTCTTTAAATACCACTTTCCATTTTCTGATTTTGTGAATTTCCACCTGGGTGGTGTGCGAACATTGTCAGTCACCTCAAAACCGTAATGAAAGCATACAAAACAACCATTTAAAGTGTATGAATCACACAAAAATGGGGCAGTTTTTACATTATTTATGCAAACCAACCTTGAGCGAAGTATAGACTGCAGCAGATTAGGTTGGTGTACAGCCTTGTCGAGTACCATCACATCGAGTACCACCTGTTGGAAAATCCCTGGTCTACACCACTGTTTCTTAACCTGCAGTAAAAATACCCCAGGGGGTATGTACAGGGACACACCAACAGGGGTAGTCTGTATATTTTAACAGTGAAACATTATCCCTTCTAGCTTTAAAGGTGCTACAAGGCTTTTGGCCTACTTATTTTGGTACAATTTATAATTGATCACCTCCTTGTGGGTACTTGGTTGAAACTGCTTGTTGCTAGGGGGAACTTGGGGCAAAAAAGTTGCTGGTCTACACAATGGAACACTTCAGATAAAGTCCTGATTAAATGGCCCCTGAACAAGCTGCAGCCCCAGCTTTAGCGGGGTCATCACTTAGACGCCAACTTATCCTCCAGGCATCTAGGGAGGCCAAGGAGAAAGAAGACAGTCATCCTTGACCTTGACCCACCATAATTGCCCATAACAAAGTGCCGAAAGTCCCTACAGATGATGAAACTACCTTCAACCCAACCCTAGAAGTCAAGGAGGGCTCATGGTAACTATCAGAGCACCATTACTAGGATTGGCTGGTTACCTTGGCTCCAGGGCCACCATCAGCGCAAGACAAGACACTTGTATGGGGTCCAATGTTGGAGCGTGCAGCATATATCAAGCTTCTTACAGGTGGGCTCCAGGGGCATACATTGCTTCCACTACTGTAAGGGGGGCATTAAAAACAGATTCTGAATGCTACAGCGATTTAGGCTACAGCAAAATGGTTTTGGTCTGCTTTAAACAATATAATAGAGAAATGTGTAATTCCATCTGTGGAGGTGTGATGAGTAAAATTGTGGGCCGATTTGGCCCCCTTATACCTTTGCTGACCCCACTTCCCTTGGTGGCAAGATTGGGCATATTCAGATGCTGCTAATAGAGGGTAGATAGCCTCCAACCAACCCATACAACCATATACCAATGCAGAAGCCTACCGCCCAGCAATCCTTGCACTCCATTCCATACCAAGGGAAGGGAGACCTACCTAAAACTGTGCTCCATGAATGACAATAAGAAAAAAAAATGTTTGGATTTCAATTATTAATAAAAATGTCATAAGTATTTTGTTAAACACGGACCTATATGACATAAAAGACAAATTCAAATTGCAGTAACAAATAAATACCTTGACGAATAGCAGACAAAAGGTCGCTTCTTGGATCGTTCACTGGTGGCAAGGTTGTTTTGGGCTTAGGTGAAAAGGATTCCGCTTCTGAATGAGTAAAAGTTGGAGGAGGGGGAGGACCAGGAGGTGGTGGACCAGGTGGTGGCGGTGGGGGAGGAGGAGGGGGTGGGCCGCCAGAAGGAGGGGCTGGAGGAGCTGGTGGAGGGACAGGAGAGGAAGGAGTATAATCCATCATTGAAGGTACAGGAGGAGGAGGAGCTGGGAAACCTGGCATTGGAGGACATGCTGGTGGACTTGGGGGAGGGAGGCAAGAGGGGTCTGGAAATACTCCAGCAGGAGGAGGTGGTGGGGGAGCCAAAGGAGGAGAAAAACTGGGTCTTCCACCAATTGGGAATCCAACAGGCGGAGCTGGAGGTGGGTGGGCTGGACTGACCAAGCTTACTCGATTAGAAATTCCAGGTGAGCTGATGGTCAAAATAAAATATAGATTTATTTTAAATAATATTTAAAACATATAACTGGATAATATAAATAACTAGACCACAATTCACACACTCATATCAACATACATAAAGGTTGCAATGTAAATTAAATCTGAGATTTAAGAAGAAAATAACAGTTACTATAAGCTGTTATCAGTAAATAAATAAAATAAGGAATAACTTCCCCCAACCCGCGATCCTTGCTCCCTTGTCTTTTTTCAACCGTATTAACTATGATACTAAGAAGTGTGCTTGACCTCATTAAATATTACATGGTTCACAAAAATGTTTTGGTCATAATACAGTCCGTGCCAAGAAAAAGGGCCTGAAAGGTGCATATGTGTTAACATGTGTTTACCTTTTCTTTATTGCATTGCACGGCCCGCTTCGGTATTCATAACAGTTGGGTTATTCTGCCACAAGGTGGCGTAGTGGTACTGCAGAAAAGCTGTGGCTTGTCCCGGCTCCCTATAAAATGGGCTTAACCATAGAGTTCCCCAGTGTTCTCTCTGCAGTGGACTGTGAAGTTAGCAGATGGCACTCTCTTGCGCAGGTGAGTGGGGAAACCAAGCCTGCGGCCCTGCAAGTCTATTTCCCTCCGTTTCTGGACCCTCACTGCCTCCCAGCCTTGGCTGACAGATCGGGTGAAGGTAGAAGAGCACTAGGGTCAAGTGCTCCTGGAGCGCTGCTCCAAGCCGCAGACCCTGTAACACAAAGGGTAGCCGGCCATAGGCTTTTTGGTGAGCCTAATAGGGATGCAGAGTTTCTGTCCTAGCTTCTGAGGGGGTAAGTAGTTTGGGGACTGTGTCCTCTCTTCTTCCTTTGGGTCCCCCCCCCACCCCCCTTGACCATGGCTGCTCGCCGCTGCTTCTCTCTCTCTCTTCCCCCCCCCCCAACTTGGTTTGGGGGGGGGGGTGTTGGCAACGAGTAGTCATATCTGTGGTGTTTTTACGTCTTTTGGTGTGTTTTCTGGCGTTTTTAGCTGCCGCGCCACTTTGTACTGCATTCCGTGGCTGTGGGCGCTATAACCCGAGGTGATTTTGCTTTGTCATGGCGCCGGCCGGGTCGCAGTTTTTTGCGCTCTTCGGAGGCGGGCGATGACGCATATCGCGTCGTTCAGCTCGCGGCCCCTCGAGGTACCTCTGCCGGCGCCATTTTGGACAAGCTGCGCGTCTGGATTTCTTCCTTCCTGGCTGCAGCGCTGCTTCCTCCGGCGGGTCGCCTTATCCAGCGGTCTGTGCCTGTGTGACCCCGCGGTGTCTTTGGTCCGCGAGTCCCGCTTGGGGTTTTTTGCTGCGGAATGCTTATGTGTGTATTTACTTATGTCTTTCAGGCGGGATACCATTGGGTTGTGGTTTCTCCAGGCTCCACTCCTTTTCTCCCCCATCTTCCGTCCCTTGTTAACTTTTGGGGGCATCCCGTGGGAGGGCATCCCGGGTGGCTTCTGTATTAAGCCTGTACCCACTGCTGACCTATTGCGCCTGTGCTAATCACCATATGGAGGCTTCTGGGGATAGCGCGCTTGGGGGCCCTTCGGGGCAAGCCCGGCTGTGTTCCATGTGTGGGGTATCCCCAGTGAGTAACAGTGTCACGGTGTGCGTGCCGTGCGCTGAAAGTGTCCTTGTGCTTCAAGCTGGTTTGCGTGCTTCGCTTCCCAGCTCTGCGCCTCACTCGGCTTCACCTACTTCCCAGCTCCTGCAATTGGGTCCCAGTGAGGGGAATGTTGGCAGGGAGTCACATTCTGATTTGGCTCTGTGGGTGGCTAACATTGAAAAGCAGCTTGCCAGGAATGCTCCTATGAAGGCCTCTGGCAAGAAGAGACACCTGGACCCCAGGCCAACTCCCCTTACTGAGATGTATGTGGGGATTGATGAGCTTGGTGACTGTCACCCCCTTGAGATGGGGGAGCTCTTCCAGGACTTTGACTCCTCTGGGAACCAGCAGGAGGGTTGCGATAGTGACCCTGGGTCTGCGTCCGGAGAGGAATCATGGTACCCTGAGGACATTGATAATCTGCTGTCCCATATTTTTGAAATTTTGCACATTGCTCCCCCTGAGGTAGCTAAAAGAAAGCAGGAGGAACTTTTTTCGCCCTGGTAAACAGCGTCTAGAGTTCCCTGAGCAGAAACATTTTACTACATTGGTGCTTAAAGAATGGGAACGTCCTAACAAGTTGCCTGCGGTGCCCAAGGGTTTGGATAAAAGGTATCCCTTTCCCGTTGATCTTGTTAAGAGGTTTCTCCCTGAAGTGGACGCTCCCATGCTAGGCTAGTCCAATACTTCGGTCATGCCTTCCCCTGAAACTACCACTCTGAGGGACGGAAAGGACCAGCGCATTGATCAAGTGGCCTGCCATGCTTTTACCTGTGTGGGGGCTGGCTTGCGCCCTGTATGTGCTGCCGCCATTACTGCTATTGCTCTTAAGAAACTGCTTAAGCGTCTCATTGATGGCACAACAGCTGGTAGTGTGGGTGAGGAATATAGGACTCTCTTACTTTGCTCTGATTTTGTGGCCTTTATCCTTACTACTATGGATGATGCTATGCGGCTGTGTGGAAGGACCTCTGCGCTCTTGGTGGCTATGCGCCGCTCTGTCTGGTTGCGCCAGTGGGCAGCTGACGCTGTGGCTAAGT
The DNA here is from genome assembly GCA_027917425.1 of Gastrophryne carolinensis. Taxonomy (NCBI): domain Eukaryota; kingdom Metazoa; phylum Chordata; class Amphibia; order Anura; family Microhylidae; genus Gastrophryne; species Gastrophryne carolinensis. The sequence goes on along the minus strand of CM051236.1, from coordinate 305,171,453 downwards.
AAGCTCTCACTGGCCTCCCCTCGTGGGGCTGCGGCTGTTTGGAGAACGTCTTGATGTTCTAGCCAAGGATGGAAGGCTGCCTCAGCATAGGAGGCAGTCTCGGCACTTTCGGGGGTCCTCTGCCCCCCTCCCTCCCTATTGCATTCCCAGAGGGGGGCCGTGGTTCCCTCCTCTCCAGTGGTCGCAGAGATTCTTGGGGCCGAGGCAGAACTCATGGTCGTCCCGGTCTCTCCTGGAATCCTAAGTCCAAACCCTCTCCCAAGCCCCCTCAGGCATGAAGGGGCGCCCTCACCCATCCGGGCGGGGGGATGGCTTTGGCTCTTTGCTCACGTCTAGAGGCTTCACGTCTCAGACCGGTGGATTCAGGAGATAGTGTCCTCCGGTTACAAGATAGAGTTTGCAGCCTGGCCCACCCCCCAAGATTCATCAGATCCCGGATGTCTTTAAACCCCCTGTCCGCTCAGGGATTGCTTCTGGCTGTTCATTGCCTGTTAGAGTCCGGAGTCATTTGGTGCCTCATCAAGAAAGAGGTCAGGGGTACTATTCCAATCTTTTCACGGTCCCCAAAAAGGACGGCTCTGAGGCCCATTCTGGATCTGAAGGGCCTCAACAAATTTGTCAGATTCAAGCATTTTCGCATGGAGACGCTGCGCTCTGCTGACAGTACCCTTCACCCAGGCGACTTCATGACCACTGTGGACATCAAGGATGCTTATCTTCATGTGCCTATCTTCCCAGGTCATCAGAGATTTCTAAGGTTCGAGCTGCAGGGTCAGCATTATCAGTTTGTGGCTCTACCCTTCGGTATCAACTCGGCAACTCGGATGTTCACCAAGGTGCTGGGGGGAGTGATGGCTCTGCTAAGGAACCAGGGCATACGCATCATTCCTTACCTGGACGACATCCTGATTGTGGCAGAGTCTTTTCTTCAGGCCGTTCGGGACACTCAAATGATGACATCCACTCTGGAGTCTTTCGGCTGGGTGATCAACTATCCCAAGTCTTCTCTGTCCCCGTCATTGGTGAGGACCTTTCTGGATACCTCTCAGGTCAAAGTGTTCCTTCCTCAGCAGAAGGTGGAAGGTCTTCAGCTGCAGGCTCGGGCTCTGCTGTCGTGTCCTCATCCCTCCATCCGTCAGGGGATGCAGTTGGTGGGCCTGATGGTGTCCTGCATCGAGGCAGTCCCCTTTGCTCAGTTTCACATGAGACCTCTCCAGTTGCACCTCTTGTCAGTTTGGGATCGGGACCCTGTGTCCCTGGATCAGGAATTTGTTCTGTCTCCCCTGGCCAGACAGTCTCTCTCGTGGTGGCTGGACTCCAGGAACCTTCTGGGGGGCAGGTCCTTCCTGCCCCCGTACTGGGAAACAGTCACCACGGATGCCAGTCTGACCGGCTGGGGAGGCTTCTGGAAGTCCCTGAGGTTCCAGGGCCGGTGGGGGCCACAAGACGCCCATGCTTCCATCAACGTCCTGGAATTGAGGGTGATCACGTTGGTTCTTTCTCGCCTACCCACTCACCTCCGGGTCGGGCTGTTCAGATTCGCTCAGACAACCAGATGGCGGTTGCCTACATCAGCCATCAGGGAGGGACTCGGAGCAAGCGAGCCTTCAAGGAAGTGTCCCTGATTCTGTCTTGGGCGGAACAGCATGTTCCCTGCATATCAGCGATCTACATCCCAGGGGTGGAGAACCAGGTGGCGGACTCCCTGAGCAGGGGGACGTCTCGTCTGGGAGAGTGGTCTCTCAACAACCAGGTGTTTCTCTCCCTCTGTCACCGCTGGGGTCAGCCGGACGTGGACCTGTTTGCGTCCCGTCACGATCACAAACTTCCCAGATTTGTCTCTCTGTCTCAGGATCCTCTGGCCTTCGCCACGTATGCCTTGGCAATACCTTGGACGGAGTTTCAGCTTCTCTATGTGTTCCCTCCGTTTCCTCTCCTGGGCAGGATCATGCGCAAGAGAGCCCAGGAGCAGGTACCAGCCATACTAGTGGCCCCTTGTTGAACAAGAAGAGTTTGGTTCGCAGATGTCGTGCGGTTGGCAGTAGACCGGCACGTCTTGCCCAAGGATCTAGATCTTCTCACCCAGGGGCAGCTACACCATCCCAATTTCCAATCTCTGGCTTTAACGGCTTGGCTGCTGAAACCTCCATATTGATGGAAAAGGGCTTGTCTGCTTCTGTTGTTGATACCATGATTCGGGCTAGGAAGAAGTCCTCGTCCTTTATCTATTACAGGGTCTGGCATGCTTACATTGCCTGGTGTGAGTCCAAGTCTCTTCCCTGTCAGGTGTTTTCTATTCTCAGGATTCTGGAATTCTTGCAACATGGTTTGGATCAGGGCCTTAGTACCCTAAAAGGCCATGTTTCAGCTCTGGCAATTTTTTTCCAAAGATCTTTTGCCAATCACCGGTTGGTTAAAACCTTTTTTCAGGGTGTTTCTCATGTGCGTCCACTCCGTAAGCCTTTGCTACCAGTCTGGAATTTGAATCTGGTGTTGTCTGGGCCTCCCTTTGACCCTATCCGTGATGCTGCCTTGTCTATTCTGTCCCTTCAGGTAGCCTTTCTGGTGGCTATCACTTCTGTAAGGCGAGTTTCTGAACTAGCGGCACTTTTCATCAAACCTCCTTATTTTGAGAGGCATCAGGACAAGGTGGTGTTTCGGCTCAAGCCGGACTTCCTGCCAAAGGTTGTGTCTGCCTTTCATCTTAATCAGGACATTGTCTTGCCTTCATTGTGTCCTAATCCTGCTAATTCCAAGGAGCGGACTCTGCATTCCCTAGATGTGGTCAGGGCTCTGAAGTTTTATTTGGTCGCCACTGAGCCTTTCAGGAAGTCTGATGCTCTTTTTGTTCTCACTTCTGGACCTAGAAAGAGTTTGCCTCCGGCTAAATCCACTATCAGCAAGTGGATCCATCTGGCGGAGGTTCAAGCCTATTCTGCTAAGGGAAAGGAACCTCCCTTTAGGATTACTGCTCATTCTACTCGTGCTATTGGTGCCTCTTGGGCTTTTCAGCACCAAGCTTATGTTGAACAAGTTTGCAAGGCTGCTACTTGGTCTTCTGTTCATACTTTTTCTAAGTTTTACAAGGTTGACGGTAAGGCCTCAGCGGATGCTGCTTTTGGCCGCAAGGTGCTTCAGGCGGTAGTGACTTGAACTACTGGCCGTTACTCTTTGGGGATCCCACCCTACTCTGGACACTGCTTTTGGATGTCCCAACTGTTATGAATACCAAAGCGGGCCGTGCCATGCAAAAAAGAAAAAAGCAATTCTGTGAGTACTCACCTGTAGAATTGTTTTTGTTCTTGCATGGCACGGCCCGCTTCGCCCCACCCTTGTTATCGTTGTTCTTGGTTGCCTCTTTATGGTGATTGTTCCAAGTCAATTGGGGTCTTTTACCTTTTTCACATTTTTTACTTATTCTCTCCCGGCTTCTTGTCTCACTGCTTGTGTACGCTGGGGAACTCTATGGTTAAGCCAGTTTTTATAGGGAGCCGGGACAAGCCACAGCTTTTCTGCAGTACCACTGCGCCACCTTGTGGCGGAATAACCCAACTGTTATGAATACCGAAGCGGGCTGTGCCATGCAAGAACAAAAACAATTCTACAGGTGAGTACTCACAGAATTGCTTTTTTAAAAGAGCCCCATAAATGTGCTGCATGCTTTCTTTAGACTCCAAAGGAGAACCAGTCATCTCATCTTTCATTAGGATGAGGATCTTCTCTAATATTTTGTTAGAAAAGGCATGTTTTATGCAAGCAGTTTTCACTATCTGCAATCTGTTGCTATTGGCAACTGTATACCAAATTTGTATAACAAGAAGAGAGAAGTGAGCCCTGTACACACAGATGGCTGCAGCTGGGCATGGGAAAACTCCCTCACCTCAGCAGTGGTCATAGCAGTGTACTGTGTTCTGTGTGTACAGGGTTCACTTCCTTCTTCTTGTAGATCTTGGTGTACAGACTTGTTGTAGTGTTGCCAATAGTAACAGATTGCAGGTAGAAAAAAACTGCTTCCATAAAACACACATTTGCTAACAAAAGAAAAAAATACTAGATTAAAAAATTTAAAAAATACATGTTAAACACTGCCATCCTAAAGAGGAAGTAAAGTCAAGTAAGCATATGCTCCCCACTACCCTATTCATTGTATGGCTGACAAGTCGTCAAAAGGCTGCTGGTGACCAATTGGACTTGCACATCAAACCTGAATGGTTGCAAGCAGTCACATGGTTGCTTACCACTTGCTGCCATACAAGTGTACAAGGATGTGTTGACTTTACTTGCATTTTAAAAAGGAGCCTGTGGATGGCAGCCAACCAGTGTCTACTCAATCCGCTAAATGCAGATTTTGGTAAGAGGCATCTGTGGGGGAAATAAAAAGTATACTCACTTGTATACTAGTGACAGTTAGCTGGGCGCAGAGCCATGGGCAGAACGATGACCCTTACCATCGATACAGTTTGTTAGCGTGCAGCCACATTTATTTTGTGCAGGAAAAGGCACTGCCCCAGTATGCTCCCTCTACTCTGAATTGGAGGTTGAGACCCGAGACCAGGGCCAATAAGCTTTTAAAGAGGAACAACCACCTCCCTAGAGTCTATAAGAATCTAGGGCTGGTGGTCTACCTCTATATAGGAGATCCCAAACTGGGATGCCCTGCTGTGCGTAAACCCAGGTATTGTCCAGTACACTCACCTGGCCAGTGTTCCCCTCCAAAGCAACCCTGCTATACCTTAAGCCTAGGCGCGTACTTGCGCCAGGCAGTTCTGAATGGCTAGGGCAGGCAGGCCCACAGATAAAAAGAGCAGGGATGCAGCCGATGGCACACACCCAAGGTACAAAACCCAAGATTTATTTTTTTTTTTATTATTATTATTAAAGTGGACCAAAACCTGGGATTTTCACCATCCTGGGTTTTGGTTCTTCCCCTGGGACATTCCATTCTGTGAAACCACCCAGGTCACAAGCTTACTCACCTCTCCTCAAGTCCATACTGGGGCTAGAGCAGCGGAAATGAATCCTAGCTGCAATTGCAAGCGGCATCACTCGGCTTCCATTCAGCTGCAGTTCGGGCCTGGGGAATAGGTTAGATTTGCGGCCGACTCAGGGGGTTTCACAGAGCATGGCATCCCAGTTCAGCCATGCCCTGGAGTCTCAGACTCCAGGGTGGGGTTTGGTTCACTTTAAACAGCAGACCTGAACAGATCACCTGCAAGTGAGTATACATTCCTAGATATAAATAAAGCTAAACTACACAGGAATATGAAAATAACACATTTAAACTGGTATATATATAATGTTTACCTAAAATCCACAGGTGGAGGTGGCAAGGAATCATCAGGAATTGGTGGTGGGCTTGGCATGCTGTCATCACTTGGAGGTGGTGGGGGATAAAGGTTTAAATCTACACCATCCATAGGACTAAAAGAGCCATTTTGATTTATCTGAACCCTAAATCAAAGAGAGATAAACCCTTCTGTAAATGATTTCGAGAATAAAGCTACCACAAGGTCGCTCCTATTAAAGTACAAACCCTTACCCAGAATTTGAGAGGGAGTCTTTTCGTTCCTCAAATTCTTTCCCCATTTTCATCTTTTCCCACTCATCTTTACGTGTTCGGATCTTACGAGGATTCACATTGCCGCGATTAGGATTATCTTTCTTTTCTCGCTAAAATGTTTAAATGTAAATAGGATCAGCTTAGCATAGTATTTGTAAACGTACAAAAGTAAGTTCTACAATCACCCTGTCACTAGCCAAACAGTGTGTGTGTGTGTGTGTGTGTGTGTGTGTGTGTGTGTGTTAAGTAACTTATAAACATGCAATTTAAAAGCTATGCAATGAAGTCACCTTTATCTATGCTAATCTTAGATAACAGGCTTAAAATATTAGCAATAAGGGCTGCATGTGACCAGCCACATGTAGATCTGATTCTCATTCCCCAATCCACCATCTTCCAGGGGGTAATTGACAGCAAAGAGAAAAGCTACCAATCTTCACTACCTTTATCTAAAATAAAGAACTTTAACTTTTTAACTGTTTCAGACAAAATGACTAAAACAATTATACTGTTCACATAAAACCTCAGTCCTCTGGTTCTTACCCTATGTTTGCGTTTTTCTTTCATTATATCCTTTGTGTCCTGCAACATCTTTTCTTTCCACAAATCAAAGAAATAAGATGGGTCGGTGTAAAACTTAAGGGCCTCCTTCCCATCTTCCCTGTAAAATACAGAAAAACAGCATGTTTTAAAAAAAGATCATATAGCTCATGCACACACACAAATCATGTGACATAAAAGTTCACTCTACCTGTATGGCGACAGGATGTTAAGCGGTGGTGGCATGTCGCATGTAGCATATGTTTCACAGACAGGTTCTGACAGAGACTCGCGTACAAAGAGTTGCTGATCTTGCATGGTATTACTGTGGAATGCTTTTCGCATATTTATGCCTTGTAAAGATACTTTAGGGAAACAAAATAAAAACACTAACTTGCCAAGATCCTTTTTACTACATATAACAAACACTGCTTCATCACAATCGTCTAGCTGACAGCCAATATACAGAAAAGGTAGATTGAACTTGCATGTGGCAGGTAATAATCATTTCCTGCTTTGACTTTTATACTATGGAGTCAATTCAGTAAGAGGTGAAAGAAAAATCTTACTGAAATACCCATATATCCATGGTATTGAACTCAAAGCAGGAAATGCTCTATTTCCACAAAATGTTTTGTTCCACTTTAAAGTCATTCTGCAGACTGTGGGGGGGGGGGGGGGGTGTTGGTAAAGAAACTTTCCTTTAATCCCCCACAGGAGATCGCTGATAGTCTGGATCGCCCAAATCCAGTCCCGCACCACCATCATCAAGCTGATCGCATCCATTCGACGCCTGATGGGCTGCCATGCACCATTTGCCACAAGCACTATTATTATTATTATTGCTTATTTATATAGCGCCATCATCTTCCGTAGCGCTTTACAAAGTAGTAATTACAGACAGGGTAGAAACATACGGTACATATACTATTTCAAATGCAGTTTAACAGATTTGACAGTCTATATTCTCAGTACAAGATACAATAGGGGAGAGAGCCCTGCCCTTGCAAGCTTACAGTCTAAAGGAAGAAGGGTGAAGATGAGGGGGAAGGATCACAAACAGTCAGTATTGAGCTTTGTGGCATATGCCCTTTAGAAGATTTAGTTAAGCCTGATTATATGCTTGTCTGAATAAGTGAGTTTTAAGGGCACCTTTGAAGGTTTTGAGAGTTGTGGAGTGGTGGATTGGGTGGGGGAGGGCATTCCAGAAGATTGGAGTTGCACGTGAAAAGTCTTGGAGGTGGGCATGAGAGGAGGTGAACAGGGTTGAGGACAGGAAAAGGTCAGCAGCAGAGCGAAGACTGCGTCTAGGTTGATATTGTTGGATTAGAGATGAGATGTAGGGAGGCTACGGCATTTCCCTTCTCTTTTGCCGTGAATGGAGGGGGCATGCCATAGTTTCTGTGATGATGGCGAGGGACAGTCCTGACTCTAGCAGCGGCACAAAACTGGGTTTGAACGATTCGGTAAGTGCTTGAGTGCCAGGCTATCAGCGATTGCCTGGGGGGAATAAAGGGGAGTATAGCACTTTGTTTTGACTGTCTGCAGAATGACTTTAAGGGAGACAACTTCACATCTTAGGAAACAAGTCTACCCCTGTTAGAGAACAAGAAACCACAATAGGGCTGGATCAGTGTTGCCAAATGTACTTAGTGAAAAAGATTTTACAAAATATAATACAAATCTCCACTTTTATTAGCACATTTAAAGCCAGTTTTCTTCTATATTATTACTATGAGAGGACCCAAACTAGCTCTGTCAGCAAGGCTGCAGCAGCCAAGTTTAGAATCATCTGCTCTAAACTACTAACAACAAATCTTTGCAGCTAAGACATGCTTATGCTAATGTTCAAAAGGTCTAATTCGTAGAAATGTGAGATGATCAGCAGGAAAGACCAGTTGATGCTTTCACATCTGCTCTGCCAAGACTCAATGACAGAAGGCCCAATTTGGGTGCATTTGTGTAATGGTTCATAACCCAGAAGAGGCAATTCATTTAGGTCTTTGTCAGCTTGGATCGGATACACTTACTGATGGTGGCTTGGAGGTCACTATTCCTTTTTTTGAAACACATTGCTGTCCTGGTACCCAATATCTTCCGGGTTATTGACAACACAGCCATAGTAATGCACCACTGTACTTACAACTAAGCCCACTTATTGGTTAAGGACTAGTGGCTAAAGGACAACCCGATCACCTTGAATTCCAGGACCCGGATATAGAAACCGAACTTCTTAAGTCCCTAACTTTGTACAGTCTAAGGTTTCAAAACACGTCCCTGTCCAACAGGCTGGTATTTGTTAACACACACCAGCTGAGAGACAGGATAGACTCATAAGGGCTGACTTTAGCATTGTGAGAATTTTTTCTCCTGTTTTTTGTGAGAAAAAAAAATACCATTTTGTGAATACTCACCTGTAAAATGGGTATTATAAGTATGTCACACACCCCGCTTCAAGACATTAATTACAATTGGGTATACTGACCTGTAGATGGCGATCTTGCAGAGATGATAACGAAAAAAGTTAAGACCCTCCCGGCCCATAAATACCTGGGACCTCCCACTCATTCCCCAGTATAAAGATAGCAGTAAGACCAAGGGACCAGGAAAGCCAATAAAAACTAACAAAAGGTTCACCATATAAAGGATCCAGAATACAAAAGGGCAGGGTGATGTGGGGTGTGTGACATACTTATAATACCCATTTTACAGGTGAGTATTCACAAAATGGTATTATTCTAAGTATGTCACACACCCCGCTTCAAGACATTCATTACACTTGGGACATCCAATAGCAGTGTCCATAAAGGGCGGGGATCCAAAAAACAAGGCACAAACTTAAACCACTGCAGCTTGCAGAACTTTGCGGCCAAAAACAGCATCCGCTGAGGCCCGAACATCAACCTTGTAAAACCTGGAAAAAGTGTGAAACGAAGACCAAGTAGCAGCCTTACAAACCTGCTCAACAGAAGCCTGGTGCTGGAAGGCCCAGGACGCCCCAACAACACGAGTAGAATGAGCAGTAACGCGAAAAGGGGGAATCTTCCCCTTAGCAGAATAGGCCCCAACAATGGCCTGGCAAATCCATTTACTAATGGAAGACTTGGCAGGAGCCAAACCCTTCCTAGGCCCAGAGGGCACCACAAAAAGGGCGTCAGTCCTACGAAAAGGAGAAGTAGCCACCAAATAGTACTTCACACAGCGAACCACATCCAAAAAATGCAAAACCCTCTCCTTGTCATTGCTGGGCTTAGGACACAAGGAGGGAAGAACAATATCCTGATTCAAATGAAAAGCAGAGACCACCTTAGGAAGGAAATCTGGTTTGAAGTGGAAAACAACCTTGTCCTGATGCCTCTCAAAGTAAGGAGCCTTAATAGACAAAGCTGCCAACTCCGAAACACGTCGAACGGAAGTGATGGCAACCAGAAAAACAACCTTCTGAGTAAGCGTAGAAAGTGCAATATCCTGCAAAGGTTCAAAAGGAGGACCCTGCAAGGCAGACAAAACCAAATTCAAATCCCAAACTGGGAGCAAAGGCTTCCTAGGAGGCCGCATATGCGTAACCCCCTGGAAAAAGGTCTTAACCAGAGGATGAAGAGCAAAAGAATTTTGAAAGAAAACCGCCAGGGCAGAAACCTACCCCTTCAGCGTACTAAGCTGCAAACCTAGGTCCAGACCATGTTGCAGAAATTCCAAAACCCTAGGGATAGAAAACGCCCTGCAAGGCAAGGCGCTGACCTCACACCAATCAATATAAGTCCTATAATAGATGGCAGAGGAAGACTGCTTCCTAGCCCTAACCAGAGTCTGAATGACAGCATCAGAAAGACCTTCCTCCCTCAAGATGGAGGTTTCAGCAACCACGCCGTCAAAACCAGCGTTGGTAAATTGGGGTAGAGCAGTGGCCCCTGAGTGAGCAGATCCAGCAGAAGGGGCAGGTCTAACTGATACTCCACCAACCTTACCACGTCTGCGAACCAAACCTGTCTTGGCCACCTTGGAGCCACCAGGATTGCTGACGCGCCCTCTAGGGCCAGCTTGCGCACCACTCTGCCCACCATGGGAAACGGAGGGAACAGGTACAGAAACCCCAGATCCCTCCAGTTCAGAGACATGGCATCCACTGCCAGAGCCAGTGGACCCCGCGAGAGAGACACAAATACCGGAAGCTTGTGATTGTGACGAGAGGCAAAGAGGTCCACCTCCGGAGACCCCCACCGGTGGCAAAGCGACCGAAACACCTTGGGGCAAAGCGAACAGGCCCCCCGGCGAGATGACCCCCTGCTCAGGGAGTCCGCCTCCGTGTTCTCCACTCCCGGAATGTACACCGCCGAGATGCATGGGACATTGCTCTCTGCCCAGGCAAGGATCAAGGACACTTCCCTGAGGGCACGCCTGCTGCGAGTCCCTCCCTGGTGATTGATGTAGGCGACCGCCGTCCGATTGTCCGACCGAACTTGGACCGGTAGGCCCCGCAACTGATGAGTCAAGTGAGCCAGAACCAGCCTGATGGCTCTCAACTCCAGAACATTGATGGGATCGTGAGCCTCCAGAGGCCCCCACAGTCCCTGAAACTGAAGATCCTTCCAAAATCCCCCCCAACCTGACAGGCTGGCATCCGTGGTGACAGTCTCCCAACGAGGGGTCAGAAGGGACCTGCCCCTCATCAGATTGCTTGGTTTCAGCCACCACCGAAGGGAACTCCGCACCCAGGGGGACATCAGAAAGGACTGATCCAATGACAGCGGGGTCCCGTCCCAGGCCGCAAAGAGATGGAGCTGGAGCGTCCTTGTGTGAAACTGGGCTAAGGGAACCGCTTGGAACGACGCCACCATCAATCCCACGAGTAGCATCCCTAGCCGGATGGACGGACGGGGAATGGATAGAAGACGCCGAGTCAAATCCTGAATCAGAAGAACCTTGGCTCGGGGGAGAAACACCCTGGCCTGAGAAGTATCCAGCGACATACCCAGGAACTCCACCACCCTGGAGGGAGTGAGGCAGGACTTGGGATAGTTGATCACCCAACCGAAACTCTCCAGAGTGGACACCACATTCCTGGTATCCAGCTGCGCCTGACTGAGGGAAGACGCCATGATGAGAAGATCGACCAGATAGGGCACGATGCGGATACCCCTGGCTCTGAGGGTGGCCATCACTCCTGCCAACACCTTGGTAAAAACCCTTGGAGCCGAGGTAAGGCCAAACGGAAGAGCCACAAACTGAAAATGTCGATTGTCCACGACAAACCTGAGGAATCTCTGGTGTGCCGGAAATATTGGAATATGCAGGTAAGCATCCTTGAGGTCTATGGACGTCATGAAGTCCCCCTGACGGAGTGAGTGGATGGCTGAGCGCAGAGTTTCCATACGGAACTACCGGGGACGAACGACCCTGTTGTGCAACTTCAGATCCAGAATGGGACTAACGGATCCGTCCTTCTTGGGCACCGTGAACAAATTGGAATAGAAGCCCAGGCCCAATCTGAGTGGGGCACCGGACAGATGACAGCCATGTCCAAAAGACTTGCTACTGCCGCCTGAAGCCCCTGGGCGGCCAGAGGATCTGACGGCACCCGAGAACTGAAGAATCTGGGAGGGGGCCGGAACTCGAACTCCAGCTTGTAACCGGAAGACACCTCCTGAATCCACCTGTCCGAGACCTCTTGGACCCAAACCTGGGAGAAGAGTAGCAGCCGTCCCCCCACCCACAAGGGTGAGGGCGCCCCCTCATTGCTGAGCCGGCTTGGCAGCGGCTCTAGGCTTGGAGCCCCAACTGTGTCCTGGACGGGCCCGACCCCTGCCCCTGGTCCAGGAATCACTTCTGGACGAGGGGAAATCCGAACCCATGCCGGACTCTAGCCCTACGAAAGGACTGAGAGAAGGAAGCCGCCCCCCGAAAGGGGCGATGCTGCTTCTTACGCTGAGGTAACTTACCTCCCTTTGCCACCGAATCCAATTTTTCTCCAAAGAGCCGCAACCCCACAAAGGGAAGGGCCGTGAGCGAATTTTTGGACACAAAATCAGCCGCCCACTGGCGTAACCAAACCGACCGGCGGATAGCCACAAGCAGGGCCGCAGCTCTGCTACACATCACCAAAGTGTCGTCCAGGGCGGACAGCACAAAGGACAAAAGGTCGGCAAATTCCCCACTAGCCGGATCAAGCCCGGAAGAGGTCCACAATCCTCTAATAACCGACCTGGCAGCTACCAATACAAGTGCAGAAGCACAAACCGGCCGCAAGGCCGATCCAACACTGGCAAAACCATGACAAGCCATCTGGTCAATGCGTTTATCCTCACCATCCTTGAGAGTAGTGCACTCTGGAGAATGGAGGACTGAGAAGCTGGACAACCCCAAAACAGGAGCATCCACCTCGGGGGGAGACAACCAGTGCTTCACCGCGTCCGCCGGAAAGGGATATTTCTTGTCCCAACCCGGTGGGACACCCGGAAGCCGAGTCGGCCTCTCCCATTTCTTGAGAATGATACCATCAAAATGCTTTTGATAAGGAAATTCCTAGGGCGGCTTAGTCACTTCAAAGAACTCACCCTTCAGCGGAGGAGCCGCCTCGGGGGGAGAAATAGCCAGGACCTCAAACACATGAACCAGGACCCTAGCGGTATCCAAGGAATCCCCCTGGCCTTGCTCGGTATCAGCGCCCACAAACTGCTGATCATCAGAGTCTTCAGACTCCTCATACAACTCCCCTTCCTCTCGTGGGGAACAATCAGACCAATCCAGGGAGTCAAAATCCTCCCTATCAAAGGCCTGCGCAGCCGTATACAAATGTTTTCTCTTTGCCGTGACCTTTTTAGCAACGGCACTGGAAAATAATTCCTCAAGATTGGCCAATCTGGCACACACCTCAGATTGCGACTCCCCGCCAATGACCACATCACACGGGGTACGTGTCAAGCGAGGGAGAGACGGAGAGGAGACTGGCGGAGCAGAACCGGACACCTGAGATCCGGTGTGCCGCGTAATAGACCGTTGCGCACAGGGTACACACAGAAATACATCATCCCCCAAAAAGGGATACCCCACACCCCAAACACAGCCTGGATTGCCCCAAGGGGGGCACACGCCCAGTATCCGGGGAAGCCTCCATATGGTGATTTTTTAATAATACATATATATATGTATGTGTACAATGCTCCGAGGGAATTACGCAATAATGCAACCCGGGATGCCCCTTTAAGTCCCGAGTGGGAGGATTTTAAGCCAACTAAAATTTAACCAGGGCTAAAATTTAACCAGGGCTAAAATTTAACCAGGGCCCGTGGACCGGGAGAACCCCCTTTTAATAAGATCAATGGTCCACCTGGAACACACAAACAAAACACACGCTCAGAATGCTAGCAATGCATAAGGGGTTAACAATAGATGCATCTGATGGGCACAGGCCACTCACCCGACCTTCACCCAAACACCGCACGCCGGCAGGAGGGGAGTGGAAGGCGCGCATGTGCAGAAGGAGGAGGGAAAGAAGGGAAGGAAGGAAGGGAAAGGAAGGAAGGAAGGGAAAGGAACGGAAAGGAAGGAAGGAAGGAAGGGAAAGGAAAGGAAGGAAAGGAAGGGAAGGAGGGAGGAAGGAAGGAAGGGAAGGAGGGAGGGAAGGAAGGGAAGGAGGGAGGGAAGGAAGGAAGGAAGGAAGGAGGGAAGGAAGGAAGGAAGGAAGGAAGGAAGGAGGGAGGGAAGGAAGGAGGGAGGGAGGGAAGGAGGGAAGGAGGGAAGGAAGGAAGGAAGGAAGGAAGGAAGGAAGGAAGGAAGGAGGGAGGGAGGGAGGGAGGGAGGGAGGGAACGGTTCGCGGCCAGAAGCCGGGACCTGAAAGCGGCGCACACAGCACTGGGGTGGGCCGTAGACGCGCGAGCGCCCGCCCCCCCCGCCCTGAGTAGAAGAAGCCCTCATGGGCACACACAGCCGCCATTGCGCACGCTGGAGGCCGGCGCCGCGGAACCGCCGGTGCCAGCCTAACGTTTAAAACACACACATACAGTTAAAGCACCAACACACATATACACCATAATGGGATGAATCCATAAGGGACGCGCCCCCCCCCCCCAAGGGTATCCGGGAGAGGGGGAATCTATGCCAGGGTAGGGCCAAGGGACGGGGCATCCCAAACCGGGATCACCAACCCGGATAGCTGCCTACCCCTTGTTATGGGGTCTCACGGCTCCTAAGCACCAGGGGTGCCAACTACCTTTGCACGGACCAGCAGCTTAGGCTGGGAGGCAAGCACTTTAAATAAGGGGATCCGGGCAGAAATAGAAGAATAGAAGGCCGGGAGTCATCCCGGCTACCTGCAAGGAGGAGACATCATCTTCTGACTTGCTCGCCTTTGCAGAGATGGAAAACTGGGGAATGAGTGGGAGGTCCCAGGTATTTATGGGCCGGGAGGGTCTGACCTTTTTTTATCATCTCTGCAAGATCGCGATCTACAGGTCAGTATACCCAAGTGTAATGAATGTCTTGAAGCGGGGTGTGTGACATACTTAGAATAATGTTAATTATTTTTTCCTTAATGCAATTCATCATTTTTAGTTGTGTGAATGATTTGCAAATGCGCACAGCTAAAATGCTGCTGAAATGCACTAAGAAAAAAAGATTACAATTTTCTTTCACAAAAAAAATTTGAAAAGAAATTCTCACGTGCCGAATCAGCCCTAAAGAGAGTGGGGGGACCTAAACCACCACAACAGGGAAACCCTGAAAAGAACTATTAAGAAGAAGATTGGGTCGCAAGCGTGACCTTGTCGACCACAGTTCAAAGTTCAGTTATGCTACTACCAAACAATATTAGACCAGGCAAAATGAACTGTCCATTTTTGAAACAGAGCATACAGACGCTGGAATTTATCAGGATAAAAGCTATCTATCCTTTTGGATGAGGGTTACCCAATTTCTCAGCTATTTCCAGAAGATCTTCTTTGGATTTCCTTTAGAGATGCCCTGGACCATTTTATGCTAGCCCAACGCAGCTGGCCCTGGAATATTAAAGACTCCAGTGCCAGCCATTCTCCAGGGAGCGAGATGACATGTAAGGCTTATGGGGTTTGCAGGGAGATCACGGACGACCCTCAGGCATTCGGGTCAGCACCTGATTTTTGTAGAATGGATGTTGGTCCGGTTTAAGGAGAATGCAAATTCAGCAACCAGGAAAGACCCAAGGTCCCGGTCCTGGATGCAAGCTTTTCCTGCTGACTGGATGCTGATTCCCAGCTGTTTCAAAGAGCCTAAGATGTGCCAATGCCAGTTCCCTAAGCAACATTTATCCAAAATATAGAAAACCTGAATGTGAAACAAAAAATAAGTGGGGAAAGCAAAAAAGGTTCAGGAGCTTGTAATTTCTAATTAAGGACACTCCGAGCATATAAACAGAGCATATATAGCCCTAGTGGGAAAGTAGTAAGAAACAAGCTCTTATTTTCAGCAATCATTTATCTTTTGAAACCACATACCCTCCTCCTCTTTAGGATCAAGCTGGGTCACTTTAACCTGCAGCTTCTCCACTCGCTCGCCCAGTGTACCCACACGCTGAGCAAAGAGGCTTGCCTCAGTGAACAGCTCTCCAAATATGTCCTCTGCATAGCGACCTAGAAAAAAGGAAAATGGAAATCAAAGGAGTTATATCACAAAAACGCCTTTTATAAAATGCATATAAACATGCTAAATAGTGAGTGGAGGAGCTGCATACACACCCCAACTAGGATAGGGGGATTGTGCCACACTGCTCTGCTTGGTATGAGGGATTGGAGGGGGGGATTCTGCCACATTGCTCATTATAGGATAGGGGGGGGGGGTTCTGCCACACTGCTTGTTATAAGGGGATGGGGGGTTCTGCAAACTGCTTGATATAGAGGATGGGGATTCTGCATACTGCCTATTATAGGGGATTGGGGGGCATTGTGCCACACTGCTTGTTATGGCGGGGGGGGGGTCGGGGAGGATTGTGCCATGCTGCTTGCTATAGCAGGATTGAGGGGATTCTGCACACGGTTTGCTATAGGGGATGGGGGGGTGCCAGCACTGCTTTTTATAAGGGATTGGGGGGGGGGGTTCTGACATTGCCTGTTATTAGGTTCTCGGGGTGGGGGGGGGGTTATCACACTGTTGGGTCAGAATATTCTTTTTCTTCTCTAAACTCTAGATGTGTCTTAAGGTAAACAAATGCGTTCCTGGGTACCTTCGTCTCTCTGGACTTTTAGCTCTGTTAAACCTGGAAATATGCATGTTTCCAAGCAGCATGATTAGATCTGGCATTCCCCCCTCCCATTCGCCATATAGGCAGTGTGGCATTCCCCCCTCCCATTCGCCATATAGGCAGTGTGGCATTCCCCCTCCCGTTCGCCATATAGGCAGTGTGGCATCCCACCCGTTCGTCATATAGGCAGTGTGGCATTCCCCCTCCCGTTCGCCATATAGGCAGTGTGGCATCCCACCCATTCGCCATATAGGCAGTGTGGCATCCCCCCATCCCATTTGCCATATAGGCAGTGTGGCATCCCCCCCTCCCATTCCCATATAGGTAGTGTGGCATCCCCCCTCCCATTCCCATATAGGCAGTGTGGCATCCCCCCCTCCCATTCCCATATAGGCAGTGTGGCACCCCCCCCTCCCATTCCCATATAGGTAGTGTGGCATTCCCCCGCATTACCCATATAGGCAGTGTGGCATCCCCCTCCCATTCCCATATAGGTAGTGTGGCATTCCTCCTGCATTCCCATATAGGTAGTGTGGCACCCCCCCCCTTCCAAAGTAAAAGAAAAAAAGGAAACTCACCTTTTAATCCTCTACGTCATCTTCACACACAGACACGTGGCTTGGTATAGCAGTGAAGCTCGAGCGTCGGCCACACCCATCGCTGTATAATTCCGGGAGTCTCTGTCTGCTGAGGCCGTGGAGAAGTGGCAGGGACAGTGCGAGCGGCAGATACAGCTGCCTCTGCCGCTCGCACTGTCCCTGACACTTTTCCACGGTGCCAGCAGACAGACACCCGGATTATACAGTGGTGGGTGTGGCCGATGCGCAAGTGTCGGCTAAGCCCACCGCTGTATAAGGCCAGATGTTCACTCTGTGTGCTGGCGCCGCAGAGAGGAAGCGATGGAGTATAATTCTACCTGTACCTGGCTAAATGCCAGGGTATCCGCCTGATGTTGTGTCAATGTATTGATGTCCTCGAAAGACATATCAACCTGTAGCAAGCTTATGAGGGTGCTAAACAACCTGTTGAGCAGAGAAACAGAGTATAATGCGATGGAGGCAGCTGTATCAGCCGCATATCTGTCTCCACCGCTTCCTCTCTGCGGCGCCAGCACACAGAGTGAACACCTGACTTGATACAGAGGTGGGCGTAGCCGATGCACGAGCGTCGGCCACTCCCACCACTGTAACAGACCGAGTGTCTGTGTGTGCTGGCGCCGCGGAGAAGGCGGCAGATACAGCTGCCTCCGCCGCTTCTGGGACAGTGCGAGCGATGGAGAGGCGAGTTAACCTTTTCCTTTTTATTTATTTTTTCCCACATTCGCCCGATAAGACGCACTGACATTTTCTCCACACTTTTGTGGAAAAAGAAGTGCGTCTTATAGGGCGAAAAATCTCTGAGCCACCCAGGTCATTCTTTAGTGTTTGTCCTTTAGGATGCAGATAAATGAACCCATCAACAAAACCAGACACAAAAACAGTTTTTTTACTCCTTGGCTATCTGTAACCATTCCACATATAAGGCTTTACAAAAACACCATATTGTGATTACTCACCTGTAAAATGGGTATTATAAGTATGTCTCACACCCCGCTTCGGAATGATTAATTACACGTGGGTTATGGTCCAGTAGAGGGCGAACTTCTGAAGAGATGACTAGAAAAAGAAGCCCCTCCCGGTCCATAAATACCTGGGACCTCCCACACATCCCCCAGTATAAAAAAGCAGTAAGGTGACCAGGAAGAGCCAATAAAAAAATAAGAAAAAAAGTATCACCATATAGAGGATCCAAGATACAACTCAGGGTGGGATGAAGCAGGGTGTGAGACATACTTATAATACCCATTTTACAGGTGAGTAATCACAAAAATACCATTTCGTGATTACTCACCTTTAAAACGGATATTATAAGTGTGACATACACTCCGCTTCAATTCTTCATGACAGTTGGGTTATTCTCCAGTAGAGGGCGAACTTCTGAAGAGATGAATGCAAAAAAGGAGCTCCTCCCAGTCCATAAATACCTGGGACCTACCACCAATTCCCCAGTGTAAGATAGCAGTAAGGGGACCAGGAAGAACCAAATATAACAATACTAACAACCAAGAAACAATGGTTCACTATATAAAGGATCCAGAATACCAAACAGGGTGGGTGAAGCGGAGTGTATGTCACACTTATAATATCCGTTTTAAAGGTGAGTAATCACAAAACGGTATTATTCTAAGTGTGACACTCCGCTTCAATTCTTCATGACAGTTGGGACATCCAATAGCAGTGCCCGTCATGGGTGGGAACCATAAACAGTAAAGAACGCACCAACTTAAACCACTGCAGCTTGCAGAACCTTGCGGCCAAAAACAGCATCCGCTGAAGCCCGCACATCAACCTTGTAAAACTTGGAAAAAGTATGAACGGAAGACCAAGTAGCAGCCTTACAAACTTGTTCAACAGAAGCCTGGTGCTGAAAAGCCCAGGACACACCAACAGCACCAGTAGAATGCGCAGTGACCCTAAAAGGGGGAGTCCTCCCCTTAGCAGAATAGGCCCCAACAATGGCCTGACGAATCAATTTGCTAATGGTAGACTTGGCGGGCGCCAAACCTTTCCTGGGCCCACAGGGCACCACGAAAAAGGCATCCGTCTTGCGGAAAGAAGAAGTAGTCACCAAATAGTACTTAACACAGCGAACCACATCCAAATTGTGCAAAACCCTCTCCTTGTCATTGCTAGGCTTAGGACACAAGGAAGGGAGAACAATATCCTGATTGAGATGGAAAGCAGAAACCACCTTAGGAAGGAATTCTGGCTTAAAGTGGACCAACACCCACGGGTGATCGGCCCGGGAATCTATAAGATTCCCGGGCCGATCACCCCCCTCCCCGCGGGACATCCCGATCTCGGAGGGAGGTGAAACCCCCCCCAAACTCCTTACCTTATCGTCGGCGGCGGCCGGCCGCCGCCGCCTCCCTCGCGCCCCTCTAGGCGTGCGCGCGCCCGCGCCGGCCGTCTGCGAATGGCCGGCGCGGGCGTGCGCGTCAAGAGGGACGCGCGGGAGGCGGCGGCGGAGGAGCCGCTTGTCCGCGGCTTGTCCGTCGGCGCGGGGAGAGGTGAGTTTTTCGGGGGGTTCGGGGGGGTTTCACACAGCGGGGCACCCCAATCGGGGGTGCCCCACCAAAGTGGACCAAGAGCCAGGATAGTCAAAATCCTGGGTGTTGGTCCACTTTAAAGCGAAAGACCACCTTGTCCTGGTGTCTTTCAAAGTGAATCGACAGAGCCGCCAACTCAGAAACACAGAACAGAGGTAATAGCCACCAAGAAAGCAACCTTTTGAGTGAGAACAGAAAGAGCAATATCCTGTAAAGGCTCAAAAGGAGGACCCTGGAGAGCCGAAAGAACCAAATTCAAATCCCCAACAGGAACCATAGCCTTCCGAGGGGGTCGAACATGAGTGACCCCCTGGAAAAAAGTCTTAACCAGCGGGTGTAAGGCAAAAGATCTTTGGAAGAAAACAGACAGAGCAGAGACCTGCCCTTTCAAGGTACTAAGCTGGAGCCCAAGATCCAGACCGTGCTGAAGAAACTCCAAAATCCTAGGGATCGAAAACACCCTGCAAGGCAAGGCCCTAGCCTCACACCAGTCAATATAGGACCACCAAGTCCTATAGTAAATGCTAGAAGAGGACCGCTTCCTAGCTCTAATCAAGGTCTGAACCACAGCCTCAGACAAACCTTCCTCCTTTAAAATGAAGGTTTCAGCAGCCAAGCCGTCAAAGCCAGCATTTGTAAATTGGGGTAACGTAGTTGACCCTGAGATAACAGATCCGGAAACATGGGAAGCCGGTAATGATCTACCGCCAGCCTTACAACGTCTGCGTACCAAACCCTTCTTGGCCACCTTGGAGCCACCAGAATTGCTGGTGCCCCCTCCAGAGCCAGTTTGCAAACTACCTTGCCCAGCATGGAGAAGGGAGGAAACAGGTACAGAAACCCCAGATCCTTCCAAGCAAGGGACAAGGCATCCACTCCTCCGGAGTCCCCCACTTGCCACAAAGAACCCGAAAAACCCCGGGATTGAGGGACCACTCTCCTTGGCGAGAGAACCCCCTGCTCAGGGAGTCCGCCTCAGTGTTTTCCACTCCCGGAATGTAGATTGCCGAAATGCAAGGAACATTGCTCTCCGCCCAATGCAGGATCAGAGAGACTTCCCTGAGGGCACTCCTGCTGCAAGTCCCCCCCTTGGTGATTGATGTAGGCTACCGCCGTCCGATTGTCTGATCGAATCTGAACCGGAAGACCCTGTAAGTGCGACGTCAGCCGTGATAGAACAAGCCGGATGGCTCTGAGCTCCAAAACATTGATGGGGTTGTGAGCCTCCTGAGGGCCCCACTCCCCGCTGAACTGATGACTTTTCCAGAAACCTCCACAGCCTGACAGGCTGGCATCCGTGGTAACCGTCTCCCAGCGAGGAACCAGAAAGGATCTGCCCCTCAACAGGTTGCTCGACTCCAGCCACCACCGAAGAGACTGCCGAACCCCGGGAGACATCCTGAAAGGTTGAACCAATGACAGCGGACACCTGTCCCAATGCGTCAATAGATGAAGTTGAAGAGATCTCATGTGAAACTGCGCAAACGGGACCGCCTCGAAGGAGGCCACCATCAATCCCCCCAGTTTCATCCCCTGCCGGATAGAGGGGCAAGGATCAGCCAGAAGAAGGCGGATCAGATCCTGAATCCCCTGCACCTTGGTCTGGGGTAGAAACACTCTGGCCTGAATGGTATCCAGATTCATGCCCAGAAATGAAATCTCCCGTGATGGCGAGAGAGAGGACTTGGGGCGGTTGATCACCCACCCGAACCTCTCCAGGGTCGACACCACCTGGTGGGTGTCCAGCTCCGCCTGACGGAGGGAAGACGCTGAAATCAATAGGTCGTCCAGATACGGCACAATGCGAATTCCCCAAGCTCTGAATAGGGCCATTATACCAGCCAGAACCTTGGTGAAGACCCTCGGTGCTGAGGTCAACCCGAAGGGAAGGGCAACAAACTGAAAATGTTGATAGTCCACCTCGAACCTGAGGAATCTCTGATGCGCTGGAAAAATTGGAACATGCAAATACGCATCTTTGATGTCTATGGATGTCATGAAATCCCCTTGACGAAGGGAACTCATGGCCGAGCGCAGAGTCTCCATACGGAACTTCTTGAATCTGATGAATCCGTTGAGGACCTTGAGGTCCAAAATGGGTCTTACAGAACCTTCCTTCTTGGGAACCGTGAAAAGGTTGGAGTAGAAACCCCTGGCTCTCTCCAACGGAGGCACCGGGCATACAACTCCCTGTGCCGCCTGAGGGGGATTAAAAATCTTGGAGGAGACCAGTACTCGAACTCCAGTTTGTACCCGGAGGAGACCACTTCCAAGATCCAATTGTCTGTGACCTCCCGAGCCCAGACCTGGAAGAAGAGCCGCAGCCGTCCCCCCACCCGAGTGGGTGAGGGCGCCCCTTCATTGCTGAGCTGGTTTACCCGCAGGCTTGGGTTTGGAACCCCAGGCAGAAGCGGGACGGGCCCGACCTCTGCCCCTGTTCCAGGAAGAGCCTCTGACACCCGAGAAGGCCAAACCTCTACCAGCTCTGGCACCTCGGAAGGAAGGATTGAAAGAGCCTGCCCCCCGAAAGGGACGGCGCAGTTTCTTCCGCTGAGGTAACTTACCTCCCTTTGCCACAGCATACAACTTATCTCCAAACAGCCTCGTACCCAAGAAGGGAAGAGCTGTGAGCGATTTCTTGGCCGCAAAGTCCGCCGTCCACTGACGGAGCCATACCAAGCGGCGCATGGCCACCAAGAAGGCTGAAGTCCTACTACACATAACAATAGTGTCTTCCATAGCAGCCAAGACAAAATCCATGAACAATTCAAATCTTTTAAGCGTAGTGAACTCAGCGCTGGCCAGATCAAGGTGAGCGTCATTTAACCAGTCCCTAATCAGAGACCTAGCACCCACCGCCACTAGCGCAGATGCACAAACAGGCCGCAAGGCCGAACCAACACTGGCAAAGGCATGGCATGCCATCTGATCAAAACGCCTATCCTCACCATCCTTTAGGGAAGTGGCGTCTGGGGTGTGGAGCACGGAAGAGTTGGTCAACCCCAAAAATCGACCTCGTGAGGAGAAGCCCAGCGCTTAACCGCTTCCACCGGGAAAGGATACTTCTTATCCCATCCCTGAGGAACACCCGGAAGCCGACTAGGTTTCTCCCATTCCCTAAGGATCAGTGCATCAAAATGACCCTGGGTAGGGAACTCCAAACGAGGCTTGTGGGCCCCCAAAAATTCCCCCTTCTTGAGAGGAGGCACCTCAGGTGGCGCAATATCTAAAACCTCCAAGAGATGTGACAAAACCGTGGCCGTGTTCACAGCATCCCCCAGCGCCTGCCCAATATCAGTCTCGCCAAACCGTACATCGTCAGCCTCTGACTCCTCATACAATTCCCCCTCCTCTACCGGGGAATAATCTGACATATCAAAAGAATCATAATCAATATCCCAAATCGCCTGGACTGACGACAAATGTCTCTTTTTAGCCTGGGCCTTCTTGCCCACCGCGCTAACCATAAATTTCTAGATGCTGGCCAACCTAGCACAAACATCGGAGTGCGACTCCCCGCTAGCACCAATGTCACTTGGGGTGCGGATAAGGTGGGGAGGGGAAGGCGATGAAGTGGGGAGCGCCAACCCAGAAGGCTGGGCACCCGACTGCCGCGATATGGCCTTTTGTGCACATGGTATACAAATAAGCACATTCTCACCCGTAAGGGATGCCCCACAACCCAAACATGGCCGGGATTGTCCCAGAGGGAGCCCAAGCCCGGTATCCTGCGGAGCCTTCATATGGTGATTTTTGTGGTCAGTCGCAAGACCGCAGGGAGTTTAAGCAATAAGCAACCCGGGATGCCCCTTAAAAGTCCCAGTGGGAGGATTTGTGGTGATCTATATTAAGGCTAGGGACCCCAGGACTAGGAGGAACCCCTTAACATGCACAAACGATGCAATCTGAAACACACAATGAAGCATCCAAGTCAAAAATAGCCTCACAAAACATAATATTATATATATATATATGGAGTGGCAGCTGCTCAGACCATTCTATAACTAACCTGGGGGGTGCAAGTCAGAAGGGCAATTAGGTTACTAAAGACTTAAAGGAGCCGCAGCACTCAACCCTGTTGCTTGCAGACCAACCTATAATCTGTCTCTAAATCTGGTAAAAACAGAGGCTCGGTCACACACGTCTGCAGAAGTATGCTAAGCTGCACCAACGCGCCAAGGTGCCTCTATGGGTGGAGTCCTAACTCTAATCTAGGAGAGCCCCATTTGGGACATACAATGCAAGAGATAAAAAGGGAGCAGCTTACCTGAGGTTGCCCTAAACCTCATGTGCAAGCCATGGGGTGGAAGGGTCAAGACCTTGCAATACAGCCTAGACCCCCCACCCCATGTGCTTGTACAAATTCAAAATGAACAAAGGGGGAGTGGCAGCTCTATAACTAGCAGCTTCTATAACTAACCTGGGAGGTGCAAGTCAGAAGGGCAATTAGGTTACTAAAGACTTAAAGGAGCCGCAGCACTCAACCCTGTTAGCTTGCAGACCAACCTATAATCTGTTTCCAAATCTGGTAAAAACAGAGGCTCGGATATATAAATAAAATATCCATGCACACACAAGCGAAAAAACAGGAGGCCCCCCTGCTGAAGAGGGGCCCCCGCATAAGCTAAGGAAGTGGCCAAACAGGCCCTTACCGGCCAGGAGTACCCAGGATCCCGCAGCAGCACCAAGATGGTCCCCCCGAGAAAAGCCTCGTGAGAAGAGGAGGAAGAGAAGGGGGGGCGAGCCAGTGCAGAACGCGCGCCGCCAGGCCACGCCCCCCTCCCAGCAACGCGGATCCCAGCCATGGGCTGGCCCGCAGCATCGCGCCAAACGAGGGGGCGGGGCTACCCCAAACAAGCCTGAGGGGGAGAAGCTCCCCAGGCTTGAGTGAAGGAGGCCAGCATCGTTATGGCCCTGAGTATAATGCAAACATCCTGTCAGCACCCAACACAAGTATAAACACTCACACACACAGTGTCATACACACATATAAACCAACAGGGTATACAGGCCGACCCCCCCCCCCCAGAGGGAAGTAAGGGACCCGGAAGGGGGGAATCCCAGCCAGAATCTGGCCAAAGGAATGACAGGGACAGGGCATCCCACACACCGGGATCACCAAACCCGGGCAACCGCCTACCCCTTGTAATGAGGTCTCACGGCGGAGCAATGCTCCTTGCGCACCCATAAGGTGCTACTTACCCTTACCAGGACCCACAGCCAAGGCTGGGAGGCTCGCATAGGGATAATATAGGAAAGATCCTGGCAGCAATAGGGGCAAAAAATGGCCGGGCGCGAACCCGGCTTACCTGCAAGTAAGAGGAGTCTTCATCTTCTGTCTTGCTCGCCTTCCTGCAGAGAAGAAACTGGGGAATTGGTGGGAGGTCCCAGGTATTTATGGACAGGGAGGAGCTCCTTTTTTGCATTCATCTCTGCAGAAGTTTGCCCTCTACTGGAGAATAACCCAACTGTCATGAAGAATTGAATCGGAGTGTATGTCACACTTGGAATATGGTATTATTCCAAGTATGTCTCACACCCTGCTTCTGAATGATTAATTACACGTGGGACATCCAATAGCAGTGTCCAGAAAAAAGGGTGGGGATCCCAAACGGCAATAATGTGACAATTAAACCACTGCAGCTTGCAGAACTTTGCAGCCAAAAACAGCATCCGCTGAGGCCCGCACGTCATACCTTGGAAAAGGTATGAACAGAAGACCAAGTAGCAGCCTTACAAACTTGTTCAACAGCCTGGTGCTGAAACGCCCAGGAAGCCCCAACAGCACGAGTAGAATGAGCAGTGATCTGGAAAGGGGGATCCCTCCCCTTGGCAGAGTAGGCCCTAACAATGGCCTGACGAATCCATTTACTAATGGTAGACTTGACAGGCGCCAAACCCTTCTTGGGCCCGGAGGGCACCACAAAAAAGGCGTCCGTCTTCCGAAATGGTGAAGTAGCCACCAAATAGTACTTTACACATCTAACGACATCCAGAGAGTGCAAGGCCCTCTCCTTGTCATTGTTAGGCTTAGGACACAAGGAAGGAAGTACAATGTCCTGATTGAGGTGAAAGGCAGAGACAACCTTTGGCAGGAAGTCTGGTTTAAAGCGTAAAACCACCTTGTCCTGATGTCTCTCAAAGTAGGGGGCCTGAATGGACAGAGCCGCCAACTCAGAAACACGTCGAACAGAGGTGATAGCCACCAAAAAGGCAACTTTTAAGGTGAAAATGGATAGTGCAGCATCCTGCACCGGCTCAAAAGGAGGACCCTGAAGGGCAGACAATACCAAATTTAAATCCCAAACCGGTAACATGGGTTTGCGAGGACGACGCACATGAGTGACCCCCTGAAAAAAGGTCTTAACCAGAGGATGAAGTGCAAAAGACCTCTGAAAGAACACCGCCAGAGCGGAAACATGCCCTTAAGGGTGCTAAGTTGAAAACCCATGTCCAGACCATGCTGAAGAAACTCCAGAATCCGAGGGATGGAAAACACCCGACAAGAAAAGGCCCTAGCCTCACACCAATCAATGTAGGACCGCCAGGTCCTGTAGAAAATATAAGAGGAAGATTTCTTCCTAGCCCTGACAAGAGTCTGGACAACAGCTTCAGACAAACCCTTTTCCTTTAAGATGAAGGTTTCAGCAGCCATGCCGTCAAACCCAGCGTTTGTAAATTGGGGTAACAAAGCTGACCCTGTGTGATCAGATCCGGAACTAGAGGCAGCCTGTATTGATCGACCGCCAGCCGCACAACGTCTGCGAACCACACCCGTCTTGGCCACCTTGGGGCCACCAGGATTGCTGGCACACCTTCTTGAGCCAGCTTGCGTACCACCTTGCCCACCATGGGAAAAGGAGGAAACCGATACAGGAGACCGAGCTCCCGCCAGGACAGAGACATGGCATCCACTGCCAGAGCCAGAGGGTACTGGGACAGAGACACAAATGCCGGAAGCTTGTGATTGTGACGAGAGGCAAACAGATCCACCGCCGGCCTCCCCCACCTGTGACAGAGGGATAGAAATACCTTGTTGCTGAGGGACCATTCCCCCCGGCGAGAGGTCCCCCTGCTCAGGGAGTCCGCTTCTAGGTTCTCCACCCCTGGAATGTAGACTGCCGAGATGCACGGAACATTGCTCTCGGCCCAAGCAAGGATCAGAGACACCTCCCGGAGACCACCCCTGCTGCGGATCCCTCCTTGGTGATTGATGTAAGCGACCGCCGTCCGATTGTCGGAGCAAACCTGAACTGGTAAGCCCTGAAGGAGACGTGTCAGGTGCGACAGCACCAACCGAACCGCCCTCAGCTCCAGAATGTTGATGGGAATATGGGCCTCCTGAGGACCCCACAGGCCCTGGAACTGATGTTCCCTCCAGAAGCCTCCCCAGCCCGACAGACTGGCATCCGTGGTGACCATCTCCCAACAGGGCGCAAGAAAGGACTTGCCCCCCAGGAGATTCCTCCAGTCCATCCACCACTGGAAGGACCGCCGGACAAGAGGGGACAGAACACAAGTCTGATCCAGTGACAGAGGACATTCGTCCCAAACTGATAGAAGATGGGGCTGAAGGGGTCTCATGTGAAACTGAGCAAATGGCACTGCCTCTAAGCAAGCCACCATCAAACCTACCAGCCTCATGCCTTGCCTGATGGACGGACGAGGGCTGGCCAGGAGAAGGCGGATTAGAGCCTGAAGAACATCCACCTTCGTCTGGGGTAGGAACACCCTGGTCTGAATAGTATCCAGAGTCATGCCCAGGAACGAAGCCACCCTTGACGTTGAAAGAGAGGACTTGGGGTAATTGATTACCTACCCGAACCTCTCCAGAGTCGACACCACCGTCCTGGCGTCCAGCTCCGCCTGGTGGAGAGAGGATGACGTAATGAGAAGGTCGTCCAGATAAGGTAATATGCGAATGCCCTGGGAGTCTGAGAAGGGCCATCACGCCCACCAATACCTTGGTGAACACCCTGGGCGCCAAAGTCAGCCCGAAGGGAAGAGCCACAAACTGGTAGTGCTGGTTGTCCATCACAAACCTGAGGAACCGTTGGTGTCCCGGAAAGACCGGCACATGAAGGTAAGCGTCCTTGATATCTATTGAGGTCATAAAGTCCCCCGGACGCAGTGAGTCGACGGCAGAGCGCAGAGTCTCCATGCGAAATTTCTTGGTTCTGATGAACCGGTTGAGAGTTTTCAAGTTCAAAATGAGTCTTATGGAGCCATCCTTTTTGGACACCGTAAAGAGGTTGGAATAGTAACCCAGACCTCTCTCTGTGGAGGGAACCGGAAAAACCACCCCCATCTTCCAAAGGTTTTGCACCGCCATACACAGGCCCTGTGCCGCCCGAGGATCCGACGGAACCCGGGACCTGAGGAATCTCAGAGGAGGCCGGCATGCAAACTCCAGCTTGTACCCGGAGGAAATCACCTCCCGGATCCAGATGTCTGTGACGTCTAGGGTCCAGACCTGAGCAAATGGTCACAACTGTTCCCCCACCCGCAAGGGTGAGGGCGCCCCTTCATTGCTGAGCGGGCTTAGCAACGGATTTGGGTTTAGTACCCCAGGAAGTCCCGAGTCAGGCACGTCCTCTGCCCCTACCACAGGAATCTCCTCGGAATTCAGTGAAAAAGGTTCCCCTGCCTGACCGAGAACAACGAAAGGAGGTGTTGAAGGAGCCGGAACCTTGAAAAGGCCGGAGCTGCTTCTTGCGTTGAGGTAACTTACCCCCTTTGGCAACAGAGTCTAAACGCTCACCAAACAGGCGCAAACCCACGAAGGGAAGACCTGCGAGCGCCTTCTTAGCGGCATTATCGGCCGCCCACTGGCGCAACCAGACCGACCGGCGTATAGCAACCTGCAATGCCGAAGTCCTGCTACACATACGGATAGTATCATCCATGGCAGATAAGACAAAAGCAATGAACATCTCACAATGAGTCAAGGCTGTAAAATCCTCACTACTCAGATCCAATTGGGAACCTTCCAAAAGGCCCCTAATTAGAACTCTAGTAGCCACGGCCGTAAGCGCAGAAGCACAAACTGGGCGCAAGGCCGAACCCACACAAGCAAAGGCATGTGAAGCCAATTGGTCTAAACGCCGGTCCTCACTATCCTTCAAGGTAGTGGAATCTGGGGTATGCAAAACAGAAGTATTAGACAAACCCAGGACGGGCGCGTCGATCTCTGGGGGTGACGACCAGCGTTTAACCGCATCAACAGGAAAAGGATACTTTCTATCCCACCCGTGAGGGATACCAGGGAGCCGGCTAGGCTTTTCCCATTCCCTAAGGATCAGATTGTTAAAATGCTTCTGATCCGGGAACTCCAAACGGGGTTTTTCAGTTCCAAAAAATTCTCCCCGTTGCGGAGGGGCCTCCGCAGGGTGGGAAATGGCAAGTACCTCAAAAATCTGAGTAAGGAGCCAATGGGTGTCGACAGTATCCCCGTGCTCTGGACCGGCATCAGCGCCAGGATACTGCCGATCCTCAAACGAGTCAGAGTCTGCTGGGAAAAGTTCCCCCTCCTCAAGCGGGGAACAATAAGACCAGTCAAAGGGTTATAATTCAGAATAATCAAAGGCCGGCGCCGCAGGCGCCACGTGCCGTCTTTTAGCTGGGGCCTTCCTGGCCGCAGAGCTAGCAATCAGTCTCTCAATGTTGGCCAGCCTTGCGCATACATCGGATTGCGACTCCCCACTGGTGACAACGTCACTTGGGGTCATAACCAGGCGTGGGGGTGTGGGTGATGAAGCCAGCGGGGTGGAACCGTCCGCAGGGGGCCCGGCTTGCCACACAAGTGCCTGTTGCGCACATGGTATACAAATTTGCACATTATCCCCCAAAAGGGATGCCCCACATAACACACACGACCGGGGTTGTCCCGAGGGGACCCCAATTCCAGTATCCTGGGGAGCCTCCATATGGTGGTTTTAGATAGTCGCAATGATCAATGGGAATTACGCTATGAAGCTACCCGGGATGCCCCTTAGTGTCCGTAAGTGGGAGATTTATAATCACACGGGGAAGGAACCCAATTTAAAAGAGGGACAGAGGACCGGGAGAAGACCCCTAAAAATAGTCACTAGTCCCACCTGAAAGACATAATAATAAAGGAACCCCCATTAACACACAATATATATATATATACAGGCATACTAAAAACATGCACAAATATAAAAAAGAAACCAAATTCACTATTGACCGGTAGTCATATTCACAATTGACTGGGTAATATCCGATATATGTCCGTGACAATAAAAAATAATTTTTCTTAGACAGTAAATAGTTAATAACAACACAGTCTAAAAATACAATTCTGTGAAATACTCACCTGTAGAATTGGTATTATAAGTATACAGTACGTCCTGCTCCAGATAGATTACTTACACTTGGGTTATCCTCCGCCAGATGGCGCTGCACTGCAGAGACATGCAAAACAGGCTCCTCCCGGCCCCTCAAATACCCGGGGACCTCCCACAAATCCCCAGCATTGAAAAGCAGTGAACAAAACCACCCAAAAACTGGTAACTAAAACAATGATGACAATCACCATACAGGGGATCCAGAATAATGCAACAACAGGGTGGGGTGGAGCAGGACGTACTGTATAATATTTATAATATAATATAATTATAATACCAATTCTACAGGTGAGTATTTCACAGAATTGTATTATTCTTAGTATACAGTACGTACTGCTCCAGATAGATTACTTACACTTGGGACATCCAATAGCAGTGTCCATAAAGCAGGGTGGAATCCCCAACAAAAAAGGTAACAGCAGACAGTTTAAACCACTGCCGCCTGCAAAACCTTGCGGCCAAAAACAGCATCAGCTGAGGTCCTAACGTCAACCTTGTAAAACTTTGAAAAGGTATGAACAGAAGACCAAGTAGCTTGCAAACTTGTTCAACAGAAGCCTGGTGCTGGAAGGCCCAAGAGGCACCAATAGCACGAGTAGAATGAACAGTAAGGCGGAAGGGAGGACTCTTCCCCTTAGCAGAATAGGCCTGAATCACAGCCTGACGGATCCATTTGCTGATAGTAGACTTGGCAGGAGCCAACCCCTTCCTAGGACCAGAAGGGACCACAAAAAGAGCATCAGTCTTCCTGAAGGACGCAGTGACTACTAGGTAATACTTCAGACACCTGACCACATCCAAGGAATGCAAAACCCTTTTCTTAGCATTGCTAGGATTAGGGCACAAGGAAGGAAGAACAATATCCTGGTTCAAATGAAAAGCAGACACCACCTTAGGCAGGAAATCCGGCTTAAAGTGGAACACCACCTTATCCTGGGGTCTCTCAAAGTATGGGGGCTGGATAGACAGAGCCACCAGCTCAGACACACGCCTGACCGAAGTAATAGCCACCAGAAAGACAACCTTGAGGGTAAGTACAGCCAGAGCAGCATCCTGAATAGATTCAAAGGGAGCACCCTGCAAGGCAGACAAGACCAAGTTCAAATTCCAAACAGGGACCATAGGTTTTCGTGGGGGACGCACATGAGTAACCCCCTGAAAGAAAGTCTTGACCAAGGAATGTTGAGCAAAAGACTTCTGAAAGAAGACAGACAGGGCAGAAACCTGACCCTTCAAAGTACTGAGTTGGAGACCCGACTCCAACCCTTGCTGTAAAAACTCCAGAACCCTGGGAACTGAGAACACCCGACAGGGAAGAGACCTAGACTCACACCAGTCAATGTAAGCACGCCAAACCCTATAATAGATGGAAGAGGAAGATTTCTTCCTAGCCTTCACCATGGTCTCAACCACCGAGGCAGACAAGCCTTTCTCCATCAAGATGGAGGTTTCAGCAGCCAGGCAGTCAAAGCCAGAGTTTGTAAATTGGGATGGCGTAAGGGGCCCTGAGTGAGCAGATCTGGTACTCCTGGCAGGACGTACTGATCTACTGCCATCTGCACCACGTCTGCGAACCACACTCTTCTTGGCCACCTGTGGGCCACCAGAATCACTGGCACCCTTTCCAGAGCAATCTTGCACAGGACCCTGCCCAGCAGGGGGAATGGAGGAAAGACATACAGGAGCCGAAATTCCTGCCATGACATGGACAGAGCATCTGTGGCCAAGGCCAGAGGATCCTGAGACAGGGAGACAAAAGCCTGGAGCTTGTGACGGGATGCAAACAGATCCACATCCGGTAGACCCCAACGGTGACACAAGGACTGGAATACCCTGTTGCAGAGGGACCACTCTCCCTGACGAGAGGTCCCCCTGCTCAGAGAGTCTGCCAGTAGATTATCTGCCCCCGGGATATACACAGCCGAAATGCATTGAACATTGGCCTCTGCCCATGTCAGAATCCGCGACACCTCCTGGAGGGCCCTCCTGCTCCGAGTCCCTCCCTGATGGTTGATGTAGCCAACCGCCGTCCTGTTGTCTGAGCGCACCTGCACAGACAGACCCCTCAGGTGATTAGTCAACTGCTCCAGTACCAACCTGATTGCCCGCAGTTCCAGAATGTTGATGGGTAAGTGGGCCTCCTGAGGGTCCCACCTCCCCTGGAACCGCAGGGACTTCCAGAATCCCCCCCCCCATCCTGACAGACTGGCATCCGTGGTGACCGTCTCCCAGGAGGGGGCCAGAAAGGACCTGCCCCCCAGCAAGTTCCTGTGGTCCAGCCACCACGAAAGGGACCGTCTGACCAAGGGGGGGAAGCACACAGATCCCGTCCAAGGACTTTGGATCCTTGTCCCATACTGACAGAAGGTGAAGTTGTAGAGGCCTCAAATAGAACTGAGCAAAGGGCACCGCCTCGAAGCACGCCACCATCAGGCCCACCAACTGCATTCCCTGCCTGAGGGAGGGCTGGGGGCACGATAGCAGGAACCTCACCTGCGCAGTTAGAGCTCCCACCTTCTGTTGAGGAAGGAATATCCTTGACTGAATCATATCCAGAATCATTCCCAGGAATGGGGTCACCGAGGAAGGGGACAGAGAGGACTTGGGGTGATTGATCACCCAGCCGAAGGACTCCAGAGTGGACACAACCAGCTGAGTGTCCAACTCTGCCTGCTGCAGAGACCGAGAGGTGATGAGTATGTCGTCCAGGTAGGGCAGCACGCGTATGCCCCTTGACCTTACCAGAGACATCACCCCCGCCAGCACCTTGGTGAACACTCTGGGAGCTGAGGTGAGGCCAAATGGCAGGACCACAAGTTGGTCCCAGTTGTCCTGGGATGTGAAGGTAAGCATCTTTGATGTCCACCGATGTCATGAGATCCCCTGGGCGCAGGGAGCCAATGGCCGAGCGCAGAGTTTCCATGCGAAAGCGCCTGTTTCTGAAAAATTTGTTGAGGATCTTTAAATCCAGAATGGGCCTGACTGACCCATCTTTTTTTGGGGACTGTGAAAAGGTTGGAATAGAACCCCTTGCCTCTTTCTCTTAAGGGGACCCTGCAAATGACCCCCAGATCCAGAAGGCCTTGCAGGGCATGCATCAAGACCTGAGCTGAGACAGGGTCCTGGGGGATCCCGGACTTGATGAATCTTGGGGGGGGGGGGGGGGGGGAAGGGGGCGCACAGCAAACTATCTTGTAACCAGAGGACACTACCTCCTGAATCCACCTGTCTGAGACGTGATGCCTCCAGACGTGCGCAAAGTGCTGTAGCCGTCCCCCCACCCTGATGGGCGAGGGCGCCCCCATCATGCCTGAGGGGGCTTGGGAGAGGGTTTTGGCTTAGATCCCCAGCAAGAGCCAGGACGTCGTCCTCTGCTCCTGTGCCAGGAATCTGCACAAGCCCCCGCGAAGGACACCCCTTTTCCCTGCTTAGCACCGCGGTAGGGGAGTGAAGGGGGGCCCTGGCCCCGAAAGGGCCGAGACTGCCGCCTGCGCTGGGGTAACTTACCTCCTTTAGCAAAAAGGTCTAGGCGGTCCCCAAACAGGCGTAGCCCCTTAAATGGAAGCCCAGTAAGGGCCCTCTTAGCAGCATTGTCAGCAGCCCACTGGCGCAGCCAAACCGCGCAGCGTATAGCTACCGCCAAGGCAGAGGTTCTGGCACACATCCTAATGGCATCATCCAAGGCAGATAGGATAAAGTTTACAAACACATCACAGTTAGACAGTGCATTGAACGTTATCAGGTGGCACTTCATCAGAACCTTCAAGTACACTTCTGATCAGGGCCCTGAGCGCCACAGACGTAATGGCCGAGGCGCAAACCAGGCGCAGCGCCGCCCTCACAAATGCAAAGGCATGACACGCCAATTGGTCAATGCGCCGGTCCTCAGCGTCCCGCAGCGTAGTAGTGTCAGGGGAGTGCATAATAGAGGTGTTAGACAACCATAGAATAGGAGCATCGACCTCAGGGGGCGATGACCAGCACTTGACCATATCAGCAGGAAAGGGATACTTTCTGTCCCAACTCTTAGGTATACCGGGAAGTCTACTGGGACGTTCCCACTCCTTAAGCACGAGGTTATTGAAATGGGTTTGCTCAGGAAATTCCAAACGAGCTTTAGCAGTATGAAATAGCTCACCCCTTTGCCTGGGAGCCGCAACAGGGGGAGAGATGGACAAAACCTCAAATATCTGGACCAGCAGTTTGTCAGTATCATCCGGGGTCCAGTGATCAGAGCCAGAATCGTCATGACCCCTGAGTCTCACGTCAGACCCCGAGTCATAAAACAGCTCCCCTTCGTCCGATGGGGTGTAGCCATACAGATGCAACAACTCATCAGATTCCATAGGAGACGGAGTGGCATCAGGAGTTAAGTGACGCTTTTTAGCGGAGGCCTTACGCGCTAAGGTATTAGCAATCAATTTTTCAACACTGGCCAGTCTAGCAGACACATCAGGTTGAGAATCCCTGCTTGTATGCAATTCAATGGGGGCGAGACTCAAGCTTGGGGGAGTAGGTGAAGTGAGACGAGGTGCAGGCCCAGCCACCAGGGGGACGGGTTGCAACGTTAGCGCCTGCTGTGCGCAAGGAACACAGACCCGTGCGCTGTCACCGCTGATAGGCGAGACCCCACAAGCTACATACAGCCGGGCTTGTCCCGAAGGAACCCCGGTCCCATTATCCTGGGATGCCTCCATATGGTGATTATTAGGCACAATAGGCCAGTAGGGATTGACGCTATAAAGCAACCCTGGATGCCCCAATGACCCGCTAGGGAAGTGGGAGTAATTATACTAGGCCCAACTACAATTACACCGGGCCGGGAAAAGCCACTGGATTCACCCGTCTGAAAGGCACAATGAGAAGAAGGGGCGACAGAGCCATACACAGTAAATAATGAGTATTAAAGTCGCCCGCGAGGGCACTTACAGACCGCGGGAGGGGGGGCCGTTACACGCGCGCGCGACTGTACAGGGAAATGGCGCCAAACGAACCTCGAAGGGCGGGCCAGAGCGAGCCGTGACACAGGGCGCGCCAGGTCAGGCCCCGCCCCCCTGAAGAGCGCGAAGTCCACCAGACAAGCAGCCAATGAGGACGCAGGAGCGTCTGAGGCGACGTCGCGGAACATCCAAATGAAGGAAAAGGCGCGCATGGCGGCGTCGTTTGCAATAGTAAAAAGACAAGTCAGCGCGGCGGTTACCACATATACTAGTCCCAACACACATGCGAACAGGCGGTATGCACGAATCACCATACATGCTCACCCACACCCCCCCCCCCTTTCTTTCCCTCCCGAAGGCTACGGGGAGAATGAGGAGGATGGCGGCCCTTTGTACAGGGCCCACCGCTACCGGGGCATGGGACAATAATGCGGGAGGGGCATCCCATAAAGGCTCACCATCAGCCTATACCGCCTACCCTTTGGTGGGGGACTGCGGTGGAGCATGGCTCCGTTAAGCACACATGGTGCTGCCTACCTTCACCCGACCAGCGCAGCCCAGGCTGGGAGGCACATCACACGAAGGACGGGTGGGAATAGTCCAACAGGGCCGCAGGCTTTAATAGCCCCGCTCACCTGCGACAGAGTGATAATTTCATGTCTTCGCAGTAAGCACTGCAGAGAAAACTGGGGATTTGTGGGAGGTCCCCGGGCATTTGAGGGGCGGGAGGAGCCTGTTTTGCATGTCTCTGCAGTGCAGCGCCATCTGGCGGAGGATAACCCAAGTGTAAGTAATCTATCTGGAGCAGGACATACTGTATACTAAGAACAACAAGGACAATCATCCAATTAGATTAGAACAGGGGGGGTGGCCCGAGGGCACTCACGGATCTGAAGCCCAGGAGGCGAACAGCAATGGCGGGTCCGGGGATGGAGAAGGAGAAGGGGGGGGGGCGGGCGCCGCACATGGCCCCGCCCCCTCCCGATCATGCGAGGAAGCTCCCGGCCAAGGGGAGGGCAGGGAAAGAAGGCGCACAAAGGAGGGGGCGTGCAGCACCGGGCGCGCCGAGCGCCAGGCCACGCCCCCTCCCCGGACAAAGAAGGAGGAGGAGAAGGACCGGCCCGCGGCACAACCGGCCGGGCCACGGCGGTGAAACTGCGAAGTCAACAGAAAAACACACACCATTCATCGGGGGTATACTGCCAGATGAGCCACTACGATAATAAAAGGCCCCTAATTTCCTACAAAAGAAGAAAAGGGCAGGGAGCTGAGGGAGAGGAACCCCCACTATCCGGGAAGGGAGTGAAGGGGGGAAGCTGATAGCAACACAAGAAGTGAGGCGAGGGCTTTTGTACGGACGGGGCATCCCATGCCAGGATCGCCAAAATCCTGACTACCGCCTACCCTTTGGTGGGGGATTTGCAGTGGAGCATGGCTCCTGTTAACAGGACACTTCTAAAGGTGTACCCTACCCTCACCCGGACCCTACAGCCAAGGCTGGGAGGCAAGGGGAATTAATAAAAAGGGTCCGGGCGGCAATAGGAAAAAGAAATTGCCGGGTGTAGACCCGGCTTACCTGCAAAGGAAAGAGACAGCCATCTTCTTGACTTGCTTCGCCTTCTGCAGAGACTAAACTGGTGGATGTGTGGGAGGTCCCAGGTATTTATGGACCGGGAGGGGCTTCTTTTTCTAGTCATCTCTGCAGAAGTTCGCCCTCTACTGGACCATAACCCACGTGTAATTAATCATTCCGAAGCAGGGTGTGAGACATACTTGGAATATTATCAGTGCACATACTGTGATTATTGTTTTTTGCTATCGCAAATGTTTATCTATTTTCAAATGTTATTGTGGGATATACTTGCCAAGAATGTTTATTGTATGTACTAACGAATACATTTCTGAATGAGGAACACCTGGCCAAAGCGGCGCATGATGAGGCATTGCAAAAGCAATCAACTGGTATTCCAGCACAGGCTGGCTTAGGGGACAGAGCATGATTATTGAGCGGTCCTCCCCCTGTAAATGCAGGGGAGGAGAATCACCCCTGATTTTTTAAAAGAAACCATATTTTACCATGGACCATATTTTATATATAGTGCTTCTAATAAAGATAATGGATATACAGGTAACAATAAAGATAAAGCACTGTAGTAGTATATACAATCTGTAAATTATGTGGTATAGCATCTATATACAAGATTGAGATCTATTGCAGACCCTTCTAATACTGCATGATAGATACTAGGGTGTGTTTTCTTTTCATCATTTTTTGTAGGGGCAGAAAGATAAAGTATCTGGTCTGTCAGATTTGCAGCTCTGTGTCTAAAAATGGTTAATACTGATGAGAACATCAAACTTTTTGGTTTAAACTAGTAGTATGAATGTTAAACTTTTCCAGACTGTTACTCACTCAGACTTCCCAGCTGTCGGATGACATTCGACAGTGTGACATTGGTCATACATTCCAGTTCACTGCGGACATTGGGAAGCTTCTCGCGGCACAAATATCGCGGCTCGATGCAGCGGGCAACAAGAGGCATTCTGGATGGAAGAAGAAAAATCAGATGCTATTTTTATTCGTTGGTTCACGCAATTTTCTATATATAACATTATCTATAAAACAAGGCAAAAAAAAGAGGAACTCTAACACTAATGCACGGCTTAAAGCTGAACAAAGCCCTGGGTGGCTGCTGCCATTTTCCTCAGGCATCCCAAATAGGGATGCCCTGCTGTATAACCCTGCCCCCCCCAGGGGTCGCTGCAAAACTCACCTTTGCCCTGGTTCCCACTGCGATGTAAACAATACTTAGCTGAGATGCGCTCTCACACCTAGCCATTCAGGCTGAGGGTGAAAATGCTTTCCTGACTAAAGGGAAACTGGCTGTTCCGGCCACTCCCTATTGCTGATATTAATATGCTGGAAATAGTGAAAATTCAGAGATTTGATCCACACTAAAAACGATGTATGCCAAAGAGGATGAAAGCACTGTGCAGAAAAGAGCCTAACTGGCTGATGGCTCTGCAAACATCACTTCACCCTTTTTTCCTGCACTTTTATACATAAAATTGGCATTCAGTATCTACACAGATTTTACATTTACTGAACAGGCTTTACTTTTCATAGATGTACACTGCCATACATCAAGGCAAAAACACAATCATAGGTTTTCATGAGAACACAAGAATTGTAAACATACTGTACTACGTAATGAATAAAGGATCAGTCTAGGCAATGGCAATAATAAGGCAGCAAGCAGCTCACCTGATGCCTGTCCCATGTGCCTCTTCTTCATTTCCTGCAGCGGACTATAGATGCTGTACCAGGGTTTCATATTTGCCCTTATTTCCGTTCCATTCCCCTGGGACCAAGCACTGCAAAACACAGTGGTCCTACAGCTACCACTGCAGCACCCAAAAAATGAAGCAAAGAAAGCAGATTTTTTAGATACTGTAAAAATCGCTCATTTTACACTACTCCCAGTCAGGGAAAAAGTGGGAGGAAGTTAGTGTGCATAGGAACACCCTAAGTATGGAGGGTGTGTGTTACACACAAGGATCACAGTGAACAGTGTATGCCATTTTAAAGTCGGCCAAAACTTGGGATTTTGACTATCCCAGGTGTTGGTCCTCATGAAACCCCCCCAGATTGCCCAGAAAAAGGGAAATTTGTGTACTCACCGGTACTCTCCGGGACACCACCACTAACTATGCTTGATTAATCTCAGCTGTAGGTGGGTGACTGTAAGATAGAAAAAAAATCTCTTCCCGACCTATATAGGGCAGGCTGTGGCAGGATCTTCTCAGTTAATTAAAAGCCACAGCCCCAAGAGGGGACAAGGCTAACCTGCGCATAATGCGAGCAACTAGAAACAGTGCCTCAAAACCAAAACCGTGTAGAAGGCATCAACCGGCACCGACGCAGTCGTAACACAACAGTGGAGCGGGTGTGGTGCCCCAGGATGGAAGCAGAAGAGAGAAGAAATTTACCGGTGACTACACAAGATTTCAAATGCAAAGAGGTACACCTCTGGTACTCCCAACCGGTCGCAGAGGGCTTGAAACAAGTCCTGGTGAAGGGACCCTTCCCCCTGGTCCACCGTCTCCCTGCTCACCTGCCCTGCTCCACCGATGCATGAAACGTGAATTTTTGGCCACCTCATGTGTCTCACTTCCTAGAGCACCTGCAAGCTCGTGGTACCCCCCTCCCCCCCCCCCCCCCCCCGATGGTTTATGTAGGCCATAGTCCTGGAATTGTCCGACTGTACCCTGACTGGAAGGCCTAGGTCTGGGCAGACCAATGCCTGAGAACCACCAGAATCGCCCTCAGTTCCAACATATTGATCCCACTGGTCCTAGAGACCCTGAACTAGAGACCCAGAACACCGCCCCAACCTGTCAGACTGGCGTCTGTGGTGAGGATGAACCACCGGACCGGCAGGAAAGACTGACCCACTGCTAGCGACTGCTGGTCCAGCCACCAATTCAGGGATCACCAGGCATTGTCCATCATAATGAAGCATCGGCCCAAAGCCTGAACAGTCCTGCGCCATTTCAATAGAAGCATTTGTAGAGGCCCGGAATGGAATTGGGCATATATTGCCTCAATGGTAGATACCATCAGACCAAGGAGACGCATGATCATGGAATGTTAGTCTGTCAGCAGCGACCATTAATGCCGCCAAGACTTTCGTGAACACTCGCGGGGCAGTGGACAGTCCGAATTGCAGTGCCACAAATTGGAATTGTTGCGTGCTGACCGCACAGCACAGGTATTGTTGTTGACAATTTTGAGACATGCAGATAAGCATCCTCCTGTTGCAGCAACATCACGACCATCCTTAGAGATTCCATGTGGAACTTCCGCACCCAAGCATAACTGTTCAGACCCTGGAGATCCAGGATCAACCTAATGGAGCCGCTCTTTCTGGGAATGATGAATAGTATAGTAGAAGCCACAGCCCCGCTCTGAGGGGGACAGATGTACTACAACTCTCTGGTCCAGCAATAGCTCTATAACAGGGTAGCAAGCCACCACCCTTTCCTCAATGCAGGAAGGTTTGGATGCCACAAACCTGTGTGGAGGCCTGGTCC
The DNA here is from genome assembly GCA_027917425.1 of Gastrophryne carolinensis. NCBI lineage: Eukaryota > Metazoa > Chordata > Amphibia > Anura > Microhylidae > Gastrophryne > Gastrophryne carolinensis. The sequence continues at coordinate 305,131,593 of CM051236.1, read as the reverse complement.
CAAACTCGATCCTTTATCTGAAAAAAACAACCTCCTGGACCCAGGTGTCAGATATCCATTCACTCCACATTGGAGCTTAGTGCAAAATCCCTCCCCCCCCCGATCGGTTGAGGGTTCCCCGTCAACCCTTCGCCTACCCGAAAAATCCTTGCGGCATCTGAAGTCTGTAGAACTTCTGAAAAGAACGAAACATATGGCACCTGTTAAACAAGGTCCTCAGTTTCCGTTTCTGTGGAAGCCTAGTCGACTTCCCACGCATGGCCTTCCAGACCAGGTCATCCAAAGGGGAGGGCAGTAAGGTCTTCTTAGGAGCAGTGTCGGCCGACCACCATTTCACCCAGACCGTGCGTCGCAGGGTGACCAGCAAGGCCAGCCACCAGATACACCAAGTCGTCCATAGACGGCACCATGCATCTGAAGACCTCCATAGTGAAGGCGTATAAACAAAGTGCAGAGGAATGTGAACCTCCATGTCAAAAGCCTCCTCTGCTGCTTCATCCAGAACTTGCCTGCAGTAGCCACCATGGAAGCTGGGCACATGGCCGACCCCACCATGGAGAACGCATGTCTGGCCAGCTGGTCCAACCTCCTATCCACCGGGTCTCTCAAGCCCGCACTAGCCAAAAAGTAGGGATATTGGTGTGCCGAGCCTGATCCGACACCGGTTCGTCTACCTCAGGTGCCCAAGACCAAACTCTGACTGCCGCATCCGGAAAGGGGTACTAGGCATCCAGGAACTTAGGAAGAGATGGAAGCTTATCTGGTTTCTCCCATTCCTTTCCCACCAGCCTGTCGAAATTATCAAGCCTGGGAAAAACCTGCCTGACCTTCTGAAGCTTGTAGGATTCACCCTTCTTCATCTGTCACTTTGGCCGAGGAGTAGAGGTGAAGACCCACCAATATTGCCTCCATAAGCTCCTCAATTTGATCTGGAGGGTTTTCCGGCGTATGCGCCGCTTTTGGTCCCTCTCCGCTGCCGGATGACGCCCCCCCCTTTGACCGGCCAGCAGAAACTAGATCCTGAACCCTGAAATAGGTCCTGGAAGAATGAGCTAGAATCCTCAGAGGTTTCCTTCTGCATATGCCTACGCTTGACCGTAGCCTTCCCACCTTGGTGGGCAGAGACAGACTCGGGATGCACCCACAGACGAGGGCCACTGACCATGCTCTCCAACCGAGCCACCCTGTCCGCCACATACGAAGGAGGAACCCCATCCGTGGGCAGACCCTGGGACACAAATGGACCTGGCAGCCGCCCCGAGGGGGTATCCCGCTCCGACGAGTCAGAGCCTGAAGCCGCAGGGGAAACTGGACGATCCAACTGAGGTGCGGAACCTGCCGAATGCGTAAGGTGGCACAGGACAGTAGTGAATCTAGCGCACAGGGGTCCCTCGCCCAAGGTCTGGGACACGCGGAACCACTCTACGTTAATATAAGAAAATCTGGTGCCTCCGACGCCAGACCCGCCCCCTTCCCAAGTTAGCCAATAGGCAGACAGGTATAGCCTGTGGCCACGTTCCCTTACAACAAGGCCACCTCCCCCTCCAAATGCTGGCAGCCGAGTTCTGAATATACTCTGACCAGCATGGCTGCCAGCAGTAGTAATCACAAACAGACTAACACCGGGGTGCCCGGCCACCTAGCTCAGGCCCCACTTAGCAGCCATGGGGAAGACAAACTGCTTCTCTCACAGGGTGTCATGGAGGTAGATGAACCAGGGGTTAGAGGGATCGGGGCTCAGTGGGAGACACAGCAGGGTAACTGTGCAAGGCACAGAGATCAGGCACCCTGCTGCAGCGGGGTCCTGATCCTTGGGCTCAGACCCAGTCGGACGACCCCCAGCACGCTTACATAGACCCATGTCCTCACTCTGCACAATCCCAGGCTATCGGCTTAGGAACCGACTTCAGGAATCTACACGGGGGGTCCCCAGGAACACTACAGAGATGAGAAAACTCATCTTTTCAGCCCTTTCAGTTAATAATAGTCTCAGGGCCGACGGAGCCAAATGGAGCCCAGCGCACATGACACTCGGGATGCAGGGCATGTGGCAGTGCACACTCCCTATCCACAACATTGAGGCGTCTGCCTACAGGCTTCCTGGGGGGTTTGACACAGCGGGGGATCCCGAAGAAAAGCCAGCGTCCGGCCCTGGAATCTTTTAGATTCCAAGCCAGCCGGTGGTAGGTTTTGTTTCACTTTAAAACAGACACAGCCGAGCTGGGATCAGGAAAGGATAGCAATCCCAGAATGCAGAATGGCATAGTCAGAAGACACTTCCTGTCTGCAGGCAGCCTGAGACTCCATGGGTCTCCATCCTGGATGTTAAATGTCAAAGAAACCAATAGGTGCAGGCAGGCTGATTTTAATGTGGCCAATCTGTATGTATGGGGTAAGGTAAATGGTAAACATCAGAAATGCCAAAATCAGAAAGTCTGCTTGAAAGGGGGTAGGCAGTATCTGCACACTGGAGTGAAGCATGCCTCCTATTGGAAATATAGCCAATGTGTTTGCTACTATTTCCTGTGTGCCATCGCATGGAGCTCTTCTAGAAAAAGGTGAGCGAGGATCTCTCCAATTCACTGATCACATGAGGAGAAAATGTAACGCCCCTGTGTACTAGGATGTGGGTCGACTTTAATCCAAACAGTATACAAGATATAGTGGAATCTTGGGAAGCCTGTCAGGTTTATTCCACTGATTTGGAAAATTTGGAGTGATTCAGAAACAGCCCATGGGTCTTCTTGCGACACTGGAAAACCAACGCACCCTCCTGAACTTGAGTGGAGGATGGTCTATCTTGCTCAGTCCCCCTATTCTTGATAACAAAGAGTTTAATTCCAGACCCAGGAGCCCATTTCAGGTTGCACAGCTGCTTCCCCTCAGCACCCTCTAGTGAGTTTGAACTTGTCTACCCCATTGTGCTCTAAATAGGATTTCCATGACAACTGTATTAGACGTTACTGTGAGGAAGTAACAGTTGCAGTCTGGAATAGGCCCCCCAGCCAGAATCCACTGGAATCCATTTAAAAGGCTGATTGGGAGCAGAATAAGTTGCTGTTGCAGCAACCACCATATATGAAAGCTTGGATGTAAGGATTGACTGAAGTGGGCTTCATTTAGGCCTAAAAAGCCTATTTTAGCAAGAAGCTCGGGCAAAAAGCAGAATATTGCTATCATTATAGGTTCGCACAAGAGGCATTATTTACACAGCAATAAAAGGTGCAGAAAATACCAAAAAAGAAAGAACCTTCAAAGAAGCAGTTTTTATATTTTGGCCTTTTAAACAACAGTTTTACAACAGTGAATAAGCAGGTCAGTCTGGCTGGTTGTAAACAAGCTGGTGCTAATGTGGAGATTTGTTGTATGCTCAAGCTGGTAATGCCTGCTCTGCACCGTGCATTGATTTTGTGCAATTCTGTACAGTTCAGATGTATAAAGGAGGGAGAGAGAGAGAAAGAGAGAGCGAAGGGGAATTGAGCAGAACGTTCTGGATAGCTTTGCGGATAGACAGAATGTAATGCTTTGCCAGGGAGGCGGAGGAGAGTTGAGTCTCTGCCGGACATCCTTAATTAGCAATTCCCAGCATGCACTGTTAGCCACCAGACTTACTAATCGGCTGTATACACGACAGCCTGGGCTTTATAAAATGTGCACAGCAAAGGCTATATCTACGCTCACAAGCACAACATGAACCACTTTTATGTGCACATAAAAAAGCACAAAAGATTATCCTTTCTTCCTTTTATTTCATTAAAGTAATTCATTAGTACACACTGTTTACAGCTTAGTAAATAAACAAACAATAGGCAGAGCTAGGCTGGTGGACCAGTTACGGCACAACACAATTTTGAGTATCACTAGCATCAATGACACATATCTGCTTGTGCCTACCCACACAAGAGCAACAAGAAGTTGTACATATATGTTTTTCTAAAGTATCCTCTTCTCTCCATAACCATGGTAATAGGTTTACTATTTGGTGCACAAAAAAAAAAAAATATTCTGAACCGAATGTTGTGCTAAAACACTGCCCCCTCATTATAGGCAGTGTGGAAGTACTCGCATTGCCCATCATAGGCAGTTGTGGCATTCACCCCTGTCATTCCCCATTACAGGCAGTGTGGCATTCCCCCCTCCCATACCCCATTATAGGGAGTGCGGCATTCCCCCCTCCCATTATAGTCAGTGCGACACCTCCCATTGCCCATTATAGGCAGTGCGGCATCCCCTCTTCCATTCCCCATTTTAGACAGTGTGGCGTCCTCCCTCCCATTTCCCATTATAGACAGTGTGGCATCCCCCCTCCCATTCCCCATTATAGACAGTGTGGCAGAATCAACCGACCCCCCCTCCCCCCCACCCTGGAGGCAAAAAAAAGAAAAAACTTTAATAAACCTCTCTCCCACACCACTGGTCGGGCTGCCGTAGCTAGCAGGAGGCCAGGCAATGGAGGAGCAGCGTCCAGGTGGCTGCGTCAGCCCTGCCACCAACCGGCGCGGGAGTGATGGTTATGTCCAACTATTAGATTACAATATTTCCCTGCATATTTTTCTTGGGAAGAAATTGTCCTTGCTTTCATGGCTAGTACTCTGATCCTAGTCTATTAATTCACTACATTTAACACTTAGTTGCCAACTTCCTTTGATTTAATTCTGTTGGAAAAGAGATGACTATCAATAAGAGGAAGATACTACCCTGCCTCGATAGTAAAAGCTGCCTGTAGAAAATCTAAGGTTGCCGCCATTCATCCTGTGTGGAACAACAGTTACCTATGGGTGGAAACTTTAACCATGGTTGAAGACCATCTGAGACAAATAGAAATTTGATATCCTTTACAGCAAACAGGATTTTAGTCACATACTGTAGAATCAATTTCTTCCCAGAGTGGCTTATGGGGTCCCTCGAAGATATTTGGGTATACTGGCAGCTACAGTCAGCAGACAGACATCTAAATACAACAGATCTGCCCACATGGTACATTTACCCCACAAGGCTGAATCATTCTCAGTTTTCCCAAAAGAAATAACCATAAATTGTCGAAAAACAGCAAGCACAGGAATCCCAATGTACACACCTGCAACGACAGAGGGAATTTATACACATGCAATGCCCCAGGATGAGACTCCTCCAGCCACTACTATTTACAACAGGAGACTGCAAGAATGGCTGGCAGGGATCCTCAAAGTTTCAGTTATACAATCACCAATGTACCATTCGCCATCACCCATTGGCATAGACCCTATCCCTATAGATAGGCATGCACTTGTGAGTCCACTAACATTTCTAGACAAATCATGATCCTGTAAGAGACCCAAAGAGGAGCAGGCATCGGTGACACAGGCCAAAGGAAGGCCCTTGTGCCCCCTGCAGAAGCAGAGTAAGCTCATGTCTCTTTCAGTTCTGTTCAACAACAGGGAGGGACTCAGAAAACCTATTAGAATGGCACACAGCCTGGGCACACAAGTAAAGTCCTTTGTTGAGGGCATCTGAGGGCAATAGGTGGTCTTAAGAGTGTTGATAAAGGGCACTGGCTAGCTGTCTCAAGTATTCCCTCACTAGAATGACCTGATGGGATCAGAGTTAATCGGGTTAGAGGGTAGCAGGTACCTGACCCTTCCCAGAAGAGAGGGAGGCAAATGGGACTACTTCATGCTTACTATTGTTGAGTGGGTAGACAGGGCCTCCCTCTCCCATAGATGACTGCAACATGTGACATGGTAGACCCACTTCTATCACAGTGACCACTGAAACACCCCCCAAAAAGTAAAGCCAGTGGGGTTACCCCAGCATTAAAAGCAGGTGGGAGGGATCCATTGGACAGCACCTACAGAAATAGAAATTTGATAGATGACCTGCGGTGCCGCCTGTTGGTGTACCGCAAAGAAACATGGAGGACTGTGGACACAGTTCCTTTCCTATTTTAAAAGAGGTTTCAGGAGAATGAGCCAGGGGGCTGGTGTTAACACTTTTCCACAAAGTATTAAACATTTGATCAATTGATCAATTCAAAAGAATGCGCATAACGCCAGAGTCTGTACATACAGTACTTCCAATAGTAGTCATGAAAAGGATCTGTTGAGGAAGTTTTTCTAATAATAGGCCCACTTTATTTAGCAGTGCTATACAGAATTTACCTTATGTCTGTAGGTATGTAACATATACAATCCCAAAATAAAAAAAGGTTAAACCGTCCTTTGCCTCTTCCACAGACACTAAACATAGCTGGCTTACCCCCTTGCGCCATCAGTGAGCCCCACATTAGAGCGCTATTCACCTTTTCCTGGAAGAGCTCTATCAGATGGGGGGATACAGCTGCACACACATATGCAATACATGTGGCAAGCTCAACATGTGATAAGTAGGTGATTGCACCAAAATTGAAGTTCAATGGTTAATATGATTGTCTTGTTGAAAAGAAGTCCAAACTATGGTGATTGTTTCTTCCAGAAAATGTAATCAATATTTAATATTAAAACAAGGTTATTCCTAGGCTGTGAGCCCTCTTTTAGTTTCAATCGTTTCATTTTCTGCACAAATAAAAATCATATATTTTTTTCTTTAGCCTGGACAGTCCCTAAAAAAACAGGGGGCTGGAAGGGAGGTGTGCAGAGGAACTGGAAGGGCAGGAAGCAATAATGTATGGCAGTACAGGCTATGGTTTCAGGTCCCCACACAAATGAAAGATCCAGTTCTGACAGCAAGGAGAAAGATAAAATAAAAGAGAGAGGGTGGCTCTAGATAAAGTGTTTTGTGTTAACAAAGGGAAGCCCAACCCAGAGAAACCGATTTCCCTAGGGTAGAGATTCTCAACATTTACTCACAATCCCATGTTCCTGAGTTGTTCGAGCTGAGGATGGGATAAGTTAAACAAAAGAGTTTCAGGGCACTGGACCGAAGGATGTAAAAGCAGCTACAGAGGTTGGACCTGGGTAAGGGTCTGCTTTAAATCGGCAGGTCATTGTCAACCTACTGTAGATAAAACGAATGCAGCGTGTTTCCTTGCCACAGTCAGTTAACAGCCCATGTAGTAAAAGCAATGAGACAACAGGTTAAAGTGGATGGAAGCCCCCTCAGAAAAGGCTTGGATTTAAAGATATCAGAGAAAGTTTCTGCCAAGTTGGTGGAATGTAAAGAGTACAGCAAACCATGACTGCTTGGCACATACTATTGAAGGAGCACCAGGGCACACCTCCATGTCGTGCAGCTGATGAAGACTGCACTGAACAGAAACTTCTTTCAATATCACCCACTTAAGGGTGAGCTGACATGGCTGTGTGAAAGCTGTTGGGGTGGATCACAGGTGAATCCTGTGCATTAGGCACATGCTTTACTTTAGGGTGTCAGGCACATAAGAATAGAGACCTTTTGGATTGATTTGCACTGCTTATTTAAATGCACATGCCTCAGAAATTCCCTTTTCTTCTAGTGCATATGGTGCATTCACTGTGCATGTGTGCCCTCTGTTTAATCAACAGGAATTGCACATGAGCACCTAAACGTAAGTATTTGTAAACACATCCTTAGGTGGCCGGGATCTTGAACACCGACATATCTACATGTTGAAATATGAAAAAGAAAAATGCAATGAAAAATATAATTCTAAAGAAATAATTGCAGATTGCTGTACCAATCACACAATCTCAGTGGCAAATACAGTGATCGTATTCCAGAAAAGCCCCGATGTAACGTTATAACTACACTCTCTAGCACTTATCTATAGGGGAGTTGGAGCACATCTCCCCCCACCCCCCATCTTCAGAGGCTAGCGCTGGCCTGACTATGCAGGCGGAGGCTGCAGGCCCTAGAGGGATTAGCAGAGACAGAGAGCTGCCAAGAGATCCAGGTGTGAAAGGCTGGCACACCCCTTCTCCACATCTCATTGGTTACAGTGCTGAGCCTGCAGCCAGATACTGCAGCTGTAACCCCTTCAGCACCGCTGTCATGGTGACGACGCAAATGGCAGCACACAAACCCTTCTTTTCATCTCCTACCTACATAGAGCCTTGATGCTGCTAAGACATAGGGAAGTATCTTGATGCGCTTCCCTTAAACAGTGAAAAACAATTTTATACCATTTGGATAAAATTGAAGGTTCAGCATCATTTGCAGTGAAAGATCTGTACGACGGACACATGCCGTTAACATAGAAAAGATTTACTAAACATCCCTCAGCATGCCAGTTACTGAGTGCATGTCTGCCTACTTAGCTCAATGAGAAGAGGGTGTGGAGGGAAGGGGGGTAGATGACCCTGAGGACTGTTAAAAAAGAAAAAGTAGCAGGGTGCTCTGACCCATTCTAAAGCAAGTTCCAAACAATCTGGTCCACCAACTCTTTATGTGCCCCACTCACAGGTGCAATGTGTTGGTGGCAGAGCTGTGCCCCTGCTAGCAAACCCAGTCACTCCAAGGCTGCAGCACATCCTCCCACCGGTGTGGGGCACCGTTGAGGAATGCAACACTGCCTCTAATCCGGGCCGCCCCGAGATGATGCCTATAAATACAGCTGGTGCGCGCCTTTATGATGTTCTAGAGGAGAAGAGAGTATTGTCTGTAAAGAGTGTTTGCATATGAAATGGGCAAAATAATTCTGCATGGAGCATCCCAAATGGGGGTGCCTTGCTGTTTCAACCCCCTGGATCACTTGATTGATTAGACCTCATTGAATCTCTACACCCCCAGCATACCTGTACCTAGACGCGCACCCACCCTTGGCCTTAGGGAAAGGCTGGCACAGGCATGCTTACAGCTAGAGGCGGGGGGGGGGGGGATTCAGGGGCATACACAGCGTGGCATCCCAAATCGAGGTACCCCGCCGAAGAAACATAACCCAAGAATGTAAAATTATCCTTTTTGAGCTTGCCCTTTTAAGGTAACCAGAATGGTCAAAATAATTCAGTGTCTGCAAAAGTCAAAATAATCCGTCCAGCACAAAAAACTGTCTGAATTGCATTTTGACTATACCTATGAATGGGTGAGATTGTGCTTTGTTTTGAATTTGCTATTAACTGGTTCTTTGAAGGCAAAAATACAATTCTGCGATTACCCACCTGTAGAATTGTTATTATGAGTATACAGTACGTCCTGCTCCAGATAAGATTCTTTACTCTTGGGTATTACTCCGCCAGATGGCGCTGGACTGCAGAGACATCGAAAATAGGCTCCTCCCGGCCCCTCAAATACCCGGGACCTCCCACAAATCCCCAGCATTGAAAAGCAGTTAACAAGAAGCCGGGAGAATAACATAACCAACCAGTAAGTAACAACAATGATAACAATCACCATACAGGGAATCCAAGGATAATGAAACCAAGGGTGGGGTGAAGCAGGACGTACTGTATACTCATAATAACAATTCTACAGTTGAGTAATCACAGAATTGTATTGACATTGTCAGAGCATCTGTGGCCAAGGCCAGAGGATCCTGGGACAGGGAGACAAAGGCTGGGAGCTTGTGATTGTGACGGGACGCAAACAGATCCACATCTGGCTGACCCCAACGGTGACACAGAGTGAAACACCCTGTCGCAGAGGGACCATTCTCCCAGGTGAGGGGTCCCCCTGCTCAGAGAGTCTACCTGTAGATTCTCTACCCCCGGAATGTATACAGCTGAGATGCAGGGAACATTGTCCTCCGCCCAGGACAGGATCAGAGACACTTCCTTGAGGGCCCCCTTGCTCCGGGTCCCTCCCTGATGATTGATGTAGGCAACCGCCGTCTGGTTGTCCGAGCATACCTGAACAGGCCGGCCCGAAGGTGTTGGGTCAAACGAGCCAGAACCAACCTGATCGCCCTCAATTCCAGAATGTTGATGGGTGTGTGGGCCTCCTGAGGGCCCCACCGCCCTTGGAACTGTAGGGACTGCCAGAAGCCCCCCCAACCTGTCAGGCTGGCATCCGTGGTGACCGTCTCCCAGCAGGGGGCTAGAAAGGATCTGCCCGCCAACAGGTTCCTGGAGTCCAGCCACCATGAGAGGGACCGCCTGGCTAGGGGGGACAGAACAAGGACCTGGTCCAGGGACGCAGGATCCTTGTCCCACACTGACAAGAGGTGGAGTTGCAGAGGGTTCATGTGAAACTGGGCATAAGGGACCATCAGGCCCACCAGCTGCCTGATGGAGGGATGAGGGCAAGAGAGCAGGAACTGAACCTGCGCTAGCAGACTGTCCACCTTCTGTTGAGGAAGAAAAATCCTTGCCTGAACTGTATCCAGATTCATTTCCAGGAATGGCGTCACCAAGGAAGGAGACAGGGAAAACTTGGGATGGTTGATCACCCAGCCAAATGACTCCAGTGTGGACACTACCCGCTGAGTATCCAGCTCTGCCTGTTGGAGGGACTGAGAAGTGATGAGAATGTCGTACAAATAGGGCAGAACGCGAATGCCCTGAGACCTGAGCAGAGCCATCACCCCCGCCAGCACCTTGGTGAACATTCTGGGAGCTGAAGTGAGACCGAAGGGCAATGCCACAAATTGGTAGTGCTGATCCTCCAGAGCGAATCTTGTAACCAGAGGACACTACCTCCTGAATCCACCGGTCTGAGACATGAAGCCTCCAGACGTGAGCAAAGTGCTGAAGCCGTCCCCCCACCCCGATGGGTGAGGGCGCCCCTTCATGCCTGAGGGGGCTTGGGGGAAGGCTTAAGCTTGGAGCCCCAGGACGAGGCAGGGCATCCACATCCTCTGCCCCTTCCCCAGAAATCTCATCGGGCCCCGTAAAGGAGACCCCCTTCCCCGGTCTGGATCCACGGTAGGGGGAAAATAAAAAGGAGCCCGAGCCCCGAAATGGCCGAGACTGCCTCCTGCGCTGGGGTAACCTGCCTCCTTTAGCAAAAAGGTCCAGGCGGTCCCCAAATAGGCGTAGTCCTTGGAAGGGAAAACCAGTGAGAGCCTTCTTGGCAGCGTTGTCAGCTGCCCACTGGCGCAGCCAAACTGAGCAGCGTATAGCCACCACCAAGGCAGAGGCTCTGCCACACATCCTAACGGTATCATCCAAGGCAGAGAGGACATAAGCAACAAAAACCTCACAGCGCAAGAGTGCATTATACTCTTCACTAGACACATCATCAGGAGCGCCATCTAGGACACTTTTAAGCAGGGTCCTAATAGCCACAGCTGTAATGGTAGAGGCACAAACCGGGCACAGCGCCGTCCCCACACAGGCAAAGGCATGGGATGCCAGCTGATCAATACGCCGGTCCTCACTATCCCTCAGAGTAGTAGAGTCAGGGGAATGCATGACAGAGGTGTTAGACAAACCCAGGATCGGGGCATCCACTTCTGGAGGGGATGACCAACGCTTTACCACAGCAGCAGGAAAGGGATATCTCTTATCCCAACTCTTAGGGACTCCGGGGAGCATGCTAGGACGCTCCCATTCCTTGAGCACGAGATTATTGAAATGAGATTGTTCAGGGAACTCTAAACGTGGCTTAGCACTATGAAACAATTCCCCCTGCTGCTTAGGAGCTGCGACCGGGGGAGAGATAGCAAGCACTTCAAAGATCTGGGCCAAAAGCCTATCAGTATCATCTGGGGCCCAGGGATCAGAGCCAGAATCATCATAACCCTTGGGCCGCTCATCAGATGACTCAGAGTCAGAGAACAGAGAATTTCCCTTCTTCCAGGGGAGTATAACCAGTCAAAGAACTCTTCAGCCTCCATAGGGAAAAATACAATTCTGTGAAATACTCACCTGTAGAATTGGTATTATAAGTATACAGTATGTCCTGCTCCAGATAGATTACTTACAATTGGGTTATCCTCCGCCAGATGGCGCTGCACTGCAGAGACATGTAAAACAGGCTCCTCCCGGCCCCTGAAATACCCGGGGACCTCCCACAAATCCCCAGCATTGAAAAGCAGTGAACAAGAAGCCGGGAGAATTTAACCACCCAGGTGAGTATTTCAAAGAATTGTATTATTCTTTGTATACAGTACGTACTGCTCCAGATAGATTACTTACACTTGGGACATCCAATAGCAGTGTCCATAAAGTAGGGTGGGAGCCCCAACAAAAAAGGTAACAGCAGACAGTTTAAACCACTGCCGCCTGCAAAACCTTGCGGCCAAAAACAGCATCAGCTGAGGCCCTAACATCAACCTTGTAAAACTTTGAAAAGGTATGAACAGAAGACCAAGTAGCGGCCTTGCAAACTTGTTCAACAGAAGCTTGGTGCTGGAAGGCCCAAGAGGCACCAATAGCACGAGTAGAATGAGCAGTAAGGTGGAAGGGAGGATTCTTCCCCTTAGCAGAATAGGCCTAAATCACAGCCTGGCAAATCCATTCACTAATAGTAGACTTGGCAGGAGCCAAACCCTTCCTGGGCCCAAATGGACCACAAAAAGAGCATCAGTTTTCCTGAAGGACGCAGTGACTACCAGGTAATACTTCAGACACCTGACCACATCCAAGGAATGCAGAACCCTTTCCTTAGCGTTGCTAGGATTAGGGCACAAAGAAGGAAGAACAATGTCTTGATTTAAATGAAAAGCAGACACCACCTTAGACAGAAAGTCTGGCTTAAAGCGGAACACCACCTTGTCCTGGTGTCCCTCATAGTATGGGGGCTGAGTAGACAGAGTCGCCAACTCAGACACACGCCTGACCGAAGTAATGGCCACCAGAAAGACAACCTTGAGGGTAAGCACAGCCAGAGCAGCATCCTGTATAGGTTCAAAGTAAGCACCCTGCAAGGCAGACAAAACCAAGTTCAAATCCCAAACAGGGGCCATAGGTTTACGTGGGGGACGCACATGAGTAACCCCCTGGAAGAAGGTCTTAACCAAAGAATGCTGAGCGAAAGACTTCTGAAAGAAAAAACAGACAGGGCAGAAACCTGACCCTTCAGAATACTGAGTTGGAGTCCCAACTCCAACCCATGCTGTAAGAACTCCAGAACCCTGGGAACTGAAAACACCCGACAGGGAAGAGACTTAGACTCACACCAGTCAATGTAGGTACGCCATACCCTATAATAGATGGAAGAAGAAGTTTTCTTCCTAGCCTTTACCATGGTATCAACCACCGAGGTGGACAAGCCTTTCTCCATCAAGATGCGAGGTTTCAGCAGCTAGGCCGCAAAGCCAGAGTTTGTAATGGCGTAAGGGGCCCTGAGTGAGCAGATCTGGCACCCCTGGCAGAACGTACTGGTCTACTGCCATCTGCACCACGTCTGCGAACCACACTCTTTTTGGCCACCTGGGGCCACCAGAATCACTGGCACCTCTTCCAGAGCAATCTTGCGCAGGACCCTGCCCAGCAGTGGGACTGGAGGAAAGACATACAAGAGCCGAAATTCCTGCCATGACATGGACAGAGCATCTGTGGCCAAGGCCAGAGGATCCTGAGACAGGGAGACAAAAGCCTGGAGCTTGTGATTGTGACGGGATGCAAACAGATCCACATCCGGTAGACCCCAACGGTGACACAGGGAGTGGAATACCCTGTTGCAGAGGGACCACTCTCCCTGACGAGAGGTCCCCCTGCTCAGAGAGTCTGCCAGTAGATTCTCTGCCCCTGGGATGTACACAGCCGAAATGCATTGAACACTGGCCTCCGCCCATGTCAGAATCCGCTACACCACCTGGAGGGCCCTCCTGCTCCGGGTCCCTCCCTGATGGTTGATGTAGGCAACCGCCGTACTGTTGTCTGAGCGCACCTGCACAGACAGACCCCTCAGGTGATTGGTCAACTGCTCCAGTACCAACCTGATCGCCCGTAGTTCCAAAATGTTGATAGGTAAGTGGGCCTCCTGAGGGCCCCACCTCCCCTGGAACCTCAGGGACTTCCAGAATCCCCCCCATCCTGACAGACTGGCATCCGTGGTGACCGTCTCCCAGGAGGGGGCCAGAAAGGACCTGCTCCCCAGCAAGTTCCTGTGGTCCAGCCACCACGAAAGGGATCGCCTGACCAAGGGGGGAAGCACACAGACCCCGTCCAAAGGACGTTGGGTCCTTGTCCCATACTGACAGAAGGTGAAGTTGTAGAGGCCTCAAATAGAACTGAGCAAAAGGCACCGCCTCGAAGCACGCCACCATCAGGCCCACCAACTCCCTGCCTGAGGGAGGGCTGGAGACACGACAGCAGGAACCTCACCTGCGCAGTTAGAGGTTCCACCTTCTGTTGAGGAAGGAATATCCTTGACTGAACCGTATCCAGAATCATTCCCAGGAACGGGGTCACCGAGGAAGGGGACAGAGAGGACTTGGGGTGATTGATCACCCAGCCGAAGGGCTCCAGGGTGGACACCACCAGTTGAGTGTCCAACTCTGCCTGCTGTAGAGACCGAGAGGTGATGAGTATGTCGTCCAGGTAGGGCAGCACGCGTATGCCCCTTGACCTCACCAGAGACATCACCCCCCCCCCAGCACCTTGGTGAACGCTCTGGGAGCTGAGGTGAGGCCAAATGGCAAGGCCACAAATTGGTAATGTTGATCTTCCAACACGAATCTGAGAAACCTTTGGTGTCCCGAGAACACAGGGATGTGAAGGTAAGCGACTGATGTCCACAGACGTCATGAAGTCCCCTGGGCGCAGGGAGCTTATGGCCGAGCGCAGGGTTTCCATGCGAAAGCACCTGTTCTTGACGAATTTGTTGAGGGTCTTTAAATCCAGAATGGGCCTGACTGACCCATCTTTTTTGGGAACTGTGAAAAGGTTGGAATAGAACCCCATGCCCAATTCTCTTAAGGGGACCCTGCAAATGACCCCCAGACAGCAAACTCTATCTTGTAACCAGAGGACACTACCTTCTGAATCCACCAGTCTGAGACGTGGTGCCTCAAGACGTGAGCAAAGTGCTGCAGCCGTCCCCCCACCCTGACGGGCGAGGGCGCCCCATCATGCCTGAGGGGGCTTGGGAGAGGATTTGGGCTTAGCCCCCCAGGAGGAGCCAGGACGTCGTCCTCTGCTCCTGTGCCAGGAATCTGTACAAGTCCGCGAGGGACACCCCTTTTCCTTGTTTAGCACCATGGTAGGGGAGTGAAAGGGAGCCCTGGCCCCGAAAGGGCCGAGACTGCCGACTGCACTGGGGTAACTTACCTCCCTTAGCGAAAAGGTCTAGACGGTCCCCAAACAGGCGTAGCCCCTTAAATGGAAGCCCAGTGAGGGCCTTCTTTGCAGCATTGTCAGCAGCCCACTGGCACAGCCAAACCGAGCGGTGTATAGCCACCACGAGGGCAGAAGTTCTGGCACACATTCTGATGGTGTCATCCAGGACAAAATTTACAAAAACATCACAACTGGAGAGTGCATTAAACACCTCACAAGGGAGATCATCAGGGGCACTATCAAGCATATTTCTGATAAGGGTTCTAGTGGCCACAGCAGTAATAGCAGAGGCACAGACTGGGCACAGAGCCGTCCCCGCACATGCAAAGGCGTGGGAGGCCAGCTGGTCAATGCGCCGGTCCTCAGCATCCCGCAGGGTAGTAGAATCAGGGGAATGCATGGCAGAGGTGTTCGATAGCCCTATGATCGTGGCATCCACCACGGGGGGGGGGGGGGGGGGGGGGGGAGGGGATGACCAACATTTAACCACCTCAGCAGGAAAAGGATACTTCCTATCCCAACTCCTTGGAACCCCGGGAAGTTTACTGGGGTGCTCCCATTCCTTGAGCACAAGGGTATGGAAATGTGCCTGCTCTGGAAATTCCAAACATGATTTTGCTGTATGAAATTTCATGTCTTCGCAGTAAGCACTGCAGAGAAATCTGGGGATTTGTGGGAGGTCCCCGGGTATTTGAGGGGCCGGGAGGAGCCTGTTTTACATGTCTCTGCAGTGCAGCGCCATCTGGGCCGGGAGGAGCCTGTTTTACATGTCTCTGCAGTGCAGCGCCATCTGGCGGAGGATAACCCAAGTGTAAGTAATCTATCTGGAGTAGGACGTACTGTATACTAAGAATAGAATGACATCAGGCGTCAAATGCCGCCTCTTAGCAGAGGCCTTACGCGCCATGGTATTAGCAAGCAACTTTTCAACACTAGCCAGTCTAGTGGACACATCAGGCTGAGATTCCCCACTGGTATGCAGCTCACAGGGAGTCAAATTTAAGCTTGGGGGAGTAGGCGAAGCCATACGTGGCGCAGGCCTAGCCGCTAGTAAACCAGGCTGCAGCGCAAGCACCTGCTGGGATCAAGGTACACAAACCCACACATTGTCAACGCTAGTAGGGGACACCCCACGCGCTACACACAGCTGGGCTGGTCCCGAAGGAACCCCGAGCACATTATCCTGAGACGCCTCCATATGGTGATTATAGCAGCACAATAAGCCGACAGGGATTCACGCTATAAAAGCAACCCAGGATGCCCCAATAGCCCGCTAGGGAAGTGGGAGGAATTAGCACACTAGGCCTAAAAAAGTTTAATAACTAAATAGAAGGGGTAGGGCCGGGAGAAACCAATTGAGTTTGACCCGCCTGTAAGACATAAGCAAAAAAATACAATTCTGTGATTACTCACCTTGTAGAATTAGTATTATAAGTATGCAGCACGTCCTGCTCCAGATAATGATTCATAACAGATGGGATTACCTCCACCAGAGGGCGCTTGACTGTAGAGATGGCAAAAAGAGGCCCCTCCCGGTCCATATATATCCGGGACCTCCCACAAATTCCCCAGTATAGAAAAGCAGTAAGGAGAACCAGGAGAAGCCAATGAAAATTAACAACGTTAACAAGGATAATCACCATACAGAGGATCCAAGATAATGCAAACAGGGTGGGGTGGAGCAGGATGTGCTGCATACTTAGAATAATACAATTCTGTGATTACTCACCTTGTAGAATTGGTATTATAAGTATGCAGCCCGTCCTGCTCCAGATAATGAGTCATAACAGATGGGACATCCAATAGCAGTGTCCGTAAACAGGGTGGGATCCCAAAAGCAACAACGCGCAGTTCACACCACTGCCGCCTGCAGAACCTTGCAGCCAAAAACAGCATCCGCCGAGGCCCGAAAATCAACCTTGTAAAACTTTGAAAAGGTATGAACAGAAGACCAAGTAGCAGCCTTACAAACCTGTTCAACAGAAGCCTGGTGCTGGAAGGCCCAGGAGGCCCCAACAGCACGGGTAGAATGAGCAGTAACACGGAAAGGAGGATCCTTTCCCCTAGCAGAATAGGCCCTAAAAATAGCCTGACGAATCCATTTGCTAATAGTAGACTTAGCAGGTGCCAGGCCCTTCTTGGGACCCGAAGGAACCACAAACAAGGCATCAGTTATTCTAAAAAGGTGCAGTAGCCACCAAGTAGAACTTCAAATTCCTGACCACATCCAGGGAATGTAAGGCCCTCTCTTTGGAATTACCAGGATTAGGGCACAAAGGAAGGAAGCACAATGTTCTGATTGAGATGGAAGGCAGAGACAACCTTAGGCAAGAAATCAGGTTTAAATCTGAAAACCACATTGTCCTGGTGTCTCTCAAAGTAGGGGGCCTGAATAGAAAGGGCCGCCGACTCCGAAACACGCCTGACCGAGGTGATAGCCACCAAAAAGGCAACTTTAAGAGTAAGAATAGACAGAGCAGCCCCATGCACAGGCTCAAAAGGAGGGCCCTGAAGGGCAGACAAAACCAAATTCTAGTCCCAAACTGGCAACAGAGGTTTGCGAGGGGGACGCACATGAGCAACCCCCTGGAAAAAGTCTTGACCAGAGGATGTTGAGCGAAAGATCTTGAGCTTGAGCGTGCTGAGCTTTAGTCCCAGATCCAAACCATGCTGAAGGAACTCCAGAATCCTAGGAATGGAAAACATCCGACATGGAAGGACCCTAGACTCACACCAGTCAATGTAGGCCCGCCAGATCCTATAGTAGATGGTAGAAGAGGATTTCTTCCTAGCCCTGATTACAGTGTTAACCACAGACGCAGAAAGCCCCTCATTCCTTAAGATGGAGGTTTAAGCAGCCAGGCCGTCAAAGCCAGCGTTAGTAAATTGGGATGGCATAGCTGCCCTTGAGTGAGAAGGTCCGGGACCAGGGACAGAGCGTACTGATCTACCGCCAGCTGAACGATATCTGCGAACCACACCTGTCTTGGCCACTGGGGGGCCACCAGGATTGCTGGTACCCTTTCCTGAGCCAGCTTGCGCAGAACCCTGCCCAGCAGGGGGAACGGAGGAAAAAGATACAGGAGACGGAACCCCTGCCAGGATAGAGCCAGAGCATCGACCGCAAGGGCCAAGGGATCCTGGGACAGAGACAAAGACTGGGAGCTTGTGATTGTGGTGGGATGCAAACAGATCCACTTCCGGTACCCCCCCCCCCCCCCCCAATGGTGACATAAGGACAGGAAGACCTCGCTGCTGAGAGACCATTCCCCCAGGTGAGAGATCCCCCTGCTCATAGAGTCCGCCTCCAGATTCTTCACCCCCGGAATGTACACTGCTGAGATGCAAGGAACATTGTCCTCCGCCCAGGACAGAATCATGGACACCTCCTTGAGGGCACTCTTGCTCCGAGTCCCTCCCTGGTGATTGATGTAAGCAACCGCTGTCTGGTTGTCTGAGCGAACTTGGACCGGCCGGCCCTGAAGGTGAGGAGTCAACTGGGCCAGTACCAACCGAATTGCCCTCAGTTCCAGGACGTTGATGGGGGCATGGGTCTCCTGAGGGCCCCACAGCCCCTGAAATTGTAGGGTTCTCCAGAAGCCCCCCCAACCCGACAGATTGGCATCCGTGGTGACCGTCTCCCAACAGGGGGCCAGAAAGGACCTGCCCCCCAACAGGTTCCTCGAGTCCAGCCACCACAAGAGGGACCGCCGGCCAGAGGAGACAGAACAAAGGCCTGATCCAGAGACAGGGGACTATTGTCCCAGACTGATAGGATATGGAGCAGAAGAGGTCTCATGTGGAACTGAGCATAAGGAACTGCCTCGAAGCAGGACACCATTTGTCCCACAAGCTGCATCCCTTGCCGGATGGAAGGGCGAGGGCAGGACAGAAGGAAATGAACCAGAGCTTGAAGAGAATCCACCTTCTGCGGAGGAAGAAAAATCCTGGCCTGAACAGTATCTAGATTCATGCCCAGGAAGGA
This sequence comes from Gastrophryne carolinensis, assembly GCA_027917425.1. NCBI lineage: Eukaryota > Metazoa > Chordata > Amphibia > Anura > Microhylidae > Gastrophryne > Gastrophryne carolinensis. The sequence goes on along the minus strand of CM051236.1, from coordinate 305,112,555 downwards.
GGTCACCAGAGACGGAGACAGGGAGTATTTAGGGTGATTGATCACCCATCCGAATGTTTCCAGAGCAGTCACCACCTGCTGGGTATCCAATTCTGCCTGCTGGAAAGAATGAGAAGTGATGAGGAGGTTGTCCAGATAAGGAAGAATGCGAATGCCCCGAGCTCTGAGGAGAGCCATAACACCTGCCAGCACCTTGGTAAAGACCCTGGGGGCCGAAGTGAGACCGAAGGGCAGTGCCACAAATTGGTAGTGCTGGTCCTCCAGTGCGAACCTGAGGAATCTCTGATGCCCTGGGAAGACTGGTACATGAAGGTAAGCATCCTTGATGTCTATGGAGGTCATGAAGTCCCCCGGGCGCAAAGAGCTGATCGCGGAGTCCAGGATGGGTCTGATGGAACCATCCCTTTTGGGTACTGTGAAGAGATTGGAATAAAAACCCAGACCTCTCTCCCCAGGAGGGACCTGACAGATGACCCCCATGTCCAATAGGTTTTGTACAGCCAGAAACAGACCCTGAGCTGCCAGGGGTTCTAGAGGAATCCGAGACCTGAGGAATCTTGGAGGCAGCCAGGCAGCGAACTCTAGCTTGTAGCCAGAGGACACAACCTCCAGAATCTACCTGAGACCTGCTGTCCCCAGACATGAGTGAAGAGCCGCAGCCGTCCCCCCACCCGGATGGGTGAGGGCGCCCCCTCATGGGTGAGGAGGCTTGGCGACAGATTTGGGCTTGGACCCCCAGGAAGATCCAGAGCGGGCACGACCTCTGCACGACCCCAGAAGTCTCCCCTAGGATCTGCAAAGGAAACCCCTCTCCCAGACCTGGATCCACGGTAGGAGGGGGCAAAGGCACCCGAACCCCGAAAGGGCCGCAGCTGCTTCTTACATTGAGGCAACTTACCCCCCTTGGCAAACAGGTCCAAGCGATCCCCAAATAGGCGCAGCCCCTTAACCCTTTAAATGCCAAGCACGTAGTTTCTACGTGGTTGCTTCTCCTACCGTTAAGTGCCAAGCACGTAGAAAGATGTCAGATGCCGATGGTGATCGGGGCAGGGTGGGTGTGAGGGTAGGAGGCTCCGATCGAAGTCTCCTCTCATCCGCCCTGCACCGATCACTATCGGCATCTGACAGATGCCGGAGCTGAGAGAGCGGCGCGGTAAAGCGACGTGGGACCCAGGATCGGAGGGGAGTATAGTAAAAAAAAAAGAAATAAATGTCTTTTATATCTGTGTCCGTGTCATTATTTTTTACTTTTAACCCCTTGTGAACTGGTAAGGGGTCCATGACCCCTATACCAGTTCACAAGGCTGGGGGGATGGCAAGTCACCTGCGCTAGCGGGTGCCCCCCCGGCACCCCCCATTACCTGCCTCCCCAAAGGCCAGGGGGCGCGTAGCCTGCAGGGCCAGGGGCCACAAAAGCTGGCCCCTGTTTCTACAAGCCCTGCATAGCTGGTCCCGGGCTGGTTACTTTGGGTAAGGGGGACCCAACGTAAATTTTTTTGGGATTTTTAAGGGTTTTTAACCCTTAAAGTGGACCAACACCCACGGGTGATCGGCCCGGGAATCTATAAGATTCCCGGGCCGATCACCCCCCACCCCGCGGGACATCCGAGATCGGGATGTCCCGCGGGGTGAAACCCCCCCAAACACCCCAAACTCCTTACCTTATCTTCGGCGGCGGCCGGCCGCCGCCGCCTCCCTCGCGCTCCTGTAGGCGTGCGCGTGCCCGCGCCGGCCGTCTGCGAATGGCCGGCGGGGGCGCGCGCGCGCCGAAAGTGACGCGAGGGAGGCGGCGGCGGCGGCTGCCGCTTAGACGTTCCTGGACCTAGCTTGTACGTCGGCGCTGGGAGCGGGGAGAGGTGAGTTTTTCGGGCGGTTAGGGGGGGTTTCACACAGCGGGGCACCCCGATCGGGGGTGCCCCACCGAAGTGGACCAAGACCCAGGATAGTCAAAATCCTGGGTGTTGGTCCACTTTAAAAATCCCCCCCAAAAAATGCCCCCCCCCCCCCCCCCCCCCCGGGAGGGGGGACCCTATGTCATTTTTTTTTTAAATTAACCCTTTGTGTTCTGTCATCCAGCAGCTATAAAAGGCTTCTTGCAGGTGAGCAGAAGCCAGTGATCACCGAGGGACACAGTGCTCCAGGATAGATGGATGGGAGGTAAGTATTTAAAAAAAAAAATTAATAAAATAATTTTTTCTCTTTGCGTGTGTGTTTTTTTTTACTTTTAACCCCTTGTGAACTGGTAAGGGGTCCATGACCCTTATACCAGTTCACAAGACTGGGGGGGGTGGCAAGTCACCTGCGACTAGCGGGTGACTTGCAATTAACCCCCGGCACCCCCATTACCTGCCTCCTCAAAGGTCGGGGGGGCAGAAGAGCCCGGGCCCACGGGCTATGCGGGCTTGTAGCCTGCAGGGCCAGGGGCCACAAAAGCTGGCCCCTGTGCCCTGTTTCTACAAGCCCTGCATAGCTGGTCCTGGGCTAGTTACTTCGGGTAAGGGGGACCCCATGTCAATTTTTGGGGGGATTTTTAAGGGTTTTTAACCCTAGGGTCCCAGAAGGGGGGACCCTATGTCATTTTTTTTCTTGATTTAACCCTTTGTAGTGTGGATGGTAGTTGTATTTTATTTGTAAATGTTATAAAGTACTTGTTTCAGTTAGGGGGGTCTCCTGGGCAGATAAATATGTGGTACCGTTCTAATCGGTAGAAATGGGGCTTTCACATGCAATATGGTTTTCCTTAATAAAATACATTTTTTATTTAAAATAAAGGAGTCAATTTTCAAAAAAAAATTTTATTTATTTTTTACTTAATATTGTAAAAAACAAAATAAAAATTACAAACAAGACATTTCATGTTAAAGCCTAAACTCTGCTGCAAAAAAAAGATATATAATTTTCCTGAAAATTCCAGCAAAAAAAGCGCAAAATGGGGAAAAATGGCCTGTCAACAGAGGGTGACAAAATCTCAAGTAGGCTGGCAATAAAAAGGGTTAAAAGTAGCTATGCATGTTGGGTATTGTTCTGTTCGGGGGACCTTGTGCTTTCAGACTTAGCTTGTTTTTTCTGGTTTGCATATTTATAATTTTAGGAAAAGGTGTTTTTTATTCAGCTTTTTTATACATTTTTTTAGGGAAACCCTGCGCAACCAAAGAATTCTTTGAGGGATTAATTCCAGAAAGATGAGCCCACTACAACAAGTTGGGTACGCTTAGAAAGCTAAACATGTGTACTTTCAGAGAATATATGGTTTATGGGGGATATTCCAAATGTAAAGGGTTGTTTGCGCAAGGTGCGCACTTTGTCTGCAGAGCTGAAATTTTCAAGTAAAATTACCATTACGCACATGCTTTACTTTGGGGTGTTTGGCAACTCTTCCCTTGACAGTAGCAATGCATGTTGGGTATCGTTCTGTTCGGGACATGTTGCTTTTTCAGATTAAACTTGTTTTTTCTTGTTTGTATATAGTTTTTTTAGGAAAATGTGGCTTTGATTCTGCTTTTTTATCCTTTTTTTTTAGGGAAACTCTTTGCAACTAAAGAATACATTGAGGGATTACTTCCAGAAAACTATGACCACATCAACAAGCCTGGTACACCTAGAAAGCTTGAGGTATGTACTTCCAGAGAATAGTTTGTGGGGGGTATTTCAAATGTAAAGGGTTGTTTTTCCTGAAAAACTGCAAGGTGCGCATGGCGCAGTTGTATTTTATCTGAAAATCTTCTAAAGCTCAGTTTCAGTTTGGGGGGAGTCTCCTGGGCAGGAAAGGGTGTCTACCTATACATATGTGGTATCGCTGTAACTGGGAGAAATTGGGATTTCACACGCAATAAGATTTTGACAAACTTACATTTTTTATTACAAAAAACTAAAATTGTAAAAAAGTTTTTTTTTTTTTTTGCACATATTTCACCCAAAAATATTGAGAATACACCTAAAAAATGACAAACAAGACATTTTATGTTAAAGCCCAGACTCTGCTGAAAAACAATATATAATTTTCCTGGGAAATCCCTTCAAAAATCACATTTGAACATGGGGAGCGCAAAATAGTCTGGCAACAAAAACTCCAGGTAGGCTGGCACTTAAGGGTTAAAGGGGAGCCCCGTGAGGGCCTTCTTAGCAGCGTTATCAGCTGCCCACTGACGCAGCCAAACAGAGCGGCGTATAGCAACCACCAAGGCAGAGGTTCTACTACACATCCAAATGGTGTCATCTAAGGCAGAAAGGACATATGCAATGAACATTTCACACTGTGACAAGGCCCTGAACTCGGCACTAGAAGTATCATCAGGGGCGCCTTCCAACAGACCCTTGACGAGAGTCCTAACAGCAACAGCAGAAGCACAGACAGGGCGCAAGGCAGACCCCACACAGGCAAAGGCATAGGAGGCCAGCTGGTCAATGTGCCGGTCCTCAACTATCCTTGAGGGTAGTGGAATCAGGGGAATGGACCACAGATGTGTTGGACAACCCCAATAATAGTGCATCCACTTCTGGGGGGCGTTGACCAACATTTAACCACATCAGTGGGAAAAGGCTACCTTTTATCCCAGCCCTTAGGGATTCCGGGAAGCCGGCCGGGACGCTCCCATTCTTTGAGAACAAGATTATTGAAATGGGCCTGTTCTGGAAATTCCAGACGTGGTTTAGCAGTACTGAAAAGTTCCCCCTGTAGCTTGGGAGCCGCAGCAGGAAGGGAGATAGAAAGCGATAGAGATAGAAAGAGTTAACAGTCTATTGGTGTCATCAGCATCCCAATGATCAGAGCCATAGTCAGCACCACTGAAATGCTGATCATCAGATAACTCTGAATCCGAGAATAATTCCCCCTCCTCAAGTGGGGTATAATCAGACAAATCAAGGAATTCTCAGTCTCCACAGGGAAGGCAGATGCACCCGGCGCCTTACGGGCCGCAGAGCTAGCAATCAGCCTCTCAATGTTAGCCAACCTGGAAGACACGTCAGGCTGAGACTCCCCACTAGTATTTAGTTCCCTGGGAGTCATAATCAAGCAAGGGGGAGTGGGTGAGGACATAGTGGGCGCAGGCCCAGTCACAGATAGCCCAGAATGCAGGGTACACAGACCCGCACATCATCGCTCACATGGGATGCCCCACACACTACACACAGACGGGCTTGTCCCGAGGGGACCCCGAGCACAATATCCTGTGAAGCTTACATATGGTGATTAAGGTGGCACAACTGGCCAATAGGAATTACGCCGTATAAGCAACCCGGGATGCCCCAAATGTCCGCCAGGGAAGTGGGAGGATTAAACAGTGTAAGCCTCTAATAAAGTTATTATAACTAATAGAGGGGACAGGCCCGGGAGAAACCTCTTAAAGTGGACCAACACCCTCCCATGATCGGCCCGGGAATCTATAAGATTCTCGGACCGATCAGACCCCTGACTGCTGTGTGAAACCCCCCAGAAACCCCTAAATCCCTACCTCCACGATCCAGCGGCGCCCGCCGCCGCCTCCCGCGCGTCCCTCTAGCAGGACACGCGCCGGCCGTCGCTGCCTCCCGCTTGTCCGTCGGCGGGGATTGGCAGCGGCGGTCACGTGGGAGCGAGGAGAGGTGAGTTTTTCGGGGTTTCTGGGGGGTTTCACACAGCGGGGCACCCCGCTCTGCAGTCCAGCGCCATCTGGCGGAGTAATACCCAAGAGTAAAGAATCTTATCTGGAGCAGGACGTAATGTATACTAAGAATATGATGAACACCCCTGTTCTAAACCATTTATCAAAGTCGACCCTAGAGTCGTAAATCGGAACAAAACACTCGGGGGCCGGCCCTGGAACCTACAAAGCTCCAGGTCCAGCCGCTAGCCTGCCCTCGGGGCATCCTATACTGGGGTGCCCCTCTCTGTGAAAAACCCTTGGGGTTGGCAATTTTGAGATCGGCAGATGACGTTTGGCAGCCAGCTGGCTGCATCCCCGGATTTCTTCTCTAGCACTTGCACAGGGGTGCATGTGACTACAGGGATGCGGCATCCGGCTTTCACAGCGTCTCAGGAGCCGCCGGTAAAGAATCCCCCCCAGAACGCCGAGACCAGCTCACCTCTTCCCAGTCCCACGGCGCGTCTAAGAGCAGCGACTCTGAGCCCCCTGACGGCCGCATCCTCTGCTTCCCTCTAACAGGGAGCGTGCCCGCGTCGGCCATTCACAAATGCTTGGCGCGGGCACGCGCCCTGCTAGAAAGATAGCAGGATTAGAAAGCTGCTCTTAGACACGCCAAGGGACCGAAACGAGGCGACCTGGGGGTTTCACACAGTGGGGCATCCTGATTTTGGATGCCTCGGGGGGGGGGGGGGAAATCGATCTATAAGATTCCTGGGCCGACTGGCGTGGGTTTTAAGCCACTTTAAAGCAAACCCACATAGTGCACTCTGCTGCTTGAATATCCCACCCTGTTGTGTTTTGAGGGGTTATATACATGTGTGTGTGTTTTAGGTAAAACTGAAGGTAATTGCTAGTTTAATCTAAACACAAACAAGGGAGGGCATGCTTGCTCTTGGCAGCTGCTCCGATTGCCCTTTACCAGCCTTTAAAATATATGCATCTATATAATATAAATCTGAAGAGTGCTGAATTCACACCCTTGTGTTTTACACTTGGGGGGGGGGGGGGGGTCTTACTCTTTTTAATGACATTTCTTTTTTAATAGTAGTGTACAAAAGGGAAAAATATGTGTGCATCAAAAGAGCAATTTGCAACCTCACCTAAACAAAAGAGAACTGACCTATGGAAAATCATAGTATAGAGCTATTTGGGCACATGTAGATCAGTCCTTAATGTCCATCAAGCAAGAATACCCCATGCAAGATGTAAAATGCCATATGGCTAAATCCAGCAAACCTCAGACATAAATAAAAATCCCCGTTAGTCTTACAGGTAACGGTATTTCTACGAGTTCTTCAGGATGAACCTTGGAAAACACTCCCCCTAAGAGCAAACACAAACTGAACAGAGTTTAAAAGCCCCACCCGTTCCCCTCCATTTCAGCATTTAAGAAGAAACAATGGATTATAACAAGAATGGGGGGGTAATATGGGGTCATCCTAATGGACTCGTGGAAATACAGTTACCGGTAAGACGGTAAAACAGATTTTCTCCCCTCATCATTCAGGACGATCCTTGGAGAGGATATGTAAGAAAATACCTCATGGGTGGGAAACTGCTTTTAAAGTAGACCAAAACTCAGGATTTTGACTATCCTGGGTTTTGGTCCTTGCCCCCTATCACCAGATCGGGGGGGGGGGGGGGGGGGTCCGCTGTGTGAACCCCCCCAGGTCGCCCGAACAAACTCAACTCTTCCTGGTCTTTCAACGCATGCGCGGGCATGCTTCATCCAGGAGCTCATCTAATACAAGCATATCCGAGCACGCTGACTGACACATCCCCCGCTACCCTCTAACAGGGAGCATGCCTGCAGCGGCCACTCACATATGCCCGGTGTGGGCACAGGTCCTGCTAGAGGGATAGAGGGGATGGGGCCGTTGCTTGCACATGGACCGGGAAAGAAGGTGGGTTTATGAACGACCTGGGGCAGGGTTTCACACAGTGGGACATCCCGATTCTGGATGAATCAATCGACCCAAGAATCTGTACATGGGTTTTGGCCCACTTTAAGACCTTCCTTCCAAAAAAGCCTGGTGCTTGGCAGAAAGATCAAGTCCACAGTGCCTAACAAAAGTGTGAAGCGAAAGCCAGGTTGCTGTTCTGCAAATTTCCTCGATGGAAGCACCAGTCTTCTCCGCCCAGGGGCTTACATTGTCCTTGGCGAATTCGGATTTACGAATTGCTTGGGTCGGCAAAAAGGTCCATCTGCAGGGGACCCCACCAAGACACCACCTGTAGAAAAACATCCTGGTTTAAGAACCATTCTGTCTGTTCACCCTGGTCAGGAAATCCGCAATTTTGTTTAAGGTTCCTAAATGAACTGCAGAAATTGAAGGAACCAAACTGAGACTGCAAGGCTCACCAGGCATGGTGACCCCCCAATTGGTTGAAACATGCCACAGTTGAAGCATTGTCTGAACAATCTGCACGCCCTTGCTGGCAAAAGGTGTTCCAGTGCTAGTTTTTCTGCCATCAATTCTTGGTAGTTTGATGAACTACAACATGTGAAGGCCATTGACCCCGACTCTGGTACTCCTGCAAGTGGACCCCACTGGGGTCCGCTGTAATCATAACTGGATGTCATGAACCCTAGCAACCTCATGATCTCTCTCAGAGTTACTAGAGGGTTCACAAGAAAGGACTGGACTGTTGTTCTGGATAGATTTTCTTCTGGCAGCAGGATTTTCTGGGCTACAACTGTCCATTTGTAACCCAGAAACCTGCAGCATGAACTTCCAAATTCAACTACTCTAGGTTGATAATCCAACCCAGAGATGCGAGTAGAACCCTTGCCCATTCCAAATCCTCCGGAAGAGCCTCCCGATATCTGTTCAAGAGTAAAAGATCATTCAGGTATAGAATGATTTTGATTTTACCCTTTCTCAGGCTCGCCATAGGCTCTGCCAAAATGTGTGGGGCCCAAGGAAAGACCAAAGGGCAGGGCTTTGTATTAAAAATGATGAATTTCCTGCTCTCTTTCTATCACAAATCTTAGGTATAAGCATCCTGAAGATCCAGAATGACCATAAAGGCCTCTTCTACCAGCATGCTTCTCACTGAATACATAGACTCTGAACCTATTGTACTTTATGTGCTGGTTAAGTTTGTTTACGTTCAGGATCATTCAGTACAGTAAAGCCCGAAGGCTCTCCAGGTAACTTGGTTACCAGAAATGAAATGTAGCATAAATTGATTCTGGGAGCTAGCCCGCCATACAGCTATAAACATGCAAGCTTTCTTCCCACTGGTCTGTCTTGCTCAGGACTGAAGCTTGCAGAGCAAGCTGCCCCTTCGATGCAGCCTTGTCCGTGCCTTTACGCCGATTCCACTGCCTGGTCTGAAACTAGGTTAAAGAAAACTTAGGCTTAGAGCCAGAACGATTTTGAACCCTTTTCCTCTCAGCTGGAAATTTCTTCCCATTTTTGGAAGAACAAGCCAGGATGGAATCTAGGCCCTCACCAAAAAGCAAATTTCCAGGAAAAGGGATACCACATAGCTTTGGAGACCAGGTCCCCCTGACCAGGTTTTTAACCAAAGTGCCCTCATGGCACAGGTTATCAAGGCAGATGCCTTAGCTGTTGTCCTGATCCTCGTAGGCATCTTCTAGAGCGTAGGTAGGTAGAGCGTAGATTCAACCAATAGTATCTAGCAAAAGTCTTGGCTGAGGGCTAAGTGGCTGCTTTACATACCCGTTCCATAGAGACCTCATCCTGCTCTGCCCAAGATGTAGAATTACTTGTTGGCATGGTATAATTTTATCTCAGTTGTACTCTTTATCTTGCTAAAGTAGTGTAAAACACTCTTTGTCCTTTCCTCGGACCTACGAAGGACACAAATCAACTGCTGGGTTTCCTCCAATCTTTGGTTCGGGTAAGGTACTTCAACAGACGTGATCTAATATCTAAAGCATTTAATTTGAAGCTTCTTCATCAGCTATTGACAGAAGGACCATCCTTGCGTCTATGAAAATGTGATGAGATCTTAGGTAAATAGCCAAGATTTATTCTCAAAATTACTGGATCTGGAAAAAATTAGAAAAATAGGATGAAGATCAGGCCTGAACCTCACGGATTCTGCGTGCAGAAGTGATAGCCCCGAAAATAACACTTTCCAAAAATAGATCAGGTCTGAAGTAACATAACCTGGGCTAGATCATGTTTGAATTCCTTAACCCTATTAGATGCTAGTGTAAGGACTAGCCTAGGGTTAGAGATAGCCTAGGGTTAAAGTTAATGCCAGCCTAGGGTTAGAGTCAGCCTAGGGACCCGAATGGATAACACCATTGAACCGGAAAAATGCATAGGCTAGACTAAAATGCCATGTAAGATGCCATGTAAGGGATAAGGTGTCTGCTCCCACTGCTGAACCCGCTGAATTCAAAGTACTTGACCAGCTTGTGACTTTGTGCTGAAGCAATAGATCCATATTTGAAAAGTCCCTTAAAAATCCGATCTGCTTGAACACCCTAGAGGTGACTGACCAATCTGACCCTCTCATGAGAAGCACTCAGAAAATATGCCACATGATTCAAAGTTCCTTTTGGAACACTTCTGACGGAGACTTCAGGTTTCCTTCTAAACCAATAAGGAACACTAAAGTGACCCCCATCTAGCGATGAATCTCGCTCTCCCCTGATGGTTAATGTATGCTACAGTTGTAACATAGTCTCATCTTATCTGTACATGCTGATCTTCCAATGTTCTACAAATACCATCAAGGCTACTTTACTGTTATCCATTTTCTTAGGTTCGAGGAGGACTGGCTCAGGGCCTTGGGCTACTTTCTTTGTGCTGCCCAACTCTTGCAATGGGTTACCTAACCCCAAGCTGAGGTATCTGTAGTAACCATCTTTCCTTTTGGGGTTCCAGATATAGCTTCCCCTGACCGAGCACTGGAACTATATCTTCCAACCCATACCGGGAGCCGTTCTAAATGCTCAGGATATGTATATGAAGAGTCCTTGAATACAAGTGACATCATCTTGCTGCGGAAAAAATGCCAATGTTAACAGTCCTCACACCCACATGGCTTGTCTTATTTAAGATGTTGAACTGGCACAAAGGAATCAAACGGCTTCCTGAAGGGCCGAAATCTTTTGAGAAGGCAGAATAAGAGTCTGAAGAAAAGTGTTGACTTCAAACCCCAAATAACTCATTGCCTGAGAGGGAACCAGACTTGAACTCTCGAGGCTCAGAACCCAACCGAGCTGAAAGCAACTCCAAGATGTAAGTGAGGCTCTGTAGCAATTTGTCCCTTAAATGGACAAAAAAGTAGCAGATAGTCTGGATCAGCCAAATACTGATTCCTCTCCATCTTCGATATGCCAGAGGCTCTGCCAATATCTTTGTAAAAATCCTCGGGCTGAATCCAGCCCGAAGGGAAGCAAACTGATTGGAAGTGTAAAAAAAAAACCCAGTCCTTTACTGTGAATCTTAAAAACAGGACTGAGCCCAAGGCTCATTGGAACTTGTCAGCAAGCATCCTTCAGATCTATTGAGACCATGAAACCTGTGGAAGCATATTTTTCCCCTTTTTTTTTTTTTTATTTCCAAATGTCTGTATGAACCCAGAGATGATTCAAATAAAATTAAAATGAGTCTCTACTCAAGGCTTCCTTCACCAGAAAGACAGTGGCATAAAAACCCATTCCTCGCTGGTGACGGGGAACTGGGATAATGACCCCCCCGGCCCCCATGTCTAGCAGACTTTCCTGAATGTCTGATCGTTCCTGCAACCTCATGGGTATAGGAGAAACCAGAATTTTGAAGGGTACAAGTAAATTCTAAGTGAACCCATCTTTAATGTCCCTGAAAACGAAAGGGCAATTCAAGGTATTGTCCAACACTGTGAACAAAAACTCTTAGTCAGGCCCCAACCCGAGACATGGCGTCATTGTTTCTTGGGTTGGACCGCCCGGTTCCATACAGAGTGGAATCTTTAAATCCTCCTTTCCTGCAGAAGAGGTAGAGGAGGAAGGTACCCCCGGGTCATCTAGTAGCGTCCCTGTATGAAAGGAGTGTCTAAAAGAGGACATAGGAAGGAACTCCCTTTTTTCAGGAGGCCTAGGTCAGGCAGGGAACACAAGTCCCTATCGGCCGCCCTATCCCCACTTTTTCCAAATTTGCCCAAAAATGAAGTCCTTAAAAGGGCATTGCACAAGACCCATCTTTGACCCCATGTTCTAGACCAGGTCCTCAACCAGAGAGTACTGTGCCCAGAATTGGTCGCAGCCATACTTTGTGCCCAAAATCTTACTGATTCAGCCATGGCTTGTTGCTGACAGAAAGGATAGGTAAGGCTTTTAGTATCTCCCAATTTTTTAAAGGACACATGCAGAAGCCAAAAATTGGTCTTAAAGAATTGGATTCTGCTTGCCAAGAGCAGGGAATCCATATTCTTATCTAGGGGATCACACAGAACCCCAAATCTTCAAAGACTAACCTTGCCCCTTCGGGAACTTTAGCAAAAGGGGAGCACCCTTCTCTCATACTACTAAAATCATATGTCTGAGAAAATGATGGAAAGAGAATGGAGATGACGAATCAAGGGCCAATCATAGTAGAACCCATCAAGCCTAGAGCCCCCGGAAATCTCAGGCGGACTCCCATCCATCCAAGCACTGACCGGGCCTGACCCGCTTAGCTTCCGAGATTGGGCGCATTCAGGGTGGTTTGGCCCGTAGGTCTATATGGATCTGGGGCCCGGCTCTTTTTCCTCTATACCCATTAATATATCAACCGTAAGAGGAAAGGTAAGCTCCCACGGGGATACAAAAATGAAGAGTCGGAGGCCTGATTTTTTCCCCCTGGGAAGAAATCCCCCCTTCCTCAGAGTCCTCATCTGATATATATGACTCTAAATTGGAAAAAAATAGGAGGAACCCCTCATATGTCCCAACAGCGGAGAGGAATTAAAGGGCCCTGTGGTTGTTAGAAAAAACTAACCTGGCTACCTAAACCTTAGGTAATATCTGGCCCATGTTAGAAATGGTGAAAGGTTTAAAAAACATTTCCCATCTTCAAACAGAGTGGATTCTTGTTCCGTACAACCATCTTTTCCATGCAGTATGGACATAGGGGTTTTCTTATATGAATTACTCTCACAAGGTTATCTCACGCCCTTCTTTAGTGACTTAAATCTCAAAGAAGATTTCAGGCACACTTTAATGAGTTTTATCCGGGGTCTTGGGCTAAAATACAAATTATATATATATATATATATATATATATATATATACATACTCACCGGGCAGAGCTTTGCCTCCTCGTCCCAGAACCGGCAGCAGATGGATTAGCTGGTGCTGGATTTTGGTCTGCATTTATTACATCTGTGGATGCTTTTTCCCTTTGGGTCCGGTATTTCCACAATGCAAATGTTCTCTGCCTGATCCGCCATTTTCTAGTATGAGGTACCAGGGAAATTAACTTCCTGAATCCTCCTAAATAGGGCAGGAGCGAAATCCCCTTAATTTCTTTTTACCCTCTATTTGCTGGAAATCAAGAGGGAGGCCAAAAGCAATGAATGGAAAGACACTGGTGCTGTCCCTTTAAGACAAAACACGTGTTTTTTCCCGGGCAGGATTCCCGAACATCTGTGGAAAAACCTAATGGATTCTGGTGGAAGAAGCAGATTCCCCTTCCCTTCCTTCCAAAAGCATGCGCCATACCTGCCTTCCGGGAATGCTGTCGCTGCCATGGAGGAAGAGGAAGGGGAGGGCGTCCCGCCTGTGGAGGAACACGTGATGGTTGGTTGCACTGCCACCAATCGATCCCCCGGGCCGAACGCTACCTGGCTGCTGACACGGAGGTAAGCAGCATCGGCGTTGTAGTAATGTTAGGCGGGGAAGAGAGAGAGAGAAGCGTCATTCACCTCTCTTCCCCGCCTCTTAGGGTACAGTGTGAAAATAAACATTCAAACACAAATGAAGAATAAAATATATCCAGTGCAACCAATTCTCAGGGAGAAGCTTCCCCTGAGCCATCACAACATAATAAATGCTATTTTAGGGCCGGCCACCCCAGCTTCTTCCAAACAGTCATCCTCAGTAAGAGGGAAAATAAAGCTTACCTCCCTTTGTAAAAAAAAAATTCAAAAATGGGATTCTTGGCCTAAAAATCCCGAGGGTATTTCCGGGCCGGAAATACTTACCTAAACCTTCCTGGTTCAGGAGCTAGTGGTCTGGCTCCTACCTCACGGAGGAACACAAAAACAACTAGGGAATGGGAGGAGGAGTCAAGATTATATTTTCAGGTGTTCCCAATTGGTAGGAGGAGCCCGGAGGTCTCAAGTGTATGCTGCCCAAAGGATGTTTTGAGAAAACTCTGCCAAAGTATATGAGAGAAAGATCTGAAGCTCTACCTTACCCTTTATACTGTATATGGCGAGCAGAAAAAAAGTAAGCTCCGCTTCATCCTGTATACTCTATATGGCGAGCTTATAGGAGCATCTGAAACAATGGCCACCCCCACTGGCACCTCTTACTTCCTCTTCACAGACAGGGCTCATTTCCTGATAAACAATGTGACACAGGGGAGGTCACCAGAAACCATGAAATTGTAATGTAAGCATTCTGAACATACTATGTAGAACAATTCAAGGTATTTCATAACATGACACTGTCAGAAACCCTGAGCCTGCCGCTACATGAGGGATTATTTACATAGCACACCCTTCCAGTTTCTTATAATCTTGCACAGCAATATTTCCTATTCTTATCCTCCTGAACATGTTAGTCACTACTATGAACATATTCTTCGCTGTATAAAAATATATCTAGAACTAACCTTCTGCACCTTGCAGTGGACCTTACACTATGCTACTGTGTCAAATCACCGCACAACTCACCTTTCTGCATTCCCGTGGTGCATGCATACTAATGCATAGTATAATGCTTTATTCTGAACTGAGCGCTGGCATATGGAGCTGGCGCATCCCTGGATTTCATGAAGTGTGTGGTTCACTAATGCACCCAGCCAACATGGATGGCTGGGTGCAGGAGTGAGCCTCAGGGCCAGGGATGGGGCCGCGAGAGTCTGCTGAAAAGGTGAGTAATTGCAGGCCTGCATGGGGGTTCACCAACTCAGGATGCCCCAGGGGCACAGAACAAATTCTGGGTAAGTCAAAACCCTGGGTTTTGTTCTGCTTTTTTATTTACTGTGACACCCATGGGTTTTTCCCTCATTGTTGCAGTGACTGGGTGACTAACAAGTCACTCATGATCCTTATATCAGAGTGTGTGTGTGTGTGTGTCATATATTGCACGCTCCCTCTAAACAAGGCAGCAGGGGACACATTCTTGAGACTGATAAGAGTAAAAAAAAAAAAAAAAAACAGACACCACACTGGTTGCATTATAAAGCGGTCCTAAAATGTCTTTAGGACAGCCGAACAGCAGTCCTAATTTGAGTGTAATAGTAAAACAGAAGACAAAGGAAGGGCTAAAATACTATATATGTGTCACAGCGATGTAACAAAATTGTAGCAAAGAGCATTGTGCAAAACAAGCGCGTCCCAATCTTTGCACATCAGATTTTAGAACCGGTTTATTAAGTGAGAGACAACAAACACTAAAATGGCTCTAACCCCGGTCTACCAAAAACAGAACATTAGCTATTCAGATGACTTGGGGCAGGAGCATGCCTCAGACAAAAGGAAAAATAAATAAAAATAATTGGCACAGCTAGACTAGAGAACAGGGCAACCCAGATACTCACCTCTTCCGGGTTTGGCGTCCCACATAACTCTGTACAAGTACCAGCTTTGCGAGTCTGAAAGGGCTGATCTACAGCTGTTGTGGAAGCACCCCGGAAGAGGTGAGAAGCCTGGTGACCCCGGGAATATCGATGTCAATGCACAGCAGGGGAGCCAAATCCGGTCAATTCTGACTGGAGCACCTCTTTATGTTAAAATGTGCCATCTGGTTATGCAGCCCTATTATTTACCCGTATGCATGTCTATAACTCATTCCAATCTTTACTTCCCTCTTTCTTTTTTCCCGCCGAGTGCCAACTTGACCACTGGATTTCTCTGGGGGACTGAGGAGAAAGGTAAGATAGATCTTGTTCTGCACCTGTAACGTGTGTGGGGCATTTGCAATCAGGATACCCCCTGCGCTCGAAACAACACCCATTTTAAAAGAAAAAAAAAATGGGTTTAATTCCCTTTCCATATTCTGCTCCTCCCTTCCTTCCATCTTTTCCTTCCTTTTTCTGTTTCTTGCTGCTTTCCCCTCATTCCTATTTCTAATGCCCCCAATTGGTGGATTCACACATCATCGTATGCCACAGGCCTGCCAAAGCTGAATTAGTGGCTGCCAGTGAGCAGGCTGAGAGTGAAAGAGAACCAACCACATTAAATATAGGCCCTAGACTCTAAAAGAAGTCTAAAAAAACGCCAGGGCCAGACGGTTTAGTCCCCCTAAGGCATCCTAATTCGAAATGTCCAGCTGTGTGAACCAACCCCCCATCCAGACCTTAAACCTATATATTTTAAGTTTTTAGTCACTTATTCGTTCCCCCACTGGACTGCCACTCAGGACTCTATGATACAAGCGCCGCCATCTTACCTCAGAAGTATCACTTACTAAGGAGAGGAAAGGGGTGGAAAGTTCAGGGGGTGGGTTACAGCTGTGCTTTGTACAGACAGAGCAGAGCTGGAGCCAGGAAAAGGGCAGCAATCCCAGAATACAGAGCAGCACAGTCAGAAGACACTTCCTGTCTGCAGGCATGTAGGATGTTTAAAGGCTCAGAAAAGGCAGTAGATGCAGGTAGGATGATTTTTGGGCAATCTGTAGGAACTGGGTGGGGGACATATAGGAGAGGCCCTTATTCAGGGTGAAGGTCCGGTTTAAAAACCACTTAATCTTCCATGGCACCCACACTGCTTGTCAGCTGCAAAAACAAAACTATACTCAACTTGTATGCAGTGCAGCTGATCCTGGTCTGATTAGCAAATCACCCTATTGCTGGATCTGTTCCAACGAAGCCATGAAGATGGGCATGAAGGTCAGTCAGAGGCACTTCGATGCCGAGCACATGCCCCTGGCCATCAGTTACAGGTGCGTGGCCACGCCCTCTCCATTTACTACAATGGAGGGGATGTCAGGCCTGGGGACACCTCTTCCATTGCAATACATAGACAGTGGCATGGTAGCGCTCCTGTGACTGATGTTGAGTCACAAGCCTGAAACTCCATCAATCCTGACCCCATGTGACCCAGCGATCAGGTGAGTTGCTGATTACTGGACGTTGACTGATCAGCTGTGGGGGACAATAGAGGAATACTACCCATTTGTTTGTTTTTTTTCATTAAGTAATCACTTTAATATACTAAGTGTGCATGCACCAATCGGACCGGAGCCCGCACATGTACCATGGGAATGTTGGAAAGTAAGTTATTATAGGCGACCGGGGGAGGGGCGTTTGACACAGCGGGACTGACTTGGCCCTGGGGCACCCAGAACAGGGATGCCCCACTATGTGAAACCCAAACTAACTCGCCTGTCCTACAGCGCATGTGCGGCCTCCTGTCTAATCAATGCACTCGGATCTGCTCCCGCCCACTCATCTAAGACTCAGCCCCAACCGAGTCCTGACAAGCGGACCTGAGTGCGCCAGTGGCTGCTTCCCTGCTACCCTTTAACGGAGCATGCCTGCCATTCACAAATGCCTGGCGCACACCCTGCTAAAGGCACAGCAGGGAGCAGCACATGCATCGGATCAGGGAGAAGGGGAGTTTACTGGGTGACTTGTGGGGTTTTACACAGCAGGGCATCCCGAACCTGGATGCCCTGGGAGAAGCAAGTATGTCTGCCCTGGAGTCTCAAACTCCAGGGTGGCTTTTGGTCCACTTTAACGTTTTAAGCCCTATTTGTTCCCGCAACAGAACCCCTCTTGCCTGCTAATAAGTACAGCAGCGTCCGACACAGTGTAGGTCGCCCTAGCTCAGTAAATGACAGCAAGTATGACTAGTTTGTCCAGAGCCCCAGAACACTCACATAAAGTTCTGTCACAAGCCACGAGCGCTTTCTCCGTCCCCCGTGCAATCTGCTCCCTCACCTAATCGCCGGGACGTCAGCGCCTCTCCCCGGGGAAGCAGGAACAGAGGCCACAGGACACCGCCCGGCCAAAGCCCACCCCTTCGCAACGATGGTTGGCTACTGCAGCTTCATCCTTGCAGATTATTGGCTACGTGTCCTCAAACATTGCAGTTGATTGGTTCAGAATACTTCCTGATTCATTGCCATAGGCTACTTGACTCTTCCTTCCTGAGCACGGGTTAGATGCACTGTCTGTGAACAGTGCAATATATAAAGCGCCTTGTAATTTACATGAGCAGCCATGTCTTTGTAGTTCAACCTTGCCAGAGACTTAATAAGAAGATGGTAGTCAAACTGGAGACAATAATTAGGACAGGTTTGCGTCACACAAAACTTTTGACTTGGTAGTTTGTAGGAATGTGTGTCAGTGGTGACTTGCTGGCTATTTTTCTGCTATGTGCGGAATGCTGTATGTGACACGAGGATAGCGAGAGAGTGTCAGAGCAGGGAGTAGGAGATTTTGTTGTGTGTAATACTAGGTGCATACCTTCCATCTTTTGGAAACACGCACATACTTGCAGGCAAGCCCCCAACCAGGGCCAGTCTGGGGTTACCAACCCTGCTTTACTGTTCCTTGCCTAGTATAGTATCTTAAAGCGGAACTCCAGTCATAAAGTAACCCCCTGCCCTGCCACGCTATCCTGGTGCTGAGGCATAGGGGATACAAAGAAAATAAAAACCTTTACCTTATCCTCAGCCCACGTTGCTCCCCCGGTCTTTGTGCGGCCGCCACCACGATTGACCCAAAGCCATATCCGCTGGGACCACAGGGGCGGGAGCGCGTACGGAGCCGGGGGATCATTCAAGATGGAGGTGCCCAGGGTCTGGAGCAGTGCGGGCCCTTGAATAAGGTAAGGTTTTTTTTCTTTGTAGTCCCCCTCGTCCTGCCTCAGCGCTAGGGTAGCATGGCAGGGCGCACGGGGGGGGGGGGGTTACTTGGTGCTAAATATACATATACCGTATTTTCTCCAATCATCCTTCAGCATGACCCACAGAGAGAGAGAGAGGCTTTACCCCCTGGGAGGAAACACAAACTGAACATTGGTTAAAAACCCACCCCTTCCTCCCCGCCTCAGTTCTTTGTGTTTTCTCTGTCGCTGGACAGAGTGTTGTTAGACTTCAGCAATTTTTTTATTTTAGTTAATTATTTTCAAACTCCAGAGTTCGGTAGGAGCCTGCTGAGCCCGGGAGGAGTTCACCCGAGGTCTTTGGGCGGCCAGGGTAATCCCACATAGCCTGACTAAGCACTAGTAGTGCGATGTCCCCTTTAAATCCAGACATACTAAGTTAAGTTTTCAGGCATGCTCGACCTTGTGGGACCCCTGGGGTACTCGCCAGAGTGCTTGGACTTTCACCAGAGTACTTTTTCCAATTTTTCAAATTTTGGGGGCGGAGTCTCACAATCGGTGACCCAGAGCTCTGATGTCACTTCTGATGTCAAGGGGCTGACCAGAAGTAGATAGGCGGCACTTCTCCCCAGCCAGCGTGCAAGTCGGAGGGAGAGGACGGAACAGCGTAGTTTGTTATTGACGGCTTCAGGGACAGCGACGGGAAGCAGGAATCAGCCCAGCAAACCCCGGGGTAGCATCAGATTTAAGTTTTGAGGGCATACAAGATGCGATGGGTCGCCGAATTGAAAAAATCCTAACAAAAGCCTGGGATGCTATCGCGTTTACATTTAGGCCCACTTTGGCATCTGACTGTATTCTCAGAAGTATGGATCATTAATCTTAAGAGGTACATTGAGATAGTTTACTAGATACCCTTCCGGATCTCCTCATAGCCATCTCCTAATGCTTCGGAGGAAGCCATCAGAGCCACAGCCTTCTTAGTTTGCTGTGCTAGAAGAGCTCTTTGGCTAAAAACTTGGTCATTGTTTCCAATGCCAAGCTTTGTGGGATTCCTTTTCATGGTAGTCTCCTTTTTGGAGAAGAGCTAGATGTTATCCTGCCTAGGTCAAATGAAGTGGGGAAAACGTTTCCTATTAAGAAAAGGAGATTTAACACTTGCACCATTAATAGAGGTAGAGCCTAACTCAATTTAGATAGAATGAGCAGAAAAAGGGTTTGACTCAGGCTAGGCCTCACAAAAGGGGTAGTTTGCTCCGCCTAAGCCTCAGTCCTCACAACAAACACCCTGTGGGGGGGGGGGGGGGGATGGGAGACCCTCCTGGTTTGTAGCCACCTGGAGAGTAATCACCCAAAGTGATTTTTTCTACAAACACTAGAAAGGGGATATTGAGTAGAATTTTCATCTCTTCCCCACTCCTCCTTTCTGATAACAAACCAAAAGATGCAAAGAAGGGGGAAGCCTTCCCTCTAGTGCTTCAGGATCTTCTAGAGAATGCTTGATAGAAGCAGTGCCACCACCCTCACACATTTTTCTGGTCCAGAAACCATCAGGAAAATATCAAATTATTTTTAATCTGAAAAGATTGAACAAATTCATTCAATATAAGACGTTCAGGATGGAGTCAATTTACGCAAGGAACATGTTGATAGAACATGCCCTGATGGTCAACCTAGATTTACAGGATGCGTATGTTAGACTCTTACCTGCTCGCCGTTCCGGGTCCCGCGGCGCACCGTTGAGGGGGCCTCAGCGGGCCTCTGCTCGGCCGTCCCTGGGTCGTCCGTCCCCTCGGCGCCCCTGTGAGGTCCGGGGGCTGTCGGTGCAGCAGGCGGCTGATGGCCGCATCCCGGCCCGCTCCGCGCGGCTGCGCCGGCCGGCGGGGCTTCCGGGTAGCGTGACGCTGCCTCCTCCGGGCGGGGGCGCGCCTGGCTCACGTCGTGCTCGCTTAGTGTTAAGGTAACCTATGGGCAGCCGGATCCTGGGATCGGGCCCAGGGATTGGTCGGCCTGTCTGGCCTGGGCCGTCCGGCTCCTGGGACCGATCCCATTTCTGATTGTACGCACCAATCACTTTTGTTCCCTCCGTTTCCCCTTTTCCCCACTGGCCAGTATTCCCTATAAAGCTGCACTGCTCCAGTATCCCAGTGCCCGTTATAGCTTCTGGGTTCTGGATGTGCGTTGCTGTGTCTTTGTGAACTTTTGGATTTTGGACTTTGACTATTCTTGCTTGCTGCCTGCCCTGACCTCCTGCTTTGCCCGACCACGCCTTTGCCTGACCCTTCTGTACCTCGCACCGTGACCTCCTGGATTTGACCTCGGCTAACCTCGACCATCCCTTCGTTACCTCCTTTGGATACCACGCCCCGTGACCTCCTGGTTTGACCTCGGCCTGTAATTCGGACTCTGCCTTCCGGCATCCTCATTCGGGATTCCCTGCCTAACATCCTTCTGCACCTTAAGCTGGTATCCTTTGCGCCTTATAAGTCCTGGGGGCAACCGACTGGGAGAGGCATTACCCGCGTCTCCTACAAGCGGGGGCTTGTCTATAGGCAGAAGTGGCGGCGGGGATTGGGGGATACCAGTTCAAGACAGACGGGTGTTAGGTACAGTCCTGACATTATAACGGGCCCAAAGAATGGACCAAATCCTGGAACAGGTGCAAGCCTTGACAGCGGCAGTGGAGCACCTGGCTCATCGGGTTGCGGCTCAGGAGAACCGTCCTGCTCCTAATGTCCCCAGTCCTCAGGGGACTCCGGCCGCAATGTTTGTGGAACCTAAGATCCCACTTCCTGAAAAATTCCACGGCGACAGGGCAAAATTTGCCAACTTCCGGGACTCTTGTAAATTATACTTTCAGCTTCGTCCTGTCTCCTCAGGGTCACAAGAGCAAAGGGTCGGCTTGATTCTTTCCCTTCTTCAAGGAGATCCTCAGTCCTGGGCCTTCAGCTTATCAGCTCAGGACCCAATCCGTCTCTCTGTGGATAGTTTTTTTTCTGCGATGGAGGTTCTCTATGATGATCCCGACAAAGGGGCCACAGCTGATGCCAAGTTACGTACTCTTCGCCAGGGACGCCGTCCAGCCGAAGACTACTGCTCAGAATTCCGGCGCTGGGCGGTAGATTCCCGTTGGAACAATCCTGCCCTTTGCGGCCAATTCCGGTTAGGATTGGCCGATACCATCAAGGACACCTTGGTGAACTACCCAGAACCTCAGACCCTAGACGAATTAATGCACCTTGCCATCCGCATTGATCGTCGGCTTCGGGAGAGGCGCCTAGAAAAAGGGTCGCATGCCGAGTCTGCTTCAAGGTCTGAGGTCCCAGTCATACAACCTTCGGATGAGCCCATGCAACTAGGTGCCACAAGGCTCACTGAAGGCGAGAGGCGACGACGTCTATCCGAGGGGCTTTGTCTGTATTGTGGTGGAACCGGCCACATGGTCAGACTTTGCCCAAAGAAGCCGGCGGGAAACTCCAGAGCCTAGGGGGTTTCGAGGGGGCCCTCCTAGGCTGTAAGGTATCTCCTCAAGTATCGTCTCCAGTTCTGATTCCAGTTCAGATTAAGATTAATCTTAAGTGTTTGAATCTTAAGGCTCTCCTAGATTCAGGAGCAGCGGGGAACTTCCTAGACTCCGAACTAGCGCGGACTTTAGGAATTATGGTCCAGCCCTTGCCAACTCCCATCCGGGTTTCAGCCATTGATGGCACTCCTGTGGCCGGGGGTTTAGTTCGGTTCCAAACCCCTCCTATACAAATCAAAGTGGGAGCCAGTCATTCTGAAGTTATCAGTTTTTTGGTATCAAGTATGCCTAGTACTCCTTTGATCTTGGGATTGCCATGGCTGCAGGAGCACAATCCCCAAATTGATTGGGTCTCAGGGCAAATCACTAAGTGGGGTCGCCAGTGTTTTCAGAGCTGCTTAGAGTTTCCACTCAGGGTCGCGCATCTAGCACCGGTTGGGGTCCCCACTCCATACTTAGAGTTTGCTGACGTCTTTTCTGAAAGGGCGGCAGACAAACTTCCTCCCCATAGACCATGGGATTGCCCTATTGAACTTCTCCCCGGTACCATGCCTCCCAGAGGGAGAATATTTAATTTGACCCGAACGGAAACCCTTGCCATGCGGGAATATATTGCCGAGAACTTAGAGAAGGGGTTTATTCGGCCTTCATCTTCCCCAGCAGGGGCAGGGTTTTTTTTCGTGGAGAAAAAAGATGGGGGACTTCGCCCCTGTATTGATTATCGGGGCTTAAATAACATCACGATAAAGAATAAGTACCCCCTACCACTTATTGAGGGTCTGTTTACACAGGTGGTTGGGGCACAAGTCTTCTCTAAACTCGATCTTCGGGGGGCCTATAACCTCATTAGAATTAGGCAGGGAGACGAGTGGAAGACGGCCTTCAATACCCTGGAAGGGCATTATGAGTATCTAGTGATGCCTTTCGGCCTGTGCAACGCCCCCGCGGTCTTCCAAAGCTTCGTTAATGAAATTTTTAGAGACTATCTCGGCCGTTTTATGGTCGTTTATTTGGACGACATTTTAATTTTTTCTTCGTCCATAGAGGAACATCGCAAACATGTGTGTTTGGTCCTGCAAAAACTTAGAGAAAACTGTTTATATGCTAAGTTAAAGAAATGTCAATTTGAAGTGTCAGAGGTTCCGTTTCTCGGTTATATTATCTCTAAATCTGGTCTATCCATGGATCAGTCTAAAGTGAAGGCCGTCTTAGAATGGGAACAGCCCAGGGATCTAAAGGGCCTGCAAAGGTTTCTGGGCTTTGCTAATTTCTATAGGAGGTTCATTAAAAATGTTTCTGCCCTTGTTACACCACTAACCAATCTGACCAAGAAAAGCGGGTACCCCTCAGTATGGCCTGTTCAAGCTGTCCAGGCCTTCGAGAATCTAAAAAGGGTGTTCAGTGCCGCTCCCGTCCTAGTCCACCCTGATGAGCAATGACCCTTCCTTGTGGAGGTAGATGCCTCCGAAGCCGCAGTTGGGGCAGTCTTGTCACAGTACTACGGCTCACCTGAACGCCTCCATCCATGTGCCTTCTTTTCCAAGAAATTCCCTGCAGCCGAAAGGAATTACGATATCGGCAATAGAGAATTATTGGCCATTAAATTAGCCTTTCAGGAATGGAGACACTGGCTGGAGGGGGCTCAGTACCCGGTCACGGTCTTCACGGATCATAAAAATCTAGAATACATCCAATCTGCTAAGAGATTAACTCCTAGACAGGCTCGCTGGTCCTTATTCTTTTCTCGATTTAACTTTTCTATAACCTATAAGCCTGGTTCCAAAAACATTAAAGCAGATGCCCTGTCTCGGAGTTTCTCCCTTCCCGACTTACCTGAAAGGTTGGTTTCTCCCATTTTACCCCGCTCCCTAGTGGTAGCCGCTATCCAACCCCAACTTCCTGACCTTACTCAGTTCCAGGCCCAAGCTCCTCCTGGGAAACCTGACTCCGCCCAGTTTGTGCCTTCTACTTACCGGACTAACTTTTTGTCCCATTTTCATGATACCAAAACAGCGGGTCATCCAGGGGTTAAGAAAACCATTGCTTTATTAACGCGCCAAGTTTGGTGGCCCTCTCTCAGGAGGGACGTTCAAAGATTTGTCTCCACTTGCAAAGTCTGTGCCCGAAGTAAATCTTTAAGGCGTCCTCCTGAAGGCCCACTCCTTCTATTATCCATTCCCGCCTCTCCGTGGACCCACCTGGCCATGGATTTCGTTACTGACCTTCCCCCTTCCCAGGGATATACTGTTATTTGGGTAATTGTGGACCGCTTTAGCAAGATGGCTCATTTCGTTCCTTTAAAGAAACTCCCCTCAGCTCAGACTTTAGCTCAACTCTTCATCACTCACATTTTTAGGATCCATGGTATTCCCATAGATATTGTTTCAGATAGGGGGGTCCAGTTTGTCTCCCGGTTTTGGAGGGCTTTCTGTGCTAAGTTGGGGTTCACTGTCTCCCTTTCCTCGGCTTTCCATCCGCAATCGAATGGACAAACCGAGAGAACGAATCAGTCCTTAGAACAGTATTTGCGTTGCTTTACGGCTGATACCCAAACTGACTGGGCCTTCTTCTTACCATTTGCAGAGTTTGCATTTAACAATGCTGCACATTCTTCCACGGGGGTCTCTCCCTTCCATTGTGTTTATGGTAAGGATCTGAAGTTTTCTGCCCTTCCGGATCAACCCTCTAGAGTTCCCTCCGTGGATGAATGGGTTTCCAAATGGCCAGAGGTATGGAATAAGATCCAACAGCATCTAACTAAAGCCGCTCTTCAGCAGAAAAAAATTTCAGATCGCAAACGTTCCTCTAACCCTAGTTATAAGGTGGGAGACTGGGTTTGGCTTTCAACTAAGAACCTGGCACTACGCCAGCCCTCCGCTAAGTTAGGACCTAAATTTATTGGTCCCTTCCCCATAGTACGAAAAATTAATCAGGTCACGTTTCAGTTGGCCCTCCCTTCGTCCATGAAGATCTGTAGGTCTTTTCATGTTTCTCTTCTTAAATCTGCTAGAAACCATGAACCCGATAAGCTTCCCGGTCCTGAGTTAGTCGATGGTCATCAGGAATTCGAAGTCGCCCGAATTCTTGACTCCCGCCTTTTTAGGAACTCTCTTCAGTATTTAATTGACTGGAAGGGGTACGGCCCGAAAGAAAGATCTTGGGTTCCAGCCAGAGAGGTTCATGCGCAGAATCTGGTGAAGAGATTTCATAAGGAGAATCCATTGAAACCTAGTTTGGAGGGTCCAGTGGCCCCTCCTCAGGGGGGGGGTAATGTTAGACTCTTACCTGCTCGCCGTTCCGGGTCCCGCGGCGCACCGTTGAGGGGGCCTCAGCGGGCCTCTGCTCGGCCGTCCCTGGGTCGTCCGTCCCCTCGGCGCCCCTGTGAGGTCCGGGGGCTGTCGGCGCAGCAGGCGGCTGATGGCCGCATCCCGGCCCGCTCCGCGCGGCTGCGCCGGCCGGCGGGGCTTCCGGGTAGCGTGACGCTGCCTCCTCCGGGCGGGGGCGCGCCTGGCTCACGTCGTGCTCGCGCGCGCGCGCGAGCACGTCTCTCTTATGCCTCCCGGCGGCGCTTCCTCCTGCGCGCCCGCCGGGGGCGAGTGTTAAGGTAACCTATGGGCAGCCGGATCCTGGGATCGGGCCCAGGGATTGGTCGGCCTGTCTGGCCTGGGCCGTCCGGCTCCTGGGACCGATCCCATTTCTGATTGTACGCACCAATCACTTTTGTTCCCTCCGTTTCCCCTTTTCCCCACTGGCCAGTATTCCCTATAAAGCTGCACTGCTCCAGTATCCCAGTGCTCGTTATAGCTTCTGGGTTCTGGATGTGCGTTGCTGTGTCTTTGTGAACTTTTGGATTTTGGACTTTGACTATTCTTGCTTGCTGCCTGCCCTGACCTCCTGCTTTGCCCGACCACGCCTTTGCCTGACCCTTCTGTACCTCGCACCGTGACCTCCTGGATTTGACCTCGGCTAACCTCGACCATCCCTTCGTTACCTCCTTTGGATACCACGCCCCGTGACCTCCTGGTTTGACCTCGGCCTGTAATTCGGACTCTGCCTTCCGGCATCCTCATTCGGGATTCCCTGCCTAACATCCTTCTGCACCTTAAGCTGGTATCCTTTGCGCCTTATAAGTCCTGGGGGCAACCGACTGGGAGAGGCATTACCCGCGTCTCCTACAAGCGGGGGCTTGTCTATAGGCAGAAGTGGCGGCGGAGATTGGGGGATACCAGTTCAAGACAGACGGGTGTTAGGTACAGTCCTGACAGCGTACTTGCATATACCAATTCTGAATTCACACCGTGAGTATCTGAGATTTGCGGTTCAGACAGACCAAAGGACTTTTCATTACCAGTACAGGGCACTACGATCTTAATGGCATACCTTGGACAACAGGCATCCCTTATTTGGAAGATCTTCTCATTTTAAACAAGTCAAGGGAATCACTCTTAGCAGATCTAGAGAAAACCCTGTCCTTACTGAGAAACCTGTGGTGGGTGGTCATTCTGGAAAAATCTACCCTGACACCCAGTCATCTATACGGATTTCTGGAGTACAATATAGACAGCATTCGCCAAAAGATATTTCTTCCACAGAAAAAAGTAGACAGGGTCAGAGCACAGTCCCAGAGACTCTTCACTGTCCTTCAGGTTTCCATAAGAGAAATCATGACAATCCTGGGTCTTATGACCTTGGCGATTCCTGCTGTGCCATGGGTACAATTACACATGAGAACACTACAGAGGTTCCTTCTAGGCCAGTGGGACAAGCAACAGAACTCACTGGATCGGTGAGTCCAATTACAATGGAGTTTCCTAGAGGACCTCAGGTGGTGGACAGATCCAGGGGTACTAGGAAAAGGAAGCAATTGGTGACAAAGCAAAACAGCAGTTATCACAATAAATGCTGGCAGCGGGGGCTGGGGAGCCCCCTTGGTGGACACTCTACAGGTTCAGGGAAAGTGGCCAAGGTCCTTGACAGCCAGGTCCTCAAATTTCAAAGAACTCCTGGCTGTCAAGCTGGCACTGAATCACTTTCTGACAATCATAGCAGGCAGAGATGTACAGATACGTTCAGACAATGCTTCCATAGTAGCCTAAAATCCTTAGGGCGGGACCAGCACTGATGAACCTGTCAAATTCCATTCTAATACCGCTACAGGAGCAGGTTCGATCCATCTCGGCAGTCCATCTGAAAGGGACCCTCAATACCCTAGCAGACTATTTAAGTCAAGATAGGGTTCAAGAGATTTTTCTTCAAATTGTGAGTGCAGGGGGTCTCCTGCAGATAGACCTGTTTGCCAATGCCAGCAATGCAAAATGCCAGACATTTTATTCACTGACAAGAGGAGAGGGCGTCCAAAAAGAGCTTGGTTTGCGGAACTGAGAAGAATGGTGAAAATGGGCCCCTGGCGACTTCCGGACATTCCGAATATCCTTAATCAGGGCCTCATTCTTCATCTGAATCCATCAAGGCTTCAGCTGACAGCATGGATCTTGAAGGGACCATCCTAAGAAGTAAGGGCTGTTCAGCTAGTGATTGAAACTCTCATGGCCAGTCAAAAATTGACCACTGGACGCATTTACACAAAGGTATGAAAGTTAATCAAGTTGATGAAAAGGGATATAGCTAGGGTCCTCGAATTCTTGCAGAAAAGGTTTGAGAAAGGGCTAGCAGTAAGCACCTTGAAGACACAGACTTCTGCCCTATCAGTCTTCCTACATCAGAAATTGAGACAGAATAAACTAATTTATAATTTATTCATATCTATTACTCACAAAAGACCAGCGTCCTTTAAAGGTTTCCCAACATGGGACTTGTCAATCATTCTAAAGGGCTTAATGGAACCCCCTTTTGAACCCTATTTTTTGAACAGACTATTGCACAGGCGTATTAATCCAGTCCTTTCCCCAGAAGTTTCTGTCCACTCCACAAGAGCCATGTCAGCATCATGGGCAGAGAAGTCTGGGGCGTCTTTGGAAGTGATCTGCAAAGCAGCAATGTGGTCATCACCCCACACCTTCCTCAAACATTACAGACTTGATCACCTGTAACATGAGGCCTTCAGTAGAAGGGTCTTACTTGCAGCTTCCCACCCCTAAGGTAGATTACTTGCCCACTCCTCTCTATGGGTCGCACTGAAGGATGATTAGAGAAAATCCCTGTTAGACTTACCAGTAACGGCTTTTCTAAGAATCCTTCAGCACAACCCCTTATTACCTTTGGTTAACTTAGGTTACTTGATAAAGACTGAGGTGGGGAGGAAGGGGTGAGGTTTTAACCTCTGTTCAGTTTGTGTTTCCTCCCAGGGGGTGGAGCCTCTCTCTCTCTCTGTGGGTCGTTCTAAAGGATTCTTAGAAAAGCCATTACCGGTAAGTCTCAGGGATTTTGCTCCATAAGACGCACAGACACCTGACCTTGAGACGCACCTAAAGTTTAGAGGACAATATAATCTGAACCAAATGGTTCTAAAATCCACCTCCCAGGGGAGTTTTTTCATTTTCTGCAAATTGCGCATTATGGGAAGTAAAAACCAAAGCAGATGTCACCCCACTTAGGCCCACAACTTTTGACAGTGTGGTGATGACCGCTTGGGGAAGGGAATGATTTAACTTATATACAAGAAGCTTTACAAGGCTACTGGGTGTGGCCCCTAAAGTACCCTCAAAAATGGGAGATAGATCTTAAAATGACCCTTTTGGAGAGTGACCGGAGAGCCATTTAAATGTTGGAGCATTAGAGGTGAACACCAAGGTTCTGCTTAGGTGGCACCTAGTACCAGAGAGTGCATAAATTCTGCCCTTCCTACTCCCTGGAGTGCTTTAGGGGATGTCATCTTAACGGGACATATATGCATATCTGGTGGGAGTGCAAGGTGGTTGAACAATTCTGGAGGAAGTTATACTAAATTATAAAGAAGTCCACCGGCTGCAATTGACCCCTTCAGCACATCTGGTTTTGCTGAACCTGAAATCCCCCGGATGTTCCAAGACCCAATTTAGCCTAAAGCATATTTTAATGGCTGCCAAATCGTAGAGCAGTCCTTGAAGAAGCCAGATATTCTGTCCGGGAGCCTTATCTTGCGTATTAATGACATTATGTTCTTTGAGAAGGTGGCTTCTTCCATTCATGGGGGTTTCGCTCCCTGTCTTAGAGAGCTGGGAGGGCTGGATATCCCATTTCCATCTGAGACTGGGAGCTTTTGACGATTTGAGGGGTTTGTTACCCCACGGGTGTTAATATGGCGGCATGGAACCCATACTTTCCCTTTCTATTCCTCTCTTCTCTCTTACCTCTTTTCTAATTTTTTACCTTTTTAATACTTACTCTCCCACCTCTAATCAATAGGGGGGTTGTTTTTGCTTTCTCTTGACCTGAGAATAGTGAGCGTTACATCTCTGGGTATATTTTGTTGGCTTGTGGTACTAGACCAGGATGTGCCTGGGAATAACAGTAGGCCGAGGCCGGGCCTGGGAGTAACTAAGAGGTTTGGCATTCCTCATTATAACCAGTGAGGTGCAACCTTCATTACAGCCAGTGAGTAGTATCCCTCCATTACAACCTGTTAGGGGCATCCCTCAATACAGCCAGTGAGCTGCATCCCTCCATTACAGCCAGTGAGGGGCATCACACATTACAGCCAGTGAGGGGCATCACACATTACAGCCAGTGAAGGGCATCCCCCCATTACAGCCAGTGTGGAACATCCCCCATTACAGCCAGTGAGAGGCATCCCCCATTCAGCATATTTATATGGATTTGTATTATTGGGCCATTTTTCACTCCTTTAACTGAGACCACCCTAAGAAATTGGTGTGGGGCTGCAATCCAACATCTATTTTATGATGAATAGTGTGGACTACAGAAGGGTGGGGGCATCCCCATTGCTAAAGCCCCTTCCTTGAGCCCAGTTTCAGGCACCCCACCCCTACCTCCTCATCACTCAGTTGGCAAACCAGGCCCCACGATTGTCTGCCGTGGTTATGTGGTCCAAAGTCCTCTTGGCTGACGGAAACGTTGACCACATGACTACTGGTAGGCGAGAAGGTGGCAGGAGAAAATAGACCTGTGTTCATGGGGTCCATGGGCCTGCAATTCCCTTGGTTGTGTGAAGAATGGTAAATGAGAGAGCTGAGTGTGAGCGTGAGCTAGGTGCTAGGTACATTTTCACCTGGTGTGAGATTTCTTACCTGGCTCTGAATCAACCCCAATGTTTTTCTTGATAATTATTTGATTGGCTGAGGTAGAGACAATTCTCCACACTCCTGGGCTCACAAGTTTAACCCCTCCTGCTGTAATTCAGCTTATCCAGGTGAGCGGATCACATTCTTGTATCCCAGCAGGTAAAGGGTTACTGGAAGTGTTCTTACATGGGGAGGTCCTTACTGCTGCCCAATTTAGCCAAAACTGCTGATGAGCTTACCTGTTACAGTGGCAAAAAAACCCTTCCCCAACATTAAAAACACCTACATGGCATTGGGCTTACATTCCTCTGCCAGGATGATTATTTTAACCATGATTTAAACCTCCTATCCTATCTCCTATACATCAGTGCGGGAGGAGGGGGGCGTGGCCTAATTTAACAAATATCCCTCTTTTCCAGCCTGAGAAGTTGGTAAGTATGCTATAACCTGTAAAGGGAAACATTTATTCTTGTTTTGAAAAGAGTTAATCCCTTTGCTGTCGCTTTATTGCTCCCTTAGAAATGCCCCCCAGCCGCAGAAAGATGCCATGTGTGTACTTGTGTGTGTAGGGAGGGGAGAAAGAGAGTGCAATGGGTTAAGTACAGGGTCTCCTGGCTATCAACGAGACAAGATGTTCTTGCCTCCACTGCTTTGATCATGTGATCCCTGTGTGTCAGGAGCCAGAGCTAGGAAGCCAGTAAGAAGTATGCTGTATCCATCTGCGTAACTCTGCATTTAACCCCTTGCAAACCTCTCATTCCTAAAGACACACACTACACATACTGTCTGCATTTAAACCTTTGCACCCACATATACTTTGGGAGATTTGCTTATGGAGGGCACTTATTGCTTGGTTTAGGGGTGATTGAAACAAACTCTGCATATTAATTTTGAGGTACTAAAGTGCTTTGCAAACTGAGGGGGACAATGTATTCTCAAGTGCTCACTCTGGGACTTCAGCCATGGCTCTGACTGGACGAGAGCCTGCGCATGCGTCATTGGGTAGGGGAAGAGGTGAGTTCGAAAGGGTGATCTGGGGGTTTCACACAGTGGGGCATCCCAACTTGGAATGCCCGGGGGGGCACAGAACAAAACCCGGGAAAGTCAAACTCCTGGGTTTTGTTCCGCTTTAACAAAAGGGCATGCAAGCCTTGAAAGGGCACAGGACAGCCTGAACACAAAATGCTCTGCTGATCGAAGTTTCTCTTAAAACAAGACCTAAATGGAAAAAGTGAATATCTCTTTAAAATGCTCCATGTGGATCTGGACCACACTTGGCATGAAACCATCAAAGACAGGGCAAATTGAATAGTAGAAAGCAGCAAGGGCTCCTTGTGTGATGCACCTCTGCTTGTTTGACCTAATAATTATCAGGATGTTGAAGGGTAATTCAACTTTCAATGGCATTTTTAAAAGTTTCTATTACTGTGTGCCAAAATGATGTCCTCAAGATGCTGAACTTATCTGTGATTTCTTTATATTTGTTTGCAACAGTTTTCTCTAGCAACAATTGGGTTGATTCAAAGAAACATGTAACAGCTTGGATTTGGGTCACGATCATCCTATTTTTCACGTCCGCTCGTGCGTTCGTATGAACTTGCGAGTGATTCAATAAGCAAATACGTTTCTATCCTAAAAGATACGTCCGTTCGTATGATATTGCCAATCGTAAAAATCACGTTCATGTGCTCACCTGTTGCGGCGGCAGCCTGTTTTTTCTGCTGCTTCCATCGTCCACCTCTTCCAATTACTTGCGTTTGCCTCTGGTTTTCATTGGTTTTTGGCCTCTTAGATTCGTGCGTTCGTATGTTTATAAGATCTTGCGCATGCGCACCCTCAACCAGAAACTTACCTAAACCCCTTGCGCTTGCATCCAACTTCATTTCTCGGTCCCTCAAACTTACCTAAACCCCTTAGCGGCTGCATCCAACTTCATTTCTCGGTCCCTAAAACTTACCTAAAACCCTTAGCGGCTGCATCCAACTTCATTTCTCGGTCCCTCAAACTTACCTAAACCCCTTAGCGCTTGCATCCAACTTCATTTCTCGGTCCCTCAAACTTACCTAAACCCCTTAGCGCTTGCATCCAACTTCATTTCTCGGTCCCTCAAACTTACCTAAACCCCTTAGCGCTTGCATCCAACTTCATTTCTCGGTCCCTAAAACTTACCTAAACCCCTTAGCGCCTGCATCCAACTTCATTTCTCGGTCCCTAAAACTTACCTAAACCCCTTAGCGCCTGCATTCAACTTCATTTCTCGGACCCTAAAACTTACCTAAAACCCTTAGCGCCTGCATCCAACTTCATTTCTCGGTCCCTAAAACTTACCTAAACCCCTTAGCGCTTGCATCCAACTTCATTTCTCGGTCCCTCAAACTTACCTAAACCCCTTAGCGCCTGCATCCAACTTCATTTCTCGGTCCCTCAAACTTACCTAAACCCCTTAGCGCTTGCATCCAACTTCATTTCTCGGTCCCTAAAACTTACCTAAACCCCTTAGCGGCTGCATCCAACTTCATTTCTCGGTCCCTCAAACTTACCTAAACCCCTTAGCGCCTGCATCCAACTTCATTTCTCGGTCCCTCAAACTTACCTAAACCCCTTAGCGCTTGCATCCAACTTCATTTCTCGGTCCCTCAAACTTACCTAAACCCCTTAGCGGCTGCATCCAACTTCATTTCTCGGTCCCTAAAACTTACCTAAACCCCTTAGCGGCTGCATCCAACTTCATTTCTCGGTCCCTCAAACTTACCTAAACCCCTTGGCGCTTGCATCCTTCTTCATGTTGACGACCCTAAAACTTACCCAAACCACATAATGTACATATGTCTATATGTTTCTAAGCGTGTTTTTTCTTGTTTGTGTAATTGTTTTTGTTTGCGCATATTAGAAAAGACACATTTATGAAGTCTTAAAATATAATTTATTTAAATTAATTTTTTGTTTTGGGATATTTTTGGTTTCAACATAATTTTTTTATTGGGGTGTTTTGTTTAAAACCCCTTTTTGTTTTGTTTTTTTTTTTTTTTTTTACAAACATATTAAAATTTTTTTTTGTTTCCTTAAAAACAGAGATAAAATTGTTTTTTTTTTTAAAAACCAAAAACTTGGGACAATGTATTCTCAAGTGCTCACTCTGGGACTTCAGCCATGGCTCTGACTGGATGAGAGCCTGCGCATGCGTCATTGGGTAGGGGAAGAGGTGAGTTCGAAAGGGTGATCTGGGGGTTTCACACAGTGGGGCATCCCAACTTGGAATGCCCGGGGGGGCACAGAACAAAACCCGGGAAAGTCAAACTCCTGGGTTTTGTTCCGCTTTAACAAAAGGGCATGCAAGCCTTGAAAGGGCACAGGACAGCCTGAACACAAAATGCTCTGCTGATCGAAGTTTCTCTTAAAACAAGACCTAAATGGAAAAAGTGAATATCTCTTTAAAATGCTCCATGTGGATCTGGACCACACTTGGCATGAAACCATCAAAGACAGGGCAAATTGAATAGTAGAAAGCAGCAAGGGCTCCTTGTGTGATGCACCTCTGCTTGTTTGACCTAATAATTATCAGGATGTTGAAGGGTAATTCAACTTTCAATGGCATTTTTAAAAGTTTCTATTACTGTGTGCCAAAATGATGTCCTCAAGATGCTGAACTTATCTGTGATTTCTTTATATTTGTTTGCAACAGTTTTCTCTAGCAACAATTGGGTTGATTCAAAGAAACATGTAACAGCTTGGATTTGGGTCACGATCATCCTATTTTTCACGTCCGCTCGTGCGTTCGTATGAACTTGCGAGTGATTCAATAAGCAAATACGTTTCTATCCTAAAAGATACGTCCGTTCGTATGATATTGCCAATCGTAAAAATCACGTTCATGTGCTCACCTGTTGCGGCGGCAGCCTGTTTTTTCTGCTGCTTCCATCGTCCACCTCTTCCAATTACTTGCGTTTGCCTCTGGTTTTCATTGGTTTTTGGCCTCTTAGATTCGTGCGTTCGTATGTTTATAAGATCTTGCGCATGCGCACCCTCAACCAGAAACTTACCTAAACCCCTTGCGCTTGCATCCAACTTCATTTCTCGGTCCCTCAAACTTACCTAAACCCCTTAGCGGCTGCATCCAACTTCATTTCTCGGTCCCTAAAACTTACCTAAAACCCTTAGCGGCTGCATCCAACTTCATTTCTCGGTCCCTCAAACTTACCTAAACCCCTTAGCGCTTGCATCCAACTTCATTTCTCGGTCCCTCAAACTTACCTAAACCCCTTAGCGCTTGCATCCAACTTCATTTCTCGGTCCCTCAAACTTACCTAAACCCCTTAGCGCTTGCATCCAACTTCATTTCTCGGTCCCTAAAACTTACCTAAACCCCTTAGCGCCTGCATCCAACTTCATTTCTCGGTCCCTAAAACTTACCTAAACCCCTTAGCGCCTGCATTCAACTTCATTTCTCGGACCCTAAAACTTACCTAAAACCCTTAGCGCCTGCATCCAACTTCATTTCTCGGTCCCTAAAACTTACCTAAACCCCTTAGCGCTTGCATCCAACTTCATTTCTCGGTCCCTCAAACTTACCTAAACCCCTTAGCGCCTGCATCCAACTTCATTTCTCGGTCCCTCAAACTTACCTAAACCCCTTAGCGCTTGCATCCAACTTCATTTCTCGGTCCCTAAAACTTACCTAAACCCCTTAGCGGCTGCATCCAACTTCATTTCTCGGTCCCTCAAACTTACGTAAACCCCTTAGCGCCTGCATCCAACTTCATTTCTCGGTCCCTCAAACTTACCTAAACCCCTTAGCGCTTGCATCCAACTTCATTTCTCGGTCCCTCAAACTTACCTAAACCCCTTAGCGGCTGCATCCAACTTCATTTCTCGGTCCCTAAAACTTACCTAAACCCCTTAGCGGCTGCATCCAACTTCATTTCTCGGTCCCTCAAACTTACCTAAACCCCTTGGCGCTTGCATCCTTCTTCATGTTGACGACCCTAAAACTTACCCAAACCACATAATGTACATATGTCTATATGTTTCTAAGCGTGTTTTTTCTTGTTTGTGTAATTGTTTTTGTTTGCGCATATTAGAAAAGACACATTTATGAAGTCTTAAAATATAATTTATTTAAATTAATTTTTTGTTTTGGGATATTTTTGGTTTCAACATAATTTTTTTATTGGGGTGTTTTGTTTAAAACCCCTTTTTGTTTTGTTTTTTTTTTTTTTTTTTACAAACATATTAAAATTTTTTTTTTGTTTCCTTAAAAACAGAGATAAAATTGTTTTTTTTTTTAAAAACCAAAAACTTCTAAAATTTTTTAACAATTATAAACTTTTTTAAAATTTTAACAAAAGTAGCCAGGACCAAGGGCACTAATCCTCCTCCTCTTCTTCATCTGTTGGCCCCAACGTCGCCTGTATGGCCAGCAGCTCGGCCACCAACTCCTTTATTCTTTTTTTTTTCCCAGCCAATGTTTTTGGGATCATCCCTGTAACCAATAGAGAATTAAACATAAATAGGAGTCCCAGACCGGTTTGTATGCTGGAAATAGATTTGGGGTTAATCAAATACATGTAAATGCATGACATATGTCATTCTTCCAAGGGATAAAGTTAATGCATTTCCCACAGGTAAGTCTTTAAACTCCTTAAGGCGGACCTTCCACATTATTTAATGAAAACCAATAACTATTCCCAAATGATTCTGCACCAGATCAAAGTAAATTTGGGATGTTTTTTGATTACAGCGCCGCCATCTGGACTCTGAAGCATAACACTTAATGAGGAGTGGAGAGTTGGATAAAGTACAGGGGAGTAGGTTACAGTGGTGCGTTGGGATTCCAGAGCATAGCTGGGTTGAGGGAAAGGTCATCACTCCCACAATGCATGGCAGCACCTTCCTTTTTTCAATCTGGATCCCATGCTGCCTGTAAATATTGCGCATTCCATATTCCGCAATATTGGTTTTGTTCAGTCTAATAACATGCATTAGATGGCTGAAGGGTGTTTTTCCATGTTTCTAATCTGTAGGTACAGTGTGTTGGCTAATTCTTATGTTCTTAATACAAGTTAGGGTCCTCTTTAAGCTAACGAAGTGCCCACATGAAAGTGTGAAATACACATTGGCTACGCCTTTAGTTATGTGTGTGTTATTAGCTAACCAAACATTAATATGAATAATGGCATGGAGACTTACGGAGTTGGTGGCCGACAGATGGCTGGTTGGGGCCAACAGGCTGCCCTTGGTCCTGGCTATGCTGTGAAGAAGTCCCTGGAGAAACATGTGACATTTGGTTAGTACTTGTATAGAGTCACTATTCCCAACATATCTGGCTCCCAGTCTGGCTGACATCACTCACCTTCGCCAGGATCGACTTCCAGCATCTCTGCTGCCTCCTCCTCCACTATCTCACCCGCACCAGAAGC
Organism: Gastrophryne carolinensis; assembly: GCA_027917425.1. Lineage (NCBI taxonomy): Eukaryota > Metazoa > Chordata > Amphibia > Anura > Microhylidae > Gastrophryne > Gastrophryne carolinensis. The sequence goes on along the minus strand of CM051236.1, from coordinate 305,075,867 downwards.
TTCTACAAATACATAATAAAGGATAACTTAGTTTTTGGCCTGCCATGTATATCTTTGTGCCTATACATGAAGAGTGACATACCAGAGCCTTCCCCATGCCTGGCCAGGTATGACTCCACGCCCACGCGGTTGGGCCCCTCCTCTGTGGTAAGGTCCAGGGGCTGGTCTGAGGAGGCCACAGAGGAGGGGTAGGTCCGTCGCCCGGGAGATCCACCACCTTCACTCACAGATGCAGACTCATGCAGCACTGGTCGGCCTGTACGCCTCCGGGTGTGGCGAATTCTGAAATCCATTTCCAACACTACCAAAGAAAAGTCATTATAAATAAAGGCATAACTTATACATTTGGAACATATACCATGCAATTGCTTTGTACTTACTTGGGAAATGGATTCCAAAAAACCTCCGCACCCGGGGCATGTGCAGACGTTTCAGGTCCGACCAATGCTGCATTATCTGGGTGTGAGTGAAGGTGGTGCTGGTGACACGGTGTATCTCCGCGATGATCTCCCGGGCGATGTCCCTTTTCTCGCACACATTGGGCGCGAAGTCATACCGGCGCTGAAGCATGATCTGAAAAACATAATGGACACAGAGCTTTTACTTTTACACACAGACCCATATGTGTTGCATCACAAGTTGAGAATTTCATGTCATTAACACACACATTTAGAGTGGCAGCCATTTTTGGGGAGTGCCTTAAAGAGGACGTTGACTGTGAATGAGAGTCTGGTCTTATGTTATATGTATCACACACCATGTACATACAGATAATAGCCAACATCAAGAATCAGGCCACCTGCATCTATGGCATGTTAGGATGGTTTAAACATCCAAGATGTAGGCTTATGCTTAGGCTTTTGGACCACGTGTGTGACTTCCCGTTGTGTTTTTATGGCTTAGGAAAACAGTGTTCCTCAAACATCCGCATCAAGGTCCGAGACAGGCCAGGTTTGCCAGCTAGCCCTGCTACTCCACAGGTTAATTAACTGTTGCTAAGCCGGAGCAATTGCCCTAATTAGGACATCAGCATAGACAGGTGAAAACGTGGCCAGGCTCGGCCCTTGAGGATGAAGTGTGAGGAGCCAGTTATTAAACATTAAGAGACCCCAAACTAGTTCCAAACGCATCATTTACATTTAGGCCATCATTGACTATTAGATTAAAATGCACAGGCAGCCACTTACCAGCATGAGGATCTCTTCCTGTTGACGGGTGAAGATAGTGGGCGCCATCTTTATGCTTCTTCAAGGCAGCAGATAAGTGAAACCCCAGCGGTTTCCTGGTTCCGCTCGAACGTACGTTCGTACGAGCGCGTAGTCATGCGCATAGGCGTCACATGCTGGGCTCATTATTTAAAGGTCCCTGCACCCAAAGCTCATTCTCTTTGAGCATTTGTGGAAGATGGCACCTAAAAAGGCAATCTCCAAGCGACCCCAGCAAAGCCAGACCGCGGAGGGCCCAACAACCAGGTCCCAGCAAGGTAGGATAAAGCTGAGAGCCAAGACTACTACCTCTGCCCCACCAAGGGACACTGGACCCTCAGGAACCCAAAAAAGGGGCCCCAAGCCACGTGCCACAAGGGAGCCCACACCGGCCATGGGTTCAAGTAGGGCAGTTCGGCAACCCAGGCCCCGCAGCAGGGCCCGAACCCCATCCAGGGCCAGAAGCCCAGCCAGGGCCCGAACCCCATCCAGGGCCAGAAGCCCAGCCAGGGCCCGAACCCCATCCAGGGCCAGAAGCCCCTACAGGGCCCGAACCCCATCCAGGGCCAGAAGCCCCTACAGGGCCTGCAGAACCCCATCCAGGGCCAGAAGCCCCTACAGGGCCCGCAGAACCCCATCCAGGGCCAGAAGCCCAGCCAGGGCCCGCAGAACCCCATCCAGGGCCAGAAGCCCAGCCAGGGCCCGAAGAACCCCATCCAGGGCCAGAAGCCCCTACAGGGCCCGCAGAACCCCATCCAGGGCCAGAAGCCCAGCCAGGGCCCGCAGAACCCCATCCAGGGCCAGAAGCCGAGCCAGGGCCCGAAGAACTCCATCCAGGGCCAGAAGCCCAGCCAGGGCCCGAAGAACCCCATCCAGGGCCAGAAGCCCCCGCCGAACCCCATCCAGGGCCAGAAGCCCAGCCAGGGCCCGCAGAACCCCATCCAGGGCCAGAAGCCCAGCCAGGGCCCGAAGAACCCCATCCAGGGCCAGAAGCCCCTACAGGGCCCGCAGAACCCCATCCAGGGCCAGAAGCCCAGCCAGGGCCCGAAGAACCCCATCCAGGGCCAGAAGCCCCTACAGGGCCCGCAGAACCCCATCCAGGGCCAGAAGCCCAGCCAGGACCCGAAGAACCCCATCCAAGGCCAGAAGCCCAGCCAGGGCCCGCCGAACCCCATCCAGGGCCAGAAGCCCCGACAGGGCCCGCAGAACCCCATCCAGGGCCAGAAGCCCAGCCAGGGCCCGCCGAACCCCATCCAGGGCCAGAAGCCCAGCCAGGGCCCGAAGAACCCCATCCAGGGCCAGAAGCCCCTACAGGGCCCGCAGCAGGGCCAGAAGCCCACGACCTGCCACCAGCCGGGAACAGAGCCCCCGACCTGGCACCAGCCGGGAACATAGCCTCCCAAGAGGGCCCAGAATTTCCACCATGACCACATCTACACCTGGAAGTTCGGTGGCCAGCCACGCAAGAACACCCAGTCCCTTGGCCAGTCCAGTCCAGTCATTGGGAAGCCAACAATCCGGCCATTCCCCTACCCAGCCCCAGGCCATAATGTCACCACATGTGTCTGCACACATGGAGGAGCAGCCAAGCCAACCATCTGGCCGCACATTGCGCCGCGGCCAGTTGAGTGGGAGATTCTCCCATGACCAAAATATGGCATTGGCTAGTGGCCTTACATTATACTATGACGAGCTCTATGGGAGCAAATCAAAACACACCACAAAGCAGCGCAAGATGGAATTGTTTGAAACCATCCTACGACAAGTAAATGCAGCGGGGGAAGAGAGGAAAGATGTGTCCCAAATTCAGAAGAAAATCTCTGATCTGAAGTATGCTGTACGGCAAAAAGAAATTAAAAGGCATAATTACAGGTAAATAAATGATGTCTCCAAATATAATGTTTAGGATGTACTGTATGCACCTTTTCTGAGTACCAAACGATTTTCTCTTTTCAGCCTGAAAACTGGAGGTGGCTTTCCTTCAAAATTGGAGTTTACCCCTGCTGAGGAGATTGTGCTGGGACTTCTCCATCCGGTCGCGGTCGGTGGACATGCTGGTCTAAGGGACACAGACTCACCGACCCGTACCCACGGTGAGTACTCTTAAATCTGCATGTTTGCCTGTTTGCTAAATAATCTAAAGTTCACTAGTAACAAGATGACGGGATGGCCCTATGGTTTGCCTTGCTTGGCCTCGCACTACTGTGCCTGTTTGTGTCCTCTTTTGGTCCCTGTGAATCACACATTTAGGACCACATCCATTATGGCAAAGATCAAATTTCCAATTGTATTGGTCAAGTCATGAAGTTTCTCCTGAAAAGTGATATATTTTGAATCAATCACAAAACACACATCATTATGGATGGGTTGCCTATTTGTTGTGTGAGTTGTGTTTGAGTTAACAATTTAATTACCCACCCCCAAACATATCTGACCTAGAGCAGCGAGACTCAACTGGCGGGCCGGGGTCCCAATGCGGACCTTGGCACCAGATTCCAGGACCCCTGCCCAGACAGCCCTGCACTCAGTTACTTCGGTGTTGACGTGCTCAGAGCTGCCCCCTTGATCGGCGATGTAGTGGTTGTTCTCCTGCCCAATGTCATGGCTCCCTGAAACATAGCATTGCAATATGAAGTACTGCACAGGAAGTGGCATTGCAAGGTACACAGTAACTTGGTACATCTTTCTCTTGGCACAATCGTGTCCCGCTGCCCCTGCTCTGCCCCATCTGCCACAGTCCCCCCATGCCCCCCCCCCACATAAGCCCCATACATTTGTAACAGATTTGCTCCATCCATCCCATCACCATCAATTCGTGAACTCCCCCCTTTAGCCATCCAATCCCTGTCCCCTCAGCTCTGCCCCATCCAGCCCAGCAAGGGCAAGCAGCCTTTATTAGTTTGCACTTTGAAATCTCAAGCCCCTCCACCAGTGTGTTTATTTCTAACTAGACACCCCCTGCGTCAGCCCCATGGCCAGACATTCACCTCTCACCACATACCTTTAAATGGACCTTTACAAGAATTGTTTGAGTACCCCGGACCTAGCGAATGGTAGGCTAAATCCAAAAATGTGCGTTGCAAGTTGTATGCTGACTGGGTACACTTCCTGACTTAGAACTGAGGTCAGTTAGCAGTTTTCGCGAGCCATTGCACCTATCTAAACTTGCGTGTCTTTTAACAAATGTCCCCATTGCTCTAGAGTTGCTTAATATTACAAATAGTGGTTTATTTGATTACCTATCCAAAAAATGGTTATGTGTGTGTTTACCTTGTTTGTTTTTCTCTTCTTCAGCCCAGCATGATCCCTCAGCAAGGGTAAACTCACCCCCCAGTTTGGTTATGCCTACCAGGTCCGTACAGCATAGGAGCCCAGATCCGAGATTTCCGGTAAGTTAATTTAGTACCATAAATACTACCAAGTGCTTAAGAATGTGTTAAACTGTGGGAATCCCAGACCCGCACACTCATGGAAGAGATCCAGGAAATGGAGGAAGATGATGATGTCTCCCTGCAGGGCACGTCGGATGACCTCCCCCTGGGTCCCAATTTGGAACTGCTCCATAATGTTTCTCTGGCCAATCCTCAGCAGCAGAGTGAATCTCCATCGATTGTGCATGCACATGGGGAGACTGACACAACAGTCCCCAGTGTTCACTCTGCTGCTGAGGATTTGCAAAGCAGGCCTGTTGCTGTTGAGGGGACGACACCACGCGGCAGGGCACGCCCAAGAGCCAGGGTAATTGTGCGGCGGACTCCATTACGCCGCCCCACAATTTCCCAGGGGAGGCAGAGTGCCCTGCTTCAATTATGGACCCAAGAAAGGGACTCTTATGAGGCACAGGTCGTTACAGAGCGTGAGGAAAGGCATGCCGACATGGTCACCATCAATACCAGTTTACAGGGCATCCTCGCGGAGTTGCGTACCCTCAACAGCAACGTGGTCACTGCAAGTAATGGCATCCAGTCAGCCATGGCTGAGATGACCAATATGCAGAGAAACATTGTGGAGCAGTTTCAAATTCACAATGCTGCCATGGCCCAGGCTAGGTCCCATTCACATGGACCTCCACCTGGACCTCCACCTGGGTATTATGGGCAGCCACCCTATTAAGCCATGGGTGTGTGGGACATCTTTTCTCTTAACCCCCACTGTATTTACTTGTCCTTTGAGGTTTCAAACAATCCATTTTGTGTTGCTCATGCAGGTTGTGTTTTGTATTTGCTCCCATATAGCTCCTTAGAGTAATGCTTAAGGCCACTAGCCAATGCCATAGGTCTATGTGGAGTGTATCTGGCCACTTATGGCTTTAAATATGTATTTGGTTGGTGCTCCTCCTGTTTGCAGACATGTTTGTGTGACATTATGGCCATGCCCAAATATCCCTGGGCACAGGCAATATTAATGACTGGACTAGGCTGGCCTTTGGACTGGGTGTCCTTGTTTGGTTGTGCCACTCACTTCCAGGTGTAGATGTGCTCGATGTTTTTTTTGTTATGTCATCCATTTGTAACCACAGATGTATGTGGAATGTTTTCTGTTAAGCACAATAATTTTTACTTTTCTAAGTAAAAAAATATTCTCACTTACAATACTTGTGGCGTTTTTAGTGGGAACACATTTTAAACAGCTTGGGCTAAACCAGATAATTTTGGTTTTAAGAGGTGTAACAATGCAAATATCAAGCTAAGGAAACTACATGAAATACATTAGGCAACAATTAAGGTAAAAATGTTTTACTTTGAGGTAATGCCACATTACGGCAAAACAACATATTTAACAAAAAGGATAACACAGACACACAGAATGTTGAGACACGAAATAAAATTAACTAAAATGCTGCAAGATCAAGTTTGCTCTAACTGATTGGGCAGACTCACTGGGTGGCCCAACAAAATTCTCTACATCATCCTCTAGGGCTGTAGAGGGCAGGCTATCCACATAACGTGGGACACGTTCCAGGATCGCAAAATTGTGCAAAACAGCACATGCCATGATTATGTCGATCACTTTCTTGGGATCATATTGCAGGGCGCCCCCAGTATGGTCCAAGCAACGAAAACGTGTCTTCAACAGCCCAAAGGCCCTCTCCACAACAGCCCTGGTCTTGCGGTGCGCACGGTTGTACGCTTCCTGAGAGGCATCCTGGGGCCGCAGCACAGGCGTCATGAGCCAGGGTAGAAGTGGGTTACCCGGAATCACCTTAAACAGACAATTAAATGTAATCAAAATTAAAAAGGCAACACAACAAACACAAAGAATTTTACATATATCATAATGATGTAAGGTAAAGGGCCAAAAAAAACACCCAGGGCACATTAGCAAAATAAATATTGCCACTAATGTAGTACATAATTAAAAATGGCACTTCAATATACCAATTAATTAACAAACATCTGCACGGCCAAGGGTAGTTGGAATTTAAATATATTTAGAGGTTTCTGACATGTTACAATTAGGATGCTGCTGAGGGGCTATCCACATTTAGATGAAAACTACAATGTATGCAGTTTAAGTCCACTTTGACATTTAAAGACCAATACTACAAAAGGAGCAAAAGCTCACAGATCCTTGGGTATAAACTCCCAACCAATATATTTAGGGACATGGAACTTACAGACATCCTAACTAAAGGGAAAACATTCTGAAGGACAAAGCGAGCCAAGCATTTTTTTTTGGAGTTCATAATATATGACCCAACAAAAAGGCAGTTTCTGGCTTATGTAAAGAATTCAAATACAAACATATCAACAAATACAAGATTAATCCCACATTTAATAGCACACAAATAGGACACACTTACCAAGCAGCCATGCACCCGAAAATTCACCTGCCTCAAATCTCCTAAACAGCCCAGATCGCCTGAGGATATACGAGTCGTGCGACGATCCTGGGTAGCCGGCAAGGACACTCATAAAACGCATGTCCGGACCAACCACGGCCTGGACATTAAGGGAGTGTCCCATTTTTCGATTCCTTAAGGCAAAAACATACAAAAAGGGTAATTGATATTTGACCAAAAAAAAAAAAATAAAAAAAAACATGTCTGCACTCTATTGGGAAAGACTAATGAAAAGCCTAGATAAAGCAGCTACACAAATGAGGGATAAACAAATATGCTGCCGCAAAGGAAAACAGGTTACATTACACGTTGGCCAACATAATAACCAATCTCAATACCTATATATATACTCGTCGGCAGCCCTAGGTACGAGTGCCACATGTGTGCAGTCAATAGCACCAATAACGTTGGGCATGTCGGCCACATTATAAAACCCAAGCTTAATGGCGTTTCTGGCTGCCATATCATCCGGAAAATAAATATATTTTGGAGTTATGGCAGCCATGCCTTCCAAAAGCGTAGGCTGTGACATCCCCACGGAGAGGGCACCCAGCCTCTGGAACGAGCCGTTCGCCAAAAATTGCAGGCAGCCAAGCATCTTGGTCATACCTGAAATTGCATGCCCCTTCCTTGTGGTGCGGGCTAACCATGGCCGCAGCTCACTATATAATTTATGGAGGGAAGCGCGATTAAGCCTGGTCAGCTCGAACAGCTCAACATCATTCATGCTATCGATGTTCATGCGACGACGCAGGGGCAATCTGCTCTCAGACATCTCGATCAACTCAATGCCAAAAAGCATAAGCCCTTGATGTGCCACAAACTCGCTCCTCTCCATCCTACTCCCGAGGCCAAATAGCTGCCGGCAAACATTTCGTAAAGCAGCTCTTTAATGGGCTTCAAAACAATTAGCAATCACCTCTCTGAATTGGTCGCAAGCCCATGTGAAGGACGTAAAAAATAGGATCGGACGCAAATAATACGATTTGGACGGGAAAAACACACGAACTAACGCAAAATATACGATTCTCGTACGAAATGCGTATGTTCATATACGTCTATGCGCGAACGATCGTGCGAATACAAAATGGGCAAAAAAAAAAGAAAAAATGACAAACACCCACCCAAACTTACGATTCTCGATACGAAATCAATTAACTTTTGCTCTTTGAATCGAGGGGAATGAGTTCACATTGCCATAGCATCCTACACCAACTGATGTGTTTAGTGTACCTGGCAGAGACTTCCTCCCTCTGGCTTGCTAATCATCTGATGAGACAGAGATAACACTTCACATTCCTGTGCTCACAGGTTTAACCCTTCCTGCTGTAATTCAACCTCTTTAGATGAGGTGATCGCAATCTCTAAAGCATTACTGGCAGCATTATCACCTGGGGAGGTCATGATTTTCTGAAGCTGCTGATGAGCTCACCTTTTACAGCGGAAGAATTCTGGAGTTTTTAACTCAAGACCAGAAAAACTGCAATACAGAAACATGGAAACAGCATGCTGATAAGTAAACCACGGGTATGGGGATACAATCCTGACACACAGGTTTATTTTACATTCCAGTAGAGAAAAGCAATAAAGGCAGAACACCAAAAACCTGACAAAAAGGGGGGTTTCCTTTTAAGATTCAAAGTTCCGAACAATAACCTTCCTCTCGCAAATGGCTATTGCCAGATCTTCAATGGAGGAGTAACCATGAGATAAAGTGCAGCCGGAACAATGCAACATGGAAGCATGCCATATGCAGTAATTGTAACTGTAAATGCCCCTGCTGCTGGGATCCATTACTAGGGTGGAGAACAGAGGCAGGTAGCAGAGCTGTTTAGGCAAATGACCAGCACGTACCTCTTCTTACCTCCAGCTCCTGAAGGTCTTTCCCCTTTTGCATTAGTGCCATAGGAACTTTGCTTGAAACCTTTGTAAGCACGACTTATCAGCAGTAAGGGAAGCAATTCCACCCTCATTCTCTCATAGTACTGCACTGCTTCATCTGATCTTAATTTCTTTGGCATTTGCAATGACAGCAGCCACCCCGCCAGCTTGCTGACCATCAAAGCAGCATTTTTCAAATAGTTTTGTCACAACTTACTTTAAAGCTAATAAGATATTCCTTCCAAACATCTGTCTTCATATTCACGAAGATTAGAGGTTATTAAAGGTTCTTTAAGTAAGTATTACTTGTATCTTGGAATTTAGCAGTAAACAAAAGCTTTGTTCAGACAAGCACTGTGCATTCAGCCTCTGTGAAAAGACATGGCCATGTTTACGCCGAATCTTAATGCTCTCCTGGGTGGGGTTGGGGGGGGATCTGGGTCCAAATGATGCAATGTAAAGTTCTGTTTTGATCATTGGAGCTGGCGTAAAGGAGCTGCACTCATCTGATTCATGGTATCGCCATTCATCCTTTTGGCCCCATGTTAGCCCATCCAGCCTAGACTAAGCCAAAACAAGACTTTTTAACAGCTAGTCTTGTTAGTCTATTGTAATTCTAGCCCCTTGTGTTGGAGCAGCATTACTATTAAAGCTATTTTCCAGGCTTTCCTGCATTTCATCTGTGCTGTTTACTACATGCCTAACAATAGACAATAAGAACTCCACTGTTGCTGCTCTATTGTGAGGAAGACTTCATCAGTCATCAACGCCCTCAGTAAGGGGCCACTACATTTCTTAACTGCTCTGCTGTCCTTGAGCTGTCTTCTTTACCGTATCACAATTACCATGGCCAGGTTCCCTGTGCCAAGAATCTTCTTTGCAATGATTTTAACCACTTCACAGCCATTCAGCCTTGGCAGTTTTTCTTCATGAATTCTACTCCTTATTACACGCATTGCTGTAAAATATTCAAGAAATATATATGAGGGCCGCACCATCTATGGTAATGGTAATTATGTCAGTAATAGTGTGCTGGCTCAAAGGCTAGTGTGTGCGCAATTATAAGCAATCCTAACAAAGACTGGGGTCCCACAACCCCAGATATGCCACACTGCCCAGAGCAAAAATTAGCACCACTGAATATTATACAAAAGTGAAAAATCTTTATTAAATGTATACTATACTATTTACATCACCACATTTATTTTAGACATTTTAAAAATTCTCATTAAAAAAAAACATATAACAACACTGATCTGTAGGAAGGAGGGAGGAGAGGGGGAAGGAAATTTGGAGACTATGAATAATTAGGTTACTATATACTGGGGACAAGCCACATATGTGGTCACACAGTTAAATAATATTATTAGTCATATGTACCCAGTAATAGATTATACTGATAAACCGGCTATACCTGTGCCCTACCTAACATTACTCTAAGAGTTATAACCGTGTACCCTTAATTACCTATTACCTTGATTCTAATATCTAATATGAAACAGATAATAATATATACAATGTTAAAGTGCTTAGTGCATAGTGTATGAATTAAACTTCTAAATAATTTTTTGCAAAAGAGAACCAACCAAGGTGACAAAGAAACAAAAACAATAAACAGTGCAAATCTTACTGTGAGCAGACAGCTGGAGCCAGTGTCTCAAACCCCCCTCAACTCTCAGTCGACGCGTTCCGTGACGTCACACGTCACGTCCTGAGGAAGTGACGTGTGACGTCACGGAACGCGTCGACTGAGAGTTGAGGGGGGTTTGAGACACTGGCTCCGGCTGTCTGCTCACAGTAAGATTTGCACTGTTTATTGTTTTTGTTTCTTTGTCACCTTGGTTGGTTCTCTTTTGCAAAAAATTATTTAGAAGTTTAATTCATACACTATGCACTAAGCACTTTAACATTGTATATATTATTATCTGTTTCATATTAGATATTAGAATCAAGGTAATAGGTAATTAAGGGTACACGGTTATAACTCTTAGAGTAATGTTAGGTAGGGCACAGGTATAGCCGGTTTATCAGTATAATCTATTACTGGGTACATATGACTAATAATATTATTTAACTGTGTGACCACATATGTGGCTTGTCCCCAGTATATAGTAACCTAATTATTCATAGTCTCCAAATTTCCTTCCCCCTCTCCTCCCTCCTTCCTACAGATCAGTGTTGTTATATGTTTTTTTTTTTTAATGAGAATTTTTAAAATGTCTAAAATAAATGTGGTGATGTAAATAGTATAGTATACATTTAATAAAGATTTTTCACTTTTGTATAATATTCAGTGGTGCTAATTTTTGCTCTGGGCAGTGTGGCATATCTGGGGTTGTGGGACCCCAGTCTTTGTTAGGATTGCTGTAAAATATTGTCAAGAACAAGATATTATGCAGCATCTTACAAATGATTGGGAGCTCATTGGATTGAGAAATAATTAAGAAATTTGTTGCAAAGTGTTAAAAACTGTGAAAAAGCTTGAGCCCTTTCAGATTGACCTTAGCTAGAAATCCAGTTCAAGAAGTAATACTAGTTTACATAGAACATAGTATGTAAGGCTGAAAACAGACTTCAGTCTATCCAGAATTTGCAGATGGAGGCACTGAGCGGAGGAGCTGCGGTGGACAAAAAGTGAATATAGGCTTTTTTATTTTTTAGCTTGGACATTGCCTTTAATGCTATCCTCCCAGCCAATCAAATACATCTAATCAATTTCACCTGCCTCGGTATATTTATATACGTAAGCAAGACAGCTTAAGTGACAGTCCAGGCAATGACACTAATAAGGCAGCAAGCAGCTCACCAGAAGCCTGTCTTATGTGCCTCTCCTCAATTCCCTGCAGCTTGCTTGTCTCCTCTTTTCAGCCCATTCCTCCATTACCACATACACAAGTGGTCACATGGATGTCCCGGTCACTTGGCACTCCCAATGTTAGCGAAAATGGAAAACCACAGTGATTGCAATGACATTTTTGACCAGAGCAGGGCACATGCATGACTGGTCAAGCAGTACTGCTCATGCTGCCTGTCACAAGCCACACCCAGGAATGAAAGCAAAGCCCAACAAACAGTGCTCATAAGCATTCCCTCCCAAGGCAATTGAGATTGCTGCTCATAAAAATTAATTTACCTTATTCTAAGCATACAGCACGTCCTGCTCCATCTATAATAATTACACATGGGTAATACTCCGCCAGAGGGCGCTGTTCACTGCAGACATGCAAAAACAGGCTCCTCCCGGCCCTTCATATACCCAGGGACCTCCCACAAATCCCCAGATTTCTCTGCAGTGCTGAACTGCGAAGACATGAAGTATCACTCTCTCGCAGGCGAGCGGGGCTTTACAGCCCGTGGCCCTGTGGGACTATTTCCACCCGTCCACTTTATGAAGAATATGCCTCCCAGCCTGGGCTGCGTTGGTCGGGTGAAGGTAGGCAGCACCTTGTGTGCTTAACGGAGCCATGCTCCACCGCAATCCCCCACCATAGGGTAGGCGGTTAGGCCGATGGTGAGCCTCTAGTGGATGCCCCTCCCGCATTGTTGCCCGTGCCCCTCACAGAGTTAGTCCCTGGACGCTGGTCCGCTTCTCCCTCGCTTCCTCCCGTAGCTCGGGGGAAAAGAAAGGGGGGGGAGGTATGTGTGGCAGTCCTAGTGTAATGTAACACGTTTAAGGCCTTTGATCTTTCATTGTACTTGGGTGTCAGTGTCGCGCTCCTTGCTCCACATAAGTTTATGGTTGTGAGCCTGTTTGTCCTTCATTCCATGAGTGTACTGCCCAGTCGGCAGCATCATTGTCTAGCGTTACAGCAACTTTATGTATGGGCGTACTACCCACTACTACTTTTTCACTTTTCGTTGGTTAGAGCTTCGCGCTCTTTGGGGGGGGCGGGGACTCGGCATGAAGCGTCCCGCGTCACAGCAAGATCAGGCCCGCCCCTCGAGGTTCGCTTGGCGCCATTTTGACAGTCCTCGTACGCGCGCATGGTTGCGATCCGCCTCCTCCCTTGGTCATGTAAGTGCCCTCTGGGGCAGTTTTTGTTCCTATGATTCTTTTATTCGAGCTGCGCATGGCACTGACACCCCCCCTCTTATCCCATTATGTCTTTCAGACGCCTGATTTCGGTGGCTTCTCCCGGCCTGACATATATTATAGCGGGTCCACATAACAAATTCTCCCACTTTCTAGCGGGTCTTGGGGCATCCAGGGTTGCGTATTGCGTAAATCCCTGCGGGCATACTGCTCAGATAATCACCATATGGAGGCATCTCAGAATTATGTAGCCGGGGTACCTCTGGGACATGACCGGCTGTGTGCAGTGTGTGGTCAGCCCCATGCTGATGCTGACAGAGCACGGGTCTGCTCGGATGGGATGCCCTGGAGCCATGATGATTCTGGCCCCGGTTCTTGGGGCCTGTGTGACACTGATGAACTACTTATAAAGATCTTTGAGGTTTTGTCAATCTCTCCTCCCGGAGAGGCTCCCAAGCCTAAGAAGGAGAGTTTCCACACAGCGCCGCCGCGCTTGGAATTTCTGGAACAGGAGCATTTCCAGGCTCTTATATCCAAAGAATGGGAATCGCCTTGTAAACTTACAGGGGTCCCAGGGGTCTGGGATTGGAAGTACCCTTTTCCCCCTGATGTGGTTAACTTTTGGTCAACACCTCCCGTGGTGGATGCAACAATTATAGGGGTTACTAACCCCCCCTTCATGACTGCCTCTCATTATCGTACCCTTCGGGATGCTGAGGACCGGCACATTGACAGACTAGCTTCCCACGCCTTTTCGTGTGCAGGGACGGCTCTGCGCCCGGTCTGTGCCACGGCCATCAATGCGGTGGCCGCCAGGACTCTCATTAGAAAACTACTTGATCACCGACCTGAGGACCTCCTCTGGGAGGCATTTAATGCGCTCTCAGACTGTGATGTGTTTGTAAGGTTTATCCTCTCAGCGCTGGATGACACCATTAAGATGTGTGCTAGAACCTCTGCCCTTGTGGTAGCTATCCGCCGCCTGGTCTGGCTGTGACAGTGGGTTGCTGACGATGATACGAAAAAGGCTCTTACTGGCATTCCTTTCAGAAGACGGCGTCTATTTGGGGCCCGTCTGGACCTTTTTGGAAAAAAGGGTAAGGCCCCCCTACGCAGAAGGCCGTCTCGGCCTCCTCGGGGCAGGGACACCCCTCCCCCTCCCTATGTTAGTGTCAAACACGAACCTGAGGTGTGCTTCCAACTTTTCGGAGTGGATTTCCACCACGTGGTGTGCAGGCAACGCCCTGGGCCCTCCGGCAGGACTAAGTCCAAATCTGCCAAGACTTCCCAAGCATGAAGGGACGCCCTCGCCCTTCTGGGCGAGGGGACTGCTACAGTAGCTGACTCCTATCTAGGAATGTATCTTCTCCTTCTGGTGGTTCCAGGAGGTAGTTCCCCTGGACACAGGATAGCATTTGCTGGGCGGCCCCCCTCAGTGGTTTTCCCCTCAGGAATTGGCACAGGCCGTACTAGGCCTACAGAGTTTGGGCTTACTTACAGGTTGCCCTTAACAGGATGGGGCTATGGCCTCTATATTAACCTTCCTCCTTCCCTCAACAGTATGAGGCAGTCTGGGCCACGCTGGCCTATGGTAGGCCTGGCAATTCTACTCTCACAGGTAGTCCCTATATGACATCTCTGTCTTGGGACACAGGCGCCCTGTGCAAGGGGGGCTTCCGGCCTCCTGTGGAGTTCTAGATCTTCTTAGTTCCCCCTGTGTCTGCTGGACACCAAGACCGTTACTAGGCTGTGTTGCAGGACCAACCCTGCGGATTGAGGCATTGTTTGTGGCCTCTCTTTCGCTCCCAGGCTACTTGTCATGGCGCGAAGGGGGGTGATGTCTCGGACATGCCTGGGGGGGCGTCCGCATTAGGATCTACCGGGTCGTCTTTCCTTACTCCCCAATCTCTACGTCAGGCCGAGTGGATTGGTCGGCCGGCGGTGTCCCCTGGGAGTTACTGGATGGGTGCTCAGTCACCTCAATCCCTCATGGTCCCTTATCCGCTATCTCCATTCCTTGGATTCGGTTCAGGCTTGAGCCTTCTTCCTTTGCAACAAGTGGACTCCTGGTTACGGGGGCTCTGTCCCCCTTTGCTGACATCTTACTTTCACCAGGCAGGATTGCAGCTGGTGGGCCCGTTGGTGGCGTATCAGATGATGTCCCTTATATACCGAGCCCTTGGGCTCTTCGGCACAGTAGGTTATTGATCCTACATGGGGTTCCAGCAACCCTGGGGCTTGGTCTGTGCTCATTCCCCCTTGGTAAGGTGGTTCCTCTTGAGCTGATCATATTCAAGGGCCCTGTCAGGTGGCACCCCTTCTTTGCTTGCATCTTCCTGTGAATGGTCACCTTGGGTACCAAGTCTCGCAGGTTGGCGGGGGGGGGGGGGGGGAATTTCTTCCAAAACCCCCCATGGTTCCTAGGTAGGGTCCCTTAGAGGGTCCATCTTACCTACTGGTTTGTTGAAACGGCGAGCCTTCCGTTGACTCTACACGGCTGGACTTCTCCTCTTTTAGGACCTGTCTATTTGGGGACTCCAGGCCTGTTTTATTATTGGTCTGGAGCTTGAAGCAGAATGATCCCTCTGGAGGGTTCCTGATCCTGATCTGGGTGGGGGTCTACACCCCCTGCTCCTCAGCGGTATTCGCTCCAATGGATGCCTTCAGTGGCAGGTTATGCTATCCTGGTGTCGCTCTGAGAGCCAACTAGGGTGGCTCTGTTGGGTCTCGCTTATACCACAGGGGCTCAGCCCTTGTTTTTACTGTCCCAGAATATTCTGACTCCGGTCATGGGGGCTTAGTAAAATTATGCATAGACCTTCTAGTTTATATGCCTTCTCTTCGTTCACCCTACTATGTGGGGTTCTGCGCACACGTTGGGCTGATAAAGAGACCCGTGAAATTGATGGCCCCTGGGTGGCCTAGTGAACTGTGGTTCGCAGATGCTTCTGCTGAGGTCTGCTGACCTGTACGCTCTCTCAGGAGTGCGGTTCTGCCCTTGTCAGGCCCCTTCTTTTGTCGTCCCAATATACAGACTCTAGTCTGGGGCTTGACAGCTGATTCATTCACCCCTTGGAGACGGGCTTATCTTCTGGGTGACTTGGTATATGGGGGGCTAGGAGCAAGCTTCCTTGGCTTCCTCTTCCTCCGTCTGTTGTGGTTTATGGTATACCCATATTGATTGGCATGAGTCTTGGTCTCTTCCCTGTTGGACGTTCTCGGTTCCCAGGGTTCTAGAGTCATTACAGCATAGGTTGGGGTTGGCTCCCCATCTAGGTACTCTGAAGGTTCAGGTTCTGTCCTGGCTGTCTTCCTGTAGGAGTCTGGTTCTGTCTTCCTTGTGAGGAGTTCTCTTGGGGATTGCTTAGGTGCATCTCCCAAGTAGTTCTATGGTTCCTGTTGGGATCAGTTTTCATTCTGTTTGCCCTGCGGATTGTTCCCTTGGGACTTATTCTGGATGCTGTCTGAACTGATTTGTAGTCCAAGTCGCTTCTCCGGGGGCTCTTGCTTCAGTCAGACATGTGTCTGAGAAGGTGGATCTGATTACTTAGCCTTCGTTCGTTATATATATATCTATATACACACCATGACGTGGTGGTATTCCGCCTTACGCCGGACCCCTTGTCCAAGTGGTGTTTTATGATCATTATTTAAGTCCTTTTTAGTCTGCCTATGGGCCTTATTCTTAATAATGCTGAAGTTAGGGGTCTACATTCTCTCAACAGGTGTTGAAATTTTCCTGGTTGTTTTCTTGTCCCTTAGGGGGACTGATGCCCTTGGGGTCTGCGGGCGCCTCCTTATGTATGCGCCTGATCTCGTTTGCTTCCAGGGCTAATGCGCCCTTTGGACTGATCTTACTTGGATGGTTGCCTTCCTGGTCCTGAGTAAAGGTTTCGGCTTCTTGCTGATCCTTGTTAATGAAGGGGTCAGTATCCCCGCCTGTCTGACGGGAGACCAGTTTTCATTTCCCCATTGGGGAAAGTTCTAAGTTTTACCGAGGCTTCTGTTGCCTGTGGGCTGGTTGAGCCGTTACACTGGCCTATTCCTTTTAGGGGGAAGATTCTCCCTCTCTCGTTTATTCCGTTATATTGGTGTTTGGGTACCTTTGGCCCTTCAGCACCAGGTTTTCTGTTGAATAAGTTGCTAGACCGCTGCTTGTCTCTGTTCATACCTTTTCAAAGGTTTTGTTATACGATTGACGTTAGAGCCTTTGCTCATGTCGTACTTGGTAGCAAAGTTTTGCAGGTGACAGCGCCTTTACTGTCTGCTGTGCCTTTTTTGGGGGGGGATCCCACCCTACTTTATGGACACTGCTAATGGATGTCCCATGTGTAATTATTATAGATGGAGCAGGACGTGCTGTATGCTTCGAATAATACAATTCTGTGAAGTACTCACCTGTAGAATTGGTATTATACGCATACAGCACGTCCTGCTCCACCCCACCCTGGTTTTACATTTGTCTGGATCCCCTGTATAGTGATTGTTATCATTACTATTGTTACCAGTTGGTGGTTGGTTTCTCCCGGATTCTTTTCTCACTGCTTTTCAATGCTGGGGATTTGTGGGAGGTCCCTGGGTATATGAAAGGCCGGGAGGAGCCTGTTTTTGCATGTCTGCAGTGAACAGCGCCCTCTGGCGGAGTATTACCCATGTGTAATTATTATAGATGGAGCAGGACGTGCTGTATGCGTATAATACCAATTCTACAGGTGAGTACTTCACAGAATTGTATTTTTCTAACTCCTGTAAGTGCTGACAATGATTCAGTATCATGCATGCAGAAGGGACAGTTTCCAACTGTGCCAGGCTGTTGGTCCGGTTTAATATCACTATGTGGCTAACCTGATGTAAGGTACTGTATGCACCAACATCTGGAACAGTACAAAGGCATTATATAATTGTGAATGAGAGTTATTTGGGTATTGGGACAAAGGTGTATTAATATTTTTATGAGGTTTTGGATATGTTATTGTGGGGGGACCTAGGCTGCTGGGTTTCCATGCTTGTACAGGAAAATAACCATAATGATTTGTTTTCCTTTCCGTTTAAAGGTTTGGGTCCACTGCTGTGTGACACCCCCCAGATTGCCCACTCCAACTCACCTTTCCCCTGACTTACGAAGCATGCACTGCCTCCAGTCCAATCAGTGTGCTACAGGTGGTCCGGGGATGACAAATATTCCTTGCTTCCCGGGGGTCCCTGCGACATCCCCAGTGCCCCGACGCCTCTAGGCAGGTCCTGGTCCACGTCTGTGAATAGAATGGGAAAGGTTAGTAAGAAGGACACAGTGGATTCCCTAGTCTGGCAGAGGGATAATGAGAATGTAGCTTACCCTGGTGGGGGGGGGGTAGTCTTCGGCGGCATTGTCCTGGGGGTCATGGTCCTAGCTTGGTCAGGGGAGACGGATGATGTCCCCACTGTTTTGCTGTAGGGAAGTCTTGGGAAGCTTGCATGGAACTGCAGAGTCCCAGGAAGGCAAAGTAAGCAGTGTTGCGTCCAGTTGGACAGGTTCTTCCAGGCGTGGGGAGTTGGGATTCCCCCGATGCACCCAGGTTTGGGATGCTCCTACGGGTCTAGGTCTCCTTAGAGGAAGGTGGCCTTGCATGCCAGTGGTCCTCCCTGTGTGCAACTCCCTTCCCTGTCCTTGTCCTCCACTGAGATGGCAGAGAAGAGGGCATTGGGAGGAACTACTTAGTAAAATGAAGTAGGTGGGTTTTTCTTATAACAGGTAGATAGGAAGGAACCCAGGGGGGTGTTGGAATGGAAGTAATAGAGAAGGAGCCCTCTACCATGGGAGTGGACAAGCCAGAGAAATAAGTGCCTGGACTTTGCACTCCAGGCGCAGTGTTGAACCCGGCTGGGAGTGTTGTCCCCTGAGACTGAACTGATCCTGGAACTATTGTTACTGAAGTGTAGAAGCACCCCCTTAGCACTCATTATCCTGAATTTTCCCTTCCTGATCAATTGTGAGTAAATACTAATTTCAAAGTGGGGTGAACAGACCACCGGAGCACTGTTATTAACTGTGAACTGTGATTTAGCTGTAAGCTAAGACTGTGACATTGCTTTATGGAAGATACAGCCCTGATCTGTGAATGTGCTACCTGTTTTTCTGTACTGCCAAATCAATAAGGTAGAAATGCCATGTTTAACTGCTATTGGGCTGTGTGTGGATTGATCAGCTGAGTGAGACGTAGATGTTGGATTACGATTACAGTTAACCGTGATTGCTGCTGCTTAACCCCCTATTATTTAAATTGCACCTTCTCCGAGTGTGGGGGGGTTAATTACATCAACCTTTGAAGATGTAATTGACCCACCACCCCCTTGGGTTTCTCCCTTCCTTCACGGCTACCTGGAGAACTACGTACAAGCATAGTGGTTAGTAAATACTCAGTTGGGGGGATCAATTATATCTACCATTGTAATACTATGGCAGTGTCAATAAATTGCTATTTTGAATAGCTCCTCTTACTTGCAGTTTTCTGATTCCTATATAGCTTGATCTTGATGCACTCCTGGTTAGAAGACAAACAATGCAGTAAAGACTTGCCTCTTCAACACTCATTCTAGGATACAGCAGGAGGAACCCCATTTTCAATCACATAGGAGATGCTTGAGCAACATGCAATTCTTTTTATTATATCAATCCATGACATATTGCTAAATCTCAGGCCCAGGATCACGCTCCTCTATGTGGGTTGCCAGGCCCTCTCCCTTCTGGAGTGGGGCCAGTGCTAAGTGAGACAGCTACTAGGTTTTCTAACCTCCCTAAGCTTGCCGAAGAGACAGGCCACACCGTTTTCTCCCATTAGTTGTTACCTAAAAGGACTGGACAGAGGCCATCTTGCCCTGGCACAGTCAGTGTGCTTTCCCTTTTTCCACTCACCTTCTCCTTAAGCTCCCGGTGTTACAGGGCCTTATTTTTCCAGGAGTCGATGAGTGTAGGGGGTAGTCTTTTCTTAGGAATGAGGGAGCATGTTGAGACTTTTACTCCACTAGGTTGCTTTCTCAGTCAATGTTGATTCCTGCTCTGTTAGAGAGGGGCCTAGATCTGAAGAAGTTGTTGGGCAGGGAGGTACAACCAAGTTCAGCAGTGCTTTGGCCTTCTTAGGTTGAACTCAGGCCAGTCAGCTCACTTCCAGTTTCCCCATGCCTGTCTAAGGCCCTGGTTCAAGATACCAGTAATTTTTGGCACCATCTTCCATCTCACCTCAGATCAAAAGGGAGGTGACCCCCAACTTCTTATTCACTAAAGCCAACAATTGCCTATGCCAGAGAACCATACAGATCAATTAGAATGATACTATAGTTATACAATTATACTAATTATAGTTTATATCCATTAACCATCAATTTCTTGGGTACCTTGTATGATGACCATGAAAGAGCAGCTACAGATGAATCCACCCTATGCAGTCTTTGTCAAGGTAAAAGCCTGTAGAAGAATCTGGTAGAATTTTGTTGTTTGCTGCTGACACTGGTTGGGAAAATCCCACCCTAAATCACCTTTCTGGAATGGTCTGAAAGATGCGCTGAAGGATGAGCTTGCCTTGGGTAGGACCCCAAGACATTTCTGTGCTTGTTAAATATGCTCTTTTGCTAGGAGAACACTTCAACATCATGTAACTGTTTCCTCCAATTCGCTGAAGGGTCCCTTGCTTTGCAGCTGCCAGGAAAGCTACTTAACATGCAGGCTATTGTGGATACAGGAGCCTGCAGCTGTTTCATCAACTCATGGTTAGCTGATCTCAGTGGCATGCCTTTCCAGAGACCAACAGTTGTTAATCTCCTTTGCAGACCAGTCACTGGATGGCTGAGTTTCTGTGTTTTTCTTTCTCTTCATACTGGGTATGCCTTGGTTTCAATGTCACAATCCTTTGATCGACTGAGAGACAGTAATCTCCAGATTTTGTGAAACTGAGCGCTTATCTGTTTAGTTTCTTGGGTTCATCATCTCCAACCAATGTATAACCATGGACCCATTCTGAGACACTCTTGCCTTTACTCAGTCATCCATTATTTAGGTTGACGCATCTACATCTGCATTTGGAGTAATTTTGTCCAAATGTTTTAGAAATGGTCGTGTACCTGTAGTGGATCTGGCAGCTGGGGAACACGACCACCTCCAGCAGTGCCTGTTGTGACTCTCCCCAAGATGAGGAAAATGCAGAGTTCAACTGCAGGGGAAGCTGAGGCGATTGAAACCTGTGAGTTCTGGAGCGAGCTGGAACAGACAGGAACCACTGAGTACTGGAACAGGGAGGAACTGGTGAGTTTTGTAACAGGCAGGAACCAATGAGCATTGGAACAGGCAGGAACCAATGAGCATTGGAACAGGCAGGAACCGATGAGCATTGAAACAAACTGGAACAGGCAGGAACTGGTGAGTACTGGAAAAGGCAGGAACAGGCAGGAAACAGTGATTACTGGAACAGACTGGAATAGGCAGGAACTGGTGAGTACTGGTACAAGCGGGAACCTTACCATATAACAGCTCTGGAGTGGGGAGTTTGCTGACAGGCCTGGTCCTCGCTGGAGCCTCCCACAAGGGTGGACAGACTGGGCTGTGGGCACTGTCAGGGTCCCACAACCATCACTATTGTAGGCAGGGAAGATGGAGAGTACTCATACAAAGTCAGAGAGTCATAAGCCAAAGCAGGTAGTCAGATAAAGCCAGAGGATCAGGAGCCAAAGCAAGTAGTCAGACGAAGCCAGAGTTTTCTAGATCCACACGCCTTCCTTAAATGAGCAATTGGGGGCGTGGCTTGCCAATGGCTGAGTGAGGAGCGAGGCTGACAGGCTCCCGCAATGACTCCTAATAATTGAATCAGGAGACCAGAGCAATCAGCGAAAACACACCAGAACAACATGACAAAGTGGCGGAGAACCAAGAGAGAAGAACAGATCCAGGGAGTCCCTATCAAGAACTACTTCCAGACTACTTCTACAGCTGCTGCAAGGGGCGAAAATGGCAGGGAAGCTCACCGCCAACAGACAACCTGGCTGAAGAGGAGCGCCCACCTACCATGGCGGGCAGGGGGGCCCAAGACACGATCTCCACAGACCCATCACAGGAGACAGAAGACACTCCGGACCCGCAGCAGTTTTCGGGAGCCACAGAGGGAGAGCCCGAAATGGTGCCGACTGAGGAGAGACGGAAGGGAGGCCCTCCCGCCTCACAGTGCGAGACCGCATTCACCAAGCAGTGGCGGATAAAGGAGCATCTGCAGGCGGATTCGTCAGAGACCTGCCGCAGCGAGCTGGAGGCCAAAGGGAGAGAGCCCCACATCACCTCGAGAGCAGGTACGAGGAGGTGAGCTGGCGGGGGGGAAGACGCATGATCGTAGTGGCACAGGTGCACTATGTGCCAGATAGGCAGCTGAACCATGCAGCCCCTGAAGTTACTAGAAAGCACAGCTCTGGGGGAGCAACAAACCAGGAACACAGAGAGCCGAGTGCAGAACCAGACCCTCAGCCTTCTAATAGCAGAGCCATGAGGAGAACCAGAGGGGAGAAAAAGAAGCAGGGGATGGAGGGCAGTGAACCATGATCCCACAGCTCAGAGGAGACACTGGAAGGGTCTGAAGATTGTTGGCAGTGGAGGGTGACAGATTCCCCTACTTCCCACCCAGGTAGCCCCACAGGAGAGCATGTGTGCGTTCATTCACTCCAGCAAGCAGAGGGGGCAGACGAATATGGGCTAACAGAACCCCCAGGCTCACCTCTTCCGCAGGGGTTGATTTCAGTTATTGCCAACACTGTCAGACAAAATCTTTCAGAAGCACTCAAAACACTACCCTCGAGGGCTGATTTTGAATCCTACATAACAAGAATGGAGGGAACCTTCCATAGAGAAATCACCTCTATTCAGAATTCCATGGCTGACTTATCTAACAGAGTGGACGTGCACAGCTCTGCGCAGGTTGATATTCAAGACTGGAAGCTCTGGAAAGAGACCGGGATAACACTTGGAGACTACTCTCCTCCTTTCAATTACAACAAGACGACCAGGAGAACAGACGTAGATGTAATAATTTCCGCCTTAGGAGTATCCCCGAATCGCTTGGGCCATCAGAGTTAAAGCCGGTAATCAGCGGCCTGTTCAATGTGGCTCCTGGAGCGCCCGGCCTCAGAGCACATAGAGCTGGACCGGATACATCGAACCATGGGCCCCAGAATGGACGAGTCTAACAGCCCCAGAGATGTCATCTGCAGAGTGGCTACTCAAGGAGTGCACGCAGCTTTGACTGAATACTTCAAACTGAACGCCTCAGAAGAGGTATCTCCTATGACAGTATGGCAGGCACATAAAGCAGTAGTCAGGGGAGTGCTCATCCAGCCCATCCAGCAGGCCTCTAGGCTGAAAAAAGCTAACACGGCCAAGCAAAGCCGACCAATAATCCAGATCCAGAAACTAGAGGGGCAGCATAAGAGGTCCCAGGTGCCAGATACCCTCAGAGAACGAACCCAGTCAAGCGAACAACTGAATTCCATGCTACTACAAAAAGCAGCATTTGCCATCTAATGTTGCAAATGCTATTTTTACAAATAGGGCAACAAAAGCGGGGCCCTACTGGCCAGAGCACTGAAGAAGCAACAGTCCCTGAACTTTATCAATGCAATATTAGATGATATTAGCAACAGGTGAAAAGACATAAAACGGCGAATATCGCCAGAGTGTTCCGGACATACTCTCATTCCCTGTATAAATTACACCCTCAAGGCCCCGTAGGGACCTAGAGAGATTATCTGATATCAGAACATACATAGAGGAGTCAGGGATGCCCAGACTGAATGAAGAGGCAAGAAGTTGGAGGAACCAATCAAAGGAGAAGGAACTACCACAGGGAAGTCACCGGGCCCGGATGGATTCACCATAGCATACTATAGGAAGTTCCTCCCGAGTAAACACCTCCTCCGGGCGTTCAATGATATAGGGATTGGGGAAACCATGGGGACACTTCCACTGGAAGCACTGGAGGCCCATATCACAGTGATTCAGAAAGCGGGCAAAGACCCACTGAGTTACCGCCCAATTTCCCTCTTGAATGTGGACCTTAAGCTTTTTTCCAAGATCATAGCAAACAGGCTTGCAGTGTATTTACCGGACCTGATGTCAAGCCTCTTGGCTACAACCATGGGGAGAGCTGAGCTCCAGGTATGGGGCGAAGTGAAGCAAAATAATCCCAAAGAGCAAAATAGAAGTCTGGGCAATGTCCAAGGATGAATCCGGGGTCAGAGGCTGGCAGAAAACAAGCAAAGTCCACTGAGCAAACCGCGTCAAACCGCTTTATCCGTCCATGTATAAATCCAGGTATTCAGATCAGGAATTCAGGAGTCAAGGACAAACAAAGTCCAGGAAGTAAGCTGATAACGCAGCATTGGCTGTAGGCCAGCTGTCCTCTTAAATAGGGCTATCAATCAGCACAGGGAGGGATGTGTCAGAGTCTGATGAAGTCACTTCCTGTCCATTCAGACTCAGGAAACCTGGAAGTGAAATCAAGCCCAAGAGCTTACACTCTAGGCTTTGTGTACTTCCAATGGGCTGAACACCAGGTGTCACTGTGGAGCATACGACAGCCTGCTCTGTTACAAACATCCAGCCGAGCATGTATGCTGCTGCATGCAGTCCGTGGCATAGCGCGCTCACGATGCTTTAAAGGGCAGGAAAGGCAAGGAGACTGACACCTGATTGATAACCAATGTGGTTTCATCCCTGGTAGAGAGGCGCACAATAACACAATCAGGGCCTTGAGCATTATCCATATGTCGTGGGGGACTGGATCCCCTCTCTTTCTGCTTTCAACGAATGCCAAGAAAGCATTCAACCGAATAGATTTTAACTTTGCCTTCCGAAGTAATGAGCAATTTGGCAAGAGTTCATGCGCACAAGCGCACACAGCCAGGCATGCGCAAGGCACATAACAAATGGTGCATGCTCAAACTTCGCCGCATATGCATGCATGTTCCAGGAGCACACAAATACATACGCAAGTTAGTGCTCATGTGTTCGCATGCTCACAGGTGCGACGGGAACACCAAATGGGCACAAGCATGCCTAGGGTCGCGATTGCAACCCCTTGTCTGCCATCACACGTATGTAGGAACAGAAGAGGCTGCAGAAGAGGAGTTACCATGGAAGAACTAAAGAGGTGCTTGACCCTATAACATACTTTTTAAGGAAATTATGTCCAGCTGAACTTAAAGAGACTGTAAACCAATTTGCAAAAATAAGGCAGCAAGCAACTTACCTGATGCCTGCCCCCTGTTTCGCCTGCATTTGCTGTAGTGCAGGGTAGAAACTATAGAATGGCTTCAAGGTTTTCTCTATTTCAACCTCATTCTTCCAGGACCATGCAGAAAAGTCTAACAGCCACTCTGTCCCTTGGTGCTCTTAGTGTGAGTGAGCATGGCAAGCCACAGTGGTCTCGCATCGGTCTCAGCAGAGCATACTTACAGCCACTACCGAGAAATGCAAAGTGGCTTTGCTTAGAATACATACGGTTTTTACATATAATCTGAGATTTTGAGATGCTTTGAAATTAATTAATTTACACTGGTCCCAAGGGTGATAAGGTGGGAAGAAGTTAGTGTTTACCACTAGTTAGTTCTCCTCAAAGACCTCCTGAACTAATTTTGGTGGATGCATAAAAAGTATAAGAATATAAATTGACAAAAATCTTGGAGGCGAAGCACCAAGGTACAGGTGTTCAATAAATGGTTATGATTTGGAGCAGAGTTCTTGGGAGCCTGCTCTAAAAATTGACACCCCTCACTTGAGGGAGATCCTATGTGAAGGTTGTTCGGAGGCTTCCCCTTAAGAGGAGGGCACTTTCATAGGGCCACTAGGGATTTCAATTTTGCACAAGTCCAAAATTAGCAAGCAATTCAAAATAGCTTTCAAGAAGATTATACTGCTTTGAAAAAAAGAGTCCTATGTGATCCCGAAATGTTGGAAGAGATCCAGATATACATGCTTAAATATGTAACCTTTTGGGATCATACCGAACTCCTTTTCAAGGTAGCATATACAATGTGTATACTGGCAGGGACACACTTAAATATAGGTAGCAACAAGAACAGTCGGCTAGATGTGAATACATGTGCCAATAATATTATAAAACAGCTGCTACCTGGCTAAGTTACATAATGTAATGTAGGACTATATGGTGACTGCAATCTAAGATCAGTGTTCCATCAGTGGACTTATAAGAGATCTAAGCAGTCCACTGATGGACAGGAATGTGAGGGGGGGGGTGCTGAGAGCAGAGGAAGAAGAGCATGATTTGTGCTTCTTCAAGATGCTGATAGCAAAATGGACACACGAGGCAGCAGCATCTAAGCTGCAGACACTAGGATTTTATTCTTTGACAGCCCAATCCCTTTAATGCAGGGGAAGGGCTTGTGTTTCAATAAAACCCAATTTGAACTGTTGGGACTTGAAGCTGGTACTGCTTTTTTCAACTGCCTACTTTTGAACCTTTTGACTCATTTACCTTGTAATATGGGTCTTCTTGGTAGCCATTACACATTATGGGCTATTGATTATTGGTGCTCACCAACTTGGCAGCTCTGTTTTCCCATCCAACTTACCCAACCGTCTTGTCCATCAGGATGAGGACGTCTTCTGGCAGGAGCAGGATCTCCCTGCTGCCATAGACTATGGGGTTGATTCAAAGCCTGGTGAGAAATTTCACTTATTTTTCAGGAGAGAAAAGCGCCATTCACTTTCATTGTCTACCGGGTGTAAATCTTCACCTGACCCCAAATAAGACCCAAGGTAGACAATGAAAGTGAATGGCAATTTTCTCTCCTAAAAAAGAAGGGAGTTTTCTCACCAGGCTCTGAATTGACCCCATTGTAATTTCACTTTTGTATCCTTACCCCCTTCTTTCAGGGGGTGGGGGCTGCAGCTACTAGATGTATGTAGGGCAGTACTTGTTTAGGTCCAGTGACATCAGTAGACATGGTTGCTTTTTGTGCTCTAAAATTGGTGTATCATCCCTTTATGGTACTACTTGCTACAACCTTTTTTTTTACCAGACCCCTAGTTATGTAGTGAAGAGTTTTTTTTACCACATTGTCTACATATCCTGGCTGATGTCACACAGGTCCACTACTATCTGGAACTTAAATCCCAATGAAAAGCAATTTACAGTTGGTACTAAAATACAACTATTTAGGGGGAACTCTATCACCAGAGTGAGACCTCTTTTCTTTTCTTCCTTCTTTTACTCCATAAATACGGTAATCTCACTCCAATTAGCACGATTCCTGTGTTTTTTTGTGCATATATGGCCATTGTATGCTTGCGCACACATAGGATTCTTATTTCCTCCTTATTTAACCCATTTGTGCAGTGAGACAAACAGAAGCAGTGAGTGCACACATGCTTGGAGAGGTGGACTGCCCTAACCATGGTGCCCGGGGAGCAGCTGGGGTCTTGATGGGTTTCCTAGCAGATGCATTCGTTTCTTTCCAGTAACCTGTAGACACAGTCTAATTTTTGGGAAAAATTTCAGCCTAACTGCATTCACAGCAACACTATGTGTTCGAGCAACACTACTTTCAGTTTATTGTGTAAACTGATCCCCCTGTTTCTGCGGATGAGCTAGAGCTGTATGTTGCAGATTAATGGGGAGTCATTCCGGATAAAAGCTGAGTGCATAGCAGAGCCACCAGGGCACCTTTTTAGTAGCTATGGCAACCTGGCAAACAGGATTTGTCTATCCCTAGGTGACAAACGATGGCTATAAAGAGAACCAGTCTTTTTTGGTGCATTATGTCCTGTGAATATTTTGAAAAGATCATTGGGGAAATAAAGCATGAAATCTTTTACTGACCTATATGCAAGATTCACAATTTTATGCATAAGCAGTGGATCTAAAAAAGTAATGTGCAAAAGGACCCTTTTACACAAGCAATCTCAGAGCTGAGCTGTTGCACACCGAAAATAGCCCTGAGGATTTGTAACTAAATGCTAACTAACCATAGATGTTCAAAACGATCAGATGCAAAGACACAATCCATCCTGTCCCAAGATGTCTTTCAGCCCAGTTTTGTCTGAACATGAGCATCACCCAGAAATGTGACCCCCCTGCTAGCCAGAAAAAGGTGGAATGTCACCTCTTTCCTACTAGTATTTGTACATAATGCCATTAAAATAAATCAGCTGATTATATATCCTTAGGATATAGCTCCATTTTCTGTGCTCAATACTAAATTAAATACAAACTTTACACTGTTTATTTAGTAAAGCACACCTGGTCTGCCATAAAGAGTCTGGAATATGACAAATATTTAATGTCCCTGTCCAGACTGTCCCAAAAACAAAGGCACTTACCTGCCAGCCCACAGGCTCCATCTCACAGGCTTCTGTCCTCCGGTTTTGTTTTTTTGCTGGATCCAGTATTGGCAACTGTCTCAGTGTGACTGGCGCGGTGAACAAAAAGTGCTACCACAGTATTTTGATGCACCATGCAATACCTTCTGGTGTATTCCTAGTTGGCCAGGGGTTCATATTACAGCAAGACAATGATTCAAAATATACTTCTGAAACAAGTGATGTTGCAGTGGCTAGACCACACTGGATTGAGGCAGCAGGAGGGCAAGTATTTGCCTACATACAGTAGTGCCTTTTAATCAGCCACCCCCAAAGGTTTGTTTTGATCCATGTCAAAATTGAGAGCTATGCATTTCACAAGTGAGCCCGGTTCCAGTTAGTCCTTAAAGCGGAACAAAACCCACCAGCAGCCGGCCTGGAATCTAAAAGAGCGTGCGCTGGAGAGCGCTCATATTAAGGTCAATGAGTGCCGTTTGTGAAGAGGTAAATGCAGCTTACATCTCTCATTGGCTTCGCGCCCGCGCATACGCCATTGGAGCATGGAAGAGGTGAGTTGTTTCTGCAGGATGCCCCTGGGAAACAGAACAAAACCCGGGAAAGTCAAATTCTCTGGTTTCCGCTTTAAGCATATTTTCTTAAGCACCAAACTATCATTCACCTCTGCCCCTCAGTGTTTCTAGACTCTTAAAGTGGACCAACTGTTAAAATGAATTAAATCAGACCAACACATCAAACAGTGCTCATATGCATCCATCCCTGGGGCAATTTAGATTGCTGTACATAAAAGATAATTTACTTTTTTCTAACGCCTATTGGGATAAATTTTAAAAACAAGATGGCCGCTCATGGACTTGCAGGCCTATTGCAAACAGGAAGTTGTGCTGGGCTTCCTGTTACTGTGCATTTCAGTTATGTCAGTTGGGAGAGGAAGCTCCAAAATGGCCGCTACCTTTCTGTCCCACCTGTGCCAGGCTGTTAGCAGCATCCCTAAATAAAGAGAGACAGTAACAATGAATCACAGCTTAATCTCAGTGACTAAGGTCGGTGTAAATAAGCCCACTGTCTGAAAGCCTGTCTAAAAATCCCCTAGTGAGGGGATTCCACATCAGTCATTTAGCAATCAGGAGAATACTTTGCCAGAGCACCTCTACCCTGCATACGCTCTCTGTCTGATAGACCTAAATAGCGCCTGGTGGGTGGGTGCAGGCAAACAGAGTGGTCTGCTGACTTCCAATATAAGCGTTCAGGGTCCTGGGACAAGGTTTTTCACAGTGGGGCATCACAAACTGGGATGCCCCTAAGGGACTATTGTAAATGAGTCACAAATATTTTTAAAATTTTGGTCCACTTTAAGAGCATTTGTACTGCTCTGCATTGGCAACAAAATAAGAAACTATTGAGTAGAACCTAACAATGGTTATATGTGCCAAACCAACAAACTACACAATGATGAGATAATAAATACAAAAACATGAACCAACACCAATATGAAAAGAATAAAGGTGAGTGTCAATACACAATGTGAGGAAAGCTGTATCATGTGAACTTGGCTGACATAACTGTCCCTGTGAGCATGCAATAATTTTGCCTAAATACTGGTCTAATGAACCTATTGCATTGCAGGATCCTATCACTACCACAAGTGAATGGAGTCCCGCCAGCCGTAATAATTGCCAACGGTTCAAGATAGACCCAGTCTATTAGCAGATTTATCTAAGGCTTGGGAGCATCTATATGACCCTGTAATATGACTGAACAGCGTGTAATATGACCGAACAGACACAGGAGGATTAGTCCTGAACCAGGGCAAAAACAGCAGCTCAAAATGAAGATATACATTTATTTGCAATAGGAGCACTCTGAGCAGGGGCTCCCAACAGGTGGTACTCGAGATCCTCTCAGGTGGTACTGGTAAGGTTGTAGGCTTACATGTACCCAAACCTGGTCTGCTGCCGCCTAGACTTCATGCAAGAGTTATTTTCATCATAAATAAACTGCCCAATTTTTGTGTGATTCATTCACTTTAAAGTGGACCAACACCCAGGATTTTGACTATCCTGGGTATTGGTCCACTTCCCCGGGGCACCCCGATCGGGGGTGCCCCGCTGTGTGAAACCCCCCAGAAAGCCCCCAAAACTCACCTCTCCCCTCCACGGACAAGCTGATTGACAGCGACGGACAAGCAGCCTGCCCGTCGGCGCCTCCCGCGCGTCACTCTTGACGTGTGCGCGCCCGCGCCGGCCATTCAGAGACGGCCGGCGCGGGCACGTCTAGAGGAGCGCAAGTGAGGCGGCGGCGGCGGAAGCAGCGGTTGGAGAGGTAAGGTTTTTCGGGGGTTTTGGGGGGTTTACACCCCGCGGGACATCCCGATCTCGGATGTCCCGCGGTGTGTGAGGTGATCGGCCTGGGAATCTTATAGATTCCCGGGCCGATCACCTCAGGGTGTTGGTCCACTTTAAATATCTGTTTTGTATGTTTTGATTATGGTTTAAGGTGACTGACCTTTAGTTATCTTCAGTTAAATGATAGAAAAATCAGAAAATGGAAAGTAGTACTTGATGAAAAAAGGTTGGGAACCCATGCTCTAGGCAATACACAGGTAATGAACAGATTCATATACAGATCTGAAGAGCAGGTTACAGGTGAGTAACACATGCTGGTATGCAGAGCAACCACCAGGAAGTATGAGGCAGCCTGCTGCATCCTTGTATCCTTCCACACTACAAGTGCCCCAACCCCAGAAGACAGACACAGTCCCCAGTTTCATCCTTGGCATTTAACCCAGACCTGGCCACTCCTAATGACCCCTGCGGCTCCAGAAACTATTTTAGGGCAAACCATACCTTGATCTACGGATCAGATATTCCTAACCTGGGTGTGTCAGATATATATATTCCCCATATTCCTCACACACAAGTAAAGTGGTAGAACAAAATCCTACTGATCTCATCTCATCTGAGTGATGATACGAGGAGTGTTTAATAAGTTATCTACCTCAATATGTTCTGTCAGTTTTCTAAACACTGAGACATGGTTGGACATGCAACACACACAGCAGCCAGCACTGCTAGTCCCTGCTACAGGAACTACAGCGTGCCATTGTGACTGTGATGAATGGCACAGGGCAATGCTCATTCGCTTGAACGTATGCAAGCTAGGGAAAATGGCACTGGCGGCAAGGAACTAGGATATTGGGCAATCAGGTGAATGTCAGACCACCAGGCAAGCAGTGCTGGTTTGCGGGGGGGAGGTAAGTGTAGCTTTTTTATTTACTATAGAATTGCTTACAAAGGAAGAAACAAAGCCCAATGAAATCCATTAAAAGATGAGCGGTGTATATGGCGATGATGGAGCTTCCTACTACCAAAGTTTTGGCCCAAGCAGTTTAAATTGGGTAGGGAATCAATTGAAGATTACTGCGGTTCTGGGTGACCTGTTCTTCAGAGGAAATGTGGCTTATAGTTCATGAATGAGGCATTTGATTTAGCATGGTTTGCAGTATCATTCATGATGTTTTGCTTATGTCAAAGGTCAGTCCCCAGTGGGTGCCACAAATATTGATGCCTGAGCAAGAAACATGTTACCAGAATTTGTACAGGTGGTGAAACATGAATCCACCACCATGATCCTGGGCCCAAATATAAGACCATACAACAGGGAAATGGAACCCGGGGTCACAAACTTCAAAGAAATTTCATGTGTAGCATCCAGCTGGGAAGGTCATGGCAAGTGTTTTTTGGAAACAGAAGGTTTTTTATTACTAGAATTCATGCCACACAAGACACTTACTGGGGGCACATATGCTTCAACAATAAAGAGATTACGTGAGGAAATCAAGGAGAAACAACATCGGAAGTTGTCAGCAGGTGCAGGGAATGCAGCTTTATGGAGCCAAAAGGGACTAACCACCCAAAAACAAAAGGGTGTTCACCTTTTGCTCCCCGTAACCAATCGGTCCAACTCCGGCGATCCGTAACTCACCAAATCCATTCCATTGCAATGGAGGGGGCGGGCCAGGCCTCGTCACATCCCCTCCATTGTAGGGAATAGAGAGGGTATGGCCGCACCACTGGCAGGAGGCACCTGTCAGCTGACGTCAATTTCCAACTTTCTGGTCACCTGATGCTTCTGCTATGTCAACTGACGTTAACTTCCAATCAAGGCACACTTTGGCCTTCATAAGGAAATCCTGGACAGCTGGAGATTCACTCCAGTTTTGACTGTGCCACCAGATCTTTGATCTCAGATTGCCTTTGGAATTCCCAGTTTGACCTCAGCTTGCTTCTTGCTTACGCCTCTTGGATTAACCCTTTGAACTGTGTTTTGGATTCCTGGTTTCAACTCTGCTCGCCTACTGGCCATACCTTTTTGATCATCCCTTGGACCCTTCTTATGTATGCCTCTAATTTCATTTACTATTGCACCTTGGCCTGATTCCCTGATCTCTTGGCTTCTCCTTTAGCTTCAGTGCCTGTGGCCGCCCCTGACCTTGGCATGCCTTGGACCATGCCCATTGCCACCTCTGCTTGGATAACCACTGCCTTCCTGCTCAGGTTGTTGATTGCTCTCTGGGGACGACCTGACCCCCTCAAGCAGCCAAGCCTAACCACCCTTGTGGGAGGCTATATTGAAGACCGGGGGGCCCTTAGATTCTGAACTGTGGGAGCATCTTGGGTCGTGGGCAGTAGGTTCCAGGGCTTTATTTAAGGCAATGGGGACTACTGCTGCTTTATCTCCAGGTACTTGACAAAGTGTCAGCTGCGGGATCCAGCACAGCCGGGAATGGCGCCGACGAGATACAGTGCTGCTGGTAATGGTTGAGGGGGACAGCGTCATGGCGTGCCATGGTGGAACACACTATGGGTGAGAATGCTGGCGGCAGAGGGACCTGGCATAAGGGGGGAATGGTGATGGGGGGGCCTGGCAGGGTGCAAGCAGAGACCTGAAAGGAGGCGATAGGACTGGGACTACTTATTAGCCCAGGGCACTCCACACTGCTCTTCATGAAGGTTAGTTCAATATGGCAGAACCAAAATGCTTGTTTGTTTCCCCCCCGGATTCTAATGACAGCACACCAGGGGAAACAATCAGGTCAGTCCTTGCTCCAGGGTAGGGGATGTTAAGCCATGACTTATCTATGCTAGTCCTGGGGGGGGGTGCTTATTAGAGTGGAGCTTCTGTCGAATGTGACTGGAGGTCACCTCACTCTAACAACACAGAGGCATCCTAAATTGGCACCTCTGTGCGTCAGGTCCCAGAGCAAAGCACTCTCATCTTTGCCGTGTGTGTGTGGCTGCTGGGCAAACCTGATTGGCATGCTTGCAGGAATATTAGCGGCGGGTGGTGGATCTTGGGCTGTGTTGGAAATACAATACTGTGCAACAGCTTCTGCTTGTCTCTGAATGTGATTTGTGACTTTAGCTGGATTGGCTGCAGTTTACAGTTAGGACACTAGATGTCACTGTGACCAATGCAACTGTAGTGTCTGTATGCACTTTTCTGCCATGTTGTGTTTCCTTACATTGAGGTGATCTCTGTGACTTAGAGGCCGATTCATCAATAGCGCCAGGTAGCGACAGATGAGCGACTGTAGCGTGATTTTTTCAGCGCCAGCCAGTATTCGCTGTGCTTGGCCGGCATTAGCTTGATGACAGCGACTCAGTCGGTGTGCGGTAATGTTGAATACGGGCTGGGGGGTCGCTGTTTCACAGGTCCAGCGTTGTATGTGAGCGCCTGACAACGAATGGCCAGAGCGAACAGCTAGCTTCATATTCATCAACAAATCACGCTCCGAATGTGCTGTCGCTGTCCATTCCTTGTTTAAACCCCAGAGCGCTGGCGGCGATGTGTATTAACTAGTTTTTAACCCCTAAACAACCATATTTTTTGAATGTAACATTATACATGTTTTTAGAATCATTTTGTAATATGAATACATTAATCTCAGACCTGTTAGATCAATTCTCCACATAATTTTTTTTTTTTTTTTTGACTTAAAAATAAATCCTAACATTGCAGAAGTGTTCTCCGATTTTTTGACATAAAAAAAATAACAAAAAAAAATATTACCAATTAATTATGATTAATTATAGATTGCTCCATTGAAATGCATTGGACATCGCCAGGGAGCGACAGCTCATACCTGGCGCTGTGAGGGAATTTGCAGCGGCGCTGTTCGGTCCAGGCGGCTTCATGATGAATGCCGCGCTAGCCGTCGCTCTCGCCGGCGCTAGCCTCATTTTGCTTGATAAATGCGTCATTGTGACCGCCGCCGGGCGTACTTGAGTCGGTAGTCGCCGTTAGCTGCCGCTACCTGGCGCTCGTCAGACACTACCTGGCGCTATCGCTTGATGAATAAGGGCCTTATTTTTCCTGTGACCTTCTCTAACTGCACTAATGTTCCAGTAAAGCCAGTTCCTGTTACACCACAAATGTCTGTCTGGATTTCTTTCTTCTAAATCCGAGGTGTGTACGACAAGTGATGTTTTAATCAAACATAATGCTTGCCATCTATTTATTTTGTATCACACTGTACCCAGATAAACATTTTTTTGAAATGTAATATAACTCAACCAACTCTACATACCTACCAACACAACAGGAAATATTTGTTTTTTTTCTGTCCAAATTGAAGCAACCATTTCAAACCTAATGGTTCAGGGCTTTGTTGGATAGGGAAAGGAAAGGTTACGTTCTTTTTTCAAATCTGGAAGAGTGTAAACTTTCAATTCATCAATTAATGTGATCCAGGGGCCAAGCTAACCTGGTCAGGAAAGTAAAGAGTTGTCTTGGTGAGTGGGCGCTCAAAAAAGTCATGGTGAACTTTTTCCGTCATTAAATAAACCATTCTATTCGCCAGGACTCGTTATCCTTAATAATCAAAATAAAACGTACCTTAGATGATCCAGCGCAGCGTCGCTTCAATTTCTATTTTGCGCCGCCATATTTGATTTACATCTAAGAGGAAGAGATCGTTTGACCTCTTCCTCTTCTAAAGCTCGCGCATGCGCAGTAGTGCCGAGGTAGGTAAAGTGAAGCGCCGCTCGCTCCCGGGGCAAGCGGCGCTTCACTTTACCTAGCGGAGCTACTGTGCATGCGCGTCTTTTGTTTTTTTTTTTATCTACGTGAGCGCGCGAGCGCGCTCTGCAGAGCAGAGAAGAGACTGAAAGGCGGAGGGAGTGAAACAAGACCTGAGAGACGTGCACGCTCCCGAGAAGACGGCTGGAAGACAGAGGCCACGCCCACCACGATGACATCACGCCTGAAGAAACAGAAACTGAATTCACGCGATGCTTGGAGACTGGTATGCACGTCTTAGTAGTGCAGATGCCAGTCAAAGGACACGTACAAGCACTGGAGGGCGGGACTTCCGGCGAAGGTGATTCCAGAAAGCAGACGCTGCGAGGGACAGAGGGCTGCCTGGATCATCAAAACGTACGTTTTTTTTATGTTTGTTCATTTAAAGCAATGTTATTTTTGTGGGTGTTGGTCCACTTTAATCTAAGCCTAAACTGCGTTTTATGTACCAGGAAAGTAAGGGGTTGACTTGGTGGCAGGTTTGGCACCTAAACTGTGTTTAAGGCATCCTGTAAAGCACAAAGCGTTATTTCACCAGCTGAAGTAGGCTGGGTCCTCTATTTCTTCTATATATGTTAGTTTGTAACTAGCTCCAATTTGGGGCCACTTGTGTCAGCCTCTGAATTGTGACCGCAGGTGACCAGTGAAGGGTTGCTGGTCAGATGAGCACACAGCACTGTGCAAGCCTGACTTTACTGGTTGCTGCCATTCACTAGGATCCGCAAAACCCTGTGGCATCTATTAAAGCGGAACTCCAGTTAAACTACAAGCTGGAGGCTTTTGAAATTAATTCCCAGCACCTGTCCCTTTTCTGTGAAGGTCAGCCCTTTTAAATACTAAATGGCCATACAGTGACTTATGTGGATTATACCCCTGAAGTGTTGCCTGGAATTCCGTTTTAAGTAGATTACCAGGGCTGGGTATTGGGCTTTCCTCACCAATATGCAGTTTAGGGCATTCAGCAATTGGACGCCCCCCACTCCTGCAGGGACCCAGCTGTCAATTCTTACCGTGGCTAAATATATTTACATCACAGAAAGCCCTCTGACTCTCAGTTGATAAATCTGTTACATTATGCTGCTGCTGAGTAAACATAGCTGACTGGCAGTACATGGAAATACACTGTCTGCTACTAAATGGATACAGTGTATCACAATGTAATGGCCAGTCAGTTATGTTTACACTGCAGAAGGATAATGTAATAGATG
Organism: Gastrophryne carolinensis; assembly: GCA_027917425.1. Classification (NCBI taxonomy): domain Eukaryota; kingdom Metazoa; phylum Chordata; class Amphibia; order Anura; family Microhylidae; genus Gastrophryne; species Gastrophryne carolinensis. Next base: position 305,039,272 of record CM051236.1, on the reverse strand, counting down.
TATCAGTTGAGAGACAGAGAATTGTATATTTAGCCCAAGGCCAGAAGACCTGGCAAATAATATTTGTCCCTCAATAAAGATATAACACATTAATACTACCACAATATTATTTCCCTTACTTTTACCACATGCAATGTGTATGTGAATATAATAATACAGCATGGAATACAAATGCCATTGTCCACGCTTGGTTTGAACATAAATACTGTACATTACAGTATTCTATATTGCCTTAATAAAATATTGAAACTTGGAGGCCGATTCATTAATAGCGCCAGGTAGCGACAGATGAGCGACTGTAGCGTGATTTTTTCAGCGCCAGCCAGTATTCGCTGTGCTTGGCCGGCGTTAGCTTGATGACAGCGACTCAGTCGGTGTGCGGTAATGTTGAATACGGGCTGGGGGGTCGCTGTTTCACAGGTCCAGCGTTGTATGTGAGCGCCTGACAACGAATGGCCAGAGCGAACGGCTAGCTTCATATTCATTAACAAATCACGCTCCGAATGTGCTGTCGCTGTCCATTCCTTGTTTAAACCCCAGAGCGCTGGCGGCGATGTGTATTAACTAGTTTTTAACCCCTAAACAACCATATTTTTTGAATGTAACATTATACATGTTTTTAGAATCATTTTGTTATATGAATACATTAATCTCAGACCTGTTAGATCAATTCTGCACACATTTTTTTTACATTTTTTTTTTACTTAAAAATAAATCCTAACATTGCAGAAGTGGTCTCCGATTTTTTGACATTAAAAAAAAAAAAAAAAATTAATACCAATTAATTATGATTAATTATAGATTGCTCCATTGAAATGCATTGGACATCGCCAGGGAGCCACAGCTCATACCTGGCGCTGTGAGGGAATTTGCAGCGGCGCTGTTCGGTCCAGGCGGCTTCATGATGAATGCCGCGCTAGCCGTCGCTCTCGCCGGCGCTAGCCTCATTTTGCTTGATAAATGCGTCATTGTGACCGCCGCCGGGCGTACTTGAGTCGGTAGTCGCCGTTAGCTGCCGCTACCTGGCGCTTGTCAGACACTACCTGGCGCTATCGCTTGATGAATAAGGGCCTAAGTAAGATGCAAGCAATGCCTAATGTAGTGCACCCGGTGTTTTTGTTACTGAGACACTAACGCAGACACACATCCCACTGTAAGTGTAATGATTTTTTCGGAGTTGTGTCATGCAACACAGAGGCCTCATGGGATTTTTGTTACGATGAACAGAATTTTTCAGGCAAAGAGAGGGGGCAATGGGGCTTTATGAGCATAAAATACCATTTAAAACATTATGACTTTTCTTGAAAGTTATTTTACAAATACATGTTGTTAAGAAAACCCCTACGTATGAATACTAGATTGTTTTTCTCCTTACAGCTCTTTTTCTGTATTGGTTTTCCAGGGGACTCTTACTACATGTGCGGCCTTTGAAGAGAGAGCAGCCTTGTTGGTGCCAGTTCCTGCTGACCTCATTACTGACACCTCAGGCTTCCAGAACAGCCATCCCCCACTCCTTACTCTGTTCTCCATCTGTTCTCCTCTTCTTACACCCCTCTGCTGCCTCATTTCCCATCCAGCAGAGTCTGCCTCTCCCCAGGACTCAATCTGCCTGAATCTATGACTTTGCGGCTCATCGCTGCATCATTCCTCTGGCTTTCAGTCTCTCCCTTCTATCCCTATTTGCATCCACCTTTGAACCGTGTATTTAGTCCATTCAATTGTGCACGGTCATTTTCTAGAGAGAAGAAATACATGAAAAGGGTTTATGGAAGCACAGAATCGGGAGAAGGGGAGGCATGCAAAAGGAGCGAGGTTGTACTGTAGAGAAGATTAAAGACAGGGAAAACCTAAATGGACCGCATGAGCCAGACAAAAAGAGTGAAGGCCTCCTGCTCTTCTCTCCCTCCTCTGGTAGCCATAGCAACATGTCACCCTCACACCTTCTGTCCCTGACATGTCACACAGCGCCTGGCTCTGTCCCCAGCCCCCTGACATTGAGTGACAGTGGAGAGGGAAGTGTCTTTCCAGACAAAATTAGCAGCAGCGTCTCATACACACCTCTTATAATCCTTTGGCTGCAGAAAATGGCTAAGCGTCAGTTCCTCCAAGCATATCAGCGTTTATACTCAGGCTTAAATATATCTATAGAAGGTTCTAAAGAAATAAGGGCAAACTGCTCAGCCATTAATTAATATAAGCGCCACAATAGCGCTGTCAGTTACTCATAAGCAAATTTACGAATATTCCCTATATGGCAAAGCACGCGTAGATTACATGCCTGAGTGATGTCTGTAATAAATTATAGAAATTATTTAGGGTTTGACATCTGCCATCCACAGAGATGTCAAGTCACCCGAAATTCCTCGGGTGTCTCCTGAAATTAATCCCCCTCACCCCTTCCCCCGTTGATCAGCTGATCTCACCCAGAATTTGAGCCCACTTGTCACCCCCCAGAAAAAAATTCCCATTGCTAATGCACACCACAGCCAGGAGCCCACTATTTCCAACCACTACCTTGTCAATTCCGGTCTTGGTGCCAATGTGTGCAACCTCCCATCTCCGCCGGACAGGGACAATGCTGCAGCGCCTTTGTGCTGTCTGCTAAATAATGGTGTCCCTGACCAGGTGGGGAAAGAAGAAAAAGCAATGTTTGCAATAAAATTGCATGAAAAAGAAAAAAAAACAGACGCGCTGTGGTTGGCAGTGAAGCTTGCATATGCACAGTAATCCTTCTTTACCAAGATGGCAGCCTCCTTGGGCAGGTTGGTGGGACTGGCATGAGGGGGCTGCTATGGCGCAAGGTAAAAAATGGAGGAGCTGAGCTATACAATATATTCCCGAAACCAAGAACGCGGTCTGGTGCATGTGGGGTCCAGGGAGAACAGATCTACTGCATGGTAGAATCTTTCTTAAATTGGCATTCAAGGAGGTATATATTCATACCCCCCCCAAGTGTCCCAATTTTCACAGGACAATCCAGCTTTGGGGCCCTTGTCCCATCACCGCATTGTGGCGTCCTGGGGTGCTTGGAGGCATGTATGGTGCTTTAAGGAGCCCCACCGCCGAGCATGGTGGCACTGCTTTACATGGTCCTGTGCTCCCAGGCATGGTGGCGCCAACTTAAGAAGTCCGTAGCCAGTAGCTGCATAGAAGTTGGAGGGGGCGGTGCCAGGGCAGGTGCATTTGGTGGAGCTGAGGATGGGCCCCTGTGATATGGAACATGGCAGGGCGGGAGTTGGAGGCACATCGGCTCTGCAGCTCTCATTGCTGGAGCTGATGCAGTGTGAGGAGTACTGCATTGTGTGGGGCTGGCGAGGCACTGTCTTGTGAGAGAGAGAGACATGTGGGTGGCTTGTCTGTGTGTGTGTGGGGGGGGGCTTTGCTATGTGTGGGGGACTTGGCTGCATTCACTCTGCTAATGCTGGCTATTTTAGCTGGATGTTACTGTTGCACCTATACAATGACTGATCCTCTGCCATCTGACAGAGAGGGATAGAAAAAATAAGTGTTCCAGGACAATTTGGTTGGCAAATATATCCAAATCAAGTAGTACACCCTAACAAGCGAGTATCAGCAGGGGTTTGGCCAGATCTATTTTACAAGTTCCATGGGCTTTGGTCCACTTTAAGACAATATATAGCCTTGCATAGCCAGTAGAAGTGTTTGCCTTCAGAGGTGAGTGGGACAGAGGTTCACCTTTCAACAGGACAATGACCCAAGGAATACTGCTAAAGCAACACTTGAGAGGTTTAAAGTGGACCAACAGTCACAAATGACTTAAACCAGACCAACACAACAAACAGTTCTCATATGCATCACCCCCTCCCCAAGGCAATTTAGATTGCTGCACATAAAAATTAATTTACCTATTTCTAACTCCAGCTGTAGTGAATTTTAGAAACAAAATGGAAAAAAAGAAACAAAATGGCGGTTCATGCATTTGCAGGCCGCCTGCAAACAGGAAGTGCTGCTGGGCTTCCTGTTAATGTGCATTGACGGTTATGTCAATTGAATCCAGACAGCAGCATGGCTAAGATGCTGGGAGAGGAAGCTCCAAAATGGCTGCTACTTTTCTTTTCCAGCTGAGCCAAGCTGTTGGTCCTGATGCCCTGGAGTCCTGAGTTTCAGTTTTCACTGTGTGAAACCCCCCCCCTACCGAATTCCCCCGGAACACTCACCCTCTCCTGGAGTCCTCGTCGTGCGCCTGTGCCAGCCATCCTGAATGGCTGCCAGGTGGGCGGGGGATGCGGCTGGCGGCACCACTCAGCACCAAAGAGAGCCGAGTGACAGCGAGCAAGCTGATTGGCTGAGTGAGCTATTACGCTAATCAGTCGCCATACATCGTGGGACCAGAAGGAAGGTGAGTGAAACGGGGCTACCTAGAGGGGTACACATGGTGGGGCATCCCATTTTGGGATGCCGCTGCAGAGAGGAACAACACACAGGAAAGTCAAATTCATGTGTGTTGTTCCTCTTTAAGGGGAAACATGGAAATGTATACCGTAGGAATGGCCTAGTTACATCCAGACTTTAATCCAATTGAGAATTTGTGGTCAGGCTAAAGATATCTGTTCATCGATGGAAACCATCTAACTTGAAGGAGCTGGGGCAGTTTTGCCTTGAAGAAAGGATTTGAGTCAAAAGAGATGTGAAATCAGTTTTTGTGCAACGTAAACAGGCACAGAAGCAATATATAAGGCTATGGTGGAACATCAACACCTTAGAATGGTATATAGAGCAACAATTGGTCCCTAGGGGACTAAGGGTTCAAATCTTCCCGGTGTGGGAAGTGAATGATTCCTTTAAACAAACATGCTCAGTAGCACTTGGTGCCTATGGGATATTGCTGGGGCCAAAACGTTTTATTGCTTGTACATCTAACTTGAAGTAGCTGGAGCAGTTTTGCCTTGAGGAATGGGCAAAGATTCCAGTGGCAATATGTGGCACGCTCATAGAGACTTCAAGCAGACCAAAACCCAGGAGTTTTAAGTCTTTCAAACCCAGCTTTTAGAATAAACAAATCAAGTGTCTGCATCCTCCACAAGCAACAGAAGAAATATGCCAGAATCTGGCAAAGTAGGAGCAACTAAGAGCCATAAATGTATTAATATTATTATTAGGGATGAGCGAAAAACCGGGTCTGGCAATGTTCAGGTTGAAATCAATGGGGACCCGAACGTTGGGGGGTGGCTGGATGTGCAGCAGGAAGCGCGCTGCTGTAACTCACATCAGCCCGCAATCCTCTTCCTCTCAGCGGTTGCAGAGCGGTGGCGAGGTGTTTGAATTTGGCCCCAGTCAGGAGCTACAGAAAGATGGCCCCCGGTCTGCCACAGAACAGCTGCTATTCCTATACACTACCTGATACTGAATGATATCGCTTTATCGCTCTGTTGCTGCCAGATCACAAAGGAGGTATTTTAGAGTTAGCTTAGTGCTCAATATCCTCTAAATGGGTGTTTGCTGATAAGGAAAGTGCGAGCACCCAGTGGCTGTAAATAGTAGCTCCAACACACACCATTAGTCAAGAATATACAGTATGGAATAGAGGTGCTGATTGCAATAGCATGACTGGAAGGAGGTTAAAACAGTATTTTAAATTGAAGATAGTAGGTGTCACAGCCCCATCTCAGCTTGGATTCTTAATGTTCACATCAATGGCATGTTTCACTCTTCAGTGTCCAAGAAGTGAACATGACTGTCAGCAAACAAATGTCCTGTGTCCTTCAAATGTAGGTACTCAGCTGAGTCCTGGCCAGAGGATTTGGCTCTTCTATTCTGGGCCATCAGATGGTGTAAATGCTTTTTGGATTTGGTTAAATATCCTTTTGTGCTTTACTGACATCCCACCTACATACATAATGACCATATACTTTCTCATCTCTTGCTTCTGAACTCATTGTTTGTGTTTTTCTTCTGCCAGTCATTATTTGAAGGCCCAGTCTGGGTAGCCACAAATATTAATGACCCCTTTAGGGTGACTAAGGTCCTTTCCCTTTGTGCTGGTTGTAATTAGGGATGAGGGAATTGATCTGGACAAACACGAATTCGTTCCGAATTTCATGAAAAATTCGATTCTGAACGAATACGAATTTCCCCGCGATTCGATCGATCGAAGTTTTCCTTTAAACTCCATTTATTTCAATTACAGGCATTCTAAGATGATGGAAGCACATGTCCGGACATGTCCCCTGGGGCAAGGTATCATGGGACAGTCACATGCAGCCTATCAGCAGCCAGGAAGCCCGGTGACGTCACCGTGCTATATAAACCGGCGGCCATTTTCCTTTTGCGCATTTCAGCCTTGCATTCCAGAGACAGCGATGGTTGCTGCAGATAGGGAGAGAGAGTTAGAGATAGGTAGGGAGAGTCAGAGAGGCAGACAGAAAGGTAGACAGAGCCAAGGAAAGATAGTGAAAGATAGGGAAAAACCGGAACCATCCAGCCAGGGACAGCTTAGAAGTGACAGTGAATTTTTTTTTTTTATTTTCATTAGCCAGATCAGTTTTCAATTCAATTTCAGTTCTTTGTGCTGTAAATCTGCCTTGCCACTGTGCATGCCATCTATGCAGTGGCTTATTTAACCCTATCTGTTACACACAATCATTTATCCTAACTGGATTAGTTTGATTTTAGTTTTAATATTTTTTGGTCTGCTTTAAATACACCAGCCCACATGGGCATCCCAAACCTGCACGTAGCACCTTATCTGTTATACTAAATACGCTTGTTCATCCTTCTTCAGCTGAATCAAACTATTGCATTTTGCATTGGTTTTTGTCCTGCTGCCAAAACACTAGGCCGCAGGGTATCCCAAACCTGCACTTAGCAGCCTGTTATACTAAATACGCTTGTTCATCCTTCTTCCGCTGAATCAAACTATAGCATTTTGAATTGGTTTTTGGTCTGCTGCCAAAACACTAGGCCGCAGGGTATCCCAAACCTGCACTTAGCAGCCTACCTGTTATACTAAATACGCTTGTTCATCCTTCTTCAGCTGAATCAAACTATTGCATTTTGAATTGTTTTTTGTCTTGCTGCCAAAACACTAGGCCGCAGGGTATCCCAAACCTGCACTTAGCAGCCTGTTATACTAAATACGCTTGTTCATCCTTCTTCAGCTGAATCAAACTATTGCATTTTGAATTGGTTTTTGTCCTGATGCCAAAACACTAGGCCGCAGGGCATCCCAAACCTGCACTTAGCAGCCTATCTGTTATACTAAATATGCTTGTTCATCCTTCTTCAGCTGAATCAAACTATTGCATTTTGAATTGGTTTTTGGTCTGCTGCCAAAACAATAGGCCGCAGGGTATCCCAAACCTGCACTTAGCAGCCTATCTGTTATACTAAATACGCTTGTTCATCCTTCTTCAGCTAAATCAAACTATTGCATTTTGAATTGGTTTTTGGTCTGCTGCCAAAACACTAGGCCGCAGGGCATCCCAAACCTGCACTTAGCAGCCTGTTATACTAAATATGCTTGTTGATCCTCAGCTGAATCAAACTATTGCATTTTGAATTGGTTTTTGGTCTGCTGCCAAAACACTAGGCCGCAGAGCATCCCAAACCTGCACTTAGCAGCCTATCTGTTATACTAAATACGCTTGTTCATCCTTCTTCAGCTGAATCAAACTATTGCATTTTGAATTGGTTTTTGTCCTGCTGCCAAAACACTAGGCCGCAGGGTATCCCAAACCTGCACTTAGCAGCTTGTTATACTAAATACGCTTGTTCATCCTTTTTCAGCTTAATCAAACTATTGCATTTTGAATTGGTTTTTGGTCTGCTGCCAAAACACTAGGCCGCAGGGCATCCCAAACCTGCACTTAGCAGCCTATCTGTTATACTAAATACGCTTGTTCATCCTTCTTCAGCTAAATCAAACTATTTCATTTTGAATTAGTTTTTGTCCTGCTGCCAAAACACTAGGCCGCAGGGCATCACAAACCTGCACTTAGCAGCCTATCTGTTATACTAAATACGCTTGTTGATCCTCAGCTGAATCAAACTATTGCATTTTGAATTGGTTTTTGGTCTGCTGCCAAAACACTAGGCCGCAGAGCATCCCAAACCTGCACTTAGCAGCCTATCTGTTATACTAAATACGCTTGTTCATCCTTCTTCAGCTGAATCAAACTATTGCATTTTGAATTGGTTTTTGTCCTGCTGCCAAAACACTAGGCCGCAGGGCATCCCAAACCTGCACTTAGCAGCCTGTTATACTAAATACGCTTGTTCATCCTTCTTCAGCTTAATCAAACTATTGCATTTTGAATTGGTTTTTGGTCTGCTGACAAAACACTAGGCCGCAGGGCATCCCAAACCTGCACTTAGCAGCCTATCTGTTATACTAAATACGCTTGTTCATCCTTCTTCAGCTAAATCAAACTATTTCATTTTGAATTGGTTTTTGTCCTGCTGCCAAAACACTAGGCCGCAGGGCATCCCAAACCTGCACTTAGTAGCCTGTTATACTAAATACGCTTGTTAATCCTCAGCTGAATCAAACTATTGCATTTTGAATTGGTTTTTGGTCTGCTGCCAAAACACTAGGCCGCAGAGCATCCCAAACCTGCACTTAGCAGCCTATCTGTTATACTAAATACGCTTGTTCATCCTTCTTCAGCTGAATCAAACTATTGCATTTTGAATTGGTTTTTGGTCTGCTGCCAAAACACTAGGCCGCAGGGTATCCCAAACCTGCACTTAGCAGCCTATCTGTTATACTAAATACGCTTGTTGATCCTTCCACAGCTTAATCAAACTATTGCATTTTGAAACGTTTTTTGTCCTGCTGCCAAAACAAGGGGCCGCAGGGTATCCCAAACCTGCACTTAGCAGCCTATCTGTTATACTAGAATATATATATATAAATAGAAAAATAGAAAAACAGAAAAACATCGCCAGCCCCCAGTCCCGATGGAGAATAGCGGACCAACAAATAGAGGGAAGATTTGATAATCTGACCAACAATCGGTGACAAACGAGGCGAACACCTGAGCTAAGTCCATGGATCATTAGACTTGAGATTTGAAATATTAAGATCTGAATCAGGAATCAACTACAACACTGACACAGAATAAGATGGAGAGAGAGAAGAAGACAAATATACGGTTATTAAAAATATTAAAAATAGTAATGAATATACGTACAAACAGATGGATATAATTTGGAGTATCATGATATTTGTAAATTATTAATAGGAGCAAGCAGTCGGCTTGAAACCATTAGGTATTAGTCGCTCTGGAAGAGAGACATCTTGTATGTGTGTGAGTAGGCACACTCAGACAGACTACTGTAAATATTGTAAATAGTGTATATTGAAATATAAAAAAATAATAATAATAAAAAAATGAGTGATATTTAGTATGAAATTAGATGACACCTACCATAATTAATTGAATAATGTGTAAATTCCCTTAATGATGATTCCCTAAAAATTTTATGATAACAGGTCAGGATTAAATCACTCGGGAGTAATAACCAATATAGAGTTTGATAACCAATATAGAGTTTGATATCGTGTTGATATACTTAGATGATTACCAGATCACATATTAAGCCCTTTTCAATGTAATGTTTCATTTTTCTTTATTTCTTTTTACTTTATTTTCTTTATTTTTCTTAAATGTTTATGGCACATTCACCCCTTGCATCACCGATGTCCCCTGCAGCTTGAATACTGACAGTCTGGATGACTGACAGGCTCATAGGAGCTGCCGGAGGTGCCGCTGGGCGGGCGTGATTGGGCGTGACGTCACCGCATGCGCGCGCCTCCTACTGCAGGGGAGAGCGCGCGCATGCGGGGGCGTCCGTGCGCGCGCCGGCCTGACGTCACCACCGGATCCTGCGTTCCAACCCGAGGAAACAGGAAGTGCGTGCGGCGTGGCCCCTACGAGCTGTGTAAGGCTCGGGCGGGGCGCGCGGCGTGTGCGACCGCGCCCTCGGCAGGCATGGACGCTATTGGAGATCAGGGGTACAAAAGGTGAGTGCTGGGGGTGTACTACTTACCTGATGAAGTGGTGAGGAGATTCACCACGCAACGCGTCGTGTTTACGGGGTCTATCATACGGTGATGTATCAATATAGCATATAGAGTTGGATTACTAGTTCCCAGTCTAGTCTGGATACTCATATACCTTGTTTATTTTTCCTTATTAGTGAGTGTGTGTCATATTTTTCATTAGTCTCTGGGTGGATTATAGCACTGGTCACCTTGACCTTAATAGCACTTGTCACTTTATTGCACAGGTCACTTATCTTGCTGATAAATTGTTGTAAATATATGTATTGCACTTTATAATTTCTGTATGGTTTTTAGACAAACGGGAACATTGTGACATATTGTAAGATAATAACCACCAGATAGTTACCCCCACCCCAAATGGTTGGGGCTTTTTAATTGTGTTTTTAAATGTATGTAATTTTTGTATTTGGGACTTGGATGTGATCAAATAAACTACTATATATTAATCTAATATTACTAGTGTGCGGCATATTATGTACGGGCAGTTATATTGTGTGTAGTCGTCTGGTAACCCACACATTCCTTTTTTAAGAGTATCTGTTATACTAAATACGCTTGTTCATCCTTCTTCAGCTGAATTAAACTATTGCATTTTGAATTGGTTTTTGGTCTGCTGCCAAAACACTAGGCCGCAGGGCATCCCAAACCTGCACTTAGCAGCCTGTTATACTAAATACGCTTGTTCATCCTTCTTCAGCTAAATCAAACTATTGCATTTATGAATTGTTTTTTGTCCTGCTGCCAAAACACTAGGCCGCAGGGTATCCCAAACCTGCACTTAGCAGCCTATCTGTTATACTAAATACGCTTGTTCATCCTTCAGCTGAATCAAACTATTGCATTTTGAATTTTTGTTGATCCTTGTGAAGCTATGATATTTTTTATATATATATATTGTTCCCATAGAAATTGTAAAAAAATCTTATACATGCAATCACTGTATATATAGCACAATCCCTTTTGTTTGATGCAGGGTTGGTAACCCCCTTTGTTCTTTGAAGACTGGTTCTCTGGGTGTGAGTTTCAGGTGTGCATTTGCATGCAAATTAAGCTGGCTACCTCTTGTTAAAGATAGGGATGGGCCAGAGCATTTTTTGTGAGTTTTGCCTGGGCCAATCACAGACGACCTGCAGATTTCAAAATGGAACAAAGGGTCCACTTGATAAAAACAGTGGACTGGAGAGAGATAGAGATTTTTTCTTTTGGAGGGCAGCTGGAGAAAACATGTGCTGGTGCGCCTGCAGACGGACGATGATGGGACTTTGCCTTGGGTAGAGAGAATCCTGCATTGTGAAGCCAAGTACAGCAACCATCTTGTTTGGAGATTGGACGTGGCTTGTTGATACCTACTTGGAACCAATATATATAGATGAGTAATCCGTTTAAATATATATATATATATGCTTTTGCCCTGTTAGGCTTTCTATGTTGTAACACAGATTGTAGTATTTTTGTTTTGTACATTTTGCAAGGTATATAAAATAACTTTAAAGTGCATAATCTTCCTTGGAGATTACTGGCAATTGAACTTATTAGACAAACGAGGCGTAACTTTTGGAGATATACATGTATTTGAGCTCTTAAGTTTCCTTATATATTTGAGGGCTGCAAATATATTTTTGTAAATTTTAGATAAATTACGCCCAAGCAAGACAATTGGGGGCTCGTGCCGTTATTTGCACTCATTTCCAACTGAAACCGTGCACAAATTGTAGAGAGTTATTTTTTCGTTATACCTTTGTTGAGTAGAAAATGTTTCACAAGCTGTTTAAGAAGGCTGGGGTTAAAGTGGACCAACACCCACGGGTGATCGGCCCGGGAATCTATAAGATTCCCGGGCCGATCACCCCCCACCCCGCGGGACATCCGAGATCGGGATGTCCCGCGGGGTGTAACCCCCCCAAAACCCCCGAAAAACCCTACCTGATCTTCGGCGGCGGCCGGCCGCCGCCGCCTCCCTCGCGCCCCTGCAGGCGTGCGCGCCCCCGCGCCGGCCGTCTGCGAATGGCCGGCGCGGGCGCGCGCGCGTCAAAAGGGACGCGCGGGAGGCGGCGGCGGCGGCAGCCGCTTAGACGTCCTTGTACGTTGGCGCTGGGAGCGCGGAGAGGTGAGTTTTTCGGGGGGTTGGGGGGGGTTTCACACAGCGGGGCACCCCGATCGGGGGTGCCCCATCGAAGTGGACCAAGACCCAGGATAGTCAAAATCCTGGGTGTTGGTCCACTTTAAGCATACTTCACAATGGGAAATTGAGGATTGTAATGTCCCAAGCTGGGTTAATCAGAGTCCATGGGTGTCCATTGCTAAAGAGTTTGGTAAATATGCTCCCCCTAGTGTTAGTTTGGGTGAGGGTAGCATACATAGCCGTTTAGCTAAATTTAGTTTTAAACGTTTCCATCTCGATAAGCAAGCTAGAGTTGCAGTGGCAGAGATGGGGTGGCTACTATTAGAAGTTTTTCATGCTGAGATGGCGGAATAACTCAAAGCTGATGAGGAAGTTGTATCTTTAAGAGATCAACTTGCAGTAGCTTTAGAATGCCTCCAACACACTGCAAATGAGTTTTCTGAGCTGGAAAATAAGTACAAAGCTTTGTCTGTAGCCAGTAATACTTCCCAGAGTAGTGAAAGGAAGTCAGGCTCTAAGGTTAGGTCAAGCAAAGTTGTTGTATCTAGCTCAGTTGATGAGGTCAGAAATATAGTGAGCCAGCCTGCAGCAAGCCAGGTGGTTAAGCAGCCATTGCTTAAGCCTAAGACCCCCTCACGTGCACTGAGTGGACCTCCACTTGAGAAGGTGCAGTCTGCACCTATTGAAAAGCCAGAGAATGACTTGGTGAAAAGGAAATGGAAAATTCCTCGCAAGATTCTCTGGGTGGATTTATTGAAATCAGGGGTTCCAAAGCAAGAGATAGATGGGATCCCTTATGAGGAGTTGTGGAACAAATGGAAGAGGGTAACTGGACATAGAATCATATGTTTTACCTGCAAGAAACGTGGGCATGTGTCCAGTAATTGTAATACTGCACAAAGTGATGTGGGGCGGAAGCGCACATGTGTTGCACACCCCACAACTTCCAAACGTGATATTGATACATATTCTGCCAGATTTAATTCTCGTTTTGGATTAAGTGCAGTTAGGCAGCAAAAGTTGCCTTATAATGAAATAAGAGCTAAGGCAATATCAGAAAGTGTTCCTGATCTGAATGCTTTGTAAAGGACAGGTAATTCCGCTGTACTTTTCTTTGTTCCCGCAGCCGTTTCCATGAGGTGATAAGTCCCAGCCTGACCAGATGGGCAAGAAAATGGCGTCAAGCAACGGTTGACTGGATGATGCGGTGGAACTTTGAAAATTCGAATTACAGCGGCGGGGACATTTGAAAGACTTACTGACTTTGCCTGGGGCCTTGATACGAGTTAAGGACTTGGATTTGGTGACTTTTTCCAGAAGTTTTTTCCAAAGTGGTTTTTCATGCTGGTTTTTTCAGTCACCAGAAGCTGAAAGGGACGTTGGTCAGACTGTTGCCCGATTTTTAATATTTCATAAGGAACAACTGGGTGGATTGTGAAGCTATGATATTTTTTATATATATATATATTGTTCCCATAGAAATTGTAAAAAAATCTTATACATGCAATCACTGTATATATAGCACAATCCCTTTTGTTTGATGCAGGGTTGGTAACCCCCTTTGTTCTTTGAAGACTGGTTCTCTGGGTGTGAGTTTCAGGTGTGCATTTGCATGCAAATTAAGCTGGCTACCTCTTGTTAAAGATAGGGATGGGCCAGAGCATTTTTTGTGAGTTTTGCCTGGGCCAATCACAGACGACCTGCAGATTTCAAAATGGAACAAAGGGTCCACTTGATAAAAACAGTGGACTGGAGAGAGATAGAGATTTTTTCTTTTGGAGGGCAGCTGGAGAAAACATGTGCTGGTGCGCCTGCAGACAGACGATGATGGGACTTTGCCTTGGGTAGAGAGAATCCTGCATTGTGAAGCCAAGTACAGCAACCATCTTGTTTGGAGATTGGACGTGGCCTGTTGATACCTACTTGGAACCAATATATACAGATGAGTAATCCGTTTAAATATATATGCTTTTGCCCTGTTAGGCTTTCTATTTTGTAACACAGATTGTAGTATTTTTGTTTTGTACATTTTGCAAGGTATATAAAATAACTTTAAAGTGCATAATCTTCCTTGGAGATTACTGGCAATTGAACTTATTAGACAAACGAGGCGTAACTTTTGGAGATATACATGTATTTGAGCTCTTAAGTTTCCTTATATATTTGAGGGCTGCAAATATATTTTTGTAAATTTTAGATAAATTACGCCCAAGCAAGACAATCCTTCCACACCTTAATCAAACTATTGCATTTTGAATTGTTTTTTTGTCCTGCTGCCAAAACACTAGGCCGCAGGGTATCCCAAACCTGCACTTAGCAGCCTGTTATACTAAATACGCTTGTTGATCCTTCCGCAGCTTAATCAAACTATTGCATTTTGAATTTTTTGTCCTGCTGCCAAAACACTAGGCCGCAGGGTATCCCAAACCTGCACTTAGCAGCCTATCTGTTATACTAAATATGTTTGTTCATCCCTCTTCAGTTTAATCAAACTATTTCATTTTGAATCGGTTTTTGTCCTGCTGCCAAAACACTAGGCCGCAGGGCATCCCAAACCTGCACTTAGCAGCCTGTTATACTAAATACGCCTGTTGATCCTTCTTCAGCTTAATCAAACTATTGTATTTTGAATTGGTTTTTGGTCTGCTGCCAAAACACTAGGCCACAGGGCATCCCAAACCTGCACTTAGCAGCCTATCTGTTATACTAAATACGCTTGTTCATCTTTCTTCAGCTTAATCAAACTATTGCATTTTGAATTGTTTTTTGTCCTGCTGCCAAAACACTAGGCCGCAGGGCATCCCAAACCTGCACTTAGCAGCCTATCTGTTATACTAAATATGCTTGTTCATCCTTCAGCTGAATCAAACTATTGCATTTTGAATTTTTGTCCTGCTGCCAAAACACTAGGCCGCAGGGTATCCCAAACCTGCACTTAGCAGCCTATCTGTTATACTAAATACGTTTGTTCATCCTTCTTCAGCTGAATCAAACTATTGCATTTTGAATTGGTTTTTGTCCTGCTGCCAAAACACTAGGCCGCAGGGCATCCCAAACCTGCACTTAGCAGCCTGTTATTCTAAATACACTTGTTCATCCTTCTTCAGCTGAATCAAACTATTGCATTTTGAATTGGTTTTTGGTCTGCTGCCAAAACACTAGGCCGCAGGGTATCCCAAACCTGCACTTAGCAGCCTGTTATACTAAATGCGTTTGTTCATCCTTCTTCAGCTTAATCAAACTATTTCATTTTGAATCGGTTTTTGTCCTGCTGCCAAAACACTAGGCCGCAGGGCATCCCAAACCTGCACTTAGCAGCCTGTTATACTAAATACGCCTGTTGATCCTTCTTCAGCTTAATCAAACTATTGCATTTTGAATTGGTTTTTGGTCTGCTGCCAAAACACTAGGCCACAAGGCATCCCAAACCTGCACTTAGCAGCCTATCTGTTATACTAAATATGCTTGTTCATCCTTCTTCAGCTGAATCAAACTATTGCATTTTGAATTGGTTTTTGGTCTGCTGCCAAAACACTAGGCTGCAGGGCATCCCAAACCTGCACTTAGCAGCCTATCTGTTATACTAAATACGCTTGTTCATCCTTCTTCAGCTTAATCAAACTATTGCATTTTGAATTGGTTTTTGGTCTGCTGCCGAAACACTAGGCCACAGGGCATCCCAAACCTGCACTTAGCAGCCTATCTGTTATACTAAATACGCTTGTTCATCTTTCTTCAGCTTAATCAAACTATTGCATTTTGAATTGTTTTTTGTCCTGCTGCCAAAACACTAGGCCGCAGGGTATCCCAAACCTGCACTTAGCAGCCTGTTATACTAAATACGCTTGTTCATCCTTCTTCAGCTGAATCAAACTATTGCATTTTGAATTGGTTTTTGTCCTGCTGCCAAAACACTAGGCCGCAGGGCATCCCAAACCTGCACTTAGCAGCCTATCTGTTATACTAAATACGCTTGTTCATCCTTCTTCAGCTGAATCAAACTATTGCATTTTGAATTGGTTTTTGTCCTGCTGCCAAAAGACTAGGCCGCAGGGCATCACAAACCTGCACTTAGCAGCCTATCTGTTATACTAAATACGCTTGTTCATCCTT
Organism: Gastrophryne carolinensis; assembly: GCA_027917425.1. Classification (NCBI taxonomy): domain Eukaryota; kingdom Metazoa; phylum Chordata; class Amphibia; order Anura; family Microhylidae; genus Gastrophryne; species Gastrophryne carolinensis. The sequence continues at coordinate 305,023,010 of CM051236.1, read as the reverse complement.
CTTCAGTTGAATCAAACTATTGCATTTTGAATTGGTTTTTGGTCTGCTGCCAAAACACTAGGCCACAGGGCATCCCAAACCTGCACTTAGCAGCCTATCTTTTATACTAAATACGCTTGTTCATCCTTCTTTAGCTTAATCAAACTATTGCATTTTGAATTGTTTTTTGTCCTGCTGCCAAAAGACTAGGCCACAGGGTATCCCAAACCTGCACTTAGCAGCCTGTTATACTAAATACGCTTGTTCATCCTTCTTCAGCTGAATCAAACTATTGCATTTTGAATTGGTTTTTGGTCTGCTGCCAAAACACTAGGCTGCAGGGTATCCCAAACCTGCACTTAGCAGCCTGTTATACTAAATATGCTTGTTCATCCTTCTTCAGCTGAATCAAACTATTGCATTTTGAATTGGTTTTTGGTCTGCTGCCAAAACACTAGGCCACAGGGTATCTCATATTGTCAATTTTCATAGTATCTGGTGCAGAAAATCAGTTCCTCACTTTATTTAGCTTCTTCTTTTTAAAGTAATTTTTAATCATACCTATTGCGCATTTCAAATACATAAAAATGTCAGGCAGCAAGGATGTTCAAAGAGGAGTGGCAGAGGCCAAGATTCAGCAGGCAGAGGTTGCAGCAGACTAGGAGCGAGTGGCAGCAGGAGTCACGGAGACCTGATCTGCCAGTATCTGCTAGCGGTCGTGTCTCCACCAGTAACGCATCTGCCGTGGTAGATTGGTTAATGCGCTCATCAACATCATCACAAGTTACATCTGAGACCCCCAGTCTAGGGTCGGTAGGTTCCTCTGACACAACCCTGAGTTGGCATGCCCCGAGAGCAGTCCCTGTCCTCCCATTGCCTCTGTCCTACGCCGTTCCCTCCCCCAGCGACGTATCCTATGCTTTGGGTTCAGCTCCACTCTTTAGTGAGGAGGACGATCAGATAGAGGACAGTTTGCAGCTGCTGCCCAGCCAAGAAATGGAGGTGGCTTCTTTAGCTAGGCAGACAAATAATGATGTGGACAGTGTCGTGGGTGTTGCGAGCGTTCCAGCTCCTGCGCCAGACACTGTTGAGGAAACCGAGAACATCAGTGACGTGCAGCCACAACTGATGATGATGATGAAGCCGATCATACTTGGGAGCCGGGTGATGAAGGGGCTTCATCGTCATCATCAGGAGAAGAGGGGCGCAGGTTGCCCCGGAGTCAGCAGCTGAGGCAGCAAGGTGTTAGCAGCATGGTTGGCAGTCAGCATGGGGGCACAATTGTAAAGCTTGGAGCCAAACGGGGCCGGGTAGAGCACCTGCTGCACGGCAGGCTACCTTGTTGGGAGGTAGTGGAGCAGGGGTTCCTGGAGTTGGCGACAGTAGCAGTGAATCAGTGAGGCCTCTTGGTGGAAAAAGTAGCTACTCGGCAGTTTGGCAGTTTTTCCTGAAGCATCCGCAGGAGGGTAACATGGCCACATGCAAGATATGTAGGCAGAAGGTGAAGCGTGGCCAGGGCCCAAATGTTGGCACCACGGCCCTGCGTCAACATATGATGCGTCACCATAAAGCGGCCTGGGAGAACCGAGGCTCCGAAGAGGTGGTCCAGCCTGCTTCCTCACCAAGTGGCACGCCGCTCCCAATTTCTGCCAGCCAAGGCTCCAGCACCTCAGCCGAAGGCAGCTGTGCGTCATACCCATCCTCTGTCGCTCCAGCTCCTCCTCCTCCAAGTCATGCATCCCGCCAGCAATCCATCAGCGAAGCCATGTTCAAGAGACAGCAGTATGCGCCCACTCATCCTACGGCGCAGTAGCTGAATGTGCTCCTGTCCAAGTTGCTGGTGCTGCAGTCGCTCCCTTTTCAGGTGGTGGACTCTGCACCTTTCAGAGAACTGATGGCTTGTGCCGAGCAGAGGTGGAGAGTCCCAAGCCGTCATTTCTTTGCCAAGAAGGCAGTACCAGCGCTGCACACTTTTGTTGAACAGAAGGTGGGCCAGTCCTTGAGCCTGTCGGTGTGTAGCAAAGTGCATGGCAGCGCCGACGTCTGGAGCTGTAACTACGGTCAGGGACAGTACATGTCATTTACGTCCCACTGGGTGAATGTGGTCCCTTTGCAGCAGCAACTTGGACAGGTCACGCGGCTTCGGCCTCCGACACCGTGCGACTCGGCCTCCTCATCCTCCACCATCTCCTCACCCTCCACTGTAGGCTCAAGTCTCAGTGCCCCTCCAGTCTACCATGTGTGCAGGGCACGGAGGTGTCACGCTGTGCTTCACATGGTTTGTCTTGGCGAACGGAGTCACACAGGGGAGGAACTGCTTACATTTATTCATCACGAAATCCAAACATTTCAAGAAAACTTAAAATGGGAATCATGGTTACCGACAATGGGAAGAACATTTTGTCTGCGCTGCGCCAAGGAAGCCTGACCCATGCGCCCTGCATGGCTCACGTCTTCAATCTGGTTGTCAAGCGGTTTCTGAAGTGTTCCCCCGATCTGCAAGACATCTTAACAACTTCAAGGAAACTTTGCATGCACGTCAGCCAACTCATATACCGCCAACACACCCTTCATGAGCTACAGCGTCAGAATGGTAGCCCCCAACATAGTCTGATTTGCGATGTTTCCACCCGCTGGAATTCCACCCTTAACATGTTGGACCGATTATATGAACAGAGAAAAGCTATCACGGATTTCCTGATGATCCAAGCGGATAGGGGGACTCCCCTGTGTAACTTCAATGTCAACCAGTGCCAGCTCATACGTGACACCTGCCGTTTGCTCAGGCCCTTTGAGGAAGCCACTTTATTTGTCAGTCGGCAGGATTACGGGATGAACGACGTGATTCCACTGCTTCATGTACTACAGCACATGTTGGAAACCATGGCTGGTCAGGGCACTGGAGACATGGCGTCTACATCTTATGGCCACATGAACCCCGTTGGAGCTGAACTGGAGGAGGAGGAGGAAGAGGAGGAGGAGTGGCCCAGTGAAGCACAGTTTAGGCTTGGCAAAATGGCTGGTTTATCTAGTCAGCGGACAGAAGAGGAGGAGCAGGAGCAGCCAGAGGAGCTAGAGGGTTTTGAGGAAGGCGAGACAGAGGACCCGGACACACCGTGGCAGTATGCAGTGGAGATGGAGACAGGTAGTCCCTCCGAGTCACTTGCGCAAATGGCAGGAAGCATGCTCACGTGCTTGCGTAGTGCCCCAGAATTGTTTCCATTTGTCGGTGGGATGACTTCTGGCTGTCCACCTTATTGGACCCTCGCTTCCGGCACAAAATGGGGGCATTTTTTAAACCCGCCAAGAGGGAGGACAAACTGAAATACTACAAAGACATTCTGCGTAGTCAGTTGGCCGATGCCTATCTGCGCCATGGTCCATGCTCTCGCAGGTCTGACTCGGGGGGACCTCTGCGCTCACCTTCCACTGCCATGCCTGCTGGGGGGGTTGGCAGGAGCAGCAGCAGCTTCAGTCGCTAATGAGTAGCTTTCTACACCCGCATAGTGAGGCTACTCATGAGCAGCAGGAAGACCTGGAGCAGGACCTCAACCAGCAGGTCATGTCATACCTTGACATGACCATGCCAACACACCTTGAGGATCCGCTGGACTTCTGGGCAGCCAAACTTGGCTTGTGGCTGCAACTAGCAGAGTTTGCCCTGGAAAAGCTGTCCTGCCCGGCAAGTAGCGTGCCATCTGAGAGGGTGTTTAGTGCGACTGGGGCCATAGTTACGGCGAGGAGAACTCGTCTATCAACTAAAAATGTGGAGAGACTCACCTTTGTCAAAATGAATCAGGGATGGATCAGCCAGGATTTCCACCCACCAATGGCTGATGCATGCGACTAGATTCAGCATGGTGCCACGTTTTACACTTTCCAAATGGTGCAAAACATATTTATGTCTTTAGATCAATTTTTGGGCTCCTGCTGATGCCAACTTCAGGGTGTGCCTTCCAGCCAATTTTTGGGCTCCTACTGATGCCAACTTCAGGGTTTGCCTTTCAGCCAATTTTTGGCCTCCTGTTGCTGCTGCTGTCAACTCCAGGGTGTCTTTCAGGCAATGTTTGGGCTCCTGCTTATGCTGCTGCCAACTCCAGGGTGTGCCTTCCAGCTAATGTTTGTGCTCCTGCTGCTGCCAACTTCAGGGTGCCTTCCAGCCAATTTCTGGGTTCCTGCTGCTGCTGCCAACTCCAGTGTCTCTTTAAAGCAATGTTTGTGCTCCTGCTGCTGCTTGCAACTCCAGGGTGTGATTCATCAATGTTTGGGCTCCTTCAGCTGCTGCTGCTGCTGCTGCTTGCAACTCCAGGGTGTGATTCATCCAATGTTTGGGCTCCTGCAGCCAACTCCAGTGTCTCTTTAATGCAATGTTTGGGCTCCTGCTGCTGCTTGCAACTCCAGGGTGTGATTCATCCAATTTTTGGGCTCCTGCAGCCAACTCCAGTGTCTCTTTCACGTAATGTTTGGGCTCCTGCTGCTGCTTGCAACTCCAGGGTGTGATTCATCCAATTTTGGGGCTCCCGCAGCCAACTCCAGTGTCTCTTTCAAGCTATGTTTGGGCTCCTGCTGCTGCTGCTGCTTGCAACTCCAGGATGTGATTCATCCAATTTTGGGCTCCTACAGCCAACTCCAGTGTCTCTTTCACGCAATGTTTGGGCTCCTGCTGCTGCTGCTTGCAACTCCAGGGTGTAATTCAGCTAATTTTTGGGCTCCTGCTGCCAACTCCAGTGTCTCTTTCAAGCAAAGTTTGGGCTCCTGCTGCTTGCAACTCCAGGGTGTGATTCATCCAATTTTTGGGCTCCCGCAGCCAACTCCAGTGTCTCTTTCAAGCTATGCTTGGGCTCCTGCTGCTGCTGCTGCTTCTTGCAACTCCAGGGTGTGATTCGTCCAATTTTTGGGCTCCTGCAGCCAACTCCAGTGTCTCTTTCAAGCTATGTTTGGGCTGCTGCTGCTGTTTGCAACTCCAGGGTGTCATTCAGACAAGTTTTGGGCTCCTACTGCCAACTCCAGTGTCTCTTTCAAGCTATGTTTGGGCTCCTGCTGCTGCTGCTGCTTGCAACTCCAGGGTGTCATTCAGGCAATTTTTGGGCTCCTGCTGCCAACTCCAGTGTCTCTTTCAAGCTATGTTTGGGCTGCTGCTGCTGCTTTCAACTCCAGGGTGTGATTCATCCAATTTTTGGGCTCCTGCTGCCAACTCCAGTGTCTCTTTCAACCAATGTTTGGCCTGCTGCTTGCAACTCCAGGGCGTGATTCAGCTAATTCTTAGGCTCCTGCTGCTGCCAGCTCCTATAGGGGCCCCTCATAGTGATGCCACCTCAACTCTCTGCAACTGTGCCGCTCTGCGATTCTATTAGCGATGCCTCTGATCTGCATGTCATAATTATTTAAAGTATTATTTCACTAACCCAGCACGCATCCTATGCATGGTACAGCAAGGCAGAATGGTTTACAACCCTATTGAGGCTCTAGGAAGCAGAAAGCCGTTTTTAATAGCGATTCCTCGTGAATAAATTAGTGTCGAAACGATTTTTGTCGGAAAATTTGGCGAATCAGTCGAATCAAATTTTTCAAAAGTTCGCTCATCTCTAGTTGTAATCTTTAATCTGATCATTGGTGCAGAGTTCTAATGACCCCCATTTTGTGCACCAGAAGATGGTGGGAGCAGGAACTGCTCTGTGCGAGTAGGCTTTCTATAGGTCTTTAATTTCCAGGCTACCACCCTAGTTCAGTTTGTTTTGTAGACCTTGAGAAGTGGAGAGTCACGGGAACATTCCTGAAGGCTGGAGTGCGAGGAGGTGACCAATAAGGAAGACATGAGAATATCAGAGGCAGAGCGGAGGTTGCTCCTGGGTTGGTATTACTGGATTAGAGATGAAATGTAAGGATGGACTGGTTAGAAAGAGCTTTGTAGGTTAGTAAGTTTGAACTGAATTCTCTGAGAAACCAGGTAACCAGGAAGGGATTGACAGAGGGAAGTGACACTAGAAAAGTGAAAGGAGAGGTGTATGAGGTGAACAGCAGAATTCAAAATAGATTGGAGGGGTGCCAGTCTTTTCGTTGGTAAAACACAAAGGAGTGTGTTTGAGTAGTCAAGATGGGATATAACTATTACAAACAGCATCTGTCCAGCACCAACATAACCAGAAATGCCTGTTTGTACAGACTCTACTTCACTGCACTGATACTATTTTTATCAATAGGGCATACCTGGATCCTTGCAGCACTTCAGCCCCACACACAAATTTCTTTCCAGAACTCTGCATGCCCAGATGCTCGCATAGTATGGGTTCAAACAGCTATCTCGGCACAGCTCTGCATATGCTTGTTTGCACTTGGACCCATGTCAGATTGTTCTCAGAAAGTCAGCTGGTGCACCCAGCCCCAAACACCTCAAGACAACCCTCCACTCCTCTACACAACACCATTGGTCCACATTCCTAAGGACAGCCATTTCTCAGCAAGACCACTGTCATAACAATCAGGTTTTCCCAGTAGTGGTTGGAGGTTCGGCTTCTTCTCCATAGCCAATGCACTCATTTTTCTGCTCCATCCTCCCCAAGATTCAAATCTCCACCGTAGCTTTCCTTGGAGGTCCCAGCATGAGCCATACAACAGCAGGGGTTTCACAAACATCTGTCTCAGTTTCCACCACGCTCACTTGTTGAAGCAGAATTTGGTGTTAAAGGGTTGCATCCTGATCTCCATTGCAGCCCCCCCCCCCCCCCCCCACCAAAAAAAAGGTCTTCACGCTCCAAAAAATAAAAGAATTTCAGGATGCTCCAGGAGAAAACCAGTGGCCAGCCCTTGACACTTTTATATCCCAGGCCAGTCACTGGTGGGGTTTGGTGTGCTTTAAAGCATACAATTTAATACAGCTCACAAGAAAGCAACCAGAGTAGACCTGGTGCACAACAAGGGCATGGAAGAGAATGAAGTAGGGTGTGAACTTACACAGCAACACAACAGGAAAGGGTATCCATAACATAGCTTGAGTACCATTTACTCCCAAAGCTTCTATTTAAAGGGGCAGTAAACCTATTTACCTGTCAGCTGGGCAACTTGGGGGCACCATATACATCAATGAAACAGGGCCACCGATGTGGACCCTTTAGCCAGAACCACAATTAAGTGGTTCACCTTTGGAACTTTGTCCCATTTCTTAATAAGCTCTTGAACAAACAGGGTCCCAGACCTTTGGTGTCTTGGGCATCACATCCTGCTTCTCCCTGGCATCCTTAGCTATCTTGATAATTACTGTGTGTTTCTGAGGCATTGGGACTCTTGGGACTCTGACTCCCTTCCAGCACCACAATGCAAGCTGGCAGCTACTGGAATCTCTGATTATGCATAAAATAAGACACTTAAGCACTCTGATTGGTCTGTTTCTCATTGTCACTTGCAGCAAACCAATCAGTCCTGTACACTGGGCAATCATGTGCCTTTTTGGACAGAGATGTAAGAGAGGTCTGAGGTCTGTTGCACATAGGAGGAAAAAAATCCCTTGGTTCCCAACAGTCGCTACCAAAAAAGCAGGAGCAGGGTCTGGTAGTGAGTGATTAACCTTGTCCGGGCATGAAAGCAAAAAAGAGGAAGAATTCAACGGGAAGGGAGTATAGATCTTTCCAGAAATTAATAAATGCCCTGTTCAGTCTAAGCTACTCCTAAGTGGAACAATACTCAGTGAGGCTGGTCCAGGGAAGGATACTGGCTCCCCCCCCCCTCGGGTGCCAAAAAATCACCTGCTTCATGGTTCCCTTGGTGATGTAAACATTGAGCGGCTGCATCCCCAGCATCTTTGGGATGTGGGCACGTTCCCATACCCTGCTATTCAGAAAGGCTGGGGGTGGGAGCTCATGTGATGCTGCATATTTGGGTACTTTCGCTGCCAATTGTCATAAACTGAGCCATTTGTTGAACATTACATTACAACGTCTCTGATTGGACGAGAGCTAGAAAGTTAAAACTATGAAAGTTTATTGAATGTATTAAAAAACAGTAAAAAACTCAGTACTGTGGGTAAGCCATCCTTTCATTTATATTTCGATTGGTCAGTGATGTTGATCTGTACTTTTTTTGGTTATAATGGGTGGACAATCTAACTTGTCCGCATTTAATATTTCGGAACAGCATTAATCTGCTGCATAATTGTTGTATCTATCCTGGGATGGTCTGCATGTCTTTTTCAGTACTGAGTTTTGTACAGTGTTTTAAATACATTCAATAAGATTGTCTTGTTTGCTATGAATGTTTTTTTGGGGGGGGGAGTAAGTTGTTGCTATTGTGAAAAGTTTGAACCCATAGCGCAGTGTTTTTCCTTTGTTTAGCTTGATTGGACGAGAGCCCATACATGCGACAGGACCAGGAAGATGTGAGTTTTACTGGGCGATCCGGGGGGTTTTACACAGTGGCGTATACCAAATTGCGATGTCCGGGGGGCAAGGATCAAGACAAAACAGTGTACATTAACCCTTTAAGTGCCAGCCTACCTGCAGCATTTCCCACTCCCTGTTGCCAGACTGAGTTTCACTGTTTCGCGCTACACATGTTCAACTGTCATTTTTGAAAGGATTTCCAGGGATTTCCCAGGAAAATTATATATTGTTTTTTTCAACAGAGTCTGGGCTTTAACATCAAATGTCTTGTTTGTATTTTTTAGGTGTATTCTCAACATTTTTGGGTGAAATGTGTGAAAAAAATTAAAAAAAATATATTTTTTTACAATTTGTAGAGTTTTTTTGTAATAAAAAATGTAAGTTTGTCAATAAAATCTTATTGCGTGAGAAACCCCAATTTCTCCCGGTTACAGCGATACCACATATGTATAGGTAGACACCCTTTCCTGCCCAGAAGCCTTTTATAGCTGCTGGATGACAAATGGTTAATTAAAAAAAAAAAATGACATAGGGTCCCCCTTCCCGGGGACCCTATGTTAAAAACCCTTAAAAATCCAAAAAAAAAAATGACGTGGGGTCCCCCTTACCCAAAGTAACCAGCCCGGGACCAGCTATGGGGGCTTGTAGGCACAGAGTGGGGGGGCCAGCTTTGGTGGCCCCCCCACCCTGCAGCCTACGAGCCCACATAGCCTATGTGGGCCCGGGCTCTTCTGCCCCCCCCTGGCCTTTGGGGAGGCAGGTAATGGGGGTGCGGGGGTTAATGGCAAGCCACCCGCTAGGGCAGGTGACTTGCCACCCCCCCAGCCTTGTGAACTGGTATAAGGGGTCTCATGGACCCCTTACCAGCTCACAAAGGGTTAATGTGAAATAAAAACACCACACAATAATAAAAAGTATTTTATTCAAAAAAAAAAAAAAATTTTTTAACTGTACTTACCTTCGATTGCAAGCTCTTGTCCCTCGCCGCTCAGCTGACAGATGCCTGTGATCGGCATCCAGAGAAGGAGAAGGCAGGAGATCAGAGGATCTCCTGTCACCTCCTTCCAGGGCACCGATCACCGGCATCTGAGAAGCTGAGAAAGCTGAAGCCGGTGATCGGGACCGGGATGACGTCATAAGCCCCGCCCCCAAGGGGGCGGGGCTTAGAGGCAAGATGGCTGCCACCATCGTGAAGAAGAGAGGAGAGAGCCTCCCAGGCTCTCTCCTGAAGATCGGTAAGTCCTGGGGGGGGATCGGAGGCCCCCCAGGTGAAGAGGAGGGACAGCGGGAGCCAGCGCACACACAGGTAAGTGAATGTCATTTTTATTTTTTATTTTTTTTTACAGTTAGCAGCTGCTGCTGCAGAAGCGGGGGGGGGGGCGGCCTATTCCGGGGGCTCTCCTGGAGCCATCCGACCCCCCACGGGGGATCGGATGGCACCAAATTAAAGAGGAGACCCGGCCGGATCCAACAAGGGGTCAGGTGAGTATTTTTGATTTTTATTTTTTAAACTAGAAGCGAGGAAAGTCAAGCACGTAACACCTACGGGCTTGGCACTTAAGGCCCAGCCAAGCCAGCACGTAGGTGTTACGTGCTTGGCAACAAAAGGGTTAAAGATGACCTCTAGTCATATGTGACTAGAGGTCCCATCACTATAATAGTTCAATGGCATCCCCACTGCCATGTTCATATGAACACAGGTAGCTAACTAATTGGTTTTGCTAGCCAGCAGCCACATAGTGATTTTCCTGGACACTAGATAAACCTAACTGGTTGTTTGCAATCACGTGGGCTGCATGGAATGCTGAAAAGGAGAGTAGTGGGTTCTGGATCTTAGGCTGGGGGTGGTGGGGATGGACAACAGGTATTACGAATACAGATGCCCCCAGCTATTAGAGCAATGGGATCACCAGTCGGTTTTGACTGGAAGGTTTTCGTCTTGCTGAGTATTGTTCCTCTGCAGTGGGGAATGGGATACCCTGCTGTGTGAAATGCCCCAGTCTGCATGTAAGCACCTTTTGGGTCATCCCATAGTACATGCTTGGGCTACCAGCCAATCAGCAACTTGGCTTCTTGCCACTCCCCCACCAACCATTCATAGCGAAGCCGGGCATGTGCATTTACCATGGGATCCCTGGTGAGGTGTGTATAGTAGGTGATCTGCGGGATTTCTCATATTAAGGTGCCCCAGAACGGGGTCCACAGGAATAGGGAAATCAGCCATTGTTCCTCTTTAAAATAGAGATCTTTGCCACCCACTGTTAGCCTACCTTATACTTTTGTACTCCCAAGACAAAGGAGATCAAGGTTGTAGTGCACAGACCACTCTAGAATGGCTGGAGGATTAATGCAGGCATCCCTGTTGGTGGGAAGGCAGCTCATTAATGAAAATGTCTTCAGCTGCTTCAGACAGGGCTAGTTATCGCTTTATCAGTGAGCCCCACACTGGTGGTTGGGGGCCCTGTGTGCGGATGGCACAAGAAGAAGCTGGGTGGTACAGATGTGCAGCGCGAGGGAGCTGTGCTCCCACCTCCATCCTGTTCTTCACCGTGGCAGCATGGACTATGACAGGGGCTGTATTACGGTGGTCACCCCCCTGAGTGAGAACACGGGCAGCTGGCTGCTGACACTGATACTCATGGGAGCAGCCATCTTACTGAAGCCCCAAAACACTGGCACCGGAACAGGCAATCACTTACTGCGGGTAAGCTACTTGTCAACCCCCACGGCCCTCCAACATCCTGGCGCCCCAGGCAGCTGCCTGGTTTGCCTGCCCTGGTTAGGACAGCACCATAATGCATTGCTGGTGACATCTTCTCCTTTTTGGCAATTGAATTGCAGCAGTGTAGGATTTCTAATCTCTTCCCTGGGACAAACACCTATTAAGTGGAACATAGTGTTAAGCAAGATGTGGCAGACAAACTGTGAATAAAGGATGCCCCCAGACTTTGAATAGAAGCTTCTTCAATCCACATGGCTGAAACAGACAGTCCTGAGTCGAAAGATGCAATCACTCTCTAGGGGATTCCTCTTGTTACAGCACCCTTTTCACCATTGACTTATTGCCCACCAAAAATACTTACCAGACTCTGGGTAGAAGTTAAGTGCACAAAGGACAGGTTAGCTAAAAGATACGCAGCCAAGCACCACTGTTGCAGCACTAATTTATTCACCTGCAACTTTGTGGAGATCTTCAGAACATGGTTTGTTGGTGGCACCTGAGGAGAAGAATAATAAAGGGGCAAAGGCGGAATAGGGTGGCACCTTACCAAGACAGCACAAAAAAGCGCAAATTGAGAGTCTGCTTTCACAGTAGCTGCAGTCACAGACTCCCAAACATGCCCTTGCCAGTTAGCAAATGAGGAAAGATCACTAAAGGAAACCACTGTGACCAAGGAAGACTTGGGAAGGAGGAAGGATACATGGAGAATTACAGGAAAACATGGAGCCGAGGGGTAAAGCAGAACTGGGGTAGGGCCTCTTAACAGTTTACTTCTCCAGCCCGGGAGGACAGCTGCTCCAAAAGTCTGACAACTCAGCTCACCTCCCAAAGAAATACTCCATGGTGAACACATTTTGTCGGCCACGGAGTTAGCAATGCTTTATAGTCAAGAATGAAATCAGCAAAAATGAAAGGAATGATTAGATCCAAATCCTCATACTGAGGCCTGGGGGGCACCATTAATTGTTGCCCCACCACTTCATTTTGCATATTCGTGGTAACTTGGCACCATTTTGTGAAAGGAAGCATCCTTTGTCTCTGCTATTTCAGTCTTTAGTTGTCCGTCTGCATCCAATTGATTTAAAAGACAGAAAAATGTTTATTATATAAGCCTTGAAAGGGGTATGTTGTAATATTTGCACCAGGGCCCCGTCACATTTTGTTACGCCATTGCCTGTGTCCCATGCCAGCTCTGTTACAATAATGTCAGCTGGGCACCTATCAGATGCTCCGTTAGGATCTGGAGGATCTGTTTCAAGCTTTACCAACTGCTATCCCAAATTCCTATTTCGCTAAATTGAATCTTTTCTTGAAATTAAAAATAATAAATACAGTTGATAACCAGGCCCTATAATAGAAGGGGCTCAGTGGCTGGCATTGCATCTTCAAAGGATAGTCCAGATGTAGGGGAAGCTTAGTAGACCTTGAGGTCATTTGCTTGAACTCTCCCCTACATAATCATCCCTGGAACACACAGGTACCTAGTGGAGTAGAATGTGGTCACCCCACAGTATATGCCACCTTGACCGTATTTTCAAAAGTGAGAGAAAACCAGGTCATATCACTTTGGCCGACTCACTTGTTTGATAGGAAAACCCTCACTTCCGATGAGTTAATCTTAATCATTGGGGCAAAATCTCTGACCTATGAGCAATGCACCTAATACAGGATGAGCGGTGGGTTACACTGATGGCTTTTAGGAGACTTTATGGCAACACAGAATTAGAGTGGATGCTAGTACACCTACAATACACCTATAAGATTCCCGGGCCGATCACCTCCCTCACCGCGGGACATCCGAGATCGGGATGTCCCGCGGGGTGAAACCCCCCAAATCCTGCCGCCTCCCACACGCCCCTCTAGACGTGCGCGCGCCCGCCGTTTGTCAATGGCCGGCGCGGGCACGCGCCCTGTAAGAGTGACGTGCGGGAGGCGGCGGCGGACGCGCTGTCTTGTACGCCGGCGGGGATTGGACGGCGCGGTCACGTGGTGAGGTGAGTTTTTGGGGCTTTCTGGGGGGTTTCACACAGTGGGGCACCCCCAATTGGGGTGCCCCCCCGAAGTGGACCAAAACCCAGGATAGTCAAAATCCTGGGTGTTGGTCCACTTTAAGCCTAGCTAATTCTAGGAGAAATTTTCAGTCTCCATGGGAAAATCTCTGGAGCTGGGAGCCCCTAGGGCAGGGGTACTCAACTGGCGGACCAGGGTCCGAATGCGGACCTCTGTGTCAGGTTTCTGGACCCCCTGCCCTGACAGCCCTGCACTTAGTTGCTTCTGTGTTGCTATGCTCAGCGCTGTCCCTTTACAGATTGGTGATGTGGTTGTTTGTCTCCCTTCCAGTGTCATGACTCCCTGGCACTTAGCATTGCAATATGAAGTACTGCATGGGCAGGAAGTGGCATTGCAAGGTATAATCCACCCCCAGCCCACCCCCAATGTGCTGATTTCTAACTATCCACCTCCCCTGACAGCACCCCGACCGGACCTTCGCCTCTCACCAGATGCCTGTAAATGGACCTTTACAAGAAGTGGTTGAGTACCCCTGCCCTAGGGGAATGATCCAGCTCGGAGGAGGAAGCCCCTGAGCAATGGGATGCCCAAGAATGACCTGAGGGGGCAACCTGTCCTCAGACTGACCTGTAGCAGTGGTGCAGTCCTACTTGCTAGAGCGGTGGGCCATGATGGTGATCCAAGACATACATAAGCTTTCTTCCGTCATCAACTGAATAAGACACCCAATGCAAGTCGCTGGAATGAAGGAATGAACAAGGCGCTAGGATGGCCAAAATGCACACCCCCCACGTGGAGGGGAAAATAGGAAGATGACCTCCTCAAGCCTAGTGCCCTTTACAATGAAGGGGACTACAACCTCCTTAGTCCAGCAACCCTGTATAATTGCTGCTGGACTAGCATGGCAGCATAGCACGGGGCCTCGTAACAGCAACAGGAACGTCCGCTGCTCCCATGCCTTGTGTCACCAGGTCAAGGCTTTGGGTTTTTGCATGCAAGGGGCAGTGAACACGGGGACCTGGATGTGATGCTACCCTAAAATACTGTGAAACTCAAAATTAAATCAAGAAAAACAGTAACAACATTACACCAGCTCTAGAACAAATTTAAAAAAGGAAAAGTACTTATATGACATCCTTTCCTTATGAAGACTATAGTCAAGGGCTACAGAGGGAGGGGTTACAACTGTGATTGTTTACATCTTCGAAGGAGCCGGTGGAAAGGGTGAATTTGGCAGGGACCCGAGGGGGACTCAAACAGTGGGGCAGGGGGGAGTCCAGTGGCCATCCCTGGAGTCTAACCACGTGAGGCTTTTGTTCAGCTTTAAGCCATTACAATCTTTTAGAGTGCAAGCTCAGGGCTCTCTCCTCAGAAATGGTCCTGTACCAATGTGTTGTTGCATTTGACTGCTAATACTGTATGTATTAGATGCATTCTTTGTCATATCTCTGTTATATACTCATAGACTTATATACTTATAGACTCATAATGCCATGTGTATTTTGAGTATGTCCCATACTCCTGTAATTTATACTTTATACAGCACTATGGAATATGATGGCGCTTTATAAATAAACAATAACACCAACATAGAGTGTACACTCACCTTTCCTTGCTCCAGCAGTGCATGCGCAGGCTACGTCATTCGGCAAAGAGCTTTGATTGGAATCAATGGGGAGCACGCGCTGCCACATCCCCCATATCCCAGGCACCAGGTGTACGTTCCCGTCCCAGTCTATCTGACCGCCTGGGGCAGGAACGCGTGCACGTACTCCGTTGGAGATGTGGCAGCACGCACTATGCATTGTAAACAATCAGAGCCGCTTGCCAAGAGCCTGGGCATGTGTTTTTGGGAGCAGTGAAAGGTGAGTTTTTATTGGCGCCCTGGGGGTTTCACACAGTGTGGCATCCTGATTTGGGATGCCCCAGGGAAAAGCCAGCAACAGGCCCTGGAAGTTTTAAGATTCCAAGTCGGCTGCTGGTAAGATTTGTTCCACTTTAAATAAAAACCATCAAAATGAAGCGGGCAGGCTGATTCAATAATAGTGGCAGGTATTGACAGATGAGCGTTTGTAGAGCGGATTTCAGAGCTACCGCTAGTAGTCGATGTGCTTGGCCATGGTTCGCTAGTTCAGAGCGCCTCTGTTGCTGTGCAGCATTGATGAATACCTTGTGGGGAGTCGCTATATGAGCAGTACAGCACTGTATAGGAGCGAATGGTAGCGACTGGTCAGTGCATAAAAAAAACAGCCTCAAACACCGCCGGCGCTCAAAAATGCTTCGCCGTAGCCCAGACCGCCGGAGGCCGTGTGATTAAAGGCTGTTTTTGAAAATGTATCCACCAGTAACAAAGCGAAAACATATGGAATGACATTGTGACATGAACACATTAATGCCAGACCTGTCATGTCAATTCTGCATAAATATATAAAAAAAAAAGAAGAGTTGGAAAAAATTTCTAGGCCAGGAGAGGTCACAACATTATTTGAGAATAAAAATTAATAAAAACCCTGTTTAAAGAGAAATAAAAGAACGTCCATTGAAATGTATGGGAGAGCGACAGGTAGCGAGAGGCGCTCTGCAAGGCTGAACGCCGGCGCTGTACACTGAGGCTGGGATGATGATAATTATGAATCGGAGGCTACATGGCGCTATCCCAGTCGCTCAACAGAATCTGCTTGATAAATGTGTAATTGCGTGTCGTGTCCAGCGTTCACCTGCCGCTACCGGTCATTTACAAGGCACTACCTGACGCTATCCCTTCATGAATAAGGGCCTAAATGTCACAGAAAGCCCCACTTCATAAATTATTTTTTCAGGAAAAATGTTAGTGTTGAGCAATGCTGAGTCCTTATTTATCACCTGTACCAGAACAGGTCACATTTAGTGATGTCAGACTAAGGTTGATGCAATCATTTTTAGTGTTGCTTGGGGGCACATAGACAGCTGATGCTTTTCATGGAACCCTGGTCATTCGAAAGTGTGTATAGAAATAAGATTGTAATGTCCTCGGACATCTGTGTGCTCACACTAGTGAGCTACAGAACACAACTGTGTAGATTCAGGAATGTGGATGTTGCTATATGTTTACTTGTATGTTTAATAGAGTTGGGCTGGATTACGAGGAGGGCACAAGGGGTGCGCACCCCAAGGCCTCCACCAACATTTGGTTCATGGTCTGGTCCAGGATGATTTTCAGTCTTTGGTCTGATGGCCCCCTGGGCAAAGCCACCTTAGTGCAAGGTGTAGAGTCTTCAGCAGCACTACAGGGATGGGTGCGTGCAGAGTGGTCAGTCGGTCAAGCACAGCCGCTGGCAGCTCAATGCAGGAACTGATTTCTGCTGGACCAGCTTGGCGACTACACAACCCCCCGCCCAGAATGGCAAAGCAGGAGTTCCTGAGCAGCACGCACCCGCACAAGGGACTCAATGCGCCATGTCAGTAAGTGGGCGGGTGCCAGACAACCACCAATCAATTACTTGGCTGGACTATTTTAAAGTAAAAACATGCTGTATCCGGGGCCTCCACCACTCTTAATCCAGCCCTGAATATAGTATTACCTCACCGTACCAAACATATTTCTCAGGCACAGAGCTGGAAAATATTCCTCATTTTCAAGCAACCATCCATTATACATCTCACAAACAGTCTCCCTATCTTGCAAGCACACTTCTCACACACAGCTGTGTCAATGCACATTGTACGGGGTCAGACATCTGGGCTGTTGCCGGGCAACACAGCCCCCCCCACTCACCACTTACCTGGCAGCGAGGCACCCTCCCCACAGGCAAATCTGGAGGAGCAGCAGTGACCTCCACCCCCCTACTAATCTACAGCAAGGCCAGAACAGAGGATTAACCAGCACCCTGCCAGAAAGAACCCCACAGAGCTTTGCAATGTAACTCTTTCCCAGCCACAGAACGACACATGCAGAATAGCAATAGATATCCTTTCCTGCTAGAGACAAAATCCTGCCGAGCGTGACTGTGTAACCTCTTCTCTGCCAGACAATAAAGCAATGTTTAAAGCACAAGAAAATCCCAAGGCTCTCCAACAAGCCAAGGGTGGATTTTTTATAGCTAGGGATAGCAAAAGCTCACAAATCTCAGGCATCCACACACCTAAAAGCACTTATTGTGTGTGTACACGTATATATACACATACAAGCAGTGAGGGGTGTCTGAGTTAATTAGTATTGGAAGGCGATAGTGATGCAGGCCTTGAGGGATTTTAGGAGGACAGTCTGTTCTGAGTAGGAGGGGTCATAGAGCAGCAGGAGGTTGTCACATTGCTGGCAGTACTAGGAGAGAGAAGCTGACAAATGGGACATCAAGTGCCTGGTGTGAACTGGCTGCTGGTGGGGGCAGGGAATAGTTATATCAAGCAAGGCTAGAAATATATACTAGTGATTCGTCTTATCAGCAATACAAGATGTCCCTACTTTTCTTATTGGCTGTAATATAGGATTACACAGGTAGTGTCTCTGTAACAGTGGCATCACTGCCCATCCCAGCTAAATAACAGGTTGTTAGTGGGTTTCAGTATGTAAAGGATTTTCACTATAGTGATGTTTGCTCCTCTCCAATGGGGCATCCTGTCAAAACCATCCTCTCTGGTGATCCCACAGTGCAAGCACGGGCTCTCCAATCAGTGGCTTGTGCTCCATTCTGCTTTACTAAGCTGCTCTGATATCAATAAAGCTGAACGGAGGAGTGCGTGCTGTTTACTGCCCTGTTTCAGAACTGGTGTATGTGCATCGGCCTGAGGGAAGCTGGTGATGCGCAAATGCGTCCATGAGGTACACTGCGAAGTGGGGAATTTCACGCAGTGGGCATCCCAATTCAGAATGCACCAGGGAAGCAGTCAGTTACTGATTGCTTCTATCTAAACAGCAGCAAGAGAATACTTGAAATAAACAGAACATATAAACTATGACAGCGCTTAACAGATAAGGGAAGCAAAGCTGGAGACAGAAAGAATGATAGCGAAAGAGTAAAACTAACCCCAAATTATTCTTTAGCTACATAAACCGTAAAAAGGTACAAACCTGAGGGTGTGGGCCCCCTGAAAAGCAAGGATGGGAGACCTATAGAGGGGAATGAATCTATATTCACAAAAGAAAATGACATACCGAGTGAAATGTGGGAAGTCCAGCACCACCTCAAGCAGATAAAAATCGATAAATCCCCGGGACCAGATGGCATACATCCTCTTGTGTTAAGGGAGTTATTGAATCAAACAATATTAAACATAACGGCTTGTCTATTACTGGACATAACTACAGGAGCTGTTCCGAGGGATTGGCACTTGGCAAATCTGGTGCCAATATTCAAAAAGGGATCTGGGGGGTAACCTGGGAACTACAGACTGGTAAGCTTAACATCTGTGGTGGGCAAGCGGTTTCTTAAGGGCTATTATCCTGGAACATCTTGGGGAAAATGACATTATTACTCCATATCAGCATGGATTTATGAGGAATCGCTCCTGCCAGTCAAACCAAATCAGTTTTTTTTTATGGAGGTAAATTCAAGATTGGATCAGGGGGAGTCATTGGATATCATATATTTTGACTTTTCTAAAGCATTTGATACTGTGCCACATAAAAGGCTGGTACAAAAGATGAGAATGCTTGGACTGGGGGGAAATGTGTGCAGATAGGTGAGAAATTGGCTTATAATTGGAAGCAGAGTGTGGTTATCAATGGTACACACTCAGATTGGGTCACCGTTACTAGCGGAGTACCACAAGGGTCAGTTCTGGGACCAATTCACTTCAATATATATATTAATGACATTGAGTACGGATTAAACAGTAAAGTCCCAATATTTGCAGATGATACTAAGCTGTGTAATTAAAACAAAAGAGGACAGCAGGCAGCTACAAACAGATTTAGATAAATTGGAAGCATGTGCAGTTAAATGGCAAATTAAGTCTAACACAGATAAATGTAAGGTTATGTACACGGGAAGGAGACATTTTACCATGATTACATACTAAATAAAAAAAACCCTTGGTAAAACAATGGAAAAAGGACCTAGGGGTTTTAGTTAATAATAAGCTCAACTGTAGTAATCAATGAAAACAGGATCATGGGTGCTTCAAGAAGGGCAAAGGTGCTCATGACCGGAGCATCATTTTACCGCTGTACAAGTCACTGGTCAGGCCCCTTATGGAATACTCTGTACAGTTGTGGGCTCCTGTGCTTAAAAAAAAACATATCAGAACTGCAGCGCGTTCAAAGGAGGGCAACAAAGTTAATAAAAGGAGTGCGAGGGCTAGGACTCTGAAAGATTGTCAAAGTTAGGTTTATTTAGTTTAGAAAAAAACGCCTGAGGGGTGATCTAATAACTATGTATAAATATATTCGGGTCAATAGAAAGATCTGTCCCACAATCTATTTATACCCCAGAGTATAACCATAACCCGAGGGCATCCACTAAATTTAGAGGAAAGGTGCTTTTTCCACCGACATAAGTGGCCTGGATGCCTTCCTGGCATGTAATAACATTTTCAGCTATGGCCACTAGACCACTGGAAGGAAATTAACAGGCTGAACTGGATGGACTAAAGTCTTTATTCAGCCTTACATACTATGTACTAACAGGCCGATTCTTTGCTACAGAACTGCATGGGAGCAGCCATCTTGTCACACACAAACATGAGTGGAAAGCTGTGCCAGCAGCAGCCCACGCAAATGAGGTAAATTCTTCAAACACGGACAGCCTGTGTATTATGTTTTATAAAAACACACACACACACACTGAATAACCAGCTGCTAGAGAAGGGAAAGATGCAACAATGTATCTTTATGACTCTTCACTACGAACTCATTTATGCAGCCCATTCAGACAGTGTAAACATTATGTATCTTCTAAAATAATACAATTCTTTCAGCTGTGCAGCAGAGCAATGCCCCATCCCAGCTGATGGCTTTCTACTAGAAATAAAGGATTGCTCTGTGTGAGGCAATTTGACTGTTGGATTGGGTTTTTTTTTTATATAAGCATGTGACAAGATGGCATGGCCATGCAGTTATGCAGCATAAAATCTGTCTGCTATTCCATAACGTCTTCATGGAGTTAAGCCCTCACAAATAGTTTATGCCACTGATTACTAGAGTAGGGCTTTAGGAGTAAAATGCATTGAACTTTTGGTCTGCTTTAAGAGCCGAGACTTTTTCAAATCACATCTTTTGGGACTCACCAGCATGCAGCTTACTATACTCCGGATGTTAATGTACACAACGTGAGCCGCATAAATTGGCTTTGCATTAACCTTACACCAATGAATAGTTGTGATGGCATATATTTCCATCCCAAACAATGCCATAACCAAGCTGGAATGGCAATGTTTTCACGACACATGGCCTGGACCACACAAGAGGAGAATTTTACATGTGCATCTTTTAAATGTTATGGAACTTTCTCGTTTTAAAAAGTGGCAAAATTGGATTGCATTGGACAGTTTCTAAATAGTCTCAATGCTCTGAGAGGTGCAATTATCATGGGTCTCTAGCCAAGACACAAGTAACTCAATTCATAACCATGTTAAGTACAATAATAAAAATACCATTTTGTGATTACTCACCTGTAAAATGGGTATTATAAGTATGTCACACACCCCGCTTCAGATAGTCATTACACTTGGGTTATACCGACCTGTAGAGGGCGATCTTGCAGAGATGTCATGAAAAAAAGAGAGCCCCTCCTGGTCCATAAATACCTGGGACCTCCCACTCATTCCCCAGTATAAAGACAGCAGAAAAGGGACCAGGAAGACCCAAAATAACCAGTAACAGTAAAAAAGGTTCACCATAGAAAGGATCCAGAATACCAAAGGGCGGGGTGAAGCGGGGTGTGTGACATACTTAGAATACCATTTTGTGATTACTCACCTGTAAAATGGGTATTATAAGTATGTCACACACCCCGCTTCAGATAGTCATTACATTTGGGACATCCAATAGCAGTGTCCATAAAGGGCGGGGGACCCAAAACAAGGCAATAATGCACAAACTTAAACCACTGCAGCTTGCAGAACTTTGCGGCCAAAAACAGCATCCGCTGAGGCCCGCACATCAACCTTGTAAAACTTGGAAAAAGTGTGAACAGAAGACCAAGTAGCAGCCTTACAAACTTGCTCAACAGAGGCCTGATGCTGGAAGGCCCAGGACGCCCCAACGGCACAAGTAGAATGAGCAGTAACACGAAAAGGGGGAACCTTCCCCTTGGCAGAATAGGCCCCAACAATGGCCTGGCGAATCCATTTACTAATGGAAGACTTGGCGGGAGCCAAACCTTTCCTAGGCCCGGAGGGCACCACAAAAAGGGCGTCAGTCCTACGAAAGGAAGAAGTAGCCACCAAATAGTACTTCACACAGCGAACCACATCCAGTGAATGCAAGACCCTCTCCTTGTCATTGCTGGGCTTAGGACACAAGGAGGGTAGAACAATGTCCTGATTAAGATGAAAGGCAGAAACCACCTTAGCAAGGAAAATCTGGCTTGAAGCGGAAAACAACCTTGTCCTGATGCCTCTCATAGTACAATGCCTTAATGGACAAAGCCGCCAACTCCGATACACGCCGAACAGAAGTGATGGCAACCAAAAATGCAACCTTCTGAGTAAGCGTAGAAAGAGCAATATCCTGCAAAGGTTCAAAAGGAGGGCCCTGCAAAGCAGAAAGAACCAAATTCAAATCCCAAACCGGGAGCAAAGGCTTCCTAGGAGGCCGCACATGCGTAACCCCCTGGAAAAAGGTCTTAACCAGAGTATGAAGAGCAAAAGACGTTTGAAAGAAAACCGCAAGGGCAGAAACGTGCCCTTTCAACGTACTAAGCTGCAATTCCAGGTCCAGACCATGTTGCAGAAATTCCAAAACCCTAGGGATAGAAAACGCCCTGCAAGGCAAGGCCCGGACCTCACACCAATCAATAAGACCTCCAAATCCTATAATAGATGGCAGAGGAAGACTTCTTTCTAGCCCTAACCAGAGTCTGAATAACAGCATCAGAAAGACCTTCTTCCTTCAAGATGGAGGTTTCAGCAGCCACGTCGTCGAAGCCAGCGTTGGTAAATTGGGGTAGAGCAGTTACCCTGAGTGAGCAGATCCGGCAGAAGGGGCAGAATCTAACTGATCCGCTGCCAACCTTACCACGTCTGCGAACCAAACCTGTCTTGGCCATCTTGGAGCCACCAAGATTGCTGGCGCACCCTCTTGGGCCACCTTGCCCACCATGGGAAACGGAGGGAACAGGTACTGAAACCCCAGATCCCTCCAGTTCAGAGACATGGCATCCACTGCCAGAGCCAGCGGATCCCGCGAGAGACACACAAATGCCGGAAGCTTGTGATTGTGGCGAGAGGCAAAGAGGTCCACCTCCGGAGTCCCCCACCGGTGGCAAAGCGACCGAAACACCTTGGGGCTGAGAGACCATTCCCCCCGGCGAGATGAGCACCTGCTCAGGGAGTCCGCCTCCGTGTTCTCCACTCCTGGAATGTACACCGCCGAGATGCATGGGACATTGCTCTCTGCCCAAGCCAGGATCAAGGACACTTCCCTGAGGGCACGCCTGTTGCAAGTCCCTCCCTGGTGATTGATGTAGGCGACCACTGTCCGATTGTCCGACCGAACTTGAACCGGCAAACCCTGTAACTGATGAGTCAAGCGCCCCAGAACCAACCTGATGGCTCTCAGTTCCAGAACATTGATGGGATCGTGAGCCTCCTGAGGCCCCCACAGTCCCTGAAACTGAAGATCCTTCCAAAATCCCCCCCAACCTGACAGGCTGGCATCTGTGGTGACCATCTCCCAACAAGGGGTCAGAAAGGATCTGCCCCTCATCAGATTGCTTGGTTCCAGCCACCACCAAAGGGAATGCCGAACCCGGGAGGACATCAGAAAAGACCCATGATCCAATGACAGCGGAGACCTGTCCCAGGCCGCCAAGAGATGGAGCGTCCTTGTGTGAAACTGGGCAAAGGGAACCGCCTCGAACGAGGCCACCATCAATCCCACCAGTCTCATCCCCAGCCGGATGGACGGACGAGGGATGGATAGAAGAAGCTGAGTCAATTCCTGAATCAAAAGAACCTTGGGCCATGGGAGGAACACCCTGGACTGAGAAGTATCCAGAGAGATTCCCAGGAACAACACCACCCTGGACGGAGAGAGGAAGGAAGTTGATCACCCAGCCGAATCTCTCCAGAGTGGCCACCACATTCCTGGTATCTAGCTCCGCCTGGTGGAGAGAGGATGCCATAATGAGAAGATCGTCCAGATAAGGCACGATGCGGACACCCTGGGCTCTGAGAAGGGCCATCACCCCCGCCAGCACCTTGGTGAAAACCCTTGGAGCCGAGATAAGGCTGACTGGAAGAGCCACAAACTGAAAATGCCGATCTTCCACCACGAACCTGAGAAATCTCTGATGTGCCAGGAAGATTGGAACATGCAGATAAGCATCCTTGATGTCTATGGACGTCATGAAGTCCTCCTGATGAAGCGAATTTATGGCTGAGCGCAGGGTTTCCATGCGGAACTTCCTGGGACAGATAAACCTGTTGAGAAACTTCAGATCCAGGATGGGACGAACGGAGCCATCCTTTTTGCGCACCGTGAACAGACTGGAATAGTATCCCAGGCCCCGGTCCGAGGGAGGCACCGGCAGATGACAGCCATGTCTAGGAGATCTTTTACTGCCGCCCGGAGCCCCTGCGCGGCCAGAGGATCCAAGAGCACCCGAGACCTGAGGAATCTGGGAGGAGGCCGGATCTCGAACTCCAGTTTGTAACCGGAAGACACCACTTCCCGAATCCATCTGTCCGAGACCTCCTGGTCCCAGACCGGAGAGAAGTGTCGCAGCCGTCCCCCCACCCGCGAGGGTGAGGGCGCCCCCTCATTGCTGAGCCGGCTTAGCAGCGGCTTTGGGCTTGGAGCCCCAGCTGTGACCGGGACGGGAACATCCTTTTCCCCTGTTCCAGGAATCACCTCTGGAGAAGAAGACAGCCAATCCCCATCCAGGTCTGACCCACGAAAGGAAGGGGTAAAGGAAGCCACCCCCCGAAAGGGACGACGTTGCTTCTTTCGCTGAGGTAACCTACCTCCTTTTGCAACCGGGTCCAATTTTTCTCCAAAGAGCCGCAAGCCCAGAAAGGGAAGGGCCGTAAGCGACTTTTTGGACACAAAATCAGCCGCCCACTGGCACAACCAAACCGATCGCCGAATAGCCACCAGCAAGGCCGAAGTTCTACTACACATCACCATGGTATCATCCAGGGCGGCTAGCACAAATGACAAAAACCAAATGACAGGCCAGTCCAGTGAATCAAACTCCTTAAGGTCAGAAGCCTGCGTGGCTGGGGACAAGTGCTTTCTCTTAGCCGGGGCCTTTCTGGCCACAGCACTAGAAAATAATTTTTCAAGATTGGACAATCTGGCACACACCTCAGATTGCGACTCCCCACTCATGACAACATCACCCGGGGTACGGATCAGGCGGGGAGGTGTAGGAGAAGGGACCGGCGGCGCAGAACCCGACGCATAGGATCCGGACTGCCGCGTAATAGTCTGCTGTGCACATGGTATGCAAAGGAATACATCATCCCCTGTAAGGGATGCCCCACACCCCAAACACTGCCGGGGTTGCCCCGAGCCCGGTATCCTGGGAAGCATCCATATGGTGATTTTATTGGTAGTCGCAGGGAATTACGCAATATAAGCGACCCGGGATGCCCCTTCTGTGTCCCGAGTGGGAGGATTTATAGGGAGTTCTAGAATTAACCCAGGGACCCTAGGACCGGGAGGACCCCTTTAGGATCCAACAAGGGTCCACCCGAAAGATAGAATACAGGGCTATTCAGCACTTCAATCATGCCCAAGCACACAAGGCATACTGTAGCAATGTCATAAGGAATCTACATAAATAAATAATAATATATAAAATATATATGAGTATGCTTGTCAAAAGTATTGAGGCCCCAAGGGCCACTCACGGAGGAAGATGGCGTCTGTCCAGCCAGCGGCGGGAGACACTAGCAGCAGAGGGAGAAGAAGGGCGGGCCGGCGCGGTTCGCGCGTCGCGCCCGGCCCCTCCCGGCCAGGCTCCGCATCGGCACCAAGAGCACGGGGGGCGGGCCGTAGTCGATCGCGCCGAGCGCCCGACCCCGCCCAACCGCACCTGAGGGGAAGAAGCTCCCCCACCAAAGCCGTCACAACGGCTGGTGCCGGCTGAGAGCTCGATGGAGTGCACCCACGTGAACACACACACACCACAAGTACTGACCAAATAAAAAAGACTACACTAAGGGAGAAAGCCCCTCCCCCTCTAAGGAGCAAGGGCAATCCGGAAGAGGGGGAATCCACGCTGGAAGGGCAAGGGACGGGGAATCCCTAACCGGGATCACCAACCCGGCAAACCGCCTACCCCTTAGTATGGGGTCTCACGGTGGAGCGTAGCTCCTAAGCACCATTAGGTGCCGTCTACCCTTGCCCGGACAAGCAGCCTAGGCTGGGAGGCAAGGTGTAATGCTAAGAAGGGGGTCCAGGCAGAAATAGACTAACAAGCGGGCCGGGGGTTAACCCGGCTACCTGCAAGGAGGAGACATCCATCTTCTGACTTGCTCGCCGTCTGCAGAGATGAAAGACTGGGGAATGAGTGGGAGGTCCCAGGTATTATGGACCGGGAGGGGCTCCCTTTTTTTCATGACATCTCTGCAAGATCGCCCTCTACAGGTCGGTATAACCCAAGTGCAATGACTATCTGAAGCGGGGTGTGTGACATACTTAGAATACAATCGTAACTGTGATAGAACAGGGAATATGGGGGTGGGTGGGTGCTGAAAAGAGGCTAAATACAAGAGAGAGCAATGGAATTAGTGCCTTGTTCACCATCACCCTGGATATCCACGCCACTGAAATATATCCAGATTGGTAGCACTCTGTAAAGTCTGTATGCAGCCAGCCATTCACTCATTGAAAACACAAAACTGGTTTTGGACAATACACAATTTATGAGAAATCCTTATTTACAATAAATAGTTTTAACCGCCGCGGGTGGTGGTGGTGGTGGTAGGGCTTTAACATACGCAAGTTCAGTGCAGCCGGTAGACTGGAGGGGAGGGGACGTTGTGCAGGATTAGGGGTATGTGAGGGAAAGGGAATGGATTATTTAACCCTTTCCTTTACAGAAGCCACCTATCCATTTGAGGCTGTTCTACTCACATGGGGAATAAAATTTTAGAATTTTCACCCTTTCACAGTCCCTACCTCACCCCTCACATACTCCACATCTCCACTTTTTTTTCTTTTTTTTACATTTTGATACATTTAAAAAAATTCTTATGTACAATTTTTGCTGGTTTTGTGAAGATAAAACAAAAAAAACAAAGATTTAAAAAAACAAAAAAAAAAAAAAACACAAATTTCTTGTTGGGGCAGGAACTGGAGGAGATGAGGTTCCAGAGCTCAGGGAAGAGACGAAGCACACTTCTGATGGAGCTGGTGCTGGTTCATAAAGGGATCCCACATTTCTTCTGGCTTCAGTAGAGAGAAGGGTCTGAGCTGTGAATTAAAAAATAAATACATCAAAATAAATGGAGAGCTATTTAGAAGATCACAGATTACTTGTAAACAGTTTCAAGTTCAGAGTATAGTCAATACTGAATGAGTTATGGCCCTGGCACATTGTTTTTTTTTTCTTTTTATATAAGCGATTTGTCGCCTCGGTAGCTTTCTATGGTGTTGCCAGCAGCTGTGGCTTCTTAGGGTTTTATCGCAATGTTGCTTGGCGACCAAGAAAAGTCAGCTTCCCTGATCTGCAAAAGCATTGCTAGCATTGCTATGGCGGGAACAAATCCCTAAAAAAAAAAAAAAAAAAAAAAATAGTGATTCTCACCACAATGCTAACAGCAGAGTTAGTGTGACCAACTGTAACACATTACATTTGTGCCCACACCAGAATGCTGTTCCATCTGATCTATACAAATCTGCAACCCAGCAATTGAGGCCTGGGTCATACAACATTTTACCTACATATAGATAACTGATGCATTAAAAACATGAAGCTAACTGAAAATCACAGAAAGAAGGAGGCAACAGAAACAATGACGCCTACAGGAGCTGAACTTCCACTGTACCCATAATTTATTCATATAGATGTGTGTATTCTGAACTACCAAAAGTGTACAGAGCAACTGCAGTTTTAACGCATATTATCACATTTTGTTTAGCAACTAACAAAATGTAAAATTATTAAAAGGCCAATGACCCCAAGGAAAGGCAGTGTGTAACAAGAAAGAAAGAAGTCTTCTTTTGTATTGATTGAGGGAAGGGGGGCTGGCACAATGGGGTTTATACTTATACTTTGTTTTTTACCTTTACAAATAGGCTTTAAAGCCCATGTGAAGGCACATGGGACACCAATGTGTGTGTGATCCTGAAGAAACTGAATTGAATGGTGGCCAACCTTTGAAACCCCTGCTACAGCTTCTACCTTATGTGGCAGGAAATGGAGAGGTATATCAGGCATTAGGGAAGACGCTTGATGCTTTATTCTTCTTGGGTTTACAATCCATTTAAAGAGAGACAAAACCTGGGATTTTCACTATCCAGGGTTTTGTCCCCCCCCCCCCCCCCCCCCCCCCACGCTGTGCGAACCCATGGCAGACATTCAAGCACGGGTATGTGGCTGGTGGCCCGTGCATGCATCATTAGAAAGCCAGTGAGGTATGCACAGAAACAGTGTGGGGGGGTGTTAGTGCAAAAGGCTCCAGGGTTGAGTTAAAGTGGACCAACACCCAGGGGTGATCGGCCCGGGAATCTATAAGATTCCTGGGCCGATCACCTCCCTCACCGCGGGACATCCGAGATCGGGATGTCCCGCGGGGTGAAACCCCCCCAAAAAACCTTACCTTATCAGCGGCTGTCGCCCTGTAAGAGTGACGTGCGGGAGGCGGCGGCGGATGCGCTGTCTTGTCCGTTGCTGTCACCCGCTTGTCCGTCGGCGGGGATTGGACGCCGCGGTCACGTAGGAGCGTGGTGAGGTGAGTTTTTGGGGCTTTCTGGGGGGTTTCACACAGCGGGGCCAATCGGGGTGCCCCCCGAAGTGGACCAAAACCCAGGATAGTCAAAATCCTGGGTGTTGGTCCATTTTAAGGCATTTTGGATCTGCATTACATAGGTTTTAGGCCTACATTCAAATACACCACAATAAAGACGGTAATCGACTGGAAGAGAATGTGGTTCCTAATACTAATATTAATTGGACCAAATAAACATTTGCTATTCATCTACCCAGCTAAGAACAGTGGTATTATTATGATGTTTAGAGTCCAGCACTGGGATCAAGCAATCACAGGGGATGGAGTACTAGAGTTCGGACTACTCAAATATCACCTTTGCTCTATGACGACATATGAGCACCTTGTTATGAATATAGCACATGTGATGTTACCAGCACAGTGTCTGATGATGACTTTTATGCTTTAGCAACTATTTTTCTATGTTGTCCATTTTAAATAGAATCATAGAATCTTCATCTAAGACATTAACATTTAAGCTTGTATTAGCCAAAAGTGCAATACAGCCATTTGTTAACCAACAGATAATACTAATTTCCAGCGTTTTCAATACAATACTTGAACTAAATACTATCCAGGCCTCCCCAGCTGATCAGTGTTGCCCTGTCATTGAAGAGTGTTTCTTTTACAATTTACAAAAGGAATTACTTTCTTTTAGAAATTAAATTACTGTTGCCAGATGAAAAGTTGGTATTGGCCTTACATTTTTGCAAAAGGGGGTTCCGGATTTTCATTACTGCTCAAATGTTTCACAAAATCCCACTTACTACCTAATACCCAGTTACCGAGTACACTAGTCAATGGCCTACATTTTCTCTCTTCAGCAGTTAAAGGGACATTCCAGGGAAAGGTTAAATTAGCTTGCTTTTTGCTTGCCCCGTGCTGGCTGTCAGAGGCTCTCCTAGTAAACTCTGTCCTCTATCATCTCTGGTGCAGAGGGTAAATTATCCTTGCATGTATCACTGGGGTCACCTGGTGCTGAATCACCTTTTTGAAGTGGAAATAGAAGACATTATATTTTTTCACCCAAAGATAACCTTTCACCTGGGGCTGAATCGGCTCCAATCTTTCTGTTGCCTCAGAAGTGAATTTATTTTGGGGACTGGGAAAAATGAGTTGGCAGAGGAATGCATTCTCTGATAAAGCTTATAGCATTTGCTAAGTGCTGGTGAACGAAAGATGCAGCCTCAGGCAGCAAGCATGTGGCAAGCAGAAAGAAGGCTAATTTAACCCTTTGCCGGGAATGTTCCTTTGATGCTAATACAAGGTTACAGGTTAAGTAGGACCAATCTGCCCAGTTACAGAAACCATTGCTCACTGGCAGTCACACAATGCATAAGGAAACATAGAAGGAAGTAGTAAGCACTAACTGACTTGATTTCCTCTGTAAAATGGACTAAAACTCCCTACTCCGACGTGGGTTTAGAGGTTTGATCCACTTTAAACCTGACCATCAGCCCTGCACATCTGGAAAAAAAAAACTCCCCAAAACTCACTCATACCATATGCATGCATAATACTGAATCATTGTCAGCACTTACATTTGCTGCTGCACCCGCTCAAAGCTCAAATGCTGCTATACAGAAAATACACAGCAGCGAACACTACATTACATCCCTTCAGTGCCCATCCGCTACCTTTATTAAGAAGTATCCCTTATGGCGAATACATCTGCACTTGCCGTAATTATTCCTGGGACGAGGACTTTGAACAAGATGCAATTCTAATGTCCTCAAAAATGCATATAAAAAAGCCAAGAAAAGGAGTAGGCAAGAACTTTTTATTCAAACCCAAATTGTACAATAAAGATAGGGGTCCAGCCTTAAACTTAGAGGTCAAAAGGATATTAGCATGGCTTAACAACCCTGACCTAAAAAAAGATTTTACCAAGCAAGTCCATGTAAAAGGTATTATATCGGAAAAAAATAGACAACGGGTGTATGAATACAGCATCACACAAGGAGATCTTAAAACACCAGTAGGTAGGCATTTTGCCCAATACCATAATAAGGATAAACTGCAGTCCCAGGAGGAGACATTGAAGGACTAAACTTAAGACAGAAACTAGGTGGATCTATCATCTTAAAGCACGTTTGTATTATGTAGGTTTAAATTTGTAATGGGTAATTGAGTTATGCACTATATTTGGGGCAATGCTAAAAAAAAAAAAGTGAGTCCTTGTCAAAATCCCCCCCCCCCCCTTTTTGATAGACTAGTTGTTGCTTATATGGGAAAAATGATACTACAACCCTCAGGGAATACTCAAAGATGTCTCTTTCTTCTTAAACCATTAAGAAGGCTCCAATAATAAAAAGTAGGGGGTCCATACTGGGTACAAAGGCCACTAAAACAAATATAGAAAATGTTAAAAATATATAATTTTTCACCAAGCCTTTGCTAGCTCATGTTAGTGGGCTGAGAAGGGCTAGTAGAAATATTTTAACTACAATAATAATCACAATACAATCCTTGGCATAGTTCATATAAATCATGTGGAGTTTCTAAACCTTTTTCTAAGTTAATTTTTTTCTATTATAATATAAACAACGTATAACAGTGCAGTATTAGGCTACAAGAAAATGGAGTCCAGCGATCTGCCATCTAATAGACAGGCAAGCTGAGGTCTTTGGTTAATTTCCCAGTCTGATACAAATAGCGTCACTTCCAACAAAAGTACAAAAGGGACGCATTTGCTCTCCAAGAATTGGAGCACACATGTCCGCATGAGGGGAAGTCCTTTTCCATCACAAGTGGAGACATGTGGCGGAGACATGAGACACCAACAAGGAAGCAGGCACCCCAGCATCCCAATGGACCCCAAGAAACAGCCACAGAAGTGGCAGTTGGAGCATTACATTTAATTAGCTTAATAATAGCAATAGGTGCCTAATAACAGGGCACTGATAGTACTATCCATTAGGACATTTATACAGAGAAAGGACAAAACATTTTTCCTTTATGATATAAGGCCAATAGGACTAATAAAGTACCATGAAGAAAGACATTTCATGGTTTCCTTGTGGGAGTGAATACAAATTATGTGAACCTGATCTAATCAAAGAATCCTGTTAATGAAAAAGGTGTGCATTTGCAAACTGAATATATTCAAGATCATTGTAGAATAATGGCTAAAACACACTGTATTGTCTAACATGTATGCATTTTTTATATAAGCACAGGGCATCGATAAAGCCCGAGTCTGGCAAAACATGTCTGCCTAGCATTAAAGTGGACTTAAAGACAATATCACAAAGAAGAAAAACTGCAGATATTCCAATTTCCCCCATTTAAGGACTCTATGAATGTAATCTCATCACACAAATGTATTTGTAATGTACATGGTAGTGAACATACTATTTTAAAAATACCATTTTGTGATTACTCACCTGTAAAATGGGTATTATAAGTATGTCACACACCCCACTTCCACTATTCATGACATATGGGTTATAGCCCAGTAGAGGGCGAACTTCTGCAGAGATGAAAGCAAAAAAGAAGCCCCTCCCGGCCCATAAATACCTGGGGCCTCCCACACATTCCCCAGTATATGACAGCAGTAAGGGGACCAGGAAGAGACAATAAAACATTCTAAACAATAAAAGGTTCACCATATAAAGGATCCAGAATACCAAAGGGCGGGATGAAGCGGGGTGTGTGACATACTTATAATACCCATTTTATAGGTGAGTAATCACAAAATGGTATTATTCCAAGTATGTCACACACCCCGCTTCCACAATTCATGACATATGGGACATCCAATAGCAGTGTCCATCATGGGTGGGGATCCAAATACAACAAAAAATGCACCAAATTAAACCACTGCAGCTTGCAGAACCTTGCGGCCAAAAACAGCATCCGCTGAGGCCTGCACATCAACCTTGTAAAACTTAGAAAAAGTATGAACAGAAGACCAAGTAGCGGCCTTACAAACTTGTTCAACAGAAGCTTGGTGCTGAAAAGCCCAAGACGCTCCAACGGCGCGAGTAGAATGAGCAGCGATACGAAAAGGGGGAACTTTCCCCTTAGCAGAATAGGCAGCAATAATGGCCTGACGTATCCATTTACTAAAGGAAGATTTGGCCGGCACCAAACCCTTCCTAGGCCCACAGGGCACAACAAAAAAGGCATCAGTTTTACGAAAAGGAGAAGTAATAATCAAATAGTACTTAACACAGCGTACTACATCCAAACAATGCAAAACCCTCTCCTTGTCATTCTTAGGCTTAGGACACAGAGAGGGAAGAACAATATCCTGATTCAAATGAAAAGCAGAAACAACCTTAGGAAGAAAGTCCGGTTTGAACCGAAAGGCAACTTTGTCCTGATGCCTCTCAAAGTAGGGCGCCTGAATAGACAAGGCCGCCAACTCCGAGACACGCCGAACCGAAGTGATAGCTACCAAGAAGACAATCTTCTGAGTCAGGGTAGACAAAGCAACATCTTGCAAAGGCTCAAAGGGAGGAGCCTGAAGAGCAGAAAGAACCAAATTCAAGTCCCAAACAGGGAGTAATGGTTTCCTGGGAGGTTGCACATGCGTAACCCCCTGGAAAAAAGTTTTAACTAAAGGATGAAGCGCAAAACACTTCTGAAAAAAGATAAATAAGGCAGAAACCTGCCCTTTCAGAGTACTCAGCTGAAGACCAGAGTCCAGCCCTGATTGTAAAAAACTCCAGAATCCTGGAGACCGAAAAGACCCTACAAGGCAAAGATCTAACCTCACACCAAGCGATATAGGCTTTCCAAGTCCTATAGTAGGTGATAGAAGAAGACCTCTTTCGGGCACCGATCAGAGTTTTAATAACTGAGTCAGACAGACCCTCCTCCAAGATGGAGGTCTCAGCAGCCAAGCCGTCAAACCCAGCCATCTTGGGGCCACGAGAATGGCGGACACCCTTTCCAGAACCAGCTTCCGTACCACCCAGCCTAGCATGGGTATCGGAGGAAACAGGTACAGAAAACCCCGGGTCCCCCAGCTCAGGGATATGGCTTCTGCCGCCAGAGCATCCTGGGAGAGCGACACAAAGATCGGGAGCCTGCAATTGTGACGAAAGGGAAACAGGACCACCTCTGGTGTCCCCCACCGGAGCGGACTGCAGACTGCCGAGAGACAAGGAACATGTGCCTTCGCCCAGGTCAGGATCAGGGATACCACTCTGAGGGCACCCAGACTGCAAGTCCCTCCCTGATGACTGATGTAAGCAACCGCTGTTTGATTGTCCGAGCGAAGCTGAACCAGAAGGCCCAGACCCTGTTGAGACAAAAGAGCAAGAACCAGACGGAAGGCTCTCAGCTCCAGAACAGACGGCCGAGGGTTGGAAAGAAGGACCCAAGCCAACTCCTGAATCAGACAAATTTTGGACTGAGTGAGAAACACCCTGTGTTGACCGGAATCCGACCGCATTCCCAGAAAGGACACCACCCTGGCCTGAGCAAGGGAGGACCTGGGAAGGTTGAAAAACCTCAGATGCAGGACGGGGCAAGCCGACCTGTCCTTCTTGGGGGCTGCGAAGAGAATGGAGCAAAAACCGAGGCCCACCTCTAAGCGCGGCACCGGCCGGATGCCCGCCATTTCCAGGAAAAACCGTGAAGGAGGGCGAGACTCGAACTCCGGTTTGTAACCGGGCGACACCCCCTCCGAGATCCATGTGTCCAGAATCTCGTGGCCTTAAACCAGGGAGAAGTGTCGCATTCGTTCCCCCACCCGCATGGGTGAGGGCAGCCCCTCATTGCTGAGCGGGCTTAGCAGTAGGTTTGGGCTTGGCGCCCCAGGACTGACCGGGACAGCCACGACCTCTTCCCCGGGACCAACCTACACCCCCGGTAATGGGAAGGGAAGCCCCTCTGTCCGCTCTGGCTCCTCGAAAGGAGGGACTAAAGGAACTCGCACCCCGAAAGGAGCGACAAGGCTTCTTGAATTGAGGCAACAGCATCCAATTTCTCGCCAAAAAGGCGTAAACCTAAGAAAGGTAGCGCTGTAAGCGCCCTTTTAGAGTTAAGGTCCGCCGTCCACTGGCGCAGCCATATAGACCAACGAATAGCCACCAGCAACGCCGCTGTCCTGCTACTCGTCGCAAGAGCATCGTCCTGAGCGGTCAGGACAAAAGAAACAACGACTCGCACTGCTTGAGAGAACTAAACATATCACAAGCGGGATCAAGATCTGCGTGCAGACCCCTAATAATGGATCTAACTGCCAGCAGAAGAAGCGCCGAAGCACAAATTGGCCGTAGTGTCGACCCGGCACTGATAAAACCATGGCGAGCAAATTGATCAATCCGACGATCCTCACCATCCTTAATGGTAGTGGTGTCAGAAAAGTGCAACGCAGCTGAGCCAGTCAGCCCTAACACAGGGGTATCGACGTCGGGGGGCACTGACCAAAGCTTCACCAAGTCCTCCGGAAAGGGATAACGCTTATCCCAATTAGGAGGAGTTCCAACCAGGCGCGCTGGTTGTTCCCATTCCTTAAGGACAACCCTCTCAAAGTGCTGTTGCCTTGGAAACACCAAACGCGGCTGGGGTACGTCAAACAACTCACCCTTTGGCAGAGGGACCACCGCAGGCGGATCCAAGGCCAAAACTTTAAACATTTGAGCCAAAATGGAAGGAGTGTCAATGGACACCCCCACAGCCTGAACACCAGCAGTGTCAAACAATAGCTGGTCTGCAGGCTCATCAGACTCCTCAAGGAGTTCCCCCTCCTCATCAGGGGGACAATCGGACCAATCCAAAAATTCAGGTACCTCACCCTCCGAAGCAGGCACTGCCGGAGAAAGGTGCTTCCGCTTTGCCGTAGCCTTCTGAGCCAATTTTCTCGAGGTTGGCTAACCGCGCATGCACCCCGGAATGCGAATCCCCATTTTTGACAATGTCACACGGGGTCCGGAATAGGTTGGGGGGGATAGATGACGGAAGTTGCGAGGAGCCAGAAGCCAGAGCAACGGACTGGCGCGCAATGTTCTGCCTTGCACATGGAACGCATAATATGACATCATCGCCTGGGAGCGGAGCCCCACAACCCCCACACAGCCTGGATAGCCCCAAAGAGCCATTTCCGGTAACGTTGGAAGCCTCCATATGGTGAATTTGTGGTATTCGCAACAACCCAGGGTTTTACGCATTAAGCAACCCGGGATGCCCCTTTGTAATTAAAGTCCCGGAAGTTGGAAAATCCCAATTTAGAGACTAAGACTAGCCAGGTATAACAGACCGGGAGAGCCACTGCAGTGAGGGGATCCCAGAATCTGTGGGGGAAAAGAGACCACAGTCAGTCCCCCAACCAGTATGCACCACATTCATACATAACCAACAAGGCAAACATATGAATAGTTTAAACATCATGAATAAAATATACATGACACATGCTATTTCAAGGCTAAGCCAGAGAGTGCATCAATAAAAATATATATATACAAATACACAAATATATATATATACACACATATAACCACACATACACACACACATACCCAAATACATACAGACCCATACATAAGCAGAAGTGCCCCAGGAAAAAACGCTATACATGGCAGGCAATAAAGTACAAGGACGGGCCCACGTGCGCGATGGTGGGGACCGTTTACCTCTACAGCTCAAGCCGCACTGGACCTCTTCCCCCACCGGCTTCAGCACACCTGTCTCTAATGAGACAGGGGAAGAGAAGGGCGGGCCGGACACAGCAAAAAAGGGGGGAAATTTGAAAGTGCAACACAAACAAAGGCCTCAGTAGCCCAAGCCACGCGCCGCCACCGCAGCGCTGCCCTGCCAAAGCACTTCCACACATAACACTAAGTAAAGCACCTCATGCAACACGCACCCCCCCCCCATTTAGCGAAGGGAGAAGGGACCGAGCGGGAAAAGGTGACCTAAAGGGAACATCGGGACAGGGGCATCCCAAATCCGGATCACCATGCCGGATAGCCGTATCGCCCCACAAGTGGGGTCGAGCGGAGGAGATAAGCTCCTAGGCACCTAAAGTGCCATCTACCTTTGCCCAGTCAGCAGCCTAGGCTGGGAGGCTTCCATTTAACTAGGCATAAACAACACAATAGAACTGGGC
This sequence comes from Gastrophryne carolinensis, assembly GCA_027917425.1. Taxonomy (NCBI): domain Eukaryota; kingdom Metazoa; phylum Chordata; class Amphibia; order Anura; family Microhylidae; genus Gastrophryne; species Gastrophryne carolinensis. The sequence continues at coordinate 304,986,787 of CM051236.1, read as the reverse complement.
AGAAATAGACCAAAAGGGGATGCCGGGTTTGACCCCGGCTACCTGCAAGCAGGAGACTCTTTCTTCTGTCTTGTCGCTTCATGCAGAGAGAAAAAACTGGTGTTAAGTGGGAGGTCCCAGGTATATGTAGGCCGGAAGGGGCTCGTTTTCAAGACTTCTCCCTGCAACGTCGCCACCTGCTGGTGGAGTAACCCGATAGTAAGAATTAAAGGGGAAGCGGGGTGTGTGGCACACTGAGAATAGAAGAAAGAATCAAGTATTAAACTTGCTCTTTTTCTTTGTTCATACTCTCTTCTGCATGTATTTTTGTACTGATCTTGGATTAGCAAAACTAAAAAGAAACAGGCCATGCATGACATATATGGAAATCCAAGACTGCACTGGGCCCAAATACTCCTGATGATGAGCCTTGTGAAGTGCAGAACAGACCTTGTTTAGTGCATCAGGGAACACTACAAAGACAGGGGGAGGGGGGGGGGGGGGAGGATGGCATAAAACCACTTGCAGAGCATGAACCCCCAAACCAACTAGATCAGCTCCCCTACACTAATCATTAGGCTGGCTTACAAGCACCTAAGCCTATCCTCGTACCCAAACAAACTCGTTAGGATTAAGAGCCTATGCTGTCACAGAGGAGCGGAGGCAGGGGAAAAGATATACAAGTGATGCCACACAAAAGGGTGAAAATCACCATTTTCGCTTAGCCTGCCATATTGTAGACACCATTTGCTGCCCCCGGGGTTGAGCATTTCATACATAGTGAGAGCGGACCCAGCACTGCGGTATCTGAACGGCATGTTGAAATTTTGGATGCTGGTTTATAACCGATGCAAACCAGCAATTGCTGGTCCTGCCACTTAAATGGGTGGAAATGGTCGGATCTGTTGCTGGGAAGGGGGGGGGGGGAGAGATGACAGGCTGGTCTACTTTAAAGGCATCATAGGCTTACCGGTAACATAGGCTTACGCGGCGGACGCACATGAGTAACTCCCTGGAAGAAAGTCTTAACCATCCTGTGATTGCCAAAGGATCTTTGGAAAAAAAATTGCCAGAGCTGACACCTGTCCCTTGAGGGTACTAAGTTGAAGGCCCAAATCCAAACCATGTTGTAGAAACTCCAGAATCCTGGGGATAGAAAACACCCGACAAGGGAGAGACTTAGACTCACACCAGGCAACGTAAGCATGCCAGACCCTGTAGTAGATAAAGGCCGAGGACTTCTTTCGGGCCCGAAATCATGGTATCAACAACAGAGGCCGGCAACCCCTTTTCCAAGATGGAGTTTTCAGCAGCCAAGCCGTTAAAGCCAGCGTTTGTAAATAGGGATGGCGCAGCTGTCCCTAAGTGAGAAGATCTGGATCCTTGGGCAAGACGTACTGATCCACTGCGAACTGCATGATGTCTGTGAACCACACCCTCCTTGGCCAACAGGGGGCTACCAGAATGGCCGGTACCCCCTCCTGGGCTATCTTGCGCAGCACCCAACCCAGCAGAGGAAAGGGAGGAAATACATTAGAGGAGACAAAACTCTGTCCAAGGAATTGCTAGCGCATCCATGGCGAAGGCCAGGTGATCCTGGGACAGGGAGACAAATCTTGGAAGCTTGTGATTGTTACGGGACACAAACAGGTCCACATCCGGCTGACCCCAGCGACGACACAGGGACTGAAAAACCTCGTTGTTGAGAGACCATTCCCCCAGCCGAGACGTCCCCCTGCTCAGGGAGTCTGCCTCCTGATTCTCCACCCCCAGAATGTAGACCGCCGAGATGCAGGGAACATTCTCTTCCGCCCAAGACAGTATCAGGGACACTTTTTTGAGGGCTCGCTTGCTCCGAGTCCCTCCCCGATGATTGATGTAGGCAACCGCCGTCTGGTTGTCCGAGCGGATCTGAACAGCCCGACCCCGAAGGTGAGGAGTCAACTGGGAGAGAACCAACCTGATCGCCTGCAGTTCTAGAATGTTGATGGGTGCATGGACCTCCTGGGGGCCCCACTGACCCTGGAATTTCAGAGACTTCCAAACTCCCCCCCCCAACCGGTCAGACTGGCATCTGTGGTGACAATCTCCCATCACGGAGGCAGAAAGGTCCTGCCCGATAGAAGATTCCTCTAATCCATCCACCACGAGAGGGACTTCCTGGCCAGAGGGGACAGAACAAATTCCTGATCCAGGGACACAGGGTCCCGATCCCAAACTGACAGGAGATGCAACTGAAGGGATCTCATGAGGAACTGAGCAAAGGGGACCTCCTCGAAGCAGGACAACATCAGGCCCACTAACCGCATCCCCTGCCGAATGGAGGGACGAGCACACAAGAGCAGGGCCCGTGCCTGCATCTGAAGGCCCCCCACTTTCTGCTGAGGGAGAAATACCTTGACCTGAGAGGTATCCAGAGTCATGCCCAGAAAGGACCTCGCCAAAGACGGAGACAGTGAAGACTTGGGATAGTTGATCACCCAGCCGAAGGACTCGAGAGTGGAGGTCACCACCTGAGTATCCTTCTCGGCCTGATGAAGAGACTGAGCAGCAAATCAGAATGTCGTCCAGGTAAGGGAGGATGCGAATGCCCTGGTTCTACAGAAGGGCCATTACGCCCACCAGCACCTTGGTGAACACCCGAGGGGCCGAGGTGATACCAAAACGGTAAGGCCACAAATTTGTAATGCTGATCCTCCAGAGCGAACCTCAAATCTCTGATGACCTGGGAAGATTGGAACGTGAAGATAGGGATCCTTGATGTCCACAGTGGTCATGAAGTCGCCCGGCCGAAGGGAACTGACAGCCGAACGTAGCGTCTCCATGCGAAAATGCTTGAACCGAACAAACCTGTTGAGACCCTCCAGGATGGGCCTCAGAGAACCGTCCTTTTTGGGCACTGTGAATAGATTAGAATAGTACTCCTGACCCTGTTGCTGGTGAGGTACCGGACAGATGACCCCAGACTCCAAGAGGCGTTGCACTGCTAGGCGCAGCCCTTGAGCTGACAGAGGATTCTGAGGTATCCGGGATCTGAGAAATCTTGGGGGCGGACAGGCTGCAAACTCTTATCTTGTAACCGGAGGACACCACCTCCTGAATCCACCGGTCTGAGACACGAAGCCTCCAGACGTGAGCAAAGAGCCAAAGCCGTCCCCCCCACCCGGACGGGTGAGGGCGCCTCCTCATGCCTGAGGGGCCTTGGGAGGGGGTTTAGGCTTGGAGCCCATGAAAGACCGGGACGACCACGAGATCTGCCACGGCCACAGGAGTCTCTGTGGTTACCAAAAAAGTGTGCGCCACGACCTCCCCTTGAGCCACGGAAGGAGGAGGTGGAAGACCCCCGAAAGGGCTGGGACTGCTCCCTGCGCTGAGGTAGCCTACCATCCTTGGCCAGAACATCCAGACGCTCACCAAAGAGAAGAAGCCCCGTGAAGGGGAGCCCGATGAGGGACTTCTTAGCTGCAGTGTCAGCTGCCCACTGGCGCAACCAAACAGACCGGCGCATAGCCGCCAAGAGAGCAGAAGCCCTACCGCCCAGCCGGACGGCATCATCCATGGCAGCCAGCACAAAGGCAACAAAATCAGAGTAAAGCAAGAGTGCCCTATAATCCTCCTTTCTCCTACCAGCCTTGGCGCCATCAGCGAGATGCTTGAGCTTCTTCTTAAGGGCAATGGCCATAATGGCTGCGGTGCAAACCGGACGCAGGCCTGTCCCTACAAAGGTGAAAGCATGACAGGCCAGCTGATCCATAGGCTGGTCCGCGTTGTTACATAGTGCAGTAGTGTCAGGGGACGGCATGACCGAGGTATTAGACAGTCCTAGAACAGGAGCGTCCACCTCAAGGGAACACGACCAGTGTTTGACCTGATCAGCCGAGAAGGGATACTTTCTGTCCAAACCCTTGGGCACCGTGGGCAATCTGTTAGGACGTTCCCACTCCTTGAGCATCATATTGGAGAAATGGCCCTGCTCCGGGAACTCCAAGCGATGCTTGTCAGGGCGAAAGAGCTCACCATGCTTCCTCTTCGCCACCTTAGGGGGGGCGATGTGCAATGTCTCAAAAATGTCCGACAACAGTCTATCAGTGTCATCAGGGAGCCAGGTATCATCAGAGGCAGACCCCAGGTCACTGTCGTAACCTTCATGCTGGCCCCCCAGAGGAGTCTGAATCATGGAAAAGCTCCCCCTCCTCTAGGGAGTCACGGACGCCAAACACATCAAGGCCCTCATCCTCCTTGGCAAAGAGGGAAGGTGCGGCGTCAAGAAGCCGCTTCTTGCCAGAGGCCTTGCCTGTCACCAGACGGGCCAGTTGCCTTTCAATGCTGGCCACACATAGTGTCAGATCAGATTGGGACCCCCTGCTAGTATCCCCCTCACTGGGGGCTAAATGCAGGTGCGGGGGAGTAGGAGATGCCGGAGGGAGCACAGAACTGGGAAGAGAAGCACCCATCCCAGCCTGGCTCGCAATAATACCTTGGGCGCACAAACTACGCCACCACCACTCAATAGGGATGCCCCGCACATGACACATAGCCGGGATTGCCCCGAAGGACCCCCGAGCACGCTATGCCCAGAAGCCTCCATATGGTGATCATCACAGGCCCAATAGGCCAGTATAGGGTAAGGCTAATAAAAGCCACCCAGGATGCCCCCCAAGGGATGGCCACAGAGAGGACCCACAGGGGGAGGGGGGGGGGGGAGGATAGGCGAGAGACAAACAGTGGGACACCACACCACAACCGTCACCCCCCGACAACAGCCGTCGGGAAGCGGGGGAGTGGAGGAGAGGAAGGCAGTGGCGGGAACCATCCAAAGGGGGCCCAGAAGTAAGGGAGGGGAAAAGAGACAGACACTCCCCAAGGAAGAAAGTCAGACAGAAAAAGGGAATACTGGCCAGGAACACAAGACCCCAAACACAACTCACCCCCTACACCATAGCGACAGCAGCGTTTCTTCATCCCTCAGTAGGCTCACCATAAAAACAGCCTATGGCCGGCTACCCTTTGCTGTCCAGGGTCTGCGGCTTGGAGCAGCGCTCCCCGAGCACCTGACCCTAGTGCTCCTCTACCATCACCCGATCAGACAGCCGAGGCTGGGAGGCAAATAGGGTCCGGAAACGGGTGGAAATAAACTTGCAGGGCCGCAGGCTTGGTTGCCCCACTCGCCTGCGAAACAGAGAGCCATCTTCTATCTTCGCAGTATCCCTGCAGAGGAAACACTGGAGGTCTATGGAAGATTCCTGTTTTTATATGGGGCCTGGGAGGAGCCACAAATCTTCTGCAGTCCACTGCGCCACCTTGAGGCGGAATACCCAGATGTAAGGACTACATGAAACAGGCCGTGTTGTGCACTAGGAAAAAATGAATTTTTCAAGAGAATAAAAAAGCCATTCTGTGAGTACTCACCTGTAGAATTGTTTTTGTTCTTGCATGGCACGGCCCGCTTCGGAATTCATAACAGTTGGGTTATTCCGCCACAAAGTGGCTCAGTGGTACTGCAGAAAGCTGTGGCATCTCCCGGCCCCCTATAAAACGGGATTAACCATAGAGTTCCCAGCATAGACAAGCAGTGAGACAAGAAGCCGGGAGAGAATAAAGGTAAAAAAAATGTAAAAAAGGGTAAAAAAAACCTCAATTAACTTTGAACAATCACCATAAAGAGGCAACCAAGAATAATGATAACAAGGGTGGGGCGAAGCGGGCTGTGCCATGCAAGAACAAACAATTCTACAGGTGAGTACTCACAAATTTGCTTTTTTCTTTATTGCATGGCACGGCCCGCTTCGGTATTCATAACAGTTGGGCCATCCAAAAGCAGTGTCCAAAAGTAGGGTGGGATCCCCAAAGAGTAACGGCCAGTAGTTCAAGTCACTACCGCCTGAAGCACCTTGCGGCTAAAAGCAGCATCCGCTGAGGCCTTAACATCAACCTTGTAAAACTTGAAAAAGGTATGAACAGAAGACCAAGTAGCGGCCTTGCAAACTTGTTCAACAGAAGCTTGGTGCTGAAAAGCCCAAGAGGCACCAACAGCACGAGTGGAATGAGCAGTCACCCTAAAGGGAGGTTCCTTTCCCTTAGCAGAATAGGCTTGAATCACCGCCTGACGGTTGCCGATACTGGACTTAGCCGGAGGCAAACCCTTCCTAGGTCCAGATGTGAGAACAAAAAAGAGCATCAGACTTCCTGAAAGTGTCTGTAGCGGCCAAATAAAACTTCAGAGCCCTGACCACATCCAGAGAATGCAGTATCCACTCCTTGGGATTAGCAGGATTAGGACACAATGAAGGCAAAACAATGTCCTGATTGAGATGAAAGGCAGACACCACCTTAGGCAAGAAATCCGGCTTAAGACGGAACACCACCTTATACTGATGCCGCTCGAAATAAGGTTTGATGGAAAGCGCCGCCAGCTCAGAAACTCGCCTTACAGAAGTGATAGCCACCAAAAAGTCTACCTTAAGAGTCAGAATGGGCAAGACAGCATCGCGAATAGGCTCAAAGGGAGGCCCTTGCAGAGCAGACAACACCAGATTCAAATACCAGACTGGTAGCAAAGGCTTACGGGGTGGACGCACATGAGAAACACCCTGGAAAAAGGTTTTAACCAACCGGTGATTGGCAAAGAATCTTTGGAAAAAAATTGCCAGAGCTGAAACATGGCCTTTTAGGGTACTAAGTTGAAGGCCTAGATCCAGAGCATGTTGCAAGAATTCCAGAATCCTGGGAATAGAAAAAACCCGACAGGGAAGAGACTTGGACTCACACCAGGCAATGTAAGCATGCCAGACCCTGTAATAGATAGAGGACGAAGACTTCTTCCTAGCCCTAATCATGGTATCAACAACAGAAGCAGGCAACCCCTTTTCCATAAAGATGGAGGTTTCGGCAGCCAAGCCGTTAAAGCCAGCGTTTGTAAGCTTGTAGCTGCCCCTGAGTGAGAAGATCTGGATCCTTGGGCAAGACGTACCGGTCTACTGCCAACTGCACGACGTCTGCAAACCAAATTCTTCTTGGCCAACAAGGGGTCACCAGGATGGCTGGTACCCGCTCCTGGGCTATCTTGCGCATGACCCTGCCCAGGAGAGGAAACGGAGGAACACAGAGAAGCCGAAACGCGGTCCAAGGTATTGCCAGGGCATCCATGGCGAAGGCCAGAGGATCCTGAGATAGAGAGACAAATCTGGGAAGCTTGTGATTGTGACGGGACGCAAACAAGTCCACGTCCGGCTGACCCCAGCGGTGACACAGGGAGAGGAACACCCGGTTGTTGAGGGACCATTCCCCCAGCCGAGATGACCCCCTGCTCAGGGAGTCCGCCACCTGGTTCCCCACTCCCGGAATGTAGACCGCTGAGATGCAGGGAACATGCTGTTCCGCCCAAGACAGAATCAGGGACACTTCCTTGAAGGCTCGCTTGCTCCGAGTCCCTCCCTGATGATTGATGTAGGCAACTGCCGTCTGGTTGTCTGAGCGGATCTGAAAAGCCCGACCCTGAAAATGAGTGGTTAGGCGAGAAAGAACCAACTTGATCGCCCTCAGTTCCAGGACGTTGATGGAAGCATGGGCCTCTTGTGGGCACCACCGATCCTGGAACTTCAGGGACTTCCAGAAGCCTCCCCAACTGGTCAGACTGGCATCTGTGGTGACCGTCTCCCAGCACGGGGGCAGGAAGGTCCTGTCCCCCAGAAGGTTCCTTGAATCCAGCCACCACGAGAGGGACCGTCTGGCCAGAGGAGACAGAGCAAATTGACAAGAGGTGCCAAAACTGACAAGAGGTGCAACTGAAGAGGTCTCATGTGAAACTGAACAAAGGGGACTGCCTCGAAGCAGGGCACCATCAGGCCCACCAACTGCATCCCCTGACAGATGGAGAGATGAGGACACGATAGCAGAGCACAAGCCTGCATCTGAAGACCCCCCACTTTCTGCTGAGGAAGGAACACCTTGACCTGAGAGGTATCCAGAGTCATGCCCAGAAAGGTCATCACCAAGGACGGGGACAGAGAAGACTTGGGATAGTTGATCACCCAGCCGAAGGACTCCAGAGTGTATGTCACCATTTGAGTGTCCCACTCGGCCTGAGGAAAGGACTGTCAGTCCAGGTAAAGAATGATGCGTATGCCCTGGTTCCTTAGCAGAGCCATCACCCCCGCCAGTACCTTGGTGAACACCCGAGGCGCCGAGGTGATACCGAAGGGTAGAGCCACAAACTGGTAATGCTGATCCTGCAGCTCGAACCTTAGAAATCTCTGATGACCTCGGATGATACGCACATGAATACACGCATCCTTGATGTCTACATTGGTCATGAAGTCGCCCGGGCGAAGGTTACCGACAGCAGAGCGTAGCTTCTCCATACAAAAATGCTTGAATCTGACAAATTTGTTGAGGCCCTTCAGGTCCAGAATGGGCCTCAGAGAGATGTCCTTTTTGGGGACCGTGAAAAGATTGGAATAGTACCTCTGACCCTGTTCTTGATGGGGCACCTGACAAATGACTCCTGACTCTAACAGGCATTGAACCGCCAGAAGCAACCCTTGAGCAGACAGGGGGTTTTAAGACATCCGGGATCTGATGAATCTTGGGGCGGCCAGGCTGCAAACTATCTTGTAACAGGAGGACACTACTTCCTGAATCCACCGGTCTGAGACGTGAAGCCTCCAGACGTGATCAAAGAGCCAAAGCCGCCCCCCCCGGTTAGGAGAGGGTTTGGGCTTGGAACTCCAAGAGAGACCGGGACAACCACGGGATCTGCCACGGCCCCAAGAATCTCTGCGGCCACTAGAGAGGAGGGAGCCACTGCCTCCTCTGGGAGCACGAAAGGAAGGGAGGGGGACGGAGGACCCCCGAAAGGGCCGAGACTGCCTCCTACGCTGAGGTAGCCTGCCATCCTTAGCTAGAACATCAAGACGCTCCCCAAATAGCCGCAGGCCCGAAGGGGAGTCCAGTGAGAGCTTTCTTAGCAGCGGCGTCAGCTGCCCACTGACTTAACCAAACAGAGCGGTGCATAGCTACCAAGAGTGCAGAGGCCCTACCGCTTAGCTGCACAGCATCATCCATAGCAGTAAGGATAAAGGCAACAAAATCAGAGCAAACCAAGAGAGTCCTATACTCCTCCCTCCTGCTACGATCCGTAGCGCCATCAAGGAGACGCTTGAGCAGTTTCTTAAGGGCAATAGCTGTGATGGCAGCCGCACAGGCTGGACGCAATCCAGGTAAAGGCATGGCAGGCCAACTGATCCATGCGCCGGTCCTCCCTGTCCCTCAGAGCGGTAGTGTCAGGTGAAGGCATGACCGAAGTATTGGACAAGCCTAGCACGGGAGCATCCACTTCAGGGGGAAATGACCACCTCTTAACAAGATCAGCAGGAAAGGGATACCTCTTATCCAAACCGTTGGGCACGCTCCCATTCTTTAAGCACCATAGTGGTGAAATGTCCCTGCTCAGGGAACTTCAGACGCTGTTTACTAGGACGAAACAGCTCGCCCGGTTTCCTTTGAGCCGCCACAGGGGCAGCAATGTGTAAAATTTCAAAAATGTGAGACAGCAAATTATCAGTGTCCTCAGGATACCATGAATCCTCCCCAGATTCAGGGTCACTATCACAACCCTCCTGCTGGTCCCCAGAGGGGTCAGAGTCCTGGAGCAGTTCCCCTTCCTCTAGGGAATAACGTCCAGCAGTGACATCAAATTCCTCATACTCCTCTGTAGAGCATGAGGGAGTGGAAATCAGGTGCCGCTTCTTGCCAGAGGCCTTCCTAGGAACAGTCCTGGCAAGCTGCCTCTCAATGCTGGCCACCCGCAGAGCCAAATAAGAGTGACTCCCTGCTAATATCCCCTTCACTAGGGCCCAATTGCAGGAGCGGGGGAGTAGGTGAAGCTGAGGGAGGCGCAGAGCTGGGAAGCAAAGCAGGCAAACCAGCTTGAAGCGCAAGTACACTCTCAGCGCACGGCAGGCACACCGTGACACTGTTACTCACAGGGGATACCCCACACATGGAACACAGCCGAGCTTGTCCCGAAGGACCCCCAAGCACGCTATCCCCAGAAGCCTCCATATGGTGATTAACACAGGCACAATAGGCCAGCGGTGGGTAAAGGCTAATACAGAAGCCACCCGGATTGCCCTCCCACGGGATGCCCCCAGAAATCGGTGAAAGGGGGGGGATGAGGGGGAGGAAGGAGTAGAGCCGGGAGAAACCACAACCCAATGGTGTCCCGCCTGAAAGACATAAGTGAAAGACACACATGAGCATCCCACAGCACATACATAAGGGCAATAAAAAACCCTCCCAAGGGGGACTCACAGACACTGCAGGGTCACTAAGGCACAGACCGCAGGATGAAGCGACACACCGGAGGAAGCAGAGCTGCAGCCAGGAAGGGAGAAATCCAGATGCGCAGCTAGTCCAAAATGGCGCGGGCAGAGGTAACTCGAGGGGCGGGCTGCGGCGAGATGACGTTATATGCGTCATCCCAAAGCCCCCCCCCCCCCCCCCCGAGCGAGAAAACGTTGATCACGTGACCCGGCCGGCGCCATGACAAAGCAAAAAACGCCTCAGGTTAGAGAGAGACGAGAGGCCAGCGGCAAGCATCCCGGCAGGGAGGGGGAGGGGACCCCTGAAGGAAAAGGAGACATAGTCCCCAAAAACACTCACCCCCTCAGAAGCCAGAACATGAACTCTGCATCCCTATCAGGCCCACCATAAAGCCTATGGCCGGCTACCCTTTGTGGTACAGGGTCTGTGGCTGGAGCTGCGCTCCTGGAGCACTTGACCCTAGTGCTCTTCTACCTTCACCCGATCTGTTAGCCGAGGCTGGGAGGCAGTGAGGGTCCAGAAACAGAGGGAAATAGACATGCAGGGCCGCAGGCTTGGTTGCCTCGCTCACCTGCGCACAGAGAGAGCCATCTTCTATCTTCGCAGTTTCACTGCAGAGGAAACACTGGAACTCTATGGTTAATCCTGTTTTTATAGGGGGCCGGGAGATGCCACAGCTTTCTGCAGTACCACTGCGCCAACTAATGGCAGAATAACCCAACTGTTATGAATACCGAAGCGGGCCGTGCCATGCAATAAAGAAAAATGGGTGAGCCATTTTTACAGCAATCCAAATACAGACACTTTAATATCAGGGTGTTCCGGTTTAAGGGACAGCCAGACTCCCCCCTCCCTTCACTTTGTCAGGCTTAACTAATTTATCATAGAAACAACTCTTTACTTGTGGGGACAAGGATCTACAGTACCTCTCAGTAAGGCAGTGTGTTTCTTACGCTACATCAGAATCAGTTTTGGGCACTGCTTAATTAGCTATGCAAGATTTAAAGCTTGAAAGTCTTAAAAGAGGATCATCGGGCCAAAAATAAAATAAAAAGGGGCCGATTCCTCCCCCCCCCAATCGATCCCTACTCAACTTTTGAATGTTGCTGCGGCGAAATCTGGCTGCTTCAGGGCCCGATCTCTGCCCCCTGCTCAGTCTTAGCCATCTGTTAGTGACAACACGGCTTCAGTTTAGTCGAATTTCGGACGGCCCCATTGCATCCCACTCGCAGGCGCGAGAATGGGGGCCCGTGTGCAGTGCCTTATGGGATGCAAGATGGCGTCACCCGGAAACCGAGGGTAAAACCAGAGGGGGGGGGGCGGAGCAGATCAGTGAGGCTTGGGGGGGGGGGGGGGAGGTTTTAACCTCCCCAATGTTCCACTTTAAGGCTAATTTAAATATGGCTACTTTCTTAGTGTTCAGCACTGAGATATGTTTGACATGTTTGAAGTAGTGGCTGCTAGCACCAGCTACAACTGAGTTTTTAGTAAGCTCACCACAGAGAGGCTAAATGTTCTTTTTATCAGAATTGACAAGTGTAAAAAAAAAAAAAAAAAAAAAAAAAGGAATTGTGTATTAAACCAGACCAAAGCCAAGTTTATCCACTTACCCACTAGGGATGCCCCCATGTGTAAATCCCCAAGTGTCAGTTGTGTACTCATCTTGATCCATGCTCCCACTTTACATGTGTAGGCTCTAATCTGGTCAGAACTCTAATTATGCCGGGCAACAAGTTCTAAACGTAACTGCTGATCTCCGCTGTTGTGCGCATATTTCAATAGCCACCAGTGGGTGCGCACATCAGCTAGAGCGGATGCTGTCAGAGGTCAGCGCATGAATACTTTTTTTCAATGCATGTAAAACACTAATTAATTAAACAAGTCGAACTATTAGTAGCTGTCATAACATTCATTTTGCTTTTGTGAGACAAGTGAGAATCTAATGGTCTGTGCCCTACTCCTCTATTTTCTAAAGTTTTTGTATGCTGTGTGCAAAATTGAATTACAAAAAAAAAAAGGCTCAATGAACTTAGAGAAGCAACAATCCCCCTCGAGTCTATAGGACTCTTTCGGGGGGAGGGAGAATGAGACATCCGGAATAAGGATGCTCTGCTGTGTGTAGCCGTCCCCACCCACCCCCCAAATTGCCCGATATACTCTCCTCTTCTACGAGTCTGCGCAGCAACTCAGATTTTTTACAATTCCTCTAAACTTGAAAACAAATTATTTAACTTTTGCTCCTAAAAAGAAACCTATTTCTCACCTCTCCCTTTTGACTCCTGATGCTCCTGATGACTCTGGATACGCCACTCCCCCTAGAGGGAGGTGACTGTGAAGCTGTCCTCTGCAATGTTCTCGGGTCCCAAAAAACCACCCTTCAGAGTTGGGGGTGAAAGGACTGGGGGACCCTGGGGGGGAAAGGCTGGGTAACGATAGGTATCCTGGAGCTGCACCATGGAGTCTCTCTGCACAGGGGAATGGGTTATATCACTGATCAAGGGGCACGGATATGAGGCTCTATGATGTCCCCTAACCATGTCCAGCGTCTCTTTGTCTCTTTTAGGGCTTGGGATGTGAGGGCTCAGACAAGACACACCCTCTGCTCGTCTGCCCATGAAGTCCGAGAGTAATCCTCCCTTACCATCATAAGGGGGGCTGCGGGGTGAATACCAGTAGCCAGCATTTTTGCAGCTGGGAGGGTCATAGCGATGGTGTGATGTGGGTTGTGGAGGGAGCTGCTCCCTACAAGAGGGCAAGTGGGGAGGCAAGCTGTGTTTCAGGGGATCACAGGATGAGTGGGGAGGGGGCACAAGTTTTCTTCCTTCCCCTGGTCGCAGCTCAAGCGTAGGGGAGCAGTTAGGGGAAAATGGAGAGTCTTGAAGCGCATGATCATACCCAAGTCCTGGTGGAGGAGGGGGTGGTGGAGGATGGGGGGCACCGGTGTTGGTGTTGCCAACTGTAGGGAGATGGGAGAAGTGTTTATTAGGTTCAAGCTCAGTGGAGGGAGGGCCCAGCCCTGGAGAGTCACTCTGGAAGCCAAATGTGCCATCAGAAGGGGTAGATGGATTCATGGAATAAGGTCCAGAGAAATCACAAGGAGGCTCCCTCTCACCCACCCCATACGCCCGCGAGTGGGAGGGCAGAGGTGACATGCTGCTATCTCCACTGTAGCAGTCCAGTCCGAGATCTGAGGTGTCCTGAAAGAGGGCGCTTACTGAGGATGATGGAGGTGGAGCAGGAGGCTTTGGGGAAAATTTAGCTTTGCCCGAACCCCTCTCTCTCTTGCTAGCTGCACAGTTTCCACCTCGCCCACCTCTTGGGCCTCTAGGCCCTCCTCTCTTTGATGGAAAGCCAGTTGGAGGAGCAGCAGCAGCAGATGATGATGAAGAAGATGGGGAGGAGGAAGAAAATCCCATGTGATGGTGATGGGAAGGTTCAAACATATCCGTTTTCTTCCTGCGGCCTCTGCCAGGTTTTGCTGTTTGGTGGAAGAGAACGGTTTGGTTCCAGCTGTACCCTGGGGCAGATGATGTATCATTCCAGTCCATCATTAATTTTTCAAGGCTGGAGAGGCTAGATTGGCCTTCACTGGATGAGGCTTCACTGTTTGCCCTTCTGTAGCCAGCACCAGGTTGAGTATACTGTGTACTGTCAGAGGATGATTCAGACATGTTGTCTGTGGTTTGTTTGGCCTTCTGTGGTGTATAGTTGCTTATGTCTAAGATGACATTGGATTCAGTCATGTGACAGTCAAAACCAGGCCCATACAGTTGACCAAAATTATCAGTGCCCCATTCTGAATGTCCATAACCTTGTCGAAATCCCCACTGTCCTGTTCCTACAGAAGATGGAAAGGTGCGGTTATTTTCACCAGGAAACATAGGACCAGACACCTTAGGCAGCATGTAACCAGCAGGCGAAGATGTGCCTGAGCGACTTTCACTCCGAAGTGGTGGAAAAGATGGCAGCTCAGATGTGCTAAAAAAAGGACTTTTAGCCAAATTAGACCCCGAACCTGCTGCTGGCAACTGTTGTTGGGTGAAGCTAGTACTGCTATGAGCACTTCCTGGTGACGATGGTAAACTATTGGCCCCACCGCTGAAGGAAAAGCTACAGTCCTTATTACCTAAGCAGTCAGGTGGTGCAGGGTACTGCTTGCTCGGCGCAAATATTCCATGGCCAGGTAGGTTTTGTCCACTAGATCCTTGAAAGGCTCCAAACTGGCCAAAACTTCCAGAATGTTGGGAGTTTGGAGAGCGTGACAAAAGCTTTTGAAAAGCATCAGATCCACGGCACTCTTGTTGGGAGAGAGACCCATAATTTGTAGTTCCCCGGTTTGGAGAGAATGGCTGCCTAGAGGCTGCTGAACTTTGGTAGGGCGTCTCTGGGTTGCTAGATTTATTTCCCCGTGAACTGGCATATGACTGGAGTGCCCTTGGATTTGGGGATGCGGATGATCCAGAGAAAGATGCAGATTTTCTTGCTTCCTGTCTTTGTGAGAAATCTACAAGATCAGAAGAGTCATCAGAGTCCAAGAGAGATCGGAAGTAGCCTGTAAACAGTCCATGGCGATCTTGTCCACCACCCTCACTCTGGGAAACAGATCCTGTTCCAGCATAGTAACCTGGACGGGAGGGTGACCCATCATGCAAGGCAGAAAAACCTCTGTGCTCAGCCCCTTGATAACTACAAGGACGGCTGCCAGATTGATTGTTAGAAAGCTGAGAAATCCATGGAGCACTTTTTCCTTCACTACCCCAATCTGACACGCCTTGGTAGCCAGGATCTTCTCCCATGTCTCCAAGTAAAGCACCATTTTTTCGAGATCTCCTCTTGCGTTTGGGTTTAGCATTAGGATCTGGTTCTGGCTTTGGCTGTCTACGTTTTCGTGGTTTCAAAGGATCTATAGATCTTGGTTTTGCTTTCTTTTTTCCAATGCCTTCAAAAAATTCACTAAAAGAACAGCGAGATAGCTCTGCATTGTGACTATTGCAAGCCCCTCTCCTGCCTGGTCCTCCACCACGGCCACCTCTTCTTCGATAGCCCTGAACTCTGTGAAGGTATTGAGAAATATTGTGTGTTTCAGGTGCCTGGTGCACAGATTCTGGCAATGTTGGAGTCCAACAGCGAGGTGGGGAGGTTCGTACTGCTCCCTGGCTCTGTCGATTAAGAAAAGCAAGCTTTGCCAGTACATCACTGTAGTCGGATTTACTGTCATTGGTGTCTGCCACATAGGAAGGCTGAGGGGAAGGTAGTTTTTGCCGCCGCCTTCTCCTTTTTTTCACAAATTCTCCCTCAGAGACTGGCTGAGGGGGAAGGGGAGTGGGTGGTGGTGGCAACGTAGATTCAATTGAAGGTGGCTGAGGCAAAACTGTGGGTGCGTCCCGAGCCAATACCAAATTCTTCGGAGGTCTACCGCGCCGCCTCTTTAGAATAATTGGAAGTTCACCAGGTGGAAACACCATTACAACATTTCGCCCATTGTTTTTCATTTTCAGGAGAGATGTGGGACCAGGGCCTGAACCACCAATAAGTTCTCCACCCTCCACGCTTAGAGTGCTGCTGAATGAAGACACTTTATAGCTTGTCTTATTTCTTCGGCCCATAGGCATAGGAATTCTGGCAATCCGAACCACCATCTTCCGTATTCCTCTACGTTTTGGCTTTGGTCGGGGACCATCGTGAACCTCGGTCGTGGGTGGCTTTTGATTAATTATTGGAATGGGAAACAATGCATTTTGTTCATTAAATCGGAAAGCCCTTGTCTCCTCTGTTGTTCGATAAGGAGGCATCGCAAATGCACGGGACAGACTCTCGGATGCCCTTGGCCTTCCAGGTCTTCTTCGGCGCCCTCTACCTGGTCTATCTCCTCTGCGGCCTCTAAGACCAAATCGATGTCCTCCACGATTCGAGAAAGGTGTTCGCCTAGGAGTTTCTGATGTTTGAGAAAAAAGAGGTAGCATCCAAGGCATGTCTTCCATCCTCTGTTCAACAGAAATCTCTCGCTCTTTATGCTTATCTTCCATTTCCCGCTGCTTCCCTACCTCAATATCATCCTCCTCCTCACCTGATGAGGAAGAGGAAGAGGATGAAGATGAGGAGGAGGAGGAGGAGTCTTTATCATCATCTCCTGCCCCTTCTTGCTTTTGAACATCTAAAACTAATTCTGAATTTGTGTTTATTTCATTCTGCTCTGCCTCAACTTTCAGTTCTTCTTGGTCAGCCATTGTTGATGGCTCTTCCTGCTCATCATCTGATGACTTATCTTCTTGCTTATTTTCCTCTAGTTCTTCAACAGATTCATGTTTATTATCTTCTTCCTCCTCACCTGATGACTTCTCGCTCATTCTATCCATCTGCCCCTCTGCAAAACCGTTTTTCTGCTTGGATTCCTCAAGCTCCTCAGAAGATTCTTGACATTGGTTACTTTTTTCCTGCTCTTCCCCAGACTCCTCAGTTTCATGCTTACTTTGCTCATCTTCGGATGACTCTTTATTTTCACTTTCATGCACAGTTCTTTTGATTGAACTTTCTGCTTCTACATCCTTATTAAAGTTTTCCTGCTCCCTTTCTAGTTCATTATCTGTTGGTTGCGGGTCCATCCAAGCAAGGGCTGCAAGCTCCTTAAGAACATTTGAGCTGGCAGATTCAGCAGAGTCTGGGTTTGAAAAAGCAGAGTCTGTTTCTTTTTCGGGGGTGTCTGATGACTTTTCTTCAGGGCTTCGCAGTCCACATGCAAGGCTTGAAGAAGAAAAAAAACTGTACTGTAATCCTGGCTCTACATCTTCAGATTCTGATGAAGGGCTAGTAACATGGCTGTAATTAAGGCGTACACCACTGGATCGCAGGTCATTAGATAGCTGACTAAGGTCCTTCATGATATCCATCAAACGTACAACTGGTTGCAGATTGACACGACCATTGCCACATTTACTCTTCAGCAGAGCAATAATTCCATCAACTCCTAGTTTAGGGGATCCTGATGATGAGCGGCAGATAGATTTGCTTGAGCGACCCCAGGAGTTCTGGGATCGAGTGTTATCACTTTGATGTTCTTTACTGGCAACAGTGGTGCCTGGAAGGAAAAAAATAAATAAATAAATAAATAAAATGCAACTAGTAAAGTAAATATAGAAAACTAAAATCATAACACCATTAAAATGTCACACAAGTTGAAACTCTCTTTGTAAAAATGGCTTTTTTCATGCTCAAATTACGTGAACCTACTGCTATTAAAGACTTAATGAACACTAGCTTGTGCTTCAAGAGGTCCCACTGTATCAAACTTTAGCTGAACAGCTTATGGCAGGGGCAAGGGATATTCCCAGCCACTATCAAAGTCTGGTGCAGTCTGTAAGTAACCCCCACCCCACCAAAAAACAACTAAACATAGCTTACCCTTCACGGAATCCAGCACTGCCACCGGCATTCTGGTGGCGGGCTCCCGACCCCCATTCAAGTAAATGGGCAGGCACTGGAACACGGTCTAAGAATGCGGGACTGGGGGTTGGATTACCTAAAGATGGTTTCCCCCCCAAACACAAGATATAAAGCTTACCTATCACTAGGATAACTATTCCCTTTTCTGAAATCAGAATCCTGAATCAACTGTCTTATTAGACTGGTGCAAATATTTTTCCCTCTTTTCATTCCCTGCTCTAGAATATAAAGTTACACACTACTACTTTGTCATCGTCTCCTTTAAAAAAGAATGATCTATATGAATCTGCACCTCAAAAAATTGATACATACAATTACAGATGTTTCACTTTATATTTATGCACAGTGGAGGATCAGTTCTCCTGTACTGTATCATTCAACCAACTATTGGAGATGTACAGACAATTGCAGCCTGCAATATTCTTACATACAAAATACTCACTTTCTAGTCTTTCCTGCTTTGTGCTTCTCCCACTGTGCTTGTGGTCTCTGCAAAGAGAAAAATATTCATTAATCAAACCATGTAAGCAATTTATTTTTTCACACCTAAAACAATTTCCAGTCCAAACTAAATAAGCAAAATGATATCAAGAATCAGTACAGGCAAAGCTATTATACGAACAAAATATTTCTTTTGCCCCTTTCGTGTCATTTCACTGTCTCAAATCTTCTCCGGGCTTCACTTTTAGAGCTTGCTGAGGAAATAAATGGATGATATTCAAATATATACAAAAGCCAACAGGAGTGTTCATGACATAGTTTAAGGTAGGGGAGATTCCCTGAGAAGTAAAATACAGCAGGTTTATAAACCAAATACTAAATAGCTTCAGCCTTTTGTACCTAAAACAAAAAGTAGATTTTAGGACTTACTGAAAATCTTTTACTTGGGAGCCCTGTAGTTGAAAACATAAGAATTCAGACAGTAATGGTTTTATGAGAAACGATTTAGGATTTTGTATGTAGAAAGGATCCAACAACGAGGCCCGCTCAGATCCATCACATTGATGCGACGGCTAGCCAGACAAGCTACCAGACAGGCTAACATACTGGATAACCTGACCAAAGAATCAAAATCTAGCGATTCACAAGGGGCTTTTTGGTAAAGCTAAGAAAACTCAGGTTCCAATGAAGGCCAAGTGAATGGAACTATGTGCAAAGTCTTGACCAAGGAGCTTGAAAGGATGGAAATGGCCAAAACCTGTTCCTATATGCCTAGAATGTTCACAATTCCATGCCTTCAATTTCAGCTGCAAAAACACAATTCTGTGAAACACACCTGTAGAACTGGTTTTTCTGGGGATCCATTCCAGACCCTCCTTACACTTGGGGTTACTTCCTTGCCCGAAGGGTGTGACTGCAAGACAAAAAAGGTGTGGCCCCTCCCAGCCCATAAGTAGCAGCTGCCTCCTAATCAAAACCAGTACTTAAAAAGCAGTAAATCATAACCAGAGGCAGGCCGGGAGGACCCCTTATAGGAGATAATGTTACCTCACACCGAACTCCGCTTGAATTCTCTCAAAATATACTCCAATTATCTATCTTTTTTTTTTCCTTAATGCCAATGAAATAATAATGGACTAAACACCATCAAAAAAACATCAAAAGATAGATCATGACCCAAAAAGGGAGGTCTGGAGGGTCTGGAATGGATCCCCAGAAAAAACAATTCTACAGGCGAGTTTCACAGAATTGTGTTTTTTCTTCTGATCCATTCCAGACCCTCCTTACACTTGGGATCTCCAAAAGCAGTGCCAACTATGGGCGGGATTCCCAGCGCGGAACAGCAGGTAGTTTATTTCACTACCGCCTGAAGAATCTTTCGACCAACCACAGCGTCAGCTGAGGCCCTAACATCTACCTTGTAGAGTTTGGTAAATGTATGAACCGAAGACCAAGTGGCAGCTTTACAAACCTGTTCCACCGAAGCCTGAAGCTGAAAAGCCCAGGAAGCACAAATGGCCCTAGTGGAATGGGCCGTGATCTGAAAAGGGGGTTTCTTCCCCTTGACCGCGTAAGCTCTTACCACTTCCTGTCTAATCCACTTACTGACAGTGGATTTAGCAGGTGGGAGCCTCTTTCTAGCGCTTTCTGATATAACAAAGAAAATCCGACATCCGGAAGGATTCTGTAGCCGCCATGTAATATCTTATGGCTCTGACTACATCCAAAGAATGAAGAGCCATCTCCTTGGCATTAGCTGGAACTGGGCAAAAAGAAGGTAGAATTACCTCCTCATTAAGGTGAAAAGGAGAAACAACCTTAGGTAGAAAATCAGGCTTAAACCGAAAAACTATCTTGTCTCTGTGTAGCTCAAAATAAGGAGTCTTCATACATTAGGCGGCTAATTCGGAAACTCGCCGCACAGAGGCGATTGCCACCAAGAATATCACCTTGAGCGTCAAAATGCTCAATGGAGCATCAATCAAAGGTTCAAAGGGAGCACCCTGGAGAGCAGATAGCACCAGATTTAAGTCCCACACTGGTAAAATAGGCTTGCGCGGTGGTCGGACATGAGTGACTCCCTGAAAGAAAGTTCTAATGAGTCTATTGTTAGCGATAGACTTCTGGAAAAAAATAGGTAAGGCCAAAACATGCCCCTTGAGGGTGCTTAATTGGAGACCCAACTCTAAACCATTCTGCAGAAATTCTAAAATTCTAGAAATAGAATATCTTCTGCATGAAAACTTCCTGGACTCACACCAGGAGATGAACGCCCGCCAGACCCTGTAGTATATCTTGGAAGATTTCTTCTTCAGGGCCTGAATCATGGTATGAATAACCTTGGCCGATAAACCCCTCTCTGTCAAGATCGAGGTTTCAATAGCCAGGCTGTCAAAGCCAGCATCTGTATATTCGGGTGCCGAAGAGCCCCCTGTGTGAGAAGCTCTGGATCGTCTGGCAGACGCCAATGGTCTACTAACATACTTACTATGTCTGAAAACCAGCTTCTCCTTGGCCAGCGAGGAGCCACCAGGATGGTTGGTACCCCCTCCTGAGCTACCTTCTTTAATACATGGCTCAGAAGCAGGAGTGGGGGAAATGCATACAGGAGATTGAACCTTGTCCATGGGGTTGTCAAAGTGTCCGTTGCTATGGCCAGAGGATCCCTCGAAAGAGACATAAACCTAGGCCGTTTGTGATTGTGTCTGGACGCAAAAAGATCCACCTCTGGACAACCCCAGCGAAGGCAAAGGGCTTGAAAGATCTTCTGACTGAGAGACCATTCTCCCCGACGCAGCGACCGCCTGCTCAAGGAGTCTGCCTTCTGGTTCTCTACCCCCGGGATGTAAACTGCCAAGATGCAGGGAACATTCTCCTCTGCCCAAACCAGAATCCGGCTTACTTCCCTTAGGGCACTCCTGCCCCGAGTACCCCCTTGATGGTTGATATAGGCTACCGCCGTCCGATTGTCTGACTGGACCTGGACAGCCTGCCCTTGGAGGTCAGATGCTGGAGCACTAGCCAGACTGCTCTTAACTCCAAGATATTTATGGGAAACTGGACCCCACTGCCCCTGGATCTTCTGGGTCTGCCAGATACCCCCCCCCCCAGCCTGTAAGACTACCATCCGTGGAAACAATTTGTCACTGAGGTGTTAAAAAGGACCTGCCTACTGATAGGTGTAGAGGATCCAACCACCACAGGAGAGATTGTCTGGCTGAGGGAGTCAGAATAAACGAATGATCCAAAGATTGCGGGGCTCGATCCCAGCTTAACAGATTTAACTGAAGAGGCCTCATGTGAAACTGGGCAAAAGGCACTGCTTCGAAGCAGGCCACCATCAGGCCTACTAGTCTCATCCCTAGCCGAATAGTTGGCTGCTGACAAGACCGTAAGGTCTCTATCTGGCTCCGGAGCAACCGAGCCTTCTGCTCTGGCACAAAAACTCTGACCTGAACTGTGTCCAGAGTCATTCCCAAAAAGGCCCTTACTGGCGATGGGGTGATATGCGACCTTGGATAATTGATCACCCAGCCAAACTCCTCTAGGGTTGACAATACATTTTGCGTGTCCTCAATCTCCTGAAGGGACAGAGCAGAAATCAAAAGATCGTCCAGGTATGGGATACTGCATATCCTCTGGCTCCTCAGGATGGCCATGAGACCTGCCAAAACCTTGGTGAACGAGCTGAGGATATGCCGAATGGAAGCGCCACAAACTGGAAATGTTGGCCTTCTAGGGCAAACCTTAAAAATTTCTGATGCCCTGGAAAGATTGGAATGTGCAGATACGCGTCCCTTGTCTATTTTGGTCATAAGACCTCCGGGCTGAATCGATGTTACTGCTGATCTCAAAGTTTCCATACGGAAATGTTTCACCCGGATAAACTTGTTGAGACCCTGTAGGTCTAGGATAGGACGCACCGACCCATCCCTCTTGGGAATCGTGAAGAGGTTGGAGTAAAACCCCTGACCTTCCTGATAGGGTACCTGACAAATTACCCCTTTCTGAAGAAGATGCCGAACAGAGGCTCTCAGGGCATCTGCCTTTAACTGGTTCGGGGATGCCCCTGACCAAAGGAACCTTGTGGGCGGTCTGGCTGTAAACTTGATCTTGTAGCCTGATGACACCACCTCCTGGATCCAAGATCTGCGAGGTGGCGTCTCCAGACTGGAGCAAACTGCAAGAGCCGTTCCCCCACCTGCCCGGGTGAGGGCGCCCCTTCATGCCTGGGTGGACTTGGCTGGAGGCTTAGGCCTGCTTCTCCGAGCACCACCCGCCCTGTTACGGGCCCTGCCTCTGCCCCAAAAATCCCTACGGGAACATGATATGGCCTCTGCCACTTCGAAAGGGCAGATATGATGAGGGCCTCTGAAAGGGACGAGCCGACCTTCTCTGAGGAAGCTTGCCATCCGTGACCATGAGGTCAAGCCCCTCCCCAAAAAGGGCAAATCTATAAGATTTTTTAGCGGCAGCATCAGCCGACCATTGTTTTAGCCATAAAGAGCGGTGCAAGGCAACAAGAAGAGCAGAAGTTCTGGCACCTAGCCTGACAGCATCATCCATAGCAGTAATAGCAAAGGCGTTAAAATCCAAGCAAGCCCTAAATTCCTTGGACTCTTGAGTATGTCTGCGAGACTTAGCCCTGGCCAAAAGTTGCTTTACCTTCTTCCTTGAAGCCAAAGAAAGGATAGCCGTGGCACAAACAGGGCGTAATAGAGAACCTACCATAGCAAATGCATGGCGAGCCAGCTGATCCATTCGTCTCTCTGTGGGATCTCTTAAGGAAGCGTTAGTAGCCAACGGCATGATAATAGTATTGGGCAGGCCTGACAGGTGAGTCCACATCCGGTGGAAATGACCATAACTTTATCATATCAGCCGGATCAGCCGGAAAAGGATACCTTGAATCTAGGATCCTAGGGACAGCAGGCAACTTGTTAGGACTTTCCCATTCCTTTAACACCATCCTGGAGAAATGCGACTGCTCCGGAAACACCTGCCTCTGTCTCACAGGGCTAAACAGGTCACCCTTCCCTCTCTTTTTAGGAGAGGTAATGTTTAAAGTTTCGAATACAGAAGAAAGTAAACACTCGGTTTCTTCTGAGAGTAAGGGATCTTCATCAGAAGAAAATAAGATAGAATTACTGTCCTCCCCACCAGAGCGTAACTCACCTTCTGAGAGTGGTTCATCAATAATCTCTTCCTCCTCCTCAGAACCAAAAGAGGCAAATTAATCCTCTTCCTCATAAGCAGGCTCCAAATGCCTCCTCTTATTGGGGGCCTTTTTAGGGACGACCAAAGAGCTGTCTTTCCAGGTTATCCAACCTGTGTGCCATATCCACCTGCGCTCCACTGCATTCCCCTTCTCTGGGGGCTACTTGAGGAGGCTGAGCTACAGAAGAACCCATATTTATTGCTTGAATGGATACAGGAGCAACCGCCTTATTATGGTCTGAACCAATTCTCCTGGTGCAAGCGGAACAAACCATGCTGAAAACACCCAGGGGATCTTGCTTACATAAAGGGCAGAGCCTGCCCTGCTCAAGTGGGATGCCCGACTCACTATCTCCTGATGCCTCAGTCATGGTGTTTTTAATTTTTGCAAAGAATAGACCTAAGGTCCTAAGCCTATACCAATCCTCAGGACTGGGAGGAACCACAACCCCTTTTTATCCTTCCCAATCTAAATATAAACAGGAGAAAAAAACCTATTAAAAATGTCATTTTCCTTTATATATTTTTTTATTCCAAAATATCAAAATACCATAATTATTAAATAACAAAAAAAAAAGAACAATTGACGTCCACTTACCCCTGCAGCAGCTGAATCACGCAGAACTGCGACTACACATGCACCACACCTCCACTTCTCACACATGCAACCTAGACCCAAGTGAAAACATGGTGTAGCAGGGGTTAATACCTTAGGAGCCCCCCTCGGGTGCACCTGCCAACGCCGCAACGCCTAGAGCGCCTAAAGAACAAGAGCCCCCCCTCCCACCAGGGCTAGAAGCAGCAGCCGGGTCAGGGGCAGAAAGAAACCGCAGCGGAGACAGCGGAGGAGCCCCGCATATGGCCACTCCCTGCCGCTGCAGCTCTCGTATACTGCACCTCGTGCGAACGGGGGTCCCCTGCCACCTACCTCCTGTCCTTCTCCCAAGCCGGGATATGCAGCGGAGGTTTGGGTGGCGTAAAGCGCGCTCTTTCCTCCTCCTGTCATGCCAGAGAGAGCGCAAATGAGGAACCGGAAAGCCGCGAACGCGCTTCTGCACCCGGCTCCGCCCCCAACCTGAGGTCACTAAAACAAAAACACGACCCTTAAAGCTGAAGCGCGAAATTTGAAAAAAATATTTTTTTTTTCTTTTTTTTTTTTTAAATGTGGGAAGAAGGATGGGTTGTATAGAATTTAAATAGTTCCTCAGCAGGTACACCAGAGAAAAACCTGTGGCTGGCGTGCTCTTCAAAGAGAGCCTTCAGCCCAGAGCGTATACACTCTGCAAGCGACCCAAGACCCCGGCGCTTCACCTTACCTTCATGGACCCCTGAACAGCAGAGCTGTGGGAGGCAAAATGGGTCTGGGGGATCCATGGGAATAAGGCTGTGCAGGAAGCCGACAGGGTGCATTCCCCCGGTTACTGCCAATCCTTAAGAGAGAACTTCAACAACCTTCACCGTCACCTCAACTGCAAGAATGGAAAATGGTTTTGATTAGGAGGCAGCTGCTACTTATGGGCCGGGAGGGGGCACACCTTTTTTGTCTTGCAGTCATACCCAGCAAGGAAGTAATCCCAAGTTTAAGGAGGGTCTGGAATAGATCAGAAGAAAAAAGGCCACAGTAGAGACTCAAGAAGAGGGCTGCTGAGCAAAAACACCAACTGAAGTAGGTTCTCCAAAACCTTTGATGAAGAGATCTTGGTGGCACACAAATGCCCAAGAAAGGCCCCTTTCCTCTAATAGTGTTGTTTCAACAGGCACACTAATAAAGCAAGTAACTGTAAACTGGGACATTGAGGGAACTTCCATCTGCATATCATTCCCTTCCCGGTCAGTTTGGTGCTACCAGAATGGTTGGAACAGACTCAAATCCAACTTTGAAAAGCACCCTGTACATCAGTGGAAGAGCAGGACGTGAACCTGGAGAGGTCTGATGTGAAATTAAGCGCAAGTTATAGTTTCAGACATTACATAGAGGACATGCACCCTTATGCACTGGAAATCCGTTGATGAGGACCTTGTAACACTTGACGTTCCCACTGCTATTGCATAGAAAGAAAATGCCCGTTAGGCTAATCTGGTCCATTCCTAGATATTATATAGCTCTACCTTCTTCTGTGGCACTGTAAAACATATACAGTACATGAAACAAAATGCTACAAAATTCAAAAAGAATGCAATGAAAACAGGATACAATAGGAGAGCCCTGCCTCAGGAGCTTATAGCCCGAAGGATAGGGGGCAGAGGCAAAGGGGAGGGATCACAAGGGGTATGTAGTGAGGCACGTGCCTTGCGGAGGTAGTAAGAGTTACTTAAACAAGGTTACATACTTGTCTATAGAGGTGAGTTTTGAGGGCACTTTTGAAAGCTTGGAATTTGGGGTAGTGAAACATTCAATTAGTGGGGAGGCATCTGAGAAGATAGAGCCCAGAGTGAGAGGAAGTGGCCAGGGCAGAGGGCAGGAGATGTTGGTGTTGCTGTGAGATCAGATAAAATGTTGTGATAAAAGGGGGGGGGGGGTTCTAGCTGGAGAGAGCTTTGTAGGTTAGAGTGAGAATTAAAACTTGCAACCAGAGGAGGAATGGACTGAAGGGGCAGCACTGAAAAAGATTAAGGGGAGGTAGAGAGTTCAGAATAGACTGGAGGTGGTGGGAAGAGCAAGAAAAAGGAATAGAGAAAAAGGAGAAAAGAAAAAGTAGAAGGAAAAGAGAAACAAATAAGTAAGGAAGCAGAAAAAAGGAAAAAAGAAATAAGTTGAGGAGGAGGAGGAAAAAGAAGACTTACAGTATTGGCAGAAAGGTTTACAAGACTGCATCCCTACTCTGGATATTTGGTACCGCAAACCCCCATCACCAGCAGAACCATAACTTTCACCCTCCCTGCTAGGGACCCTAGCCACTAGGAACCATGCACTTTTCTTAAAGGATTGCAAGAATAAAATGGACAGCTCTATGGCTAGAAGGCGAATAGCAGGAACCATCCTAAAACAAAGAAAGTGTGTGAGGGGCAGAAAAACCACCCACTCAATACAAGAGGGTCCATGCCAGTTCCACCAAGTGTATTACCTGAGTAGCACTTAGGCTTATCTCAGAGCAAGTTGGTGCTGAATAGCTAATTTCTAGAGGGAATCCACAGATAAGACTGCCTACTTAAAAATCCGTCTGTACGCCTCCATCTTTGGAGTATACCTTTTAATGTACCCAGTGCCTTGAGTCACAGCGGGCCCATTACTCAAGTTAGTATGAATTCTGGACTTTGTAGCACTATCTAGCAGACCACTAAAACATTCTGAAAACTACCCGGTATATGCTTGTTGGTGTGAAAAGACACAGGAAGTACCAGAGGCAAAGTATTTAGGAGGCCCCGGGTCAACTATATTATAAGAAAGAAGGCAACTATGGCTCAACTATTTTAAACAAGGTCCAAAATAGTAGCAATCAACACTGAACAGGGTTTAACTAACAAGATAGCACTGAAGGATATTCCCAAATCATGAGAGGACTGGACATGGGAAGCAAATTCCCAACCCTGTCCACCCCCCCCCAACCAAAACTCAGGTCCCAACGTGAACTCCCGTGAATGTCCCAGTTTGGTCCAGATTGTAGCTTGAGGTAGGTTCTGAAACATAAAATGCACCAAGTGGCTACTGAAACCACCAGGTTCCATGCAGCTGTTGAATTTCCAGCCTCCAGAGCAGTCAAAGACTCTGTGGCCCATGCAAGTAATTTAAGGAGAACTTCTAGGTGATCTATTAAGTAGTCTTTAAAGGTTTCCTGTGAACCAAGTGATGCACTCAAATGTGGCCTGCACTTGGTCCTTGTGGAAACAGTTTTAGACGCTGGGTTAAAAGGTGGAGTATGGAAAAGAAAGCTTTAAATATACTAAATTTGGTTGCAACTCTTACAGGCTACCCCTACAGGCTCTCATGTATTAAAGTTAGAACTGAACCCTCTGAGGCGCTGTGGCGTTGTTGGTGCAGCTTTAACATACATCTGCAGATTTGTGGCACCCAAGACCTCAGTTGTTAACAGATTAGATGTTTGGTTGCTGGCTAATAGGGTTGTGTGATGCGGCTCCTTTAAGATTTGATTATTCTCCACTCCTCAATCTTAGAGACATGGAAAAAACAGGCTCCTCCCGGCCCTTCAAATACCCAGGGACCCCCCACAAATCCCCAGCATTGAAAAGCAGTGAACAAGAAGCCGGGAGAATTTAAAAACCACCCAGAACAACTGGTAATGATAACAAGATAACAATCACCATACAGGGGATCCAGAAAAATGCAAAAACCAGGGTGGGGTGGAGCAGGACGTACTGTATACAAATAATATCAATTCTACAGGTGAGTATCTCACAGAATTGTATTATTCTTAGTATACAGCACGTCCTGCTCCAGATATAATACTTACACTTGGGACATCCAAAAGCAGTGTCCATAAAGTAGGGTGGGATCCCCAACAAAAAACGACAACAGCAGACAGTTTAAAGCACTGTCACCTGCAGAACCATACGGCCAAGACAGCACGAGCTGAGGCCCTAACATCAACATTGTAAAACCTTGCAAAGGGTATGAGCAGAAGGCCAATGGTAGTGGCCTAACCAACCAGTTCAACAGCAAAACCGGTGCTGAAAGGCCCAAGAGGCATCAAGCACGCGTAGAAAAGGAATCAAGGCAACAAGGGAGATTCTTCCCCTTGCCTGAGTAGGCCTGAGTAACAGCCTGACAATCCGATCGCTAATAAATTTGGCAGAAGCCAAAGGCCGAAACATGGTACCAGGAGTAACATCCATTAAGGTAACAACCAGGACCAAACCGCCCAACTCCCGAGAGCAGTCGAGATCGGGCACATTCAGGATGCAATGACCACAAGCCCCAAGGAACCTCAGTTCCCCTAAGGACACAGTGACCCCTAAGGAAAAACTGCCAACACCTGTATAAGGAATGCAGAACCACTTCCTCAGCGTCGCTAGGAAGGGGGGTAGCAGTGGATAAGAATATCTCGGATAAATGAACATAAGAGAATCCGGCTTCAGGCGGAACTCCACCTTATCCTGGTGTATCTCAAGGAATGAGGGCTAGGTAGACCGAGCCGCCCGCTAACAAATGCCTGACCAAGGTAACAGTCACCAGAAGGACAACCTTGAGGGTAAGGACATCCAGACAGCATCCTGAATAGGACCAAGGGACAATCCTTGCAAGCAGACGGAAAGAATTCAATTTCAATCCCAACAGGGACCATAGGAGTACATGGAGGACGCACATGAGCACCCTCTGAAGGAAGTCTTAACCACGGAAGACTGAACCAGAGGCTGCTAAGGCAAGGTGGACAGGGCAGAGCTTGACCCATCAGCGAACTGAGCAGGAGAACCAACTCCAATTCAAGCTGAAAGCCACACTGGAAACCTGGGAACCGAGAACGTCCAAGTAGTAAGAGAACTAGACTCGCCCCAATCAATGTGGGTATGCCATACCCTACAACAATAGAAGATGAGGAAGAGGCTTACTCCTAGCCTTCCTAAAGTCACAAACACCGAGACAGCTAAACTTGTCTCCATCAAGAGGTACGTTTCAGCAGTCAGATTGACTAGGCCAGGGACCATGAATTATAGTGACGTAAAGGGGGCCCTGAGTGATCAACTGGCACTCCTGGCAAGGTGCAGAACTACTGATCACAGTACCATGTCTGCAACCACACTATACTAGGTCAACTGGGGGCCACCAGAATCACTGGTCCCCTTACCAGAGTAATCTTCCGCATAACCCAGCCTAGCAGAGGGAATGGAGAAGGACATACAGAACCAAAAGTCCTGTCAAGACGGTACTAAGGCATCCGGACCACTGACATAGGATCCTGGGACAGGGAAACAAAGGCCGATAGCCTGTGAAGGTAACGGAACCCAACAGATCCACGACTGGTTGGACTCAATAACGACACGGGGATTAGCACATCCTGTCGCAGAGGGTTTTGCCGGAGCTAATATCACTAACATGCAGGGAGCATTGGCTCCGCCCGGAAGGGAACATAGACACTCCCTGGAAGGTCCGCCAGCTCCAGGCCCCTTCCAATGGTTAATGTAGTACGTCTGACGTAAGACGGACCGAGCACCCCCAGCCTGGCAAGCCAGAAGGGGAGCGGTCAAGCGAGAAAGAGCCAACTGAAAAACGCTCACTGCTTAGACTTCAAAAATGCGTAAGGACCCTCTAAGGGCCCCCACCAACACCAGAATCTCAGGGGGTTTCGGAAGAAACCATCCCCTTCAACCTGAAAGGTTGGCATCCAAGGTGGCCGTTTCCAGAAAAGGGCAAGGGGGAACTGCCCCCAGACAGGTCCCTCGAGTTCATCCACTTTCAAGAGAAAACCGTCATACAGGTGGGAAGGCCCACAGGCCCTGCTCCAGGGGCGCTGGATCCCTGTCCTATGTTGCCAATAGAAGTCGCAGACGAGCTCAAGGGGAGCTGAGCATAAGGGACCTCTTTAGCTACTCGGGCTACTGCCAAGCAAGTTAACAACGGCCCACCAGTTGCATCCCTGCCTGGTGTTAAGAAACCGGGACAGTAGTGAGGGACTGGGCCCATGAGACCAGAATGCCCACCTAATTGCTGAGAGGGGGAGAATCTGGTTGAACCTGATCCAGGATCATTCCTATTAATGGAGTTACCACTTTAGGGAACAGCGAGGACTCGAGGTGATTGAACACCCATCCAAATGACTCCCAATGGGCCCACCAGCCGGGTATCCAAACTATCCCGACACAGAGACAGGGAGTGAGGAAAGGCGTCCGGGTAGACATCACGCGGACGTCCCTTGGTCTCAGAGACATCACCATCGACAGCACTTGAGTGAACCCTCTGGGAGTTGAAGAGAGGCCAGATAACAGGGCCACAATTAACAGTGTTGGACTTCCAACACGAACCTGGAGAGCCTCAGAGATCTGAGGGCACAGGAATGTAAACATAAGCATTGAAGAGTTCCCCAGACGCAAGATGCCCACAGGGCACAAGGTGCTGATGGCCCAACTCAAGAGTTTACATGCAGGAAAACTGACTAATTAGAGAATTGCTGTGAATCCAGAATGGGCCACCCAACCCATCCCTTGGGGGGCTGTGGAAGGTGGTATAGCGGCCCTTGCCTCTGCCTATTACGGGCAATCTGCAAGAGACCCTCAGACCTTGCAGGCCTAGCATGGCCTGTGCCAGCAACTGAACAGGGGCAGGAACCAGGAGTACCTGGGGCCTGATAAAAACTGGGAAAGGCTGTGCAGCAAACTATCCTGTATCTGGAGGACACAACCTCCTGAATCCACCAGAGTGAGGCGAAATGCCTCCTGATAAGAGCAAGGTGCTGCAGCCATCCCCTCACCCAGCCGTGTTGAGGGGGTTTGGTGGAAGATTTGGGCTTAGCCCCACGGAGGGGCCAGAGCGTTGCCTGCTGCTCGTGGGGTCTGCCCCAAAAATCCGGAAAGACACCCCTGGTTCCTGTTTAACACTAAGGTAGGGGGGAGGAGGGGTGCTCCTGCCTCGAGGGGGCCGGGACGGCCCTCTGCGTAGGGGTGATTTGCCCTTTTTACCGAACAGGTCTAGACGGGCCCCAAACAGGCGTTGCCCTCTGAAGGGGAGCCCAGTAAGAGTCTTTTTAGTAGCATCATCAGCACCCCACTGTCGCAGCCAGAGCAAGCGACGACTAGCCACCACAAGGGCGGAAGTTCTTGCACACATTCTAATCGCGTCATCTAGCGCTAATAGAATAAACTTCACAAATACATCACAGTTGAGTGCATTAAACACCTCCCAGGGGAGATCCTCGGGTGGTGATCGAGCAATTTTTTGATGAGGGTTCTAGCGGCCACCGCAGTAATGGCTGCGGCACAGACCAGACGCAGCGCCGTCCCAGCACAAGAAAAGGCATGGGAGGCCAGCAGCTCAATGCTCCGGTCCTCAGCATCCCGAAGAGTGCTATAGGCAGGGGTTGTAATAAAGGGAGGGTTAGGGACCTCTATGATCGGCGCATCCACCACGGGGGGGTGATGACCAGCAATTACCCACCTCAGGGGGAAAAGGGTATTTCCTATCCCAGTCCCGTGGAACCCCTGGAAGTTTACTGGGGCATTCCCATTCTTTGAGCACAAGGGCATGGAAATGAGCCTGCTCTAAAAATTCCAAACGTGCAGTCGCAGTATGGAAACGCTCCCCTCTAGGCTTGGGGACCAGACCGGGGGGGGGGGGGATAGACAGTGCCTTAAAGACCTTAAGCAACAGGTCGTCAGTGTCACACTGGCCCCAGTATTCCGGGCCAGAATCATCGTGACTCTTCGGCCTCTCATCAGAAGAGCCTGAGTCAGAGAACAACTCCCCTTCCTCAGAAGGGGTATAGTCACACGGGGTAGCAAACCCCTCAGCCTGGAAGGGCCCGCAGGCTGCAATTCCCCACTAGTAGGCGACTCAGCAGGAGAGAGATTTAAGCCTGGGGAGATAGGTGAATTGAAGCTAGGTGTAGCCACTGGCCGACCGGATTGCAGGGCCAGGGCTTGCTCGGCACAGGGTACGCAGACCCGTGCCCTGCCACCATCAGCATGGGGTTGTCCACATGCTATACACCGCCGGTCTCGTCCCGGAGGGACCCCGGTCACATCATTCTGAGATGCCTCCATATGGTGATTAATCAAGGCACAATATGTCAGTAGGGATTTACACAATAAGTATCCCTGGATGCCCCAAAGACCCGCTATGGAAGTGGGAGAATTTTACAAGGCCCGCTATAATTTAACACCGGGCCGGGAGAAGCCAATGGTGTTCACCAGTCTGAAAGACATAATGGGAATAAAGGGTGTCAGAACCATGCGCAGTAAACAAGGATCATGAAAATCGCCCGCGAGGGCACTTACAGACCAAGGGAGGAGGAGCACCGCCACCACGCGTGCGTGCGACCAGCATCAAAATGGCACCAAAGCGAACCTCGAAGGGTGGGCCAGAGCAGGCAGTGACGCGGAGCACGCCAACCCCCCCCCCCCCCCCCCCCCGAAGAGCGCGAAGCTCTGAGGTAGATACAAACTGTAATGAGGAGCGAAGTGAATGGACACTTAGAGAAGATGATTTGCCCATAAAGGCGCTGCAGCGTCTGAGGCGGCGCACATCCAGTAAAGGAAGAAGTGCGCGCGTCGGCGGCAATTACACAGTAAGAACAAACAGCGCAGTTCTGACCCCAGGGATACTAGTCCGGGCAAGACTAAGGCCATAACGTGTAAAACATACACTAACACCTTACTACACACACACACACACACACACACACACACACACACACACACACCCCACGGGCTATGGGGGGGAATGAGGGAGGATGGCGACCCTTTGTACAGGGCCCACCGCTAAACGGGGCATGGGCAATAGTGCGGGTATCCCCTAGAGGCTCATCATCAGCCCTAAACCGCCTACCCTTTGGTGGGGGACTGCGGTGGAGCATGGCTCCATTAAGCACGCATGGTGCTGCCTACCTTCACTCGACCAGCGCAGCCCAGGCTGGGAGGCACATCACAGGGAGGACAGGTGGAAATAGTCCAACAGGGCCGCAGGCTGTAATAGCCCCGCTCACCTGCGAGAGAGTGATACTTCATGTCTTCGCAGTCAGCACTGCAGAGAAATCTGAGGATTTGTGGGAGGTCCCTGGGTATTTGAAGGGCCGGGAGGAGCCTGTTTTTTCCATGTCTCTGCAGTGCAGCGCCATCTGGCGGAGGATAACCCAAGTGTAAGTATTATATCTGGAGCAGGACGTACTGTATGCTAAGAATACAGTGACAGTCTAAGTGTAAGTATGCCCCCCCCCCCCACAAGGAATTATGCCCCCCACCTCTAATAGGGCTACAGGGAACTAGCTTGCTAGTATGTATAGGCTTGTCCCCAACGTACCAGCCACCTGGGGTAGGGAATTAACTGCTCCTCGGAGCAGAGTCTGTAGAAGCTATAATGCCACAGAATAGTGTTGAGGATTAGGAGCAAGAAATGGAAGTGACAACCGTCCAGGAGTGATTAAAAAGTGCATTTTACATTATGACATGCCCATGTAATTGCCATTATATTGGAAAGACAACCCCCCCCTTAAAAGAACGGATATATGAACACCTGTATGACATCCTTACTGGCAATATCAAAACACCCATAGGGCATCATTTCACTCTCAAACATAATAAAGTCCCCAAAGGCCTGTATTTTCAAGGCCTAGATAGGATACACTGAAATCCCAGGGGAGGAGATATTAGGAGACTGACCCTTAGATGCAGTGGATTTATCATCTTGAATGAATCAGTTTTTCATAGATGTTTGGGCATCTATTAATAATCATCCTTTTAGACAAGCTATGGAGGTATTGGAGGTATTGAAGGGGCCTATATAATGTTTTCCTTCTTTCACATTATATATGTAAATAGTCAGGCAAAAAGTGGTCAAAAACATGCAAATACATTTGTAATTCTTTTTTACATATTATTGCACTGTATTCCAGTTGTCCAAAATGTAACCAAATGGTTCAAAAGTGCAGCAGAGAGTGGGAGGCCCCTACTCCCCGTTTTTTTCTGGGGAGACCATTAACAGAGGCTATATAACACTGCTTAAAATACAAAGTTGTAATTAATACACTAATGAGGTCAAATGGTGGTTCCTGCGCTACTAGGACCAAGTCCCAGCTGTTGATAAGCACCGTCCTCCTGAAGGCACATACATCCAACAGGGGTAGACTGGCATCCCAGTCCAACTGGGGAATACGACACGCTCACAGCAGGCCATTCCACACATTAGGGTTGATTCAGAGCCCCTTTCTCATCATTTTTATGGAGGTCTTGCTACCAAACGAAAAATCATGCAAAAATGAAAACATTTCACACTAAAGTTCTTGCAGAAAAAAAGGCTTTGCTGAATCAGACGAGGGGAAAAAATGAACGAGAATGGAAATATTCACGCAAAAAAAGGTGAGAAAGGGGCTCTGAATCAACCCTATTGTACAAGCATCAGGGTAAGCCAATATTTAATATATTACCCTCAGGTGCCATCTCTTTGGCGCATTATAAAACAAACTATGCTTACAATCTATACTAAAAGAGGTTGCGTTTAGGAGGTACGTCACAGTGGCAGGTACTGAGATAGACATTTTCGATTTTGAAGATATGACTAAAATGCAACATTGTCACCCTGTGTATCTTATATATTGTAGTCACCATATGGGGGCTGAGGAAGCGTGGCCTTGAGACAATTTCTGTGATCATATACTGCGATTTTACTGGGAGGCAGCTTTTTGCTGTGAACATGTAGGATATGGTGACAACAAGGAAATATTTTAATAATAAAGTATTTGTAAAATTGTAAAAAGTATGGTGCGGAGCAAGGTTTCAGTTTGACAGAACCCGTCACCCCCTATTTCCTCTTACTTCAATTAAAAGAAAACTAGCCTGGCAGGCTATTTCCTGATGCCAGGTGTAAGAGTGACCCCCTCCTCCCACCATCCAGCATATTTATATGGATTTTTATAATTGGGCCATTCTTTCGTGTTAATTCGTCTTTAATCACCAGCCTAGCTAGAGATTTTGTCACCCACTGTTGCCAGACCATTCACCATTTTGTGCTATATATGTTTAACTGTGATTTTTGCTGGAATTGCCAGAAAAAGTCTATTTTTTGTCAAGAGTTTGAAATATTTAGCTTAAATTTTTTTTTAGTGTTTTCTGGTAGACTGCGGCCCAGAGGCTAAGCAGCCAGCCCCCGGCGAGGGTAATATAATAACTTCGCTCAGACACAGCAACTATCATCTGTAAAATCCGGCACCTGTCACATTGGGCACAGGAGGTAGGAGGGGAGAGATGGTGGGGGACGAGGCAGTAGAACTCTGATCACACACAGTATCAGAGAAGCTGGAGCGATGAGGGAGCGCTTGCCCCGACTCTCTATTTCTTCACTGCGCAAGAGCGAGACTTTAGCCGCTGCCGGAAAGCGTCAGTTTCCGGCTGCACAAACATGGCGGCGCTCACACTTTTTCTAACTGCGCAGGTAATGACATTTGGGGACATTTATTGCTTTTTTTTTTCTTTATCTTTTTTTCTTTTTAAAGGCATGAGCACTGCCTTTAACAGTCCATATTCACACTTTTGGACTGCTTTAATGTGTATTTTGGCAGTCTCAAGCACAGGGACCACCTGAACATGACCCCTCAGCCACTCACACAGATGGTCAACTGTGTGGAGCAAGTATGCTTCTCAAATAGGTTCTCCTGAAATAAGGTTTAAAACTACTGCAGAGTCCTGGAAGAGCTGAGAGCTGAGGTGCTTCAAAACCAAATGACTACATACCTAAATAAATAAATAGGCCATATACAGGACAAGGTTGTAATAGGAGGGTTCACATGACAGGCAATGAAGGGACAGCGGACCTTTACCCAAATGGACCCTACAATTCAAGTCTACAAATAATTCAAGAGAGCTGCTTAAGACAGTGGTGGTTAGGGAAGAGGGGTGGTCATGGCAACCTATTGCTGCTGACCTGCAGCAATCCTGGCTTTTGTCATAGAATAGCGGGCTTAAAGTGGATCAACCACCATTTCACAGAGCAAAATTCAGCCCAGTGATTAACTCGTCGTGGCCTGGGTTTTGAAACCTTTGAGGGTGAAATACAGGTCGAGAAGCCCGGGCCAAGGGATCGCTGGCGACTAAAAATACTGAAGGTATGGAAGACCCAGAGGGGACGTCGATGTATGTAGGCAGGATGCTCCCTGTGCTTGTACCAACACCTATTGTGATAAAACTTTATTTAGAAATTTTGTCTAGTTTAAGAAACATTTCTAGGACTGGACTGATTAGGTTGATAAAAAAAAGTCATCATCCTTACCTTGAACGCGGGTTTCTGCATGTCTGGTTCACTCTGCGGCCCCTCTCGTTCTCCTTCGGATGGGGAATACACTTCTCTGCAGGAGTGTCTCCATTTTCCAGACTTGAGGGAGCAAGGTCAGTAGAATCAACATCTAAAAGGGAAAATCAGATGGTTACAACTTACTTGTATTTAAAATAAATTAAATAAACTAAATAGACATGTTACATACAGAGCATTGATGCAGAACACGTAGTCTTCCTGCCATAACTCCCATATTCCCTGGCTTAGCACCCCTCCCATTCTGATCACATTCCTATGTACCCCTTTCTATGTACTCTTGCTTTTTCCAGCTTCTCCTTCCATTTTCTCTTTCCCTGTTCCCTGCTGTCTGCTTTTATAGTTTTTTTTCCCTTTTCTTTCCCGTTATCTGCATCTCCAGTATCCAGCAGAGTGGTGTATATATAATGTGTTTCTCTTCTCCACACTGACACACGTCCTCACCTCAGGGTCGAAAGCCCCCCCACCCCCATTCAACTTAATCCCATGATCTCTTCACGCCTCTCCTCAAGGCTTCATGCTCTCTCTCTGCATTCATATCTCCAACTCACCTCAGCCCACAGGATCTATATACCTCTATTTTCACTGCTATTCACTCTTACCAGGTTGTTGCGCGTTTCTCACTCCCCACACTAGAAC
Source organism: Gastrophryne carolinensis (assembly GCA_027917425.1). NCBI lineage: Eukaryota > Metazoa > Chordata > Amphibia > Anura > Microhylidae > Gastrophryne > Gastrophryne carolinensis. The sequence goes on along the minus strand of CM051236.1, from coordinate 304,949,844 downwards.
ACATTGATTGCACTCCCCATTCTGCGCATTAACTCTTTTCCCGACAACTGGGGCTGCACAATGGCATTTTTATCTCGGAGCCGTTTGCCTGCCTGTGCTCGGGGACTGTGTGCGTGCGCATCACTGTCCCGAGGTCATAGAAACTAGTCAGCATCGGCCTCTTTGCACCTGCCCATGTATATACAAGGGCTATAGCTGCCAGAAAGATTTGTGGCCTTTGGCTGTCTGGAAATTGTGCATATGTATACACATACAAGGACAACTAAAAACTTACAACATAAGGTTTAAGCATACCATGTTCGTTATGACTACTCTTGCAGTCTCTGGAATAATTGGCATAGTCATTGTGTTTATAGGTAAACCTCAGTACCTCAAACATTAGATATGCATGCACATTCATTCTCTACAATGCAATATAGCCTGAGGCTACATTCACTGTGGCTATGAAATATAGGAAGGGAAAGATTGGATGCATGCTTAAAGTCGCTGCCCAGGCACACAGCATTCTCCACGGGAGAGGTGAAAAATCTGCTGTCTAACAACATTTTTAAATATACGACTCTAATGAAATACCCCGTTTTCTAAGCTAATCCGCTGGCTTTGATTATCGTCATTATGGGCATGGCTAGTGACAAGCAGAATGAGCAATGCCACTCGATGAGTCATGCATATGCCCCGATGTGGTCAGAGCCGGCAGCACAACCACTGCAGCTTGAGGAGCTCACTCACGCTGGGAGCATCAAGGGAAAGGGGCTGCTTGCAAATTTTGGAGACCTGCCAAGGCCTCAGAGCAGTGCGCTGCTCTAAGTCTAATTTCAAGGGCATTTTTTGAGGCAACAGATGTCCTTCAATTGCTGATCTAGTAATTTTTAATTTTTTCTTATGTTTGTAAATGTGTTTTATGGAAGCAGTTTTTACCAGCAAACTGTTGCTGTTGGCGTCTGTATACAAAGATCTACAAGAAAAGAGAAGCAAGCCCTGCACACACAACACTGCTGCTATGGCTGCTGCTGATGTAATTGAGCTTACTCTTACATATGCCCAGTAGCGGTGTTGGACTCTGTGTACAGACTTGGTGTACAGGTGCCAAAAGCAACAGTTTGTGTTTTTATAAAAACAGGTTTTCACTACCTGCACACTTACTAACATAAGAAAAATTCTAGATAAAGGCTAGACCTCAGACACGTCGGCATACAAAAAAAAGTATTTTCAAAAAATGGCATTAAAAGTGGAAATTCCCCCATATGGGAGTAAAAAAAGTACATATGCCAGTATAACAAAAGTCCAGAAACAGGGAAAAATAAAGAATCGGGCTTGAGTAAAGCTTCCTCAAGTAATAAAATGAATTTTAATTCAGCAAGTTAATAAACTAGGAGTTTGAATAGTAAATTGGGACTAATGAGAAGTAAAAGTAAATTGGAACATTAAGCCAAATTGAGGATTCGAATGGAAAAGGGGGGGGGGCAGGTTCTGACAGTGGTTGTATGTATGTGTATGTTATAGGGCCACCACAATCTATTCAGTAAGCGGCTCATTGTCGGCTTGTGTGTGCAAAACGGTTCTGAAGCATATACCTATGGAGTCATCAGGAAGTTTGCTCCTGTCACAGCTGAGTATGTGTGGGGGAGGGTAGAGGGCAGACAGATGGTGCAGTGATGAGAGGAGGGAGCAGGCATTGGATTCCAGGCACAGGACTAATTATAGCTGCCCTCCTCCCAGAATGCTTTGAGGCAGAAAGCACTCAGCCAGGGAACCACATCCTGGCAAAGCATTCCCTTTCCAGCCAGAAAGCCCTGCAGACCTTGGCATGCTGACCAACCTCTTTCCTGCCTGAAAGCAGCATGTGACAGTGTAACCCTCTCTGTGCTGATGCTGTGCACCAAAGCCCACATCTAGATACAAATGTCCTTCCCTGCTATCCATTCTGGCTCCCGCCATGTCAAAACACTCACACTGCTGTTGCATTAATAAGGTCTCTGGAGCAGAAATAAAAGGCAATGTGTGTGACTTTGTTACGAGGAGCTGATCTACAGTAGCACAATCTGCAATCACGGGCCATGGGGGCAAGTGGAAACATAAAAAAATGCTTTTGGTGACTTGCACTAGGCAATCAGTGGGGCATCCTTTTTCTTTTGGTTGTTTGCCGTTAAGGCAGGGCCTAACCGCCTTTTGCATCCACACTTAGTATACTGTTAGCATAGCCACAGATCGCCTGAGAAATGTATACAGATCACACGCAGCAGTGATTCTGCAGATCTTTCAATATTTTTTCAAATCTATATCATCCCGTTCTATAAAGAACATATACGGACTGAAAGAGTCAACCACTGCCTGTATGCCTTTTGTGTAGTTTTTGGTCAGCTCTGCTCCTTGTAAATAGAATAACAATTAGCAGATGCTTTTTTGGAGGGGGGCTTGCCTTGCTTTGCAGAGTAACTACCTTTAGTGCTATATATGTCAGCTTGTGGCAGCTAGATCCAGTCACCCATAAACTCTCCTAAAAATGCATGTATGGTCACGGTTTGACAAATGTTGCCAGTTTACTGGGAACCTGCTTGAACCAAAGATGTTCCGTCGATAGGCAAAGTTGGCAACGCTTTTTTAATCTGTATGTCTAGCATTAGCTTTTAATATTTGGCATGAGTTGATGCAGGGTTCTAAAGCTGGATAATCAATCAAATCCAATTTTATAAATTACAGCTGGAATGGCAAGACGGAGGTTAGATTCTTGGTTGGTGACAGGTTTGTGCGCTGCAGTCTCCTAATAAGGCACGAGGGAAAGTGGAGAAGCAGGTTCCCAATGGTCATGTATAATGGATACAGTGTACCAATGCACACTAGTGGTTATTAGAATCACCAGGCTGGTGCAGAGAGATCACATTTCCCAATGTTGTAAAACTGCAGAGAAAAGTCCATTCTTCCCACCAGATGTCTCTCTTTGCTTCTTTTCCCCACTACAAAGGCCTGCACAATTCCGTCCTTCCCTCCCTTTCTCCTGTCTGTCCTGTCTCCTCTGTCTCTCTCATCCTTTATTTATCTGCTTCCTCCTGTGTGCACAGATTAGCTGCTCCCCGCTGGATCCGGGATCTGTCAGACCGGCAGATAAAATACACAGCTACAAACAGAGAAGGGGGTGTGCAGATACTCAGCATCATTATACAGCTCAGCATGTGCATTTTCTGTACAGATACTCAGTGCCACTCTGTTCTAACAGGATGCCGCTGTACCGGGCGTTACATGAGGTAGGGCAGAGGGAGCAGGAGCATGTTGCCTGGATACCGAATGTGGAAGTGGGTCATGCAGCAGTGGGGACACGGTGACATCCGAAGGGGAGCGCTCGCCATTAACGCTTAGGCTGCCATAGCATTCTCAAGGTGGTTAGTTCAGCTAAAAAAAACTTTTGCCAGTGAAAATAAGCAGAAAGTTGGTCTTACATGACAAGACATCACAGAGAGCATTCCTCATTAGGATATAGAAAATAAAAATACAATTCTGTGATTACTCACCTGCAGAATTGGTATTATGAGTATACAGTACGTCCTGCTCCAAATCTTTACCGTTGGGATATACTCCGCCAGATGGCGCTGCACTGCAGAGACATCGAAAATAGGCTCCTCCCGGCCCCTCAAATACCCAGGGACCTCCCACAAATCCCCAGCATTGAAAAGCAGTTAAGGAGAAGCCGGGAGAATAAAACAATCCAAACTATCAACTATAATAATGATAACAATCACCATACAGGGGATCCAAGAAAATGCAAACCAAGGGTGGGTTGGAGCAGGACGTACTGTATACTCATAATACCAATTCTACAGGTGAGTAATCACAGAATTGTATTATTCTTAGTATACAGTACGTCCTGCTCCAAATCTAATACTTACAGTTGGGACATCCAATAGCAGAGTCCATAAAGTAGGGTGGGATCCCCAAGAAAATCAGCAGCAGGCAGTTTAAACCACTGCCGCCTGCAGAACCTTGTGGCCAAAAGCAGCATCAGCTGAGGCCCGAACATCAACCTTGTAAAACTTTGAAAAGGTATGAACAGAAGACCAAGTAGCGGCCTTGCAAACTTGTTCAACAGAAGCCTGGTGCTGAAAGGCCCAAGAGGCACCGATAGCACGAGTGGAATGAGCAGTAAGGCGGAAGGGAGGATTCTTCCCCTTAGCAGAGTAGGCCTGAATCACAGCCTGACAAATCCACTTGCTGATAGTAGACTTGGCCGGGAGCCAAACCCTTCCTAGGACCAGAAGGGACCACAAAAAGAGCATCAGTAGCCACCAGATAATACTCCAACACCTAACCACATCCCAAGAGTGCAAAATCCTCTCCTTAGCATTGCTAGGATTAGGGCACAAAGAAGGAAGAACAATATCCTGATTCAAATGAAAGGCAGACACTACCTTAGGCAGAAAATCAGGTTTGAAACGAAACACCACCTTGTCCTGGTGCCTCTCATAGTAGGGGGGCTGAATGGACAGCGCCGCCAACTCAGACACACGCCTGACAGAAGTGATAGCCACCAGAAACACAACCTTGAGCGTAAGAATGGCCAAGGCAGCATCCTGCACAGGTTCAAATGGAGCACCCTGCAAGGCTGACAGAACCAAGTTCAAATCCCAAACAGGCACCATAGGTTTACGTGGGGGACGAACATGAGTGACCCCCTGGAAAAAAGTCCTGATCAGAGGGTGCTGAGCAAAGGACTTCTGGAAAAAAATAGCCAGGGCAGAAACCTGACCAGAGTACTGAGTTGGAGCCCCATCTCCAACCCATGCTGCAGGAACTCCAGAATCCTGGGAATAGAGAAGACACGACAGGGAAGAGACTTAGACTCACACCAGTCAATGTAGGCACGCCAAACCCTGTAATGAGTGGAAGAGGAAGACTTCTTCCTAGCTTAATCAAAGTATCCACAACTGAGGAAGACAGCCCCTTCTCCATCAAGATGGAGGTTTCAGCAGCCAAGCCGTCAAAGCCAGAGTTTGTAAATTGGGATGGCGTAGTGAGCCCTGATTGATCAGATCTGGCACCAAGGGCAGAGCGTACTGATCTACTGCCAGTTGTACCACGTCTGCGAACCACACTCTTCTTGGCCACCTGGGGGCCACCAGAATTGCTGGCACCCCTTCCAGAGCAATCTTACCCTGCCCAGCAGGGGAATTGGGGGGGAAGACATACAGGAACTGAAAGTCCTTCCATGACATAGCTAGCGCATCAGAGGTCAGGGCCAGAGGATCCCTGGACAGAGAGACAAAAGCTGGAAGCTTGTGATTGTGGCGGGACGCAAACAGATCCGCATCTGGTTGGCCCCAACGGTGACACAGAGATTGAAACACCCTGCTGCATAGGGACCATTCTCCCTGGCGAGAGGTCCCGCTGCTCAGAGAGTCCGCCAGGTGATTTTCAACCCCCGGGATGTACACAGCTGAAATGCAGGGGACATTGGCCTCCGCCCAAGTCAGGATCAGAGACGCTTCCTGGAGGGCCCCCTTGCTCCGGGTCCCTCCCTGATGATTGATGTAGGCAACTGCCGTCTGGTTGTCCGAGCGCACCTGAACAGGCAGGCCCTGAAGATGAGTAGTCAAGCGAGCCAGAACTAACCTGATCGCTCGCAGCTCCAAGACATTGATAGGAGCGTGGGCCTCCTGAGAACCACCTCCTGGAACCACCTCCCCTGGAACCACAGGGACTTCCAGAAACCCCCCCCCAACCTGAGACTGGCATCCGTGGTGACCGTCTCCCAGGAAGGGGCAAGAAAGGATCTGCCCCCCAACAGGTTCCTTGAGTCCATCCACCACAAGAGGGACCTCCTGACCAGGGAGGAGAGCACACAGACCCTGTCCAGGGACGCTGGGTCCTTGTCCCATACAGACAATAGGTGAAGTTGCAGAGGCCTCAAGTGGAACTGAGCATAAGGGACCACTTCAACGCACGCCACCCATCCAAATGCCTCCAGAGTGGACAACTCTGCCTGATGTAGAGGCACGCGGACGCCCTGACATCTGAGTAGAGACATCACGCCAGCCAGCACCTTGGTGAACACCCTGGGAGCTGAAGTGAGGCCGAAGGGCAAGGCCACAAATTGGTAATGTTGATCCATCAGAGCGAACCTGAGGAACCTTTGATGACCTGGGAACACAGGAATATGAAGGTAAGCATCTTTGATGTCCAAAGAAGTTATGAAATCCCCTTGGCGCAGGGAACTGATGGCAGAGCGCAGAGTCTCCATGCGAAAGCGCCTGCCCCTGACAAACTTGTTTAAGTCCAAGATGGGCCTGACAGAACCATCCTTTTTGGGTACTGTGAATAGGTCGGAATAAAAGCCCTTACCTTTTTCTCTTAAAGGGACCTGGCAGATGACCCCCAGCTCCAGGAGGCCTTGCACTGCTTGCACTAGCTCCTGAGCTGACACAGGGTCCTGAGGAATCCGGGATCTGATGAATCTTGGGAGGGGGATCGGCAGCAAACTCCAACTTGTAACCGGAGGACACTACCTCCTGAATCCACCGGTCTGAGACATGAAGCCTCCAGACGTGAGCGAAGTGCTGCAGCCGTCCCCCCACCCGGATGGGTGAGGGCGCCCCATCATGCCTGAGGGGGCTTGGGAGAGGATTTAGCTTTGGGACCCCAGGAGGAGCCAGGACGTCCACATCCTCTGCCTCTACCCCAGAAATCTCCCCGGGCCCCAGGGAAAGACACCCCCTTTCCCTGTCTTGCAACACGGTAAGGGAAAGAGAAGGAACCCTGACCCCGAAAGGGCCGAGGTTGCCGCCTGCGCTGGGGTAACCTGCCTCCCTTAGCAAAAATGTCCAGGCGGTCTCCAAACAGACGCAGTCCTTTAAAGGGAAACCCAGTGAGGGCCTTCTTGGCAGCATTGTCAGCAGCCCACTGGCGCAGCCAAACCGAGCGGCGTATAGCCACCACGAGGGCAGAAGTTTTGGCACACATTCTGATGGTGTCATCCAATGCTGATAGGACAAAATTTACAGAAACATCACAACTGGAGAGTGTGTTAAACACCTCACAAGGCAAATCATCAGGGGCACTATCAAGCATATTTCTGATAAGGGTTCTAGTGGCCACAGCAGTAATGGTAGAGGCACAGACCGGGTGCAGCGCCGTCCCCGCACACGCAAAGGCGCGGGAGGCCAGCTGGTCAATGCGCCGGTCTTCAGCATCCCGCAGGGTGGTAGAATCAGGGGATTTCATGACAGAGGTGTTAGATAGCCCTAGGATCGGGGCATCCACCTCGGGGGGGGGGGGGGATGACCAACATTTAACCACCTCAGCAGGAAAGGGATACTTCCTATCCCAACTCTTTGGAACCCCGGGAAGTTTACTGGGGCGCTCCCATTCCTTGAGCACAAAGTTATGGAAATGTGCCTGCTCTGGAAATTCCAAACGTGATTTTCAGGGAGAGAGATAGACAGAACCTCAAAAATCTGGGTCAATAATCTGTCAGTGTCATCCGGGGCCCAGGGGTCAGAGCCAGAATCGTCATGACCCCTTGGTCTCTCATCAGATGAGCCTGAATCAGAAAAGAGCTCCCCTTCATCAGACGGGGTATAGCCACACAGATTCATAAACTCCTCAGTTCCCATAAGGAAAACAGTGACATTAGGCGTCAAGTGCCGCTTCTTAGCAGGGGCCTTACGCGCTAAGGACTTAGCAATAATCTGTTCAACAGTAGCCAGTCTGGAAGACACATCAGGCTGAGAATCCCCACTAGTATGCAACTCAGTAGGAGTGAGATTTAAGCTTGGGGGAGTAGGTGAAGTGAAACGAGGTGGAGCCACTGGCAGGCCAGATTGTAATGCAAGCACCTGCTCAGCACAGGGTACACAGACCCGTGCCTTGTCAGCGTCAGCATGAGGCTGCCCACACGCTACACACAGCTGGTCTTGTCCCAAAGGGACCCCGGTAACATTATCCTGAGATGCCTCCATATGGTGATTATAGCGGCGCTATACGCCGATAGGGAATAACGCTATATAGCAACCCTGGATGCCCCAATAACCCGCTAGGGACGTGGGAGTATAATTTTTACAAGGCCTACAAGTAATATACTAAAAACAGGGCCGGGAGAAGCCAAGAAGGGTTCGTCCCGCCTGAAAGACATAAGCAGACAAGACCTTAAGTACATCGTAACAAAAGTGAAGCAGATAAAGCCGCCCGCGAGGGCACTTACGGACCACAGTAGGTAGGAGTCCGTCGCGCATAGGCCAACCAAGTCAGAAAAGATGGCGTCGGTATACCTCGAGGGGCGGGCCAGTAACAGCGATGACGCGGAAGGCGCCAAAGACAGGCCCCGCCCCCCACCGAAGAGCGCGAAGCCAGAAGGCCAACAGCCAATGATGGCGCACCAGCGCCTAAGGTAATGCCGCCGCCAAGTGCGGAACCAAGTCAGCGCGCGGCGTCGGTAAATTTAAAAGCAATAAAGACAAGTCAGCGCGGCGGCTGACACAAGAATAAAGACATGTGAGAGGTGAAAGCACAGACTGCATAACCTACATATCTATACACATACACCCCCCCCCCTTTTCCCCCGAAGACTATAAGGAGGATGAGGGAACACGGCGGCCACTTAAATAGGGCCCACCGATAGACAGGGGCAATAGTGGGGGAGAGGCATCCATAGAGGCTCATCGTAAGCTTGAACCGCCTACCCTTTGGTGGGGGATTGCAGCGCTCCTAAGCACCTGACAGCGGTGCTGCCGACCTTCACCCGACCAGCGCAGCCAAGGCTGGGAGGCATATTACTAGTGGAACGGGTGGGAATAGTCATACAGGGCCACAGGTTAATAACCCCGCTCACCTGCGAGTAGAGAGCCAATTTCTCATCCTTCGCAGCCAGACTGCAGAGAAATTCTGGGGATTTGTGGGAGGTTCCTGGGCATTTGATGGGCCGGGAGGAGCCTATTTTCGATGTCTCTGCAGTCCAGTATATCCCAACTGTAAGTATTAGATTTGGAGCAGGACGTACTGTATACTAAAAATATAACAGGGCTCCTGCTGAAAAGACCTGGATGGGTGTTTGGGGTGGAGGCATGTCATAGATGCCTGTCTAACCCATATACATCATAGCCAGCTGTTGGTCCTGACCACTCCCCATTTAAGAGAATCCCCACCTAACAAATCTTCAAATATACCATCTGAATTCAACCTAGTGTCTGCTTGAAAGACAGCATTATAAGAATAACTTGGGGCACCAAGTAAGTTGCTGTTCCTCATTATTGGCCAGCAATATAGTGAACCAATTTGTTACAATCTTCCCTGAACCAGCCAAGGTTGTCTAAGCAATGCTATAATGGGGCTACTAATTCCTCAAACAGACAGGGAATCTGCTGGTGCTGATGCTGACACTCTAGATAATGGCAGCCAGCTGATGAAAACTGAACAAAAACAGCAATTACCATTACAAAAATGGAAGAACGTTTCCTGAGAAGGAAACTACTTCCGCACAGTAGAATAAAGTGGAATAATCGAACACAAACCTTGTGCACCACTTCCATATATTTCTGGTAAGAGGGCAAGATTTTTGTGTGATGCACACAAGCCGTAGCGCACTTGGAGTCCACTAGCTGTAATCCATCTTGGAATTGCTGTAGGAACCAAAGTACAAAGACGTGAATATACCAGGTGTGTGGAGAATTTGTTAAGAAGATTGATTTTCCTGCCCGATAGCGGTGCAGCCCTGGATTTGTTTTTCTCCAGACTCTGCACATCTATAGACAAATTATGTGCGCAGGAAGCTTTTATTCCAAGCCGTCTCTGGCTGGAAGGTGACAAGGTCACATTCTCCCCAGAGCTGACCGTGACATCATTTGACAAGGGAGGGCTGTTATTCACGAACAAGGTATTATCGGTTACCATAGGTACATGGCTAAAATGTGGAAAGCTCAGCACGCTAAGGGTTACATAGCTACGCTCTGCAGGGTGCTTTATGATGCAAAGCTCTCCAGATCTCTGTGTGACAGGAAAGTGATTGCGGGAAGGAAATGGCAGGAAAGGGTTACACATTGCCACACTGCAGTGAATGGTCTCTCACAGCCTGACCTCTCTCTGTGTAATCAGTTCAGTGATTCGGACTCTGTCGGCTAGAGATGGGTATGCTGCTGGAGATTTCTAAATAGGGAGCAGATGGGCCCCAGCAAAGCTGGCTTGGCCAGGCACAGCTCTGACACACAGAACAAAGCCACACAAGCAGATTTTTCAAAACGGACTTTGAGAGCATTTTCACAGCTCGAGCGCATACCTCTCAAATGTCCCTGATTTGGAGGGACTGTCCCTCTTGAGTCCATGTCCCGCTGTCCCTCTCCTGCGCCCTTCCTTGAGGTTTAACATACAGGTCTGCAGTAATAAATGATCCATTTGCCTATTTAAAACCATATAAACAATTTAAAGGTTATAATGTCCTAGCCATCCCTCAATGAGGGGGTGTGGCCTAATTTAACAAATGTCCCTCTTTCCCACCCTGAAAATTTGTAGGTATGCAAGTGTTATCAGGAGCCACCGACAAATTTTGCACCAAGGATCTCCAAGACTACCTTAGCATTAAAAAGGTATGACGAAGAACATTGGGCAGCACACACTAAACAGGTTCAATTATCCAAAGGATTTATTTTATTGGCAATTATGCTCAAGATTGTAATTTCTTCTTTGTAGAAGTAGGTTATCTATGATTGCCAACTTTTCTCCTAAATACTTTAAATAGGTTCTAGAGCAGTGGTGGCAAACTTTCTAGGGTCTGAGTGCTCAAACTGCAACCCAAAACTTGATTTAACACGGTACTTTAACGTGATGACTCTGGTGTCGGGGGAGATTAAAAAACAAAACAAACAAAATGAGTGTACTGGAACAATGGAGGGTGCCCACAGAGAGGGCTCGGAGTGCCGCCTCTGGCACTTGTGTAATATGTTCACCACCAATGTTCTAGGGGTTTTTAAACAAGATCATATTCCTTTTCTCTATATGTTAGCCCTTGCACATGCATTGCAAAACTACATTCACATTATGGTTAAAATGTAGCGTTTGATTAATGTTCTGGGCATTTGGAAGGCAGCTGGAAATCAAAAAAGGCACTGTGCTGAGGTGTGCCATTGGCATAGTCATGGCCTAGGAAATCCCCCCCCCACCTGCCCAACAGTATATATACACACACTATAGTTCTTATCAACAGCTGCAATTCAAAGCCCTACTGCTAAACAACCACTATGAATGAAATGGAAGTGTACAGGCAGTCAGATAAAACTGCCTCCAGCTTACCAGCTGATTACATCAAGCTGCTGAACTTCTTTATGGCTGCACCAGTCAAACTTCCCAATATATTACTGCTGCACAGGCAATTTCAGAGGATGCCAATTAAAAAGAGGACCTAGCTCCCTCCAGACAACTCTGCAGTCTGTCCAGATCCCCAAGGAACATAACCCACCTATTCCATATTCTATATTGGGGGGGGGGGGCTATGTGCAGGGGGGCTCCAGCATTCTGGATGCCCTCCCGGTCTGTCTTGTTGCCGCTTTAACCCTAACTTAATATTTTGCAAAGCAGCCACAAATTCTGTTTTCAGGGGAAAAGGTCAGCAAGGAAGGAGCGATTTCTTTAGGAAGTTACCAACATATTACATAGATACTACACCTCAAGGAGGAGGGAGCAATACAAAAGCTATTATGATGTGTCTTAGACATGTTTTTACAGTACACAGCAGATTTATATTGCAGGTGGCCTATGTGGCAAAAATAATTTAAGCATGCCAAAGATCACTTAAAAGGCTTTCTTTTCCAATGTTGTGTTCCATAGGGTTGTGGTCATTCAACTAAATGATCAATAGGACAACACAAAATCTAATCCATCACAGAGTCAGGAATTGAACACATTACAATCAGTTTTTATTTTCTTTAAAAGCTCACAGGTGTGGGATGATATCGCCATGCCTGGCACAAACCTGGCTAGTGGTCAGTCTGCAAAAGATTACTGGGCTCCAATTCCAAACAAAGCTGCATAATGCTCAAGACACATTTGTGTTATAAGCGGTCTGTGACTGCGGGCTCTAGCCTCAATTCAGGTTTATTCACCAAAGACCAATATGCAATAGAAAGCTCATGGGTGTCATCAGGACAGAACATGGGGGACCTGTGCCAGTATGCACTTCTGGGCACTGTGTCTTCCATGTAAGTCCCTGTTAGAGACTCTGCCTGTCTGGTTACCCCAGATGGGAAGTCAACGTGGTTATAATTCCTGTCCATGCTTGCCAAAACAAAAACATTACAAAAATGAAAAGTCTACAGTTACATGCTAGAACTACATTAATGGAAATTCTGTGTTTAATAAATTATTAAATAGATAAAAGTGTTGGACTAATAAAACAGATTAGGGTTATTATACATATGTAATGCAATTAAAAAGGTAATCAGGTTATTTTAAATTATATTATCTTTGCATGTAACATGCAAGGTATAGGGTCATAGCTTTTCAGTATGAATGCATTTTCTGCACCTCTGGATATGATCACAATTCTTAGGGATTCCAATTATTCTTAAATATTACAGTAGGGGGCACAATTTTCCACATGTATACCTAAAACTAAATGCCTACAGTTCACAGCAGAACATTTGCATATCCATTTTTCCTTTTCCTGTGAATAAGCACCAGTAATTAAAAAAAAAATGATATTATATATTTAATATTATATTATATTTAATATTATATATAACAAAATACTATTTTCTTTAACAATGGTTAAATATGTTCCCAGGAAGCCCAAAGATTTTTCCCACATGTATTTAATATTTGATGAGACACCAGCTAAAGATTGATATTGCTAAGGCTAAGTTCACACCTGTCCAGTCGCGCTTGCGGCATGAATTCGATTTTGCGTTTGCTTTTAATATATAGCCCTGTTTAATAGGATGTGTTTGCGGCCAGGGTGCAACAGGCAGGACTTTTTGCTGCATTGGAGAGGTGTGAAAGGGGCCATAGAGTTGCAATTGATTGATATTCTTTGCGGTACCGCCGAGTCTGCCGCAGATGCAGAAATGCATGCGATACCAGGCAGGTGTGTGAGGGCTAAAGGTTGATATTTCTAAAGGATTCCCAATACGCAGCTTTGATTTCACCAGAAATACAAGATTTTACCCTAAAAGCCTTTTAGTTTCTTGCAAGCAGTACTATTACAATATGCATCTATTTTTTTTGCACCCACCCAAACAGCAAAGTGGAAACAGCCACAATAGTATTTTGCCATTAATGCACTTAATCCAGACCAGCAGGCAAAAATCACTATTAGCTGGATTAGTACCACAGCAGGTAAGAGGCCAAACCGGTTTGGAATGCTGTGCAAGACCGCAAGTACCATACAAGTAGATACAGTACACTCACCCACTTGCACATTTCTTCAAACTGGTGTTAAACATGACCACTGCCAGTTTTTCTCCTGCTAGAGCTTGCTGGATGGACTTGCACATCTCTGTGCACCTGTCCACTAGGCTAACCTAAATGGCCAACTGTGGTCATGTGGGGCTGGGATCGAGCAGCCCCACATGACCACAGTCATTTTCCATTTTGTTTCATGCAAGACACTGCAAAACAATCAGATGCCACTGGGAAATCATAGAGAAGTGTAAATAACGTTTGGAAATTTGCCTTTGGTTGCAAGCCTTTTTTATCTATAAATGGTAAACACTTCCCATCATAAAGAAAGGTTTGGCCAAAAGCAAAACTTAAGCAAGTAAAGCAAATGACCCAAATAAGCTGAGAGGGAGTCAAATGGCTGCTCAAAGGCTTTGTCGTGACATCATGGAATGTGTAGTGACCACAGGACTAAATAAGCATTGGTCGCTTCAAATACAGTTGATAAAAGGACAGTCCACTTTCAGTGGCATTTTCAAAAGTTTATATTTTTTTTGTGTACAAATGTCCCCAAGGTACTAAGCTTATCCAGATGTTTGCTTTGTGATCCAGGTGGACTAGCTATTTGAAGACTGTATCCCCTCCTTAGGGTGCATAGCTCCCATCAGCCAGCAATGAACATTGTATTGGAACCAGTTGTTACAAACCAATGAACCAGCAACACAATGCCGATAGACTGGTGTAAGTGTGTGGACGTGGAAGCAAACAGCTTCCGCGATACATAAAAAAGCAGAACAAACAAGGCCAGAACGCCATCACAATCAAGAAGGCCGGACCTTTGGTGAAGAAGAACAAAGGTAATAATTGCAGGAGGAGGCTGCTGAACTTAAGGGTGATCTCCATGTGGATGAGGACATGGGTCCTTTACAGGACTTCAAGAAAATAATTTTGCAGTGTACTAAAATCCATGCTGGCCTCATAGTTCTACTGCAGATTCTTTCATGACCCAAAGAAATGCAGTGAAAAAAAAATGTTATTTTCTTGTGCTGGTGAATGGGTGAAAGACTGACCTACACACGCAGAACCCTGGAACGCCACCTTGCTTTCACAGAACCTTTTAGGACAATCCCAGCTTTCTTCACATAAATTTCAGTCATGCTGCATGACATCATTCCAACAATTCTCTTCTGAGAGATCAGACTACCAGAAATAAACTTTCAGGGAGGTAAGACATCTACTGTGATTTTGGGGTCGGCATTTACCATATCTTTAACTGTAGAGCCCTCAACCAACCAAGAGCCAAGAGGAGGGAATAAACGTGGGTGCATGTAAGGAGGTAAAACAGCCTCTCCTGCATATTCTAGTGACATGTAATAGATCCTCACTAAACAATTATTTGCCTAGAAAGAATGCAATGGCTTTGACCAACTCATGTAGTGGGATTCTTGAGCCAGAGGTTACACTGGGCCACTGCATTCAGGAATACTGAGAAAAACTGCAACAACCAACAGCTGCTTCCACAGGAGAGGATCAGTACCCAGTAGGTCAGGGCAGTCTATGACAACTGACTGTCTAAACAATATTACAACCAAATTCACATAGTTGGGAATAGAGGCTCCCAAGGGTTGCCAGTCCTACCCTGTGAAAGGCCTTTGATCCTTAGATCTTCACAATCTTTTGGCAACCACGCTGCATCATGTTTGAGCAAAGACTTGAGACTTGATCCTAAACATGAGATCTCCCTCTCTTAAATATATGAAGTGCCATACAAAAGTGTCTCCTGTGACCCTTCTAAAAGAGACCATGTTCCTCAGGTGGGCATACACATAAAAGGCACACTCTACTAGGAGATCCATGAGTGGGAAGCTTATATTATCTGCCCTGGTATTAGGCATCCATGACTAGAAACTTCAGCTAATCATACAGGACCTTACCGACTGACATCAGAAGCCCAGGGCAAAGATAAAACGGTTTAAAATATATGGCTGCAGAGAGACCTGCAGCCCATGTGCATCTACTACTGGTGATGGAGCTGGGGAGGGGAGATGTGTATCCTAAAAATGTGAAGCAATGTGTCAAGTCCTCAAAATGGTATCCAACTATTCCAACCTACAGCTGTAGGGGAAAATCTATATACTTTAAAGCAGACCAGGCTACACACACAGTGCAGTGAGCATCCAGGACTTTCTGATTGAGGAACTTCCAGTTTTGCCACATTAGGAAGGAAGCTGTATCTAGCCAAATACTACTTTTGTTATACATATTTACTGCACATTGCAGAGAGGCTACATCAACGGCACTATATGCATACAACACTGCAATTAGAAAAAAAAACGAAATAGTTGTGAATGAGGATTTTGACTCCATGCTTGTCATATTTGGTTTAAACAAATGAAAGGAAATATTAAAAAAAAAGATTAAAAGTCAGGAGTGCCAATTGCAATGGTTTTTAGCATGCACAGAGCCATGTATCTGTATACTGGTCATTGTTAAGCACCAAGTACATTTCCTACAGCCTGCCATACAGAAAAGTGTGTCAGTATATTCACGGTACCAGAATCTAGGGAACCATGAGCAAGGTCCTCCCCTCTAGGCATAACGCTGAAGGTTATTCTAATGGATGTTGGATCTGAAACAGATCCAGGGACATCTGTTCCACCCTGTAATTATGAAGAGCCAAGAGAGGGAGACTAAGGAAAGAGATTAGGAGGCAGGAAGATAAAGCCAAGGAAAGAGGGAGGAGAGATGGAGACAGAGAATGTGCCCTCGGCAATTCTGCTACACAACTGGCACATTTTACAGCTGCAGTGACACACAAATGCCATCACTGTCCCTGCAGATTTCCTACCTCACATTTAACAAACCCCTATATCAAGTACCCTATAAAAGCACTTTATAAAGTTCCGGCAATGTGTCTACCCCTTAAACTAGCCACTAAACTACTAAAGCATTTGTCTGCATGACAAACCTAATCAGAAGACACAAAAAAGCAATTCTGTAAGTACTCACCTGTAGAATTGTTTTTGTTCTTGCATGGCACGGCCCGCTTCGGTATTCATAACAGTTGGGTTATTCCGCCACAAGGTGGTGCAGTGGTACTGCAGAAAAGCTGTGGCTTGTCCCAGCTCCCTATAAAAATGGGCTTAACCATAGAGTTCCCCAGCGTACACAAGCAGTGAGACAAGAAGCCGGGAGAGAATAAGTAAAAATGTGAAAAGGTAAAAGACCCCAATTGACTTGGAACAATCACCATAAAGAGGCAACCAAGAACAACGATAACAAGGACGGGGCGAAGCGGGCCGTGCCATGCAAGAACAAAAACCAATTCTACAGGTGAGTACTCACAGAATAGCTTTTTTTCTTTATTGCATGGCACGGCCCGCTTCCGTATTCATAACAGTTGGGACATCCAAAAGCAGTGTCCAGAGTAGGGTGGGATCCCCACCTTGCGGCCAAAAGCAGCATCCGCTGAGGCCTTAACATCAACCTTGTAAAAAACTTAGAAAAAGTATGAACAGAAGACCAAATAGTGGCCTTGCCAACTTGTTCAACAGAAGCTTGGTGCTGAAAGGCCCAAGAGTCACCAATAGCACGAGTGGAATGAGCAGTAATCCTAAAGGGAGGTTCCTTTCCCTTAGCAGAATAGGCTTGAACCACCGCCTGACGAATCCACTTGCTGATAGTGGATTTAGCCGGAGGCAAACCCTTTCTAGGTCCAGAAGTGAGAACGAAAAGAGCATCAGACTTCCTGAAAGGCTCAGTGGCGACCAAATAAAACTTCAGAGCCCTGACCACATCTAGGGAATGCAGAGTCCGCTCCTTGGAATTAGCAGGATTAGGCCACAATGAAGGCAAGACAATGTCCTGATTATGATGAAAGGCAGACACAGCCTTTGGCAGGAAGTCCGGCTTGAGCCGGACCACCACCTTATCCTGATGTCTCTCAAAATAAGGAGGTTTGATGGAAAGTGCCGCTAGCTCAGAAACTCGCCTTACAGAAGTGATAGCCACCAGAAAGGCTACCTTAAGGGACAGAATAGACAAGGTAGCATCTGGGATAGGCTCAAAGGGAGGCCCTTGCAGGGTGGACAACACCACATTCAAATCCCAGACTGGTAGCAAAGGCTTATGGGGTGGACGCACATGAGAAACACCCTGAAAAAAGGTTTTAACCAACCAGTGATTGGCAAAAGATCTTTGGAAAAAAATTGCCAGAGCTGAAACATGGCTTTTTAGGGTACTAAGTTGAAGGCCCTGATCCAAACCATGTTGCAAGAATTCCAGAATCCTGGTAATAGAAAACACCCGACAGGGAAGAGACTTGGACTCACACCAGGCAATGTAAGCATGCCAGACTCTGTAATAAATAAAGGACGAGGACTTCTTCCTAGCCCGAATCATGGTAACAACAGAAGCAGGCAACCCCTTTTCCATCAATATGGAGGTTTCAGCAGCCAAGCCGTTAAAAGCCAGTGTTTGTAAATTGGGATGGCGTAGCTGCCCCTGGGTGAGAAGATCTGGATCCTTGGGCAAGACATGCCGGTCTACTGCCAACCGCACGACATCTGTGAACCAAACTCTTCTTGGCCAACAAGGGGCCACCAGTATGGCTGGTACCCGCTCCTGGGCTATCTTGCGAATGACCCTGCCCAGGAGAGGAAACGGAGGGAACACAGAGAAGCTGAAACTCCGTCCAAGGTATTGCCAAAGCATCCGTGGCGAAGTCCAGAGGATCCCGAGACAGAGAAAAATCTGGGAAGTTTGTGATTGTGACGGGACGCAAACAGGTCCACGTCCGGCTGACCTCAGCGGTGACAGAGGAAGAGAAAAACCTGGTTGTTGAGAGACCACTCTCCCAGACGAGACGTCCCCCTGCTCAGGGAGTCCGCCACCTGGTTCTCCACCCCTGGGATGTAGACCGATGAGATGCCGGGAACATGCTGTTCCGCCCAAGACAGAATCAGGGACACTTCCTTAAAGGCTCGCTTGCTCCGAGGCCCTCCCTGATGGTTGATGTAGGCAACCGCCGTCTGGTTGTCTGAGCGAATCTGAACAGCCCGACCCCGGAGGTGAGTGGATAGGCGAGAAAGAACCAACGTGATCACCCTCAGTTCCAGGACGTTGATGGAAGCATGGGCCTCTTGTGGCCCCCACCGACCCTGGAACCTCAGGGACTTCCAGAAGCCTCCCCAGCCGGTCAGACTGGCATCCGTGGTGACCTGCCCCCCAGAAGGTTCCTGGAGTCCTGCCACCACGAGAGAGACTGTCTGGCCAGGGGAGACAGAACAAATTCCTGATCCAGGGACACAGGGTCCCGATCCCAAGCAGCCATAGTCAGGGAGGGGGGGACCCAAAGGAAAAAAAGAGATGAAACAGTCCCCAAACTACTTACCCCCTCAGAAGCTAAGAGAGAAACTCTGCATCCCAAATAGGCTCACCATAAAGCCTATGGCCGGCTACCCTTTGTGTTACAGGGTCTGCGGCTTGGAGCTGCGCTCCAGGAGCACTTGACCCTAGTGCTCTTCTACCTTCACCCGATCTGTCAGCCAAGGCTGGGAGGCAGTGAGGGTCCAGAAACGGATGGAAAGACTTGTAGGGCCGCAGGCTTGGTTGCCCCGCTTACCTGCGCAAGAGAGAGTGCCATCTGCTAACTTTGAGGTCCACTGCAGAGAGAACACTGGGGAACTCTATGGTTAAGCCCGTTTTTATAGGGAGCCGGGACAAGCCACAGCTTTTCTGCAGTACCACTGCGCCACCTTGTGGCAGAATAACCCAACTGTTATGAATACCGAAGCGGGCCGTGCCATGCAATAAAGAAAAGGGAGAGACCTATGTTAGGCCGATAGAGATAGATTAAAGGGGCACTTTAGGCAAAGGGTTAAATTAGTCTGCTTTTTGCTTTCGCTGTGATGGCTGCACTTTTTATTTAATAACCCTAAAGAACTTGCTCTGACTCATTTTTCAGGGTCCCCTAAATTAATTTAACTCTGAAGACACCCTCATATCCAATGAAGCCCTGCAGAAGGTAAAGTGTTCACTGGGAGTTATCAAGAAATCTAAAGCAACCTGACTAAAGGCTGGATAAAAGATGCAGCTCTTGACAGCCAGTATTGGAAGAGCAAATAGCTGGCAGTTTGAACCCTTTGCCTGGAATGTCCTTTCTAGGAATTAATAAAAAAAAGTATATACTCCCTTTTGTCTGCTGGAGCCCATAGCCCAGCCCCTACCTACTCACCCGCCCACCTATCTGCCTAACCGCCCAGCCACATGTCCGCATCTACCTAGCTACCTGCCCACCCAGCCACCTACCTGTCTGCCTCACCACCCACCTGCCTGTGTGTCTGGCCTGCCACCTACCTACCGACTCACCCACTTATCTCCCTGTCCACCCACACATATCTACCCCCCTGCCCATCAATTTGCTAAAACTGCTAAAATTAGGGGTTGAAAAGCATTTCAGAAATTTGCATTAGCTGCCAACATTATTAACACGAGACAGACTGTGGATAATTGGGACAGCTTCGTCCGTTTTCAAGTGATAGTCAGGGGGTTAATGAGTTCAATATGCCTCAAACTCACCCGATCACCGATCACACTCCGCACCGGGCGGGTCGGAGCTCCAGTCAACGGCACTATATTGGGATCATGACCTTCTGCCCTCATCATTCACTGCAATCGATGAGGTATTCTTGACATGACTGCTCCATTGTAGTGAGTGAATGGCTGTGCCCCTGTGACTGGGCCCGAGCTCTTTTATTATAGTGTCCCTCCATCAGACATCACAGGATGTGATCCGGCTGTCAAGTGAGCTGCCGATCTCTGAGTAGGACCGATCAGCTGTGGGGGACAAAAGGTAAGAACTATAATACTTGTGGCTAAACCCTCCTTGGCTGAGCAATTGGGGTTTAAATTGAAAGCGCCTAAGCTTACCCTATCACCTTTACATTGCTTTTAAACATGGTGGCTGTCCTAATAGCATACAGAAATATGTATAAGCAGCTTGTCTATAAGGATCTTCTAGACGCACAAATTTGTAAAAGAATTCAGGGGATCGATATGGAAGATGGCTGCCATCTTGACAGTAGCCTGGCTCTCTGTAAAGCTTTTGTAATAGCTCAGCAACTGTTCCACATAAACATTTACCCAAACTTTTAGCCTAAACTTTTAATGTGTGAGTGCATGAAGTAGGGATGCCAAATTGTAAGTTCTTTCAGAAAGGTGGACTAAACACAATCTGTGACAGTATTATCCTGTAAATGACCAATGAAAGGCCAAAGTGCATTTTCTTATTTAGCAACAAAAGTACAACTACTCAGATGCAAATGTAAAATGGATCAAAAAGCCCCCTATTAAAGTGGATGTCCAGTCCAAGTGAACACTAAGGCGGGGGGGGGGGGGCTTACCTCGCCCGGGACCAGAGCAGTCCACATCAAGAGAGTTGCTTCCCCTGCTGCACAGAGAGGCTTCCCCTACTATGGGTGGTCATGGGCACAGAGCAGGGGAAGACTCTCTGTCCAAGATGGGTGCACCCAGCACTGAGATCTGCCGGCAAATGCCACTGGATCCTGAGCAAGGTAAAGCTTTTTGTGCCCTGGGTAACACTAAGGCCGGACATACATAGTGCCTAATGTGCGAGATCCCCCCCAGATCACCTGCAGTTGCTTAGCTTTCCACCTGTCCCTCGAACGCCCGTCATTCAGCCATTCTGTGCAAACATTCAGATAGGCTGGGTGCAGGGCGATAAACACTATGCAGGGAAACTGGCGATGTGGCTGCCCCCACTCCCTATGCTAACCCTTAATTCCATGCATTAATAAAGAGCTGATGAGAATGAAAGAGATGAGAACCCGCACATGTGTTTGGAACAGTAGTGTGGGCAATCTGGGGTATTCACACAGTGGGGCATCCTGAATTGGGGTAGGAGGAACAGCCACTGGGAAAGTCAAAATCCTGGCGATTGGTGCGTCACAAGGTAGAGTTTCCTAAACAGGAATTATTCACATGGTATATACAGCACAAGAACAGAGCTTACCCATGATTCCTAGCAGTAGGCGGAGACATGCAAATCCTATATTTTTGTCTTTGTGCTATCAAGATCCCAGAAAGTGCAGGCTGGATGTGCAATGCTTGAGTATATATATTCTAATATTTACAGTTAATCATTTTCTACCTGTATTAAGAAAGCGTTCTTTACCTTGAACGCTCCAGTTCTTAAACACGATTATTGTACACAAAAACAAAAAACATTACATTGGCCAAACTAAGTACAAGAGCATCTGTCTAGGTTTCTTGAATTAATACATTGTACCAAGAAAACATTTAGTTCATGAGCAGAAGCATGGAACAGAAAGGGACCAGTAAGGGATAAACAAGCCTCTAATCTCACACCCTGCTTGTTCTGCCCAAAAAGCACATGGCCATCACTCCAACCCTTCTAATCCAGCCTAGAGCAGAGAGGGCAGAGCACAGATTCCGGGCCCCTAGCCCTGGGGAGGGAGAACTCACAGTATATAGTTCTCGCCAGCACAAGAAGAAATGTCCAAAGAGAGGGGCTATGTAAAGAAGAGCAAGATAGGGGTGGAGACGCACAAGATTAGGTGTTGACTGATGGCAAGGACAAAAATAATGGGAAAACAAACAGCAGAAAAAAAAATATAACATTGGGCAAGAAGATAGAAAAGAAACTATAAAGACACTAAATGAAACAACCTAGAAGAAATAAAAGCACAAGGATCAGGGTGAGAAATAAGTGAGAAGAAAGAAAAGAAAAACTGGGGAGTGCTTGGGGTGGAATTCAAGACACAGGCAAGAGAGAATAAACAGAGCAAGAAAGAGGGGGGGTAGGGAAGGGGGGAGTGTGGGAGAGGAAGAGCAGAGGGAGGGAGACAGATCCGCCAAGACATTATCACCTCTTTCCAACATCTGAGACAGACCAGGAATAACCACACAGGCACACAGTAGGGAAACAGTGAGGAGGGGGGAGGCAGCTACACGGACGCTATGCACAACTATATGGTAAGGTAGGGGTTATCCTTCAGCACTTCCTACAGCAGTGGCTTGGAAGGGTCATGCTACAACGCCCCCATAAGGGATTTAAATTCCACACCAAATGCCCTAAGAGATTTTACGGGGAATTGGGGGGGGGGGGGGGGGTGTTAGCTTTTAAAGGCTCAGGATACATCTAGGGCCAACACAGTTAAAAAAAAGAATAGCCAAATTGTCTTAAGATGGGAATGCACTTATCAAAAGCTATTAACCTGGACCTTCAGCATCATTTAATGAAAAGCCCAAACCCTTAAAACAATTCCCCAGCATCTAAAATTAATAGATTTTATAGTCACTTATTCTTTCCCCCACTGGGCTGCAACTCTGTTCAGCACTCTAGGATATGGGCGCCGCCATCTTGCCTCGGAAGCATCACATACTGAGGAGAGAAAAGGATGGGAAAGAACAGCAATCCCAGAATGCAGAGCGGCACAGGAAAAGGTAAGGAAAACACTCACATGGTAATGTATTGTGGAAGAGATTTACACATGGGTATATATCTCCATAATCCAGAACAAGCAATGTCTAAAAAATTCCAGGGCCAGTCCTTTGGCCTTTCCTGGGGGCATCCCGAATCAGGATGCACCAATGAGCCCCTCCTCCAGGGCCCCACAGAATTCAGCTGCTTCCTGGCAATGTAAACATCTGGGAGCTGCATCTCCAGCATCTTCGGGCTGGGAGCATGGTCCCGCACCCAACTATTCAGATTGGCTGGGCCCGCTACAGAGGATGCGCCCGCTCTAGCTCCAATTGCCACAAACAGGAGCAGTTTGCTGAACATTTCAATGCACAGACTGTGTGGATGAGAGGCTGCACATGTGCCGCAGGACCGGGATCTGGAGTTTTGCAGGTGTTTTTTTGGGGGGAGGTTCACAAAGTGGGGCATCCCAATTCAGGATGCCCCCGGAGCACAGAATACCCGCAATAGTAAAAATACCAGGTTTTGCTCAAAGGAGAAATAGCTGCGAACTGCAATTAAACACGTCTGCTACTGGAGGAGGTACGGCTGCTACTTGGGTGCGGGGATGTTTCTTGACCCCCCATCCGATGAACTCCCAACAGGAGAATAGCTCTCAGAGGCAGAGCTCACAGACTACATGAGAGAGTCAGAATAGCTTAGGACCCTGTGGATCAGAACTCTCCATGGTACAGAGTTGCAAGGGAGTGTGTGTAAAGTCTGCTTTAAAGATGTCAAGCCAGATAATACAATTACGTGAAACTCACCTGTAGAATTTGTCCAGAAGTACTTACAGATGGTGTTCGCCCCTAAGGGGCGCTGATGGCAAGATCAAAAGATGTAGCTCCTCCCGGCCCCCTATAAAGGCAGCTGCCCGTCTATCATACCCCAGTGGTTTAAAAGCAGTACTCAACAAAAAGGGCAGGCCAGGAGGCCCAAACTAGAAACAGGAGACTGTTACCTCACATAGCCTCTGCATGTACGCTCTCGAATCCAACAACTAGAAAACTTATATTACTAGTATCCTATGAGCAAAAATGGTTCATCACCATAACAGGCATGCAGGACATAAAGAACACAAGGGCGGGGGTGGACGGCCTGGAATGGATGGATACAAAAACAATTCTACAGGTGAGTTTCACAGAATTGTATTTTTCTCCTCCATCCATTCCAGGCCATCCAGAAGTACTTACAGATGGGACATCCAAAAGCAGTGTCCATATGGGCGGGATCCCCAGTGCAAAACAGCATGTAGTTCATTTCACTACCAGCTGAAGCACCTTTCGGCCAAAAACAGTGTCAGCTGAGGCCCTGATCCTGTCCACCTTATAAAACTTTGTAAAAGTATGAACAGAAGACCAAGTGGCGGCCTTACAAACTTGTTCCACCAATGCCTGATGCTGAAAAGCCCAGAGGCACCAATAGCCCTAGTAGAATGAGCTGTGATCCGAAAGGGGGGTTCCTTCGCCCTGGCAAAATATGCTTGTACCACCGCCTGTCAAATCCACTTACTGAGAATGGATTTGGCTGGTCCCTTCCTAGAACCTTCTGTTAAGACAAAGAGCAAATCCGATTTCCTGAAGGATTCAGTCGCAGCCAGGTAATACCTTATGGCTCTGACTACATCCAAAGCATGGAGGGTCCGTTCTTTGGAATTAGCCGGTGCTGGGCACAAGAAAGGTAAGCCAACTTCTTCATTAAGGTGAAAAGAAGAAACAACCTTAGGCAAAAAATCAGGTTTAAATCAAAAAACCACCTTATCTCTGTGCAACTCAAAGTAGCGTGGTTTCATACAAAGCGCGGCCAGCTCTGATGCGCAACGCACCGAGGTGTTCACGGCCAGAAAGACCACTTTGAGAGTCAGCATAGACAATGCAGCATCATTCAATGGCTCGAAGAGAGGACCCTGGAGAGCAGACAGCACTAGATTCAAGTCCCACACCGGTAAGACTGATTTATGCGGTAGCCGGACATGGGTGACTCCCTGAAAAAAAGTCTAGATCAATCTATGATTGGCAATGGACCTCTGGAAAAAAAATGGCTAAGGCCGAGACCTGACCCTTGAGGGTGCTCAGCTGGAGGCCCAAGTCTAAACCGTGTTGTAGAAACGTCAGAATCCTAGATATAGAAAATTTGCGGCAAGGAAGGCTCTTGGCCTCGCACCAAGCGATATAGGCCCGCCAAACTCTGTAGTATATCATGGAAGAAGACTTCTCCCGTGCCTGAATCATTGTGTGAATAACCGTGGCCGATAACCCTTTCTCCGTCAGGATTGAGGTTTCAATAGCCAGGCCATCAAAGCCAGCATCCGTAAATTCGGGTGCCGCAGCAACCCCTGTGTGAGAAGACCTGGGTCGTGGGGCATGATGCACTGATCTATTGACATCTGAACTATGTCTAAAAAACAACTCGTTCTAGACCAGCGAGGAGCCACCAGGATGACTGGCACCCCCTCCTGGGCTATCTAGCGCAGCACTCTGCCCAGGAGCGGAAACGGAGGAAATGCATACAGAAATTTGAACTCCGTCCAAGGGATCGACAGAGCGTTTTTTGCAATGGCCGAGGATCACTTGAGAGAGAGACAAACCTTGGAAGCTTGTGATTGTGTCTGGACGCAAACAGATCCACGTCTGGTTGACCCCAGCAGAGGCACAGAGCCTGAAAAGGCTTGCTGCTGAGGGACCATTCCCCCAGGCGCAAGGAACTCCTGCTCAGGGAGTCTGCCTCCTGGTTTTCCACCCCGGGGATGTAAACCGCCGAGATGCAGGGAACAGAGAAGTCAGAATCCGGCTTACCTCCTTGAGGGATCTCTTGCTCCAAGTCCCGCCCTGGTGGTTGATGTAGGCCACAGCTGTCTGATTGTCCGAGCGAACCGGGATCGCATGGCCTTTTAAATGAGGAGTCAGGTGTAGAAGAACCAGCTGAATTGCTCTCAGCTCCAAGAGATTTATGGGTAACCGGTTCTTCGGACCCCACTGACCCTGGATCTTCTGGGTCTGCCAAACGCCTCCCCAGCCTGTAAGACTGGCATCCGTGGTAAATATCTCCCAATGGGGAGTCAGGAAGGACTTGTCCACCATCAGGCTCCAAGAGTCCAACCACCACAAGAGGGACTGCCTGGCCAGGGGGGACAGCGAAAATTCTTGTTCCAGAGATTCCTGTGACCGATTCCAGCCGGACAGCAGGTTCAACTGTAGAGGTCTCATGTGAAATTGGGCGAAGGGCACTGCCTCGAAGCACGACACCATTAGGCTCACCAATCTCATTCCCAGACCTACCAACGGCTGTTGACAAGTCAGCAAGGCCTGCACTTGCGTCTGGAGACCCAAAACCTTCTGCTGTGGCAGAAAGACCTTGACCTGAGCGGTGTCTATCGTCATTCCCAGGAAGGATCTTACTGGGGTGTGAAACGACTTGGGGTAATTGATCACCCAACCGAAGGCTTCCAGGGTTGACAGTACGGTCCGGGTATCGCTCTCGGCCTCCTGAAGGGACCGGGCCGAAATAAGAAGGTCGTCTAGATAGGGTAACACCCGAATGCCCCGACTCCTCAGGATAGCCATGATACCCGCCAGCACCTTGGTGAACACTCAGGGAGCTGGGGATATGCCGAATTGAAGTGCTACAAACTGGTAATGTTGGTCCTCCAGGGCAAACCTCAAAAACTTCTGATGTCCTTGGAAAATCGGGATGAGCAGATAAGCATTCCCGATGTCCACCGTGGTCATGAAGTCGCCGGGCCGAAGCGATCTCACTGCCGACCGCAACGTTTCCATGTGGAAATGCCTGACCTTTACAAACTTGTTGAGACCCTTCAGGTCCAAGATCGGCCGCAGTGTTCAGTCCTTCTTGGGAACCGTGAACAGGCTGAAGTAAAACCCCTGACCCTGTTCCAGCTGGGGCACAGGGCAAAACACACCTATCCACAGGAGGTGTTAAACAGCAGTTCTCAAAGCCTGAGTTTTTAGAGGGTTTCAGGATATCCCAGAACAGATTGGAACAGTAGCCTCTGCCTCTTTCCCTCAAAGGCACCTGGCAGATGACCCCCAACTCCAGAAGGTTTTGGACAGCAAGGCACAGACCCTGAGCTGGGGGTTTTGAGCCATCCAGGATTTGATGAATCTTGGGGGCGGCCAGGCTGCAAACTATCTTGTAACCGGAGGACACCCCCTCCTGAATCCACCGATCCGAGACATGACATCTCCAGATCTGAGCAAACAGCAGAAGCCGTCCCCCCACCCGTATGGGTGAGGGCGCCCCCTCATGCCTGAGTAGGCTTGGCTGGGGTTTTGGGCTTCGCTTCCCAGAAGGGGTTGGGCCGGCTGTGGGAGGTATATCTGCGTGCACCTGGAAATGAAGATCCTCTAACCCCCCCCCCCCCCGAATGGTCCGATAAGAAGAGGGGTTCCGAAAGGACTGAGCATGCCTTCTTCTCTGAGGGAGCTTACCATCCTTGACCAAAAGGTCCAGTTGCTCCCAAAACAGCCAGTTTCCCACAAAAGGTAGACTTGTGAGGGACTTCTTGGCAGCCGTATCGGCCGACCACTGTTTCAACCAGAGCGAGAGGCATAAAGCAACAAGCAAGGCCGAAATTCTGGCACCAAGCCTGACCACATCATCCATGGCAGTAACAACAAAGCCGATGAAGTCCAAGCAGGCCTTGAGTTCCTTATACTCCTCCGCCCGTTTGCGAGATTTAGCCTTAGCCACAAGGTGTTTAACCTTTCTCCTGTTGGCTAGCGAAACAATTGCCGAGGCACAGGCAGGCCGAAAAAATACAATTCTGTGATTACTCACCTGTAGAATTGGTATGAGTATACAGCACGTCCTGCTCTAGAGATAATTCCTTACGTTTGGGTTATACATCCACAAGATGGCGCTGGACTGCAGAGACAGCAAAAAAGTGGCTCCTTCCGGCCCCTTATATTCCAGGGACCTCCCACAAAATCCCCAGTATTGACAAGCAATTAGCAAGAGGCCGGGAGAATAATCAACCATAATCAAACAATTTAAACCATGATAACCACCATATAGAGGCACTAAGAATAATGAAAAACAAGGGCGGGGTGGAGCAGGACGTGCTGTATACGTATAATACCAATTCTACAGGTGAGTAATCACAGAATTGTATTATTCTAAGTATACAGCACGTCCTGCTCCAGAGATAATTCCTTACATTTTGGACATCCAATAGCAGTGTCCGTAAGGTAGGGTGGGATCCCCAAAAGCAACATGCAGATTAAACCACTGCCGCCTGCAGAACTTTGCGGCCAAAAGCAGCATCAGCTGAGGCCCTAACATCAACCTTGTAAAACTTAGAAAAAGTATGAACAGAAGACCAAGTAGCGGCCTTGCAAACTTGTTCAACAGAAGCCTGGTGCTGAAAAGCCCAAGAGGCACCAATAGCACGAGTGGAATGAGCAGTAAGGCGGAAGGGAGGATCCTTCCCTTTAGCAGAGTAGGCCTGAATCACAGCCTGACGGATCCACTTGCTGATGGTAGACTTAGCTGGAGCCAGACCCTTCTTAGGACCAGAAGGGACAACAAAAAGAGCATCAGTCTTCCTGAAGGGCTCAGTAGCCACCAAATAGAACTTCAGGTTCCTGACCACATCCAAGGAATGTAGAGCCCTCTCCTTAGGGTCACTAGGATTAGGGCACAGAGAAGGCAGAACAATGTCCTGATTTAGATGAAAGGCAGAAACAACCTTAGGCAGAAAGTCTGGTTTAAAACGAAACACCACCTTGTCTTGGTGTCTCTAAAAGTAAGAGGGCTTGATGGAAAGCGGCACCAACTCAGAAACACGCCTAACAGAAGTGATAGCCACCAAAAAGACTATCTTAAGCGTAAGAATGGACAAAGCAATCTCATGCACAGGTTCAAACGGAGACCCCTGCAAGTCAGATAGGACCAAGTTCAAGCCCCAGACTGGTAACATAGGCTTACGTGGGGGGCGCACATGAGTAACCCCCTGGAAAAAGGTCTTGACGAGATGATGCTGAGCAAAAGATCTCTGAAAGAAAACCGCCAAGGCAGACACATGACCTTTCAGAGTGCTGAGTTAAAGTCCCAGATCCAAACCATGTTGGAGAAATTCCAGAATCCTAGGAATAGAAAACACACGACAGGGAAGAGATTTAGCCTCATACCAGTCAATGTAGGTACGCCAAACCCTATAGTAGATAGAAGAAGAGGACTTTTTCCTAGCCCTGATCATGGTGTTAATAAGGGGCAGGCAAGCCCCTTTTCCATAAAGATGGAGGTTTAAGCAGCCAGGCCGTTAAAGCCAGCGTTTGTAAATTGGGGTAGCGTAGCCGCCCCTGAGTGAGCAGGTCTGGATCCCTGGGCAGGTTGTACTGATCTACCACCAGCTGCACGATGTCTGCGAACCACACTCTTCTTGGCCAAAGGGGGGCCACCAGGATTGCTGGCACCCCTTCCTGAGCTATCTTTCGCAGAACCCTTTGCCACTCCTTAAGAATCATGTTAGAAAAATTAGGCTGCTCGGGAAGGACCCGCCGTTGCCTCTCAGGCCGAAATAAATCACCCTGCTTCCTCTTAGCCACTCTGGGAGGAACAATGTGCACGGTATCAAACTCAGAAGAGAGCAAACTTTCCGTATCATCCGGGAGGCAAGAATCCTCATCCGAGGAGGAACCAGAGATGCTGTCTCCAGCGGAAAG
The DNA here is from genome assembly GCA_027917425.1 of Gastrophryne carolinensis. NCBI lineage: Eukaryota > Metazoa > Chordata > Amphibia > Anura > Microhylidae > Gastrophryne > Gastrophryne carolinensis. The sequence goes on along the minus strand of CM051236.1, from coordinate 304,920,312 downwards.
CAGCTCCACCGCTGAGAGCGAGTCATCTGGCAACTCGCCTTCCTCCGCAGATCCCAAGAAATCATAGAAATCATCATCCGAGTAAATCGGCTCCAGATGCCGCTTCTTACATGAGGCCTTCTTAGGGGCTGTCAACGAGATCTGTTTCTCGAGACTAGCCAGCCTGTGCGCAAAATCATCATGTGACCCCCTTGCTGGCTCCCCCTTCACTAGGGGCTAACTGCAGCAGCAGAGGATCCGGAGAGGCTGATGGTAACGCAGGGCCAGGGTCAGGAGTGACCGCCCGCTCATGGTCACCTACGTGTCAGCGCAGGACTCCGCGGCGCGTCATCCGGCCCAGTACCGTGCCACGAGCGCCGCCTGTCATGGCGGCGGTCCCCCCCCCATCCCCACCGCAGGGGCACGTGAGGAGTTCTCAATGCTCCCAGTCGCACCAAACACAGCAGCACACACACACAATAATAAAGCAAGTGGGCAGGGAGGGCATATATACAAAGAATATATCTGTGGTTCCCCATCAGGCTCACCATAAAGCCTGTGGCAGACTACTTTTTAACATGAAAGTCTGCGGCCCAGAGCATATGCTCTGTCAGAACGCCCCAGACCCCGGCATTCACCCTACCGTCACGGATCCCTGTAGCAACCAAAGACTGGGAGGCAAGGATGGGTCAGGAGAGATCCATAGGAATAGGGTCCTGCAGTGGCCGACAGGCTAGGTGGCCCCGCTCTGCTGCCAAATTCTGAGAGAGTGAGTAGCAATCTTATGCAGCCAACTGCAAGATGAATAACTGGGGAATGATGGACGGGCAGCTGCCTTTATAGGGGGCCGGGAGGAGCTACATCTTTTGATCTTGCAGTCAGCGCCCCCTAGGGGCGAATACCCATCTGTAAGTACTTCTGGATGGCCTGGAATGGATGGAGGAGAAAAAAGGATAATTTTTGAGCTTTAATGGGGCATCCTGATCCCCATGTGTAAACAGCGGTATTATACTCCCACGGCACATGCGTAGGGCTATCTATTCTGAATGTAGTCCCACTGTGTACAGCCTGGCACATGCATAAGCTGGAGGGAAGCCATGGGAATGCTGGATTGATTAGTATTGGCAATCACAGGGAATTGACAATAGTAATGACAATTGACAGGGAATGGTCCTGCCCTGGAGTCTATTAGACTCCAGAGGCAGCCAAAGCCAAACTTTTTTAAAAGCATATTTACTTAGGTTAGGAGGTAGATAGGTGAGGTACCTGAATAACATCCCCCAAACAAATCTGCTGAATCTGCATTGTGCACCTGCGCTATCCAGATTGCAGCATAAATATAAGTCCTCATCCTTTTTGTTTTTTTATCTCCATAATGGAGACCCTTGGTCCATCTTCGGCTTGCAAAGTGGAAGCCGCTTTGCCCAGCAATCCAGAACCACCAGCTCAGCTACACAGCAAGCAATGCACTGCCCTGGCTCAGACAGTGCTCTGCATATGTCCAGTTGGAAGGGGGCACACGTCAGGCCTGTCCCAACTTGGTATCGGCAGGGAGCACGACACTTGCTCAGGAGCTTAACAGGCAGGCAGATTTTTTAGCCTCCTGTGCTGACAAGGACTGGGCCGCCATTATGGGAGACAAACGCTTTTTAAAAGAAAACAAAAAAAGCGAGAACCATTATTTTGGCTGCAAATTGGACAGTGCGGATGCGCAATCCAGATGCAGCAATTATTGGGGGGGGGGGGGGGGGGGGTTATCCCAGTTTAAAGATGAACAACTGCCTCCCTGGACTCTAAAAGCTTTTCCAGTGCATCCAGGTTTTGGATATGTAAAACCCCAGGGTTTCCCTCAGTAAACTCACCTAGCCTGCAAGCCCATGGGCGTTCTGTAGCCACAACCCCACTATCTACTAGCTTATGGCACATACCCGCACCAGAAATTTCTAAATGGCTGCCTCAGGTATGAGGAGGCGTGGCTTAAGCACTTAAGCCCGCAGTGTGACCAAGTGTTTCAAGTTTCATGTCAAGGTGGCAGTGCATCCTAGTGTAAAACATGGCATCAGCATGGCCACGCTGCTCCACCAGTTTCTACTTCTGTTAATAGGAACATTGCCAGCAAGGAGGTTTTAGCTGGGTACTTTTCAAACTATATCCTTCTGCCCATCTCCTGAACCAGCCCATGCTAGATTATAGGTTTCTTTCTATTGCTATTCTGAGGGTGTGGGATATTTTTTTACCCATCATGCAACACTTTCTGCAAAAAAAATAGGAATGTTAATGCTATATTTCCTCAAGCTGACTCAGAAGACAGACGGCTCAAAGCAGTCCTCCGGTGTAAAAGTAGAATGACACAACCAAAACGTTGCCAAGATTTCTCTTCTATCCTGTAAGAGAAAATATGCTGGGAATCCTTTTAACACACAAGGAACATTAGTATGTCTGTTAAACCATTTCTTTGATAAATCTTCAGGAAAGTCCTGTTTTTTTTCTAAGTAGTTAACTTGCACTGGGGACACTACAAGCAGAGTTATATATGCTACAACCAATACGCTTTTACATCACTGTTGCCAAGCATCTTCCCAGCTACAATGTAATGACTAGGCCGCAATTTTATACTTTAAACAATCTTTATTCGAAATCATGAGGGATATTGAAAATTAAGCGCTTAAATGAGAACACTGCACCAGGTGGTGTTCCACTCCAGTGGGGAATACTGATTTGGGATGCCCGCTGTGTGATATCACCCACAAAATAACTCGCCCTCTGGTAATCCCACAGCACTTGCTCTGGTAGCTGGCCAATCAGCCCTTGTGCTTCCATTCATAGCTTCTGTGACAGACGCTCTGTCTTTTGGATGTCATCACTATTCAGTTGCCCACCGGGTCATTCACTGGCCTTTTCTTAATTAGGTCATTGTATTTTGATACTGTTACAGGCAATGTCATTGTATTTTGACTGCCATTGTGTATTGTTGATTACGTCACAGTCAATGGCATTGTCCTGATTGATAATTATATTACAGCCTGCTATTGTTCTACTGATTGCGTCACCGGCAGAGTTGAGGGATTGTGTGCCCTACTGCTATTGGTCAGTGTGGTTGTCATTGCATGGAGACTTGTGTATATAAGGCCTAGAGTGGCACTAATAAAAACACTTCACCTTCACCCTCAATACTGAAGTTCTGTCTCTTATTGGGGGAAACGCTATATTACAATTCACTAGCCCTTGTAAGGGCTGTTCCTGTTTCCTCACGGACGACTCTGGAATTCCAGCAGCACCTCTTACGATTGGGAAAAGGACGTCTCGAGCGGTGAAGCCCTCCGGCGATAAGGGTCATCGCTACAGCTTCCTTAGCCAACCTGACATTTGGTCAGACAGGAAAGCCAAATGGAGTGTGCTGTTGGCCGAAATGCCTGGCGGAGGTCCGCACACCTCAGATATGAGATATAGCAGGGGTCTATGCCTGTGCCGTGGGACTTCCAGCTTTGTGAGTATAACCAGTGATCCTCAGGGCTTACACAAAGTGGGCCATACCAAATCTTTTAGATTCCAGGGGAGGTCGGCATTTACGGCAATGTGAATTTAAGTCTGGAGACCCCTTTATCGGCAAATCCCCAGGGGGTTAATAATGCAGGGAATGATGATTAGGATTTCATCCTGAGTATTTTGGACTCTAGGGCTGGGTTTAAACAAGAATGTTCCTCTTGAGCATAACCTCATGGAGGACATTTGGATTGAAATGTTGTGGTCTGTGCATAAAATATATTTTCAAAGGGCTGATTTCACAATGCAGCCCTATATATTTATTTCAGTAAAGATTTGCTTCTACGCACCTACATGCTCAGCCCATGATTATGCTCTATTTTGTACAGTCTGTCACCCAATAAATTCCACTATGGCCAATCCAAATTATCTGCCACAGCAATATGCTAAGGTAGCATGATACAGGAATTCTGTATATATGGAATTGACAGTGGGGATTCAAATGGTTTGCACTGACAAATTATACCATTACATGGATAGACTAAGCCCATGATCTGCTATAGCACCAATGAATATCCACAGCATCCAACAGAGCTTGATGAAACCTTTTCTTTCACAAGGAGGTATGGGACATGCCACATGGACATCTCCATGTACGGATTACGTGATCTGCAAAAATGGATCCATACCCAAATTGCTTTGACAGTTTTTCTCACATGGATGAGCAGGCCCAGAGAATGCAACAAAAACAAACATTCATTAGACCATAATGCTGCCACCACCAGCTTCTGCTCTACCAGAAATGCCTGCAGGCTATTTACTCTCTGAGGTTTCTTGGCCAACACGCCATCTTCCATTCATTCAGTGAAGCAAAATGCACAAGGTCCTATTCAGATACTACTGTGAAAATTGAAGCCTATCTTCTAGATGCAACCTTGTTAGCAGAGGTGTTTTGGAGCCCCATACAAAGTGGGGTCTTCCAGACTTTTATATAAATCTGTTAGTCCCCCAGTTTATTTTGGCGATGAGTTGCTCCAATGTACTATGTTGGTCTGCCCTTGACCAGGTCTATACCTCTCGCATCAATGGCACGTGATGCACCCCAGGTTTTTATTGGCAAAAGTCTCAACAGTCCACCCACAATACAACTTCATCAAAGCAACATGTGAACATTTCACAAACCCCCAAATCCTCTTTGTGCAACTTTTGCAATTTCCCTTTTTACCCATAAATGCAGACACAGAGTATTGCATACCCACCAAGCCAACATGCGACTTTCTGTATGAGCTACGCTCTGCCGACTTCAAAAGTAGGAAGTGGTCATAATATAACTGAACTGTGTAGGTGCCAATTCAGCCGAGTGCCCAGAACGTTAGCACACAGGACTTAAATTGGAACAAAACACAATATTTGGACTACCCTGTGCCCTGGGGCTGTCTCAAGCCTACCCGAATGCCTAGGGGCAAGAGCGTGCTTAATGTTTTAGTTCCTTATCATTTGTACTAGCCTCTCTGCCAAAAGAAATTCATAGCATACATGTAATTAACGTAACTTGCAAAATTTAGATGAACCGGAAAGAAATCCATTTCTTGAAACCTAACCAATGGTTATGCATTTCCCATTCTTAATACATACATACAAATAGGAGTTAACCATGTAAAGATGAATTGTTCCAGATGGAGGTGGGTTAAACAACAGCAGTGGCGTGGTGATGAGACACAGAATCCATTCCCAGTTGCAGACATGGCCAGATCTCCCCCTCCTATGAGCACACACCTGGCAGGACACCGCTTAGTCAAACAATACCAGTGCTCTACTCACAGGAGCTCCATTGTGTGGAACCCAACTAGAGAAGACAGACAAGGGAGCACAGAGGAACCCGTGTCCAAACCAGTCTGGAAAACACATAGCAGGTACAGAGTTACACTGCACAATGAAAAGAAAGATAGCATAGAAAAAAAAAAAAAAAAAAAACACTGCACAGATGCTCCAGAAATGGTTCACCTAAGATGTATACATTGAACGTCAACACAACTGTGCTACAGTAACTCTGAAGTACAGTACATATAACATGGATTCTGAGAATATAGTCTACTGCTTAACAAGAATAGCTGCAAGAAAGACTCCAATATTAAGGGAGAGGTAAGGAAGGTATGCATTACCATGTGCCTAAATCGTTACATAGCTGCAAAAGCATTCAGCATGACTTTTTAAAATCCAGTGCAGTAAATCAGATGCACAGGTTGTAAGATCTTTAATATGAAAGCATTATGCTTCTATAGAAATTGAATTAAAAGCTAAGTGGGCTTAAGGTAAACACATCAGAAGCTCCAATGTAAAAGTACCTACAAGGTAGGTGGCAAAAGAAAATAAAAAAATTATAATATATATATATACATATATACACACAGCAACTATATGAAAAGCCCTAGAGACTGCTGGGGCATTACAAGCAGCTAAGCAAAGATACATAAAAATGTAAAAAGGCCATTGTTGAATGAATGACCAGCTCCGCACAAGATAAAAACAAACAGATAACGTCAGAAAACTCAGCGATCGATATAGGGGTGAAAAATTTGCAAATAAATAGGAGCTATAATGCAGGAAGAGGTGTCACTAGAACAATCTACTGGGTTCTCAATCAGAGATGAAAATAGAAAGAACATGGGTTTCATGGAGCCAAAGAAAGTCAAAAGCTTAAGGAAGTATGCAAGAATAAAGCAGCATGAATCTGAAAGTGGAGGGAACACAGAGTAAGCAAAAGTGCAGAAAAGCTGAGTGCCATGAAATCAAAATGGTAAAAAGTGCAGAGTGCACAGCAAGGAAAAGAGCAAGAAAAGCAATTTGAGAGGGTGAGAAAGAAGAAAAAAAACCCTGAAGGCAAGGGGTGGGAGTGAAGGAAAGAGTGCAGATACCAGAACCGAGAACCAGGAGGAAAAGAAGAAGGGAAAACAGCCATGGAAAAAGGAGCCAAGCAGAGTGTGAATTAGAAATGGAACTGGAGATCTGCTGACCCGCAGATCTGGTGATCCAAGCAGAAAGGGACGAAAACATGCAAGGGGTGGGGAGCGCTGGACTGAGACCGAGAGAGGTGATTGGGGTGGCTGAGAAAGAGTTACTGAGGTGTGGTAAGTGAGAGGCGCAAGAAAGGCAGCAGGATGAGGGAGAATGAAACAGATGTGAAAAAAAAAAAAAAAAAGAAGAGGGAGAGGGAGACGCAAAAAGGAATTAGAGAGGCAGCAGTTAGCAGCAGGCAGGGGACCTGGCAGTGCCAGCCCTCAGCATGTAACAGAGCACAGATGGGGGAAGAGAGAGAGGAATAGCATGTTGTTCAATCTCCTTTCAGCGTCCAAATCCTACTCCCCCCTCCCGCTCTTCACTCTCGCTCCCTCTCTCCCCGGCTGCAGGGCTGGAATTTTCCACTGGTTTTTTTGCACATCCCTCAGCCTCCAGGAATGCGGCTGGCTACTTCTCTCTCTCTCCATGCACAACCGGGGGAGAGGAGGCCAGGACACCAGCGGCTCTAAGGAGGTGGAGGAGAGGAGGTGAAAGGACACAGCTGGCCAGTCCCCCTAGAAAGGAGGCTCTCTGATTGCTTAACACGTGTGCTTTTCCTCACCAACCCCCAGAAATAGCCTCAGCGCCTGAAGCCACAGCTAAGCTGGAAACCGGAGGAGATCCACATGCAGCTATATTCCACAAGACCAAAACAGATATGAAAGTGATTTATGCTGAGGTAGAAGATTTACTGACAAATGTAGAAAGCCAGTCTGCTTAGAATACAAAGAAAGGTAACATTAGGAGCTCATTCAATAATCAGCACTAGAATCTGCTGTGCAGAGGACGTGAGTCAGATATCGACTCTGGATCACGCTGACCTCATACGCAGGGTGCCAAGCGCACACACAGTCCGTACAAAATAGCATGTACTTTTCAGTCCCATAATGCTGTAACCTATTCCAGTGCTGAACATTTTAACCAATATTCACTCTCCCCTTTTTCTCATAACTATTCTGTTACCCTTTTAACTGGCAAAGGAGTTTTGCTTCAGACAAGCCACAGTTGCTCCTGCACCATTCTGACATTAATGGCAACTTTATGTATTCTGAATGCAAGTCTACCACTTCCTGCCTGCCTTCAAGTCATATATCTAAGCTAGCAGTGTAGTAGCCAACATCCTACTTGGTTAAAGATAAAATATGACTGGGTGGCATTTCTGGGACTGACCAGAACAGGCCAGTTTGAAATGATGTAGACCTATCTCACATACAGGATGCTTTCTAGACCACTGGGGATGTTTGGGGTGCACCACCAATAGGGGTCTGATGGATCTAGTAGATTATCTTACCGGTAAAGCATGTTCCATCATGCTTTAAAAAGGATATATGGCATGTGGCCCACATAATTTGGTACCATTTATAATTTTTCCCCTCTGGGGATACTCTGTTGGAACTTTTTGTCTCTAGGGGGTACTTTGTGTAAAAAGGTGGAGAACCACTGTTCTAGACCACCATGAAATATACTGAAACCTAAGACGGCTGTAGTTGATAGTTACTCTGGAGTCAGCAAACACAGGCATCAGAAAGGATTCCTTCCTCCGTGTGCTGGGCAACATACAAGTTTGAGGAAACAGGCATTTTCTTACCTCATGTTACAGCATACCAAATGACTTGCCCGAAAGTAAGCTATAAGAGAACTGCACGAATTATTCATCACAATCTATGTACAGATTAGCCTTCGCACTCGCTGAGTAGCCTAGAGAGCTAAAATGGTCCTTAAAGGGCATTTCAAAGAGTATCATGGGGAGAGTCTTTATTCATAAAATGTATAGGCATCCTACCTGATGCAGTATTGGTCCCTTTGCTCTGGTCACTGAAAGTGGAATTTCTTCTTCCTCTTTGCTGTTGCTGCCTGCAGCACCCCCCCCCCCCCCATTCTGACCACAAATTCAATGCAAAGGCTTGTGTCAGGCTGACACCCCCTTTGTTTAGTTAAGCTAAAATGGAGCCCTCCACCCTGTCTGGCAAGCCCAGCTTACTTGAATGCAATGTACCCATTGGGGTTGATTCACAGCCAGGTGAGAATTCACCCCCCCCTTTTTTTTAGGAGAGAAAGCTGCCATTCACTTTTAGTGTCTACCTTTGGGTTGATTTAACTACTGGGTGAAAATTTTCACCTGGCCCTGAATCAGCAACAATGAAAGCGAGTGACCGTTATCTCTCCTAAAAATGTGAGTGAGAATCCTCACTTGGCTCTGGATTGACCACAATGCGCTTGTAATATATATAATATATATATATTTATATTAAAGTTAGGCTGAATTATCTACCCGGTGTGCACATGCAAGTCTTGACTCCAGAATGTATTATTATTTATGAACACAAACTGAACAAAAATCCCACCAAGCTTGTGGATTTCTTCCACTGGTAGGAATATAATCCAGGGCTAACATTGTTTTGAAGTTTTTGAAGTCTACCATTTCACTTTCACAGGGGGGGGGGGGAGAAGATTCTGTTGTGAAGAATAAGAGTAATAAACACTTTTACATCTGCCCAAAGCAATGCAATGTAAGTAAAAGTATCTACACAGAGGGATTTCAATAGCAATAAAATGTTAATCCGGCACAGGTTGGCCCATGCAGCTGGAGCTGAACTGTACCTAGTAAAAGCAGAATGTTTTTATGCAGTGTGTATAAGTAACCCATCCTCTTGCTGTTTGAAATATGTATGTGGATTTTTAAATCCTTGAGGAGGGTTGAGCACCTATGACCTCCAGGGCGAACCAACAGTTCTCCACATCCTGCACCATTTACCTAATCTGTGCATCTATGTGGAAATCTGCAAAACCTGACCCGTTCGTGGCTCTTGGGGAGGGGGGCTGGGCACAAGTGCTTTAGGTAAAGGCAACCCAAATCAGGATGCCCCCAAGTGGACTTTTCATGAACAAAGTATTTGAAAAAAAAACTTGCTGTAAAGCATGTACTAATGCAGCTCGAGTTAGTTAAAAGTGTTGTCTATCTCTAATAATTAAACTGCTTTACTTTCCTGAGATACAACACGATTTATCAACGTAGTTTTGAAATGTAATATATCAAACCGGAGGTGTCAAAGTCAAAGGCAGTTTACGGTTGGGGCTACCCATGATCCTTAAAATGAGATTTGTCATGACAAACATTCTTGGGTAAGTCATTGGCAGTAATAAGAAAATCCCAGCATTTTGATGTGCCCAGTCAGCGGAGTAAACCTTATCTAACCCCAAGCAGTGAGAACATAATAACTGCATCAAATCATTTAGCACTAGGTCATAGTAAAAAAAATGACAACTAGTCATTCTGACCAAGCTTTTAAAAATATTACAGCATAATACACCTTATGAAAACATTAATATTGTGGGTTGTTCTAACAATTTAATTTAAAATTATTTGGTGAACTCTTGTTATATGCACGCGTTGTATTAACAGGTTCAGTGACTGGCGCCTTCTGAAAGTATTTAAATTCCCTTTGACTGGCAGGACGTCTGCAACTTCTGGTGTTTCCATAGTAACCAAACACTGGAGAGAAATCCTATACAGGCCTCCTGTAATATCGAAGCAGGCAGAACTGTCTCAGATGTGTTGTAACCCTTACATGCTCTTTAAGGCAGGCTTCATACTGTGGCATGGCGCGACGTTGTGGTCCAGTGCATTTTGAGGTCTGCTGCGCTCAGTTTGTGGGTTTGACGTGTTGTATCATGCGTTGTTTTATCACAATTTCTTTTTCCAATTACAATATGCACCACAAAGCAAACAATGGACTTCTACGGACTACATAAGCACACACTGAACCCCCAAAGGAAAAACCTTTACCCGTGCCATGCTCCAGTAGCTGTGCCAGTTGCTGGGTAGAGGGGTGGATGGCAGTCAAATTAATTTGTGCTCAGAAAGGAAGGGGTAGTTGATTCTAAAAAGCCATATGAAAATAAAAACTTCAAGCGCCTCCTCCCCTTACCCTGCAATTAGCAAACCTCTTTATTACAATAGCCTTTAAGCCATTGCTTGTCCCTTACAGGGGAAGGTCAGCTACATGATGGCAACTTGTTATTCACAAAACATAGGGATTCCGATACAGTGAGAATGGGTATTGCAAGTCACATGATCACCAGCCCAGTGCTAGATTATGGGAGGTGTGCCGGTTTTTAGATAGGAGTACCTGCTGCATATCTCAAAGCCTATCAGCTTGCATGTCTGGGAAGTATATACATTTACAATTATCCATTTAAAGAAACTTAAATCTTGCAATGCTCACAGTATTTACCAGTTCCCATGTGCACTAGCCCAAGCCTAGCTGGAGACTGCTTTACAGTTTCTGAAAAAATCTTTTAGACCTGTACATGACTAAAACAGCCTTCCCTATTGGCTCCTGCATGCTACAGTTACTCCACCCAGAGATAAGGAGCTTGGAGGTAGGCAGGGTGTTGGTGCACATCTACCTATGATCGGTTACAGTGGGCAGAGGAGTGGTGGCTTTCCAGAAGCTGCAAGCACATTTCTTTGCTGCCCACATATGAGCCCAGTCTAAAATTACCTCAGCAGCCCTCTTGTATCCTTATTTCAAAGGACTATGATTGGAAATGCCAGAAATGGGGCACGCACAGCTCCATGCACAGCTAGCTGGTGAACCCAATTGGCCACTGGCAGTCAAGAGGGACACTTGGCTGTGGCACAGTCCAAAGCATTAAAAAGGAAGTGCAATTTCCCAGCACATTTAAGGGCTAATAAACAGACAAGTATCTGGATGGTGGGACAGAGTGGTCTTGAGGCTGTTTCTGGTTGAGGGCAGCTTCATGGGCGTCAATAAAAAGCCTGAATCAGTCTTTCCATTAGTTCTTCCAATGCCAGTTAGTGCAGGTGCCACAAAACAGCCAGACTGTCGCAATGTAATCTACTCAGCCAGTTTTTGAGCCTAGACAGTGTAAAATGTTAAACAATCTCAGCAATTAAAAACAATTACCAGAGTTAAAGGCAGCATATGATCACACCGCTAACTACCCTACACTATTTACAATTATCTGCTCAGCAAAGGCGCCGTCTCTGTGGCATTATTCCCACATTGCCCCAATTTGGCTCCCAGTAAGTCTTGATGTTTTACAAGCATTTTTTTTTTAAAGTTTTATAAACAATGTTTCTATTTAATGGTTTATTTTATAGCTTCAAGTTTGATGACAGATTACTATATAGTTAAGTTGTCCTTAGTCAAATATGAGCGTTGTCCTTCAGTCCCTCTGAATTAATGTCAATCACTTTAAAGCAGACCCAAAGCCATAAATGGAAGCCTCTTCCTGCCAAAGAGGCTTTTAATCAGCAGTAAAAAGCACTCAAGGTGCTGCTCCTGCCATTGGAGACTGGAAGCTGCTGGCTGTCATTAGGGACACCAGCAGCACTGTGCAGTGGGTGTCTGACCCTGCCTAAAGCAGGAAATAAGGGGTTTCTTGTATTGTCAAGGGGATGGGCTCACTCTTTTAGGAAGGGTGGGGGCCTCCTTTAAGTGTTTTTTGTTATGGTTTAACATCCAAACAAATGATCTAGGGCTGGCCATATATTAGTTAAACTACCAATACAACCTCCACATTTCAGCAAAAGAAGCTCAAACATTATACATGTGATGCAATACCTGTCATTTTATTTGGGGGGTGGGGGGGGGCAATAGGATGTCATATGTTTGCAGACACATTTAACCCATCCATTCAGTGAGTGTACACATGCCTGGAACGGTGTACTGCCCTACATATTAGCACCCAGCGAACAGTTGGGGGGGTTAGGTGCCATGTCACATGGCTGTTTCCTTACCTCTAGGCCGTGACTATCCCTCCGTAGTAATATTGTGTCCACAAATAGCTCACGTTCAGTTAGAAGGATAATGAAGAAATACAAACAATGGCACAACGATTGCATTAATGTGCAGACCATCCAAGCAGATTTCCCATCCCAACAACATTCAGGCCCATACTGACTGAAGGGGCAAGTGGTCAAGTTACTCTGCCTGATAAAAATGAACACTTTTTTTTTTTTGTTTTTTTTTTTTTAAAAGGACAGAATAAAATGATATAGCACTTTGACAAAGAAGCTCAGAGACATGAACAAAAGAAGCAGGGCTACAGTAAGCACACACAAAGAGGTGGTCACTCCTGAATAGTTTCCACCTCACTACATCATTTTGACGGCATATCAATCAGCCACAGGATAGATTTTTCCACCACATAATAGTCACCCACCTGCCATTTTTAAGACAACGCTGATCAGCTATACATGACATAAAACATAAGTGTAAAGTATACGCAGCACTCACCAACAGTTTAGGATTATTATTCCGGTTCACTTATATCTCTGTAGACAGGATTTACTTCATTTCTGTCACTGCATTTACCAAAATCGAGTCTTAGGTTTTTAGAAAGCATTTACTGCCATTATCCACACAGCATATTGTTTGCAGCCCCTTCATCTACACCACCACATACAGCGCTTCAATCTGCCTCCGACTCCCCACTTTTCCGATACGACTTTCTCCTATCCCCCATCCACCCTCCTTTTCAAGCTTTCTGCCTTATTCAGGAATAGCAGCCCTGTCTCTCTCTCCTCCCCCTCTCCTCTGGGATGCGGCCTACTCTCTGATGCCTGCTGTCTGTCAGGTCCTTGCCACATATTTTCCGCTGACCCCCAACCGCTCCTTGCTGCAGCAGAGTGGGAGGGAGGGGGGGGGGGTAGAGAGCGCCAGCACAGGCTCCAGGGCACAAGCGAGGAGGAGGGGGGAGAAATCCGACAGGGCTCTACCATCGATCTGATAACCGAGCTAAAGCTGGCACCTCTCCCTTCCTGTGCAGATAACACACACAAAGTGGTAAGAAGTATCCATTGCATGAGGCCATGCTAGACTGCATGTGAACTGCACAGTCCAGTGTACACACACCACACACTGTATACAGCCTTCCAGCAGTTCAGCACACTCAACTTTCCATTCACAGCAATAACAGAATGATCTATTTGCTTATGGATATAGAATACACACATGCACAAGTCATAGGCAGGACCCAGGCCACTTGTATAAACACATGTGTTACTGCTGTTGTCGTCCTAACACAACCAGAATGCCTTTTCAATACCCACTGGGCTCTGCAGGAGATAATCAAATTGTGCCATTAGCTTAGGACATGTAACCTTGTGTCTATGCAAAGAAACAGAGTTCAGAAACAAGATTTAGTTTTGTTTTTTTGGAAGAGGATATGAGGCACACATCAAACCTTAAACTTTGCTCAAGAGTATTTCCTACAGAAAACAAAGTCAAAGACCAAGCCCCATTTACACACAAATAACAAATGTGACGAGGCAGGGATGGCTATTCATGGATGTGCCAGTTTATTTACAAAGGTTTTTAAATAAATCCCCCAAAAGGGTATGATGATTTTTTTTTTTTTTAAAGCAGGCCTTCACCATTACTAAAGCCAAGATGACAAGCTTTTCTTGATCATGCTAGCCAGCCCCGCCACAGTTAGAAAAACTGTTGTTGTTTTCTGTTAGACCTCTTCCCCATGGTGGACCAGAAGCCACAGTACACACGGCAAAGGCCTGCACCTATATCAAAGGGGGGACTGCAACAACTCTTTATAACATGAACCATAAATGTATACGCCACAGTCAAGCACATGCAGCTAGGGCCCTGGTATATAAATGACAAGGGTTACAAAACAACCTTCCATGGTCTGTTGACCATGGATCAATTGAAATAAATATGCTTATTTTAAAGTGTTTAGTGTGCTGACCTCCATTCTATATAATAATCTACCCATGAGACTGGTAACCTTAAAAAAAACATATTGTCCTCTGTTATGGAGTCGACATACAGGATCGTTTGATCAGTGTCCCGTAAATCGCAGAAAAATGGCCTAAACTTTGCAGCCATTACCATAGTAACAGTGGTACAGTGTTAATGGAGCCTCACATGTCTGGTGAAGCTTGCCCTCTGGCAGGCACATAGCAAAACACAGTAATTATCTGCTGGTGCCTCCCTCATGTTAGACCTTAAGGCCTAATGGTACTGTTACCCCAAGGGCAATAATAAGGCGTCAAGCAGCTAAGCTGAAGCCTATACCATGGTCCCTTCTCCATTTATTTCAGCAACAAGTAGAAGCTGTAGTAGGGATTTAAATTTGTCCTGCCTTTAATTTAATTCCTACAGGCTCCAGCACAAAAAAAGAAGCTCAAATGCCACACTATTCTTTGCAGCAGGTGAGAAAGCCACAGTGGTACTGCAGCTGAATGACCACAGAAGAGCATGCTAATGAATCAGAATGACATGGAAGAATGAGGCATTGTTTAGAGTGCATAAGGTATTTACATATAACCAGAATTTTGGGATGCCTTGAAATCATTTTACACAGTTCCAGGAGGATAAGGTGGGTGGAATTACAATGTACCTGGACAAGGACTTTCAGTAGGATTCTGGCAGAGGGAGCACAATAGGTGGTATTTTAGCTGTGCTAAAGGCTTTTTCCCTTTCACTGGTCGGGGTGCAAACACTAACCTAGGCCCCCTGGTAAATTTAAGCTGCTGTTTTACCAGCTTGCCACAAACCAATGCTAGTATACACATACATCACATACTCATACTGCATTGCAAAGGACTAATAAAAAAAATGTTTCGATTTACAGTCCTGAGCTACTACATACATGCAGACACAAATTGCACCTGGTTCTTTAAACCAACTACTAGACTTCCTCCTTCCTGGTTTATAAGCTCATTTCTAGGTAAACCACCTAAATGGTACAGGAACGTAGGTGGTTGGTGGTTGTTGAAGAGGCTGGTGGCAGCTGTGCTTTATGTGAAATACCACAAAACATCTATTGCTTGGGGTTTGTGAAAACCATAGTGTTGTAAAGTCAATGTGACTTAGGTGTACATCCTATATTTCTGCTCCCGTGCACTTATGGTTTCCTGTGGACAAGAAATAGCTGAAAGATGCAATTTACTTGTTTGTAAATCCCCCACCAATCAGTGAAATGTATTCACAAGTTGCTGACAAAGAGTTTACAATTTAGGATAAGCTGCACTGATGTATGTACTGTAAGATACAAGCCATGATTGTTGACTCATGCATTCAGCAGGTTTCTTTGCTGTACAGAAATATTTTAAATGTAGTCAGGTAAAGTCATTCCTCCCCTCTATAGGCTTACATTATTTCTAGGCCACAGTATGGCACAGACTGACAGTTCCAAAAGTGTTTAACTGAACAACATAAGAATTTAGTTGCCTAATAAAATAAGCTAATTAACTTAAAACTCCCTTTTTGGCATGTTTTCGGTGTGCTGCCTTAATGCTTTCCTCCTATGAAATGTAAAATAACCACCGGTGTTAGGATTGTGCCTTCATACCTGTGATTTACTTATCAGTATGCGGTCTTCATGATTCTAGTATTCCTGGGGCTATGTTCTGCTACAGTGGGAGTGGTTTTCATGGCCTTGAGTAAAAAACATGGACTACTAGTCCCACAATTGTTCCAGTCTAAGCAGACTAACGACCTATCCAACAAAGAACCCAGCCATTAACTCTTGCTACTGGAACACACAGCTTATCGTTCAAAACTGAAAAAGTTAAATTTCAGCAGAATGGGTCAAACCAGTCACCCATGCCTTAGCAGCTTAGCCAATCAGATGATTAACAAGCTAGAGTGAGGAGGTCTAGATTATGTACTTGTAATCACCACTTTGTTATACATAGCTAGGGTGAACACAAAACTGTTTTCTATTATAACAGTTGCAAACAAATAGAAAATTAAAAATAAAAGATAAGCTTAGTGCATTGAAGACATTTTTGTGCCACACAACAATGGAAACTGTTAAAAATGCAATTGAAAGTGGAATTACCCCTTCATGATCACCAGAAAACCCATAAACTGTTTATCATGGCAGAACCAGGTAGTGTACATAAAAAAGCACAACTATCTCTCATGTAACACCTCTTGTCCAATGTCTTCCCTCTCTGTGGACGCAGGGCTCAAGCCATGCTACCTTTGACGCACACAGCAGATCAAGCATATTCACTTGGGTGGAAGGTTTAAAATTAATCTGGCTCCAAGAAGGCTCATCATGGGAATAGAACAGGCTCCCCCTTTGGAATCTATAGGCCGATATGACTTTTTTCCAGCAACCAGGATATTTAGACAAAAAAATTTGTTGTAGGACCTCATGTGAAAAAAGTAAAATACCTATATGCATGACAGTTTTTTACATACTCTTTTTTTTTTAGAGGGTCAAATTATGTCATGATATGATGGTATGGTATTTTATAGGGATTACCGAGCTTGAGCGCCCAGTTGGTTCATGCCAGTCCAGGATAGCGGCCATGTACATTGGCCATGCAACGAGGTGTAAATCTGACAGGTTCATGGCGGCCATAATGGATGGGCATTCCATCTGAATAAGCTGTACAAAGGTGTTGGAGCTGTGCTAGACAATCTTAACCTTTCGTATGTTTAGAAAAGAAGTTACTAGGTAGCTAACTTAAGTTTACTCAAAACATCCTTAGGGCAGCATACCACAGATGATAAGTGAGATACTACCTCTACTGGGTGGAAAAGGCTGCCTGTAACGCACTCCTGCCAGAGGATTGATCTTGCAAGGTAAGCAGACCCAGGCAGGCGATTATCAAAAGGCAAAAAAAAAAAAAGTTGAAGACCAGGTT
The DNA here is from genome assembly GCA_027917425.1 of Gastrophryne carolinensis. NCBI lineage: Eukaryota > Metazoa > Chordata > Amphibia > Anura > Microhylidae > Gastrophryne > Gastrophryne carolinensis. Next base: position 304,903,142 of record CM051236.1, on the reverse strand, counting down.
GCCGCTCCACAGATCTGTTCAATAGAGGCACTTGCTTGCTCCACCCGAGATGTAAAAATACTTGAATGAGCTGTTATCCGCCCTGGAGAAGGAGATCTGTTGTAAGCAAAAAACAGATAGTGCTCTTCATCCATCAGGCCAATGTTGCCTTGGAAACATGCTGACCCTTCCTGTGACCCGAGAAGGAAAACGAATAAGCTATCGTCCTTCCTCCAAGCCTTTGTTTTTCGAAGCTATTCCAGCAAACGTGTGCTGACATCCAAAGACTTTTATCCAGAACCCATGGAGGGTTCACTATCCCCGGCAGACGGAAGGATAATCTCTTGGGTCCGATGAAAGTCGGAAGAGATCTTAGGAAAGTAGCAAGGATCCACATGTACCATTTCCCTTGAGCGGTCAGGGACTACCACGTCCTTGGGGTCCCCAACTTTACTGCAAATCTCAAAAAGACTTGAGCTGAATGGTCAGTCTTTTCGCCCTGCCCTACGCACCTTCCTGGGAGGGATGTGCGTGAATTCTATTGAGAAACCCTTCCTTATTCCCCTGGAAATTAAGGGGCAATCCAGAAGAGTTTGCCACCAAATGTGGAATTGTTTTAAGCAGACACCTATAAATGACCTGGCAACATTGCTTCTTAGGGACTGACTGTTGGGTACCAAACAGAGCGGATCCTCTAATCTTGCCCCTTTTAGAAGTAGTAGGGGCCCCTCTAAACAAGTCCTTGCAAAGGGCCGTCTGTAAGAGGACTGAATAGAAAAAAAAAATTCTATTCCTGAAATCCATACAATTCGAGGAAAAGATCAATTTCTGTCAGCAGACCTGTCTAACACTTTCTCTAGTTCTGGCCCAAAGAAGAATTCCCTGTTAAAGGGCAAGGCACACAGACGCAACTTTGAACCTGTATCCCAAGTACGCAGCCAAATTGGTGAGGGCCATGGCCCGCACCAAAAATCTCACAGTGGCATCAGACTTAAAAAAGGCAGTTGAGAAGAGAATCAGTAAAACCTTAGTAAGCTCATTAATAGCTGTTTGCGTCAAGAGAAATTATTTAAGCTGCTGAAGCCAGAAATTAAGATTCCTGGCAATTCAAGTAGAGGCCAAAATCGGTTTGAGTGTACAAGATTCAGTCTGCCATGCTTTCTTCAAGAGAGTATCCATCTTCTTGTCTGAAGGATCTATGAGGATACCAAAGGCTAAATCCACCCCTTTGGAGACCTTAGAAGGGGGCATCCAGTTTGGGGCATTTATCCCAAATATGTGAGTCTTCCTCAATAAAAGGATAATGCCTCTTAAGAACCCATGTTCTGTAAACCTTCTTAACTGGATCCTTCCGCTCATTAAGGATAGCCTCCTTAACTGAATTACTGGGGAAGGTCATAGGGGAGTCAGGAACAAAATCGGAATAGAACCCATCATGTTTAGACTTAGGGGTGAAACTCCTATCCTCAATGCCCATAGAAAGATAAGCCATATGCAGGAGATATGGTAAATCCTCTGGAGGAAAAAGGAATTTCAGTAGTGAAACTGAATCAGAACCTGAACAAGGGCCCTCCCCGGAAGAGGAAGGACCCTTATCTCGCTCAGAAAAGGAGAGACCTCTGACTCTAGAGAAAAGGGGGGGGGGGGGGGTCTAGGAGATGTCCAACAAACTCCTTACATCCGGCCAAGTCCTGTTCTCAAAGGAAGAAGAAATATGATCCATCAGACTTCTCATCGTATCCGTCATGCTGGGCTGAAGTTCCTTACTCACAAGCTTATCGGTACAGGGCTTGCTATAGGAATCTAGTAGCTTGATTTTACATATCAGGCATCTCCTACTTTTATCCTTAGACTTGCAGCCACTTTTAGTCTTGGACACTTCCTTAGAGGGCTTAGTCTAAAATACAAAATAATGAGTAGTAGGCCGTAAGGATCCTATATAACCTTCCAATCACATGAATATAAGTGGCCTTGCAGTATTAAAGAGCATGACCAGAAATAAAAAGGGTACTTACTGGAGCAGAGCTGGACCCCTACTTCCCAGACTGAGCGGCCAGAGTCTCCTATGAAATGAGAGTGAAGCTATTCAAGATTAGCATAGTGCTTCGCCTTTAAGGCGGGAGTATGTGCATTAGCTGGATCCTGCAGAAGCGCTGGGTGGAATCTCCCCATGCAGTAGATCCCTTCCCCCTTCCATGAGGCTGAAAAAGTGGAAGAGAAGCGCACGCATATCCAGCCCTCCGGCAAGCTCCACAGACCCACACTAGTGGGTGAAAAACACAGTGCAGCCCTACCGCCTGCAGTCGTAACATCCCCGCCAGAGCCTCACAAGCCCCATTTGTTATCGGCGGAGGAAGGGGGGTGGTGGCCAGAGAATGGGTCAACCCCATCAGACCCACAGCGAACGGGGTCTACATACCTAAACCCGTGGTTTAGGAGCTGATGATCTGGCTCCTGCCTCAAAAACTGGTGTCTGGAGGAGGAGCTAAAGTTTTTGTGTATTCTGGTGGTCATGCGTTCCTACCTTGGGGCAGAGCCTTAATATCTCAGTGGTATGCTGTCCTAATGATGTTTTGTGAAAATCAGGCAGAAGTAACCTTCTCAGGTGAGATCACTGCCAGTAACCCTTTAGCTACTTGAACACAAAACAGTTATCCTCTCATCTGAAGAGGTTGAATTAGAACAGGAGGGGTTAAACCTGTGAGTTTAGTTATGTGGGGCGTCATCTCTGCCTCCATCTGCCAATAAGATTATTAGAAAGCCAGAGTCAGGACGTCTCTGCTCTGTACGCCAAACACACCATTTTACTAAGGTAAACACACCGTTGCTAGGGAAAAAAAGCAATAGGCTGGAGGCTATCTGGAATAATGATTTTTTTGCCAGTTTTTTTTTCTATTCCACTGGAGTGGAACCTCTTGAACACTTGAAGTGCCATTTCACTTATTGGTGAGGTTTTGTGGACTGAGTCACCTGTGAATGACAGTGGAACCATGGTCCTGGCACAACTCCCAGCTATGCTTCTATCAAACAGTCTGTGGCAAACAGGTCTTGCCTTCTGTTGCATTCTATATAATATAAATTGCATATTACTCAAGATAGCAACACCTTGTAATCACTATGCCTCACCAAGTTTCAGCTTCCAAAACTGTATTATTAGCTTTCAAACATGGACACTACAACTGCTTTATCATGCAACAAAAAGGTGATAAAAGCAATATGATTATAGTCCCAACGTTAATTAAAGTTATACTAAATGCAAGCCAGTTTGTTTTTCTACTCTCTCAGGCTACATGTTGCACTGTCCCCCACTTCATTCAGTTTTCAAAAAGTCCCTGTAGTTCCTAAGTTATTTGTAAATGTATTAAGAGCATTGGAGATGCAGAGAAAAAAAAAATCAGGGTGTGGCAACAGTGATGCGATGTAAGCACACTGTGTGCTTTACATATATGATAGTAAAGAAAAAAAAAGTGCATTGTTGTGCCTAAGCGTGTCTCCAGTCTGCCAGCACATGGTGTGACCAGAGATGTGGGAGGAAGACAGGGTTTCATAACTACAGAGAGATGCAGCCAATCAGGACGTCTGGGGAGGGAGTGGGGGGTGTTTACTCTTGGTCCACTGAAAGCCGATTGAAGGACCAGTTCAGCAGGGTGGAGACTGAAAGCTGAATGAGGAAGCAATTTCCTCACTAATTAGAGCGACAAAGCAGAAAGGAGAGCATTGGAGGGACCCAATATAAGGTAAGCTACCGATATTTATCTTTTCAACTTTTGACTTGCCAATCTCTTCAAAATTAGAAATTATGCGTGGATAATCCTATTTCACTATTTTTAAGACTGGTCCCTCACACCTGCAACCATACACCCAAATTAAAGAAGCTTTGAAATCCCGGTGGACTGATCATGTCATGGATATGTGCACATGGCTTCCTAGACTTTGCAAGCAGTGGAGGGTTAGTAACCATGGCACACTGCAAGCCTTTCATCTAGTTTCAGGGTTTTTATTTTTCCAAAAGTGTAAGAAACCAGATATGTCAACCAGAATATTGTGGGTCAGCACCGGAACCCTAGAATTTAGTAGGGACGGGGGCTTAGCAAGCCACTTTATCTAGCAATATTTCCCTTTGGGGTTTCTCAACAGTGTATAGATATACAGATCTTGCCACCTAGCCTTTAAAATGTAGTAAGCCCCCAAAGACATTCCACAGACGTCTCCCTGACAGTGTATTCAGTGAAACCTGTGATCAGACCAACTCTGACTTCCAGCTATGAAAGCGGCAGTATGGTTCAGGAGTAGGAAGTTATTATGGCCATCATGATGGCTGCTGCCATGGGCAGGGGAGACAGTCTTGACAAGAGGTAGCAAAAAAGCATGTGTGAAGTGTCTTTGAAGTGTTGGAGCTGTGTAAATGTACAGTACAATTTGGGATAGGTCAACATGAAAACCTTGTAGTTTTTATTACTAAAAAAAGTTAGATTTATTGTAAATAATACAATGTAAGTACACAGAAAACCCTTCTCTTGTATAAGGATGATCTGTCAGTCAACCACACTATGCTGGCAAATGTTTTCAACTACCAAGAGCTGAATGCAGTAGTGTTTGGGCAGTCAGGAAGGTAGTGTGACTGACCTCACCAATGTGGCTATATTCTAAAATTCCAATGAGCATGTTGTAGCAGAGGACAGTGCTGCCTTTTTAACACATTAAGATGATCACTGAATGTAAACAGCAAAAACAGATTGATTGAATCCGTTGACAGCACCCCCCCCAGCTCATTCCTATGTAATTCACCTTCAGGGCCAGTCATGTATGATACCATTAGCTCCTAATCTTTTTACCCACAAGTATCATCAATTGGGAAAAGCCAAGAGAAACCAGAAGGTTACATAATAAAAAGGTAGCTACCTCAGAGGACTATAAATTATGAAAACATATTTCATCACATAATTAATAACATGGAAAGGTATTGAAACTTTATATCCCCTAGTACTATTGGCCAGGGAGTTTGCATCCCTCACATCTAATCTAAGTGCCTTAACTGCCACAGTTGAAAGCCAATGCTTAGTTTATACACATATTTATTTCACAATCTAAAAAGCATTCAAACAATTAAATATCAAAAGGGGTTCTCCGCAGGTGATAGCAGCAATACAGGCAGTCCTAGCATAAGCAAGTGATACATGTGAGTGGATAAGTAGCCCTTATCTCTTTCTCATCAATAATGGCCTATGTAAGCAAAGGTAAGGTGATGACCACCCATGTAATTTATGAACATAGCTGGCACACTTTATAGAACCCCCCCAAAAAAAAAAAAAAAAAAAATGGAGTGGAAAAAAATTACAATATTTAACATCAGTTCAACTAGATTAGGTTGAGGCTGCCAGACTACATACATGTGCAAGCACCCAAAATACTCCTAAACTATTGAAGAGGAATGCTACTTCTCTTGCGTAAAAAATTTTATATATATATTATATTCTACGGTTGGCTTTATTGTCTTCACCTACTGTGGATATATCAGAAACTAGGTTGGACTACTTAGCGTCAAGCAGTATTTTCGGCTATCTCCACAAAATCCCTAGCACAAGCAGCTCCCCTGAAATACAGTACTAACAGTCCCTGCGGTGACAATCCTAGTTGTATAAAAAGAAAACGCAAAAAAAAAAAGGGGGAAGGGAGGGGGGGGGGGACAGCTCTGTAGCTTATATACAACGAATAATAACATAGCCATATACAACAGCTAAGCAGCTGACCAAGCCAGAAAACATACAATAAAAAAAAAAAAAAAAAAAAAAAAAAAAGAGAATATCAGAAACAAAAATAAATAAGATCTAATCCACAATGTATAGTAAATATTTCTAATCTAAACAAGCACTTACTTCTAACTTGCCCCTTCTGCTTCTGCCACCTCCAGCTCCTGCAGACTGTGTAAATGTAAATATGTATATATATGAGTGTGATATTTTCCCAGGCACCTCCCCTCCACCGTGATTGGCTGGGCAGCCCTCAGTGTCATTGTTTTGCCTGGGACACAGACACATTTTATATAATTCACACAAAAAAATATAAACAGTGTAAGGCAGGAAGGGAAAGTGTGCAGGGCACTTTTACGCCACGCGTGTTATTACATGGCCATCTCAGCACAGACCTGCGATTAGGAGACTACAAAGCAATCCTGGCTAGATGTACCGTGTGCGCTGAATTTCTTCGATTTTCTTTCCCCTTCAATGAGAAGCGTGAAGCACACATAGACTGACCATTGTTCTCTGGCCAGCTCTACTTCCAAACCCTGTTTTTCCAGAAGGGTTAAAGGAAAAGGGAGAAGCAGAGAGGCGCTGAGACAATGAATGTCACCTGAGCTGGGACACATGTCCCCTGACCCTCAGCCCCTCCTCCACCCCTGCCAGGGCATAATGGCACCTTTTAATTAGAACTGGAAGGGGGGGGGGGGGGAGTGGAAGGAAAAGATGACATGCTATCAGACCTTATTTATAGCGCCTAAATAAAACTGTCATAAAACAATGATGTGAAGGTGACTGCTGAATGGGAAGGCGATTACGAGGCACGTTAGCGATAAAACAAAAAGCCACTTGACACCTAAGACTGGTAGCCATGAAGATTGGCTATGTTGGATGTGATGGCCATTTTATAAATGGGGGATGCCAACAAGATCACGGGCAGCTCCTAGATTGTAGATGAGGGCATTATGGGGTGCGATCTACAGAAGCCTCAACATGCCAACTGGCCAGATAAGCAGTGGCCATCAGGGTTGGGAAGCTGCCCATGGGGCAGCTGATTGATATCTAGCATGTCTGGGCCTGTGCAGTGGAAAACATGTAGGCAGCCCTCCTGTGTGCCATGCAGAACGTGGAGTTGGCACAGGCAGAGAATAGGAGGCTAATGGCAGGAAGATGCAGCAGGGGAAGGAGGTGGAAAATCTGAGAGGCGTCTGCTCTGTGGAGGAGACCCCCGGGGGGCTTGGAGCCGGAGAGAGTCTAGGATCGCCTCCCTTGGGGTTACACCGAGGAGGCGCGCATGGCACCGGGCACACACTCACACCAACACGGCCCGGGATAACCCCCGGCGGCCCCCTCCTCCCCCCTCTCTCTCTCCCTCCCTCCCTCCCAACCGCCCGCCGTGCCGAACCCAAACTGACCGCTCCCCGCCGGCTCCTCTCGGCCGCTCATGGCTGCTCCGGGTGCGGGCACGCTCAGCATGGTCACATCACCATCGTTCCCGGGCTCCGCGCTGAGGACGGGGCTCGGCTCCCCTTACAGGCGGCTGACTTGTGACAGGAATCCCCCCGGTGTGCAGCAAATTCTTCCTCCCGGCTGGCTCTGCAGCCTCCAGAGAGCTCCCGGGCGTCTCGGCCCCAGGCCGCCCGCACCGCTCGTTCGCTCGCTCTCCACCCCCGTCTACGTATGGTCAGCGTAGCGCCAGTCAGTCCGGTATTTCCCCGGTCTCGACGCCGCGCTCCCCTCTCCTCCTCCGCGTCTCTGCGCTGAGTCTCTGAGCCGCCTCCGCCCGCCACTGGCACCGCCCCCCACTCTGGGCCGCCGAGCATGCCGGGACATGGAGTCCACCCCGCTGGGTCGGTTACGAGGAAAGCGAGGCATGACGGGTACTGTAGTCTCACACAAGCCTTTGCCTCTTTACGCATGCGCAACCAAGAAGTTTGCGTATTACGCGAAGGTAACGCGCTGGTGCTCAGATCATGACGGGAAATTTAGTTCATATGCTCTTCCTCTTCGGCTTTTTTGTGAGCTAGGGAGACGCGCTCTGCTGGCTGAGTAAAATAAGCTGGCTAATTGCGAGAGAGAGCTGGATGTACTTCTGGCTGCGCTTCCGTACTTCTACATGCTCCCGTGCCTGAGGGGCGTGCAGGCGTTCGTCAGCACGGTGCATGCTGGGCTGTGTAGTCTATGCGGCTGGGTAGCAGTGCACAGTGGGCGTTGTAGTCTAGGACTCTGGGAAGGTGGCCAGACTGCCAACCCTGCGCTTTATTTTCTTGTGCACAGCACGGCCTGTTTCATGTAGTCCTTACGTCTGCGATATTCCGCCACAAGGTGGCGCAGTGTACTGCAGAAGAATTGTGGCTCCTCCCGGCTCCATATAAAATCTGGAATCACCTATAGACCTCCAGTGTTTCCTCTGCAGTGATACTGCGAAGATAGAAGATGGCTCTCTATGTTGCGCAGATGAGCGGGGCAACCAAGCCTACGGCCCTGCAAGTCTATTTCCACCCGTTTCTGGACCCTCTGTGCCTCCCAGCCTCGGCTGACGGATCGGGTGAGGGTAGGGGAGCACTAGGGTCAGGTGCTCGGGGAGCGCTGCTCCAAGCCGCAGACCCTGTAGCACAAAGGGTGGCCGGCCATAGGCTTTATGGTGAGCCTGCTGAGGGATGTGAAAATTCTGCCTTTGCTATGTGTAGGGGGTAAGTTGTGTTTGGGGACTGGTGTTGCTGGCTATCTCCCCCCTTTTTGTGTCGTTTGTCTCCCTTCCCCTGGCCCCCCTCCCTACCATCCGGTCCCGTCTGGTCTGCTCCCGCTGCTGCCTGCCCTCCCCGGCGGGTGTTCGGGGGGGGGGGGGGTAGCGGCGGGTGGTTATTCGGTGGTGGTCCGCTGCTGTTGCTTCGCCGCCCTGAGTGTGTTTTCTCGCTCTTCGGGGGGCGGTGCCGGGGAATGCCGCATATCACGTCATGCCCCCGCGCCCCGCCCCCCGAGGTTCTCGCTTCGGCTCCATTTTGCGGCTGCTGCGTGTCCAGGGCCCATCTTCCAGCGTGGGCTGCGGCGGTGACCTGTTAGACTAATCTACCATCCGTGGTGCTGTGATCGACTGTGTGCTGCATGTTCTGTCTCCTTGGTCCGTGAGTCCCCTTTGGGGGTTGCTTATTCCTTTTGGGGCATGTGCTGCGGGATGCTTATGTGTATTTTTGCTTATGTCTTTCAGGTGGGATAACTCTGTGTATTGTGGTTTCTCCAGGTCCCACTCCCCCCCCCCCCCCACCTCTTCCCTCCCGGCCCTCTCTGGGGCATCCCGGGTGGCTTTTATCGGCCATTACCCTATACTGGCCTATTGTGCCTGTGTTAATCACCATATGGAGGCTTCTGGGGATAGCGTGCTCAGGGGTCCTTCGGGACAATCCCGGCTGTGTGTCATGTGCGGGGCATCCCCTTTGAGTGGTGGTGGCACGGTCTGTGTGCCGTGCGCCCAAAGTATTATTGTGGACCAGGCTGGGATGAGCGCTTCTCTTCCCAGTTCTGTGCTCCCCCAGGCATCTCCTACTCCCCCGCGCCTGCATTTAGCCCCCAGTGAAGGGGATACTAGCAGGGGGTCCCAATCTGATCTGGCACTACGAGTGGCCAGCATTGAAAGGCAGGTGGCCCGACCTGTGTTGGGCAAGGCCTCTGGCAAGAAGGGGCATCTTGACACCGCGGCTTCCCTCTTTCCCAAGGATGATGAGGGCCTTCATGTGTTTGGCGGACGTGACTCCCTAGAGGAGGGGGAGCTTTTCCCTGATTCAGACTCATCTGGGGACCATCAGGAATGGTACAACAGTGACCCGGGGTCCGTCTCTGATGAGGATACCGGGCTCCCTGTTGACACGGATAGACTGTTGGACATTTTTGAGACTTTGCACATCGCCCCCCCTAAGGTGGCGAAGAGGTAGCAGGGTGAGCTCTTCTGCCCTGACAAGCAATATGCTCAAGCAGTGGGAACGTCCTAACAGATTGCCCATGGTGCCCAAGGGATTGGACAGAAAGTATCCTTTTGCTGCTGACCTGGTCAAGCGCTGGTCGTGTCCCCCTGAGGTGGACGCTCCTGTTCTAGGGCTGGCTAACACTTCAGTCATGCCGTCCCCTGACACTACTACACTGCGTGATGGCGCAGACCGCCGTATGGATCAGCTGGCCTGTAATGTTTTCACCTTTGTAGGGGCAGGCCTGTGTCCTGTTTGTGCCGCAGCCATTATGGCTATTGCCCTTCAGAAGAAGATCAAATGTCTCGCGGATGGCGCCATGGCTGGTAGGAGGAGGGAGGATTATAGGGCCCTCCTGCTTTGCTCTGATTTTGTTGCATTTGTGCTGTCTGCCATGGATGATGCCGTCCGGCTTGGAGGTCGGGCTTCGGCCCTCTTGGTGGCTATGCGCCGATCTGTTTGGTTGCGCCAATGGGCAGCTGACACTGCTGCTGAGAAGTCTCTCATCGGGCTTCCCTTCGCAGGGCTTCATCTCTTTGGTGAGCGTCTGGATGTTCTGACCAAGGATGGTAGGTTACCTCAGCGTAAGAAGCAGACTCGGCCCTTTCGGGGGCCTCCTTTCGTGCTTCCAGAGGAGGTCGTGGCTCCCTCTTCTCGGGTAGCCGCAGAGATTCTTGGGGCCGTGGCAGATCCCGTGGTTGTCCCGGTCTCTCCTGGGGTTCCAAGCCCAAACCCCCTCCCAAGGCCCCTCAGGCATGAGGAGGTGCCCTCACCCGTCCATGTGGGGGGGCGGCTTCTGCTTTTTGCTCACGTCTGGAGGCTTCGCGTCTCAGACCGGTGGATTCAGGAGGTGGTGTCCTCCGGTTACAAGATAGTTTGCAGCCTGGCCGCCCCCAAGATTTCTCAGATCCCGGATACCTCAGAATCTTCTGAACCAAAGATAACGATAACAAGGGAGGGATGAAACAGGCCGTGCTGTGCATAGTAAAAACAATTCTACAGGTGAGTACTCGCAGAATTGTATTTTTGCGAGGCCAGCTGCCATTAGAAAGCCCTGACTGCCGACCCTGTGCTGTCACCACGTGTCCACATTTCTGCCACTCCATTTGGTTACCCCCCTAGGGGCGCGCTTATAATGAGGCCATGTGAGGCAAGAGGGGGGCAGTTTTTTTTTCTTATCTATATACATTTATCTCATTAGTGGTTCTATAGAGATTTGTTGAGACATGCTGTCATGTTTTTAAAGTCAATCATTGATGGCTCAATGGCTTGTGCTCCCCTCCCATGGATTTGGCGTGGTTCCTGTTATAGGAAAGAGTCAAGGGGCACATTTCTATAGCTTGCTTCAGGCAGCAGGTTCACCTCTGCCCCCCCTCCCCGCCGCGAAGAGCAGGCAGCCCATGATCACCACTTTAGAGTTCCCTTTGCTGATCAGCTGACGTGTCATGCATTCACCTTTGCCGATCCTTGGCTTCGCTCTGTGTGTGCCGCGGCTATTCTCTCCTTAGCCATCTGGATGTAGGTGAGACGTCTTGTAGATATTACTAAGCCTCGCTAGCGGGCGGAGGTTTATTAAGACCTCAAGGCTTGTATTTATTGACTTGTTGCTCCGCTGTGGACGAGGTGTCCGGCTCGGCGCCAGGGTTCGCCCCTGCTTGTTGCTCTTGCTGGCGGCAGCAAGGTCGGCCGACGCTGCGGCCAAGAGGGCGCTCACTAGTATTCCCTTCGTCTGGACCCCCTGGTTAAGGAGGGTGAGATTCCCTCAGCGACGGAAGCCTGCGCGGCTTTTTCGGGGTTCAACGGGGTTGTAAAAGTCCGGCATTCCCGCATGGAAGACTTATGTCAGCGGTGAGTTTGCTTCGACCCAGCGATTCATGACCACGGTGGCATCAGGGATGCCTATTTGCACGTCCCGATTTTCCTGGGACACCAGAGTTTTCTGAGATTGCTCTGGAGGGCCTGCACTATCACTTGTCACTCTGCCACACGGGATATCCTCAGCTCCCACGGGATTTTCACCAGGGGGGCTAGCTGCCATCTTGAATATTCTGAGGAATCAGAGCGTTCGTGAGCTGCCTTATCTGGAATCTTTACTGATTGTGGCTCAGTCCCTTCAGCATGCCGAGAGCGACATCCGGACGGTGTTATCCACTCTCGAAGTTCGCTGGGTAATCAACTACCCCTAGTCTTCCATATCTCCCTTGATCAGTTTGGGGTTGAAGCTGGTGGGCCTTATGGTGTCCTGCTTCGAGGCAGTGCCCTTCACTCAGTTCTTCTTGAGACCTCTTCTATTGAACCTGCTACCGGCTGGATCGGATGCAGGAGTCGCTGGTAAAGGATTTTTTCCTGGTGTACAGCACGGCTTGCTTCATTTCAATTCTTCACATTTAGGTAATCCGCCACAAGGCGCAGTTGACTGCAGAAAGACTTGTGGATCTATCTGGATCGCAGGCGAGTGGGGCATCCCGAGCCCGTCGGCCCTGCAGGCCTATTTCCACCTGTACCGGACCCTTCTTCCTCCCAGCCCTGCTGAAGGTTCAGGTGATGGTAGGGCAGCACCTGGGGTCGGGTGCTCGCAGAGCTTGGCTCTGGGCCGCAGACACTATAATTAAAGGGTAGCCAGCTGAGGCTATGGTGAGCCTTGTGGGGGGGGGGAGAAACGTAGGACCCCTGCCTATTGTGCTTCGTGTACTATTTGTCACTTTCTTTTTTATTTGCCTTCCTTGTCCCCTCCTGGCCTCCCGTTTGCCCTCCCTTTTCCTTGCTCCCCTTCTGGGCTCTCTCCCGACTAGACTCCGCTGACTGGGGGGGGGGGTCAGGACGCGTTCCTGCATGCGGCGGGGGTTGGGGCTTGCTGGGTTCCCGCCAGTGTGGCGGCGCCACACGACTGGGGCTCTTGCGAGGGACCTCCCTCATTTTTTCCCTCTGGGCGCCATTATCAGGCCGTGATGCGCAGCGCCTGGAGGACTTTGCGCGCTTGAGGAGGGGCGCGGCCCGCCCCTTGAGGTTGCGGTGCGCATCCGGAAGCGATCCCTCGCTGCTTGGTGCACTGCTCTTTCTTCTTTTCTTCGGGGCACTTGCTGACAGCCCCCTCCGGATCTCCGGACGTCCCTTTACGCCCTCCCGAGGCTGTGGGGTATCCCGGATCTGGGTTCCTGCGTCCGTTTATTATGGACGCCCTTCCAATTAATCACCATATGGAGGCTTCTGGGGATAGCGAGCTTGGGGGCCCTTCGGGGCAGGCTCGGCTGTGTCTCATGTGCGAGGCATCCCCTTTGAGTGGTCGCAGCACGATTTGCGTCCCGTGCGCCCAAAGTGTCATTGTGGAACAGGTTGGGCCGAGCGTCTCTCTACCCAGCCCTGTTCTTCCTGCAACTTCTCCTTCTCCCCCACACCTGCATTTAGCCCCCAGCGAGGGGGAAGCCAGCAGGGGGTCTCATTCGGACCTGGCGCTGCGCGTGGCCAGCATTGAACGGCAACTGGCCCCTCCGGCCTCCGCCAAGACCTCTAGTAATGAGAGGCATCTGGATACGGACTTGTCCCTCTTTGCCGATGATGATGAGGTTTTTGATACCTATGGGGGCCGTGACTCCATGGAGGAGGGGGAATAGTTCCGTGATTCTGATTCCTCCGGGGATCGTCCTGGCGAGGCTTATAGCGAACCAGGGTCCTCCTCGGACGAGGATTCTTGGCTCCCGGATGATACCGATAGGCTTTTGATGGCCGTTCTTGATACCTTACACATTGTCCCCCCTAAGGTGGCCAAGAAGAAGCAGGGTGAGCTCTTCCGCCCTAACAAGCAACGCTTAGAGTTCCCTGAGCAGGGACATTTTTCCAATATGGTCCTCAAAGAATAGGAACGGCCCAACAGGTTGCCCAAGGGACTGGATAGAAGGTATCCCTTCTCGGCCGACTTGGTTCGCCGCTGGTCTTGTCCCCCCGAGGTGGACGCCCCCGTCCGTCTGTGCCGCAGCTATTGTTGCCCTTGTGTCTTGCTTGGGCGTAATTTATCTAAAATTTACAAAATATATTTGCAGCCCTCAAATATATAAGGAAACTTAAGAGCTCAAATACAGATATATCTCCAAAAATTACGCCTTGTTTGTCTAATAAGTTCATTTGCCAGTAATCTCCAAGGAAGATGATGCACTTTAAAGTTATTTTATATACCTTGCAAAATGTACAAATCAAAAATACTACAATCTGTGTTACAACATAGAAAGCCTAACAGGGCAAAAGCATATATATATATATATATATATATATATATATATATATATATATACCGTATATACTCGAGTATAGGCCGACCCGAATATAAGCCGAGGCACCTAATTTTACCCCAAAAACCTGGAAAAAGTTATTGACCCGAGTATAAGCCGAGGCACACAACACAGCACACAATACAGCACACATACACACACAAGGCACACACAGCACACAACACAGCACACAATACAGCACACATACACACACAAGGCACACACAGCACACAACACAGCACACATACACACACAAGGCACACACAGCACACAACACAGCACACATACAATGCACACAACACACACACTCACCAGTTCAGCTCCTGCAGAATCTTCAGCGAGGCTCCTTCCAGCGACGGTGCGGGAGAGAGTGAGGACGGCGCGGGACGACGGCATGGGTCCATCTAGACGCAGGGCAGAAGAGCCGCCTCAGAGGCTTCAGAACTCGGCGGGGAGATCAGTACACCCAGCGCGAGGTGGGTGTACCAAGATGGCGGCCGGCGCGCTCCGCGCCGCCACGTCACGTCGCGTCACTGAGGCCCGGGCCGCCATCTTGGTACACCCACCTCGCGCTGGGTGTACTGATCTCCCCGCCGAGTTCTGAAGCCTCGGCGGCTCGTCTGCCGCCTCGGAGGCTCTTCTGCCCTCGCTCAGGTAAGTCACTGACTCGAGTATAAGCCGAGGCTGCTTTTTTCAGCCCAAAAAGTGGGCTGAAAAACTCGGCTTATACTCGAGTATATACGGTATATATATATATATATATATATATATATTAAAACGGATTACTCATCTGTTTTAATTGCTCCACGCAGAAAATCAGCAGACCACGTCCAAACAAGATGGCTGCTGTACTTGGCTTCACAATGCAGGTCCATCTACCCAAGTCAAAGTCCCATCATCGTCCGTCTGGTCAGGCACACCAGCACATGTTTTCTCCAGCTGCCCTCCAAAAGAAATCTCCCCTCTCTTTCTCCAGCCTACAGTTTTTATCAGGTGGACCCTTTAATCCATTTTGAAATCTGCAGGTCGTCTGTGATTGGCCCAGGCAAAACTCACAAATGAATACCCTTAGTCTATCACAGGTAGCCAGCTTAATTTGCATACAAATTCACACCTGAAACTGGAGCTACAGTCAAACCAGTCTTCAAAGAACAAAGGGGGGTTCCCACCATGCTGCACCAAACAAAAGGGATTGTCCTTTATACAGTTATTGCATGTATAAGATTTTTTTTACAATTTCTATGGGAACAAAATATATAAAAACTATCATAGCTTCACACCTTGCGATTAAGAAGAAGGTTTGGCGCCTTGCCAAAGCTGCCAGATCTCGCAAGCGAGCGAATGACCACAAGGATCTTTTGCTTTTGGATGATGCCGTCCGGCTTGGTGGTAGGACCTCGGCCCTGTTGGTTGCCATGCGTTGGTCCGTCTGGCTGCGTCAGTGGGCGGCTGCCGCTAAGAGGTCCCTCACCGGGCTTCCCTTCTCGGGACTACGTCTTTTTGGGGAATGTCTTGATGTTTTGACCAAGGATGGTCGGCTCCCTCAGCGTAGAAAGCCTTTTCAGCCCTTTTGGGGGTCCTCTTCGTTTCGCCCTTCCCGTGGGGGACACAGATCCTCCTTCTCAGGTAGCCACAGAGACTCTTGGGGATGGGGTAGATTCCGTGGTCGCCCTGGTCTCTCCTGGGAGTCCAAGCCCCCCACCAAGGTCCCTCAGGCATGAGGGGGAGCCCTCACCCATCCGGGTGGGTGGACGGCTTCGGCTCTTTGCTCACCTCTGGAGACAACGCGTCTCGGATCGGTGGATTCAGGAGGTGGTGAGCTAGCGGCTTGGCCGCCCCCAAGATTCCTCCGGTCCCGGATCTCCCAAAATCCTGGGACAGCGCAGGGCCTGAGGTTGGCCGTCCAACATCTTCTGTCAGCCGAAGTGGTTTGCCCGGTGCCTCTTCAAGAACGGGGTCGGGGGTTCTACTCCAATCTGTTCATGGTGCCCAAGAAGGATGGCTCCCTGAGACCCATCTTGGATCTAAAGGGTCTCAACAAATTTGTCAGGTTCATGCACTTCCGCATGGAGACCTTACGGTCGGCAGTGAGCTCTCTTCGGCCAGGCGACTTTATCACCACTGTGGACATCAGGGATGCCTACCTGCACGTTCCTAGATTCCTAGGGCATCAGAAGTTCCTGAGGTTCGCTCTGGGGGATCAGCACTACCAGTTTGTGGCCTTGCCGTTCGGTATCACTTCGGCCCCTCGGGTGTTCATCAAGGTGCTGACGGGTGTCATGGCCCTCCTGAGGAGCCAGGGCATTCGCATTCTTCCTTACCTGGGTGACCTGTTGATTGCTGCTCCATCTTTTCATCAGGCCGAGAGGGATACTCAGGTGGTTGTGTCCACCCTAGAGTCCTTTGGTTGGGTGATTAATTATCCCAAGTCTTCGCTCACTCCGTCATTGGTGAGGTCCTTCCTGGGCATGACGCTGGATACTTCTCAGGTCAAGGTGTTTCTTCCTCAGCAGAAGGTGGAGGGCCTTCAGATGCAGGCGCGAGCCCTGCTGTCGTGTCCTCATCCCTCCGTCCGTCTGTGGATGCAGTTGGTGGGACTCATGGTGTCTTGCTTCGAGGCAGTACCCTACGCCCAGTTCCACATGAGACCTCTTCAGTTGAATCTCTTGACCATTTGGGATCGGAAACAGGGATCCCTGGAGCAGGAATTCGCTCTGTCCCCTCTCGCCAGCCAGTCCCTCTCGTGGTGGTTGGACTCAAGGAATCTTCTAGCGGGCAGATCGTCACCACGGACGCCAGTCTGACCGGTTGGGGAGGGTTTTGGCAATCGCTGAAGTTCCAGAGCCAGTGGGGCCCTCAGGAAGCCCAATCGCCTATCAATCTCCTGGAGCTGAAGGCGATCAGGTTGGTTCTCTTCCAGTTGACTCCCCACCTTCGGGGTCGTGCGGTCCAGGTCCGTTCGGACAATCAGACTGCTGTCGCTTACATCAATCATCAGGGTGGGACTCGGAGCAAACGAGCCCTCAAGGAGGTGTCCCTGATATTGTCTTGGGCAGAGGAGAATGTTCCCTGCATCTCAGCGGTTTACATCCCGGGGTGGAGAACCAGGAGGCAGACTCCCTGAGCAGGGGGACATCTCGTCTGGGTGAATGGTCCATCGACAACAAGATCTTTCATGCTCTGTGTCGCCTCTGGGGTCAGCCGGACGTGGACCTGTTGGCGTCCCGTCACAATCACAAGCTTCCAAGATTCGTCTCTCTGTCAAGAGATCCGCTGGCCTTCGCCACGGACGCTCTAGCCGTTCCCTGGATGGATTTCAGGCTCCTCTATGCGTTTCTTCTCCTGGGTCGGGTGCTGCGCAAGATAGCCCAGGAGGGGGTACCGACCATTCTGGTGGCCCCCCCGCTGGCTGAGAAGAGTATGGTTCGCGGACTTCGTCCAGATGGCGGTAGATCACTTCATCATGCCCGACGATCCAGGGCTTCTCACTCAGGGACAGTTGCGCCATCGCAATTTACAAACGCTGGCTTTGACGGCTTGGCTGCTGAAACCTCCATCCTGATGGATAAGGAATTGCCGGCCTTGGTCGTCAGTACTATGATTCAGGCTCGGAAGAAATCTTCTTCTTTGATTTATTATAGGGTCTGGCATGCTTACATTGCCTGGTGCGAGTCTAAATCTTTTCCTTGTCGCACTTTCTGCATTTCTAGGATTTTGGAGTTACAACATGGTCTGGAGTCGGGTCTACAACCGAGTACCCTCAAAGGTCAGGTTTCAGCCTTGGCAATCTTTTTCCAAAGATCTTTCGCCAAAAGTCAAGACTTTTTTCCAAGGAGTTATTCATGTATGTCCACAGCGTATGCCTCTGCTACCGGTGTGGGATTTGAATTTGGTGCTTTCTGCTCTCCAGGGTCCTCCCTTTGAGCCCTTGTGCAATGCTGCACTGTCCATTCTGACTTTTAAGGTGGCCTTCTTGGTAGCTATCACTTCGGTGCGTCGTGTCTCTGAACTGGCGGCGCTTTCTATTAAGCCTCCTCATTTTGAACGGCATCAGGATAAGGTGGTATTCCGTCTTAAACCTGAATTTTTGCCCAAGGTTGTTTCTGCCTTTCATCTCAATGAGGACATTGTCTTGCCTTCCTTGTGTCCTGCCCCTTCTAATTCTAAGGAACGAAGTCTTCATTCTCTGGATGTGGTCAGGGCGCTCATTTGATCGCCACTGAGCCTTTTCGGAAGTCGGATTCTCTGTTTGTCTTTCCTGCTGGGCCTAGGAAGTGCTTTCCTCCAGCCAAATCCACTATCAGCAAGTGGATCAGACAGACAGTGGTGCAAGCATACTCTTCCAAGGGGAAGGATCCCCCTTTTCGTGTTAAGGCTCATTCCACTAGGGCTATTGGTGCCTCTTGGGCTTTTCAGCACCAGGCTTCTGTTGAACAAGTTGTAAGGCCGCTACTTGGTCTTCCGTTCATACTTTTTCTAAGTTTTACAAGGTTGATGTTAGGGCCTCAGCTGACGCTGTTTTTGGTCGCAAGGTGCTTCAGGCGGTAGTGTCTTGAACTGCCTGCTGTTGGTCACTGGGGATTCCACCCTGCTTCATGAACATTGCTGTTGGATGTCCCAAATGTGAAGAATTATAATGAAGCAAGCCGTGCTGTACACCAGGAAAAATACATTTCTGTGATTACTCACCTGTAGAATTGTTTTTACGGTGTACAGCACAGCTTGCTTCATCCCTCCCTTGTTATTGTTATCCTCTTTTGCCTTGTTATGGTGATTTTACTGAGAGAATTATTTTAGTGGGGCTGTGTTCCTTTAACATGGTCTTGCCTCCCGGCTTCTTGCATTACTGCTTTTCAAACACTGGAGTCTCTGGGTAATTCCTGCCCTTTTTATGGGCCAGGAGGAGCCACAAGTCTTTCTGCAGTCAACTGCGCCACCTTGTGGTGGATTACCCAAATGTGAAGAATTGAAATGAAGCATGCCGTGCTGTACACCGTAAAGACAATTCTACAGGTGAGTAATCACAGAATTGTATTTTCTTGTCCCCACTGGCCAGAAGGTCCCTCTTGTGGTGACTGGACTCCAGGAATCTACTGGTGGGCAATTCCTCTCTGACTCCCCGGTGGCAAATGGTTGCATCGGATGCAAGTCTGAATGGATGGGGAGGCGTCTGGCAGACGCAGAAGTTCCAGGATTATTGGTCTGCTGGAGAAACTTGCCCATAACTGTCCTGGAGCCTAGAGCGATCTGGTGGTGTTTCTTCAATTGACTCCCCTCTTTAGGGGTCGTGCGTTCCAGGTTCGCTCGGACAATCAGATGGCTGTCGCCTACATCAATCACCAGGGCGGGACTCGGAGCAAAGAGCTCTCATGGTTACCTAGATTCTGTCTTGGGCAGAGGAGAATGTTCCCTGTATTCGGCGGTCTACATTCCCGCAGTAGAAAACCTAGAGGCAGACTCCCTAGCAGGAGTGCCTCACGTCTGGAGGAATGGTCTCTCAGCAACAAGATCTTTCAGCTCTGTGTCTCCGCTGGGGTCAGCCGGATGCGTTTCTGTTGTGTCCAGACGCAGTCACAGATTCCAAGGTTCGTCTCCCTCTCAAGAGATCCTCTGGCCATTGCCACAGTCGCTCTAGGGATTCTCTGGAGAGAGTTCTTGTTCCTTTATGCATTCCCTCCGTTTCCTCTCCTGGCAGACTGCTGTGCAAGATGACCCCGGAAGGGGTACCAACCATCCTGTGGTTCCTCGCTTGCCAAAAAGGAGTTGGTTTGCGGACATAGTTCAGATGTCAGTGGATCGCTATATCATGCCTGACGACCCAGGGCTTCTCACACAGGGGTCGCTGCGGCACCCCAATTTACAGACGCTGGCTTTGACGGCCTGGCTATTGAAACCTCAATCCTGGCGGAGAATGGGATGTCGGCCACAGTTGTGCATACCATGATGCGAGCACGGAAGAAGTCTTCTTTCATGATATTCTACAGAGTTTGGCAGGCCTACTTTGCTTGGTGTGAATCCAAGAGTTTCCCTTGTCGCACATTCTCTATCTCTAGGATATGGCTTAGTCTTGGCCTCCAGCTGAGCACCCTCAAGGGCCAGGTCTTGGCTTTGGCCATCTTTTTCCAAAGATCCTTTGGCAATCATAGACTTATCAAAACTTTTTTCCAAGGAGTTACCCATGTACGTCCACCGCGTAATCCTGTATTACCGGTTTGGGATTTGAATTGGTGTTTTCTGCTCTACAGGGTCCTCCCTTTGAGTCTTTGTGCGATGCTGCATTATCTTTTTTGACCCTAAGGGTGATCTATTTGGTAGCTATCTCCTCAGTGCGTTGCGTGTCAGAGCTGGCCGCGCTTGTATGATGCCTCCCTTGAGCGGCATAAGGATAAGGTGGTGTTTTCGCTTAAACCTGATATTTTTTGCCTCAGGTCGTTTTTCCCTTTCACCTTAATGAGGAAGTTGTCTTACCTTCCCTGTGTCCAGCACCGATTAATTCTAAGGAAAGGACCCTCCAGGCCTTGGATGTGGTCAGAGCCATTAAATACCACCTGGTTGCGACTGGATCCTTCAGGCAAATCAAATTCACTATTTGTTCTCACTGAGGGTTCCAGAAAGGGCTTACCTCTGGCCAAGTCCACTCTCTGTAAGTGGATCTGACAGGCAGTGGTGCAAGCATATTCTGCCAAGGGGAAGGATTCCCCTTTTCGTGTTACAGCTCATTCTACTAGAGCTGTTTGCGCTTCCTGGTCTTTTCAGCACCAGGCCTCTGTTTCACAAGTTGTAAGGCCACTACTGGTCTTCTGTTCATACTTTACAAGTTTTACAGGGTTGACGTGAGGGCCTCAGCTATGCTGTCTTTGACCAAAAGGTGCTTCAGGCGGTAGTGAAATGAACTACTTGCTGTTCCACACTGGGGATTCCGCCCTATATGGACACTGCTTTTGGATGTCCCACATGTTATTATTTCTGGGACGACCTGGACTGGACATAGTGAAAAATACAATTCTGTGAAACTCGCCTGTAGAATTGTTTTTGAATATATCCAGTCCAGGTCGTCGCTGCCCTTGGTTCACTATCTCTTGTTTGTCTTTTATGGTGCTTACCTTTTATATTGGATCGTTGTCCTTTGTGTTTGTTGGAGAGAGTACATGCTGAAGCTATGTGAGTTAACTTGGTTTCTTGGCCTCCCGGCCTGTCTCCTTTTTACTGCTTTTTGACATTCTGGGAATTCTATTAAGACAGCCCATTTTATAGGGGGCCAGGAGGAGTTACAGCTATGGATCTTGCAGAACCTGTGCCACCTGGTGGCGGACTACACCACATGTTATTTTTTCTGGGACGACCTGGAATGGATATATTCAAAAACAATTCTACAGGTGAGTTTCACAGAATTTTATTTTTCCTAATTTGTAAATGTTCGAGCAACAAACTGAAATGTGTTTTATTAAGATTTTATGTGAAAGAGCAACACAAAGTAGCAGTTATTTATATAGCGTAAAGAAAATGCTGCATCAAGAAGTAGGAAGCACCAGATGATCGGGCCTCGTGGTATGGGACATGGACCAAGCGTTCAGTTAAGGCAGCTAGTGATCTTCTGCAGGGAAGGCTCTGTACATTCATGATACAGAGGGGACGTGTCAGTGCAATGTTTGGCACGCCTCCTCCATTGCAATGAATGGAGGAGGCTGTGCTAAGAAACTGAGCGGCGAGGCCACAACCAACAGAGCGTTGATTGCAGTCCAAAGAATTCTTAGGTGCATGCCCCTCCTTCACAGAGATTTCTGAGCGGCAGATTGTCCTGGAGCTACTGCTAGGGGAGAGGATGTAACTGCCTGTTTTTTGGGGGGGTTTACAATCTTTTTAAGCGCTGATGAAAGTTAATCCAGCAACTGGATAATATAAATAAATAATATAAAGTCTTATCAATGACTTCAATTAATGTTATCTGACCACAGATAAGCTCCGTGGGCCATACACTTTTATTGGAATAGCAAGTTTCTTGAGTGATTTTCCTCTCCCCTCCTGCAGGCTGTTTCTCTTTCGGGGCTTGGAGAGGAGTAGGGGGGGGGGATCACACAGGAGCATGGTACTGAATGCTAGAGCCTCACAGTTGCAATAGAGGTGAATGGCACTGTCAGCGGAACAGCACATTACATATTTGCAGATATATGTTTATATTATGCAAAGTGTGCCAGTTTTTTTCCGTAATTCGATTTTATTGGTTTTCAGAAATATGTCGTACAATACAAATAAAAAAGCAATGGAAAGAAAAGAGGGGATAAGCCACAGCCTACAATCAGAGGAGTAGCACAGAATCACTATTGCAACACAATGTTTCAGTCAAAATGAGTCTGCTTCAGATACTATACACTATTCCTGTTTGCTGTCAAGGTTACTGTACAATGAGCTGATTCCTTGAGGGTACAAAGCCTCCTTCGCTGTTAACCCAACCATGCCTCTTCAGGACCTGGGTACCTGGTTCTCCACATGGTCAGCTCAATTCCAAGGTTCCAGAACCCACAACTTGCAGTGGCCACCCTGACAACCTATAGGGAAGAGTATCATAAGGTAGGATGCAACAAGATCACAGTTATAGAGAAAGGAGAAGACAATTGTAGCAGAAAGAGGTCAAATAAAAGCAAGAGGGAAAAGGGGGTAGAGAAAAAGAGAGGGCAGAAGAATTGGGTTTGGGTAAGGGTGGGGGATGCCCTGACAAGATTACCTTAGTCTGCTACAGAAATGCATCAGCCAGTGGCTTCTCATTTTAACATCTTTGAACTCCTGGAAGTCCTTAAACAACAGCCACCCTTGTCCACATATCCAAGTACTGTTGTGTACGATTATCATCTGCTGCAAGCAATTCCTCCATTCTACATATACTTTCTAGCTCCCAGAACCCATCCATCAAGATGGAGGAGCCCTATGATTTCCGGTATTGTGGAATAACCGCCCTCCCAGCCATCAAAAAAATGCCTCAACACACCCCTTTTCATGGATGTAAGGAAGCCAGGGATCATAGACAATAGCAGCCGGCTGGGAATTCAGAAAGAAAATGCCAGCATGGGCAATCACTGTGGAATCTGCGGCACCACTGACTTGGCTCGCTGGATTCCCGGGTGAAGGTGAGTGTCTTTATTCTAAGTATGTCACACACCCCGCTTCAAGATATCCATAACATGTGGGTAATACCGACCTGAAGGGGCGTTCCTGCAGAGATGATAGCAAAAAAGAAAGCCCCTCCCTGATCCATAAATACCTGGGACCTCCCACTCATCACCCAGTTTTCCATCTCTGCAGACGGCGAGCAAGTCAGAAGATGATGGCTCCTCCTTGCACAGGGGGATTTCAGGTAGCCGGGATGACTCCCGGCCCGCTATTTATTTATTTCCGTTTGGACCTTTTTCCCCAGAAATCCATATGCCTCCCAGCCTCGGCTGAGGGTCCAGGCGAGGGTATATCAGCACCTTAGGTGCTCAGGAGATATGCTCCACCGTGAGACCCTATATGAGAGGGTAGGCGGTAATACCGGGTTGGTGACCCCGGTTTGGGATGCCCTGTCCCTTACTTACATACTATGGCCCTCCCAGGATCCCCTTCCATAGGTGGGGTGGGGGAGTGTTGGTCTTTTTGTTAATTTATTAACTTATTTATTTATCACAGGACAGCATACTTGAGTGTGTGTGTGTGTGAGTGGACTGTCACTTTAACTGTATTCAGCCGCCGCAGCCGTTTTACAGGGCCTGTGCGGTGCTGGCTGCCTTTTTCCCCCCATCTTCCCTTCACCTCTATTAATGGCGGAGGTATTCACC
Source organism: Gastrophryne carolinensis (assembly GCA_027917425.1). Classification (NCBI taxonomy): domain Eukaryota; kingdom Metazoa; phylum Chordata; class Amphibia; order Anura; family Microhylidae; genus Gastrophryne; species Gastrophryne carolinensis. The sequence goes on along the minus strand of CM051236.1, from coordinate 304,879,395 downwards.
TCACGCCATGTTACTGTGCTTCGGGGGGGGGGGGCGTTTGCCGGACCGTCGGCGGGGCCGGGACTTGTCCCTCCCGTTTTTCACCCTGCTGTGTGTGTGTGAGTGTGTGCTTAACATTTTTACACTGGCCGGGCCGGCGACCGCTCCTTGCTTATGCGGCGCCGGCCGGCTCTGGGCGCCATTTCCCTGAGGTGATTTCACCTCACGCAGACTGGGGGGGGGCGGGGCCGGTGTGACGACGCGTCACCGCTCCCCGCCTCCTGCCTTCGCTGGTGCCACTGCGGAGCTCTGTGGAGGAGAGAGGGGGGCGTGGCCCGGCCTCGCGCGTGTCCCGCGCTGGCCACGCCCCCTTCTCCCTCTCTGGCTGCAGCTCTGGTTGTTGGTGTGGAGCGTCTGGAAGTTCCCTCACGGTCGCCATTGCGGTCTATGGTTCTGTAAGTGGCCTCTGGCCATTCTTCCTTCTCACTGTATGCTTGATTGTTTTCTTCATTAGCCTTATCTAAAACAGTCCCTCTGTTCTGTCTTCAGATGGTGGTTCAGGAGGTTCGCCAGTAGCATTTAGGGGGTCCCTCCTGATCCTTATCACTGGGTTAATTTTTTGCCATAAATCCTCCCACTCGGGACATTAAAGGGGCATCCCGGGTTGTCTAACGGCGTAATTCCCTGGGTCATAGCGACTTTTCATATATAAAGTTCACCTTATGGAGGCATCCCCGGATACTGGGCTCGGGGCCCCTTCGGGGCATCCCCGAAAGTGTATGTTATGTAGGGTATCCATTTCTGGGGACGATGTGCCAGTCTGTCAGGTTGGGGGGGTGTTTGGAAGGACCTCCAGTTTCAGGGTCTGTGGAGTCCGCAGGAGGCTCACGAGCCCATCAATGTTCTGGAGTTGAGAGCCATCAGGTTGGTTCTGTTTCGCTTGACTCATCAGTTGAGAGGCCTGCCAGTTCAGGTCCGGTCGGACAACAGGACGGCGGTTGCTTACATCAATCACCAAGGGGGGACTCACAGCAGGAGTGCCCTCAGGGAAGTGTCTTTGATTCTGGACTGGGCGGAGAGTCACGTCCCATGTATCTCAGCAGTCTACATTCCGGGAGTGGAAAACACGGAGGCGGACTTGCTGAGCAGAGCCTCCTCTCGTCAGGGGGAGTGGTCTCTCAGTCCCACGGTGTTTCGTTCGATATGTCTCAGGTGGGGGTTCCCAGCGGTGGACCTCTTTGCCTCTCGTCACAAGCTTCCAGTCTTTGTGTCTCTCTCGCAGGATCCTCTGGCTCTGGCAGTGGATGCCATGTCTCTGAACTGGAGGGATCTGGGGTTTCTTTACCTGTTCCCTCCGTTTCCAATGGTAGCCAGAGTGGTGCGCAAGCTGACTCTGGAGGGCGTGTCGGCGATTCTAGTGGCACCAAGGTGGCCAAGGCAGGTTTGGTTCGCAGACCTGGTAAGACTGGCAGAGGATCAGTTCGTTCTGCCTCTTCTGCCGGACCTGCTCACCCAGGGTCGGCTGCGCTATCCCAATTTACCTTCGCTGGCTTTGACGGCGTGGCTGCTGAAACCGCCATCTTAAAGGAAGAAGGTCTTTCTGACGCGGTGGTTCAGACTCTTATTAGCGCCAGGAAGCGCTCTTCCTCTACTATTTACTATAGGACTTGGAGGTCCTATATTGACTGGTGTGAAAGTAGGTCTTTCTCTTGTCGGGAGTTTTCCATTTCCAGAATCCTGGAGTTTCTTCAACATGGTCTGGATTTGGGGCTTCAACTTAGTACCTTGAAGGGGCAGGTTTCTGCCCTGGCGGTGTTTTTTCAAAGGTCATTTGCACTTCATCCCTTAGTCAAGACCTTTTTCCAAGGAGTTACGCATGTACGGCCTCCTAGGAAGCCCTTTGTTCCAGTTTGGGATTTGAACCTGGTTCTTTCTGCTCTTCAGGGTCCTCCGTTTGAGCCCTTGAATGAGATTGCTTTGTCTTCACTTACCCATAAGGTGGCCTTTTTGGTGGCCATCACTTCGGTTAGGCGTGTTTCTGATTTGGCAGCTTTATCCATTAAAGCTCCGTACTTCGAAAGGCATCAGGACAAGGTTGTCTTTCTTTTCAAGCCGGATTTTCTTCCTAAGGTGGTCTCTGCCTTTCATCTGAATCAGGACATTGTTCTGCCTTCTCTATGTCCTAATCCCAGCAACGACAAGGAAAGGGCGCTGCATTCCTTGGATGTAGTTCGTGTTGTGAAATATTATCTGGTGGTTACGTCTTCCTTTCGTAAGACTGATGCTTTTTTTGTGGTGCCCTTTGGGCCTAGGAAAGGTTTGGCTCCCGCCAAATCTTCCATTAGTAAATGGATTCGTCAGGCCATCATTGGGGCCTATTCTGCCAAGGGGAGGAGTCCCCCTTTTCGTGTTACTGCTCATTCTACTCGTGCGGTTGGAGCGTCCTGGGCTTTCCAGCACCAGGCCTCTGTTGAGCAAGTTTGTAAGGCCGCTACTTGGTCCTCTGTTCACACTTTTTCCAAGTTTTACAAGGTTGATGTTCGGGCCTCAGCGGATGCTGTTTTTGGCCGCAAAGTTCTGCAAGCTGTTGTGGTTTAAGTTGTGCATTGTTGCCTTGTTTTGGATCCCCGCCCTTTTTATGGACACTGCTATTGGATGTCCCACATGTTATGGATATCTTGAAGCGGGGTGTGTGACATACTTAGAATAATACCATTTTGTGAAATACTCACCTGTAAAATGGGTATTATAAGTATGTCACACACCCCGCTTCACCCGCCCTTCTTGTATTCGGGATCCTTTATATTGTGAACTTTGCGTTATTTTGATTTATATTTGCCTCTTCCTGGTCCCTTACCTTACTGCTTCTATATACTGGGTGATGAGTGGGAGGTCCCAGGCATTTATGGATCAGGGAGGGGCTTTCTTTTTTGCTATCATCTCTGCAGGAACGCCCCTTCAGGTCGGTATTACCCACATGTTATGGATATCTTGAAGCGGGGTGTGTGACATACTTATAATACCCATTTTACAGGTGAGTATTTCACAAAATGGTATTTTTTTATTTCCTCTATTACACGTGCTTTAGCGTTAATAGGAGGGGACAGGGAGGGTCAAGGGAGACAATGAATTTGGAAGATCAACAGGTCAGAGCTCATGAATGAATCATATCAGATGACACAGTTTCCAGTATCATTCATTATGTTTTGATGATGTCAAAGGTTAGTTCCTAGTCAGTCCCATGAATGTTGGCGCATGAGCAAAAAACATTTCACCAGCAATTGAGCAAAGAGATACTTTTTTTTACCTAAATTGTTAGGGCTGAGGCCAAACAAGAGCCCATCCAATGGAGACACCAACTTGAAAGAAATTTTGTGTGCTGGAATAATCATGGCAATAGTTTTTTCAGATGCTAATGGTGTTCATGCCACACAGAACTAGGGCCATGAACGCATTAACATTGAAGGCATTATGTGAGTTCATCAAAGAGAAACACCATGAGAAGTTTTTGGTAGGTGTGTTGATGCTTCATGACATTGCGCCAGCTGACAAGTCTCGAAAACCACAAGCTGCTATCAGGTAATGCAGCTTTCTGGAGCCTAACCATCCACTGTACAGTTTAGACCTGGCTCCTAGTGATTACTTTCCCTGTCATAACCAAATGGAATTTGGGCAACTATTTCAGGATCATAATGAAGTCATCTAATAACTGGAGGGTAAAAGGTGATTATATTGAATAGTAGAAAGTTCAGTTTTCCCAGAAAATGTTTTTATATTTAGGTAGATAACTTATTGCCCCTCCCCCCCCCCCCCCCCCCAGGCAGCCAAAGCTACAGCGGAATGGTTTAATACAAAGCATAATTATGTGTTGGAATATCACAGTCAATGTCTAGACCTACCTCCTTTTGAGAATCTATGGTGTGACTTAAAGGAAACTCCCATTTTTCAAGGTTTTTAGTGTTCTGCCTCATTGTTTTCCTCTTCTGGAATCTAAAATAAACATTTGCGTTAAGACTGTGCCCCCATAGCTGTGATTTACTTACTCAGCATACTGTGTCCAAGTTTCCTATATTCCTGTGTGTTTGTGATACTAAGATGGGAGTGTTTTTTTCTGGCCTTGAGTAAAAAGTACTGACTACATATCCCAGAATCCTTCCACTGTAACAGGTGAGCATGTTAGCAGCTTTGGTGAAGTCAAGCAGCAGTAATGACCCTTCCCAGCTGGGAAGGCTGACAGTAACCCTTTAGCTACTGAAATACAAGATTGTTATCCTTCCTATCTGAATAAGCTGAATTACAGCAAAATGGGTTAAACCAGTTGCCCGTGTTTTAACCAATCAAATGATTAGCAAGCTGAGTGGAGAAGTGTCTGATCTGTACACCTAGTGCACCAGTTGGTTTACATAAGGTAAACACATTGTTGAAAACAAATAGAAAGCAAAAAAAAAATGCGATGTGGAAAACTGGTGGAGACATACCCCAACCGATTGCAGAAAAAGGTGCATTATTGACTCATATGCATACCATATTTTACATTTGTTTTTTGCATTTGAAAAAAGCATGTATCATTTTCTTTACACTTCACAAATACTATTTCATTTTGCTCTATCACATAACATTTCAATAAAACACCATTTTAAGTTTGTGGCTGAAATGTTAAAAATGTGGAACGTTAAAGGGGTGAATTATTTTCCAAGACACTGTATATGTAAATTTACATCAGTGAAAACCCTGCACCCTATTGAGGCCTAGCAAATACCACACACCACCAATGGCTTTTTACATTGGAAGCAGTGAGGAATTAAGAAAACCATAACACCAGATAGTGTCCATATGCTGTGAAATTGTCTGAATATCTGCCCAAAGACGTGCTCTGCCGCTGCCCATGTGCATGCTATTACCTAACTCCAGACAACCAAAGTGCACAGATGTTGATGATTTTCAGTCTTACCTGTGATTCCAGTCTCTGATCTCAGTGATATTTCTTGTGACCAGCATCCCCTGATGACTCTCTTGAAACTTTTCTGTGTGGATTTCTCATTATGGTCCCTCTGGCTTCTCTATTTGCTTCTGTGGTCTGACTACCAAGCTTGACCCTTTCATAAGGACTGTTTATTATCCCCAGCTGCCTCCTCATGTTGCATTTTTGTCTGTAACCCCTGACCTCAGCTTGGCCTCTATTTGCTTTTGGCTTGTGACTACCTGTATCTGAAAAACTCACCTTGCGGCTTTTCTAGATCTCTGACATTGCCCCATAGTGGTGATCACTTGGTATCACAGGAGTCTTGAGCTTAGGCATTATCAGATTCAGGACTTTGTTTCTCCAGTGTACTGGCTTAGTGAAGTAGAATGGAGAATGAGCTACAGATTGGAGAGTCCACGCATGAGCCATAAGACCACCAGCCCTAGAGTCTTTCAGAAAGCATTCCCTAGGGGCACCCAGCTTTGGGATGCCCTGCAGAATAGACTTTCTGTTCCTGCTGTATGCTGGTCTTGTTCTTGGATCTAATGGTGGCATGTTATGGAGTTGAGGGCTTTGCTTTACAGAAATATCCCCACTCCCTCTACTCTGTGCGCCCTTAATGGCAGTACCTCCCAAGTTTCCCTGATTTGGAGGGGCTGTCCCTCTTTTGAGTCCATGTCCCCCTGTCCCTCGTTGTTCCCATTTGTCCCTCTTTGAGGTGCATATCTGCATCAAAAAATGATTCATTTGCCTATTTAAAGTGTTTATATTGTTTTAACTGTTCATATGCATCCCCCAATGAGGGGGCGTGGCCTAATTTAACAAATGTCCCTCTTTCCCAACCCGAAAAGTTGGTAGGTATGTAGTAGCTCTGCACTACAGGGCAGAAGGGCAGAGCAGCATGTCACTTTAGGATGCCAGAATTATACCAGCAGGGTTTCACACTGCGTGGCATCCCAAATCAGGTTGTCCTATAGGGTAGGATTTATTTCAGACCATCTTCCTTTGCAGAGTTTTGGTCTTCTTTACAGTGGAAGTCATGTCAAAAACTGACTTTAGCCTTCACGATCCCCCCAAATTTTTCATAATAGAAATGTATGTATGTCAGCAATTCATGTTGGATGTGCTTTTCCCCTGCCAGAGCTGTTCACTTCTATTAAAATAGTGAGGCCCCGGGATTCACTAAGAGAGCCATGCTCCTGAGTAATATTTCCCTCTTTCCCCACCAAGCCCTGAAATATGTAATGAAGAGACACAGCCAGATAGGAGGGGGAGATATCATTCAACTCCGCAAGAGACTGGAGCCCCCTGCAAGGCATGGCAAACCGGGCTGCAGACACAACCAGGGTCACCAAGCATAGGCAGGATCAGTGCAGCTAGGTAGGCAGATATAGTGAAAGGTTAAGAGCTGAGCAAATATTCCAAGGATTAGACCCAGAATCGGGAACAAGAAAATCTGACATAACTCCAAGAAGGTCTGCTGGCAATTTCCTCCAGCCACAGGCCTCCTCTAATGCAACTTTTCCGTTTGAAAATTTCTGGGTATTTGCATCGACACATGCATGGGCATATTGTAGCGTCTACAGCACTAAAGTATGAATTCACATGTCCAGGAACGATTTTGTGCACCTGAACCTGACCAGTAGAAGGGGCACTTTCAGGACACTTGCTAAAGGGGTCTTAGAAGTCATAGAGGCTTATTCATTACTAACGCCAGGTATCAGCAGATGAGTGTCTGTATAGCTGCGCTTAGAGCGACTGCTAGTAGATGCTGTAAGCGGGTATTGGGCACTGTAACATGGCGCCTCAGTCGCTGTAGTAACCTGACCGGCATTGATGAATGTGATGTATGGTGGGCCCATTAACACCAGTACAGCGCTGCAGGGAGCGAGAGGTAGCACCAGCTCAGTGTGTCCGGCGCTCGGTGCTCCACACCATATTTATCAAAAAGAACACACACAGCGTCCGTGCACTAAATCTGGTCGCTATAGCATAGAGCGTCTAACTCTGTGTGATTAAAGTCTGTTTTTGAACACATTTCCACCTTTAATAAAGTGAAAACACATGGAATGATGTTGTAACATTGTGACATTAACACTTTAGTGCCACACACAATTATTTGAGAGAGAAAAAAAACCCTGTTTAAACAGAATAAACGGAATGTCCATTGAAATGTATGGGAGAGCGACAGGTAGCGACAGGTAATGCCTGGCGCTTTGGAAGCTAGCGTGCCAGCGCTATATGCTGAGCCACCTGTAATGATGAATCGGACATGTGGCGCTCACCAGATTCGCTTTCATAAATGTGGTTTTGTGTACAGCGCCCAGTGTTCACCAGACGCTGCCTACCGCTACGAGGCCCTACCTGGCGCTATCCCTTGATGAATAACCCCCATAGTAATGATCAGGGAAGGATATCAATCACTATTCTGGTAATAAGGTATGCAAGGTAATCAGCAAACTGAATATTCTATGCATACAGCACGTCCTGCTCCAGATGTAGTAATTACATGTGGGTAATCCTCCGCCTGAGGCGCTGTTCACTGCAGACATGTAGAAAACAGGCTCCTCCCGGCCCTACATATACCGAGGGACCTCCCACAAATCTCCAGATTTCTCTGCAGTGCTCACTGCGAAGACATGAAGTATCACGCTCTCGCAGGCGAGCTGGGGCTTTACAGCCCGAGGCCCTGCGGGACTATTCCCACCCGTCCTCCTTATGAAAGAATATGCCTCCCAGCCTGGGCTGCGTCGGTCGGGTGAAGGTAGGCAGCACCTTAGGTGCTCACGGAGCTAGACTCCACCGCAATCCCCCACCATAGGGTAGGCGGTAAAAGCTAATGGTGAGCCTTCAGAGGACGCCCCTCCCGCATCAGCGCCCCATACCCCGTGTGGCGGTGAACCCCGAGTATTGGGTCACCTTCCTTCCTAGTTTCCCCCGCTATTGGGGGAAAAAGAGGGGGGGGGGTTGTGTGTGCCTACGGCTTAACATTGCCCCATTACACTGTGAGTTGAAGCCCTTAGCCGCAGCGCCTTAATGTTTTCTCGGCGCGTACAGCGGCTCCGATCTCGGACGCTACTGGTTTATTCTCTTTTCTTTCCTGTCATGTCAGTCCCTGAGGTGATTCACTCGCTAGGGTCTCAGTTTCTAACTGCTCGTTTTTCTATTGGTTACACGCTCCGAGCTTCGCGCTCTCCGGGGGGGGGGGGCGTGGTCTGATGTGGCGCGTTCTGCGTCATGTTCAGCTCTGGCCCGCCCTTCGAGGTTCGCCGGCGCCATTCCTTTCTCATGCGCGTGGTGAAGACTGTCCTCCCTCGCTGTTCTGTAAGTGCCCTCACGGGCGACCTTTCTTTAGCTTTCGCTACTCCTCGCTTGGCTCTGACTTCCCTCTTCCCCTTGTGTCTTTCAGACCGTGAGCTTCGGTGGCTTCTCCCGGCCCGGCATAACGCCCGGCCTTAACTTCTAAAAACATCACTCCCACTTCCCAGCGGGTCATTGGGGCATCCAGGATTGCTTCATAGCGTCAATCCCTACTGGCATATTGCACATAATAATCACCATATGGAGGCATCTCAGGATATTGTGAACAGGGTTCCTTCGGGAGAAGCCCGTCTGTGTGTAGCTTGTGGGGTCTTACCTAGCAGCAGTGACAATGCACGGGTCTGCGTCCCTTGCGCACAGCAGGCGCTAGCCGGTCTCCCCACCTCTTCTGAGGCTGGGCCCGCACCTCGCCTCGCTTCACCTACTCCCCCAAGTCTGAGCCTAACCCCCAATACCAGTGGGGATTCTCATTCCGATTTGGCCACTAGGCTGGCTAGTGTGGAAAACTTAATTGCTGGCTCCTTGGCGCGCAAGGCCACCACCAAGAGGCGACATTTGAATCCTGAATCTACTATATTTCCTATAGAATCTGATGATTTACTTCTTTCCTATGCTCATTCCCCCTCAGACGAAGGGGAACTGATCTCTGACTCAGGGTCATACGATGACGAGTCCAGGGGACAGGAAGATTCTGGTTCTGATTATTGGTCCTCGGACGACATGGATAGACTGTTGACCCAGATCTTTGACGTATTGTCCCTCTCTACCCCTGCCGCGGCTCCCCGGCAAAGGGGGGATCTGTTCCACACTGCTAGAGCGCGGTTGGAGTTTCCCGAACAAACCCATTTTAATAGCCTCGTGCTGAAAGAATGGGAACACCCCAGCAAACTTCATGGGGTCCCTAAAAGTGTGGATAAGAAATATCCCTTTCCTGCTGACCTGGTCAAGTGTTGGACATCACCACCAGAGGTTGATGCCCCAATCCTAAGCCTGTCCAACACCTCTATTATGCACTCCCCCGACACTACTACACTGCGGGATTCGGAGGATCGGCGTGTTGACCAACTGGCATGTCATGCCTTTGCGTTTGGGGGAGCGTCGCTCCGCCCAGTGTGCTCCTTAGCCATCATGGCGTTGGCGCTCAGGACCGTGGTTAAGACTGCTCTTGAAGGGGCGGATGACTTGCCCTCTGATGCTGCCAATGCTCTGGCCACCTGTGAAACTTTTGTGAGCTATATTCTATCTGCATCGGATGATGCTATTAAGTTGAGTGCTAGGGCTTCTGCTCTGGTGGTAGCCATACGCCGAGCGGTCTGGTTGCGCCAGTGGGCCGCTGATAACGCTGCCAAGAAGGCCCTTACGGGGCTTCCATTTAAGGGATTGCGCCTGTTTGGAGAAAGGTTAGATATCTTTGCCAAGGGTGGCAAGTTACCCCAGCACAAGCGTCAGATTCGGCCCTTTCGCGGCCCAAGCTCAGGGGCGGCTACGCTACCCCAATTTACAAATGCTGGCTTTAACGGCCTGGCTGCTGAAACCTCCATCTTTATGGAAAAGGGGCTGCCTGCCCCTGTTGTTAACACCATGATCAGCGCTAGGAAAAAGTCCTCTTCTTCCATCTACTATAGGGTTTGGCGTACCTACATTGACTGGTGTGAGGCTAAATCTCTTCCCTGTCGTGTGTTTTCTATTCCTAGGATTCTGGAGAAGCCTCCATATGGTGATTATCGCGGCCACCGGCCAATAGGGATTTACGCTATAAGGCCACCCGGGATGCCCCAATAGCCCGCTAGAGAAGTGAGAGGTAAAGGCAGAATAGGCCTCTAATAGCAACTAAATAGAGGGGATAGGCCGGGAGAAACCACAATTAAGTTTGACCCGCCTGCAAGACATGAACAGAAAAGTCCCGTAAGCGGTATGCAAACATAATATATTATGACAGGAATAGGTAAGCAGAGGTGGTTAGAGGTAGACAGAGTGAGGTGAGCCCCACTATTTAGCTCTATCCATCTTCTATCCAATCAACTCTGACCAGAAAATCATCTCCACAGCATGAATGCTGCCACCTCCATGTTTTACAATGAGAATGGAATGTTCAGGGTGATGGGCAGTTTGAACCTTCCACACATAGCGTTTAGGCTTATCTGACCAGAGCACCTCCCTACACATTCTTGCCTTATCCCCTACATAGCTTGAGGCATACTGCAAATGGGCCTTCTCATGGCTTGCTTTTAAAAATGCCATGAAGACCAAATTAGTGGAGTACACAACTAATATTTGTCCTGCAGACAAATTCTCCCATCTGAGCAGTCGATTTCTGGAGCTCTTCCAGAAAGACCCTGGGCTGCTTGGCTGCCTTTCTAACTAGTGCTCTCCTTGCCTGGGCTGTCAGTTTAGGTGGATGGCCATGCATTCTTAGATTTGCAGTTGTGACATACAGTACTTCTTTCATTTACAGATGATTGATTGAACAGTGCTCTGCAATATGTTTGGTGTGTTGAAAGGTGTACCTGGTGTGCCTGGCTGATATCACTGTTAATGAAATCACATGGTATGTTTTTGTTAGTCCAAAATTACCCTAACTGGCTGCAGGACCCCTTCACTGGCACAAGTGAACCGAACACTGCCAGCCCAGTAGAAATGCCACCAGCTCTGTTAGATACACCCTGTTCCGTGGGATTATATTGGGCCAGAAACCAGTCTTGTCGCATGTAATATGACCAAGAGACACCGACAAGTTCAGGATCAAGATAAAGAACAGCCCAAGATTAATTTATATGTTTTATTATTTTAGGTGCACACTAAACAAACTATATTCATGCAATGTGCAGACATACAGGTCTGCAACAAGTGCAATTACAGGTCTCAAGTGAATAATTACAATCAGAATTGAGCAGATACAATGTCAAATGACTTTATTGCAGTAGGTGATATGCAGATGAAAAGACAACAAGAGCGGCTAAGCGTGCTAACCTTTATTCACAGGTCGGACACTCCCCCCTTCTCCACTGGGAGGGGTTGTGGTCCCCACTCCTATTCTGCGTTATCAGCAAAAATAATATGGGTTATAACTTTCTGCCAGAACATTGTAAGATGCTGGATCTGGTTTCAATGGGTCCAGTGGGGTTCTGGGCAAGCTTTGAGTCCAAACACCGTCATGACATGTTGCTTCTAGCTTTAGTTTTTCAGAACTGGGTCCCTGTCTATGTATATGCATTTGAATCTATGTATATATGCATTTGATTTACTTCATGATTAACCCTTTAAATGTCGGGGACATGAAATTCACATACCTGCCTTTGGCATTTTCCCCTATTTAAATGCAAATTTAAAAAAATGTTCAGTTTTGTTCGGGATCCAGTGAGGGGTTTGCCGTCATCTCATTCCTCCGGTATAGAAGACTAATTCCAGCACTGAAGAACTGTAAGAAGATGGTAGTGGTCTGTGGAGGGCTGGGTTCAAGGGCAGGGGGCGCCGATCCTCTGCCCCTGCCAACCAGACCCAGCTTATGCTGAGCACTTTCGGCTGTCAATGACAAGTGTGATCACGGCACTAGATCGGTAGGTAAGTAAAGAGAAAACATTTTCGCAGTGTGTATGTTTTTTATACATTTAGCACTTGCCATTATCCTCCAGCCCCATTACTTGCCTGGTCTACCAGCCCACATAGCTGGTGCCTGGGCTGATTTTACTAGGAAGGGGGGACCCTATGCCAATTATTTTTTGATAGTGCATATAGTATTTGTATTTCATTTGGGAGGAATAGGGATTTCACACAGAATATATATTTTTTTATCTTATTATAAAAAACTTTTTATAGTATAAACAAATTATTATGAAAGCAATGAAAAAATTACAAACAATACATTCCTTGTTAAAGACTAAAATCTGACTTAGGAAGAAGTGTTTTTTTATTCTGCTTTTTAAAAAAATTTTTAGACAAGCACTGTGCAATTCCTGTGCAAAGTTTGCTTCCAGCAAACTGTGCCCACAACAACAGGCCTGGTTTGAGAGAATATATAATTTGTGGGTGGTATTTCAAAGGTAAATGGTTGTTTTTATTTTTAAAACACTACAAGGTGCATAGAAGTTGTATTATCTCCTAAAGTGCTGTGTCAGCTTGTGGTGTCCCCCTGGGCAGGGGAGCCTACCAATACATATGTGGTTCCGTTGCAACCGTGAGGAATGGGGATTTTATTCGCAATATTATTTTCTTAAAAAAGCTACAAAATGTTAAATATAGCATCTTTTTAAATGTTTTTCACGTATTTCAACCTTTTCAACATTTCATGTTAAAGCTCAAACGCTGGAGAAAAAACATTATATACCTTTCCTGGGAAATCCCTGAATATTGCTTCAAAATCACAGTTAAACATGTATAGCGCAAAATGGTGAAAAATGGCCTAGCAACAGAGGGTGACAACATCTCTAAGTCGGCTAGCAATTAAAGGGTTAATTTTCACTACAACCTCATAATTCTTTAAAAATTATTGGCAGCAGTGTGGCTGACTTATGCTTTGAAGCTGTGTTCTGAGAGCAGGCTCTCTGTAGGGGTTGATCTTCGGGTCAAACCTTCCAGCTTAGCCCCCAGCGTTAGGTGAGAACTATAACGGGGATTCTTTTGAAGCTGAGAACCCCTGTTGTTTGGTTCCAAATTCTACGGTGGTGGGTTGGTATTCAGTACCCTTCTGGAGTACTGGTGCAACAATTAAGAGGGGTTGAGAGTTCCACTGTTTCCTCCTGGGATGTCTTCACCAGGGGGTAAGACATCCCAGGAGGAGCTCTATAGTACCTTACTCCACGCACCTTTGTTTTGAATAACTAAATTGTTATATTCTAGTTCAAGTAATAAGCAGGATGCCTCCGACACCGGCCCCGCAGTGCGCAGCTACTCTACACGTGAGAGACAACAGAAGCACAAACCCGGCCACAGGCGCACCAGAAAATACTCCAGCTGCACACCACCCTCCCGAGGGAGGATGCCGGGCGATGAGCGCACCCGCAAACAGCCACACAAGTAAGTCTAACCCCAGACCATTAACACCGTCTTCATTGGGGACCAATGCCACCCCTGACAAGGGGCTAAACAGCCACAGGCTACCACACCAATTAGGACACCCGGGAAATTAATTGTTTAAATATCTCCACACAGATTAAACAATAAAGAGGACCCAACGGGAGACCCTACATTGCTAAGCAGCCACATGTCAAAAAACTGCACCAGCAAAACAAGTAAGTACCCACAAGGACTATATTACAACAACATATGTTATAGTAAAAATAACACAATCACCAACTAAAACAATTGAAATACTTTCACATAGATTAAGGAATAACTAGGACCCAAAGGGAGATCCTATACCTCCAAGCAGCTAAATGCTGAAAAAGGTATCGGCAGAAAAATATGTGAGTACCCGCAGAAATTACTATTTCTTAACAATACACAGTGTAGCGAATTAAACGCCATTAATGAACTACCCTATGATACACACAGGTTTAGGTCCGCACACTGATGAAGCCTTCAGGCGAAAAGTGTCTGTGACGGATCCAGAATTGCACTTGCTACAAACCTAAGAGGGCTAAACTTGCTACAAACAACCCAAAAATAACTTACTACAGACCAAAGGGTCCACATACTCCACAGAATCTACTTGCTACAAACCAAGAAGGGCAAATCTTGCTACAAGCAATAACCCAAAACTTTCTACAGACTGAAGGATTCACTTAGGGATTTAGGGTATTTCCCCACAGGGGAACGTCCCCGAAAGACGTTTCTTCCCTCTCTTTATTCCCCCTTTTTTTTTTTCTACCAAGATTGAATAGTGAAAATAATTTTTTTGCACCATTAATTTTGTATATATAGGTGAAATATGTGTGAAATGTATGTATAGACAAAGCTGCACTGTAAATATTTTTTTATTGCATTTTGTGTATTAATACAATTTCTCTAGAATATAACAATTTAGTTATTCAAAACAAAGGTGTGTGGAGTAAGGTACTATAGAGCCCACTCTTACCCCCTGGTGAAGACACCCCAGGAGGAAACAGTGGAGCTCTCAACCCCTGTGAAGGTATTGTGGGGCTGGTGTTTACCGACAATAGACATCTGTGGAATTAGGTGCAGATTTCCCCCATCCAGGAAATCAAAGTGCATTCAGCTAAGATATGGACATATTAGTGATGGGATATAAGATTTTAGTCATATTCATCACACCTGGGCTATTTTTTATAATCTAACCCTGCAATACACTTCACCACATCTTTATCCCTGAGCTATCTGTTGCGTTCCTCTGTTTTCCTGGTGCTGTTATTCACTACTGGTCTCTAACAAAGCTTTGAGGCCTTCACAGAAGAGCTGTAGATATACCGAGTATAAATGAAATACAGGTGCACCGGGGCGTACATACCATAGGGACAGTGCAAGCACCTGCTGTGGAATAAGGGGGCCTGGCGAAAGCTGCCTCTACCACCTCTACTCCTGGTAGATAATTACCCAGCCATACTGCCTTCTTCTTCCCAGTTTGCTGCACTGAATTCCTCACGTCTCCCCAGTCGCAGCGCACACAACTGTGGCTGTGTGCACACCTCTCCCTTGTGGCTTTGTCACTTTTGCTTCACTGATGGTGCTGCGTGTGCCCCACTCTTCTCCGACTGTCTGCTCCTCCGGCCTGCGCCTCTGATGGCTGGCTGGTGTGTGTCTGCGGGGGTGACCGCCGCTAATGGGGGCCCTGCTATGGGGCCCAATCAGGGCTATGTACATCCCTGAGGTGCACTCTCCTAAATTGATGGCTTGGTATCCTTAGATTTTATTTAGGGATATGAGAATCCTGTTTTTATTTTCTTTTTTACATTTGGAAAGCATGTATAATTTTTTGTGCCCTTTTACAAATATTTTCTACTTTGTGTTACTCTTTGACATAAAATCTCAATTAAATACATTTATATTTGTGAAAAGTTCAAGGGGTGTAAATACTTTTTCAAGGCAATGTAAATCAGTCACACTAATACAAAAGATGACACCCAGTATAAATGAAAGCAGGTACCATACTGTCTGTCTCTATGACTATTTGACTCTCTAAGTCCAAAAGTTTTTATGTTATGTGTCATTTTGAAACCAATGCGCAGATGCTACAGACTCGCTTCTCTGTTCAGTTCAAAGCCGAGTGTTAACCCAAATTGTTAATTAGCCCTGGCCTCCTTCCTATCTCTTCCTCTTCCTATCAGCAATGACCAAAATAGAACGTTCTAACAAAAAAGCAATGACAGAGAGATCAAAGTGGTGTCAGAAGCACAGTGCCCAGGACTGTACTGCTTTGGGGCAGTCTGGGCTGCTACCTTTACTAAAACTCCCATCCAATCCCTGCCTCCCCCCAGATCCCCATCCCCTTCATCACTCTACCCCCTCACCCAAGCAGCCCCAGCCCATACCCTCGCCCTAATGATTTAGCCTCAGCCCATACCCTCGCCCTAATGATTTAGCCTCAGCCCTGGAGCACACTGGATGACTGGCCAGGAAGCATCAGAGAAGCCACTGGCTGGTCACGGGCAGGCCAGGTAAAACCTCTTTAGCCCCAGTCCGCCACTGACCGTGCCCCTATATTTTTTGCTTGTCATGCAGAAGTCTGTGCCATCGTACAATACATAAACTGCCAAAGGCTGCGGAGCCTAAAGTCAGAAAGACTTTGATGTGGACTTGATATGGGATTCCTTGCAATAAAATAGTACAAGTTAAACTGGGTTCCAGCAATGTGGCTAAGCTAAGAATAAGAGAAGAAATCCATTATTCCTCATTAGTGCAGATGTGAATGTGAAAATGGTGTGTGGAGCTGTACTTAAAGGGAAAGTCCACTTTCGGTGGCATTTTGTAAACTGCATATTCTTTTGTACCAAAAGGGTGTCCTCAATGTTGAGCTGGTCTAGTATTTTTTTTCTTGTTAGCAAATGTATTTTATAGAAGCAGATTCCACAATCTGTAATCTTTTGACTTGGCAACTGTACACCAAGTATGCACACCAAGAAGAGAGAAGTGAGCCCTGTGCACACAGAATGCAGCTGCTATGAGAGCTCACTAAGCCTACACAATACCAGAAACAGTGTTCTGTGTTTACAGGACTCACCTCTCTCTTATTGGTGACATGTATGTCCTTTGTGGTCGCTGCAGATAGGAAGTACATTTCAATCTCCACATAGGGGTCACAAACGGCAATACATATATTCTAAGTGTGCCATACACTCCACTTCGGTCTTCATGACATGTGGGTAATCTCCAGTAGAGGGCGAACTTCTGCAGAGATGAATATGCAAAAAAGAAAGCCCCTCCCGGTCCATATATACCCGGGACCTCACATCAATTCCCCAGTTCCTTCTCTGCAGGGAAGGCGACGAGACAGAAGATGAAGACTTCTTTACTTACAGGTAAGCTGGGCCCGCGCCCGGCCGTTTATTGTCCCTATTGCTGCCAGGACCCTTTCTAAATTGTCCCTATTTGAGCCTCCCAGCTTAGGCTGCGGGTCCTGGTGAAGGTAGGAGCACCCTATGGGTGCGGAGGGAGCCTTTGCTCCACCATGAGACCTCACTATGGGGTAGGCGGTTGCCCAGGTTTTGGTGATCCTGGTGTGGGATGCCACGTCCCTCCATGCTTATGGCCGGATTCTGGCAGGGTTCCCCCCCTTCCGGGTCCCTTACTTCCCTCCGGGGGGGGGGGGGGGGTTGACTGGCCGTTATTTTCGGATTCATTCACCTATGCCCCTGTGTGTGTGTGTGTGTGTGAGTTTCACTGTGTGTGTGTGTTGGCTGACAGGATGTTTTCTCTTCTGAGGGCCATAGTTGTCAGGGGCCTATCTGGGGCCGTTGATTTAGCCTGGGGAGCTTCTCCCCCTCAGGCTGTGTTCAGGGAGGGGGCGGGGCTGGGCTCTCGGTGCGGCCGCGGTAGCCCCGCTCCCTTATTTGGCGCGATTCTGCGGCCCAAGCCTTGGGATCTGCGTTGCTGGGAGGGGGGGTGTGGTCTGGCGAGCGCGCGTTCTGCGCTGGCCCGCCCTCCTCCTTCTCTGTCTGCATGAGGCATTTCTCGGGGGCCATTTTGGTTTGCTGCTGCTGAGCTGCGCTCCTGGTGGTAAGGGCCGGAGAGCCACTTCCTTAGCTTATGTGGGGGCCCCTCTTTAGCGGGGCGCCCCCAACTGGTTTGCGGATATGTGTGTGAGTCTTCTTGTTTCAGTTACGCGTGCCTGGAGGTGATATCTATACATATATATATATATATATATATATTATATATATATTTATAATTATGTATGTATTGCCTTATATATATATTCCAGGGATGCACTTATGTTGCCTGTTTGTGTGTTACAGATTGTATCGTATTTGTGCATATTAAGGGATTCCTCCTGGTCCTGGGGTCCCTAGTGTAAACTTGATCACCTCAAATCCTCCCACTGGGACTTTTAAGGGGCATCCCGGGTTGCTTTTGCATAATTTCCCTACGGTCGTGCGGCTGACCGCAAAATCACCATATGGAGGCTCCGCAGGATACTGGGCTCGGGCTCCCTCTGGGTCAATCCCGGCCATGTGTGAGGTGTGGGGTATCCCTTACGGGGGAGAATGTGCTGATCTGTAAACCATGCGCACAAAAGGCCATAACGCGGCAGTCAGGTGCCCAGCCTTCTGGGTCGGCTCCTCCCACTTCATCGCCTTCCCCTCCCCGCCTTATCCATACCCCAAGTGACGTTGGCGCCAGCGGGGAGTCGCACTCTGATGTTGGTGCTAGGTTGGCCAGCATCCAGAAATTTATTACTAGCACGGTGGGCAAGAAGGCCCAGGCTAAAAAGAGACATTTGTCATTGGCCCAGCCTTTGTGGGATGTTGATGATGATTCCATTGATTTGTTGGATTATTCACCGTTAGAGGAGGGTGAATTGTATGAGGAAACAGAGGCTGATTATGTTCAGTCTGGTGATGCCGAGGTCGGGCAGGCGCTGGGGGATGCCGTAGATACGGCCACTGTTTTGTAACATCTATTGGAAGTGTTGGATATTGACACACATGAGGCGCCTCCTCTCAAGAAGGGGGAATTTTTGGGGATCCGCAAGCCCCTTCTGGAATTTCCTACCCAGGGTCACTTTGATGCGCTGATCCTTAGAGAATGGGAGAGGCCCAGTCGCCTTCCTGGTGCTCCTCAGGGATGGGATGAAAAGTATCCTTTCCCGGTGGAGGCGGTTAAGCGCTGGTCTTCTCCTCCCGAGGTCGATGCGCCAGTTTTAGGTTTGACCAACTCTTCTGTGCTGAACACCCCTGACGCCACTTCACTTAAGGATGGCGAGGGTAAGCGCCTTGATCAGATGGCGTGCCACGCATTTGCCAGCGTGGGCTCGGCCCTGCGGCCTGTTTTTTCATCTGCCCTAGTGTCGCTTGCTACCAGATCTCTTATCAAGGACTGGCTGAATGTCGTTCAGCTTGATCCGGCTGGCGCTGAGTACGCTACCCTTAAGAGATGTGAATTGTTCATGGATTTTGTCTTGGCTACTATGGAAGATTCTATTGTCGTGTGTAGTAGGACTTTAGCCTTATTGGTGGCTATGCGCAGATCGGTCTGGCTCCGCCAGTGGACGGTGGACTTTGGGGCCAAGAAGTCGCTTACAGCTCTTCCCTTCTTGGGTACGCTGCTGTTTGGAGATAAATTGGATGCTGTTGCTAAGGGAGGTAAGTTACCTCAGAGGAGTAAACAGCGCCGTCCCTTTCGGGGGGCTGGCTCGTTTACTCCTTCCTTTCGAGGGGCCAGAGCGACTAGGGGTTTCGCCTTCTCGGGTGTCAGGGGCTCATCCTGGAACAGTGGCAGAGATCGAGCACGTCCTGCTGCTGCCTGGGGTTCCAAGCCCAAGCCTGCCGTTAAACCAGCTCAGCAATGAAGGGCGCCCTCACCCGCAAGGGTGGGGGGACGGCTGCGGCTCTTCTTCCAGGTCTGGGCCCGGGAGGTCACGGACAATTGGATCTTGGAAGTGGTCTCCTCCGTGTACAAACTGGAGTTCGAGTACTGGCCGCCTCCAAGATTCTTAAGGTCTCGGGTGCCCTCAGACCCAGGGGCCAGCCTGTCGGGCTGGGGAGGTTATTGGAAAAGTCATCAGTTCAGCGGGGTGTGGGGTCCTCAGGAGGCTCACACCCCCAAAAATATCTTGGAGCTCAGAGCCATCCGACTGGTTCTGGCACGGCTGACCTCACATTTACAGGGTCTACCGGTTCAGGTTCGTTCAGACAACTGAACGGCGGTGGCTTACATCAATCACCAAGGAGGGACTCGCAGCAGGAGTGCCCTCAGGGAAGTCTCTCTGATTCTGCACTGGGCGGAGAGCAATGTTCCTTGCATTTCGGCAGTCTACATTCCGGGAGTGGAGATCATGGAGGCGGATTCCCTGAGCTGGGGATCCTCTCACCAAGGAGAGTGGTCTCTCAACCCGAGGTTTTTCTGGATCTTTGCCGCAAGTGGGGGACTCCGGAGGTGGATCTCTTTGCCTCAAGGCACAATCACAAACTTCCGGCCTTTGTGTCTCTATCTCAGGATCCTCTAGCTCTGGAAGTGGATGCCTTGTCCCTTGCTTGGAAGAATCTGGGGTTTCTGTACCTGTTTCCGCCCGTCTCCATGCTGGGCAAGGTAGTTCACAATCTGGACGACCTGTTGATCTCAGCTTCTTCCCTCCGTCAGGCGGAGCTGGACACCCACCAGGTGGTGTTGACCCTGGAGAGGTTCGGGTGGGTGATCAACCACCCCAAGTCTTCTCTCTCTCTCCATCTCGAGTGATTTCATTTCTGGGCATGAATCTGGATACCATTCAGGCCAGAGTGTTTCTGCCCAAGACCAAGGTGCAGGGGATTCAGGTTCTGATCCGCCTTCTTCTGGCCAATCCTTGCCCCTCTATCTGACAGGGGATGAAACTGGTGGGCTTGATGGTGTCCTCCTTCGAGGCGGTACCATTTGCACAGTTTCACATGAGATCTCTTCAACTTCACCTATTGACGCATTGGGACAGGTGTCCGCAGTCATTGGATCAACCTTTCAGGATGTCTCCCAGGGTTCGGCAGTCCCTTCGGTGGTGGCTGGAGTCGAGCAACCTGTTGAAGGGCAGATCCTTTCTGGCCCTTTGTTGGGAGACGGTTACCATGGATGCCAGCCTGTCGGGCTGGAGAGGTTATTGGAAAAGTCATCAGTTCAGCGGGGTGTGGGGTCCTCAGGAGGCTCACACCCCCATCAATGTCTTGGAACTCAGAGCCATCCGACTGGTTCTGGCACGGCTGACCTCACATTTACAGGGTCTACCGGTTCAGGTTCATTCAGACAACCGAACGGCGGTGGCTTACATCAATCACCAAGGAGGGACTCGCAGCAGGAGTGCCCTCAGGGAAGTCTCTCTGATCCTGCACTGGGCGGAGAGCAATGTTCCTTGCATTTCGGCAGTCTACATTCCGGGAGTGGAGAACACGGAGGCGGATTCCCTGAGCAGGGGATCCTCTCGCCAAGGAGAGTGGTCTCTCAACCCCGAGGATTTTCTGGATCTTTGCCGCAAGTGGGGGACTCCGGAGGTGGATCTCTTTGCCTCGAGGCACAATCACAAACTTCCTGCCTTTGTGTCTCTATCTCAGGATCCTCTAGCTCTGGAAGTGGATGCCTTGTACCTTGCTTGGAAGGATCTGGGGTTTCTGTACCTGTTTCCGCCCGTCTCCATGCTGGGCAAGGTAGTTCACAAACTGGTCCTAGAAGGGGCGCCAGCAATTCTTGTTGCTTCAAGGTGGCCAAGAAGGGTTTGGTACGCAGACGTTGTAAGGCTGGCCGTAGATCAGTACCGGCTTCCCATGTTGCCGGATCTGTTATCTCAGGGTCAACTACTTTACCCCAATTTACAAACGCTGGCTTTGACGGCTTGGCTGCTGAAACCTTCATTCTGAAGGAGGAAGGCTTGTCTGCGGCTGTTGTTCAGACCTTGATTAGGGCTAGGAAGCGGTCCTCTTCTGGCATTTACTATAGGTCTTAGAGGTCCTATATTGATTGGTATGAGGCTAGGGCCTTGCCTTGCAGGGTGTTTTCGATTCCTAGGATTTTGGAGTTTCTTCAGTATAATCTGGATCTTGGGTTCCAGCTTAGTACTTTGAAAGGACAGGTTTCTGCTCTGTCGGTTTTCTTCCAGAGGTCTTTTGCCTTACACCCGCTGGTTAAGACCTTTTTCCAAGGGGTTGCGCATGTGCGGCCCCCTCGGAAGGCTGTGGTTCCTGTTTGGGATTTGAATTTGGTTCTTTCGCCTCTCCAGGGTCCTCCTTTTGAGCCGCTACAGGATATTGCTCTTTCGGTTCTCACTCAGAAGGTTGCTTCCTTGGTGGCTATTACCTCTGTTCGGCGTGTCTCTGAGTTGGCGGCTCTGTCGATTCAGGCCCCTTACTTTGAGAGACACCAGGATAAGGTGGTTTTTCGTTTTAAGCCAGATTTGCTTCCTAAGGTGGTGTCTGCTTTCCACCTCAATCAGGATATTGTTCTCCCTTCCTTGTGTCCTAAGCCTAACAATGACAAGGAGAGGGTTCTGCACAATTTGGATGTTGTTCGCTGAGTGAAGTACTATTTGGTGACTACTTCTTCCTTCCGCAAGACGGGCGCTTTTTTCGCGGTGCCCTGCGGGACCAGGAAAGGTTTGGCGCTTGCTAAGTCTACGATTAGCAAATGGATTCCACAGGCCATTGTTGGGGCCTATTCTTTTAGGGTCTCTGCGCACTCTACTCGTGCTGTTGGTGCATCCTGGGCTTTTCAGCACCAGGCTTCTGTTGACCAAGTTTGTAAGGCTGCTACTTGGTCTTCCGTTCATACTTTTTCCAAGTTTTACAAGGTTGATGTGCGGGCTTCAGTGGATGCTGTTTTTGGCCGCAAGGTTCTGCAAGCTGCAGTGGTTTGAGTTGGTACATTCTTTACTGTTTCTGGTTCCCACCCATGACGGACACTGCTATTGGATGTCCCACATGTCATGAAGATTGAAGTGGAGTGTATGGCACACTTAGAATAATACCGTTTTGTGAGTACTCACCTTTAAAACGGGTATTATGAGTGTGCCATACACTCCACTTCGCCCCACCCCTTTTTTTTTTTCAGGTATTCTGGGGCTTTTATATGGTGAACCATTGGTTTCGATTGTTAAGGTTATAATTGGTTCTTCCTGGTCCCCTTACTGCTTTTTTACACTAGGGAATTGGTGGGAGGTCCCAGGTATATATGGAACGGGAGGGGCTTTCTTTTTTTGCATATTCATCTCTGCAGAAGTTCGCCCTCTACTGGAGATTACCCACATGTCATGAAGATCGAAGTGGAGTGTATGGCACACTCATAATACCCGTTTTAAAGGTGAGTACTCACAAAACGGTATTTTCTGTTCTTCCTGAAATCAACCCTAAAGGCTGAAAGCGGTCCTTCACCCTGAATAAGAGCATATCTTATATGTTTCCCACACACTGTGCATACAGATTGCTCACATTAAAAATCATCCCACCTGCATCTACTGCATGTTATGAGCCTTTAAACATCAAAGATGGCGGCTTATGGAACATCAGGCAGCCTGCAAACAGGAAGTGTCTTCTGACTGTGCTGCTCTGCATTCTGGGATTGCTGACCTTTTCCAGACCCCCAGCTCTGCTCTGTCTGAGCAAGGCACATCTATAACCCTGCCCCCCTGCACTTTATCCGACTCTCCTCTCCTTATTAAGTGTGATGCTTCTGAGTCAAGATGGCGGCGCCTGTATCCTAAAGTCCTGAACAGAGTGGCAGCACAGTGGGGGAAAGAATAATTAGTGACTAAAAACTTAAAATATATTAGTTTTAGATGCTGGGGAATAGTTTTTTAAGGATTTGGGCTTTTCAATTAATCATGCTGAAGGTCCGGTTGAAGTGGTGGAATTTGGGCTTTAAAGAGACTAGTCTCATAGTGATGTCCCCTCCTGGTGTTTCTTTGGCATTCACCTGCTATGTGCGTGCAACCCTTTCTATGTGCACATGATCGTCAGCCTATTAACTTGAATGGAGGGCAGGAGTGTGCGCAGATCATGGGGACGCAAGATACATCAAGGGAAGCAGAGACCCCGCTTTACTTTTTTCATTTTAACCCCAGTTTGGTGACTTTAAAGTGATCCTATACCCAGAAAGGTTTTGTTATCAACTTTGATCCCCAGCTCAAAGCTAAAGCTTTTGCCAAGTATTCATAAAAACACTAACAGGCAGCAGTATGATGTCCGGATGGCAGCCGTTTGGCTCCCTGGCCGTGCAGCAGCACCAACAGGTGCTCTTCAGCAATTACACAGTACACAGTCCAGCATTGAGGGTCAGCCGTATCAGTTGTAACTGCAATAAATCTGAAAGCACTACAAGCTAAACTAACACATACACATCATGTGGCATTTTAGCTCGTAACTTATTGTATCATTGCTGGAAATCACCAGGGGGTGCTGCTGCACAGCCAGGGAGCCAAATCATATTGCATCCTGTTAGTGTTTTTAAGAATATGGAGCAAAGACTAGTAAAACCGGAACTGGATTTGATGAAGGCAGGTAGCAAAACAGCAGTTACTAAACAGCAATGATGATGGCTCCTTTCCTGTCTGGGTAGAGGACCTGAAGTTTTCTCAGCCAAAAATAAAATCAATGCCAACACACTGATCAAAGGTGCTGTTAAAAATCTGCTAGATAGCATCCTGCATCATAGAACTCCATCCAAGCTTGTTTTTTCCTTTTACTGGAAGGAAGAATTTTTTTCTGATGTATGAAGATGACTTTACCTATCATGTAATACTTTGAGCATATAAGGGTTGATTCAGCACCAGGTGAGAAAACTCTACTACCAGTAGTGTAAATAAACGTGACGGGGCCCCAGTGCAAACATTAAATGGGACACTTTGATGGCTCATACAGTAAACATTTTTCTGTTTTTTAAAAGACCTGCCCTGCCAGACTGCCCTTTTGGAAACCACACCCCACCCTGCCACCCTTACCTAGCACTAAAGCAGGGGTTTCATAAAAAAACAGACACTTACCTGGCTGTAATCCAGAGGTTCCCATCATGCACTGTGCCTGACGCCACCATCTTTCCTGGGCTGCATGGTGCCACCAGGCTGGAAGTTCCCTATGCTTGCAGGCCAGGAGAGATGGTAGCACCTGGCACCGCTGAATTACAGCTGTGGTGAATGTCTGTTTTTTATTTAACCCCCTGCACTGCTTTAGTGCTAGGTAAGGGTGGGAGTGGCTTCAAAATGGGCAGTCTGGCTGGACTGGCCCTTTAGCTCAATTGACTACAGCTAGACAACTAAAGACTGAAACAGTAGAAACAAATGATACTTTTACCTTTTTGTAAATGATGCCAAGTGAGCACAAATAAGGTGGAGGAGCAACAATTATGGGCCCCTTGTGTGGTCACACCCCCTGCATCCCCTCAAATTATGCCTCTGTCTACTACTTTTTAGGAGAGAAAACTATTATTCACTTTCATTGTCTACCTTGGGAGTGCTTCAGAAACCAAACGTAAATTGTCACCTGGTGCTGAATCGGCCTTAAGGTCCGAACTATGAAATTAAATGGCAGCTTTCTCCCCTAAAAAGTAGTAAAGCACCATGCGGAAGGGTGCACTGGGTTGTATGGATTTGGCTTGGATTTATTATTTCTGGCTATTGAGTAGCATTGTAAGGGGAACAACTACAGGGGAGGCAGAGGTAGCAACTGCATCGGGGACCCATCATTGTTACCAGATTCATGCTCACATGACACCATTTAATGTCTGCAGGGCCGGGCAACATTTAGTTATTAAATCACTGGTCATGTGTCATGTGATGCCACATTAACAGTTATTTCAACCATAGTTACTGCCTACCTACCCTTCTCATTAGTAAGGCTCTGAAATGGACAGGGAGTATAATGAAAACATAAAGCAAGCATAAATAGGCTTAAGTCCTGCTTTGTTACAAGTGCATTGAATTCACAGAGCTCCCACCCATGCTGTAGGGAGCAGGTCCTGAGTAGCTCCTTCAAGGTCTCATCAGAAACTCGGCATCCCTCCCAGGGAGCTTCTACACATCCTATAAGCTGCTATGGTTGCCATCTCATCTATTTGAAAAGAGATGCTTATAATTGGGATTCGGGGGCTGCCAAACAAGTGAAAAGGTGAGATAATTACCTGTTACTTTTTCTGTTCCCAGTCTTCAAGCCTCAGAACCTGCAAAAATTAGCATCTCTTATTAAAGGGATGAAATGACAAGCCTAGCTGTAGCTGGCAGAATGCCTGCAGGAGGTACTGCCACCAGGGTTCATCTCCCAGCAGGAGCTAAAGTTTCCCATGTAAATATGCTCCAGCCACTGTATCCTTCGGAGTTTTTAAACATGCACTCGTAAAATCCATACACACCACCTATGATGTGTTTTTATTCCACGGTTTTGCTTGAGGGTGTTTTTGTTTTTTAGGCATGAACATAAAGGGGTGTAGCAATGTATATGTTAATTAGTCCTGCGTGTTAAATAGGTCATACAATTATAGATGAATAATGTTAAGCTGAAAAATGAAGTTGCTGTTACAGTGAAGGACACTATGATCAGATGCAACATACCCCATCATTGTCACCATTTACATTTGCTCCTGCATCCACTCAAAGCTGAAAGGCCACCTCACCAATTGTCTCCTGGTAGCAGCCATTTTGGAGTTTCCTTTACCAGTTGTGCTGCTGTCTGGATTCAACTGACATAACCCACAATGCACAGTAGCAGGAAACCCAGCAACACTTCCTTTTTGCAGGAGGCCTGCAGCTCCATGGGACACCATTTTGGTTGTAAAATTGACCACAACAGGAGTAACAAAAAGGTGAATTCATTTTTATGTGCAGAAATTTGAATTGCCCTGGGGAGGGATGCCTATGAGCTGTTTCTTGTAAGATTTTTTTGTGAGTGAGAGGAGTTAGACTCGATTATAACCACTTGTTGCTGTGACCCATTTGTGTGAGGTGATTTTGGACAAGAGACTAGATCAGCGTTACTGGCAAAGAAACCTCATATCTTCTGCTGATCACCACCTTGCTACCTAGTAAATTAAAGTTGTGCAGCTTGTGTTACCACTATATTTTATTGTGCTCGCTGTGAATGAATAAATTGAATTAATTGATTATGCATAACTCTGGTCTGTAAGATGAAAAATCACGTGATTGTGTCTGTAGCCCCGGACAGTTTTCACGCTCACAGCAGCTGTCAGCCCTTGGTGCAGAGCCTCAAAACGCTCAGTAAATGGAGGGGACTAGGCGGGGGGCAGTGGTCCCAGAACCTATGCCACCTCTGACTAGGAGTCGGGTTTGGTGGGAAGATTACAGAAAGAGGGAATTCGGTAATGATTTCCTCATTCCGACCTGACCATAGGGAAGCTGACGGCGCCGTGATTCCTTACAGAAGGTAGGTGCTTACTTCATTCAGATTCTCGTAAAGGCTGGCAAATCCTTTTAACTTTTTCATGCCACCTTTATTGCATCATATTAAGTCAAGTTAAAATGTCTACTAATATTGTTTTTCTTTTATTTATTTTTTTATATAGTTTAGGCACCAAAGCCTACTTTGGTAGGTATGGTGCTAATTTATGCTGTATAGCTAAAAGGTGCCAACTGCCCACAAGAATACCCCGACGTCATCCCTAGATCAGCATAAGGGCTTTTGACAAATGAAATATCTGGAAGGACCTTGTTTGAGGAAAACCAAGATATTTAATGTCCTGGACAAAAGGGTTCTATGAACAATCTGGAAGTGACCCCCACCTGCCAGAAATAATGAAAAAAAACATGCTTTTCTACAGCTGAAGCCACGACGACCTGATGTTTTTGAGATTGTTGATTGGCTGATCCCAAGATTGCCAGCTGACGTGGCCCAGCCCACTGGCCACATCCCCGGGTTCTTTGTAGAATGGGCAGCTCACTTATCTGAATGGCTGGGTGCGGGAGAGCGGCACAGCTTCTGCGATGCCGGGAATGGGGCCACTGGAAAAGACAGTGCCGTGGGAGTAATTGGACCCCAGGATATTCACACAGTGGGTCATCCTGATTTGGGACTCCAGAACCTTGCAGCACAGCTTTACAGCTGCTTAAAATGGACATCCCAGGAATCGCTTTGTCGCCATAGAGAATCCTTGGGACAGGAATCAAGTGAAAAATTGACAAGAATACATCACAAACTTAAAAAATCAGGCGAGCATCCCAGTGCCAACAACAAAAAAAGGTAGAGGATGGTATTCCAGACTAGTGAGAGTTGAATCGCTATATTGAGAATATATTAAGTAGGCTCAGAAAATAAAAAGATTGGTTCGTTTCTGTGCATCCCACAAGTGCCTATGTTCATGTCCCTACAGATTCACGGTTTCAGAAATATCTGTAAGATTTGTAGTGAAAGAAGAACACCAGTCACTTCCGTTTGGCCTTTGAACCTCACCTCAGACATTCTCAAGTCTCTCTGGTTGCAGTAATGAGAACAAGGGGATTCAGACTGTTCTATTATTTAGAAGATCTTCTTTGAATCCTTGCTGACACAATCTCAAAGTCTCCTACATCTGCTGCAAGAACATGAGAGGCTGATTAACCTGATGAAGAGCCAGTAGCCTCCAACACAGAAAATGACTTACTTGGGGACAGTGTTTGATACAATAGCATCAACAATATCTCTACTGGAAGTGAATGTCCACAGGATAAAGTTGATCGCAAGGAGAACAGCTCATCTTCACTACATTTCTGCAAGGAAAAGGCTCCATATAATTGGCTTATTATCCTCTAATCTTGATGGTGAGGCTGGCCCCTTGGTGTGTGAGGCCCTTCTCGTGGGGATGGGGATGAAACTTTCTTTACAGTGGTGGTCTCACAAATTTTGAGGAACTGCAACTCCTTCCTGTCAATCCAGTGGAGGAAGGTGACAACCAATGCCACTATGACAGGTGAGATATCTGTCAAAGACTGTGGAAATTCAATGCATAGACCATGGTATCAAATATTTTGTATGGCATGGCTTGGGCTGTGGAAACTCCAGCACAAATAGATTTCCAGTTATGTTGAGGCAATTAGATGCGTGTGCCATAAGGAGCAGACACAGAGATTACACCCATTATTGGGGTTTATTAAGGGAAAAGTATAGAGAGGTAAAGGGAGCCAACAGGACCCAAACAAAGGGGGTTCTGGTGCCTAGTGTCCCAGGTATGCTCCCTACTGTGGACATCCCATGGTCTTCCTTCAGAGGGTCGTCCACAGGGTCAGTGACAGGGCTGCTCAGGGGTGTCATTATTCTGGGAATCATGGGACCAGAACTGAGGGAGTTCCTTTTAGACAGGGGTGGTGGGTAATGTAGTCACTGCCCCTAGTAGAAAAGGGAGTCCCGACGGAACAGCTAGAGGCCATCCTGGGACAGAGCCTGGGCCAAGACCAGAACTCTGGCCAAGGGTGAGCACTGGAGAGAAGATGAGAGCCCATCTGCCCAGTGTACCCTGGTATCCACAGTGCTTGCTGTTATACTGGGTCATCCCCAACAGGACCTGCTTGATGGAAACATTTATTGGAACACCCGGAACTTCTCAAGGTGCTGGGCCCCCGCCCCACGCTGCTGGACCCACATGGAAATATCTACAGAGGGGTGTGCTTCCACTGATTCACAAGCCCTGCCCCTTGTGTGTCTTGTCTGCGCCTGTCTCTGTCCTCAGAGGAAAAAGTAAAGCCCCAGGGAGAAGTCTCTTCGAAGAAGGGTGGACCTGTCCGTCCCACCCCACTTTACTGTCTGCTTTGAGGTCAGAAAGTAAATCTGGAAGTTACTGCTGATGTTTAATCTGCCCTGTGCCTGTGAAACAAGTGTAGTTCTGTCCTCTGACCAAAAGGTGCACAAGAGTGTTTACCTGAGAACTATGTGTTTGTAACCATGATTGGGATTAACTTGTTCTTTGTCGTAAATTTGAAATTGCCGTTCCTCAGGGACATTGGAACAATAACGGTGCCTTGCTGTTTGGTTCATGTGTTAAAGAGGCAACCTACACCGACATATATATACACAGATACGCTAGCACAACCCTGGGACTTCAAGATGGGTTTTGCATTTCCCCCTGTGCCTCTTATACACAAATTTCTCAGGCACAAGTAAGAGCAAATCGGCTTTTCTGGCCAAGACGGCCATGGTTCCCTCCTGTGAAACAAATAGGGATCCAAGTCAGACAGATGCACCTTCAGGGCCAAGAGAAACACCCATGCCCTCAATGCAGCAACTCAGTGCTTTGGCTACTGAGATGGGCCAGGTTGCTCTCAAAAAGTAACTGAAACATTACAAAAAGCTAGAAAACCATCCACCAGTGCAGTATATTAAGTGTGGGAAAAGTTTATGGACTTAGACAATGTAGATCATTCTACAAAAGATTATGGAGTAACCAACATTTTACAGTTTCTACAGCTGGGTCTTGAAACTTGCTTAGCTCTGAGGACTCTCAAATCTCATGTCTCGTCAATCTTGGCGTTTGACACAAACCAGTTAGTCATACAATTCATGCGAGTAGTCCTCAAAATAAAGCTATCAAGGAGAACAAATTGTACACAAGGGAATTTGCTCTATTTCTAGACCTCATCTTCAAACCTCTCTTTGTCCTGTTAGAACAGTGTTCTCTCTGGGATTATTATTCTTAGTGGCTATCGCCTTGGCAGCTTGAGCTCCTAAATTAAGGACTCAAGGATCTATTAGATTCTTTGCTCAAAGTGTGCAGTTAACGCTTCATACCAAAAACGACTTCAGCCTTTGATCCATTCTTGCCCTAGGGGCATCCTGATTTGCATGCTAATGGTCAGCACTATGGCTCTGGTTAGACGCAGAGCTAGGGCAGTGCCATATTGCCTTGGATTCTTCTCCCAACAGACACTGCGTGTGTCCCCCGATCCCCGATCACGTGCCTGTGCAGTGCTGATATAATGGCTGCAGTGGGGAGCTAAAGCTAAAGCAGTGCTAACCTAATGCCACAGTAATATTGCCTTTGCCCCTGCATTGGTTCATGTGTACATGCAATGACAGGCTCGGGGTTGCAGTCGTGATCCTGCACATGTCTGTTTGTGCTCATTCAGGTCCCTGGTCAGGTGTATGTGCAGAATTGCATCTGCAAATGTGTGCGCAACGACTTGCATATGTGCAAATCGACACCTTTAGCCACACATGAAATTGTTTTTTGGTCCATGCACAGTGTACCCTCTGTTGCAGTGCATGTGTGCCGACGTGCAAGCGCAAACCCCGCTGTGCATGCATGCAATCTACATGCCAAATGCCATTTGAAAGGGCACCTGTGGCCATAGGAAGTTTATTATTATTAGTGTCTATTTATAAAGCATCATCATAGTCTGTGGTGCTGTACATGGTAGAAATGACAGTAGGTAAGACAAAGAGTAACTAAGCACATGGTGGTTGATTCAGAGCCAGGTAAGAAAACTGCTATTCACTTTTATTGTCTACCTTTATTGTCTCCCTACATTTCATCTCTGATCCAGCATTACCAACCCAAGCCCAACCTCCGCTCTGCCCCTGACATTTTCCTGTCCTCCTCCTTGGTTACTTCCTCGCACTCCCGCCTTCAAGACTTCTCCCGTGCCTCCCCACTTCCCTGGAATGCACTTCCCCGCTCGATCCGCCACTCTCCATCACTCCAAGCCTTTAAAAGCGCCCTCAAAACTCACTTCTTCAGACAAGCATATGACCTGGCGTAAGCAACTCCTATAAGCTTCAATGGCACATGCAGCCCTACTCAAGCTCTACCACTTGTGACCCCGCCCCTTTGTCTCCACCCCCATCCTTTTATACTGTAAGCTTGCAAGGGCAGGGCACTCCTCCCTATTGTCTCCTGTGCTCACAACACTTGGTTTTAACCTGTGGCATCTAATTTTGTATTGTTCCCTGTACTATATGTTTTACCCTGTCTGTAATCATACCATGTAAAGCGCTGTGGAACTTGATGGCGCTATATAAATAAACAATAATAATAATAATACCTTGGGGATTCAAAAACAGGTGAAAATTTACACCCGGTAGACAATGAAAGTGAATAGCAATTTCCTCTCCTAAAAATATTGGTTTTGTCAGTAGAGTTTGGGCTTTAACATGAAATGTCTTGAAAATAAAATGTGTAAAAATCCATTTTTAGAATTTGGAGTGATTTCTTAAAATAAAAAATGTACGTTTTTCAAGAAAGTCATATTGTATGTAAAAGCCCAAGTACAACGCTACCACATATGTATCATATCACACCCGTTCCTGCCCAAGAGACACCACAAACTGAAAAGAGCAAATTGATGTTGAGAAATCAACATCCTTCAGCTCATATGGCACATTCTACTAAATCAGTAGCCACGTCGTCAGCCTCTCTAGTGGAGGTATCCTTAAACCAGACCTTCAGCATGATTTAAAAAAGCCCAAACCCTTAAAGAAATATTATCCAGCATCTAAAATGAATATATTTTAAGTTTTCAGTCACTTACTTATTATTCTTTCCCCCACTGGGCTGCAACTCTGTTCAGGAATCTAGGATACGGGCGCCGCCATCTTGACTCAGAAGCATCACACTTACTGAGGAGAGGAGAGTGAGATAAAGTACAGGGGGGCGGGTTATAGCTGTGCTTTGCACAGACAGAGCAGAGCTGGGGTCAGGGAAAGGACAGCAATCCCAGAATGCAGAGAGACACAGTCAGAAGACACTTCCTGTCTGATGCTCCATGAGCCGCCATCTTGGATGTTTAAAGGCTCATAACATGCAGTAGATGCAGGTAGAATGATTTTTAATGTAATCTGTATGTACAGGGTGTGGGAAACATATAACATTTGGTCCACTGGTCCAATTTTGGCTAAAAGGTGGAAACCTGCAGTAAACATGGGGGAAATATATTGATGTTGTTTCATTTTGTTTATTTAATGGTAGGTATTATGCATAAGATCGGATTTATACAAGTGTGTGCCAAGCAAAACCACCACATGAGTTTACTCACTGGATTACATTGTCACTGCCCACCAATGGACAAAAAATGAATTCTTCCCTAATCATTTGGGACTAATGGCCACTTCCGCCATTTACATTACAATAGTTCCAGGGCTTCCATCTTCCCCAAGGTGCAGGAAGATGACATAAACCAGCATCCAGAAGCAACACTTTCTATAACACAACACTGCCAGATTTTCTAGGGTCTCAGGATAAACATTCCGGGCACACAGAAAGAGTACAGTTCAAAGGGATAAGCAAATATAGGCGAAAGGCTGACCATTGGTCAAAGTCAAGCAATCAGATTGTTTTGTTTTAACAATGGTCTCTGAATGTCCCAATTTTGCATCGCATTTTCTTGCACTTGTCCTATTAAATCTGGACTTGTGTTGCCCTGAATACTCCAAAGAACAACAGATGGTTTGTTATCCATAGCCGAAGCCGGACTGACGGACAGAGCACCCTCGGGTGGGCCCCAGACCCAGGGCCACAATCAGGGAAGTATAATAGATTTAAAGTGATTTTCTAGGATAAAAAAACTATACTATATACACCATACTCACTCTTTGTCTCCTATAGATGATCGCTGGTAGTTGGGTGTTTTTTTATTTTACCTGCAGGGGAGAGTCAAGGTCTGGCAGGCCCCCTCGATTGCAGTCAATTGAGGGGATGTGCCAGGATCACACGGCCTGCACAAAATACAGCCAGGTGCAATTAATAATAATAATTCTTGTTTATGACCAGAGTTGTGCTCTGCATTTAACACATCCATGAAGTAAGATAAACTACAAACCCGGGAACACAGTAGGGAGCAGTGAGTGCACATGGGCCTGGAGCATTGGGCTTCCCTATCCAGTTGCAGAATTCTCTTATTCTACGCAGCCGGGAAGCATTCGCAATCGGGATGCCTCCCTGCGCCCAGTACAACTATTCTGTGAAAAATGGGTGTTGTTCCTGTGTAATGCTGGTGGGGGATTGATTTAAAATTTCAGGGTAGGCAACATTTTTATATATAGATACTTACATGCAGGGCCACCATTGGGGGAAGGGGGGGGCGGACCTGGCATCCTGGGCCTGGACCCCAAATGCCTCAGCCATGCATTATGTGGTAAAGTTGCAGCAACCCCGGTGCTGACGTGTTAAAAAAAAAAAAAAAACTTCGCTAGCACCCGCCATGGACCAGGGAAGGGAAAGTGATTACCGGCACCCTGGGGGGTGTCACAGAGTGGGACATCCTGATTCAGGATTCCTTGGGGAAAAGCCGGAAGCTAAGCCTTTAGATTCCAATGTGGCTGCGTGTGGGTTTTGTTCTTCTTTAAAGCGGACAGAAAAAATGACCTAATTCATTCTCCCTGATTTTGGATGCCCTGCTGCCTGCCCAGTTGTCCGATATGCTTAGCTCTCCAACGAGCCCATGGTGCATGCGTGGTGGGATAACTTGCATCCGTTTTCAGCTGTGTTTGGCCGTTCACAACTGAGGGGTGCGAGTAATGCTGCCACCGACCATGCAAAGAAAGGTAAGAAAAGTGGGCTGGGGGGTTTGGGAGGTTTTACACAGTGGGGCATCTCAAACTGGACCAACATTCGGGATAGTAGAATCTTTTTGGGCAAATTTTTTTTTTTTATTTAACAAGACAAAAAAAAAAGTATTTATACATTTGTGTAGGATCAAAAGAGGGGGGTCAGAAATTATGTATGTATGTGGCCCTGAAATTCCCAGTTGCGGCCCTGCTTAGCTGCCTACACTGTAGGGCTGGACTATTCTTCCGCTATAATTTCCAGTTCTGATTCACAACATTCCTTGCTAAACTGTGATTTTGTGCCCCTGCGTGCAATTAATGAGGGAGTCTGCTGCTATGTGATCAGTAGCAAGGGTGCACAACATTGGTTCACCGTGGTCTTCTTCCCATCTCCATGTACAGATATTGGACTCCTCCACATGCAGCTAGAAAGCAGACCAAGGCCGAGGCATCCAGAGATTCCTGATGACAGCCCAGCTCTTTAGTGACATCTGAGTGTTTGTTTCTGAAAGGTAACATATTATCCAACTTATTTATATTTCACACCCTGCAATGTATGGTTCTTGTATGATTGGGTCCCAAGTTTCCTGTTGTATCAAGCTATGCAGCCATTATTAACACCTCTGGGAATTGGCCAAGTCAGGCATTTTTGTGCTCTGCACCTTCATGAAACTAGATTGTTCCCGGTCTCTGCAATAACAAGCACTGGCAGCAGACATAAGGCTTTTTCAAGAATTTCCTACACAAGCAGGTTCTCATCTGATCCTAGCTAGAGATATTTAGTGCAGGCCTCAGAACTGCTTCTATCATTGTATGTTTTTCCCCTTCCCCAAATAAAAAGCCTCTCCTTTCATCTCCTTTATTGGGATGATGGCAGCTGCATCTGCACACCCTTTTCCTTATGCCTGTATTGCTCCCAGAGGTGGCGAAGGTAGCGTGGGGTTGGCACGCTGTTTGTAAAGGGAAGAGGCTGGTGTAGTGCCAATGTCTCTGCACACACAGCAGAAAAATCCAGTCTGGGAGTTGAAGGGAGGGGGGAAGAGGACTTTACACAAGAAGGGAGGTGTGAAAACATCTGAATCAGCTGAGAGGTGTCTGTAATATAACCCCGAGAGAGGGAGAAGACGACAGAAAGAGATACTGAGCAAAGATAGGGATAAAGAGGAGAAAAACAATTTGCTAGGAAAGCGGCAGACATAGGGTGGCTACCATAAAAATAGCTAGGAAAGCAGGGACGTAGCTGAGGAGATTGATATAAAGAGGCCATCCACTGTCACTACCTGACATTGTGTGATTGGCGTCTGTTCATTTTCCTACATGCAATAGCCTTCATTAGCCAAGCATGGCTTATTAGAAGACACAATAAATAGCTGAGTGTACTGCTAGCGGGGTTTATTCCTTATTCCTCCTCGGCTTCTTCCAAAATATGGAGTAACAGCCATCCTTGTAATGTATCTGACCCTAATGCTTGCCATTGGTTCTGTTTTATCAGCCATTCAATTCAGTCAACCTGTTTGGGTTTTTTTTTTTACTTTTGACCTACAACACATGGTAGTAGATCCTGTTTTGTTTAGTGTGCATTTACATCAAATATTAGATCGAAAATGTCAAGCAAACCGCTACATGTACAATGCACAGCAGAGGCATAACTAAATGTGGGCAGGCCCTGATGCAGCCATTAAAGTGGAACAAAACCTAGGATTTTAACTATCTTGGGTTTTGGCCCTGGGGCACCCCGATGCAGGATGCCCCACTATGTGCACCAGCGGCCGTTTCCCTGCTACCCTCTAACAGGGAGAGTGCCTGCGCTGGGCATTCACAAAAGTCTGGTGCAGGCTTGTGCCCTGCTAAAGGTATAGCAGGGAGCGACGCCGTTCGCACATGTGCTGTTGGATGAGGCAGAAGGTGAGTTTACTGGGTGACCTGGGGGGTTTTAAACAGCAAGGTATCCCAAATCTAGATGCCCCAGGGGGAGCAAGTATGCCTGCCCTAGAGTGTCATAGGTGACACAGGGTGGGTTTTGGTCCACTTACTGCCCTGTCTCGGCTTATTCAGTGACCTTTTTCCTGTAGCTTTGGATACAATTAGGATATGAAAGCAGATACAAATAATGCTTCCTTTCTGTCCTTATGCACAAGCCTGAAGAAGAAATGTGGAAGAGCAACAATGATGGGGCTCTGATGCATCTTAGTGTGTATGTATGTATGTGTTTAGGGGGCACCATCCTAAAATCTTGCACATGGTGGAAAGCCCAACTCTGACATCTAACATCTCAGTCTATCCCTCCCTCCCTTGCAACAATGTGTTTATGTTAGCAATGTACATCAGAGAGATGTTCTGGAGTACATGGTACAGGTTTAACCTTGCATTAATTCACCCTCGTCAGAAAGGCGAAAGGGCTACTGGCATCATCATCACATAAGGAGGTCCTTACTGCTGCTTTGTTTAGCCAAAACTGCTAATAAGCTCAACTGTTACAGTGAAAGGATTCTGGGACTTGTAGTCAGAAAGGATACTAACAGCTTTACTAAAGGCAAGAAAAAGCCACCTCTACTTTACCAAGACAGACACACAGAAATATAAGAAATAATACAATTCTGTGAAACTCACCTGTAGAATTGTTTTTGTATCCATCCAGTCCAGGCCGTCCCGATATCTTCACGGTTGGGTGTTCGCCCCTAGGGGGCGCTGACTGCAAGATCAAAAGCTGTAGCTCCTCCCGGCCCCCTACAAAGGCAGCTGCCCGTCTATCATTCCCCAGCGGTTTTAAAGCAGTACTCAAAAAAGGGCAGGCCAGGAGGCCCAAACCAAAACATAAGAGACCATGTTACCTCACATAGCCTCTGCTTATACACTCTCGAATGCAACAACTAGAAAAAACTAAAACTAGTGTCCTATGAGCAAAAATGGTTTATCACCATAACAGTCATGCAGGACATAATGAAAACAAGGGTGGGATGGGACGGCCTGGACTGGATGGATACAAAAACAATTCTACAGGTGAATTTCACAGAATTGTATTTTTCTCCTCCATTCAGTCCAGGCCGTCCCAATATCTTCACGATTGGGACATCCAAAAGCAGTGTCCATATGGGCGGGATCCCCAGTGTGAAACAGCATGTAGTTCATTTCACTACCGCCTGTAGCATATTTCGACCAAAAACAGTGTCAGCTGAGGCCCTGACATCCACCTTGTAAAACTTTGTAAAAGTATGAACAGAAGACCAAGTGGCGGCCTTACAAACTTGTTCCACCGATGCCTGATGCTGAAAAGCCCAAGAGGCACCAATAGCCCTAGTAGAATGAGCTGTGATCCGAAAAGAGGGTTCCTACCCCCTGGCAGAATAGGCTTGTACCACCGCCTGTCTAATCCACTTACTGAGAGTGGACTTGGCTGGTGGCAATCCCTTCCTAGAACCTTCTGTTAGGACAAAAAGAAAATCCGATTTCCTGAAGGATTCAGTCGCAGTCAGGTAATACCTTATGGCTCTGACCACATCCAAAGCATGGAGGGTCCGTTCTTTGGAATTAGCCGGTGCTGGACACAAGGAAGGTAAGACAACTTCTTCATTAAGGTGAAAAGAAGAAACAACCTTAGGCAAAAAATCTGGTTTTAAATGAAAAACCACCTTATCTCTGCAACTCAAAGTAGTGGTGGTTTCATACAAAGCGCGGCCAGCTCTGATACTCGACGCACCAAGGTGATCACCACCAGAAAGACCACTTTGAGAGTCAGCATAGACAATGCAGCATCATTCAATGGCTCGAAGAGAGGACCCTGGAGAGCAGACAGCCCTAGATTCAAGTCCCACACCGGTAAGACTGATTTAAGCGGTGGCCGGACATAAGTGACTCCCTGGAAAAAAGTCTAGATCAATCTATGATTGGCAATGGACCTCTGGAAAAAAATGGCTAAGGCCGAAACCTGACCCTTGAGGGTGCTCAACTGAAGGCCCAAGTCTAAACCGTGTTGTAGAAACTCCAGAATTCTAGGAATAGAAAATTTCCAGCAAGGAAGGCTCTTGGCCTCGCACCAAGCGATATAGGCCCGCCAAACTCTGTAGTAGATCATGGAAGAAGACTTCTTCCGCGCCTGAATCATTGTGTGAATAACTCTAAATAATTCTCCATCCGGATTGAGGTTTCAATAGCCAGGCCGTCAAAGCCAGTGTCCTTAAATTCGGGTGTCGCAGCGACCCCTGTGTGAGAAGACCTAGTTCGTCGGGCATGATGTAGTGATCTATCGACATCTGAGCTATGTCTGCAAACCAACTCCTCGGCCAGTGAGGAGCCACCAAAATGGCTGGCACCCCCTCCTGGGCTATCTTGTGCAGCACTCTGCCCAGGAGCGGAAACGGAGGGAATGCATACAGAAATTTTAACTCCGTCCAAGGAATCGCCAGAGCGTCTGTTGCATGGCCAGAGGATCTCTTAAAAAAGAGACGAACCTTGGAAGCTTGTGATTGTGTCTGGACGCAAACAGATCCACGTCTGGTTGACCCCAGCGGAGGCACAGAGCCTGAAAGGTCTCGCTGCTGAGGGACCATTCTCCCAGGCGCAAGGAACTCCTGCACAGGGAGTCTGCCTCCTGGTTTTCCATCCCAGGGATGTAAACCTCCAAGATGCAGGGAATATTCTCCTCTGCCCAAGTCAGAATCCGGCTTACCTCCCTGAGGGACCTCTTGCTCTCCCAGGAGTCCCGCCATGGCGGTTGATGTAGGCCACAGCTGTCTGATTGTCCGAGCGAACCTGAATCGCATGGCCTTTTAAATGGGGATATGTTGGGGGGGGAAGGGTCTGCTCTGTGTTTAGAGGGACCCTTAGGTTGGAGTAGTTTTTGGGACAGTAATGTTCTGTAATCTTTCAGTAATAAATAAAGATTATTTTATTTTTTCATTATTAAAACATTCATAATTTCAGGCAGTTATTTAGCTTTTTTTCACATAGGTACACAGTATTTATATACATTTTTTCCACATATTTCATACAATAAATCAATAAAGAGTTCTACAGATAATAACTTCTTATCTGGTCTCTTCGAATGTAAGGTTGTCTGTTTTTTCAGTTTGTAGCAAGATTCTGTTACATAGTTTGTAGCAAGCGTGTTACCCTCAGGTATAGAAAGTAGTGTGCAGACGTTTCGCAAAAAATCTTCCTAAGTGCACTTTCTAACAGATATATAATAATACATAATATGAAATTATTTGTGTACAGTTGCTAGCCATTTCAATGATACATAATTTTGTATGTAAGAATTGGTACCTCAAAAGAGTGAGCTTGGAAGGAGCGCTTGCTTTTCTGGTGTTTTCATTGTGCTAATCTATAATGAATATTTAAGGATTTTATATATAAGGTAT
Organism: Gastrophryne carolinensis; assembly: GCA_027917425.1. Taxonomy (NCBI): domain Eukaryota; kingdom Metazoa; phylum Chordata; class Amphibia; order Anura; family Microhylidae; genus Gastrophryne; species Gastrophryne carolinensis. Next base: position 304,840,261 of record CM051236.1, on the reverse strand, counting down.
AAATAGTAAAATAGTAAGACATTGTTAGGGTCAATTTGTAGTATTTACCTTGTTTTATATTGGTACTCTGAAAAGTTTCAGGCTGGCGCTGTATTATCAGTGCAGGTGTAGGGTCAAAACTAGGTTGAAAAAGTATATAAGGTATAGGGTATAGCTGTAAGTCTATGAATCACTGTAATCACTGTAATGGATTGCTCTCAGCTCCAAGATATTTATGGGTAACTGGTTCTCCTTCAGGGTTCCACTGACCCTGGATCTTCTGGGTCTGCCAAACGCCTCCCCAGCCTATAAAAGACTGGCATCAGTGGTAACTATCTCCCAATGGGGAGTCAGAAAGGACTTGCCCACCAGCAGGTTCCGACAGACCAACCACCACAAGAGGGACTGTCTGGCCAGGGGGGACAGCGAAAATTCTTGTTCCAAAGATTCCTGCGACTGATTCCAGCCGGTCAGCAGGTTCAATTGTAGAGGTCTCATGTGAAATTGTGTGAAGGGTACTGCCTCGAAGCATGACACCATTAGGCCCACCAATCTCATCCCCAGATGTACCGACGGCTGTTGACAAATCAGCAAGGCCTGCACTTGCGTCTGGAGTCCCAAGACCTTCTGCTGTGGTAGAAAAACCTTGACCTGAGCGGTGTCTATAGTCATTCCCAGGAAGGATCTCACTGTTGAAGGCGTGATAAACGAAGGGTTCCAGGGTTGACAGCACCGTCCGAGTATCGCTCTCGGCCTCCTGAAGGGACCGGGACTAAATCAACGTCGTCCAGATAGGGTAACACACGAATACCCTGACTCCTTAGAATAGCCATGATGCTCGCCAGCACCTTGGTGAACACATGGGGGGCTGAGGATATGCCGAATGGGAGTGCTACAAACTGGTAATGTTGATCCTCCAGTGCAAACCTCAAGAACTTCTGATGTCCTTGGAAAATCGGGATGTGCAGATGAGCATCCCTTATGTCCACCGTGGTCATGAAGTCGCCGGGCCAAAGTGATCTCACCGCCGACCGCAACGTTTCCATGCGGAAATGCCTGACCTTTACAAATTTGTTGAGACCCTTCAGGTCCAAGATCGGCTGCAGCGTTCCGTCCTTGGGAAACCGTGAACAGGTTGGAGTAGAACCCCTGACCCTGTTCCTGCCGGGGCACAGGGAAAATCACACCTGAGCTTTTAGCGGGTTTCGGGATATCCTAGAACATAGGAACTTCGTGGGTGGCCTGGCTGCCAGCTCTATCTTGTAACCGGAGGGCACCATCTCCTGAATCCACCGATCCAAGACGTGATGTCTCCAGACCTGAGCAAACAGCAGAAGCCGTCCCCCCACCCGTATGGGTGAGGGCGCCCCCTCATACCTGAGTAGGCTTGGCTGGGGGTTTGGGTTTAGCTCCCCAGGAGGGGTTGGGCCGGCTGTGGGACCTACCTCTGCCCCAGGTATCTCTGCGGGAACCTGTAAATGAAGCTCCTCTTCCTCCCCAAAAGGACCGATAAGAAGAGGGGTTCCGAAAAGACAGAGCAGGCCTTCTTCTCTGAGGCAGCTTACCATTCCTGACCAAAAGGTCCAGGCGCTCCCCAAACAACCGGCTTCCCACAAAAGGTAGACTTGTGAGGGACTTCTTGGCAGCCACCCACTGCTTCAACCAGAGCGAGCGGCGTAAAGCAACAAGCAAGGCTGAAATTCCGGCACCAAGCCTGACCACATCATCCATGGCAGTAACAACAAAGCCAATGAAGTCCAAGCAGGCCTTGAGTTCCTTATACTCCTCCACCCACTTGCGAGCTTTAGCCCTAGCCATAAGGTGTCTAACCTTTCTCCTGTTGGCTAGTGAAACAATTGCCGAGGCACACGCAGGCCGAAAGAGAGCACCCGCAATGGTGAAAGCATGGCAGACCAGCTGATCCATGCGTTTGTCTGCAGGGTCACATAATGAAGCATTGTCAGGCGATGGCATAACAGTGGTATTGGACAAGCCTGACACCGGAGGGTCCACCTCGGGAGGGTGAGACCATAGCCGAACCAATTCAGCAGGGAAAGGATACCGCCTATCCAGGCCCTTAGGGACCGACGGTAATTTGTTGGGCCTTTCCCATTCCTTAAGAATCATTAGAAAAATGAGGCTGCTCAGGAAGGACCCGCCGTTGCCTCTCAGGCCGAAATAAATCACCCTGCTTCCTCTTAGCCGCTCTGGGAGGGACAATGTGCAAGGTATCAAACACGGAAGAGAGCAAATTCTCCGTATCATCCGGGAGGCAAGAATCCTCATCCGAGGAGGAACCAGAGGTGCTGTCGTCACCAGTGGAAGGCTCCGTCGTTGAGAGTGAATCATCTGGCAACTCACCTTCCTCCTCAGATCACAAGAAATCATAGAAATCATCATCCGAGTAAATCGGCTCCAGATGCCTCTTCTTACTCGAGGCCTTCTTAGGGGCTGTCAACGAGATCTGCTTCTTGAGACTAGCCAGCCTGTGTGCAAAATCAGCATGAAGACCCCTTGCTGGCTCCCCCTTCACTAGGGGCTGACTGCCGCAGCGGAGGATCCAGAGAGGCTGAAGGTAGCGCAGGGCTAAGGTCAGGAGCGACCACCCGTTCATGGTCCAAAGCCATGCCTCTGGAGCAAGTGGGACAAATAGTGCTAAATCCGCCCAGAGGATTCCGTCTGCACAAGGGGCAGAGCCTGTCCTTCCCAAATGGGGCGCCTGGCTCGCTATCCCCTGATGCCTCCGTTAACGTGATTGTGAATAGTAATATTCAATAAGGCTACTAGACACTAACGGCCTAAGCCTAATATCCGATCCCTCTAATTTAATAATGGGGACCGGGAGGAACCACAACCCTCAACCTTAACCCACGGTCTAAAATAAAAAGAGAAAGACAGCCTCCCCTGTCATGCATTAACATTAACAACATAGGAATACATGCAATCAACATAAAAGCACAAAAAATAGGGACTCACGACACCGCCAGTTCAGAGAGGGATTACTTCCAGGCGCTCGCACAACGCCAGGACACTGCCAAGCTGGTCTCCTCCAGAACCGAGGCCTCAGCAGCACGCCGCACGCACCGCAGCGCTTCGATAATGATCCGCCGGGGGGGGGGGCGTCACTGGCGCAACGTCAGCCTCGCGCCAACGCCGGACTACACCCCCCCCACGGCGCATCATCCGGCTAGTACCACGAGCGCCGCGTCGCCCCGTCCCCCATCGCAGCAAGAGACCGCACACAGCGGTGCAGACAGGAGGCCCGGCCTGAGCCGGCGGGGGAACGAAGGGAGGTAAGCAAGTGAAGAGCGGAGACCGCTCCTCGCTGCACCAGACAGTAAGGAGCTCTCAATGCTCCAAGTCGCACCAAACACACACAGAATAAAGCAAGTGGGCAGGGAGGGCATATATATAAAAATCTATATCTGTGGTGCCCCTTCAGGCTCACCATAAAGCCTGTGGCCGAATACTTTTTAGCATGAAAGTCTGCGGCCCAGAGCATGTGCTCTGTCAGAACGCCACGGACCCCCAGACACCCTACCGTTACAGATCCCTGTAGCAGCCAAGGGCTGGGAGGCAAGGATGGGTCAGGAGAGATCCACGGGAATAGGGTGCTGCAGCGGCCGACAGGCTAGGTGGCCCTGCTCTGCTGCCCAAGTTCTGAGAGAGTGAGTAATGATCTTATGCAGCCAACTGCAAGATGAACAACTGGGGAATGATAGACGGGCAGCTGCCTGTATAGGGCCGGGAGGAGCTACATCTTTTGAACTTGCAGTCAGTGCCCCCTAGGGGCGAACACCCAATCGTGAAGATATCGGGACGGCCTGGACTGGACGGAGGAGAAAATAGAAACAGTGTGCTGATAAGTGAATCACAGGTCTGAGGGGAAACAATACCAACACATTTTTTTATTTTACATTCCAGAAGAGGAAAACAAGTCAACACCAAAAAATTAGTTTTCCTTCAAAGATCTGGCTATGGCATTTTTTTTCGTTTCCTTTTTTTTACTATAGCACACATATGCTCAACCTGTGGCCCCCTGAACCATCTGCTGTGGCCTCTGATCTACTGTGGGCATAGTGAGAGGGGTAAATAGAACTTGCATCTAAAGATAGGTAAATGTAAGTATAGGAAGTTGCACACAGTGTTAAAGGATGGACACTTTGGCAAATAGAGGTGGAAGCAGTGGCAGGGAAGAACATGGGGACATCAATTGTACACCGTCCCTGAATTAGTGTTGGGAACATGCTTAAGATTTAGGACTGGGGCGACTTTAAATACAGGACTCATATACTTGGAGAGGTGAGACAAACTGTATATGTGGCGTTACATATGAATGTGGTAATGAGGTGGTGTGGGAATGACATACGAGTGTGAGAGTGGAGTCTGTGGAGACAGTGGGTATCCTGATTGTTGAAGGAAGTCTGTATTAGGCTATTCAAAATGAAAATGTTTATGTCTGCTGTGGCCCGCACCCTTCAAAGGGATGAGCACCTCTGCTATTGCAGTAGCCGTGAACTACCGTATACAGCACCCCCTGCAGGTGAAAGCCTGCACAATTGTGGATGCGCACACCCACAGATGCACACACATACAGATGGGCACCCCCCCAGATGCACATCCAGAGCGCTATATATAGATGTGCATATGCCCCAGATGCACTTCCAACAAATTCCTTGTCATGTCCGATGACATGTGTTTCATTTTACCCAGGGTAAATGTTTGCTATAGTGTTAATTTACATGGGCTGAGCAATGTGCCTTTACTGCATTTTGTCTCTTCCTGGTCCCCATAGTCTAGCTGTGATTCAAGCAGCTCCTCCCTTCTTCCTCTCTCCCTTAGCCATTTTGTGTCTTGCTCATAGCAGTCAACAGTCTATTTACCTGTTGTTATGGGTGTACATCACAAGATTCCTGCTGTAAGAAGTGCTCATTGCAAGATTCTGTACTGGAATAACGCTATTCAGGAACTTATCTATGTGCCTCATCATCATCCGAGTAAGCTACCTGCCAAGGCTTATGGAGTAAGAACATATCTAACACACACACACACACACACACGGTGAAGCTGTCTCCAGGATCTACATTACTGCCATCTGGTAATACTGGAGAGTACTCCTCTATTTCATCAGGCTCCCATTCTGACTCCTATGACTTTATGACTCCTTCATAAAGGCCCAATAATTAGTAATAACAAATGTACTCTGGTACTGGTAACACTGAGCTTATACTCATCATTATAAAGGTAATAATAGTACTTAGATCGGCCATAAAGCATATTTATTGGAAAACAACTTTATGAAACAAATTAATGAAAGCTCCTGTCCAGGCAATAACAAAAAAAAGGTTATACTCCCTATACTCACATACGTTTATCCCCCATAGCTCCTCAGTGCAGCACTGACGTCTTCATACTTACTGATGAGGGAGAATGAGCAATTTCATCTTCCATCGTCGGGTGGACATAGGGATGCCACGATTAGAGAGAGAGTTCCTAGGGTGTCATGAGCTCTAAACACAGCCTTGATGATAGTCATATAGTGATATACAGTCTACAACTATGGCAACAGGAGTGAAATCAATTTTGTTCAGGCATTTTGTTAGCCCAAATCCAAAACAAAATAATTTATAGATCTGATAAACCTATATCTATATGTATTTATGTGGCATAGACTCTCAGTCTCTTTGTAGTTTACTATGTAATTCTTGATATTTAAGTTTGTATACCAATAACTATGTTTTTTTAATGTAAGAATTTTAAAAAGTTCTGAATGAGTTTGTGAAAGAGCGTGCAGCTGACATTGTGACTGAATGACTGATGAATTGTATCACTTTGGACTGCGGTGGGGTGAAACGGAGAGACCTCCTTCGATAGATGTTTGAGATGCTCGTAGCTCACAAAATAATAGCTATTGTTTTGTTAACCAAACATCTGTCTGCCGGCCCTCCCCTGTGATGCCCCAGTATGTAACCCCCCCCCCCCCCCCCGGACACCACTGAATGTACTGCCGCATTTTCTAAGCATGTCAAACGGCTCACATTGGACAACCCATGCAAGCACTGTAGGACCAGGGAAAGGTTCGTTTTTATGAGTGATTTGGGAGGTTTCACACAACGAGATGTCTCGAATCGGTATGCCCCTGGGGCAAGGAACAAATCCCAGGAAAGTCTAAATCCCAGGTTTGTTCTGCGTTAAATCTGGCAGGGATGTTTATGTGGATACTGTGACCTTTGTAAAAAAATGTGGCTGGTACTCCTATGTTTTAGTTCTCTACTGGAAGTCACCTACCTCCGAAGTATTTGCTGCAGTGTACAGCTTGGCTCATCCTACTTATTATACTATTATATTATACAAAGAGTAGTGAGTCTGTCCACTCAGAATCTCCATTCCAGACTGCTGGAAAAGATTGCTTGCAAGGGGGCTAGTGGCCTTGTATCAAAAGTGGTAAAAATGAGTTTGACCTCTTTAAGAGATTTCTCTAGAGGCAACACACTTTGGGATGCCCCACAGTATTCAATACTTTATACTCCCCGAGATCCCTGACCACCCCTCTCTCTGGCCTGTATGACCCCATGCATAGACATCCTAGTCTGCCGAGCGTGGCAAGTGCGCAGAGCAGGGATGCCACAGAGGTGCTGTGGGCTTGAGATGAGTATATGGAGAAACCACTGTAGGGCATCTGAAACTTGGATGCACGAAAGACAGGGATTCTACAGGCCCAAGAACCTAGGGCCAAGTTAGGCTGGATTGTTCCTAACCTGTAAATTAAGGACCACCACCAAGGTTACATCTGGTAAAGTAGGAGGTGTAACCTAAAGGGGACTAAAAGTGAGTAAATATATTTTTGCTTATTTACACTTTTACACTAGGGGCATCCAAAATTGGGATGCTCCTTAGGGCACATTGTATTTGAACCGAGTCTGTTACTGACTACACACTGATACCTATTTAAGGGACAGCTCAGCTTCAGAATTTTAACTTTAGATAGAAAGAGGGGGTCAAACAGTAGCTATACTTGGTGTGCATCATTCCTGCTTGCTCTATCCCACACTGTTTATGGTTCAGTGATATATTCAGAAAGTAATATATATATATATATATATATATATATATATATATATATATTTTTTTTTTTTTTTTTACTTCACAATTGTAACCACATTTAGTTTTTGCTTCTGTACGTGCTATATGCCTGTAACTGAATAAAATTACAAGTGTAAGAGCATTCATCTCATTCATAAAGAAAGGCCCTGGGGAATTTCTCTAGCATAGGTTCAAAGGTGATTTGTTTTCCCTGATAAATAATGCTGCTCCCACAGTCCTTTCTGTCTTAGATGTTGTCCCCTGGCTGATACTGAGGCTCAGTGGCTGTAAAGTAATCTTCCAGAAAGGACTGCAAGTACTCAAATGTTGCCCGTTCCTCAGGGTCAGCCTTCCAGCACTGCACCATGAGGTCATAGAGAGATGGGGGGCACTTGGGAGGGCAAGGCATGCGGTACCCTCGTTCCACTTGCTCGAGCACTTCTCTGTTATTCATTCCTAGTGTAAAGAGAAAAAATAAAATGGAAGCCAGAGATAAGGACTAGTGATTTCTAAAGAACAGTTGTATAGTACATAGACCTGCTGTTATGTGTATAGCAGTATACAGCAATTGGGTATCTGTTATATTACAATAAGCTCCCCAGATCCTGTTGCCTAGCAGAATTTTTGTACCTGGATATGGAATTCTTCCCTTCGTCACCACCTCAGACAGCAGGATGCCGAAAGACCACACATCCGATTTGATTGTGAATCTTCCATACAAAGCAGCTTCAGGTGCTGTCCATTTGATGGGGAACTTGGCACCTGTTTAGACAGCGAGAGGAATACATAGCTAACGTAATCAACTAAGGAGCTTGCTTTAGCTGTGCAGTTCTGCTGTGAACATTTGTTTTCTTCAATTTTGTTGTTGATTGTATTTTTATTTACCATATTTATCTTTTAAAAACATGATTCAAAGAAAAAAAGGATACTTGTGTGATTAGCTTTGCGAAAATGCAAGCTACTCATTTACATAATCTGATTTTTCCTGAGGATCGTAGTGTGACCTCACCACTAATGGTTTCACACTAATTATAACCCAATCAGAGCTAAGAAAATGAAACCATGCATTTAGGGTGCTGAAGCCAACAGGGAAAATGATTTGCGGCAGAGTGCAGTTGTTTTCTGTCCCAGTTATACAGCTCTCCATGAGGAAAAGATACCGCTTGAATCAGACTCACAGGCAACAGCTGACATGGCCCAAACCTACCACAGGGATGCCAGAAGGGCAGGTTGAACCTACACCTCCCTTACAGACGATGCATCGAATGCATGAACAGCACATCTCATGGATGCTGGGACACAATCTTGAAGACACATGACCTCTGCACGATAGGCAGAGATGAGCTGTTCATCATAAAACTGTATATTAATGTAATGCAAGGGACAGTTTGATGGAACAGAAAATATGGTTATGAAAACCTGGATAGAAAACAGGCACCGAGTCTTGGGAACCTTTTCTAGCCATGCTATCCTCTATAGCTTTGCCACTAGAACCATCCAATCCTGTTACCTAGCCGATGCCAAAAGCTCCACTTTCTGGTCATGTGGGCCATGTCTGGGACTGAACACTGTTCTTAGATGGGGCGGCCCAAAAAAAGTAATACATTTATACTTTTTTCCTGGCTGCCATTTTGGAAGCCATCTTTTAGTAAAGGTTACATTTTAAAGCTGAAAGTAAAAATGATTTCAAACCTGCTTTCCTGGTTTGGGATGCCCAGCCTCCAAAAGAACCCTGTGAAACCCCTCCATGGTTCAATTGGCAGTGGCTGCTCTTGCCAGCTACCAATAGAGTCTGTGGCACAGGTGTGCACATGACTATTCAGCAAACTCTTTAGGTTGCTGGCAGTCACATAGGATACTTAAAAAGGGCGAGAGAACAGACACTGGAAAATGTAACTGGCAATTTTCCCTCTTCACAGAGGACTGTCAACTGCTAGGCAAAGAAAATACCATTTTGTGAATACTCACCTGTAAAATGGGTATTATAAGTATGTCACACACCCCGCTTCAGATAGTTATTACACTTGGGTTATACTGACCTGTAGATGGTGATCTTGCAGAGATGTCAATAAAAAAAGGAAGGCCCTCCCAGTCCATAAATACCTGGTACCTCCCACTCATTCCCCAGTATTAGAACAGCAGTAAGGAAACAAAGGGACCAGGAAGAGCCAAAATAACCAGTAGCAGTAAAAAGGTTCACCATATAAAGGATCCAGAATACCAAAGGGCGGGGTGTGTGACATACTTATAATACCCATTTTTCAGGTGAGTATTCACAAAATGGTATTATTCTAAGTATGTCACACACCCCGCTTCAGATAGTCATTACACTTGGGACATCCAATAGCAGTGTCCATAAAGGGCGGGGATCCAAAAACAAGGCAACAATGCACAACTTAAACCACTGCAGCTTGCAGAACTTTGCGGCCAAACAGAGCATCCGCTGAAGCCCGCACATCAACCTTGTAAAACTTGGAAAAAATGTGAACAGAAGACCAAGTAGCAGCCTTACAAACCTGCTCAACAGAGGCCTGGTGCTGAAAAGCCCAGGACGCTCCAACAGCACAAGTAGAATGAGCAGTAACACGAAAAGGGGGAATCTTTCCCTTAGCAGAATAGGCCCCAACAATGGCCTGGCGAATCCATTTACTAATGGAAGACTTGGCAGGAGCCCAACCCTTCCTAGGCCCAGAGGGCACCACAAAAAGGGTGTCAGTCCTACGAAAAGAGGAAGTAGCCACCAAATAGTACTTCACACAGCGAACCACATCCAAAGAATGCAAAACCCTCTCCTTGTCATTGCTAGGCTTAGGACACAAGGAGGGTAGAACAATGTCCTGATTAAGATGAAAAGCCGAGACCACCTTAGGAAGGAAATCTGGCTTGAAGCGGAAAACAACCTTGTCCTGATGCCTCTCAAAGTAAGGGGCCTTAATGGACAAGGCTGCCAACTCCGAAACACGCCAAACAGAAGTGATGGCAACCAGAAAAACAACCTTCTGAGTAAGCGTAGAAAGTGCAATATCCTGCAAAGGTTCAAAAGGAGGACCCTGCAAGGCAGAAAGAACCAAATTCAAATCCCAAACTGGGAGCAAAGGCTTCCTAGGAGGCCGCACATGCGTAGCCCCCTGGAAAAAGGTCTTAACCAGAGGATGAAGAGCAAAAGACTTTTGAAAGAAAACCGCCAGGGCAGAAACATGCCCTTTCAGCGTACTAAGCTGCAAACCTAGGTCCAGACCATGTTGCACAAATTCCAAGACCCTAGGGATAGAAAACGCCCTGCAAGGCAAGGCCCTGACCTCACACCAATCAATATAAGACCTCCAAATCCTATAGTAGATGGCAGAGGAAGACTTCTTTCTCTAACCAGAGTCTGAATGACAGCATCAGACAGACCTTCCTCCTTCAAGATGGAGGTTTCAGCAGCCACGCCGTCAAAGCCAGCGTTGGTAAATTGGGGTAGGACAGAGGACCCTGAGTGAGTAGATCCGGCAGAAGGGGCAGAACTAACTGATCCTCTGCCAACCTTACCACGTCTGCGAACCAAACCTGTCTTGGCCACCTTGGAGCCACCAGGATTGCTGACGCGCCCTCTAGGGCCAGCTTGCGCACCACTTTGCCCACCATGGGAAACGGAGGGAACAGGTATAGAAACCCCAGATCCCTCCAGTTCAGAGACATGGCATCCGCTGCCAGAGCCAGCGGATCCCGCGAGAGAGACACAAATGCCGGAAGCTTGTGATTGTGACGAGAGGCAAAGAGGTCCACCTCCGGAGTCCCCCACCGGTGGCAAAGCGACCGAAACACCTTGGGGCTGAGCGACCATTCCCCCCGGCGAGATGACCCCCTACTCAGGGAGTCCGCCTCCGTGTTCTCCACTCCCGGAATGTACATTGCCGAGATGCATGGGACATTGCCCTCTGCCCAATCCAGGATCAAAGACACTTCTCTGAGGGCACGCCTGCTGCGAGTCCCTCCCTGGTGATTGATGTAGGCAACCGCCGTCCGATTGTCCGACCGAACTTGAACCGGTAGTCCCCGTAACTGATGAGTCAAGTGAGCCAGAACCAATCTGATGGCTCTCAAATCCAGAACATTGATGGGATTGTGAGCCTCCTGAGGCCCCCACAGTCCCTGAAACCGAAGATCCTTCCAAAATCCCCCCAACCTGACAGGCTGGCATCCGTGGTGACTGTCTCCCAACGAGGGGTCAGAAAAGACCTGCCCCTTGTCAGATTGCTTGGTTTTAGCCACCACCAAAGGGAACGCCGCACCCGCGGAGACATCAGAAAGGACTGATCCAATGACAGCGGGGACCCGTCCCAGGCAGCCAAGAGATGGAGCTGGAGCGTCCTTGTGTGAAACTGGGCAAAGGGAACCGCCTCAAACGATGCCACCATCAATCCCACCAGTCGCATCCCTAGCCGGATGGACGGGCGGGGGATGGATAGGAGACGCTGAGTCAATTCCTGAATCAGAAGAACCTCAGTTCTCCTGGCCTGAGAAGTATCCAGAGACATTCCCAGGAGCTCCACCACCCTGGAGGGAGAGAGGCAGGACTTGGGATAGTTGATCACCCAATTGAAACTCTCCAGAGTGGACACCACTGTCCTGGTATCCAGCTGCGCCTTACTGAGTGAAGACACCATGATGAGAAGATCGTCCAGATAAGGCACGATGTGGATACCCCTGGCTCTGAGGATGGCCATCAGTCCTGCCAACACCTTGGTAAAAACCCTTGGAGCCGAGGTAAGGCCAAACGGAAGAGCCACAAACTGAAAATGTCGATTTTACACAACAAACCTGAGAAATCTCTGGTGTGCCGGAAATATTGGAATATGCAGATAAGCATCCTTGATGTCTATGGACGTCATGAAGTCCCCCTGACGAAGTGAGTGGATGGCTGAGCGCAGAGTTTCCATACGGAACTTCCGGGGACGAACGAACGGATCCGTCCTTCTTGGGCACCGTGAACAAATTGGAATAGAAGCCCAGGCCCCGGTCTGAGGGAGGCACCGGACAGATGACAGCCATGCCCAAGAGACTTGCTACTGCTGCCCGAAGCCCCTGGGCGGCCAGAGGATCTGACGGCACCCGAGAACTGAAGAATCTGGGAGGGGGCCGGAACTCGAACTCCAGCTTGTAACCGGAAGACACCACTTCCTGAATCCACCTGTCCGAGACCTCTTGGACCCAGACCCGGGAGAAGAGTTGCAGCCGTCCCCCCATCCGCAAGGGTGAGGGCGCCCCCTCATTGCTGAGCCGGCTTGGCAGCGGCTTTAGGCTTGGAGCCCCAACTGTGTCCTGGACGGGCCCGACCCCTGCCCCTAGGCCAGGAATCACCTCTGGACGAGGGGAAAGCTGAACCCCTGCCAACTCTAGCCCCACGAAAGGACTGAGAGAAGGAAGCCGTCCCCCGAAAGGGGCGACGCTGCTTCTTACGCTGATGTAACTTACCTCCCTTTGCCACCGAATCCAATCTCTCTCCAAAGAGCCGCAACCCCACAAAGGGAAGGGTCGTAAGCGACTTTTTGGACACACAATCAGCCGCCCACTGGCGTAACCAAACCGACCGCCGGATAGCCACAAGCAAGGCCGAAGCTCTGCTACACATCACCAATGTGTCGTCCAAGGTGGACAGCACAAAGGACAAAAATAACTCACAGCGCTTAAGGCAAACTCCTCACTAGCCGGGTCAAGCCCGGAAGAGGTCAACGGTCCTCTAACAACCGACCTGGCAACTACCAATAAAAGCGCTGAAGCACAAACCCCACAAACTCCTCATACAGCTCCCCTTCTTCACGCGGGGGACAATCAGACCAATCCAGGGAGTCAAACTCCTCCATATCAGAGGCCTGCGTGGCTGTATACAGATGTTTTCGTTTTGCCGTGGCCTTTTAGCAACGGCACTGGAAAACAATTTTTCAAGATTGGCCAATCTGGCACACACCTCAGATTGCGACTCCCCACCAATTACCACATCACATGGGGTACGTGTCAAGCGGGGGGGAGACGGAGAGGAGACTGGCGGAGCAGAACCAGACGCCTGAGATCCGGACTGCCGCGTAATGGACCGTTGCACACAGGGTACACAAAGAAATACATCATCCCCCAAAAGGGATACCCCACACCCCAAACACAGCCTGGATTGCCCAGAGGGGGGCACAAGCCCAGTATCCGGGGAAGTCTCCATATGGTGATTTTTAATATATATATATATATATATATATATATATATATATATATATATGTACAGTGTCCCGAGGGAATTACGCAGTAATGCAACCCGGGATGCCCCTTTAAGTCCCGAGTGGGAGGAATCTTAAGCCAACAAAATTTAACCAGGGACCCTAGGACCGGGAGGACCCCCCTTTAATAGGATCGATGGTCCACCTGGAACACACAAACAACACACAATCAGACCAACATAGCAAATGTCCAAAGAGTTAATAACAGAGCATTGCCCAGCAACCCCAGGGAGGGGCATAATCAATAAAGAAAACTGATGGGCCACAGGCCACTCACCCAACCGTCACCCCTCGGAGTCCCGCACGCCAGACAGTAGGGGGAGGAAGGTGCGTAGTGTGCAGAGGAAGAGGGAGGGCGGGCCGGCGCCCGGCCCCGCCCTGTGGGGAAGAAGCTCCTCTTGGGCGCCTTACAGCCGCCATGACAAAACGCCGGAGGCCGGTGCCGCGGTCCCGCGGCGCCGGTCTGTGTAGTGAAACCATGCAAAGTAAAGCACCTCACACACACACAATTATAATAAATAAGATGAATCCATAAGGGATCCGGCCCCCCCCTCCACCCTCTAAGGGTATCCGGGAGAGGGGGAATCCATGCTAGGGTAGGGGCCAAGGGCACGGTTGCCCCCAGGACTTCTTAGCACAAAGGATGCAGACTTATGCAGGGGAAGGCAAACGAACCAGGAACGAGACTGGGTAAGGTCAAACGGGCAGGGGTCATACACGGCAGATCAGTCCAATGAAGCGCGGTACAGGAGGATGAGACAGAAGAATAGTCGAGTCGAGCCAAAGGTCAAACCGGGGAATCACAGATACGCAGTACAGAGGAGCAGGCAGAAATCGTGGTCAGGGAAACAGGCTAAGGTCGGTCCAGGCAGCAATCAAGGATGGTCATACACGGCAAGATATCGTAGACGGAACAGACACCAATTCACACCCAGCAGCACGCTATCACGGGCAAGGATCAACTGTAATAGGAACACCTTTATAGGAAGTGGCCGACCAGATTGAGGGACATGATTGGTGCAACCTTAGGAACCTGGGGCTGATTGCCCCATTCAAACCACAGGGCGTTCCGCCCAAAGCAACCTTGGGCTCATTGGCCCTGAACTGATTACCTCCGGCGGGCGCGCTGTGTGCAGCGCCGCCGGAGGGCATAAATCCTGAGTGCTCGCGCGCGCGAGCACGACCCTGGGCGTCAGGAGCGCGCTGCGATGCCGGGGATGCGGCCGCTCCAGACACCGCTAGTGACGGAGCCGCCCGAGCCGCCGCTCGCGACGGAAACAGCCGAGCGGCTGCTCGCGGCGGAAGCAGCCGAGCGGCGGCCAGGGGCGGAAGCTGTCGAGCCGCTGCCTGCCGAAGATGCCGCCCAGCCAGCGCTCCGGCCGACCGACTGCAGCCGGCGCGGGACCGAAGGCCGGGTGAGTGACTCGTGGTCCCCGTGACAATCGCCATCTACAGATCTGAAGCGGGGTGTGTGACATACTTAGAATATATGGGACCCACAGGGGCTGCTATGAGATTCCATGCTGGAGGTCCTTTTCTTTATTTCTTCTTCAGGTGGAACTGGAAGTGAAATTTGTGTTTGGTAGGCCCCTACATAACTAATCAGCATGGGTCTTCAACTCTTTTTTTGCTTTTTTGTATCATGAATGCACAACGTTGCACCATAGAAAGACAAAGAGCCCACCACAAGCAGCTGTGGGGTTACCCCACTTGAGTGTTTTTGTGAAGTCTGAAACCCCCTTTGAGATTTGTATGGTCTCTGACCAATGAAAGTTTATTTAGCAAAAATGAGAAAAAGCAACATCAGTCTCTATATTTTTTAAGGTGTATATGTCAGCTGGACTTTTTTGGTTGTATTTGGTTTAATTTTTTTAACTTATGTTGTTTTTTGTTTTGCAATATAAGAACTATAAACCTGCTAGTCCAATGATGGTGTCCTTTATTCATTCTGGTTCCCCCCAAAACACCCGTATGTTCACCCAGAAAGCACTGTTATCTCTGAATAGCAGTCCAGAAGAAAGCAATAAATGAAATCCCATTACCTTGTCGAGCTGTGTATTCATTGTCTTCAATGAGACGAGCAAGGCCAAAGTCTGCAATTTTACAGATCAAGTTGTCTCCAACCAGAATATTGGCAGCTCTGAGGTCACGGTGAATATAATTCATTCGTTCAATATATGCCATGCCAGAAGCTATCTAAAGGAGTAGAAATGATTGGATCAGTAAGATGAGGTGGATGAAATTGGGTGAGAGTCTTCATGAGTCAAAGGGAAAAGGTGAAAAAGATGATTGGCAAACCTAAAGTCAAAATAGACTTTAGGTCCCTCTAACGAGCAACATTGGGTGAGGCTAAAACCTCCCCCAAACCTCACCAATCTGCTGCCTCCCCTCCGGTTTCACCTTTGGGCACTGTTTACTCACCTCTCTGGGGGATCCATCTTCTGGGTTGCTTGGATTTTGGACAACCTTCTGACGGACGTCTCCATCTTGCATCCCATCAGGCTCTGATGCAATGCAGAATCACCAAAATGTCAAAGTGAGTATTACAGCCCATTTAGTGAAGAGGAATCCTAAATCAGGATGCCCCAGAGGTAGGGGGGAAGGCAGACCTGAAAAAATGTTTTCGGTGAGGGTCATGATATAGATTTGGTAAATCAAGTTTAGCTTTGGGTTTGTTTTGGATGTGAACTGAAACTCACGCCTGAATGAGCTTTTTAACTTTACACACTAAAGAACATCAATGAAAATGTTTTGTTGTAACTTATCCCAATAAATCAATTAATTTGTTTTTATAGTTTGAAAACAACAGCAGCCTATGTGATATGCAGAAAAAAGTGTCAAATTATTTAGAATACCCCATAGGGCGCTGTTTCCAAACTATAAAAAAACCCTCACCTGTAAAAATGCCCCATCGCAGGGGTAGCTAATTTATTGGGATAAGTTAAACAGCTCACTCAGGTCAACTGACACATAAAAGCTCTCTCAAAAGTGAACTTGTTTTACCAAATCTTTAGCTTGACCACCATAAAATCTGCTTTCGGGGGCCACCATGCCAATATCCTTTCAAATATGCGTATTGGCCTTGTTCACATTAACCTGTCTCTCCAGGCAAATAAAAAACCTTAGTTTTTAAACTTTAATAATAACACCCATTTTTCATCCGTGCTGTTCCTAGTACAGGGGGTCATTCCGAATGCTGATGCCCCCCAAACTGGAGAAATCTTACCCTTCTCATCAGTCCCCCGGCAAAATCTAGTGATGTGATTGGCCGCTGCCATAACATAATCTGCAGTCTACTTTTGGGTATCCAGCTGTCGGCAATGATGTAACCATGGTGTCCAATCACAGCGCTTGATATTGCAGGGGGACCGAGGAGAAAGGTAAGTTCTCTATTGCCGGTGCCCCCCTTCGCACTAACTATGTTAGGAACCAGACTCATTATGTGGAAAATGGTAAAGGGACATCTAGGTAACATTATTTGTTTTTACTCTGTCTATAATTTTTACCTTGTAGAGCACCATGGACTGTAATGGGAATAAGTGGGTCCCGTTTTTTAAAGATAAGATCTGAATGAAGGGGGGATGTCTTAACATCTGCAGTTTGCCCATAGAACTCACCTTTGCATGCCCCATCTGCTTTGACTACTACATTCGGCTCTCATTGTTTTGAATGGGGAGCATATGGCCAGGGATGCAGGTCAAGTCAATGAGAGCCACCTACCAAATGGCGTAGTCACAGCAGGCTGCTCTCACTGGATGGTAGCATGCGAATGTGCCCTTGGAGCACGGAAAGGTGAGTTTTTATGGGCAAACTGGGCGATTTCACTCAGCGGAGCAGGTTTGTTTCACTTTAAAACAACAGTGCAAGTGCTGTAGAAACCAAAAGAATGACTTGCCAAAGAATAAGAGGTGAATAGCTTTTATTGTTAATATTAAATATGTGTCCTTAGCCTGTTTGCACTTCTCAGATGAGTGTTTACTTACAAAACCTGTAATGTAATTAGTGTTTTTATTTTAGATAATGATAATTACATTTATTCGTAACACAGCAAGTGACAGCAACTGACTTTACTGGCCCACATGTGCAGTAAGAGAATGCCACCGTACGTCATGGCTAACACAGACAGGAAAAGTCATAGAGCACAGCTGAATATACAGGGGATACAACACATCAGAAAAATACATAGATAGACTACAGTTAAGCATTGCTAACAATGACATCTAGTGTCCTAATTGGAAACTGCATTAAATCTAGCAAAAGTCACACCAGCAATAGACTAAGCTAGAAGTTGTTGTATCTCCAACAACTGTAACATGAAATTATCAAGATCTCCTGTTGAGCATAGGGATAAAGTTGTTGCTAGGGAGGTTATTTACTTAGCTGAAGAAGAAAAAACCTGCTTTGCAGATTAGGAAGCATTTTATGTTTGTTATTGGTCTATCTGTGCCCTGTTCAGTCTTAGTCCCCTTGTATCCTGTCCTCAGCTACTGCCCCCATAATCACTGTCCTATGGTTCTGGTCTTAAATGCCTGTCACTGTATATAGAATTTTATATTGCACAGCGTGCATTCAGCTAGCCACGGCTCTCCTGTGGCATGCAGTTACTCTTGCATTCCTCTGGAAGCCAGCAGCCATTTGCAAGCAAAAAGTTCAACGGAGCTACTCCCACGCTGCTGTCACAGTGGAGCATGCTGTTCAATCACTTTACTGGGGGAGAGCGTGCAAACACAGCTTTCAAGACCAGGAGATTTTGAAAAACCATATCAGAAATATATATATTTTTTGTAATCCTTACATGCACCCTAATGTGAGGAAACCCTTATCGGGGATGCCCCATTATGCACCTCTGTCTAGTAAGCTCGATACGCTGATGCTGACCACTTTCTATTTCCAGAGATGCCAGTGGAGCCCAAGAGCCTTTCGGCAGCCATTCAGGCTTGCTGGGCGGATGCATAGTGAACCTGATTAGTAACCACAAGTCATCGCGGAATTGGTGAGTATTCTACTGCCTGGTGTCAAGTTTACCAGGCAGGGGTGTACAGCAGGCCATATGAGAGTAAAGCCTTTTATATTTTGTGTTGGCCATATTATCGCTCTTATGACACACATGGATTTTCTGTAAAAGGAACAGGGAAGTGAAGCTATCTTTTTCACATAGGGTCCCAGGCAGCTATGGGACAGATGGAACTCATAAAATAACATCCCAGGAAGTATCTTGATATTGGCAGAAGTAAATACAGTTGCTTATCATAATTACCACAGAGAAATTAAATCTACCAAAAGGTCCAGTATGCTGATTCCACTTGGCCATCCAAAGTGTCTGGATTCAGAAGAATGTTATATTTACCGTACCTAGGCCATGCCTGGGATTCTGCTCAGTCCTTGGTCTGCTAAGCACAGAGCCATGGACGGAATCCCTCCCCCTAACTCCATCACAGAGTGTGAGAAGGAAAGTGATAGCTTACTTAAAGTGGGCCAACACCCAGGGGGGATCTTATAGATTCCCGGGCCGATCAGATCCCTCCCCGCGGGGCATCCGAAATCGGGATGTCCCACGGGGTGAAACCCCCCAGGAAGCCCACAATTCTACCTTTTCCACGTTCCAGCGGCGCATGCGCGTCCGCTGCCTCTTGCGCGGCCCTCTAGCAGGGCGCGCTCCCGCACTGGCCGTTTGTGAATGGCCGGTGCGGGTGCACTCCCTGTAAGAGGGACGTGCGGGAGGCGGCGGCGGAATGCGCTCTGCTTGTCCGTCGCTGCCTCTCGCTTGTCCGTCGCCGGTGATTGGACGAGCGAGTCACGTGGGAGCGGGGTGAGGTGAGTTTTCGGGGCTTTCTGGGGGGTTTCACACAGCGGGGCACCCCCGATCGAGGTGCCCCACTTTAAATGATTTACATGCCATATATTTCCAAACATCACTCATCACTCCTTGTGAGTAGGCAGGACCATGTAAATTACTCCTTTATGCCCCTCATTGCTATTTTGAATGCCCCAGCTTACCCATCTTCGTTGGCGGGGAGCCAATGATTCTGTCTTCCAGAACCGACAGGCTTGCTGGGTGGTGTCCTTCCTGCCTTGCCCCCCCCCCCCCCCCTGCAAAAGTGGGATCCCCATCTTGGCACTTCTTCTTCATTGCAATGAATGGACTAAGCGTGTTACAAGGTATGAAACCATCTTGATGGAAGCCGCCATATGTGCCTGGTGCTGGATGACGGAATAGCTCATTCTCCCACATCGGTAAGTATGGTAAGTAAGTAAGACACCGATGCGGCAAAGCAGGGTCGCAGAGGACAAAGGTGAGTATATACTTATTTATGTTCCTGCCTGGATGGGGACTTTAAGCCTGACATGTGTATTGCCCCAAGATGCCTTGCTACACAGTGTGTGAGATCAAGACTGACTCACTGCTTCTTATTCACTAAAACTTGCCTCTGTGCTTCCATTGTGCACTTCACACAGCAGTGCAGTGTTTTGCACACACCACCACACTAATGGAGCCAGAGAAAAGTCGTCAGGTGGGGTTGTGTTTCTTTTGCTCATAGATGCACTTGCGCTGATCCTAACTCTTTACCATTCAAAAATGTAAATTCACAAACATTTTGGCTTGAAAAAAGAATAAATAAGACAGACACAGAAGACTACTTACCTGGGCCGACATGTCCACTAAGTTTGGTAACTGCAGATGTCTTCCATCTCCATCTTTTAGGAATTCTAGTAAACTTCCTGTAGTTCAGAAAAAGCCCAAGGGGTTATTTACTAAAGGTTATCCACACTTTATGGATACCCAATTTATGTTGTTATTTACTAATCCCCGGAAAATGCAGGTAGTTTCAAGAAAAGAGATTTTAGTACTAACTCTAAAATGATTCAAGTCATATGAAAGACATGTTATCTTCTAATTCTTCAATAATGGGTTTTGTCCCGTTAACGGCAGACATAACCCATCACTGAAATACTAGAAGAATCCTGTGTGTTCCACATGACACTAAAGATACAGAATTGTTTGTTCTGTTGAAGAGCTCTTCCACATGTGTAGCCACATCTGTAGGCAAAAATAAAATATATACTCACCTTATCCCTAGACCAACTGCCCTGACAGCAGTAGAGGTTATAGGTTATCAGCAGCCACTGCTCTACTAGTTCCAGCAGGCTTTCCTGCCCTCAGTCAAGGCAAGGAACTGGCTCCATCAAGGATTATGGCAGGGGGAGAGCCCAGCCCACCAAATGGAATGCTCTTAGTTTGGAGCTTACAGAAGCTTTCAGGGCAAAGAACAGCTGCAAAGAACAGTTGCTAAAGGAAGAGGAAGACCTATCAATAAATATAAACATAACATAAAAATACACCATCAAATTTACATAAAAAATAAAATATAAATACAATTAAAATATAGCCACAGCATTAGATAAAAAAAAAAATATATATATATATATATATATATATATATATATATACCGGTATATATATATATCATACTGTGTTTTTTAGGCCCACATGATAGCTTAAACTGGAGTAACACATTTTTTATTTTTAACAAAATGGGTGGTGTATCGAGTGCAGGTAGGCTTCTCAATCGCGAATGCCCACATGCACATTAGTGGCGCAGAACGGGAGAAATCTTACCTTTCTCCTCGGCCATACAGAGAAATCCAGCACTCTGATTGGCCTGCGTGGTCACGTGGCTGCCAGCACAGAACAGGAGAAATCTTACCTTTCTCCTCGGTCCCCTGGAGAAAGCCAGCGCTCTGATTGGCCAGGGCTGTCAGCAATTGAATGGAAATAGAAACTCGGCTGGCAGGTAGACATGTGACTGCACCAGCCAATCAGAGCACTGGATTTCTCTGGGGGACATAGGAGAAAGGTAAAATTTCTCCCATTATTTGTGGGTTTATGTGGTTCTTGTCACATTTACCATGCAAAATGTGCCATGTTCACCCGACTACACCCGCGCAGTATTTACTTCTAGTTCAGTGTAACTGGGCGAGTTCTCCCGCTCTCCAGCATTGGTATCAATGTTTTTTTAAACCAAAATAGCCATCCTATGCTGACATAAGCTGTAAAGATGTTTTTTACATAAGCTGTAAAGATTTTATTTTTAAAACCAAATTTGCTGCGGCATTTCGCCAGCTTGCTCCAAACTGTGTTTCTAAGTAAATCCCACACTTTCAATCTGGTGAAGTACAGTGAATACTGGCAAAATAGTCAGTACTCCTTATGTTCGCTGCTAAAACACAGTAGCACCGTTTGCTGCTATGTTCCCCAGTTGCAGCGCACACAGCAAACTAAAACTTTGGTGAAATACTGTCAATTTGTCCCCTAAATATAATTATTCTAATTTAATCCAGTGTTAAATAGCTTAATCACACAATACTGAATCCATTTGTGTCCCAAGAATGGCATAATTACCTATCAAAGGTGTTCATTTAAAGATTCCAATATACTATAACTGCATATATACTATATTGTAAGTACTCAAAGTACTCAAAAGGAATCACAAATCAATTACTGGAGCCATGTCAAAACCACCACCCATGCCCCACAAGCTTAAACCTGACCTTCACCCTGGATAAGAGCCTATCTTGTATGTTTCCCCACCCTGTATATACAGAATTGTCCACATTAAAACTCATCCAACCTGCATCTAGTGCCTTTTCTGAGCCTTTAAACATCCAAGGTGGCAGCCCAAGTCGCATGCTGCCTGCAGACAGGAAGTGTCTTTTGACTATGCCATTCTGCATTCTGGGATTTCTGTCCCTTTCCTGACTCCAGCTCTGCTCTGTCTGTGCAAAGCACAGCTATAACCCCCGCCCCCTGTAATTTTCCTGAACATAGTTGCAGGGGGGAAGAGAATGATAAGTAAGCGAATTACAACCTACAATACTGTATTTATTCTTATTCTATTCCTTCCCCAAAAGTGAGGGGGAAATGTCAGTGCATCTTATTGTGCGAATGTAAAAGAAAACAAACAAAAAAAGTGTCAGCTCGCACTGACACCCAAAAGGGGGGGCGATATGGGGAATGGGATGGGGGGGATGCCACACTGCTTATGGGAATGGGAGGGGGGAAAGCCACAGTGCCTATGGAAATTGGAGGAGGGGATGCCACACTGATTATGGGAATGGGAGGGGGAAAGCCACAGTGCCTATGGCAATTGGAGGAGGGGATGCCACACTGATTATGGGAATGGGAGGGGGGAAGCCACAGTGCCTATGGCAATTGGAGGAGGGGATGCCACACTGATTATGGGAATGGGAGGGGGAAAGCCACAGTGCCTATGGCAATTGGAGGAGGGGATGCCACACTGATTATGGGAATGGGAGGGGGAAAGCCACAGTGCCTATGGCAATTGGAGGAGGGGAATGCCACACTGCTTATGGGAATGGGAGGGGGGAAAGGCACAGTGCCTATGGCAATTGGAGGAGGGGATGCCACACTGCTTATGGGAATGGGAGGGGGGAAAGGCACAGTGCCTATGGCAATTGGAGGAGGGGATGCCACACTGCTTATGGGAATGGGATGGAGGGATGCCACACTGCCTTTAATTTGGTTGATGTATATTGTTGTTTGGGCTTTTTTCTTATGCTAAGAGTGTGCTTTCAGATCTGTATTGGAGCAGCTGGCCAAAGATAAGGGGAGTATAGTATATTTTTATTTGGCCTAAGAAATAGCAGCATACAAGCATTAAACATATGATACAATCGCTAGTGTAGATATTTTCCAGATGCAGTTCCCATGTCAACTGGACAGCTAGATTATAGAATGACTTCTATGCTTACACAGCTAAACCTTCCCCAGCTAGGAGGTCCACAGCTACACTAAACTAACCTAAACCTACCCTCTCATATCATTAGTGAGCCCTGCATTAGAGAGCTTGCCATCTGGGAAGCTCTGTGTCTGACAGGAGACAGCTGCACATACATACAATAACCACCCTTCATCCAATAGGAGACATGCCATGCTCCATTGTACTGTGCAGCTGTTCCTTAAACTGACCATATTTGGGGCCTCATGGTGGGACAGCTTAAACCGGACCAACACTTGTTTTTTCTTTAACAAGGTCCCACAGTCAGCTGATTAAAACAAGCTTGGGGGCATCCAGAATGCTGGATTCCCCCCCAGCACATAACCCCCCAGAACACCTGTATTCTTCAGAAAGTTGTCCCGCAGGCTATGGGTGTGTTTTCCGCAGTGCCAGCCACCAGAACAACCTGCCCCTGTGACCTCCCACCGGCCAATCCCGAAACACTGTTCCCAGCGCTGGCTCATACTGTAAGTGAGGATTACGAGCATTCTGGGGGGTTATGTGGGGGGGGGGGGGGGACGCCAGCATTCTGGATGCCCCCAGAGCTTATTTTAAAGACCTGACGGCGAGACCAACATCCATTAAAGAAAAACGGTTGTTGATCCCGTTTAAACCAATTTGTGGGTGATGGGCATGGTGGGGGTGTTTCTTAGGGTGTGGCTTATTTACAGGCTTTTGAGGAACTAATATTACAGCTTTCTATGCTATTCATGTTTGTAAGTAGGTGTAGCTCTGTCCCTGGTCACATGTTTCGAAGATCTTTGGCCCATAAAAGATGTTGGTGATTGCACCAATGCTCAGCCAATCAATGCTTTTCACTATTGCTATTCAGCAAAAGAGGCAAAGCATTTGTAAACCAAGCAGACATCTGGCATCCATCAGTCGTTGAGACAGCATTCCCCATAATGTCAGAAAAATGGGACATTTAGTGTCCCCAGAGTTTTTTACAAAAGTAAAACCATGCCACCCAAAGTGGGATATCTGCTGAGTTTTCTGATCCCTGTCATTCATAGTTTGTGAGGAAGAAGTGAGATCTCCTGAATTTGGGGCTCACAAGTAGTGTAAGTAGGTGAGTTAGGGTCGATGCAGACCTGGCACAGAGATGCCAGAGAAGATTCGGGTCTACATTAAAGCAGAACAAAACCCATGATTTTGACTATCCCAGGTTTTGTTCCCTGCCCCGGAGGCATCTCGATTTATAATACCCCACTGTGTGAAGCCCCCCCCCCGATCACCCCGAAAAGAGCAGAGCTTTGTGCATATGGCAATTGAGAACATGAGCGGCCACATCTCCAGCAGCGGACATGCTCCCAACCCATCCTATGTGAATACCTGGGACGAGAGTGCGCACACAGCCCGTCATCTTATTGAAACCCCGGCCAAGCACATTCTGCATGGAAAAAAACCTAATCCCTGGCACACTCTGCATTAGATTAAAGTGCATGCCTCACTCGCCATCACCACCCGCCTGCTGCAGCAATTTATTTTCTGTAACTGCCGGTCCGATTCTGCCTCTGAGGGCTCCTTAACAGACAGGCCCCACAGTGAGGAGTGGGGGGGGAAGAGGGGGGCACATCTGCCCAGGGGCCCCTAGAGGCAGAATCCCCCCCCCCCCCCCATTGATTTCAATGGAGTTGGGGTTCTTGATCAGGTCAAGTTCAGGTACCCGAACCAAACTTTTATTCAAAGTTCGGCCAAACCCCAACTTCTATGTCAATATGTAAATGTCTTATGTAGTCTTATGTCAATGGCAGCACATGCTGAAAGTGTGAATGTAGTGTGCTCTCACTGACAATGGGCCTGATTTATCAAGCACTTCTGCCAGGCAGTGCCACATCAGTGCCAATTAAAGTAGTAGTAAAAAATATAATAATTTTTTTTACACTTGCACATGTTGCTGCACTACAAGAAGCACATATACTAAAACATTAGCAGTGCAACAACATGTTGAAAAGATTATAAATCATATTTTGCACGACTCTAATTTGCACCAAAATGGCATTGTCTGGCAGAAGTGCTTAATAAATTAGGCCCAATGATACGATGAGTTCTTGTTATAAAATATTTTAGGCTTTTGCAATGTGTATTTTGTTGGGAGAATGTCGTTAGGACAGCTTCTGTTAAATGCTTCTGCATGCAGTTTACATGGCTGACTATCCCCAGGCACAAGCCGCTCTGCATAATAGTTGACTTGGCTTTGTTTCAGCATCAGGGATTTCTAGAATATACGTTACCACTGAGTCCTGCTGCTGTTACAAAGCAGTAAATAATCAAGGGAGCCCCTTTAGTAAATTTAAGCAACACTGGCAGATTAGTCCCCTCTAGACCATGTGCAGTTTTCAGCAATCTGTGACCTCCAATCGCAGCCTGTATGGATTTCTATACCTGTAATAAACATGTTTATTAGAGAGGCAAGTGAGGAAGGAGTTTCTGCTCTCACCACCTCTTCTACTAATCAGATTGATACTTCAGCATCATGTGCCAGGCCTGGCTGACTGTAATTTGTGGCTGGGGGAGAAAAATTCTCAGGGTGACTAATCAAACCGCCTTGTGGGGACAATTAAATGGCAATTTCTTTTTTATTGTTTCAAGTGTAGTTAAGAAGAAAATAGTAGGCAATAACAGGCATCTGTCAGAGACAGGGAGGGGTGTCACATTGTCTGCTAGTGTAAATATACTATTTGTATTGCTCTGCTAACAGAGGATTTTCCATAGAGCTACAACTACCAGGGATGATCCCCCTCCACCATATACCAATCTCACATCTTTCCTGTAGGCAGGGCCGGGTTAAGTGTGGTGGTGGCCCCAGAAGCAAAAAATAAAAGGCCAGGAAAGTAACTGATTGTTGGTTGTCTGGTACCCGCCTACTTACTGGAACATCAGATCAAGTCCCTTGTGCCACCCTTGTGCCTCCCGTGTGTGCTGCTTGGGAACTCCTGCTTTGCCATTCTGGGAGGGGGGTAGTGTAGCCACCCAGCTGGTCCAGCAGAAAACAGTTCCCTGCCATCCTCATTCAGAGGACATCCCCATGTTCCAAGGTGCATGTGCGGGCTCTCCTCCTATCAGCATTCATTTAAACATAAAACATTGAATAAAGGGGGATCTGCACAGCCAGGAGGATACTGGGTATGCCACAGCTGCAGCCAACACATGCATTGTGGGACTGGTGGAAAGGTGAGTTTTACCATGATCCTCACATATCTGGAAATCGGGCCTAGTGCAGCTCTTAAAAAAAATCTTAAAACTGCAGGCTGGGCTGAAAAGAAATGAGATACTTCTTCTCCCTTCCAGCTGCTATGATGCTGTCTACCTCTGTAAAACTAACCTGATGCCAGGATTCGGTGTCCCACAAGCCCCCCCCCCCCGAGCCGCATACAGAAAGGTGTGCTGAGGCAGTGTCTGGCATGTCCCCTCCATTACAATTAATGTAGTGAGTGGTGATGTAGTGGGGGCCGCACTCCTTTTTCCCATTCATTTTTGAATTATGATGCCCAGGGAATGTCGGAGGCCTTAGGTTTTTTTATAAGCAGGATTGTGTCAGAGCAGAGAACAGGAGTAAGTATCTATTTTTATTTTGATCCCAGCTTGGGATGACCCTTTACGATACATAGGTGGTACATGGTCTCCACTAGGATTGTGCAGTTTTCAGGGTTACTCCCATAGGTGTTTCAGGGGATGCCAGTCTGAAAGCACTTTTATGTTTAGTGGCTCAGTCACTTTGTTTTCACTGCTTTCTGATGATATATTTAGCTTTGAGGGGTAAGAAGCACAACGGGGGTCTACTCAACAAAAAGTCAATAATATGCACGGCATAAAATGCTAATTGGAGGAGAGCACGCAAAAGAGGTGGGCAAATTCGGGATGTCCAAGTTGGTCGAAATCCTAGGTCTAGGTCTGCCTTTAAACAGCTCAAAAGCCGCAACAGTCAGCCCTGATGCCTCTGTGTGAAACCCCCGGGGTAACCAGTACACTCACCTTTACTGGTAGCATCCATGACATGGTCTTCGCCAGTGACAGCATCCCTGGCATCCCTATATCTATGGTGAGCTCCCTAGCCCCGCCGTTCAGATAGGCTGGGAGGTGGTAGCACTTCCCAGTCTACAGACAAAAAGGGGGTGTGGCCAGGTCATGTCAGCCGGCACTTTTTAGATCAGTCATCAGCGATCTCAAAAATTCCATGTTGCCCCCGCAGGGGAAAAAACTGATTTTTTTAAAAAACGGGCCACCACCGAGCCAGCTGAATCAGCCAAAGGCGGAGAGTGGGGAGGGGGGAACCAGGTGGGAGAGGGTTTTGTGCTGTTTTAGGGAGGGGGTAAAGTGGACCAAAACCCAGGATTTTGACCATCCTGGGTTTTGGTCCACTCCCCTGGGGCACTTCGATCTGGGGTTCCCTGCTATGTGAAACCCCTCAGATCTCCTGATAAAACTCACCTCACTGCGGTCCTACAGCACATGCGCGGCCGCTCGACCAATCAGTGCACTCGGAGCCATTGAGCTATGCACGTCAAAGAGACGTCTTAGTTCAGCGGCTCCGAGCGCACTGGCCCGCTCATGCGCTAATGGACCGGAATTCAGGTAAGTGTAGCTGGCGACCTGGCGGGTTTCACACAGCAGGGCATCCCGGTTTTGGATGCCCCGCGGGGAGGGGATGGATCAGCTCCCGGGCCGATAGATTAGATTCCTGGGCCGATCCAGCAGGGTTTTGGTCCACTTTAAGAGGTACTGCAGGCCCACTGTAATACCAGGGGCATTCTTAATTAGGCTCTCCACATTTTAATGAATATATACAAAGTTGTTGAAAATGTCATCTGAAGAACTTCTGCGTCTCAAACTAATTATGAAAGATACAGATAAAGAGGTTAGTACTAGTTGGGCCTTTTATTGGGGTGGAAGATCGGGTCTATCGCTCTGGGTGCCAAGGCCATTCAAGACCTTTGTTTTCTTAAAGCTAGTGGTTTCATTGTAACAACACTCACCTTGTTCCATAAACTCGGTCACAATGTATATGGGCTCCTCTGAGATCACTGCATATAACTGAACCAGTTTATCATGCCGCAGCTTCTTCATGATCTGTGCTTCCTCTAAAAATGCTTCTGGCGACATTGTGTTTGGCTTGAGAGTCTTCACTGCTACCTTTGTAGTTCCATTCCAAGTGCCTTGTGATGGTGGAAATACAAGGAGATATAACAATGCTCATTTTTCCAGGGGTGAAGCATTGATAACATACAATTACTTTTACAAGCCAGATAATCCCTCATTTGTTTGTGCTCCTTGTGGATGAGATAATTTATCAGTTTAGCTAGAATCTGATTATTAAAGGACAACTATCATTTGCCAGGTCTTCTGGCATTGGGCTGAATATATTTCATTACAGTCACCTCTCTGCCTCTCAGCTGATAAATCTGTTACATTTTCTTGCTGCAGCTGGTTGGTTAGTTTGTGATACATTGTAACAATTTTTTATATCCACCAATGTATCTCAATGTAGCAAGTTTACCCTGCAGCAGGAGAACATAAGGGATTTATCAGCTGAGAGGCAGAGAAGTGTCGCCAGACCATCTGGCAATTATAGTTATCCTTTGATCCCCAAAAAAGGTCATGTTGGTGGTGTGCTACTTAGTATAAGGCTATTGTTATCAGTGAATGACACTAGGGCTAACAATATAACTGGATTGGTGCAACGTGCATCTGGGAATAGTGGGGTAGATGGCCAGCTATACTCTGGATGTTTTCCTCTGATCAATACTAGATAAACATGCATTGTTTAGAGAAATACAGTCATTGTAGGATACTATTTTCAGGAATGTCTATATGCTTGAGGCCATCAGGCCCCGGAAGGCCAAGCTTTTTGTAACCTCCCAAGGACTTCTCCCTCTTGCTGTGCTAAGTCTGAGTTCGACAATTAAATAATAAAACAACTCACCTGATCCACAAAATCCTTCTGTGATGTCTGCGGGGGGGGGGGGGGGGGGGGAGTAGGGCTCTGTATGGCAGTCGTGGCCTTGAGTGACAGACCAGTACAGTCATACTGTTGTATGGAATTGGTAGACTGACCTGCCACTCAAGGTCCTAGCTTCAGCTTTTGTGCAGCTTTCCTGCCCCTCAATGAGTTGTTTTTTTTCATGTTATTGCCCAAACTGGGCTTAGCACAGGGGGAGGGATGGGAAGGAGAAGTGTTACAAAATGCTTGGACCGCCTCAACATTGTGTCAGTTTTCTGAATGGTTAAACTTTGACTATACCTTTTAATTGCTGGTATACTTTTATAGAGCCATATTGCCAATGTATTCTGCAGTGCTGTACAAAAAGTCATAAACATGATATTATAATCATGACTGCCTGCAGCAGTTTGCCCCTCCTGAAGATTTTCCTTTTATTGTGTGCCCAGCAGCACTCAGGCCTGCACATATCATTATGGCCTCTGTGCCGCCTGGAAATGCCACCACACACTGGTGCCATAGCAACCAGAACATGTAAGAGGCCTGTTAAAGCCTTGGACCCTCCTTGTCCTGTAAATTCTGATACCCGATTAAATTGTTGTACATCAAACAAAAGTTTATATATTCTCAGTGGACCAATACCTGGGAGTTTTGCCCCCCTGGGTTTCGGTCTCCTTTTCAGGGGGAATCAGATTTGCGCCAGTATGTGGCAAACCGGAGGACATTCAAATAAAGTGACATGCCAAATCGGGGTGCCCCTAAGGAGAGCTTTTTGGTTAAAGCCCCCCCTTCCCAAAAAATACAATTCTGTGAGTACTCACCTGTAGAATTCTTTTTGTAGTATACAGCACGTCCTGTATCCACCACAAGGTGGCACAGTGGACTGCAGAAAAGACTTGTGGCATCTCCCGGCCCTATAAAAAGCCAGGAACCTCCCACAAATTCCCAGTGTTACAAAGCATTTAGACAAAAAGCCAGGAGAACAATATCGAAGAAATCCCAAAAGGAGCATTTGAACAAATCACCATACAGAGGAAACCAAGAATAATGAAAACAAGGGAGGGATGAAACAGGACGTGCTGTATACTACAAAATCAATTCTACAGGTGAGTACTCAAAGAATTGTATTTTTCCAAGTATACAGCACGTTCTGTTTCACTAATTCATTACGTCTGGGACATCCAAAAGCAGTGTCCGTAAGGTAGGGTGGGATCCGAAAAGCAACGGCGAGCAGTTCAAACCACTGCCGCCTGAAGAACCTTGCAGCTAAAAGCAGCATCAGCTGAGGCCCTAAGATCAACCTTGTAAAACTTTGAAAAAGTATGAACAGAAGACCAAGTTGCGGCCTTACAAACTTGTTCAACAGAAGCTTGGTGCTGAAAAGCCCAAGAGGCACCAATAGCACGAGTAGAATGAGCAGTAAGGCGGAAGGGAGGCTCCTTCCCCTTAGCAGAATAGGCTTGCACCACCGTCTGATGGATCCACTTGCTGATAGTGGATTTAGCCGGAGGCAAACCCTTCCTAGGTCCAGAAGGAAGAACAAAAAGAGCATCAAACTTCCTGAAGGATTCAGTAGCTACCAAATAAAACTTCAGAACCCTGACCACATCCAAGGAATGCAAAGTCCGCTCCTTAGGATTATTAGGATTAGGACACAGAGAAGGCAAAACAATGTCCTGATTGAGATGAAAAGCAGACACAACCTTAGGCAAGAAATCTGGCTTAAACTGAAACACCACCTTATCCTGGTGTCGCTCAAAATAAGGAGGTTTGATGGAAAGCGCCGCCAACTCAGAAACACGCCTGACAGAAGTGGCCACCAAAAAGACTACCTTAAGAGTCAGAATGGGCAAAGCAGCCTCACGAAGAGGCTCAAAGGGACGACCCTGCAGAGCATATAATACCAGATTCACGTCCCAAACTGGTAACATAGGCTTATGTGGCGGACGCACATGAGACTTGGAAAAAGGTCTTAACCAAACGGTGATTGGCAAAAGATCTTTGGTAAAAAATTGCCAGAGCTGAAACATGACCTTTGAGGGTACTAAGTTGCAGGCCCAAATCCAAACCATGTTGCAAGAATTCCAGAATCCTGGGAATATAAAACACCCTACAGGGAAGAGATTTGGACTCACACCAGGCAATGTAAGCATGCCAGACCCTGTAGTAGATAAAGGACGAGGACTTCTTCCTAGCCCTAATCATGGTATCAACAACAGAGGCAGGCAACCCCTTTTCCATTAAGACGGAGGTTTCAGCAGCCAAGCCGACAAAGCCAGCGTTTGTAAATTGGGATGGCACAGCTGCCCCTGAGTGAGCAGGTCTGGATCCTTGGGCAGGACGTATTGATCTACTGCCAACTGCACGATGTCTGCGAACCACACCCTTCTTGCCCAACAGGGGGCTACCAGAATGGTTGGCACCCCTTCCTGGGCTATCTTGCACAGCACCCTGCCCAACAGAGGAAACGGAGGGAACACATAGAGGAGCCGAAACCCCTTCCAAGGCATTGCTAGCGCATCCGTGGTGAAGGCCAGAGGGACCTGTGACAGAGAGACAAAGAATGAAAGCTTGTGATTGTGACGGGACGCAAACAGGTCCACATACGGCAGACCCCAGAGACGGCACAGGGAGCGAAACACCCTGTTGCTGAGGGACCACTCCCCCAGCCGAGACATCCCCCTGCTCAAGGAGTCTGCCTCCAGGTTTTCCACTCCCGGGATGTAAACTGCCGAGATGCAGGGGACATTCTCTTCCGCCCAGGACAGTATCAGGGACACTTGCTTGAGGGCTCGCTTGCTCCGAGTCCCTCCCTGATGATTGATGTAGGCCACCGCCATCTGGTTGTCCGAGCGGATCTGAACAGTCCGACCCCGAAGGTGGGGGGTCAACTGGGAGAGAACCAACCTTATTGCCCGCAGTACTAGAATGTTGATGGGAGCATGGGCCTCCTGAGGGCCCCACTGACCCTGGAACTTCAGAGACTTCCAAAAGCCCCCCCAACCGGTCAGACTGGCATCTGTGGTGACAGTCTCCCAGCACGGGGGCAGAGAGGTCCTGCCCACTAGAAGATTCCTTGAGTCCAGCCACCAAGAGAGGGACTGACTGACCAGAGGGGACAGAGCAAATTCCTGATCCAGGGACACAGGGTCCCAATCCCACACTGACAAGAGGTGTAGCTGAAGAGGTCTCATGTGAAACTGAGCATAGGGGACCGCCTCGAAGCATGACAGAATCAGGCCCACCAACTGCATCCCCTGCCGAATGGAGGGATGAGGACAAGAAAGTAGAAACCGTGCCTGCGTCTGCAGGCTCTCCACCTTCTGCTGAGGCAGGAAAACCTTGACCTGAGATGTATCCAGAGTCATGCCCAGAAAGGACCTCACCAAGGACTGAGACAGTGAAGACTTGGGATGGTTGATCACCCAACCGAAGGACTCGAGTGTGGACACCACCATCTGGGTATCCAGCTCGGCTTGATGGAAGGACTGAGACCCAATCAGAATGTCGTCCAGATATGGAAGGATGCGTATGCCCTGAGATCTCAACAGAGCCATCACCCCCACCAGCACCTTGGTGAAAACACGAGGAGCCGAGGTAAGACCGAACGGTAAGGCCACAAATTGGTAGTGCTGATCCTCCAGAGCGAACCTGAGAAATCTCTGATGACCTGGAAATATTGGAACATGAAGGTAAGCATCTTTGATGTCCACAGAATTCATAAAGTCGCCCGGGCGCAGGGTACTGACCGCCGAGCGCAGAGTCTCCATGCGAAAATGCTTGAAACTGACAAATTTGTTGAGGCACTTCAAATCCAGGATGGGCCTCAGGGACCCATCCTTTTTGGGGACCGTGAACAGATTGGAGTTAAAACCACTGCCCCTTTCCCGGAAGGGCACCGGGCAGATGACACCCAATTCAAAAAGGCTTTGGACCGCAAGCCACAAGCCCTGAGCTAACAGGGGGTTTTGAGCCTTCCGGAATCTGATGAAACTTGGGGGGCGGCCAGGCTGCAAACTCTATCTTGTACCCGGAGGACACCACCTCCTGAATCCACCGGTCTGAGACGCGCAGTCCCCAGACGTGAGCAAAGAGCCGCAACCGTCCCCGCACCCGGATGGATGAGGGCACCTCCTCATGCCTGAGGGGGCTTGGGGAAGATTTGGACTTGGGACCCCATGAGAGACTGGGACGTCCACGGCCTCTACCCCGGCCCCAAGGGTCTCTACGTGTCCCCGCAAATGGTGCCAGTCCTGGGAGCACGGAAGGAGGGGAGGGAAGAACCAGCCCCCCGAAAGGGCCGCGGCTGCCTCCTGCGTTGAGGCAGCTTACCATCCTTGGCAAACAGATGCAGGCGCTCACCAAAGAGCCGTAGCCCCGTAAAGGGGAAGCCAGTGAGAGCCTTCTTAGCAGCATTATCAGCCGCCCACTGACGCAGCCAAACAGAACGGCGTATAGCCACCAAAAGGGAAGAAGTCTTACCACACATCCTGACCGCATCATCCATAGCAGAAAGAATAAATGCAACAAATTCATAGCAAAGCAGGAGGGATCTATAGTCCGCCCCCCTATTGGCATCCGAGGCATTATCCAGAAGGCACTTGAGCAACCCTTTAATAGCAAGAGCCGTGATGGCAGAAGCGCACACAGGGCGCAATGCAGTTCCCGCACAAACAAAAGCGTGACAGGCCAGCTGATCCACACGCCAGTCCTCACCATCCCTCAGAGTAGAAGTGTCAGGGGAATGCATGACCGAGGTATTGGACAACCCAAGCACGGGAGCATCCACCTCGGGGGGACACGACCAGCGCTTAACCACAGCAGCAGGGAAGGGATATCTTCTTTCCCAACTCCTGGGCACCGCGGGCAATCTGCTAGGACGTTCCCACTCCTTGAGCACCAAATTATTAAAGTGGTTCTGCTCAGGGAACTCCAAGCGTTGTTGAACAGTGTGAAAAAGCTCACCCTGCTGCTTTTTAGCCGCCGCAGGAGGGGTAATACATAGTACTTCAAAAATGTGGGCCAACAGCCTATCAGTATCCTCGTGAGACCATGGATCTTCTCCAAAAGGAGACCCAGTACCGCCATAAACCTCCTGCTGTTCCCCAGAGGAGTCAGAATCAGAGAAAAGTTCCCCCTCTTCTAGGGGGTAATGGCCAGGAAAAGAACAATGTCCCTCATCCTCCTTAGGAAAAAGGGAAACAGCGGGAGTTAAATGCTGCTTCTTGCCAGAAGCCTTACGGGGGGCAGGCCCAGAAATATGCCTTTCCAGGCTGGCCACCCGCATAGCCAAATCATAAGGTGATTCCCCGCTAGCATGTTCCTCACTAGGGGTCAAATGCAGGCGCGGGGGGGTAGGTGATGTAGAAGGGGGCGCAGAGCTGGGCAGCGTAGCAGGCAACCCAGACTGCAGCGCAAGTACCTTCTGGGCACAGGGCACACATACCCTGACACCATCACTCACAGGGGATACCCTACACGCGGCACACAGCTGGGCTTGTCCCGAAGGAACCATTATCCCCGGAAGCCTCCATATGGTGATTATTATAGGCGCCAACAGCCAGTTTAGGGTCACGGCTAACCAGAGCCACCCGGGATGCCCCCCCCCCAGGGATGCCCAGAAGCCCGCTAGGGAAGGTGGGAGATGAAAAGGGCAGGGCCGGGAGAAACCACAGTCACGGTTGTCCCGCCTGAAAGACACAATAAGGACATATAAGAATCCCGCAGCGCAGCAATAAATATACATTAAAACAACCCCACAGGGGACTCACGGACCAAGAGGATAAGATGCACCGACCTCACAAGGGAAAGCATGACGCAGCTCCAGAAGAAACGAGGGTCCCAGAGCGTAGTGAACACAAAATGGCGCCTTGAGGGGGCGGGCCGCAGTGGTATGATGCAGAACGCGTCATCCGCAGGTCCTGCCCCCCCGAAGAGTGCAAAATTGCGGTCACATGACATGCCAGCACCATGACAGAACTGAAGAAAAGATACC
The DNA here is from genome assembly GCA_027917425.1 of Gastrophryne carolinensis. Taxonomy (NCBI): domain Eukaryota; kingdom Metazoa; phylum Chordata; class Amphibia; order Anura; family Microhylidae; genus Gastrophryne; species Gastrophryne carolinensis. The sequence continues at coordinate 304,805,221 of CM051236.1, read as the reverse complement.
TCAGATATAGCGCCGCCCGCCGCGGAGCGTCGTACAAGGCGGCGCAGCGGCGAAAACACAGTCAAAAACACAGAGAAACACAGTAAAAACACACCAGCAGTCCCCCAGGGCACCCCTGCCAGCCGCCTGTCCCCCCCCCCCCTCCCCGAGCCAAAGGGAGAAGCAAGGGGGCAACAGGGCACCGGCAAGGGCCCAACCAGGGAAGATGAAGGAGGGGGGTGGTGGTGGTGGACCCCTTACCCAAAGGGGATGTACGGCGAGGTTCCCAGCATCCCACAACAGGCTCACCAAAGGCCTGAACCGGTTACCCTTGTGGTACAGGGTTTTGCGGTCTGGAGCAGCGCTCCTCAAGCACCCGACCCTGGTGCTGTCCTACCTTCACCCGAACCCAGGCTGGGAGGTAGTGGGTCCAGAATGGGTGGAAATAGTCCTGCAGGGCCGCAGGCTGGTAAGCCCCGCTCGCCTGCGCAATATAGAGAGCCATCTTCTACCTTCGCAATCCTGACTGCAGAAGGAAACTGGGAATTTGTGGGAGGTTCCTGTCCTTTTATAGGGCCGGGAGATGCCACAAGTCTTTTCTGCAGTCCATTGCGCCACCTTGTGGCGGATAACCCAGACGTAATGAATTAGTGAAACAGGACGTGCTGTATACTTGGAAAAATAACATTTTCTGTGGTTAAGATTGTTTTGGCTGAGTGCATATAAGACAGGTAACATTTCCATGGATAGAAATCTGTGATGCAAAAGTTCTGTTTGTTTTATTGCCTCTATATTTTGCTGTTTTATTTTGTTTCAGTGATTGCTTCCACTAGTAGCTGCTTTTGGATTAAATTCCTATTCTAGACCTTTTTTTATATTAAATGCTAAACAAATAATAAACAAAGTATAGTAAATCTATACCCCAAGTTAATGTAAGATGTGAGCAGATATTCTTCTGAACCATTAGGGGGCAAATTTAGGTCACACTACAGCAGAAAACTGTAAACTGTGACCTGATTTTGGGCCACTAGAGGGAGCACTAGCTTTGCATAGACAAGATTATTATGAAAAACAAAGCTAAGGAAACAAATAGCCATGTTACTACAAGCATAGAATTCTGAAGTGGTTAATTAGTAAGCCATTAATGTGGGTCCACACCAGGCAAGCATTTTACATCATGAAGCCCAAACATACACTCATTAAGCTAATTAACACAATGTGCAGAAAGTATTTATCTAGCAAACTGTTGAAAGTTTTAGTTAGATGCTTAGCAACAGTTAGTGGAAACCCCAAGCAGCACTAGCAGAGGCAAATTGCCTGACAGGCCAGTTGCCTCTTTAAAGGGACAGTGCAGGCTGGGAAAAAACAAGAGCACTTACCTCCCAAGTCTAATGTGCTGCAGCCCTCCAGTTTCAGAGCTGCAGGCTCTGGTGCAAACTCCCTGGCCCTGAGTGTCACTTACTGAATTCAGATCAGTGTGAGATGCTCATGAGCAGTGAACCTGATGTGCCACCTGCTGCCAATGAACGAAGGAACATGCTCCCACATGACTAGTAGCAGGGATGCTCACCAAGGCCAGGGAAAGACACATGGTTTTCACCAGGAGACAAGCAGCCTGCAGGACCTTATAGGTTGAATCCTACGAACTGGTAGGCAAGCCTAAACAAGGACTTTAAAGTGGACCAAAAGTGACCCTGGAGTCTATGAGACTCCAAGGCCTCCTTATCCACTCTCCCTGGGGCATGCCAATTTGGAATGCCCTGTTGTGTGGAACCCCCCCAGCCTCACCAACGAACCCACGGCAACTGAACAGCTCTGCATGGCCGTGCACAGTAGAAGGATGCGAGCAATACCGCATGCCGATTGTGTGTGCGGTCAGGCTTCCATTCAGCTTCTCCAAATGAACATTAATATGCACATCTGGAGAAGTTGATTGGAGGAGTCATGCATGTGCCTTAGGCTCATGAAAAAGTAAGAGAAGCTGGCACTTGGCGAGGTTTCACACAGCAGAGGGACGGACCAAAACCCAGAATAGTAAAAATACTGGGTTTTGGTCCACTTTAAACTGGAACAACGCTCATTTTTTAAAAAAATGGGTGTGGATCCGAGCGCAGGGGGCATCCCAATTGCAGAAACATGACCGTGGTGGACAAGCAGCTCTGGATTTCTCTGGGGAAATGAGGAGAAAGGTGAGATTTCTCTTGATTACTGTGGTTAAGGAGCATTAAGGAGCAAGCAGCATCCGCAATAGAGATGTCCTGCTGCACTTGGAGCAGCATATTTTAAAAAAAAGGGGTGTTCCATTTTAAATGTAATGGCTATGGGTTATTAAGTTGGAACTGAGGTAGCCTCTTACTGTAGTTAAGAACCTAGAAAGTTATTAAGAGTTGGCAAGTTAGTTTAAGTGGACCACAATCCATTTTAAAGCAAATGGGTGCTAATCTCGACTGCTGAAGGAGCCCCCTCCCACACTCCTACAGTGATGCCAAGATAATCAGACCTGTTTATTAGTTGAATGGTGATTGACTGTGATTGACTGGAGGTGGTCACATGCTTTCACTCGCTGACATAGTCTGGACCATGTGGACAGCCAGTGAACAATCAACCGCTGGACATGATTGGATGGGGGGCATGCTTGGACCTGTTAAGGTAATCAGGATTGGCCTAAGACTGGTAAGGAGGTGAGGGAAGCAAAGTCCTGGAAGGGATGTAGAAAAGTGGATAAAGTAGTCCCATACCCATTGCTTACATAATGGGTGTGCGGCCACCTTGTGACAGTCTTGGGGGCACTCAGATTTCTGGAGCCCCCCCCCCCCGCACATAGACACTTGCAATTATTACCTGAACATTGATCCATGGACATCTTGTTTAAAGCTGTACATATTCTATGTGAAGAAAACTGTGTTGCTGACACCCTGTCTCATTCACGTTATTGTGTCATAGGTTATAGACTACGTAAGGTCTGGATCATTGGACATTCTTTTTTTATTGGGTAGAAAGAAAGGCCAAAGTTCATCAGAACAGCTCTCCATTGGGTTGGCTAGAAAAGGTGCTGCTGTATCCTGCCTAGGGGTCCAAGAGTTGTTGTGAGAGAAAACTGTTGGTGACGATTTGGACAGAATGGCAGCAGTCAGCCCACCAAATGTACTGCTGATACATGCAGGTGGAAATTAACTTGGGAGGATACTGATGAGGGTCCTGATACTGACGAGGGTCCTGATACTGATGAGGGGCCTGATACTGACGAGGGTCCTGATACTGATGAGGGGCCTGAATGCAGCAGATAAAAGTGACCTGCAGGCATTTATGCTGGACCACCCAGACACAGAGATAATTTGGTACGGAATCATCCAGAGGATTGTCTAAACAGAAAGCAGTTGATAGGACCAGGATTTAGGTGAATAGGGCAGTTCTGGTTTGTGTTATGCCACACAGAACTGTCAGCACTCCCAGACTCGCTCCCAAACGCTGATGCTCTCTCTTAAGTACATGCACGCACTCTCAAGCCATGTTCTCTCTGCACACTCTCAGCACACAATACGTACCCAATATGGTGTAACCTATAGGTGTAAAATGGTATTTAAAAAATCTTACCCTTCCAGACATCTCCAAAGCAACCCTGTCCTAGCTTTTTGTTCAGGGTAATAGAATCTCTTGATATTTCCCAGGCGTCTTTTGCTAATCCCATAGTTTGAGGTTTGAAGTTGACACATGGGCTTTTCAACAGTTGGCAAAGACCATCATTAAATTCTACATAAAAAGAAAAAAAGGTGTATTGGTAAATGATATACAGTAACATGTTCGAGCTGTTTTAGGCCTGCTATTTAAACCCACATATAAATGCAGGCAATAGTCCATTACCAAGCAATACCAAACATTGCCTCTTGATGTCACTAGACTCACACTTTTTACGATTAGGGGTTTCCAACCTATTTTTTCTTTTTTCATTAAACGAGATGTATCACGAAATTGTGTAGTATTAAAAATCCATATAACCACATTGGCTAATGAGAGGAGGTGTCACTTATACACCCAAAATGAATAAAACACCTGCTAAACTTGTGGTTTCTTCTACTAAATAAAATCCAGGGGTGACAGGTTTCAGAGTGCAGCAGGGGTGAACAAACTTGTCACAATGCCGTACCTACCAACTTTTCATTGTGGGAAAGATTAAATTAGGCCATGCCCCCTCAATGAGGGATAATTAGGAGACAGGACAACAATATAAACACTTTAAATAGGCAAATGGATCATTTATTGCTGCAGATCTGCATGTTACACCTCAAATGAGAACAACCAGAGACAGGGACATGGAATCAAAAGAGGGACAGTCCCTCCAAATGAGGGTCACTTGGAAGGTATGCACAAGGCACAAGATAAACATTTAAAGTGTACAAAATGCGCATACATTTTCTTTATCACCTTTTGAAGCAGTTTTGTACTTATGGCATATGGATAGCAGCAGATCAGTTTGGGGTACAGGTCAGACGGCAGCCTTGCCAAGTACTACCCGATAAGAAGAACTAGTGATACATGTATCACTGGTTTCAAATGTGAAAATTAGTCTTATTCAGGAGAGCTCGCACCTTATTTTCTAAGTAATCCTAGGAGAGCTCTCTACCTTAAAGCACAAGTGCAAACAAAATTGAGCTTTGAAAGCCTACACATTTATATCGCAGCCTCTGGATATCCTCCTGTCTCAGGTTAGTGGCTAGATTTAGTGCAGAATAATTGTTATAGAACTTGTAGATATAGAGCACAGACAGAAGGAAAAGGGTGTAAAGCACATATGGGGGACCATATGTGACTGACCCTCAAGCCATCGGATGTGGCTCCTGACCTGCTGTGGGGAAAGTGGATGGGGTAAAGAGAACTGACTTGTAAAGACAGTTACATAAGGATGGGAAGTTGGCCGGAGAGTGATAGAGGAGGAGAGCAATGGCAAATAAAGGTGGCAGTAGTGGCTTGATGGGAATTCCGTAGCATGTGGTGACACCACCCCTTGGTGAAATCTTTAGCAAAATAATTTGGTAATAGTTTTTCTATATTAATTGTATATTAAGCATTGGTGGGAATCTAAATGGGTTGAGTATTGGGAACATGGATAAGATGTAGGACTGATGGGGCGGACCCGTATATTTGGAGAGGTAACCAATCAGCAGTGGTATATTGGTAGCATGTGGGGATTGTTACATATGCATGTAGTAATGGGTTGGTGTGGTAGAGGGACATACAAGTGTAAAAAAAAAAACACTCTAATGGTGTTGGTGGAGCAAGTGGTTATCCTAATTATTGTAGAAAATCTCTGAACCTATTTATTGTGGCCCGCAACCAGTTTCCAAAACATTTAAGTGGTCTGCGTCCATCAAAAGGTTGAGCATCCCTGGTGTAAAGAAATAAGCAAGGGGACACATAAAGAGTATAAAGGGGCATTGTATTTTTACCCCTTCGGGAGCCCTATGGTGTCAAAGTGAGACTGGATGCAGAACGCAAGAGGCCTGTTTGCCTTTTCTTCCAACTTATTTCACCAGTTTGTCATGTGAGCCAGCATTGGTGCATGTGAGTATTTCCCAGCATAGAACTGAAAATGGCCAGTGCATGACACCCATTTCCTCCCCACACGCTGCCATACACAGGCAGCTTGCTCAACCCAGTTCATCTGTATCACAACACATACACAATAGGCTGATTCATCACATCACAACCTTTTTTTAACTGTACCAAAACCTGACCCTACAGCCTTTTCTCTCATACTGCAACCTGACCCTGTTACAATGCTGGCCTACATTGTGTAGCCCACCAGAAGGCAGGCCTTCCCTCAGGACTCTAAATTGTCCCCAAGTCACACAGGAATCATTGCCTTTTCCAGACTGGATCTCTGTGTCATGGGGGGTAAGTAACTGCAGCATACACACTGTGGTGGCACCAGCTGCAGGAATATGCATTGAAGGAGTCCCCGGGAATTGGTGATTAACTGCTGACCATAGGGCTGGGAGGGGGGTAGATAGCATAGGATACTTTTGTTTTTACTGTAGAAGTCATGCAACGCATAGGGTAAAATTTTAATGGTTAGTGACTAGGTTATGGAGACATATAAGACCATCCTCTGATGGGCGTTGTTCCCTGCGTGTGGGAGGATTCTGATTGCTGGTGCTCCACTGTGCTGTAATGCAGAGTAAAAATGTTACCCTTCAAATCTCTCCCCTGGCAAAATCGAGGCCTGTGACTGGCCACTGTGGGCTCATGGGTGGCGGCAGCTGGATAGCCAGGGTAGGCCAGCAGACCACGTAACCGCCATGGACAATCACAGGACCTGATTTTGTTAAAAATGGGTCGTGTTCAGGTGTAAAGGCTAAACTATGCTCTATACTTACCTCACTTGCTGCAAGACCAGTTCATGGCAGCCCTGCCTGCTCCATCCCACCCGTTCTTGTGCTGTCAACTTCAGCAAGGACAGTAAAGTCCCCAGGCTCCTGTGCACACCCCTGCTTCTAGTCATGGGGGAACAGGCTCCCTTTATAATTGGAAGCCGAGGTGCGCAACGTGATTGTCCACCACTGATATGACAGTGTCACAGAAGGGCTCCCAGCCAGGAATAGTACAGGCCTCCGCAGGGGATCTTTTAGCCTTTATAGTCCACTGGCGGAGCCACTGGCAAATCCTCCCCATTTGAATAAAAACATCACTGGAGTATAGAGGGGGATTATCTTGGGGTATGCCCCTCCATGCTCCTCCTCTATTGAGTCACATAGGGTAGATTCCACAAAGGTCGGGATTAGATAAGTATAGTCAAATTTTGAATTATAACATATTTTTCGTGTTTTTATTTACTTTTTTGCACTACTTTTGAATATGTAAGTGGTCTAAATCACTGTTTGTCAACCTGCAGTACACATACCCCCGGGGGTACATGGTTTAGGGGCACACCAACATGGGGGTCTGGTTCATTATTTTAACGTTTAATGTTGTTTTTTTTTGCTGTATACATTCAGGTTTGGGGATGGACTGGTTTGATTAAAAGCTAACGTACCTTTATAATACTGCACCAACTCCTGCACACTGTCAAACTGGACCCGTGTTGTAATGTAAAACCCTCCATTGTCAATCTTGCGGATCTTGTAATGTTTGACGTGATCTCCTTTCACATTATCCCAGTCATGTACAGAAAGAGAGAACGCACCTGGATCAACAAGAAAAAGAGGACAAACGCTAAGTACAGAAAGACTAAAACAAAATTCAAATATAAATATTATCCTGACCCAAAATAATTAACAATAAATACAAAGAATCATTTTCACAAGTAAAGTAGTTAGCCTGTGTGATACTTTTCCAGTAAGCAGAAGAGGTACCAGTGAAGAGGAAGAAGATGTTTAATGGGGAGAGCACCCGCATCTGGGGGATGCAGCCACACTCGCTCCTGATTGCCATAAACAGAGCCATATGTTGAGCATTAATATGCATGGCAAACAGCTCTGATTGGACGAGAGCCCGGAAATGCGCCGCAGGACTGGGGAAAGGTGAGTTTGGGCAATCTGGGGGATTTCACACAGCGGAGCAAGTTACAAAACCCCAGTTATAGTAAAAATCCTGGGTTTTGTTCCACTTTAAAGCAGACCAAAAGCACTTTAACCGGACCTTCAGCAACATTTAATAAAAAGTGCAAACCCCTCAAAAGCTATTCCCCAGCATATACAATTAATATATTTTACATTTTAGTCACTTTTTATTTTTTCCCCCACTGGGCTGCAACACTGTTCAGGACTTTAGGATACAGGCGCCGCCATCTTGCCTAAGATGCATCACATATTGTGGAGAGGGGGCAAAAGTACAGGGGGGGGTTATAGCTGTGCTCTGCATAGTGCAGGAAAAGGACAGCAATCCCAGAATGCAGAGCAGCACAGTCAGAAGACACTTCCTGAGACTCACCAACCAATAAGTGTTTGCAATCAAAGATGGTTTTCTTAGTCGACCTGAAGTCAGATCTGATGTCAGACAGGCTAGGATCTCTGAATGACTGCACTCCTGCTCATCCACATACAAGCACCAGCAATTTAGAAATGCCTGGCAAGGGTGGGTACTCACTTCAGGGACTTAGAGGACTTTGGAGGACAGTTACTTACAACCACTTACATCTATATTCCAAATAAACTGAAGGAGACTCACCCTTTGAAGTTTCACTTTCTCTTATTAGGAAGCTTCCTGTTGTGTTTCCTTCACCAAGGAGCTGTCTCTCTGCATCTTTCCTTCCAAGTTTACCAAAATACCACCTATAATAAATAATTATTACCACAGATTATTATTTCCCACTGTGTTGAAAAGAAGAAACATGGAGCAGAATATGCAACACAAGTTAGTGTATCTGTAGTAGAACATGAAAAAGCTATGATCACCTCACTGGCTCTTCAATACTTACTTACTCATTCAGAAAATCCAGCCTAGCCTCTATGCATGTCAGCTTTTCTAATCTGGTTTGCTAAAAACATGTCATGGTGGAAATGCCAGCTCTGCCAATGCCACATTAAAGAGGACCATAATCCATCTTTTTTACTAAAATCCCTCAGCTTCTGAATGGTTCTTCTCTAATTTCTCAAAAGCTCCAGATTGCCAGGGGGTTTCAATATGTGTGAAATGCCCATCCCCAGAGACGCAATCTGATGCCATAGGAGACCCAGAGCAGAACACAAAAAACAAGTTAACAATATGTCAGGTAAGCGAAAAATCTATTTTTATACTGCCAGGGAGAGCAGAGAGATTGGCTAATTTGGTTCTTCATCACTGGTGGCTTTTCATCTATTCGAAAGGGCAGCAATAATTACTCCTCGCCACCTGTTTAGATTGATTGAATAGAGAGAAATTGGAAACTTAGTGTGGCTATGCTCTTCAACTTCTTCCCCTAGAGCCCATCTATTGCCTGCTAAGTGCATAGCTGTGGACAGAATCCCTCCCCCTAGTTTTGTATCCTCCGCTAGCAGTGTCAGAATGGGATGCCTGGTGCTCATAAGTAGAACTGACTCTCACGTTTAGATGCAGGTACTCCCAGCATACAGAAATATTGTGCCAAACTGTATTGTCTCTGTGTGTGCACTTGGGATGCTGCAGCTACTCTATCCATAGTTCAGGCTTTGGTGAGGAAGGCCCTCAAAGGCGTCCCCGGGACCAAGGAACCACAAGGTTTTTTCCTGGTAATCCTGTTGGCCAGTCCGAGCCTGTCTGCTAGAGTCCATCTATTGTCTGCTAAGTGCATAGCTGTGGACAGAATCCCTTCCCCTAGTTTTGTTTTGCTTAAACCCATCAATAGATTGTCAGTCACATAAACTGCCTTCCCTGCTCCTCTCCAACGTCTCCATCTTGAGAAAAGTGCATTGCAGCAAGGGTGACAGTTTTTGTTAATAGAAAAGTAGAAATAAAGAATTGGAAACATTGGGGGTGTGGGGATCTAGTCTGTATAAATATGTTTATATCAGCATACTTTGACACCTAATCACAATCCTGCAATACACAGGCAGCCACAGGGGGCAGAGTTATAGACCACCAGTCTAGCACTATAAATGGTGGTGTACTGCTGGGCAGGAATCTGGCCCTAGGGGCTGCTATGAGGTTACAGGAAGGGAGCCAATCAGCGCTCAATTTGGCTTCTCTTAGCCAGCCAGCGAGTCAGCTAAGTGCCGAGTAGAGCAGAGCCAACCACCGTCTTTTAGACTCCAGGGCCCCTCCACCACTTTAATCTGTTTTTGAAACAGGTCACCAGAAGGAATAAGCAGTGCTGAAGATAAGGTAGATTTTATAATATATTACATTATTATACATTTTCCAATAATGTGGGCCACTGTCACAGCAATATATATCTGTTTAGGCGAGTAAGGTTTCGGGACATTGACACATTGTTGCATTGCTTGTCAAGGGGAAGCAGGTTGACCCAGCCCTAATGCAGCTATTTAAAATATGGTTTGAACCAGAAAGGGGAAGTGACTAATGGTTGAAAGAGACTGTCAGACAGTCATAAGGTTTCCCTTTGTTTTAAAGCAGAACCATACTGCTCTCCACATGCATTTTCAGCTTTAGAGTGGCTTTCAATGTCTAGCGTGACATGTATTTTTACATGGAACAGACAGAACCTGGATCAAATGCCCTAATGTCTGGAATGGTGAGGTAAGCATATCGGACGACTGGGGAGATTTCACACTGTGGGGCATCCCAAATCGGGATGCCCCAGGGGTGGAATTCAAACTGGAACTAGTCTCTTAAAGACACTAGGTTTGATTTTGGTTCACTTTAAAATGAGGATTCAGTATGAATTGCTAACAGGACAAGTGATATCTGTTACAAAGCTTTAAGATCTATGGTGTCCATGTTCCAGAAATACAAAGGTAGCCTAATATTAGATTAAACACTAGACACACACAATACTGCACTCACTCTTCAGCTTGAATTGAATTCTGTGGAGCAACATAGTTACTGGGAATATATCCTGTGTTTCCAGAGCGTAATGATCGAGCCTCCCACCAGTCTCCTTCACTGCAGAAAAAGAGGGGACACAACATATAAACCATGTTATAGTATACTGTAGCAAGTGTTTGTAAAACATCATCCACTGTTAGAACTATGTTTGTTCTACCGCTGTAGAGGAAAACTATTGTGAGGATTAAAGTTATATAATCGGCTTTTCTCTGTGTTTTCTGCTGTGCTATCTCTGGCCATGGCTCTGGTATCTCTGGCCATGGCTCTGGTATCTCTGGCCATTGCTCTGGTATCTCTGGCCATGGCTCTGGTATCTCTGGCCATGGCTCTGGTATCTCTGGCCATGGCTCTGGTATCTCTGGCCATTGCTCTGGTATCTCTGGCCATGGCTCTGGTATCTCTGGCCATTGCTCTGGTATCTCTGGCCATGGCTCTGGTATCTCTGGCCATGGCTCTGGTATCTCTAGCCAAGGCTCTGGTATCTCTGACCATGGCTCTGGTATCTCTGCCCATGGCTCTGGTATCTCTGGCCATGGCTCTGGTATCTCTGCCCATGGCTCTGGTATCTCTGCCCATGGCTCTGGTATCTCTGCCCATGGCTCTGGTATCTCTCTCTAGCCAAGGCTCTGGTATCTCTGGCCATGGCTCTGGTATCTCTGACCATGGCTCTGGTATCTCTGGCCATGGCTCTGGTATCTCTGGCCATGGCTCTGGTATCTCTGGCCATGGCTCTGGTATCTCTGGCCATGGCTCTGGTATCTCTGGCCATGGCTCTGGTATCTCTGGCCATGGCTCTGGTATCTCTCTCTGGCCATGGCTCTGGTATCTCTGGCCATGGCTCTGGTATCTCTGGCCATGGCTCTGGTATCTCTGGCCATGGCTCTGGTATCTCTCTCTGGCCATGGCTCTGGTATCTCTGGCCATGGCTCTGGTATCTCTGGCCATGGCTCTGGTATCTCTGACCATGGCTCTGGTATCTCTGACCATGGCTCTGGTATCTCTGGCCATGGCTCTGGTATCTCTGGCCATGGCTCTGGTATCTCTGGCCATGGCTCTGGTATCTCTGGCCATTGCTCTGGTATCTCTGGCCATGGCTCTGGTATCTCTGGCCATGGCTCTGGTATCTCTGGCCATGGCTCTGGTATCTCTGGCCATTGCTCTGGTATCTCTGGCCATGGCTCTGGTATCTCTGGCCATTGCTCTGGTATCTCTGGCCATGGCTCTGGTATCTCTGGCCATGGCTCTGGTATCTCTAGCCAAGGCTCTGGTATCTCTGACCATGGCTCTGGTATCTCTGGCCATGGCTCTGGTATCTCTGGCCATGGCTCTGGTATCTCTGCCCATGGCTCTGGTATCTCTGCCCATGGCTCTGGTATCTCTCTCTAGCCAAGGCTCTGGTATCTCTGGCCATGGCTCTGGTATCTCTGACCATGGCTCTGGTATCTCTGGCCATGGCTCTGGTATCTCTGGCCATGGCTCTGGTATCTCTGGCCATGGCTCTGGTATCTCTGGCCATGGCTCTGGTATCTCTGGCCATGGCTCTGGTATCTCTGGCCATGGCTCTGGTATCTCTCTCTGGCCATGGCTCTGGTATCTCTGGCCATGGCTCTGGTATCTCTGGCCATGGCTCTGGTATCTCTGGCCATGGCTCTGGTATCTCTCTCTGGCCATGGCTCTGGTATCTCTGGCCATGGCTCTGGTATCTCTGGCCATGGCTCTGGTATCTCTGACCATGGCTCTGGTATCTCTGACCATGGCTCTGGTATCTCTGGCCATGGCTCTGGTATCTCTGGCCATGGCTCTGGTATCTCTGGCCATGGCTCTGGTATCTCTGACCATGGCTCTGGTATCTCTGACCATGGCTCTGGTATCTCTGGCCATGGCTCTGGTATCTCTGGCCATGGCTCTGGTATCTCTGGCCATGGCTCTGGTATCTCTGGCCATGGCTCTGGTATCTCTGGCCATGGCTCTGGTATCTCTGACCATGGCTCTGGTATCTCTGGCCATGGCTCTGGTATCTCTGGCCATGGCTCTGGTATCTCTGACCATGGCTCTGGTATCTCTGGCCATGGCTCTGGTATCTCTGGCCATGGCTCTGGTATCTCTGGCCATGGCTCTGGTATCTCTGGCCATGGCTCTGGTATCTCTCTCTGGCCATGTCTCTGGTATCTCTGGCCATGGCTCTGGTATCTCTGGCCATGGCTCTGGTATCTCTGGCCATGGCTCTGGTATCTCTCTCTGGCCATGGCTCTGGTATCTCTGGCCATGGCTCTGGTATCTCTGGCCATGGCTCTGGTATCTCTGACCATGGCTCTGGTATCTCTGACCATGGCTCTGGTATCTCTGACCATGGCTCTGGTATCTCTGGCCATGGCTCTGGTATCTCTGGCCATGGCTCTGGTATCTCTGACCATGGCTCTGGTATCTCTGACCATGGCTCTGGTATCTCTGACCATGGCTCTGGTATCTCTGACCATGGCTCTGGTATCTCTGACCATGGCTCTGGTATCTCTGGCCATGGCTCTGGTATCTCTGGCCATGGCTCTGGTATCTCTGCCCATGGCTCTGGTATCTCTGGCCATGGCTCTGGTATCTCTCTCTGGCCATGGCTCTGGTATCTCTGGCCATGGCTTTCTTTTAAATGATTGTACAGAGTAAGTATAAAAACAAATGATTGGTTGCTTAACATGCTTGACATGCAGCGGATTCACCTGGTATGCTGCTAAATAAAGCTGTTGTTGTTGGTATATAGCCCCTTTCCTGTAACGCAGCCCCTGGATTACCGTATATTTATTTATGACCATGTTTTTTTGCATTAAACCGGACCTTCAGTATGAATTAATGAAAAGCACAAACCCTTAAATAACTATTCCTCAGCATCTAAAATGAATATATTTTACGTTTTTAGTCACTTACTTATTATTCTTTCCCCCACTGGGCTGCAACTCTGTTCAGGACTTTAGGATACTTTAGGACTTTAGGATACGGGCGCCGCCATCTTGACTCAGAAGCATCACAAATACTGAGGAGAGGAGAGCGGGATAAAGTACGGGGGGTTATAATTGTGCTTTGCACAGACAGAGCAGAGCTGGGGTCAGGGAAAGGACAGCAACCCCAGAATGCAGAGCGACACAGTCAGAAGACACTTCCTTTTTGCAGGCTGCCTGATGCTCCATGAGCCGCCATCTTGGATGTTTAAAGGCTCATAACATGTAGTAGATGCAGGTAGGATGATTTTTAATGTGAGCAATCTGTATGTACAGGGTGTGGGGTATGCTCTTATTCAGGGTGAAGGTCTTCTTTAAGAGGTGGACCTATCTCCACCTCTCTTGCATCCGACTCTGTGGAACACCTTGATGCATCTGTATGCAGGGGAGAAGAACTGCTCCCTGCTCTGCTTGTCAGTCTTTTCCCTGTTTCCTTGTACAGGTCCACCTTTCAGTGCTAAAAAAAGGGCTACAGAAAAAAAGCTTGAAACTCATCAACAACAGCTTAAGTCAACAGCTCACCTCCTCACCACATGTGCCATAGCACTGATTCCAATAACAAAATGCCTGCTCCAATAAGCAGCACAGAGGCTGCCGTCGGTAAGGCACTGAAAGCATATCAGCAGGGGAGAAGTCATAGGGATGCCATTAGGCTGGGCCCCCCTACACAAACAGGCCCCATATAGGAATCCTGCCGGTACTTCCCTGATCCTTGCTCATCTTCATAAACACTATTTAAATAGCCAGTCCAGGCAGGCGACCTGACCTATGGGCAATCACCTTCATCCAGTGGACCGCACACATTGATGTCCTGTCCTGTCCAGCTCTCAGAAAATGAGTGAGGATGAGGTGCACATTGGAGCTCTAGAAACCAACTTGCAGGGAGTCATCATCACCAATCAGGATGCCTCCCACTCAGAGGCAATGGTGTGTACTTATTTTTTTGTGAAACCTGGGCATGGACTCCTCAGGTGTCACTGTATATTCTGCTTTCTTGTCTTCAGCACCACAGCTGATTATCAGATAGCAGACATCCTGAATCTGGATGCCTGGGGGTATTGGGGTGCAGCAGCCCTGTATATCAGTGGTACCCCCTGGCAGGGGCGGACTGGAGCGAAAAAAACGGCCTGGGACTTTTTGGGGCACACCGGCCCATCACTCCATTACAACCAGTAAGTAGTATCTCACGTTACAGGCAGTGAGGGGCATCCCTCATTACAGCTAGTGAGGGGCATCCCTCATTATAGACAGTGGGGACATCCCTCATTACAGCTTACAGCCAGTAGGGGCATCCCTTATTGCAGCTTACAGCCAGTGGAGACATCCATCAGTACAGCCAGTAGGGGCATCCCTCAGTACAGCTTACAGTCAGTGGGGGCATCCCTCAGGACAGCCAGTGGGGGCATCCCTCAGTACAGCCAGTGGGGGCATCCCTCAGTACAGCCAGTAGGGGAATCCATCAGTACAGCTTACAGTAAGTGGGGGCATCCCTCAGGACAGCCAGTGGGGGCATCCCTCAGGACAGCCAGTGGGGGCATCCCTCAGGACAGCCAGTGGGGGCATCCATCAGGACAGCCAGTGGGGGCATCCATCAGTACAGCCAGTGGAGGCATCCCTCAGTACAGCTTACAGTCAGTGGGGGCATCCCTCAGGACAGCCAGTGGGGGCATCCATCAGTACAGCCAGTGGGGGCATCCATCAGTACAGCCAGTGGGGGCATCCCTCAGTACTGCCAGTGGGGGCATCCCTCAGTACAGCCAGTAGGGGAATACATCAGTACAGCTTACAGTCAGTGGGGGCATCCATCAGTACAGCCAGTGGGGGCATCCATCAGTACAGCCAGTGGGGGCATCCCTCAGTACAGCCAGTAGGGGAATCCATCAGTACAGCTTACAGTCAGTGGGGGCATCCCTCAGGACAGCCAGTGGGGGCATCCATCAGTACAGCCAGTGGGGCATCCCTCAGTACAGCCAGTAGGGGAATCCATCAGTACAGCTTACAGTCAGTGGGGGCATCCCTCAGGACAGCCAGTGGGGGCATCCATCAGTGCAGCCAGTGGGGGCATCCATCAGTACAGCCAGTAGGGGAATCCATCAGTACAGCTTACAGTCAGTGGGGGCATACCTCAGGAGAGCCAGTGGGGCCATGCCTCAAAACAGACAGTGGGCCATCCCTCAGTACAAGGTAAGTAATTAGTGGCACACTTTCACCATATCTTTAGTACCAAACAAATACTGGGTGCTGCCCAATAGGATAATTCTTCTTATCCTATAGACAAATACTTAGAAATATCAGGTGCACATCAATTACGCTTAAAAGAGTTTTTTTTACTTTTTTTGTTCTGCAGTTGCAGCAAATTAAGCGTAATTGGTGTGCACCTGATATTTCTAAGCATCCCTCAGTACAGCCAGTGGAGGCATCCCTCAGTACAGCCAGTGGGGGCATCCCTTAGTACAGACATTGGGGGCATCCCTCAGTACAGACATTGGGGGCATCCCTTAGTACAGATAGTGGGGCATCCCTCATTCCACTTCCTCCACCCAATGCTGGACAATAATAATGCAGCAGATGGGCAGGCTGACCGATTCATGCCTGCCTGCCCGCCGCTGCTGTTACCCCCCCAGCCTCACACACACACACACACACACACACACACACACACACACACACACAATGGTACCTGGTGGACAGGGGGCTAGTCTGCCCTTCACTACTGTTCCCAGAGCACGTGCACACACTTACCAGCGCTTCCTGGTTGTTGCGCGCTTGTCGGTGGGCGGGGCCCATATGGCCGGCGTCCAATGAAAACAATGGACGCTGCCCATAGACGCCCACCACACAACAACCAGGAAGTGCCAGTAAGCATGAGTGTGTGTCTGTGTGTTAGAGCGGCAGCACCAGGAAAGGCCGCGACCCATGAATGACAGATGCGGAAGGGTGGGAGGCGGGCGGTTCCCCCCGCTGCCGCCCACCCTCCTTCATCTGTCATTCATGGGTCGCAGCCTTTACTGGTGCCGTCCTACCGGGATTTTGCCAGGTATGCCCTATGGCCAACCCGCCCCTGCCCCCTGGTAACAAGCAGTCACCAAGTACCCCAAGGAGAAGATTAAATATTCATGTTACCAATATAAGTAGGTCACACAGGCCTTGTAGCACATTTGAAAGCAAGAAAGAAAAAACCCTGTTGGTGCACCCCTGATCATTGCTGTGTGCCCCCTGGGTACCACAGGTTGAGAAATTATAGGGTTGATTCAGAGCTCCTTTCTCACCTTTTTTTGCGTGAATATTTCCATTCTCGTTCATTTTTTCCCTTCGTCTGATTCAGCAAAGCCTTTTTTCTGTGAGAACTTTACTTTGAAATGTTTTCATTTTTGCATGATTTTTCGTTTGGTAGCAAGACCTCCATAAAAATGATGAGAAAGGGGCTCTGAATCAACCCTATTGTTATAGATTGCTTCAACTGCCAAATTGGTGTTAGCCCAGGGGATAAGAGATTCTTCCAAAATAGACTTTAGGCTCGCTTTAGGTACTTCCCTTATTTCAAACAGGTTTTAAATTGATGTGTATGACACACTTAAAAACAAATCTAAAAATGCTATCTCCTATCTAAGTCCATTACATACGAGTTGTTTATAATGTGAAATTTCTCTCCTTTTGCAAACGATAAATCATCATCTGTCCGAGCCTCATAATCGTATAAAGCGACAAAGGTGGTAGCAACCCCTAAAGGAGTAAAAAGACAGCAAGAGAATCATATATTAGATGTCAGGACCTAAGAGCTGCTTATTGGTATTAGGCTGGTCACATGTACAGGTAGGGTTGGAACCAAAATGCCAGGTTGCTTTAGTGTGGGCCCCTATTTCCAGCTATGAGGGAAGAGGCTCCTTTAATAACTGGCAGCAGAGGGCACAGCAGTAGAATTGTGCTTTAAAACCATTAGATTAGTTGTGGACCATTTCTATATTCTACTTTCCAATGATTTTGGTTGTTTCTGACCCCAGTGTGGAGATTCAGCACTTTCTCTCTAATATTTTGTTTTTAACATATAACTGAACCAAAAGACAAAATAGACTTTTGGCCTCAACATTAGCTTTCCTAGGAGAGCTAAGGAAGCCCATGGATAATTTGCAGACCAAGGCCTCAATTCAGTAAGAATTCACTACTCTTCTCAGGAGTAAAAAAGTACAATTGTTTATAGCTAGTGATTCAGCAACAGTGACATTCTCAGGCTTTTTTCTCATAAAGTGAATTTTTTTTACTACCATGAGAATTTTTCTTGGCTTACTGAATCGAGGCCCAAGTGTCTATTGAGTTATTTGGCCCACATTAACTTAACATAAAGCTATGGGTGTCATGGGGAAAAGATGTGTGTCAAGACTCAATATTATACATTAAATTGCTGGTTGCGCCCTTGATCTCGGTATTGAAAAGCCTGTAGTTAAAAATACCATTTTGTGAATACTCACCTGTAAAATGGGTATTATAAGTATGTCACACACCCCGCTTCAGATAGTCATTACACTTGGGTTATACCGACCTATAGAGGGCGATCTTGCAGAGATGTCATGAAAAAAAGGGAGCCCCTCCCAGTCCATAAATACCTGGTACCTCCCACTCATTCCCCAGTATTTAAGACAGCAGTAAAGGGACCAGGAAGAGCCAAAATAACCAGTAACAGTAAAAAGGGTTCACCATAGAAAGGATCCAGAATACCAAAGCACGGGGTGAAGCGGGGTGTGTGACATACTTATAATACCCTATAATTTTACTGGTGAGTATTCACAAAATGGTATTATTCTAAGTATGTCACACACCCCGCTTCAGATAGTCATTACACTTGGGACATCCAATAGCAGTGTCCATAAAGGGTGGGGATCCAAAACAAGGCAACAATGCTTAAACCACTGCAGCTTGCAGAACTTTGCGGCCAAAAACAGCATCCGCTGAGGCCCGCACATCAACCTTGTAAAACTTGGAAAAAGTGTGAATGGAAGACCAAGTAGCAGCCTTACAAACTTGCTCAACAGAAGCCTGATGCTGGAAAGCCCAGGACGCCCCAACAGCACGAGTAGAATGAGCAGTAACCCAAAAAGGGGGAACCTTCCCCTTGGCAGAATAGGCCCCAACAATGGCCTGGCGAATCCATTTACTAATGGAAGACTTGGCGGGAGCCAAACCTTTCCTAGGCCCGGAGTGCACCACAAAAAAGGGCGTCAGTCCTACGAAAAGAGGAAGAAGCCACCAAATAGTACTTCACACAGCGAACCACATCCAGAGAATGCAAAACCCTCTCCTTGTCATTGCTGGGCTTAGGACACAAGGAGGGTAGAACAATGTCCTGATTAAGATGAAAGGCAGAGACCACCTTAGGAAGGAAATCTGGCTTGAAGCGGAAAACAACCTTGTCCTGATGCCTCTCAAAATAAGGAGCCTTAATGGACAAAGCCGCCAACTCCGATACACGCCGAAAGGAAGTGATGGCAACCAAAAACGCAACCTTCTGAGTAAGCGTAGAAAGAGCAATATCCTGCAAAGGTTCAAAAGGAGGACCCTGAAAGGCAGAGAGAACCAAATTCAAATCCCAAACTGGGAGCAAAGGCGTCCTAGGAGGCCGCACATGCGTAACCCCCTGGAAAAAGGTCTTAACCAGAGGATTAAGAGCAAGAGACTTTTGAAAGAAAACCGCCAGGGCAGAAACATGCCCTTTCAGCGTACTAAGCTGCAAACCTAGGTCCAGACCATGTTGCAGAAATTCCAAAACCCTAGGGATAGAAAACGCCCTGCAAGGAAAGGCCCGGACCTCACACCAATCAATATAAGACCTCCATATCCTATAGTAGATGGCAGAGGAAGACTTCTTTCTAGCCCTAACCAGAGTCTGAATGACAGCATCAGAAATACCTTCCTCCCTCAAGATGGAGGTTTCAGCAGCCACGCCGTCAAAGCCAGCGTTGGTAAATTGGGGTAGAGCAGTGGACCGTGAGTGAGCAGATCCGGCAGAAGGGGCAGATCTAACTGATCCTCTGCCAACCTTACCACGTCTGCGAACCAAACCTGTCTTGGCCATCTTGGAGCCACCAGAATTGCTGATGCGCCCTCTAGGGCCAGCTTGCGCACCACTTTGCCCACCATGGGAAACGGAGGGAACAGGTACAGAAAACCCAGATCCCTCCAGTTCAGAGACATGGCATCCGCTGCCAGAGCCAGCGGATCCCGCGAGAGAGACACAAATGCCGGAAGCTTGTGATTGTGACGAGAGGCAAAGAGGTCCACCTCCGGAGTCCTCCACCGGTGGCAAAGCGACCGAAACACCTTGGGGCTGAGCGACCATTCCCCCCGGCGAGATGAGCACCTGCTCAGGGAGTCCGCCTCCGTGTTCTCCACTCCCGGAATGTACACCGCTGAGATGCACGGGACATTGCTCTCTGCCCATGTTAGAATCAGAGAGGCTTCCCTGAGGGCACGCCTGCTGCAAGTCCCTCCCTGGTGATTGATGTAGGCGACCGCCATCCGATTGTCCGACCGAACTTGAACCAGTAGGCCCCCCAACTGATGAGTCAAGCGAGCCAGAACCAACCTGATGGCTCTCAGCTCCAGAACATTGATGGGATCGTGAGCCTCCTGAGGTCCCCACAGTCCCTGAAACTGAAGATCCTTCCAAAATCCCCCCCAACCTGACAGGCTGGCATCCGTGGTGACCGTCTCCCAACGAGGGGTCAGAAAGGATCTGCCCCTCATCAGATTGCTCGGTTCCAGCCACCACCGAAGGGAATGCCAAACCCGGGGGGGGACATCAGAAAAGACTGATCCAATGACAACGGGGACCCGTTCCAGGCCGCCAATAGATGGAGCTGAAGCGTCCTTGTGTGAAACTGGGCAAAGGGAACCGCCTCGAACTATGCCACCATCAATCCCACCAGTCGCATCCCCAGCCGGATGGACGGGCGAGGGATGGATAGAAGACGCTGAGTCAATTCCTGAATCAAAAGAACCTTGGGCCGGGGGAGGAACACCCTGGACTGAGAAGTATCCAGAGACATTCCCAGGAACGCCACCACCCTGGATGGAGAGAGGCAGGACTTGGGAGAGTTGATCATCCAGCCGAATCTCTCCAGGGTGGCTACCACAGTCCTGGTGTCTAGCTCTGCCTGGCCAAGAGAAGATGCCATAATAAGAAGATCATCCAGATAAGGAACGATGCGGATACCCTGGGCTCTGAGGAGGGCCATCACCCCCGCTAGCACCTTGGTGAAGACTCTTGGAGCCGAGGTAAGGCCAAACGGAAGGGCCACAAACGGAAAATGCCGATCTTCCACCACAAACCTGAGAAATCTCTGATGCGCCGGGAAGATTGGAACATGCAGATAAGCATCCTTGATGTCTATAGACGTCATGAAGTCCTCCTGCCGAAGTGAGTTTATGGCAGAGCGCAGAGTTTCCATGCGGAACTTCCTGGGACGGATAAACCTGTTGAGAAACTTCAGATCCAGGATGGGACGAACGGAGCCATCCTTCTTGGGCACCGTGAACAGATTGGAATAGAATCCCAGGCCCCGGTCCGAGGGAGGCACCGGGCAGATGACTGCCATGCCCAGGAGATCTTTTACTGCCGCCCGGAGCCCCTGCGCGGCCAGAGCATCCAAGGGCACGCGAGACCTGAAGAATCTGGGAGGAGGCCGGATCTCGAACTCCAGCTTGTAACCGGAAGACACCACTTCGCGAATCCATCTGTCTGAGACCTCCTGGTCCCAGACCTGGGAGAAGTGTTGCAGCCGTCCCCCCACCAGCGAGGGTGAGGGCGCCCCCTCATTGCTGAGCCGGCTTAGCAGCGGCTTTGGGCTTGGAGCCCCAGCTGTGGCCTGGACGGGCACGTCCTCTTCCCCTGTGCCAGGAATCACCTCTGGAGGGGAAAACAGCCGATCCCCGTCCAGCTCTGGCCCACGAAAGGAAGGGGTAAATGCAGCCGCCCGAAAGGGACAACGTTGCTTCTTTTGCTGAGGTAACCTACCTCCTTTGGCAACCGAATCCAATTTTTATTGTGGAAGAGTCACTTCGGGAGGAGAGATTGCCAGAACCTCAAACATATGAGCCAGGACCTCAGGGGTATCCCAAGAATCCCCCTGACCCCGCTCGGCATCAGTGCCAACAACCTGCTGATCGTCAGAACCCTCAGACTCCTCAAAAAGCTCCCCTTCCTCTAGAGGGGGGTAATCAGACCAGTCCAGCGAATCAAACTCCTCAAAATCAGAAGGCTGGGGACAAGTGTTTTCTCTTAGCCGGGACCTTTCTGGCCACAGTGCTAGAAAATAATTTTTCAAGATTGGACAATCTGGCACACACCTCAGATTGCGACTCCCCACTCGTGACAACATCACACGGGGTACGCGTCTGGCGGGGAGGGGTAGGAGAAGGGACCGGCGGCGCAGAACCAGACGCAAGGGATCCGGACTGCCGCGTAATAGTCTGCTGCGCACATGGTATGCAAAGGAAAACGTCATCCCCTGTAAGGGATGCCCCACACCCCAAACACTGCCAGGGTTGCTCCGAGGGGAGCCCGAGCCCAGTATCTTGGGAAGCCTCCATATGGTGATTTTATAGGTACTCTCAATACCCCAGGGAATTACACGATATAAGCGACCCGGGATGCCCCTTCTGTGTCCCGAGTGGGAGGATTTTATGGGGAGTTCTAAGCTTAAACCAGGGACCCTAGGACCTGGAGGACCCTTTAGGCTCCGACAAGGGTCCACCTGGAAGACAGAATACGGGGCTATTCAGCACCTCAATCATGCCCAGGCACACGCAATGCAGACATACTGACAATGCAAGGAAAACAGATGAATTGTATATATACATGTGCAGGTCAAGCAATGGCTGTTCGTATAATAACAAAACGCTAAAGTATAATGCAGAGTTAGTAGGCAGTGCCTGAAATAATGAGGCCGCAGGGGCCACCCACGCGATCAGCCTTGGAGACCTGAGAAGCAGAGGGAGAGAAGGGCGGGCCGGCGCGGTGCGCGCGATGCGCCCGGCCCCGCCCCCCTCCCCTGACGACAAGCCGCTCCCGGCCAGTGGCCGGGCTCCGCAGCGGCGCCAAGAGCACGGGGGGCGGACCGTCAGCAAGCGCACAGAGTGCCCGACCCCGCCCCCTGCCTGAACTGTACCTGAGGGGAAGAAGCTCCCAGCCGAATGTCACAACGGCCGGCACTGCAGCACAGCCAGTGCCGGCTGATACTGTTCAAAGAAAAAAAAGCGCCCAGTGAACACCCATACACGCACAGCTGAGACAAAAACGCGTTAGTTTAAACGGAAGATGCGCCCAGTGAACGCACTCACTCACACACACACAGCTGAACAAACACACGTTAAGAGAGAAGGGGACCCTACGCTGCCCCCCCAAGGAGCAAGGGCCATCCGGGAGAGGGGGAAACCACGCTGGAAGGTGGAAGGGCAAGGGACGGGGCATCCCTAACCGGGATCACCAGCCAGGCAAAACCGCCTACCCCTTAGTATGGGGTCACACGGTGGAGCGTAGCTCCTAAGCACCCTTAGGTGCTGTCTACCCTTGCCCGGACCAGCAGCCTAGGCTGGGAGGCAAGGTGAATACTAAGACAAAGGGTCCAGGCAGAAATAGACTAACACGCGGGCCGGGAGTTACCCCGGCTACCTGCAAGGAGGAGACATCCATCTTCTGACTTGCTCGCCATCTGCAGAGATGAAAGACTGGGGAATGA
The DNA here is from genome assembly GCA_027917425.1 of Gastrophryne carolinensis. Lineage (NCBI taxonomy): Eukaryota > Metazoa > Chordata > Amphibia > Anura > Microhylidae > Gastrophryne > Gastrophryne carolinensis. The sequence goes on along the minus strand of CM051236.1, from coordinate 304,782,066 downwards.
GTGGGAGGTACCAGGTATTTATGGACCGGGAGGGGCTCCCTTTTTTTCATGACATCTCTGCAAGATCGCCCTCTACAGGTCGGTATAACCCAAGTGTAATGACTATCTGAAGCGGGGTGTGTGACATACTTAGAATAATGAAAATGCTGACAATGGCTGGTCTGGGCAAACTCCCCTTCCAACAATCAGTAAGGCAGCCATGTCCCTCCCGACTACAGGCTGTAGAGTGTGTACAAACAAGCAAACATAGATGCAGAAGACAGAGGATAACCTACTGCCAGAGGTAAGGTGTGTATTGGCTGTTTCTAAGCCACAGATACTTCCTCAGTCATATTTATTACCAAACAAGTGACACATTTATTTTTTTAAATGATATATAATTCATTATAATAATTTGTTTTTAACATATACCTTATTCAAAGTAAAGGCTTGTGCATACACATAATTATTACCTTCTTTTTACACATTTTTAAAGCACTTTTTTTTACATACAGACAAGACAGTGTTCCAGTACTTTTACAATTGTATTATACTTTGGCTCTTTACCTGAGGATCCTGGGAATCCAAAGCCACTCTGTGCTCCACCCAAGAAAGTACCATCCATTACGCCTATGGACTTACTGACAGGCATGCTGAAAGATTGACTTATGGTGGGATCTGGATGATAGCGTTGACTATAAGTGTCCACATTTGTTTCCACCTCTGTTTTTTCTTCATTTGTTTTTTTGCACTGTGCACAGCCCATCACCTGCAAATACATTATAATAATGCTTGACCTCTATAAAGGGGCACTTTTCTAGAGCTTTCATACATACAGTATGCAATAATCCTTGACATGCATAACTAATTTAAGAAAATGTCTATGTTAAAAAAAAAAAACTCATGTTTTTTTTCCCCACAGCTGCATCATCTAAGATTGGTGGGGGCTATGGGATGGCTCAGAAACTGGTTGGTTTTGCAGCATCCAACTGTGAGGAAGCTGCTTCAGGGTATCGGCAACAAGTATATTTGGGGATTCTTTAACACCTGGACAGTCCCTTTAACTTGGCACAGAAGCCACTAAAAAGCACTGATGATGTCAAGATAACCTTCAGTGCCTTTGGATTTTGGTGCAGTGAATAGGCTCATGCCCCCAGGTTTCCACCACTTCAGGGACCCACCATATGGCAACAAGAGGATAACTGTTATGGTGTGTGATCCTACAAACTGCCTTTTGTGCTAGCTTTGTGCAGTGCGGCATTCAGTACAACGGCACTTTCATGGTTACCAAATAGTGGAGGCCCGGGGGGGGGGGGGGGGGGTGAGCCCCACTTGCCCTGCCTTTAAACTTAGCCCTGTCCACAAAGACCATACAAAGAAGGGAGAAGGGGTAGTGCCTTGCCTCATACATCTCAACAGAAGACGATGGTGCAGCAGTATGCAGCAATTCCATCATGGCTGCTCCCATGACTAATAAGAGTTAGTTAGACTGGACTGGCCCTTTGGGGCCCCTTTAAACTGTTTGCTCCGACTTCTGGTTCCCTGGAGTCCTGGCCTGGAAAAGGTGATTATAGCTAACTGTGCAATGGGGTAACCCATGACCTGGAGACCCGGCCTGGTCAAATGGAGGCTGTCTGATGATTGAGGTGTTAATTGTCAGTGATTGGAGTAGTATGTAACGCTACATATGAGGGACATGCCTTATCTATTATATCTTAGTATCATTGTTTACTGTAATGAAAATAGGATCAGAATTGGTATTTGAATTACCCCAAAGGCTTGATTTGCTAAAGCTGGACCAGTCAGAAGTACTATAGGTCATTGCAGTCCTGTGCAGCCATTTAACAGACAAAGCTGGTAGCTGCTGTTATCCACCATGAAATTGTGAGGCCTAGACCCCTAAAGGGTTTAGGGGTGATCTGCTGGCACATTGTATATTTATTTTGGTCTCTGAGGAGATTCCCTTTGAGCTACTAATATGAGTCTGGGGACTCCTTTGCCTTTGATCATTTATTTGTGGGGCTTAGGGAGCACCTACGCAGGACTTACAGATGGTCTGAGTGGTAGTTTAGGTTAGATTAGTCTCCCTGCAGACCATGACCTTTCTTGGCTGGCACAGAGTTGCCAGGGAGGGGAGGGTTTGGTCCATTGTAAAATGTACAGATTTTGTACTCCTAGCCTTTGCCCACCGTCACATCAAATAGAGTGCAACATTCACGCAGTGTGTGTGTGTGTGTGTGTGTGTGTGTGTGTGTGTGTGTGTGTGTAATGGATTGACACTGACAGAACTACAAGTAATAGCAGCTCTATAAGGAGATAAAGATGTGAAACTACATATAAAAAGAAAGCTGAGTGCAGTAACATCAACAGGCCACAAGATGGTAGTACATGATAAGGAATAGAATAAAACATGAACAATAGAAGACTGTCAAAAGAAAGAGTAGAGATACATTTTATATGGGATGCCCTTGTGATTGGTAGATATAGAATTGCAGGGAGAGAACTAGCAACAATGGCAGAAACAGAGGGCATATAAGCTCTAGCAGAACATGAGCTAAGGGTTGTTAGCTGTATTAGATCCAGCAGGGAGGTTATTTCCTGGAAGACAGCTCTACTCCTAGAAGACCAGAACCAGAAGGGTGATGCCAGGACCTACATTTTTAAAATTTCAACCCCCCCCCCCACCCTTTCATGGGGGTAAGGAAAGTGTCCTTTTCTTATATGCTTACAAATGTTCATCAAATACAGCAAAAAGTTTAATACATGTTTTCACTTAAATTGACATGTACACACTAGCTAATAGAGTTTTACTTACTGGTAATATCTGGGTCAAAAGTCATGGGAAGCTCATCATTGAATGGTATGGGAGAAGCCTGTAAGAAAAAAAGAAGACAAATGGAGGCCACTATTATGTTGCTAACCTTGAGTTTACTACATAATTATCTCTATTAAGAACCCGTTAACACCAAGGCGACTGTGGAGTGATCGCGCACTCAAGGCAATCATCCTGCCTCCAGAAGGCCTGTTCTGCAGCCCTTTCCAAGCGCTGAACACTGGTTGTCCTGCAATCACTTGTGTGAACAGGGCCTAAGTGATTTTTATGAATATTTGTACAATACATATGTCACCCCTTAGTAATGCTCTTGTTCTGTTATATAGACCACAACAGTCCTGTATAGTTTCCTAAATAGGCGTCTCCATAAATAATAACGGAGAAGATCCATCATTTCTCTGCATGTATCACCACCCACAACTGCTCCTGTTAGACAGTCCCTATATTGACTTCTATTCTTCTTTGTAAATCTTATATACAGAGCAATCGTTATCTGACACATCATAGCTCAGCCCATTGAAAAGCATTTAATGCGGGTCAAAACCCACTCAGTCGGGAACTGGAGTCATAAAGTTTATAGGCCTGGGTGCTAGCCTGGCCCCAGGGCATCCTACACCTGATACCCCGCTGTGTGAAACTCCTGGGGTGCCGGAATCCCACCTTATCCAGGCAAGTTCCGTGACCTCCGCTGGCGGCTGCATCCCCGGGTTCCCTGCGGCTGCATGTGCGCTCCTGCGCCCAGATTTATGGAATGGCTGGAAGCAGAAGGCACGCGTGCCGGAACAGCGTTCCAGGGAATGCAGCCAGCCTGCTGCACCTCGTCACTGTGGCACATTTAAAGTGGACCATCACCCAGGGGTGATCTGCCCGGGAATCTATAAGATTCCCGGGCCGATCACCTCCCTCACCGCGGGACATCCGAGATCGGGATGTCCCGCGGTGAGGGACCCCCCCAAAACCCCAAATAAACTCACCTCCCGCGCGCTCCTCTAGACGTGCGCGCGCCCGCGCCAGCCGTTTGTGACTGGCGGGCGCGGGCGCGCGCCCTGTCAGAGCGACGTGCGGGAGGCGGCGGCGGGCGCACTGTCTTGTCCGCCGCTGTCACCCGCTTGTCCGTGGCCACGTGGGAGCGTGTTGAGGTGAGTATTGGGGGCTTTCTGGGGGGGTTTTACACAGCGGGGCACCCCAAATCGGGGTGCCCCCCTGAAGTGGACCAAAACCCAGGATAGTCAAAATCCTGGGTGTTGGTCCACTTTAAGATCAGCCAATCAGCTGTACACCATACCTCCCAAGCGTCCCTGATTTGATTGTCCCCCTGTCTCTTATTGTTCTCACTAGTCCCTCTGAGGTGTAACATGCAGATCTGCATCATTACATGATTCATTTGCCTATTCAAAGTGTTTCTGTTGTTGTAACTGTTACAACCTATATGATATCCATCAATCAATGAGAGGATGTGGCTTAATTTATCAACTGTCCCTCTTTTCCACCCTGAAAAATTGGAATTTATGATACACTTTTGTGAGTTAAGCTGCATCTGTACACTTTTGTGAGTTACATGGTTTGCATTAATAACCTCTTCCTTCCTTCTCGGAAAAGGTCATGTACTTCCCCACTGGCCTTGCTGTAGGGCAGTCATGCTGTCTCCCACACCCTCTGCTTCTTCTTTAGTACACACTTTTGCAGTTTTTCTCTGGGCTAATCTTACAAAACAATCAGATGCAAAATAAAATGGACTGAGAATGGTATACTCTTTTCAGCAAGCAATATTGGATACTCATAAAACACAACTGGGACAACTGTAGGAAAAAAATTAAATACTAATTTCTATTTCTCCTTTATACTGCAGGTCAAAATGTATTTTTATTTTCGTACCTATTTAAGTAGCTTTTTTATGATGTTCTTTCTGCCACTGATTCCATCGTGGACGTATGTAATACAATGAAAGCTCATTCTCAAGTGATCCAACACCCATGTGTTGATCAAAGCCTGATGCAGCCCGGAGGGGGGGCATTCAAACGAGGGGGGGGGGGGGGCATGCATGTCCCTCTTAAAACTCCAGGTTTCCCTTACTCGCTTCTCACTACCTCGTCGTGATGCATTTGCCCACCAGCGGTAAGAGTCCTCCTCTGGGTTTTTGGCTGCTGAAATGATTTGCTTTAAGGAGAAACTAAAGTAAAGTCACCCCCTCCTTAGTCAGGTAACTGGTGGCAACCATTTAGGTTTTATGTGCAAGCCCACTAGACAAATCAAATTGGTCACTGGAAGTCACATGCTTGGCAGCCATACACTAAATGGAAAAGTAAAAAGCATGATCTGACTTTAGTTCCCCTTTAAAGTCTCAGTAGGCAATTTTTTCGCCCGAAAATCTACACATCTTCATCTGTTCCCCGGCAGCACCCAGACTGCACAGATCTGTAAGAACTGCAAGGGTATTCAGGCAGCGGGCATCCAAAACAGGTAATCATGGTAATCGATTCTGATTGGCTGGATTCCTGTGCATGTATCATGGGAGTGTGGAGTGAGGTCAGAGATCCTGGGGTTTTTTTTGTAAAAAGACTGGGGTTTGGTCTCTGTAAAGAGGAGCAAACAATGGCTTAGAGACATTAAGATCCTAGGGCCGGTGGTCTCCATCTTTATGGGACCTTCCAATTTGGCATACCTTAATATATGAAACCCCCAGGATTGCCCCTAAACTCACCTCGCCAGCCATCCCATGATGCATGCATAGGCCGCAGCTGCATCCCCACTGTACCTTTATGTGAAGCGTGGACCTGCAGCTAACATTTATGAATGCCTAGCGTGGGACTGCAGCCACCGGCATGGACTCCATTCATTCATAGAAGAAGCTGAGTGGAACATGAAAAATTGATTCCCCAGCAGCCACATAAGCACCGTGTTTACGGGGGATCCCTGGGGATAAACACAGTGGGGTCTGATGTTAGCCACTAGGGGGAGCACTAGCTGAGAACAAAAGCACAGAAAAAATGTAAATAATATGTCCTAACTAGCACGGAATGTCAAGTTTGAAAAGGCTTACTCAAATTAGGTGACCACACTGCTGATTGATCCCAGCCTGGCATTTTGGAACTCACCCAATCTGCTGATGCGGGGCCTGTACTTTCCATGCCACATCATCTCCTCTATGAAACTGGCCACAGCTTCCAGAACTCAGGGGCGCCACCAACGGCCACGGCCACTACATTCCCTGCAATGGAATGTAACATTGGGCAAGGAGTGTTCAGCTGCGGTGGACCAAAGGAAAATATTCTTTTGTTTTTTTGGAATGGGTGGTCACTTACTTTAGGAAACCTTATTTTTAATATGCCTCCTCAAACTTTCCATTGTGTGCTAGTTAGTACCTCCCCTTGTTCCTGGACTGCGGACTGGACCCCTGCCCCAAAGGAGAAAGCAACTGCTTTAGAATGAGCTCTACCAGGTCTATGTACCCCTCTGTACTTGAAATCCTGGAGGTCCTGGAACCATCCATGATACATGAGTTCTTGTCCTTATGCTGAGCTATCCAGGTAGGAGGGGCATGGTCAGACACCACCCTAAAGAGGCTGCCTACAAGGTACCAATACCAGAGGGTATGCAGGACCCATTTAATAGCGAGACACAGTGGAGTCATTGCTAAAATCAAAAGCCATCAGGACTGGTTCCTGGCCCAGTGGCTGCTTCATAATCATGGTAGAGTTTTTTTTCCTTGGTTAGGTTATAGATAAACCTCCTATAGTATCCCATGTTTCCCAGAAAGGATCTGACCTGCTTCTTTGTAAGACTCCCCAGGTCGCTCAGTAAACTCGCTCCCTGTTAGAGGGTAGTGGGGATGCGGCCTCCGGCACACTCGGGTCTGTGAACTTTCAGGCGAGTGCCCCACAATCGCCTGTGAAAAGCTGCCTATAGTAATCTATGGGTGCTTTCACATATCATTTTGGCCCTGCCAGCAGCATCCAGAGGGCGCAGTGCTAGCGATTCAACTCGATGTAAGTGGAGAGCGCAAGTGCTGATGCCCTCCACACACTGACACCAGCAATGAAACACCAGCTGAACCACCACAATAGTTACATACATAGTTAATACGGTTGAAAAAAGACATATGTCCATCAAGTTCAACCAAGGGTGTTGGGGTCGGGGGAAGTTATTTTTATTTTACAGGGGAAGCTATTTATTTTATTTTTTGTCTTTATTTTTATTTCTTATTGATAACCGCTAATAGTAACTGTTAATGTTATTTTCTTCAAAATAAGCATCTAATCCTTTTTTGAAGCTGTCAGCGGTTGATGCTGTAACAAGCTTCTGTGGGAGGCTATTCCATAGATTTATAGTTCTTATGGTAAAAAACGATTGTCGCCTCCGGAGACTAAATTTCTTTTTTTCCAATCGAAGGCAGTGCCCCTTGTCCTTAAAGAGGATTTTACATGAAATAGTGTTCCCCCATATTTTTTGTATGGTCGATTTATATATTTATACAAGTTAATCATGTCCCCCCTCAATCGCCTCCTCTTAAGACTAAACAGATTTAATTCTCGTAATCTTTCCTCATAACTAAGATCTTTTATTCCCTTTATTAGTTTGGTGGCTCTCCTCTGCACCCTTTCCAGAGTCAGGGCGTCCTTTCTATGAACGGGTGCCCAGAACTGGACGGCATATTCCAGGTGAGGGCGCACCAGTGCCTTGTAAAGAGGCAAAATTACATCTCTATCCCGTGATTCCATGTCTCTTTTAATGCACGATAGTATCTTGGTGGCCTTGGAAGCAGCTGCTTGGCATTGCATGCTGTTATTTAGTCTGTGATCTACTAGTACCCCCAGATCCTTCTCAATAAGTGATTCTCCCAGTTTAACTCCCCCGAGGACATATGTGGCCTTCAGGTTATTAGACCCCAAGTGCATGACTTTACATTTCTCCACTTTGAACTTCATTTGCCAAGTGGATGCCCAGACACTCAAAGTGTCTAAGTCAGCCTGAAGCTTGTGAACATCGTCAACAGACTGCACTGTGCTACATATCTTTGTGTCATCTGCAAAAATAGAGACAGTGCTTTTAATTCCATCTTCTATGTCATTTATAAACAGTATTTCTAAATGTTGCTAGGGAAGTTAAAAAAATGAGGTTTTGTAAGTGGTAAGTGTAGGGAGTGTGAGAAAATAATTAAGAGGTGCTAAATGTGTGGCTGACAGTGATGCATTTTTGAAAAATAAGTGGTTCATTTAGTATCGTATTGCTTTTTCTGTGTATTCATACACTTTTGTGAAATTAAGCTTTTCTTATTTACTTGTGAGCAGAAAAGGAACAATATTAAAGAGACAGTCTGGGCAAAACATACATTTGCCTTCTCCCCTTTCACAGCAGTCTCCTCATAAGCCTCCATTCAAAGACACATTCGTCCGGACTTCCGTAGCTGTCTGTGAAAGTTTTGGTGGATGTTTGTCGTCTTTTCCTTTTTTTTCGTCCATTTTTTACTCGCACGAACGTTCGCACATAAACGTATATGCTCTTTCGAATTTCGAAAGGAAATCTTTGGTTTTACGCTAGTTCGGGGCCTTTTTCCTTCTAAATCGAAAATGTTTCGATCGTTCCAAATATTTACGTTATTGCAATGGGCTGGAATGCACGCTGCAATGAATTCAGAGAGCTGACTGCCAAGTGTGCCGAAGCCCATATAGCCGTTTCCTTTACGATCACCTTACGGCACCTTTTTGACCTCGGGACTAGGCAGCCAAGCGTGATGGAGAGTGATTTTGAAGAGCATCAGAGGCCAGATTGCACCGGCGGCGACGCATGGACATCAATGGCATGCATGACGTTGAGCTGTTCAAGCTCACCCACTTAATCGCGCTTCCCTCCATAAATTGTATAGTGAGCTGCAGCCATGGTTAGCCCGCACCACAAGGAAGGGGCAAGCAATTTCAGGTATGACCAAGATGCTTGGCTGCCTGCAATTTTTGGCGAACGGCTCGTTCCAGAGGCTGGGTGCCCTCTCCATGGGGATCTCACAGCCTACGCTGAGCCGTGCTCTATCCAAGTTTTTGGAAGGCATGGCTACCATAACCAACAAATATATTTCTTTTCCTGAAGATATGGTAGCCAGAAACGCCATTAAGCTTGGGTTTTATAATATCGCCCACCTGCCCAACGTCATGGGTGCAATTGACTGTACACACGTTGCCCTTGTGCCTCCGGCTGACGACTAGTATATATACAGGTAAGTTTTTTTTTTTTTGGCCAAAATTATCCCTCTTTTGTTAAAATCCCTCCTTGTAAATATCCCTCATTGGAATGATCCCTCCTTGTAAATATCCCTCATTGGAATGATCCCTCCTTGTAAATACACCTCAGTGGAATTATCTCTCCTTGTAAATATCCCTCATTGGAATTATCCCTCCTTGTAAATATCCCTCATTTGAATTATCCCTCCTTGTAAATAGCCCTCCTTGTCAAAAGTCCCTCCTTGTTAGTTATCCCTCCTTGCAAAGAAAACATATTTGAAAAGTATACCTCCTTGAAATTGAATCCTCATTAGAATTAGTCCCTCCTTGTGTAAATAAATCCGGGAAATAATTCCACCCTTGGAAAGATTCCCTCCTTACAAACAGTCCCTCCTATCAAAGAGTGCCTGTGAAAGAATGGTCCTTTATTTAGTTGTTCCGCAATTGACATGTGCTCCCAAGCCAAACACTTAAAAGTGCTCTTTAAATACACACTTAAAGTGTATTTTGATCCTCTGCAAACACACACATCCTTTGTGTGTGATCTAAATCCTTATGTACTAGGTTATTGTAAGTTGTTGGTTCACCCACGTTTGCCTTATATGCTGTTAGAAATGAGTGTTTAACTTTTATTCAAAGCCTTACTGATTTTTTTTTTCTTTTTCCCAGGAACCGCAAAATGGGCCACTCACTGAATGTTCAGGCAGTGGTGGCCCCGGACATGCAGTTCCTCGCCGGCTACCCAGGCTCATCCCATGATGCGTACATCCTTAGACGATCTGGATTGTACCGTCGGTTTGAGTCTGGGGAATTTTCCGGGGCATGGCTCCTTGGTAAGTTAACGGCAATAACATCAGTTTATGTTGGATGTTTGGGTAGGCTTTGCATTTTGTTGGTATGTCTGAAAATATTTTAAGTTCCACAACCTTCTTGCCATGTGAAACCCCACTTTAATTTTAGATTGTAAACAACCAAGCATGGCCAAATGTTTGTCCTGCATTAGGCAAATTCTAACTAGTAATTTTGTACAAATTAGGAATCACTCTTCCCCACCCTCGTCTGGAATAGTGCAGGTGGGAACCGTTTGGAGGCGACCCCGGAGGCCTGACTATATGGTGATGTAAACAGTATTTGTTATAACATAGGATTTTGATTGATTAGATTACCTGAACCATTGGGGTGGTTACAATATACTCTTATGGATTCCCTTTTGCACAATGCACTTTGGCACTTGAATTAATGGAGTTATATGATGATCATTGCACATGTTTTTGATGTTTTATACTTGCACTAGTTTTCTTTTCTGGTTTGTCTTTGATAGAGAAGTGAGTTGTAGCTTCACATGTTAGCACACATGCACAATCACATGTTTTATTTCCAATACTCCTGTTACCCCATTTTTACATGAAAGGTTCAGTGTCATTATTACACCTATCTAGCTATTAAGGATCATGGAGCCATTTGAGGGGTCTGGACCTCTGATATAGTGTGTTTATGTTTTTTTAATGTGTCTTTTTATGTGTAAATAGTGTATATTTTGAATGCCTTGTAGAAATAAATTAATACATTTTTTCAATATTGTTTAGATTTGTATTGATATTAGTGTGCGGCAGCAACACAGGGGCTTTTTCTGGGGACAGGTCTAGGGTCCCCGTTCTTTATATACCGCTGGAATAGTGCACTTTATCATAGTATCTGCCCCATCTTTGCTTAGATGCATTTCACTTCCAGAGGAGAGGAGAGCAGGATAAAGTGCATGTTGCGGGTTTCTGCTGTTTTGGCCTCAGAACAAGCAGATAAGGGGTCATCAAAACCTAAAACCTCCCAGTTTCTTGGGCAGCACACTTCGAAAACAATAGCTGGGATCAGTATGTCTGATTGGCCATCATCCTCAATAATGGCTGGGGAACTAGTTCCCACATCTATGACATATGTTTATTCTACGACTTTGACTGTGCCAAATGTCTGCTCATCTTGTTCAGACAATTGTCACATAGTCTCTTATTGATGTTGCTGGTGCGTTATTGCCTTACACTTATGGAGTTATGTTTTTTTTTTATTTTTGTTTTGTAAGGTGATTCCAGATATCCTCTTCTCCCGTGGCTCTTGATGCCCGTACTCCGGCCCCAGGATGCCTCACAGGATGCATATAACCGTGCGCACCGCAATACCAGGGCTGTGGTGGAGAGGGCTTTTGAAAACAAGGTTTCGCTGATTGGACCATACCGGGGGCTCCCTTCAATATGACCCAAAAAAGGTCATAGATATTATAATGGCATGTGCTGTTTTGCATAATTTCGCTATTTTGCAACGGGTCCCCCGGTATGTTGATTTGGCTCCCTCTCCACCCACCGAAGACCAAGAAGAGCCATTTCGGGGCATACACAGTGTGTCTGGCCAAGCTGTGCGGGCCAATTTGATTTCCACCCATTTTTCCTAATTTTTCCTCGTTTTGGTGTTTGTTTAAATGGTGTTGTTGGTTGTGTTTGTTTTTCCCCTTTGTGTTTGTATATTTTTTGGGCACTTGATACATAGTAATGAAGTAATTTCTCACAACATCCATAATGCTTAACGCCTCATTTTTTGGTATGTGTGAAATGTGTGAATGTAGTAATTAATCTTTCTGACACAAAAAATGAAAGAAACAAAATTAGTGAGCCACAGGTGTGTAACTGTTTAATTTTCTAATGTAACATAGAAACCTTGCAGTTGATGGTCACTCCAATCTTTGGGCCAAAGAGATGGACAATCACAAAACATAAATGATGAGCAACCATGCCACATAACAATTGCACACAGGCAGGAGTTTTGAAGTAACTTCCTCCTGGCCGACGTTAATGTAAATTAAACATATAAAGATATAATAGGAAAACATTTTGCAACAAATATCTCGCATTTTTACAAGTTAAGAAATCACAACACACCTTCTCTTGCTTGGCCACATCTGGCACAGGCACAGGTTGAAAGCAGACATACATAGGCCACATCTACACCTGTTACTCAGTGGCACACCCAACCAAGAACACCCAGTCCCAAGCTCAGTCCAGTGGCATCTTAGCCAGGAGTCAAGGTAGTAGTTTTGCAGATTTGGAGCAAAGATGTCGAACAGATTCAGGACGAATAGACCTTAATATGGGGGATGCACATAGAACCCAGGTTGTGGCCCCTGGTGGTGGGTCCTAACCTGGGCCTGTGTGGCATTGTGAATCTGCAACTGTTCCAAAATGTTTCTCTGTATATTTATAATTTCCGCCATGTTGGCATGGTTCTCATGGTTAGCGTTGGCCAGGTGGCTGTTGAGGGTCCTAAATTCAGTCACCACGGCCTGTAATGTAGTATTTATGTTGTCTATCAGCCCATGAAGAGCCTCTCTGTTTGTTTGATTTATTTGCTGAAAGGAACGCCTCTCCTGGTGTCATGATGCCTCCAAAATCGGCATGCCCCTCCCCTGGGAAACTGGGCGATGTAGCTGAGTATGCCTCCAAATTCCCCGGGTTCTGGGGCGTGCCGATGATGTTTGTCTAGGGCCCTCAACAGCCACAGCCATGCTTCCAAAATCCACAGCAGCAGAGAGAACACTGTGGACTTGAGGGTCATTATCTGCATGCTGCCCACGATGTGCAGGCAGCATGCAGCCAGCTTCACTCTGCTGCAGAGGAGTTTGGGGAGAAACATTTTGGGACAGTTGCAGATTCTGTCCCAGGGGGAGATCTTCAGAAGTGCCCATCAAGGATCCATCCTCCTCCGGCTCCTGGCTTTCCTCCATGAGTGTGGGGGTCTGTAGGGACATGTTCAAAATTAGGTTTTGCTTTTGCACTACATATGTCAATATGTTAATATTAACATGCAAAGTCACATGGCTAAACTACATTTGGTCAATAAACTTACCGAAAATATCGGATCCTGGGTCCTAGGCTGCACGGAAGTTTGCGGCATGGACAAACTGGCTGAGGATTCCCCAGTAGCTGAGGGATGAGGCTGGGCTGCATGAGAAAAAAACAAACTAGTTAAACACACAACTATGCATTGGTGATGGATAACAATACATATGCTTAATTCATTCACGTGGCCAAGCTGTAATGGGCACTACGCCAACGGTGACACTTGGCCTTCACTTCACATTACATTATCTGTTAAATGGATAATTTCCTAACTACTTCAACATTGGTCCCCTGAACTACCTCAAACAGTCAAGTACTGGCTGTTCAGTGTCTGCCCAGGGACCTTAAAGGGCATTAAGTGTACACACTCAGCGTGCCACTAGCAGTTACAAGAAGTTGAGGCTGAATAGCATTGTATATTGTCAAATGTGTTAAGAAGCATGTTTGGTGCTTTGGACCCAACCACAGCTCACAGACAAGTAGACAACAGATCAACATTGAAGTGTGGGATGTGATGGAGTGTAAAGACCTAACCGGCAGTTTAAGGCTAATCTCACTACTTTACTACTCTGGTTAACTGCTCTGTAACGTCATGTATGGTCAACCAAAAGAGGAAATTAACTGTCCACACACATGACACACCCTGTTCAAAGACTGAAAACCACTACAAGGCACACCCTAGGGGCATGGGTTAACATATGTCTTACTGGCTAATTGTGTATGTTCCCAAATTTAGAATGTCACATCAAGCTTTCTCACGTGCAGGAATGGCCGGGTTGTCTGTGTCCCTTAGGACTGCGTGTCCCTCGACCGCAACAGGATGGAGCAGGCCCAGCACCATCTCCTCAGCCGGTGTAAATTGTAATTTGGATGGAAATCCTCCTCCAGTTTGAAAGCTGAAAAACATAGGCTAATTAAGACCAATGTGGGCAATACAAGAAGGAAAATCCAAAATCAAACATCTTTACCTGTAATGCCGCCTTTTATTCTCTTTCTTCCGTGCAGCATATTTAAGGTCCGATATCTTCCGCTGAATCTGTTCGACATATTTTAACTCTTCCCCCGCTGCATTGACTTGTCTGGTTAGGTCGCCCAATATCTCCGCTCTGCGCTGCTTGCTGGTGTTTTTAGATTTGCGCCCATATAGCTCATCATAAACTAAGATAAGGCCACTAGCCAAGGCCATAGTTTGGGCATCACCAAAACAGCCACTCAACTGCCCTCTGCGCAATGTGCGCCCTGTTGTTTGTGGTTGGGGCTCCTCAGTGTTTCCAGACAAATGTGGTGACATTCTGGCCTGGGTCTGTGGATGGGACTGCACGGACTGGTGGCTGGATGCTGATTGTACTGGACTGGGCAAGGGACTGGGTGTTCGTGGCTGGCTGGCCACAGAAGTTACAAGTGTGGATGTGGCATAGGGAGATTTCCTGCCCACCTGTGCCGTGGCGAATGTGGCCGAGGAGGAGTGGTTCTGGCAGAGGATGAACTTGTGCTTGGTGTACGGTGCCTGTGTGGGCCCTTGGAAAGTGGCTGCCCCTTGGAGGTACTTGGGCGGACCAGGGGTGAGGGGGGACCTTGGTGTACCGGCCCTCTTTTGCGTGGGTTGGTAGCCCCGTGCTGGTGGGGATGGGGAGCTGGCAAATTTGGCCCTTTTCGGGCTTCGGGCCCTGCTGCGACTTCTGGCCATTTTCGGGCTTCTGGCCCTGCTGCGACTTCTGGCCCTGCTGCGGCTTCGGGCCCTGGTGCGGCTTCTGGCCCTGCTGCGGCTTCGGGCCCTGCTGCGGCTTCTGGCCCTGTTGCGGCTTCGGGCCCTGCTGCGGCTTCTGGCCCTGGTGCAGCTTCGGGCCCTGCTGCGGCTTCTTGGCCTGTGTTTTTGGCCGATGCCAGGTGCCTTGGTGCCACGTGGGGCAGGGTGGGGTGGGGCTTCGTACCCTCTTACCCGTTTTTTTGCCAGTAGAGGTTGTAGGCTTTGCGGCCTGTGTCTTTCCTTTGCCTGCTGCCGCCTCCTTTTTTTTCGCATAGCTGGTAGTTGGCTTTGGCGGAGCCTTGGTAGTAGCCCGTAACTTTGCTTTGGGCTGTTGAGACCTGGTTTGGGGCCCTTCTGCATGCTCCTGCCGCTTTGGTGCCATTTTGATGGGACTCTCAAAGAGAATGAGCTGTGTGTCCAGGGACCTTTAAATAAGCTAGCGTACGTCCGCACGGCCGTGCGGAACCCGGAAACCGCTGGGGCATTACTTATCTGCTGCTGAGAAGAAGAAGAAAGATGGCGCCCACTATCTTCACCCGCCAACAAGAAGAGATCATCATGCTCGTAAGTGTCATTTTATCCCTTTCAATTGACTGCTCAAATGCTTCTCTACATGTTAAGGAAGCGCAGGAAGTAAGGGAATTATTTCAAAATGTGTTAATGCACACCCAAAGGCACGGCACACACGTGCCAAACAATAGTTCGCCCAGATTCAAAAATTGCCTTAGCCTAGAAATGTGTGTGTTAATGGCATTTCCTAAAATAATGTATTGTTGCCACATATTGAAAGCTATTTAAAAGTAAATGCTATGTTTTATTTCTGTTTTGTAGACCATGCTGGAGCGCAGGTACGACTACCTGCCCAACTCATTTGAAAAACGCAACGTCGCCCTGGAGATCATCTCGGAAATACAACATCAGACCAACACCACCTTCACCCACACGCAGATCATGCAGCATTGGGTAAGTTTTAGGGTGCGGTAAATGAAGAAGAAACTAACCGGGAAGTGGTTTGGGTAAGTTTTAGGGTGCGGTAAATGAAGAAGAAACTAACCGGGAAGTGGTCTGGGTAAGTTTTAGGGTGCGGTAAATGAAGAAGAAACTAACCTGGAAGTGGTTTGGGTAAGTTTTAGGGTGCGGTAAATGAAGAAGAAACTAACCGGGAAGTGGTTTGGGTAAGTTTTATGGTGCGGTAAATGAAGAAGAACTAACCTGGAAGTGGTTTGGGTAAGTTTTAGGGTGTGGTAAATGAAGAAGAAACTAACCGGGAAGTGCTTTGGGTAAGTTTTAGGGTGCGGTAAATGAAGAAGAAACTAAACGGGAAGTGCTTTGGGTAAGTTTTAGGGTGCAGTAAATGAAGAAGAAACTAACCGGGAAGTGCTTTGGGTAAGTTTTAGGGTGCGGTAAATGAAGAAGAAACTAACCGGGAAGTGGTTTGGGTAAGTTTTAGGGGTCCTAAATGTAAGTGTTATACTAGCGCCAAGTAGTTGGGGTGAGCTTTAGGGGTCCTAAATGTAAGTGTTAGACTAGCACCAAGTGGTTGGGGTAAGTTTTAGGGGTCCTAAATGTAAGTGTTAGACTAGCGCCAAGTGGTTGGGGTAAGTTTTAGGGGTCCTAAATGTAAGTGTTAGACTAGCGCCAAGTGGTTGGGGTAAGTTTTAGGGGTCCTAAATGTAAGTGTTAGACTAGCGTCAAGTGGTTGGGGTAAGTTTTAGGGGTCTTAAATGTAAGTGTTAGACTAGCGCCAAGTGGTTGGGGTAAGTTTTAGGGGTCCTAAATGTAAGTGTTAGACTAGCGCCAAGTGGTTGGGGTAAGTTTTAGGGGTCCTAAATGTAAGTGTTAGACTAGCGCCAAGTGGTTGGGGTGAGCTTTAGGGGTCCTAAATGTAAGTGTTAGACTAGCGCCAAGTGGTTGGGGCGAGCTTGGTAGTGTAATATATGGGGACACATTCGTGGATGAGTTAAGTTTGTAGTGCGCAGGCGCAAGATCGTAAATATTTTCGCTCGGACGAGTATTTTTGGAACAATACAATTAGAATTGATCAGGAAACGTAATGGATTCGTTGAGGTAGACGATGGGAAATAGGTAAAAACGCATGCTGCCGTTGCAACCAGAGAAAAGGAAACAGAAAAGTCACGTGGGAAAATGACACTCGAACTCGTACTCTAGCATCCGAACGGACGAGCACTTTACAGAAGGAAACGAATGAATGCATACAATCGATCGCACACTCATACGAGAGTGGGAACTTATGCGAAATAAAAGATGATCGGCACTAAAACGAATTGTTTTTAAAGTCTCTCTGAATCAAGCCTATAGTCCAGTTGTTTAAAGCAGACCTTCACCCTGAATAAGAGCCTATGTTATACATTTCCCCCACCCTGTACATACAGATTGCCCACATTAAAAATCATTCTACCTGCACCTATTGCATTTTCTGAGCCTTTAAATATTCAAGATAGCAGTCCTTCTGACCCCAGCTCTGCTCTGTCTGTGCAAAGCACAGCTATATCCTGCCCCCTGCACCCCCCTTCTCTCCTCAGTGGCACGGACAGCACCCATATCCTAAGGTCTTGAACAGAATTTCGGCCCAGTGGGGGAGAGAATAAATCTCAAAGCACAAGGTCCCCCAAGCAGAACAATACCCAACATGTATAGGTACGCCTAACCCTTTTAAATGGCAGCCTACTTGAGATGTTGTCACCCTCTGTCAATCAGTCATTTTTCAATCTGTTTAAAAACATAAAAAAAATATTGTGTTTAATATTTGTCTTGTTTGTTTTAAATAAAAAAATGTATTTTATTCAAGACAACCATATTGCACGTGAAAGCCCCATTTCTCTTGATTATACCGATACCACATATGTATCGGTAGTCTAAATCAAAAAGGGAGGGATCGTGCACGGAGGTGATTAAATGTCTCACAGTAAATGCAGATGGCAGCTGAAGCGGGGGACCCTGTTCCGGGCCCTCTCCTGAAGCCTGAGCCTGGGGTGAAGAGGAGACCCAGCTGGATTGATTAAGGGGTCAGGTGACTGCTGTCAGGTGGCCGCTAGCAGAGGGGAAAGCCAGACACGTATAATTTACGTGACTGGTGTTAGAAGGGTTAAACAAGGTAGTTTCACTTTATTAACTTTGGCAGTATAGCGCAACAGGTAGCACATTCACAGATCAGCACTGTAACTTCCAGGAAGCAAAGTCATGGTATCAACTTAGCTCAGGCAATGTCACAATTCCACAGTTAATCACGGTGCTTTGGTGGTCCGTCCACCCCACAGTGAGATGAGCACTAATGCACAGTAAATCAGGCAGGGAATCACGCAGGGTATGCTAATCACGCTTATGGGAGCTTCTCCGCTACAGACTCAACATCCTTCTTATATCTCAGGGCCTAACTCTACCCTCTCCCTCTAGCTTAAAGTCTAACTCCACCTCTTTGGTTTCTTATTAAATGAGAATCCTACCCCCTTCTCTCTGGTTCTAAGAGAAGTTCCTCCTCCTACCCACCTGTTATAAGATAACTCCACCTACCTCTCTTTTTATAAGGTAGCCCCCCCCCCCCCCCCCCTGCCATCCCAATGGAGGACAGCAGCAGAGAGGGGAGAGCTGCATGCAGGGAATTTCCCTGGCACCCAAGGCCACCCTACTGTATGGGAAACTACACCCCATCAGAGCATCCCAAACCCGGAAGAACTGGGGCATGGTTCATATAATGCAGTTTAACTGGTTTATCAATTGATTATTACTGTCATATCTGCCCTGGTTAGTTCGATATCTCTGGCCTGTAATTACCCAGCATCCTTTGTGCTGTAGGTCTGCCCTTCTTCTCTCCAGCAGCCATCTTTATAGCAGCAGCATGCCATACTTCCTAAGCGATCTTTGGCTATTTTCAGCCCCTCACACAGTACAGCTAGTATGTCTGTCCAATACCCTCTTCTTATCATCCCTCACTAGCCAGTGTGTAGTTATTGCTGCATATACCTGTGTAGCCGATGGGCTCATGTTAGGACCTGTCCCCGCATGCTCTACCTGTTCATAATGAGCTTCCTGCCCCTGCCTCTATTACAGTTCCTTGTTTCTGGTATATGAAGTTTTATTGATGTATTTGCTTGTATAATTACTAAGTACTGTTATTGTTTGTCCCTAGTTCTATCCTACTCCTTAAAAGCGACTCTGTAGGCAAAGTGCATAAACTGTCATTCAGCAGCTCATCATGGCTGAGCTCCCCCTTCCTATCAGGACACAGCTGCTCCTGAAAGTAGAAACAAGGCAAAGAGTAGTGACACACTCTCTGAATTATTTTGCCTTAGAGCACCAATAATAGGGCTAATCTAGTCTAAAGCTTTGCATCATCAGACTGTAGACACTGAGAGAGAACAGCCAGGTTGATTAGAATGCTTGTTTTACAGGCCCCGCCCATAACACTGATTATTATGCGGCATCACACAGCCAAGGCCCACACCAAAATATTTCAAAAGATAAATCATAAGGTGAAACTGTAAACCTTAACATCTCAGCCATTTCTTCTTCAATTTAAAAACCAGTTTAGGACAGTGCAAAATGTGGCCCAACACAATGGTCTAACAAATGACTTTGCCTTCTGTTTCCCTTTAAGCGACCCAGCATCAAGTTACTGCATTTGAGGGGAAGAGCTGGCTGACACCGCTCTCTGCCACGAGTGAGGGATGGCAAAACATTCTGTTTTAACTATTTATACATTGTAATTTGTAACTACTCATTTTTTATCTAATCAAACTATTTTTTTTCTTCACCAGATGCCCATGTACACTCTGCGGGAATTGAGGATTGCGGTGAATAAGGAAGGGAGTATGCCCCTAGGACTCTGTCCCTAGAGTCTGGTCCTCTTTAAGTGCTAAAGGGGCACTGTAGGCTAATACTAAAAACTATGCTCTATTTACCTACCCCACAACACATCTATATATACCAATTTAGGAATCCCAGCCATGGGCTGTTATCATGCCTCACTGACTCCTCCATTCTGGCCATCATCTGCTTTGAGCAAAGCCATGGCTGTAATGCTGTCATTACCCCTTACCCCCTTCCATCGCCGGGTGCTGCCCCCCACTATCTGAACTTAGCCGGGAGTGAGTGGTGGAAGCCGGAAGCAGGGCGGAGGATCTGTGTCCTCTGCCCTGCTCTCCGCTTCCACCGCTCACTATCGGCTTCTGCTGCTCACTCCGACTGCAGGGAGGGGCCTTTTATACTGGCGGCATGAGCTGACGTCAGGGGGCCTAAAACTTGCAGCACAGAAGCTGAGAGCACTCCCAAGAGGCACAGAGGAACCTAAAGCAGACCTCTAGGAAATCGACAAGCAGCCATTGGGACTGCTGCATTCTCCATCACTTGGGCATCCTGATTTGGGTTTCTCATCTACTCAGTACTACTTCTCGAAGCCCAGAAGTCACACAGGCAAACTCAGCTGGGCCACATTCCAGCAGCAGCCAATGGGATTCACCTTACACAACTGGTGCCACTGGCTGGCGTATTTTTTTCTAGTTACCATAACTTGGTAAACCTGTGCTCCTTTGTCCATTACCAGGAAGTCAGCAATTCCATGTTCTAGTGCAGTGGCCTTGCATGCCGGCGTCCACTGAGCCTTGTATTGGCCCCCACACACTTACTTTATTTATTGCAATAAAGGGGGCTTGCCAATGGTTCGGAACACCCCCTCGATTGCAATGAATAGAGTGGGCATGTTAGGGGGCATGATTCCATATTGATGGATACCACTATGTCTGTCCAAAGCTGGGGGGAAAAAGTCACTTGTTTTCCCTCATTGTTAAGTATGAAGACACTGATGCTGCATGGAGGAGCTGTGGGGACAAAACATGAGTATATACTTTTTTATGTGTATGTTTGGACAGGAAATTTAATAAAGCAATAAGTTAATCTAAATAACTCGGTGAACCTGTATACCTGTGCATACACACATAAGGGTAATATTTGTCTTCCCAGATTAGTGCTGCCTCTTCAGCTAAACTTGCTTTGAATTTGGCAAATTTGGTTCAGTTCAAAAACCTGAAACAAATTTGGTCAAACTTCGGGTGTGATTCATTCAACTGTTAAACTTCAAAGGCAGTAATAGTAGAGATAATAATAAAGTGAATCAGCCAACTAATGTATTTCTGGACTAAAAGATTTAGGGGTTTATTTAAAGAGGAACAACAGACCTTAAAACTAGCCAGCTGCAATACCACCCGGTAGTGACACCAGCAGCTAAGGCCGCTGTGACATCACCTCTCTCTGTTGCTACCGATAGCTGCTTTTAATAACATGGCTTCCCCTCTAGCCGGCCTTGTCCCTCCCCCTGGGCGTGCTTTTGATCATATGGACTTCCCAGGGGAGAGGAGATATTGATAGAGGGGCGGGCAGGGACATCACTGTGGCTGCATTGTGATGTCTTCGGCGCATGTGCGTGACCCGAGAGAGTGTGTGGTGTGTGATGGCACCCAACAGAAGAAGGTTTGCTGCAGCTGGTGGAGCTGAAGAGCGGTAAGTACTAATATCCATTTGATAAACCGGAAGCTAAATGCGGTGTGGTGGGACAGGTTTGGTGAGATTTTAGGAACATCACTGCATGTCTGATGTTCCTCTTTAAGAAGCGCTAGTGCCATGTAGTACCAGATAAACGTCAGGTTCACCCTGCACTGTATGGCATTATCCCATACATTTCAATGGACTGGGCTGGTTATAATTTTTTTGGCTATTTTAATTTTTTTTTTTGGGGGGGGGGGGGGAGGGGCTGGTGCAAGTGCCACGGGATCCCTGGGCTGTTTGGAAAAGTTTTTGTATGCATTTTTTGCACTTTTGGGTTGCGCTGCAAACTTGTGATTTGGGCTATGCAAATCCTGTGTCATGTCTTTCAAGTGTTTTTTTTACTGTACTGCCATCATCCCAAAATAAAAATACAATTCTGTGAAACTCACCTGTAGAATTATTTTTGATTATATCCAGTCCAGGTCGTCCCAGTAATGACATGTGGGTATTCCACCCCCAGGGGGCGCTCAACTGCAAGATCAAAAGATGTAGCTCCTCCCGGCCCCCTATAAAGGCAGGTGTCCCTCTATCATTCTCCAGTGGTTAAAAAGCAGTAGACAAAAAAAGAGGACAGGCCGGGAGGCCAAGAAACCATGTTACTCCACATAGCTTCAGCTTGTACTCTCTCTAACAAGACTTAAAGATACAAGTCCAATGAATAAAAAATGGTAATCACCATAACAGGCAAACAAGAGATAATGAACAAAAGGGCGGAGTGGGACGACCTGGACTGGATATAATCAAAAACAATTCTACAGGTGAGTTTCACAGAATTGTATTTTTCCCTATATCCAGTCCAGGTCATCCCAGTGATGACATGTGGGACATCCAAACGCAGTGTCCATTTGGGCGGGATCCCCAGTGCGGAACAGCATGTAGTTCATTTCACTACCGCCTGAAGCACCTTTCGGCCAAAGACAGCATCAGCTGAGGCCCTAACATCCACCTTGTAAAACTTTGTAAAAGTATGAACTGAAGACCAAGTGGCGGCCTTACAAACTTGTTCAACAGATGCCTGGTGCTGAAAAGCCCAAGAGGTACCAATAGCTCTGGTAGAATGAGCTGTGTTCCTTCCCCTTGGCAGAATATGCTTGCCCCACCGCCTGCCTGATCCACCTACTGGTGGCAAACCTTTCCTAGAGCCCTCTGTTAGGACAAAGAGAAAATCTGACTTCCTGCAGGACTTAGTCGCAACCAGGTAATACTTAATGGCTCTGACCACATCCAAGGCATGGAGGGTCCTTTCCTTAGAAGTAGTCGGTGCCGGACACAAGGAAGGCAAGACAACCTCCTCATTAAGGTGAAAGGGAGAAACGACCTTAGGCAAAAAATCAGGTTTAAAGCGAAAAAGAGAATTCTGTGGGTACTCACCTGTAGAATTAATTTCACTTCCATTATTACTTCAGGACATCAGACTTAATTAAGAGAAGATTGGGTTAACCTCTCCCGAAGGGTGTGGTCTGCAAGAACAAAGGTGTGTCTCCACCTCCCGGGCCTATATCCACTTGGCTGACTTGATGCACTTCAGTTTAATTAAAAATCAGTAGAAACAGCCGTCCGGGAGGCATACCTATCCTGTTAGAAACAAAAGGCTGGAGACAAAAGACAAAATACAAGACTCCTCTCTCCGTTTAATCTTTCTTTTTTTTTATTATGCTGATCATTATTTACAGCAACTATTTACATTTTTAACACTCCACTAACTAGGCATCCAACACATGGACATAGTAACCTAGCAGACAGGGAGGGTCTGATGTCCTGAAGTAATAATTGAAGAGAAATTAATTCTACAGGTGAGTACTCACAGAATTCTCCGTTCTCTTCCATTTTACTTCAGGCTATCAGACTTAATTCAGAGACGATTGGGACCTCCAAAAGCAGTACCCGAATTTGGGTGGGATCCCCAAACCTTATTCCTTTCAGGAACAAGACATTCCAAAAACCCTTATTAATTTCAGGAATAAGACATCTCAAAAACCCTTATTCCATTCAGGAATAAGACATTACAAAAACCCTTATTCCATTCAGGAATAAGACATTACAAAACCATCTAATTACCACTGTATGTAATTCCTTCCTACCAAAGGCTGAGAATTTGGTAAATGTATGAGCTGAAAACCAAGTAGCAGCTTTGCATATTTGTTCTATTGAAGCTTGATGCTGAAAAGCTCAAGAAGCTCCAATAGCTCTTGTCAAATGACCAGTAGTCCTAAAAGAAGAATCCTTCCCCTTAGGGAATATAGGCTCTTACCACTGCCTGTCTAATCCATCGCTGATGGTAGACTTAGATGGTGGAAGACCTTTCTGTGGAACCTCAGGTATGACAAAATAAGGAGTCTGACCCACGGAAAGATTGTGTAGCAGTGAGATGGTATCTTAGTGCTTTTCCCCTACATCCAGCAATGTAGAATCCTTTCTCTATCGAACACTGGAGTATGACATAAGGAAGACAATTCACCTCTTCATTAAGATGGGAACCACCTTAGGAAGAACATCCTGTTTAAAGCAGAAGACGAACTTGTCCTTATGTAACACTAACTAAGGAGACTTGACTGATTAGCTGCTAATTCAGAAACCTTCCTTACGGAGGTCATTTCCACTAAAAAAGATAACTTTAAGAGTCAATAAACTTAATGATGGATCTGCCAACAGTTCAAAAGGAGGATGCTGATAAAGAGCTGATAAAACTAAGTTCAGGTCCCAAACCGGCAGAAGTAGCTTACGAGGAGGCCGCACATGAGCGACTCCCTATAGAAAATGTTGATACCTTTATTCACAGCAATGGGTTTCTGAATAAAAAGATAGATAAAGCAAATATCTGTCCCTTTAAAGTACTCAATTGAAAACCTTCATCAAGACCTTTCTGCCAAAAAATCAAATATTCTGGGAACAGAAAAAATTCTACCAGCGAACCTTCTGGATTCGCACCAAGCGATAATGCTTGCCAGACACTATAGTAGATCATTGATGAAGGCTTCTTCCTGGCCTGAATCATAGTCTGCATGACTATGTCAGAAGAACCCCCTTTCTGCCAAGATAAATGATTCAATAGCCAGGCTGTCCAAGCCAGAATCTGTGAATTGAGATGCCTTAGAGGCCCCTGTGTGAGAAGATCTGGATCGTCGGGTAACCTCCATGAGTTGCCCTCTGATATCCTTACTATGTCTGAGAACCAGCTTCTTCATGGCCACCGAGGAGCCACCAGAATGGTTGGGACTCCCTTGTGAGCTAACCTTTCTTCGTACTTGACCCAGGAGTGGAATAGGAGGGAATGCATAGCTTGAACGCTGACCCCTGAAGAGTCAGGACATCTGTTGCTATAGTTAGAGAATCCCTGGACCGAGACACAAACTTTGTAACCTTCCGATTGTGTGGTGATGCACAAGAGATCTATGTCCGGAATCCCCTAGCGCATGCATAGGGATTGAAAAAACCCTCTGATTAAGAGACCATTCCCACTGATGCAGGACCGTTCTGCTGAAATGATCGGCCTGCAAGTTGTCCACTCCAGGTATGTGTACAGCCGAAATGCATGAAACCTGTTTCTTGGCCCAAAATAAAAACCAGCTCACTTCCATGAGGGCTTCCCTGCTTCAGGTGCCCCCATGGTGGTTGATAAATACCACCGCCATCCGATTGTCTGTTTGAATCCAGATGGGATGCCCCCTCAGATGGTATGTCCAATGTCTGAGAAACAATAGAATCGCTCTCAGTTCCAGGATATTTATGGAGAGTTTGCTCTCCTTCAGACTCCACTGTCCCTGGAGTGTTGGTGATTCCATGACACTCCCCCAACCCGATAGACTGGCATCCATGGTGATGATCTTCCACTGTACTGGAAGGGAGGATTTGCCAGTCTGAAGAGGCTGAGGACCAGGCTAGAGACTGCCTTGTTGACGGTGTCATGCAAAAAGAGTGATCCAGAGTGTGTAATTGCAAAAGGTACTGACTCAAAGCAAGATACCATCAGGCCCAACAGACATATTCCTTGATAAATCGTCGGGTGAGGGCAAGACAAGAGACCCTGTACCCTGGCCTGGAGTAAGAATCACTTCTGTGTTGGAAAAAACACTTTTGCCTGAGACGTGTCTAATGACAGTCCCAGAAAGAATAACCCAGAAAGAATTGACTTAAGAATTCGACTGGATAGTCAATTATCCAATGTCGATCAGACAGTCTGTGTATTCTTCCGGGCCCCCTGACATGATGGGGCCCATATCAACAGATAGTCTAAGTAAGGGATTATATGTACACTAAACACAGAGTGCCTTGCCGGGGCAGTGTGGCTTCCACATGTATCTGCAGATATGTGCAACCAAATCTCTGTCTTTCCACATAGCTAGACATGTTTGGTGCTTAATACTTGGATGATGAGAGGGTTAAACTGGGCGGTAAATTGGTTCCCAGGCCCTGAATAATAATGATGATGATTTTGTATAAATAATAGTGATGGAGCAACTCCCACCCCCTTTGCTCAGTTTGAATTGCCATGAACACACACAGGGAGGGATTCAGCCACCATGGATCTCTCCCTATGGAGTGTTCTAAAGGGAGGCTGGCAGCTTCCCAGGTGAGTAGCTCTGGCTGCATTGCATGTCCCATCTTTGGGGACTCAAAAATAAGAGTAGGGACCACACTAAACACAGAGTGCCTTGCCGGGGCAGTGTGGCTTCCACATGTATGTGCATATATGTGCAACCAAATCTCTGTCTTTCCACATAGCTAGACATGTTTGGTGCTTAATACTTGGATGATGAGAGGGTTAAACTAAATTGGTTCCCAGGCCCTGAATAATAATGATGATGATTTTGTATAAATAATAGTGATGGAGCTACTCCCACCCCCTTTGCTCGATTATATGTATACCCTGACTTCTTAGAGAAAACATGAGACCTGCCAACACCTTGTTAAACACCCTTGGTGCTGAAGATAGACCGAAGGGTAACGTCACAACTGAAGATGTAAGCCACCTACAGCAATGTAGGTATGTATCCTTATATATACACTGCCCGGCTGGAGTAAATTCACTGTGGATCAACAACTCCAATCTCTAAAAAGGCGAGATACGGCAGATCTCAATGCTTCTGCTTTCTGCGGAATTCGGGATACCCCTGACCAAGAGAATCTACAAGGGGGTCTGGCTCCTAATTTGATCTTGTAACCTGAGGATACAACTTCCTGTATCCAAATATCTGTTACATGAAGCCTCCAAATATGAGCAAAATGCAGAAGCGGTCCTGAACCAGAATCGCTGGTGCCCCTTCTAGAACCAGTTTGCGAACTACCTTGCCCAGCATGGAGACGGGTGGAAACAGGTAAAGAAACCCCAACTCCTTCCAAGCCAGTGACAAGGCATCCACTGCCAGAGACAGAGGATCCTGAGAAAGAGACACAAAGGCAGGAAGTTTGTGATTGTGCCTTGAGGCAAAGAGATCCACCTCCGGAGTCCCCCACTTGCGGCAAAGATCCAGAAAAACCTCGGGATTGAGAGACCACTCTCCGTGGTGAGAGGATCCGCTGCTCATGGAATCCGCCTCCGTGTTTTCCACTCCCGAAATGTAGACTGCCGAAAGGCAAGGAACATTGCTCTCTGCCCAGTGCAGGATCAGAGAGACTTCCCTGAGGGCACTCCTGCTGCGAGTCCCTCCTTGGTGATTTATGTAAGCTACTGCCGTTTGGTTGTCCGAACGAACCTGAACCGGAAGACCCCGTAAATGTGGGGTCAGCCGAGCCAGAACCAGTCGAACGGCTCTGAGCTCCAAGACATTGATGGGGGTGTGAGCTTCCTGGGGAGCCCACACCCCGCTGAACTGATGACCCTTCCAATAACCTCCCCAGCCCGACAGGCTGGCATCCGTGGTAACCGTCTCCCAACAAGGGGCCAGAAAAGATCTGCCCTTCACCAGATTGCTCAAGTCCAGCCACCACCGAAAGGACTGCCGAACCCTGGGAGACATCCTGAAAGGTTGATCCAATGACTGAGGGCACCTGTCCCAATACGTCAATAGGTGAAGTTAAAGAGATCTCATGTGAAACTGTGCAAACGGCACCGCCTCGAAGGAGGACACCACCAGGCCCACCAGTTTCATCCCCTGTCGGATAGAGGGACAAGGACTGTCAAGAAGAAGGCGGATCAGGCCCTGAATCCCCTGCACCTTGGACTGGGGCAGAAACACTCTGGCCCGAATGGTATCCAGATTCATGCCCAGAAATGAAATCACACGAGACCGGGAGAGAGAAGACTTGGTGCGGTTGATCACCCACCCGAACCTTTCCAGGGTCAACACCACCTGGTGGGTGTCCAGCTCCGCCTGATGGAGGGAAGAAGCTGATATCAACAGATCGTCCAGATAAGGCCCAATGCGAATGCCCTGAGATCTGAGCAGAGTCATTATGCCCGCCAAAACCTTGGTGAAGACCCTCGGTGCCGAGGTCAGACCGAAGGGAGGAGCTACAAACTGATAATGTTGATCCTCCACTGCAAACCGGAGGAATCTCTGATGTGCCTGAAAAATCGGAACATGCAGATACGCATCCTTGATGTCTATGGATGTCATAAAATCCCCTTGGCGAGTCTCCATGCGGAACTTTTTGGCTCTGATAAATCTGTTGAGAACCTTGAGATCTAGAATGGGTCTCACCGAACCCTCCTTTTTGGGAACCGTGAAAAGGTTGGAGTAGAAACCCCTGCCTCTCTCCGACAGAGGCACCGGGCATATAACCCCCATGTCCAGAAGGTTTTTTACTGCTAACAGGAGCCCCTGTGCAGCCTGAGGGTCCCGAGGGCACCCGAGACCTTAAGAATCTTGGGGGCGGTCAGTACTCGAACTCCAGTTTGTACCCGGAGGAGACCACTTCCAAGATCCAATTGTCTGTGGCCTCCCGGGCCCAGACCTGGAAGAAGAGCCGTAGCCGTCCCCCCACCCTTGCGGGTGAGGGCGCCCCTTCATTGCTGAGCCAGTTTAACGGCAGGCTTGGGCTTGGAACCCCAGGCAGGAGCGGGACGTGCCCGACCTCTGCCTCTGTTCCAGGACCAGCCCCTGACACCTGAGAAGGCCAAACTCCTAGTCGCTCTGGCCCCTCGAAAGGAAGGAGGGAACGAGCCAGCCCCCCGAAAGGGGCGGCGCTGTTTCCTCCGTTTACCTCCTTTAGCAACAGCATCGAATTTATCTTCAAACAGCCGCGAACCCAAGAAGGGAAGAGCTGTGAGTGACTTCTTGGCCCCAACGTCCGCTGTCCACTGGCGGAGCCAGACCAATCTGCGCATAGCCACCAGTAAGGCTGAAGTCCTACTACACACGACAATAGAGTCTTCCATCGCAGCCATGACAAAATCCATGAACAATTTGCATTTCTTAAGGATAGCGAACTCAGCGCCAGCTGGATCAAACTGAGAGTTATTCAGCCAGTCCCTGATAAGAGACCTGGAAGCAAGTGACACTAGGGCAGATGCACTAACAGGCCGCAGGGCCGAGCCCACGTTGGCAAATGCGTGGCACGCCATCTGATCAAGACGCTTATCCTCGCCATCCTTAAGGGAAGTGGCGTCAGGGGTGTTCAGCACAGAAGAGTTGGTCAAACCTAAAACAGGCGCGTTGACCTTGGGAGGAGAAGACCAGCGCTTAACCGCCTCCACCGGAAAAGGATATTTCTTATCCCATCCCTGAGGCACACCAGGAAGCCGACTGGGCCTCTCCCATTCTCTAAGGATCAGCGCATCAAAATGACCCTGGGTAGGGAATTCCAGACGGGGCTTGCAGGCCCCCAAAAATTCCCCCTTCTTAAGAGGGGGCGCCTCAGGCGGTTCAATATCCAACACCTCCAATAAATGTGACAAAACAGTGGCCGTATCTACGGCATCCCCCAACACCTGCCCGACATTGGAATTCCCAGACTGAACATAGTCAGCCTCTGTTTCAGGATACAATTCCCCCTCCTCTAACGGGGAATAATCTGACTCGTCGTCAACATCCCACAATGGCTGGGCCGACGACAAATGTCTCTTTTTAGCCTTCTTGCCCACCGTGCTAGCAATCATTTTCTCGATGCTGGCCAACCTAGCCCAAACATCAGAAAGCGACTCCCCACTGGTACCAATGTCACTTGGGGTACGGATAAGGTGGGGAGGGGAAGGCGATGAAGCGGGAGGAGCCGACCCAGAAGGCTGGGTACCAGACTGCCACGTTATGGCCTTTTGTGTGTATGGTATGCAGATCCGCACATTCTCCCCCGTAAGGGATACCCCGCACCCCACACATGGCCCGGATTGTCCCAGAGGGATCCCGAGCCCAGTATCCTGCGGAGCCTCCATATGGTGAATTTTTGTGGTCAGTCGCAAGACCGCAGGGAATTACGCATAAGCAACCCGGGATGCCCCTTAAAAATCCTTGTGGGAGGATTTTAGGTGGACAATTTTACACTAGGGACCCCAGGACCAGGAGGGACCCCTTAATATGCACTTATAAAGGGCAACCTGTAACACACAAAACAAGCAACGTAAGTGCAGAGCTGTGTAAAATGGCCATAACCTTACATTGTAAAAGACCACAGCATTTGATCTTGCAGCCACACAATATGTATATACATGTATATGTATTAACCATATCCCAGCCAGACAATGTAATTAAAACACACACACACGCTCTAGACCAGTGGGGGCCCCCGCTAAAGAGGAGCCCCCACACACACAAGCTAAGGAAGTGGCCATCGGGCCCTTACCACACCGATCTGCTATGCGGCCTGCTCAAGAAGATGGCCCCCACGAAGCCTCATGCATGAGGATGCAGAGCAGGGGGAGGGCGGGCCAGCGCAGAACGCGCGTTTGCCGAGGCCACGCCCCCTCCCAGCAACGCGGACCCCTAGAAACGAGCACAGCAATCGCGCCAAAGAAGGGGGCGGGGCTACAACGGCCGCGCCGAGAGACCGGCCCCGCCCCCTTCCTGAACGCAGCCTGAGGGGGAGAAGCTCCCCCAGGCTGCCACTAGTCCCTAGTATGCCAGCAAAGGCAGTCTGACACTCACACACAAACAGTAAAAACACTAAGCACACAGGGACACAAGCTGGGGAAAACGAAATATTGGCCAGGCGAGGCCAGGCGGCAACCCCCCCCCCCCCCCCCCGGAGGGGAATAAGGGACCCGGAAGGGGGGGAAACCTGGATAACTGCCTACCCCATAGTGAGGTCTCACGGTGGAGCAGTGCTCCTGCTGCACCCATAGGGTGCTCCTACCTTCACCAGGACCCGCAGCCTAAGCTGGGAGGCTCAATATAGGGCAATTTAGAAGGGTCCTGGCAGTAATAGGGACAATAGAAGGCCGGGCGCGAGCCCGGCTTACCTGTAAGCCGGAGGGGCTTTCTTTTTAGCATATTCATCTCTGCAGAAGTTCGCCCTCTACTGGAGATTACCCAGATGTCATGAAGACCGAGTGTATGGCACACTTAGAATAAATGACCTACCTAAAGATTTAGGTCTGCTTGAGGGTGACCATGCAGCGGCTCACTGTATTTTTGTGCTTCGCCCGACCGAAAAACTTCCATTGAAGGCGGTTGGAGGAGAACCGCGATGTTAGCTGTACTTCCCGCTTAGTCCCGGCTGAAAATGTTGCAGTGTGAGCGGCTGGAGGAGAACCACGATGTTAGCGGCACTTGCCGCTTAGCCACGGCCAAAAATGTTGCAGTGTGAGCGGCCGGAGGAGAACCACGATGTTAGCGGTACTTGCCGCTTAGTCCGGCCGAAGAAAGGAGCCGCACACCGGTGCTTGCTGCTATGCTAAGCCGGAAATGTTTCCATAGCGGCAGGCGCAAATTTTGAATTTTTCAACCAGTAAAAACACATGGGAACAGCAATAAAGGAGAAATTAATTCCCCTGGTTCCCCTCAATCAGGCTCACCAGACAAAAGCCTTATGGTTGCTTTTTCCTGTGGCGGAATTCTCAGCCAGGTAGTGTCACTCTTTTTTAAAAAACAAAAAGGTGACACCCCACAGCGCCCCAAGACCCTGGCGCTTACCTTACCATCCTGATCCAAATGCAGCTTAGCTGCGGAGGCAAAGTGGGTCCATTCAGATCCAAGGAGTATAAGGGCCAAGGAACAGTCAGGTTTCCATTACCCCTGCTTCCAAGGCATAATTCCTTTAAAACAAAAAGTAAATGGGAGAGGAATTCAGATAATTCCTTGCAGTGACCACTGCAAGAAAGGAAACTGAAGTGCATCAAGTCAGCCAGGTGGATATAGGCCCGGGAGGTGGAGACACACCTTTGTTCTTGCAGACCACACCCTTCGGGAGAGGTTAACCCAATTGTCTCTGAATTAAGTCTGATGGCCTGAAGTAAAATGGAAGAGAAAACCACCTTAGGGTTAATTCAGAGCCCCTTTCTCAATATTTTTATGCTCGAAAATTTCCATTCTCGTCCATTTTTCCCTCTCATCTGATTCAGCAGAGCCTTTTGTTCTGCGAGAATATTTATATGAAAGGTTTTCATTTATGCATGATTTTTCGTTTGGTACCAAGACCTCCTAAAAAACAGCAACAAACGGGCTCTGAATCAACCCTCTTATCCTTATGCCGCTCAAAATAGGGAGGCTTCATACAAAGCGCAGTCAGCTCTGATACGCGACGCACCGAGGTGATCGCTACCAAAAAGACCACTTTGAGAGTCAAAAGTCACAATGCCAAAACACCAATAAAGCTTGTGGGCAGGGACGGTATATTAAGATAGATAGTGGTTCCCCCCCCCCAGGCTCACCATAAGCCTGTGGCCGACTACCCTTCAGTATAGGGTCTGCGGCCCAGAGCCAAGCTCTTCCAAAAGCCATATAGACCCCGGCTGGGAGGCAAGGATGGGTCAGAAGGGATCAGTGGAAATAGGGCCCGCAGCGGCCGATGGGCTAGGTGGCACTGCTCTGCTGCTATTGTCTGAGAGAGTATCCAACAATCTTCTGCAGCCAAGACTGCAAGATGAGCACTGGAGAATCATAGAGAAACACCTGCCTTTTTAGGGGGCCGGGAGGAGCGATATCTTTTGATCTTGCAGTCGAGCACCCCCTGGGGGCGGAATACCCACATGTCATCACTGGGACGACCTGGACTGGATATAGGGAAAAAAAGGGATTACAACAGCAGCTAAACGCCTTGAATCCTCTTTTCGCAGCACCTGTACAGACACTGTTTTTTTAACATAAATCCCTAACTTTAACTTAACTTACAGCTGGCGCTAGGAGTTGCTAGCTCATAGGCTTATACAAGCCCTGTGCTAGTGCCCAAACGCAGGCCAGGAGCGAGCGACATATGAGCGCCGACTCTCTGCAGTTGGGTCTGCAT
Organism: Gastrophryne carolinensis; assembly: GCA_027917425.1. Lineage (NCBI taxonomy): Eukaryota > Metazoa > Chordata > Amphibia > Anura > Microhylidae > Gastrophryne > Gastrophryne carolinensis. The sequence continues at coordinate 304,749,537 of CM051236.1, read as the reverse complement.
TACAGGCGGCCACAGCGAGATGCTCAAGTGCCACCCACACATTTTTATATTAAATAATGCTCCCAACTAAAGTAAAACATATGTATGTAATATTAGTTCCACTTTAACAAAATAATACATTTTAGCACAAATGAAAACTCGAGATCTAAAATAAAATATTACAATTTGGGATGTGGCTAACTGTATAAGAACTCATGTGTCCCATACTTGGTTACACTTTGACTGGACATTAACTTGCATTTTGCATTTTTACCAGTAACAAATATATATATATATATATATATATATATATATTAAAAGCAGACATTGTTAGCTTCAATAATGGTCATTTAAAAATACCCCTTTATCATTGTGGCATGTGATCCTGATTTGCAATGCCCCACTGTGCATCCTCCAGCCGGGAAGGCCAAGACCAGGAAACCCATACCCATCACTTTCACGTTTCCTCAACTGCTGGCATCCGGCAGCCAATCTGGTGCAAGCCCGCTGGCTGGATCAGATAGACTGCTGGCAGTCAGGTAGGGCAGAGAAACTACCAAGAGAAATGCTGAATCGGTAAATATGGGCTGCCAGGTCTCCTGGTGGGAGGTTGTGCACACATCATTTACATAGTTTAGCACTGGTACAATTAAAGCATTTATGCATGAAATGTTTTTTTAACTTCCTTCTTTATAAAAATATAAAACATGAATAATAGTTATTTCAAGAGAGGTGGGGGAGGGGGCTTTCAATCTAAAAAAAATGAATACAAGGGACTGTCTTGATGTATAAAATATGAAATCTTCCAATAGATTGGGTGATACAGAACTAAATTCTTATAGAAATGTTTCTAAACTGCACATGAGCAGAACAGAGCAGAATTTCTTTACAGCCTTTAACATAAAAGCAGAATTCTATATAAAATTAAAACCAGACTGAATGTAAGTACAGTGCTCCTTTTCCATAGGCTGCATCTCGGAATCTAAATCTATGCATCTCCTCATATAATTTTTGCCATTGTATGCTTGTGCACACATAGGAATTTTTCCTCCACATTTTGCTCATCCGTGCAGTGAGTATACACTCGCCCAAAGAAGTGGGCTCTCTTAATTACGGTCAGAGCATGGTCACAGCTACGGGCAAGCATGTCAGTGGAACTGCTTTTCAATGTTCCAATCGGTATCTTTCAATACCTGGTCAATTAAATCTAGGACAGAATAAACACCCATTCACCAAAGCAATTGCATGTTTGTACTTACTATGTGAAAACACAACTGATAGCCAATCTTCCTTACTGCCAGGGCTTAGATGTAAGTTGAAGTTTCTGGTCTGGTTTCTGTGTGCAGAGGAAGGAAGAGGAGTATCTGTCACATTTAGCAATTGAAAAGTCAGAGCACTTGTCATGACCTCATGAGATACATATAACTTGCCTTCTGTTGTAATGCTGATGGTAGAGGCAACATTTAACCCTTTGATGTCATGCCTATTAAACAGCTTATTTATCTTTCAGCCATCTAGCTATGACTATGGCTATGACCCCCTACCCATGAGCTGCCGCTGACTGACTGACCAGGGGGAACTTAGTGGCGATGTCATGGGCTGGCTGGGCTGGTAAAATCCTGAGCAGTCCACCACTGCAACAAAAGAAAATAAATGGGAGATTAGCTGCACTTGTGATTGGTGCATGACACCCCAGGCATCCCTGTGTGTCTGTACATGGCCAAGCCAGCTTAGTAAGTTGTGGCAGACAAGGCCACACACAGACTTATAAAGACATGAGAGATTCTGCCACTGGTCACTGCACATACCCCATGGGTTCACCAACAAGGTAAGAATATTGGGCAACTGGTGGGGTTTCACACATCCGGGCATGTGGGGGTGGGTATTTAACCAGACACAGCATTGTATAAAAACTAGGTCCAGTTTTGTTTCGGTTTAAGCTTTAGACTTTTAATTTATCAACATTCTCATCACGAGTGCTGTCCTCTTGGCTGGGATACAATAGCAGTAGTTGAAAAGTACTTATTCTAAGTATACAGCACGTCCTGCTCCAGAGATAATTCCTTACGTTTGGGTAATACATCCACAAGATGGCGCTTTACCTCAGGCGCTGCTGCGCTATCATTGGTTGGCATGGTCACGTGGGCGCCTTCGCACTCTTCAGGGGGCGGGCCTTGCGGATGGCGCGTTCTGCATCACTGTCTCCGCGGCTCGCCTCTCGTATCTGCGGGCGCCATTTTGCTCTCCTCGTGCTGCGTGGCTGGCGTCTACCTACCGCGGTCCGTAAGTGCCCCTGCGGGCTGGCTTATTTTTTATATCTTATGTATGCATACCGCTTACGAGACCTTTCTGTTTATGTCTTGCAGGCGGGTCAAACTTAATTGTGGTTTCTCCCGGCCTATCCCCTCTATTTAGTTTGCTATTAGAGGCCTATTCTTTACCTCCCACTTCCCTAGCGGGCCATTGGGGCATCCCAGGTGGCCTTATAGAGTAAATCCCTATTGGCCGGTGGGCCGCGATAATTACCATATGGAGGCTTCTCAGGATAATGTGCTTGGGGTTCCTTCGGGACAAGCCCAGCTGTGTGTGGCGTGTGGGGTGTCCCCTACAAGTGATGACAATGTGCGGGTTTGTGTATCCTGTGCCCAGCAGGCGCTTGCGCTGCAATCTGGGTTACCAGTGGCTGGGCCTGCGCCCCGTATGGCTTCGCCTACTCCCCCACGCTTACATCTGACTTCCCAGTGAGGTGCATACCAGTGGGGAGTCTCAGCCTAATTTGTCTACCAGGGTGGCTAGCATTGAGAAGCTGATTGCTGGCTCTACGGCGCGTAAGGCCTCTGCTAAGAGGCGGCATCTGGCGCCTGGCTTTAACCTTTTTCCTATGGAGGCTGAGGAATTTTTTGACCTGGCCGGCTACACCCCCCTGGAAGAGGGGAAATTGTTTTCTGATTCAGAATCATCTGATGAGCTGCCTAAGGGTTATGCTGATTCTGGCTCTGACCCATGGCCTCCAGATGATACTGACAGGCTTTTGGCTCACATTTTTGAAGTACTTTCTATCTCTCCTCCTGCCGCGGCTCCTCGGCAGCAGGGGGAGTTGTTTCACACTGCTAAGCCACGTTCGGAGTTTCCTGAGCAAATTCACTTTAATAATCTTGTGCTCAAAGAGTGGGAGCGACCTAGCAGGCTCCCTGGGGGTGCCTATGAGTTGGGATAGGAGGTATCCCTTTCCTGCTAAAGTGGTTAAACGTTGGTCGTCCCCTCCCGAAGTGGATGCACCAATTCTGGGGTTGTCCAACACTTCTGTCATGCATTCCCCTGACTCTACTACCCTGAAGAATGGTGAGGACCGGCGCATTGATCAGCTGGCTTCCCATGCCTTTGCCTGTGTGGGGTCTGCGCTGCATCCGGTTTGTGCCTCTGCCATTACAGCTGTGGCTATTAGGACTCTGCTCAAAAGTATTTTAGATGGGGCTCCTGATGATGCTGCTAGGGAAGAGTATAGAGCCCTTCTGCGTTGTGAGGAATTTGTTGCATATGTCCTCTCTGCCTTGGATGATACCATTAGAATGTGTGGCAGGGCTTCTGCCTTGGCGGTGGCTATATGATGCTCGGCTTGGCTGTGCCAGTGGGCAGCTGACAAAACTGCCAAGAAGGCTCTCACTGGGTTCCCCTTTAAAGGACTGCGTCTATTTGTGGATCGCCTGGACATGTTTGCTAAGGGAGGCAGGTTACCCCAGCGCAAGAGACAGTCTCAGCCCTTTCGGGGTTCAGGTTCCTTTCTTCCCTCCTACCGTGGGTCCAGAATGGGAGGGGGAGCTTCATTTGCAGGGGCCCGTGTAGATTTCTGGGGCAGGGGCAGAGGGCGTGGGGTTCCAAGTCTAAGTCTTCCCCCAAGCCCCCTCAGGCATGAAGGGGCGCCCTCACCCATCCGGGTGGGGGGACGGCTTCGGCTCTTTGCTCACGTCTGGAGGCATCATGTCTCAGACCGGTGGATTCAGGAGGTAGTGTCCTCCGGTTACAAGATAGAGTTGGCAGCCTGGCCGCCCCCAAGATTCATTAGATCCCGGATGCCTCAAGACCCCCTGTCAGCTCAGGGCCGGTTGCTTGCTGTGCAGAATCTACTGGAGCTGGGGGTCATCTGCCAGGTGCCCTTAAGGGAAAGAGGCAAGGGCTATTATTCCAACCTTTTCACCGTTCCCAAAAGAGATGGGTCTGTCAGACCCATCCTGGACTTAAAGCTTCTCAACAAGTTTGTCAGATCCAGGCGTTTTCGCATGGAAACTCTGCGCTCAGCTGTAAGTTCACTATGCCCAGGGGACTTCATGACCTCTGTGGACATCAAGGCTGCTTACCTCCATATTCCAGTCTTTCCAGGTCATCAGAGATTCCTCAGGTTCGCTCTGGAGGATCAACATTACCAGTTCGTGGCATTGCCCTTTGGTCTCACTTCGGCTCCCAGGGTATTCACCAAGGTGCTGGCGGGCATTATGGCTCTGCTGAGAGCTCAGGGCATTCGCATTCTTCCCTATTTGGACAACATTCTTATCACTTCTCCGTCCTTCCAACAGGCAGAGCTGGATACTCAGCGGGTAGTGACCACACTGGAGTCATTCGGCTGGGTGATAATCCACTCCAAATCTTCCCTGTCTCCCTCTTTGGTGAAGCCATTTATGGGCATGAATCTGGATACAGCTCAGGCCAGGATCTTTCTTCCTCAGCAGAAGGTGGACAGTCTGCAAGCGCAAGCTCAGCTCCTTCTGTCCTGTCCTCATCCTTCCATCAGGCAGGGAATACAGCGTGGGCCTGATGGTGTCCTGCTTCGAGGTGGTTCCTTATGATCAGTTTCACATGAGGCCTCTTCAACTCCACCTCCTGTCTGTATGGGACAGGGACCCTGTGTCCCTGGATCAGGATTTGGTTCTGTCCCCCCTAGCCAGGCGGTCCCTCTCGTGGTGGCTAGACTCAAGGAACCTGTTGGTGGGCAGATCCTTTCTAGCCCCTTGCTAGGAGACAGTCACCATGGATGCCAGTCTGACAGGTTGGGGGGGCTTCTGGAGATCCCTAACATTCCAGGGGCAGTGGGGCCCTCAGGAGGCCCACACCCCTATCAACATTCTGGAACTGAGGGCGATCAGGATAATTCTAGCCCGCTTGACCCTGCACCTTCATGGTCGGGCTGTTCAGGTACGCTCGGACAACCAGACGGCGGTTGCCTACATCAATCATCAGGGAGGGACCCAGAGCAAGGGGGCCCTCAAGGAAGTGTCTCTGATCCTGTCCTGGGCAGAGGACAATGTTCCCTGCATCTCAGCTGTGTACATTCCGGGGGTGGAGAATCTGGAGGCAGACTCTCTGAGCAGGGGGACTTCTCGCCTGGGGGAATGGTCCCTCAGCAACAGGGTGTTTTGCTCTCTGTGTCACCGTTGGGGTCAGCCAGATGTAGATCTGTTTGCGTCCCATCACAATCACAAGCTTCCAGTCTTTGTGTCTCTGTCCCAGGACCCTCTGGGCTTAGCCATGGATGCTCTGACAATGCCCTGGCAGGGTTTTCAGCTACTGTATTTCTTTCCCCCGTTTTCCCTGTTGGGCAGGGTTCTGCGAAAGATAGCTCAGGAAGGGGTGCCAGCAATCCTGGTGGCCCCCCGTTGGCCAAGAAGAGTGTGGTTCGCAAACATCGTGCAGCTGGCGGTAGATCAGTACACCCTGCCCAAGGATCCAGACCTGCTCACTCAGGGGCGGCTACGCTACCCAAATTTACAAACGCTGGCTTTAACGGCATGGCTGCTGAAACCTCCATCTTAATGGAAAAGGGGTTGCCTGCCTCTGTTGTTAACACCATGATCAGGGCTAGGAAAAAGTCCTCTGCTTCCATCTACTATAGGGTTTGGCGTACCTACATTGACTGGTGTGAGGCTAAATCTCTTCCCTGTCGTGTGTTTTCTATTCCTAGGATCCTGGAATTTCTCCAACATGGTTTGGATCTGGGGCTTCAACTCAGCACTCTGAAGGGTCATGTGTCTGCCTTGGCTGTTTTCTTTCAGAGATCTTTTGCTCAGCATTATCTGGTCAGGACTTTTTTCCAGGGGGTTACTCATGTGCGCCCCCCACATAAGCCTATGTTACCAGTCTGGGACTTGAACTTGGTCCTATCTGCCTTGCAGGGGTCTCCTTTTGAGCCTGTGCATGAGGCTGCTTTGTCCATTCTTACACTTAAGGTAGTCTTTTTGGTGGCTATCACTTCTGTTAGGCGTGTTTCTGAGTTGGCGGCGCTTTCCATCAAGCCCCCTTACTTTGAGAGACACCAGGACAAGGTGGTGTTTCGCTTTAAACCAGATTTTCTGCCTAAAGTTGTGTCTGCTTTTCATCTCAATCAGGACATTGTTCTGCCTTCTCTGTGCCCTAATCCTAGTAACCCTAAGGAGAGGGCTCTACATTCATTGGATGTGGTCAGGAACCTGAAGTTCTATTTGGTGGCTACTGAACCCTTCAGGAAGACTGATGCTCTTTTTGTGGTCCCTTCTGGTCCTAAGAAGGGTCTGGCTCCAGCTAAGGGGGTTGTCCAACACATCCGTCATGCATTCCCCCGACTCTACTACACTGAGGGATGGGGAGGACAGGCGCATAGATCAGCTGGCTTGCCATGCCTTTGCCTGTGTTGGGACCGCGCTCCGTCTGGTCTGTGCCTCTGCCATTACAGCTGTTGCTATTAAAAACCTGCTCAGGAGTCTCTTAGATGGGGCCACTGATGATGCAGGTAGTGAAGAGTATAGAGCTCTTCTGTGTTGTGAGGAATTTGTTGCATATGTTCTCTTTGCCTTGGATGATACCATTAGAATGTGTGGCAGGGCATCTGCCTTGTTGGTGGCGATACGCCGCTCAGTCTGGCTGCGCCAGTGGGCAGCTGACAACGCTGCTAAGAAGGCTCTCACTGGGTTTCCCTTCAAGGGGCTGCGCCTCTTTGGGGAATGTCTGGACTTGTTTGCTAAGGGAGGCAAGTTACCTCAGCGTAGAAGGCAGCCCCGGTCCTTTTGGGGTTCAGGTGCCTTTTCTCCTTCCTTCTGGGGCTCCAGAATTGGACGGGGAGCTTCCTTTGCTGGAGTCCGTGGAAATTTTTGGGGCAGGGGCAGAGGACGTGGCCGCTCTGGCCCCTCCAGGGGTCCCAAGCCTACGTCCTCCCCCAAGCCCCCTCAGGCATGAAGGGGCACCCTCACCCATCTGGGTGGGGGGACGGCTTCGGCTCTTGGCTCATGTCTGGAGGCATCATGTCTCAGACTGGTGGATTCAGGAGGTAGTGTCCTCCGGTTACAAGATAAGAGTTTGCAGCCTGGCCGCCCCCAAGATTCATCAAATCCCGGTTAGCTCAAAACCCCCTGTCAGCCAAGGGTCTGTCCCTGGCTGTCCAAGGCCTTCTGGAACTGGGTGTAATCTGCCGGGTGCCCTTGAGGGAAAGGGGCAAATGCTATTATTCCAATTTTTTCATTGTTCCCAAAAAAGATGGGTCCATCAGACCCGTCCTGGATTTGAAGCACCTCAACAAATTTGTCAGATTCAGACACTTTCGCATGAAGACTCTGCGCTCCACTGTGACTTTCCTATGCCCAGGGGACTTCATGACCTCTGTAGATATCAAGGATGCTTACCTTCACGTACCTATCTTTCCAGGTCATGTCCAGGCCTGAGATTCCTCAGGTTCGCTCTGGAGGATCAGCACTACCAATTTGTGGCCTTGCCCTTCGGTCTCACCTCGGCTCCCAGGGTATTCACCAAGGTGCTGGCAGGTGTGATGGCTCTGCTGAGATCTCAGGGCATTCGCATTCTTCCCTACTTGGACGACATGCTTATCGGTTCTCAGTCCTTCCATCAGGCAGAGCTGGACACTCAGCGGGTGGTGTCCACACTGGAGTCATTCGGCTGGGTGATCAACCACCCCAAATCTTCTGTCTCCTTCCATGGTGAAGTCCTTTCTGGGCATGATTCTGGATTCATCTCAGGTCAAGATCTTTCTTCCTCAGCAGAAGGTGGAGAGTCTTCAAGAGAAAGCTCAGCTCCTTCTGTCTTGTCCTCATCCATCAGGCAGGGAATGCAGCTGGTGGGCCTGATGGTGTCCTGCTTCGAGGCGATTCCATATGCTCAGTTCCACATGAGGCCTCTTCAGCTTCACCTCTTGTCAGTGTGGGATCGGGACCCCGTGTCCTTGGATCAGGTGTTTGTCCTGTCCCCTCTGGCCAGGCAGTCTCTGTCGTGGTGGCTGGACTCCAGGAAGCTGCTGGGGGGCAGATCCTTTCTGGCCCCTTGTTGGGAGACTGTCACCACGGATGCCAGTCTGATGGGTTGGGGGGCTTCTGGAAGTCCATGAAATTCCAGGGTCAGTGGGGCCCTCAGGAGGCCCATACCCCTATCAACATTCTGGAATTGAGGACGATCAGGTTGGTTCTCGCCCATTTAACCCTACACCTGCGGGGTCGGGCTGTTCAGGTCCGCTCGTACAACCAGACGGCGGTTGCCTACATCAATCAGGGAGGGACTCGGAGCAAGAGGGCCCTCAAGGAAGTGTCCCTGATACTGTCCTGGGCGGAGGTGAATGTTCCCTGCAACTCAGCTGTGTACAGGGGGACCTCTCGTCTGGGAGAATGGTCCCTCAGCAGCAGGGTGTTTCGCTCCCTGTGCCACCGCTGGGGTCAGCCGGATGTGGATCTGTTTGCGTCCCGTCACAATCACAAGCTTCCAGTCTTTGTCTCTCTGTCCCAGGATCCTCTGGCCTTGGCCATGGATGCCTTGGCAATGTCTTGGACGAGTTTTCAGCTCCTGTATGTGTTTCCCCCGTTTCCCCTGCTGGGCAGGGTGCTGCGCAAGATAGCTCAGGAACGGGTGCCAGCCATTCTGGTGGCCCCCTGTTGGCCAAGAAGAGTGTGGTTCGCAGACATCGTGCAGCTGGCAGTAGATCAGTACGCCCTGCCCCGGGTTCCAGATCTGCTCACTCAGGGGCACCTACACCACCCCAATTTACAAACGCTGGCTTTGACGGCCTAGCTGCTGAAACCTCCATCTTGATGGAAAAGGGGCTGCCTGCCTCGGTGGTTAATATCATGATCAGGGCTAGGAAAAGGTCCTCTTCTTCCATCTACTATAGGGTTTGGCGTACTTACATTGACTGGTGTGAGTCTAACTCGCTTCCCTGCCATGTGTTTTCTATTCCTAGGATTCTGGAGTTTCTGCAACATGGTTTGGATCTGGGTCTTCAGCTCAGTACTCTGAAAGGTCATGTTTCTGCCTTGGCCATTTTTTTCCAAAGATCCTTTGCTCAGCATCCCCTGGTCAAGACCTTCTTCCAGGGGGTTACTCACGTGCGTCCCCCACGTAAGCCTATGTTACCAGTCTGGGACTTGAACTTGGTCTTATCTGCCCTGCAGGGGTCCCCCTTCGAGCCCTTGCAGGGGGCCCCCTTGTACAATCTTACGCTTAAGGTAGTCTTTTTGGTGGCTATCACTTCTGTTAGGCGTGTTTCTGAGTTGGCGGCGCTTTCCATCAAACCTCCTTATTTTGAGAGACACCAGGACAAGTTGGTGTTTCGTTTTAAGCCATATTTTCTGCCTAAGGTTGTTTCTGCCTTTCATCTCAATCAGGACATTGTTTTGCCCTCTCTGTGTCCTAATCCTAGTAACTCTAAGGAGAGGGTTTTACACTCTCTAGATGTGGTTAGGATTAGGTTAGGTTTGTGGATCCATCAGGCTGTGATACAGGCCTACTCTGCTATGGGGAAGGAGCCTCCCTTCCACCTTACTGCTCACTCTACTCGTGCCATTGATGCCTCTTGGGCCTTTCAGCACCAAGCTTCTGTTGAACAAGTTTGCAAGGCCGCCACTTGGTCTTCTGTTCATACTTTTTCTAAGTTTTACAAGGTTGATGTTAAGGCCTCAGCTGATGCTGCTTTTGGTCGCAAAGTTCTGCAGGCGGCAGTGGTTTAAACTGTCTGCTGTTACTTTTGGGGATCCCACCCTACCTTACGGACACTGCTGTTGGATGTCCCAAGAGTAAGGAATATCTTCTGGAACAGGACGTGCTGTATACTTAGAATAATACAATTCTGTGATTACTCACCTGTAGAATCGGTATTATACGTATACAGCACGCCCTGTTCCACCCCACCCTTGTTATCATTATCTTTAGTTACCTCTTTATGGTGATTGTTCTTGTTCAATTTTTATATAAACGCGGGACTTCAAAAAGGCAAAGTTTGACCAATTTAGAGATGCCCTACACTGCATTGACTGGGAAAATGCCCTAAAAACAAAAGCATGGACGCTAAATGGGATACTTTCAAAGGAATACTTAATTTTCATTGTGACAGATATATATCTTACAGGAATAAAACTATTAGACACACATGTAAACCGATGTGGCTAAATAAAAAGGTTAAGGGGGCAATAAACAACAAAAAAAAGGCATTTAAATGTTTAAAGCAGGAAGGGACAGCGGAAGCGTTAAAAAAATATAAAGTAGAAAATAAACAATGTAAACAACAGATAAGGGCAGCTAAGCTGGAGACAGAAAGACTGGTCACGAAAGAGAGTAAAACTAACCCCAAATTATTCTTTAGCTACATAAACCGTAAAAGGTACAAACCTGAGGGTGTGGGCCCCCTGAAAAGCAAGGAGGGGACCCCTATAGAGGGAAATGAGGAGAAAGCAAATTTGCTTAACAACTTCTTTGCTTCTATATTCACAAAAGAATTTGACATGCCAAGTGAAATGCAGGGGAATAGCCAAAACCCTCCATTAAATGTCACTGGTCTAACCAAGGAAGAAGTCCAGCACCGTCTCAAGCAGATAAAAATCGATAAATCACCGGGACCAGATGATATACATCCTCGTGTTTTAAGGGAGTTATGTACAGTAATAGACAAGTCATTATTTCTAATATTTGTGGATTCCATAACTACAGGGTCTGTTCTGAGGGATTGGCGCTTGGCAAATGTGGTGCCAATATTCAAAAAGGGATCTAGGGGGGAACCTGGGAACTACAGACCGGTAAGCTTAACATCTGTGGTGGGCAAGCTGTTTGAAGGTTTCTTAAGGGATACTATCCTGGAAAATGACCTTATTACTCCATATCAGCATGGATTTATGATGAATCGCTCCTGCCAGACAAACCTAATCAGCTTTTATGAGGAGGTAAGTTCAAGATTGGATCAGGGAGAGTCATTGGATATCATATATCTTGACTTTTCTAAAGCATTTGATACTGTGCCACATAAAAGGCTGGTACAAAAGATGAGAATGCTTGGATTGGGGGAAAACGTGTGCAGATGGGTGGGAAATTGGCTTAATGATCGGAAGCAGAGGGTGGTTATCAATGGTACACACTCAGATTGGGTCACCGTTACTAGTGGAGTACCACAAGGGTCAGTTCTGGGACCAATTCTCTTCAATATATATATAAATGACATTGGGTATGGATTAAACAGTAAAGTCTCAATCTTTGCAGATGATACTAAGCTGAGTAAAGTAATTAAAACAAAATAGGACAGCAGGCAGCTACAAACAGATTTAGATAAATTGGAAGCATGGGCAGTTAAATGGCAAATTAAGTTTAACACAGATAAATGTAAGGTTATGCACATGGGAAGGAGAAAATACAACTCTGTGAAGTACTCTCCTGTAGAGTTGGTATTATATGCATACAGCACGTCCTGCTCCAGTAGTAGTAGTAGTAGGAGCCCCCTGCAGGGCCGACAACACCAAGTTCAGATCCCAAACAGGAACCATAGGTTTCCGAGGGGGGCGCACATGAGTGACCCCCTGAAAGAAGGTCTTGATAAGAGAGTAATGGGCAAAGGTCTTCTGAAAGAAGATAGACAGGGCCGAAACCTGGCCCTTCAAGGTACTAAGCTTAAGACCTAAGTCTAGGCCATGTTGTAAGAACTCCAGCACCCTGGATACTAAGAATTCCCGGCAGGGAAGAGACCTGGATTCGCATCAGTCAATGTAAGCACGCCAGACTCTATAATAGATGGCAGCAGACGTCTTCTTCCTGGCTTGCACCATGGTAGCCACAACAGACGCAGACAAACCCTTTTCCATCAAGATGGAGGTTTCAATAGCCAAGCCGTCAAAGCCAGGGTTAGTAAATTGGGATGGCGTAGAGACCCTTGAGTCAGAAGGTCTGGCAACCTTGGCAGATCGCACCGATCTACTGCCATTTGAACCACGTCCGCGAACCACACTCTTCTTGGCCACCTTGGGGCCACCAGAATCGCGGGTACCCCTTCCAGAGCGATCTTGCGCACCACTATGCCCAGAAGGGGAATTGGTGGAAACACATACAGGAGCCAAAACTCCTTCCAAGACATCGACAGGGCATCCGTGGCCAGAGCCAGAGGATCCTGAGACAGGGATACAAAGCTCGGCAGCTTGTGATTGTGACGTGACGCAAAGAGATCCACGTCCGGCACACCCCAACGGTGACAAAGTGAGTGAAATACCCTGTCGCAGAGGGACCATTCCCCCTGACGGGACGACGCCCTGCTCAGAGCATCTGCTAGCAGATTCTCCGTCCCCAGAGTGTAGACCGCCGATATGCATTGTAGATTGGTCTCTGCCCAAGTGAGAATCAGAGACACCTCCTGGAGAGCACCCTTGCTCCGGGTTCCTCCCTGATGATTGATGTAGGCTACGGCCGTCCTGTTGTCTGAGCGTACCTGAACCGCCAGACCCTTCAGGTGCTGGGTCAATCGTTCCAACACCAATCGGACCGCCCTGAGTTCCAGGACATTGATAGGAAGATGGGCCTCCTGAGGGCCCCACCTCCCCTGGAAGCGCAGGGACTTCCAGAATCCCCCCCAGCCCCTTGTCAAATTCCTGTGGTCCAACCACCACGCAAGGGATTGTCTGACCGAGGGGGGAATCACCCAGCTGACGTCCAGAGACGCTGGTTCTTTGTTCCATACTGACAGAAGGTGAAGCTGTAGGGTTCTCAAATGGAACTGGGCAAAGGGCACCGCCTCAAAGCTTGCCACCATCGAGCCCACCAACTGCATTCCCTGACGGATGGAGGGATGAGGGTTCGCGAGCAGGGATCTCGCCTGGGTTATCAGAGCTTCCACCTTCTGCGGAGGAAGGAATATCCTTGATTGAACCGAGTCCAGAATCATCCCCAGAAACTGGGTCACTGAGGAGGGGGACAGAGAGGACTTTGGGTAATTGATCACCCAGCCGAAGGACTCCAGGGTGGACACCACCAACCGAGTGTCCAGCTCTGCCTGCCGCAGAGACTGAGAGGTGATGAGAATATCGTCCAGGTAGGGCAACACGTGTATGCCCTTTAGTCTTAAGAGAGACATCACCCCTGCCAGCACCTTGGTGAAGACCCTGGGGGCCGACGTATGGCCAAATGGGAGGGCCACGAACTGATAGTGCTGATCCAACCGCGCAAATCTGAGGAACCTTTGGTGCCCTGAGAACACCGGCACGTGCAGGTAAGCGTCCTTGATGTCCACAGATGTCATGAAGTCCCCTGGACGCAGCGAGGCAATGGCCGAGCGCAGAGTTTCCATACGAAAATGCCTGCTTCTGACAAACTTGTTTAGGATTTTCAAATCCAGAATGGGTCTGACTGACCCGTCCTTTTTGGGCACCGTGAACAGGTTGGAATACAACCCCATGCCCCTGTCTCTTAAGGGGACCTCGCAGATGATCCCGAGCTCCAGGAGGTCCTGCACAGCCAGCATCAAGACCCGAGCTGAGGCAGGATCCTGTGGGATCTGAGACCCGACGAACCTGGTAGGGGGCAGCACAGCAAATTCTATCTTGTAACCGGAGGAGACTACCTCCTGAATCCACCGGTCTGGCATCTCCAGACATGCTCGAAGTGCTGTAGACGTCCCCCCACCCTGACGGGCGAGGGCGCCCCTTCATGCTTGGGGGGTCTTGGGGGGGGGGCTTTGGGCTTGGGCCCCCAGGAGTAGCCGGGACGGCGTCCTCTGTTCTTGTTCCAGGGTTCTGAGCGCGACCCAGAGAAGGACACCCCTCTACCTTGCTTGGTCCCACGGTAGGGGGTAGAATGGGAGCTTGGGCCACGAAAGGGCCGAATCTGACGCTTGCGCTGGGGCAGCTTGCCCCCCTTGGCAAAGATATCTAATCTTTCTCCAAACAGGCGCAGTCCTTTAAACGGAAGCCCCGTAAGGGCCTTCTTGGCGACGTTGTCAGCAGCCCACTGGCGTAACCAGATCGCGCGGCGTATGGCCACCACCAGAGCTAAAGATCTAGCGCTCAGCTTAATAGCATCGTCCGATGCAGATAGGATATAATTCACAAAGGTCTCACAGGTGGCCAGAGCATTGGCGGCCTCCGAGGGCAGGTCATCCGCCCCTTCCAGGGCAGTTTTAACCCCCGTCCTGAGCGCCACCGCCGTGATGGCTAAGGCGCACACCGGACGGAGCGACGCTCCCCCAAATGCAAAGGCATGACATGCCAATTGGTCAACTCGCCGATCCTCTAAATCCCGCAGCGTAGTAGTGTCAGGGGAGTGCATAATAGAGGTGTTGGACAGACTCAGAATCGGGGCATCGACCTCGGGCGGCGATGTCCAACACTTAACCAGATCGGCAGGGAATGGATACTTCTTATCCACAGCCTTAGGAATCCCCTGGAGTTTACTGGGATGTTCCCATTCTTTTAGCACTAGGTTATTAAAGTGAGTTTGTTCGGGAAACTCCAACCGCACCCTAGCGGTATGAAACAGATTGCCCCTTTGCCAAGGTGCCGCGGGTGGGGGAGAGAGGGATAAATCATCAAAGATCTGAGACAGCAGTCGTCCTGGGACCAAAGATCAGAACCAGACTCCTCCTGACTCCTGGACTCGTCCTCGTAGGATCCTGAGTCAGATAGCAGTTCCCCTTCCTCTGATGGGTACTGAGCATAGGAAAGCAGTAAATCATCAGATTCTACAGGGAGAATAGAAGCTTCAGTTTCTTGGCAGTAGCCTTGCGCGCCAAGGAGCCAGCAATAAAGCTTTCCACACTGGCCAATCTAGAGGCCAAAGCAGCGTGAGAATCCCCACTAGTATTGGGGGTTATGCTCAAGCTTTGGGGGGGGTAGGGGAAATAAGGCGAGGTGCGGGCCCAGCCTCGGAAGAGGTGGGGAGACCGGCTAGCGCCTGTTGAGCACAAGGTACGCAGACCCGTGAATTGTCACCGCTGCTAGGTGAAACCCCACAAGCTGCACACAGATGGGCTTGTCCCAGGGGGACCCCGTTCGCGATGTCCTGGGATGCCTCCATATGGTGATTATTAAATTCAATATGCCAGTAGGGATTGACGCTTTAAGCAACCCTGGATGCCCCTATAACCCGCTGGGAAGCGGGAGTAATATCTGAAAAATGGTCTGGACCGGGCGTTACGTCGGGCCGGGGGAAGCCACCGATGACCGCTGTCTGAAAGACACAAGGGGAACAGGGATGTCAGAGCCGAGCGCGAGGAAACAAGCTAGGAAAAGGATCGCCCATGAGGGCACTTACAGTCTGCGAGGGGAGTACCGTCTTCACCACGCGCATGCGAGAAGGAAATGGCGCCCAGCGAACCTCGAAGGGCGGGCCAGAGCGGGCGATGACGTGGAACGCGCCAGACCGGACCACGCCTCCCCCCCGGAGAGCGCGAAGCTAGAAGGCGAGAGTGTAGATACGTCAGCATCGCATTGGAGAAGAAGTCTGACGAAGTGAGTAAGGAAATATGAAAAACGCCGTAGCTTCCCCAAACAGTGCTGCTATATGCGCCTAGAGCACAGTAAAACGCTGCGGTCAGTTTAAAAATAAGCAAGTGAAACGCGCTCTGACACCCAGTAGCGGTAAGCGTCTAAAGTGTACTTAGGGCAAGGAGTAGGCCATCAACACACAGCCCCCCCCCCTTTTTCCCCCCACTAACGGGGGAACTGGGAAGGAAGGTGACCCGAATAGAGGGTTCACCGTTAGATGGGGCATGGGGACACAAGTGCGGGAGGGGCATCCACTGAAGGCTCACCATTCGCCTTAACCGCCTACCCTATGGAGGGGGATTGCGGTGGAGACTAGCTCCGTAAGCACACTAGGTGCTGCCTACCTTCACCCGATCAACGCAGCCCATATTCTTTACAAGAAGGACGGGTGGAAATAGTCCCGCAGGGCCTCGGGCTGTAAAGCCCCGCTCGCCTACGAGAGCGTGATACTTCATGTCTTCGCAGTTCCAGCACTGCAGAGAAATCTGGGGATTTGTGGGTGGTCCCTCGGTATATGAAGGGCCGGGAGGAGCTTGTTTTCTACATGTCTGCAGTGCACGGCGCCGGAGGCGGAGGATTACCCACATGTTATTACTACTACTGGAGCAGGACGTGCTGTATGCTTAGAATATCTGTGTCATGATTACACATTAAATAAAGAAACACTTGGTAAAACAACAATGGAAAAGAACCTAGGGGTTTTAGTTGACAATAAGCTCAACTGTAGTAATCAATGCCAGGCAGCTGCTGCCAAGGCAAATAGGATCATGGGGTGAATCAGGAGGGGCATAGGTGCTCATGACCAGAGCATCATTTTACCCCTGTACAAGTCACTGGTCAGACCCCATATGGAATACTGTGTACAGTTCTGGGCACCTGTGCTTAAGAAGAACATATCAGAACTGGAGCACGTTCAAAGAAGGGTAACAAAGTTAATAAAAGGAGTGCGGGGGCTAGAGTACCCGGAAAGATTGTCCAAGCTAGGTTTATTTAGTCTAGAAAAAAGACAATTGAGGGGTGATCTAATAACTATGTATAAATATATTCGGGGTCAATACAAAGATCTGTCCCACAATCTATTTATACCCCGGAGTGTAACCATAACCCGGGGGCATCCACTAAGGTTAGAGGAAAGGTGCTTTATCCACCGACATAGGAGGGGATTCTTCTCTGTAAGAGAAGTGAGACTATGGAACTCGCTGCCAGAGAAGGTAGTAATGATGGATACAGTAAAAACTTTCAAAAGTGGCCTTGATGCCTTCCTGGCATGTAATAACATTTCCAGCTATGGCTACTAGACCACTGGAAGGAATTAAACAGGTTGGACTGGATGGACTAAAGTCTTTATTCAGCCTTACATACTATGTTACTATATTGGTTATAGTTCTCTCTGTCTCATTTTAACTGCTTTTCAATACTGGGGATTTTGTGGGAGGTCCCTGGTATATATGGGGCCGGGAGGAGCCACTTTTCTGCCTCTGCAGTCCAGCGCCATCTACTGGATGTATAACCCAAGAGTAAGGAATATCTTCTGGAACAGGACGTGCTGTATACGTATAATACCAATTCTAGGTGAGTAATCACAGAATTGTATTTTTTTTTCTTTTTTTAGGGAAACCCCATGCAACGTCATGCATTTATTCAGCTTTTTTATCCTGTTTGAAGGGGAAACCCCATGCAACTAAAGAATACCTCAAGGCATTATTTCCAGAAAACTATGTCCACATCAACAAACTTGGTGCACCTAGAAAGCTTGAGGTGTGTACTTCTAAAGAATATATTGTTTTTTGAGGGGGTATTTTAAATGTAAAGGGTTGTTTTTCTTGAAAAGCTGCAAGGTGCGCATAGTAGTTGTATTTTAAGCAATGTTTCAGTTTGGGGGAGTCTCCTTGGCAGGAAAGGGAATCTACCAGACAAATGGGGCATTTACATGCAATATGATTTTATTAAAAAACTTTTGTTACAGAAAAACACTACAAATTGTAAAAAGACATTTAATGTTTAAATAAGCAATATATAATTATAATTATGAAATTAACACCTGACCCATTCTCCCACCCACTCTAGACACATGACTATTGGCAGGAACACAGAAGGATAAGTATTGGTTTTCTTTTTTTCCACTTCATGGAAAGTTTTGGGGATGGGCATCCCAGATCAGTATGCCTGGGGAATGAGTAAAGACAGACAGTCTTCTGCCTGTTAGCAGGCAAAACTCATTACATTCTCTGCTACCTGGAGTGGTTGTTACATTATGGGACATTGTATCATTTTATGGGCCAGCATAGAAAACAATGTATCACAATATAACTGTCACTCTCAGCAGTAGAGAATGTAACAAATGAGAGCTAGAGGACTGTGTGATTAAAACTCAACTTTTGCCCTCTGGCTTATTTATGTTGATTTTATTATTGCACCATTATTTTATGGAAATGGAAAAGGGCATTCAGGGTACAATAGTAATATTATAATCATTCAAAACTAGCTCAGCAAAGAGATGTAAAAACAGGCAATGGCCTCCTTCCTCCTTTAGAGATATGTTTTGAAAATTGTATTACCCAGGATGCTCTGTGATACTTGAATCCCAGTATATGCATAGCATAGAAAATCAAGATCCGCAGTCTTAAACCACAGTCTTGAGCATGCTGGTTCTTATTGTTTAACCCTTTAAGTGCCAGCCAGGTGAAATGTACGTGGCTACCTCTCCAACCGTTAAGTGCCAGCCACATAAATTTCACGTAACCACATTTTCTCTGCTTTAGAACAAAACAAAAAAAAAAAACTCCATCCAGGCTCCAGTACCTCCTCCGTGGTCTCCTATCTCCCCTGTGGGCCTCCGATCATCGGTCTGGGGTCTTCAGCAGGACAAAGAACAGTGAGTGGACACATATCCTCCACACAGCTCTTGGCTTCCATTGCTCACTCCTGGATGATATCGGACAGCGTGGGACAGCACCCAAAAATTCAAATAAAAATACTTTTGTGTGTGGGTTTTTCACTTTACACTTTGTAAACTGGTAAGGGGTCACAGAATCCCTTAAAGTCCACCAATGCAGCATCCAAAGGTCGTGCACATCCCTACCACTATCATATGGGCTGGTATGAAAAAAAAAGAACCCTATAGCATTTCAAAAGGCATGAGGGGGTCTTGGCTAAACCCAAGCAATATAGTCTTCTTTAAAAACATACATTTTCTATTAAAAAACACTACAACATTTTTTAAAAATCCATATATTCCATCCAAAAATATTGTGAAAGCCCTAAAGAGATTTAATGTTAAAGTCCAAACTGAAGTTTTTCTGGATTTCCTGGAAAATCTTGCAAAAATCACAGTTAAACATACAATATAGTGCAAAACGCTTAAAATTGCTCGTCAACAGCATCTCTAGGTACTGTAGGCTGGCACTGAAAGGGTTAAACATATGAAAATTGATATTTCCAAGCAAGAAGACATGCTAAAACACAATCAGCTCCTATTGTCACGAAACACTGCAACCATGGAACCACATGAACCAGCCAATGACTCGACGATTCGGGGCTGTCAAAAAACATTTCACGGCTGCACACATACTTGTTTTTCTTGTGTTATTGTGCTTTTCTTTTACTGTGTGTGTTCATAATTTCCCTAGTGGTGATCGACAATGAGTTTTCTAATCCTCCCTGTTCCTTATAATCATTATCTTCATCAGGGCCGGATCATGAGGGGGCGCAAGGGGCCTCTACCACCTGCCCTGCAGAGGGGGCCTCCACCAACCTTTGGGTTTTGGTCTGGTCCAGGAGGTTTTTCAGACTTTGGTCTGATGTGCCACGGGGCCAGCAAAGAAGCTATCAGCGACAGTTGGGGCACGCATGGGCAAGCCTTTCTTTGTTTTGTGGTGAAGCCAAACCCACCACAGGGCAAGATGGTCAGTCTAGAGCAGCAAAGCTGCCGTCAGCAAAGCTACAGTGATAGGTGCAGAGCTGTCAGTTAGCGGCTGCTCACTGCATATCAGCCACCAAGCATGGTCGCTGGCAGCTCAATGCAGGGGACTGTTTTCTGCTGGGCGGCAACTCTACCCCCTCCCAGAATAGCAAAGCAGGAGTTCCCAAGCAGCATGAACCCGCACAAGGGTGGCACGAGGGACTTGATCTGATGTTCCAGTAAGTAGGCGGGTCCCAGACAACCATCAATCAGTTACTTGGCTGGACTATTATTTTATTATTAAGGAAAATATACTGTATCTGGGGCCTTCACCAGATTTTGTGCCCAGGGGCCTCCAGCACACTTAATCTGGCCCTGATCTTCATGTTAGCCCAAGACCCTTAGCCACACTGGCTGACCCTTACTAAAATATAAAGGAATTGTCCAGGCAAAAAGTCCAGTGTTCCCTGCTACTTTTATAGCAAGATATTCATTTCAATTATTTATTCCAAAGAGAATGCCCAGAGGTGTAACTAAATGTGACAGTGCATTTGAATGAAAATGGGCCCCCATCACGGCTTATACATTAAACTTTTTTCTATCTTTTAACTTGATTGGGTGCAGCTAGACAACTAAAGGCTGAAAAAGAAGAGACAAATGCTGCTTTCTCTCTCTAAATGATGCAAAGTGAGCACAAATATGATAAATACAATGATGGTGCCCCCTGGACCTTCTGGGCCCCGATGCGACTGCACCCCCTCAAGTTACGCCCCTGGGTGTGCCACCAAACACAAGTTGAACAGCTACAGGGCCCTGTGGCCTACTTTAGTGGATTTTCTGAAGCTCCTGTGGGTATAAGAAACAGTTTTTTTTAGATCCACAACTCCTCTTTTACCTCTGTACCAGGACAACCAAGATGAAAATCAGAACATTGGATGTACTTTAGCTCCCTTCAGTGCAGTGCATTTGCATTTATCCTTGCCTAGAACCCCCTGACTGGAGTCTAAAAAATCAACCCTGTGATTTTACTGCCCCGATGCTACCTATGCCCAGCCCACAAGCTGTTGCCCTGACCCCTACCTAGGTTGTAAGACCCACCCACAATGTGCCTTCCCAGCCAATAAGGGCAGCCGAAGCTGTAGCATTGCAAGAAATGATCATAGGCAGAGGTGGATATTGTCACTTTTAAGGGAATGGTATTGAAGTTTTAGTATCACAAGGGCAGACACCAGGTATGGCCCCACACAACCATGATGCTAAGGTTATAGTGTTGCAGGGAAAACAGGGGCTGTCTTGGCTGGGATGTACAGTGAGGCTGGGCACAAAAAATACAATTCCGTGAAACTCACCTGTAGAATTGTTTTTAAATATATCCAGTCCAGGTCGTCCCAGAAGTGATGACAGTTGGGCAGTCCGCCACCAGGTTGCGCAGTCACTGCAAGATCCAAACCTGCAACTCCTCCCGGCCTCCCACAAAATGAGGTTGTCTCAGTAGAATCCCCAGTGTTCAAAAAGCAGTAATAAAAGGAGACAGGCCGGGAGGCCAAGAAACCATGTTACATCACATAGCTTTAGCATGTACTCTCTCCAACAAAACACTAAGGACAACGGTCCAATATAAAAGGTAATCACCATAACAGGCAAACAAGAGATAATGAAACCAAGGGCGGGGTGGGACGACCTGGACTGGGTATATTCAAAAACAATTCTACAGGTGAGTTTCACAGAATTGTATTTTTCACTATATCCAGTCCAGGTCGTCCCAGAAGTGATGACAGTTGGGACATCCAAAAGCAGTGTCCATTAGGGCGGGATCCCCAGTGCGGAACAGCATGTAGTTCATTTCACTACCGCCTGAAGCACCTTTCGGCCAAAAGCAGCATCAGCTGAGGCCCCAACGTCAACCTTGTAAAACTTTTTAAAAGTATGAACTGAAGACCAAGTGGCGGCCTTACAAACTTGTTCAACAGATGCCTGGTGCTGAAAAGCCCAGGAGGCACCAATAGCCCTAGTAGAATGAGCAGTAACACGAAAGGGGGGTTCCTTCCCCTTAGCAGAATATGCTTGCACCACTGCTTGTCTGATCCACTTACTGAGAGTGGACTTGGCTGGAGGCAAGCCCTTCCTAGAACCCTCTGTAAGGACGAAGAGTGAATCCGATTTCCTGAAGGATTCAGTTGCAACCAGGTAGAACTTAATGGCTCTGACCACATCCAAGGCATGGAGGGTCCTTTCCTTAGAATTAGTTGGTGCAGGACAAAGGGAAGGCAAGACAACTTCCTCATTAAGGTGAAAAGGAGAAACGACCTTAGGTAAAAAATCAGGCTTAAAGCAGAACACCACCTTATCCTTATGCCGCTCAAAGTAAGGAGGCTTCATACAAAGCGCAGCCAGCTCTGACATGCGACGCACAGAGGTGATCACTACCAAAAAGACCTCCTTTATGGTCAAAATAGACAATGCAGCATCGCACAAAGGCTCAAAGGGGGGACCCTGGAGAGCAGAAAGCACCAAATTCAAGTCCCACACCTGTACACAGGCTTACGCGGTGGACGTACATGGGTAACTCCTTGGAAAAAAGTCTTGATCAGACTATGATTGGCAAAGGATCTTTGGAAAAAGATGGCCAAGGCCTAGACCTGGCCTTTGAGGGTGCTCAGCTGGAGACCCAAGTCTAAGCCATGTTGCAAAAACTCCAAAATCCTAAAGATAGAGAATGTGCGACAAGGGAAACTCTTGGATTCACACCAAGCAATGTAAGCATGCCAAACTCTGTAGTAAATCATGGAAGAAGACTTCTTTGCACCTGAATCATGGTCTGATCAACCGTAGCAGACAGCCCCTTCTCTGTCAGGATTGAGGTTTCAATAGCCAGGCCATCAAAGCCAACGTCTGTAAATTGGGGTGCCGCAGCGACCCCTGAGTGAGAAGCCCTGATGTAGCGATCGACAGACATCTGAACTATGTCCGCGAACCAACACCACCTCGGCCTGCGAGGAGCCAGCAGGATGGTTGGTACCCCCTCCTGGGCTATCTTGCGCAGCACTCGGCCCAGGAGTGGAAACGGAGGAAAAGCATAAAGGAGCCTGAACTCCGACCACGGAATTGCCAGAGCATCTGTGGCGAAGGCCAGAGGATATCTTGACAGGGAGACAAACCTTGGGAGTTTGTGATTGTGTCTGGACGCAAAGAGGTCCACATCCGGTTGACCCCAGCGGAGACACAAAGCGTGAAAGATCTTGTGGCTGAGAGACCATTCCCCCAGACGAGAGGCCCCTCTGCTCAGGGAGTCTGCCTCCTGGTTCTCTACCCCGGGGATGTAAACCGCCGAGATGCAAGGAACATTCTCCTCCGCCCAAGTCAGGATCTGGTTCACCTCCTGGAGGGCTCGCTTGCTCCGAGTCCCGCCCTGGTGATTGATGTAGGCGACAGCCGTCTGATTGTCCGAGCAGACCTGGATTGCACGACCCCTTAGATGGAGAGTCAAGTGAAGAAGAACCAACCGGATCGCTCTCAGCTCCAGGAGATTGATGGGCAAGTGGGCCTCCTGTGGCCCCCACTGACCCTGGAACTTCAGCGTTTGCCAAAAACCTCCCCAGCCGGTCAGACTGGCGTCTGTGGTAACAATCTCCCACCAGGGAGTCAGAAAGGGCTTGCCCACCAACAAATTTCTGGGGTCCAACCACCACAAGAGGGACTGTCTGGCCAGGGGGGACAGTGAAAAGTCCTGTTCCAGGGACTCCTGCGTCTGGTCCCAACCGGTCAACAGATTCAATTGAAGAGGTCTCATGTGGAACTGGGCGAAGGGCACTGCCTCGAAGCATGACACCATTAGGCCCACCAGTTTCATCCCCAGATGGATCGATGACCGCTGACAGGACAGTAAGGCCTGCACCTGCGTCTGGAGACCTGCCACCTTCTGTTGGGGCAGGAATACCTTGACCTGAGAGGTGTCCAGCGTCATGCCCAGAAAGGCCCTCACCATTGAGGGAGAGATAGAAGACTTGAGGTAATTGATTACCCATTCGAAATCCTTGCGATTGGATAACACCGTCTGGGTATCGCTCTCGGCCTGCTGAAGGGACTGAGCCGCAATCAGCAAATCGTCCAGATAAGGAAGAACACGAATGCCCTGGTTCCTCAGGATAGCCATAATGCTCACCAGCACCTTGGTAAACACATGGGGGGCTGAGGATATCCCGAACGGCAGCGCCACGAACTGGTAATGCTGATCCTCCAGCGCAAACCTCAGGAACCTCTGAAAAATCGGGATGTGCAGATAAGCATCCTTGATGTCCACTGTTCCTGGTGAGGCATGGGGCAAATCACACCGGACAGCAGAAGGCGTTGGACAGCCATTCTTAGGCCCTGCGCCGTCAATGGGTTCTGGGATATCCACGACCAAAGAAATCTTGAGGGCCGCCAAACTGCCAGCTCTAATTTGTAACTGGAGGAAACCACCTCCTGAAATCCACCGATCCGAGACGTGCTGTCTCCAGATGTGAGCAAATAGCAGAAGCCGTCCCCCCACCCAGATGGGTGAGGGCGCCCCCTCATGCCTGAGAGGACTTCGCAGGGGGCCTGGGTTTAGCTCCCCAGGAGGGATTGGGCCGACCGCGAGACCTACCTCGTCCCCAGGAGTCTCTGCGGCCACCTGAAAAGGAAGCTCCTCTTCCTCCACGAAAGGAGCGATAGGCAGATGAAACCCGAAAGGGCCGTGTAGGCTTCCGTCACTGAGGGAGTCTCCCTTTCTTGGCCAGGAGGTCCAGACGCTCCCCGAATAACCTGAGTCCCAGGAAGCGGATACTAGTGAGCGATTTCTTGGCCGCAGCGTCAGCCGACCACAGCCGCAGCCAGAGCGAGCGACGAAACGCAACAAGCAGGGTCGAAGTCTCATAACTGAGACTACAAAAGCAATAAAACCCAAGCAGGCTTTGGAGGTCTTTATACTCCTCCGCACGCTTGCGAGACTTGGCAATATCAACAAGGCGTCTCACCTTATTCCTGATGGCCAAAGAGACAATGGCCGCACAGACAAGGCGAAGCCCAGCACCCACAAAGGTGAACGCATAACAAGCCAGCTGATCCATGCACCTGTCAGCAGGGTCGCGCAAGGAATCAGTATCGGGTGACGGCATAATAGTAGTGTTGGATAACCCCGACACGGGGGAATCCACATCGGGGGGACGGGACCAGAGGTGGACCAGTTCCTCAGGGAAGGGATACCGCCTGTCCAGGCCCTGAGGCACCGATGGCAGTTTATTAGGTCTTTAACAAATTGTAATATGGGAGGTTACCCCCCATATTACAATTTGTTAGTATACTTTTATACCTATTTGGCAGAGGTATTTTGGAGGTTATTTTGAACCCTGACTCTAGCAATCTCTTATATGCTATCTATGACACAATATATGTCATTTTTTCTCTTAGCAGTGTGCCACAACCAGTTTTACTAATTAGTTTATTAGGTCTTTCCCATTCCTTAAAAACCATATTGGAAAAGTGGGCCTGCTCAGGGAAGACAAGCCTCTGTCTCTCAGGCCGGAATAAATCACCCTGCTTCCTCTTAGCCGCTTTAGGAGGGACAATATGCAAGGTCTCAAACACAGAAGACAGCAACTTCTCTGTGTCGTCAGGGAGTCACATATCCTCGTGCGAGGAGGAACCAGGGTCGCTGTCATAGCCAACCGACTGATCCCCTGAGGAAACGGAGTCCTTAAACAACTCTCCCTCCTCCATGGGGTCCCGACCTCCAAAAAGATCGTCATCATCAGCAAAATCCGAGTAACCCGGCTCGATGTGCCGCTTCTTACTCGTGGCCTTCCCAGTAACAGTGCAAGATAACTGTCTCTCCAGGCTGGCCACCCGGTATTGTGCTGCAGGTCCAGCTCACCAAGTGTGATAAAACATAACATTTAATGTAACATTTTAAAATATAGCATGACCTGTGTGGAGTGAATATCCTGGGCTCCCCATTCAAAGGTAACGCGTTTCGGGGTTACCTCACCCCTTAATCCTACCTTGACCACCCGGTATGCCAAATCGGCATGGGACCCCCTGCTGGCTTCCCCCTCGCTGGGGCTGAATGCAGTAGTGGGGGAGTTGGCGAGGCCGCAGGCAAAGAAGGGCTAGGGGTAGGGACGCCCCCCCTATCATGCTCCAAAAGTATGCTCCTGGCGCAAGTGACACAAACCGTGCTGAGTCCGCCCAGAGAGCTGGTACTGCACATGAGGCAGAGCTTCACCCACCCAGATGGGGCCCCTAGCTCACGTTCCCCAGAAGCCTCCATTATGGTGATTATAGTGAAAATTATATAGGTTACAAGGCACTAATAGCCCGAACCTAAGAGATCCCCAATTTTGTCGCTCTTCTTGTGATCCCTCTTAAAGGGAGAGGGCGCAGAGAGGGGGGGGGGGGGTGGTAGGAGACCAGGAGGAACCACAATCCTCAGCTGGCAAAGGGGGGCTCACCTAGAAGACACAAGCAGAAGAAGCCATGAGCGATCCCAGGAAGGACTCACACGCGTAGGGATGATACTGATGGTTAAACAGCAGGGACAGCAGGCAGGAAGATGACGACCAGCGGGCGCTGAAGATCCTGATGCAGCAACAGGAGCAGCATGGGAAGGAAAATGGTGCCAGGAGCCAGTGCATTGAACCTCGAGGCACCGGGTCCCCCCCCCCCCCCCACAGTGCTGTCAAGATGGAGGGGAGAGGAGAAGGAGCCGAGGGAGGTAAGTATGCCAGTGAGAAGGAAAAAGATACAGTGAAAATGCACAACAGATAAATAAAATAAAGCTTGTGGGCACAGACAAGGGCATCCCATGGGCATAAGGTGGTCCCCCCTCTCGCCAATAGGCTCACCATCGCCTATGGCCAGCTACCCTTTATGGAGGGTCTGCGGCCCAGAGCCTAGCTCTGTCAACACCTGACCCCGGCGTTCTCCCTACCTTCACCTGTCCCGTCAGCCGAGGCTGGGAGGCAGAAGTGGGTCCACGGGAACAGTGGGAATAGGGGGAATAGGGGTGCAGCGGCAGACAGGCTTAAAATGCCCCGCTCAGCTGCCGTATCCAGAGAGAGAGAGAGAGAGATGAATTCTGGGGATTCTACTGAGACAACCTCATTTTGTGGGAGGCTGGGAGGAGTTGCAGCTTTGGATCTTGCAGTGACTGCGCCACCTGGTGGCGGACTGCCCAACTGTCATCACTTCTGGGACGACCTGGACTGGATATAGTGAAAATTGGGGGCAGACTTGGAAAGCAGTGAGTGGATGGAGGTTAGAAAAGGAATGAGCTGCGTGTGACCCTAAAGCAGTGCAGCCCACCAGGATTTCACCCCTACCCAGCAACACCTCTTCTTCCTGATCATATGGCCTTTAACAAGCAAGGGACTGCATGACCAGGGGCCAAGATCAGATACCAACCCCATCCCAGGCCTTAGGAGGCAGATGCCCAGTATTATTTGTTTACAGGTCTCATTCAACAGCCAAAAAAGAATAGATTCTTTTTGACAATAGGTTAAATTAAAATGTTTGACACTCTCTTCTCGGACATCTTAATATTTCAGTGATTAGAGATACCCTAGTATATGTTCAATGAGAAAATTTAATGAGGACCTCCAATCAAAACTGATTAGTGCTCTTCTCACCTGCTGTGCTTCCCCCCAGCAGGGAGCCGCAGACAGGGCAAACTGTACCTCACTGCTTGTGTGTTCCCTCACAACGGTTCCTGGAATTGAGAGGGAAAAGGGAAGTGGTGAGTATTAGCTGCCTGGTCTCAGACTTCTAGGCGTGGGCACCCAAAATTGGGATGCTGCGTAGGTGAGAGGCTGCCCAGTCACAATTATAGCAACAAATATGCCACGCAATGTAGTGAAATGAGGAAGCAAGAAAAGTCATTAAGCTATGGAAAGGGATTTGTGTCAATATCACATGCTAACTGATTAAGCTTACAGGAACTCAACACATCCTGTGTAGAATAAGATC
The DNA here is from genome assembly GCA_027917425.1 of Gastrophryne carolinensis. NCBI lineage: Eukaryota > Metazoa > Chordata > Amphibia > Anura > Microhylidae > Gastrophryne > Gastrophryne carolinensis. Next base: position 304,721,925 of record CM051236.1, on the reverse strand, counting down.
TTATCTTGATGTTTCCCACAAAATGATTTTCACAAGATACCCAAGGATTCTCTGGAATTGCTTAGCAGCCCAGTGTCCATAGGTTCTGTTTTTTTTATTTTTTTTTTTTAATCCATACCAGACTCATCCACCAGATTTACACCAGATGACTAATAATAGTTATCTAATAATAGAAGCAAGCAACCTTACCACAAGACCCATGTTAAATGTAATATAGAGGGATAAAAGAGACCAAAAAGCCTCCTATTCAAGTGTACAAGGTAACAAACCCTTTCATGAAACAATAGGGTCGATTCAAAGAAACATGTAACAGCTTTGATTTTGGTGCCGATCATCCTATTTTTCCCGTACGCTCGTGCGTTCGTATGAACTTGCGAGTGATTCTATAAGCAAATACGTTTCTATCCTAAAATGTACGTCCGTTCGTATGGCAGTTCGGGAATCAGACCTATGTCAGTTTCCATTCTGAATTTTCCGTTTCATTTCTCAGGTTGCAACATTGGTTTTGCCCTTTTTCCTTTTTTGTCTGGACGTAAATCCTTCTGATCTTGTGGCTGCGCACTACAAACTTACCTCATTAAAGTGCATTCTAAATATTTGGTCTTTTATTTTTCTTTATTTCATTCATTTTGTAGTAACCAACCATTAATGAATGCATTTGCATAAGTAAATCTTACTTTGTTTAATTTTTAGTTAACTTGCATTTTTTACTTGTGGATTTAATTTTAATATTTTGGCTTCAAATGGTACAACTTAAAATTTTGGGTGTGGTTACCCACACCCTCTACATACAGATTTGCTCTCAAAAATTAAAAAACACCCAGCAACTTCTGCATGTTATGAGTCTAGAAACAGCCAAGATGGCGGCTCAGGTATTCTCGGGCAGCCTGCAAACAGAAAGGGCCTTGTGACTGTGTTGCTCTGCATTCTTTGATTTCTGACCTTTCCGTGCCCCCAGCTCTGCTGTGTCTGTGCAAAATACAGCAGTAACCCACATCCTGCACTTTATCCCGCTCTCCTCAGTAAGTGTGATGCATCTGACCAAAGATGTGCTTAAATAATTAAACAAAGCAAAGGTAAACAACTACACCAATAAATGCAATCTAAAAATATTATTCTAGTACATCAATTTAAAAATAAATAACAAAGGACATAAGTTTCTTTAATTAACGCAAATATATTGCAAAAGAAAGGTTTACATGCAAAGGACTAATTAAGGTCCACATTAAAATGCTTTTATAAGGCATACATGAATCAGGTATGCATTGCCATACAATTTATGGCCTCGGCCATGCTGATACATGCAGTTCATTGGAGCTCAAGAAGCGCAGACTCCTCCACATAGCCAAAAAACCTGTTCACGAACAGCAATCCGGCTGCTAAAAGGTGTCGGCTGTGGCTTTCTTTTAAAACGTATTTAGAGGTTTGAAAACAGCTCTCTGAATCACACCGAAACACATCCAATTATCCTAAGTTTTACGTTTTGATCCTAAGTTTTAGGATTTGATCCTAAGTTTTACGTTTTCATCCTAAAATTTAGGAACGAACTTGCGATGATCGTAAGAGCATATACGCATTCGTACGTAGGCTCGTGCGAGTCGGAAATGGCCAAAAAAACTGGAAAAAATGACTAACACCCACCCAAACTTACGATTCTCGATCCAAAATCAATTAACTTTTGCTCTTTGAATCGAGGGGAATATGTAAAAACACTTGGGATTCAGCACTGCCGCAGTGAGAAATGTGTGCTGGTCTAAAGAGGACCTAAGACACAGAAGGTGTCAATTGTAACAACCAAAGCATGAAAGGCCACCAGATTGGCCTATAGGTCCCAAAAAAGGCAGCACAACCACCAATATATAGTAGAAAATATATTTGCCTTTAATTTAAATCCATGACCAAATACACATAACACAACTACAGACACAGATAATAACTAGGGCACAGGCGCAAGATTAGAACTATATCACTATGAAGTGGAACTAGTTTCCACGCAAAGTGTCGGTGCATGAGCGGCCTGCCTTGATGGGGTTCTGGACTTGGAATAATATGGTGATATAGTTCTAATCTTGCATCTGTGCCCTAGTTATTATCCTGAAGCTTCATTGATTCTGTAGTCTGTTTATGATGTTTGTCACATTTGCACTTTATAATATCTAATAAGGGGTAATTGAGTTACATTTTAATCTTGGGTTAATATCTATTGGTTATTTGCTGTATAAAGTAGGGCACCGTGCAATATCTTTATAAGTGAGTCAGATAAACCCAGTAAGTCTTGGCAGTTGTCTTATGTGTTTTTTAAATTGTTTTGTAGTTGTGTTATGCGTATTTGGTCATAGATTTAAATGAAAGGCAAATATATTTTCTACTATATATTGGTGGTTGTGCGTCCTTTTTTGGGACCTATGGGCCAATGGTGGCCTTTCATGCTTTGGATGAAACAAAATGTATTTACACAGCACATACAATGAATCACAGTCTAGATTGGTTATTAATAGTGAGTAGTCATGCAAATCTCTGCATCTCATAGTATAGCTTATAATAATAATACTGCTATCATCTCCCTTCAGGCATCATCAGCAAAAGATTTAAACCGGACCTTCAGCGTGATTTAATGAAAAGCCCAAACTCTTAAAAAAACGGTTCCCCAGCATTTAAAATTAACATATTTTACGTTTTTAGTCACTAACTTATTATTCTTTCCCCCACTGGGCTGCAACTCTGTTCAGGAATTTAGGATACGGGCGCCGCCATCTTGACTCAGAAGCATCACACTTACTGAGAAGAGGAGAGTGGGCTAAGGTACAGGGGGCGGGTTATAGCTGTGCTTTGCTCAGACAGAGCAGAGCTGGGGTCAGGTAAAGTTCAGCAATCCCAGAATGCAGAGCAGCACAGTCAGGAGGCACTTCCTGTTTGCAGGCTGCCTGATAAGATGGCGGCTTCCATAAGCCGCCATCTTAGATGTTTAAAGGCTCATAACATGCAGTAGATGCAGGTAGGATGATTTTTAATGTGGCCAATCTGTATGTACAGGGTGTGGGAAACATATAAGATAGACTCTTATTCAGAGTGAAGGTCCGCTTTAAGGTTGATGGTTGTATGAGGGTTAAACTGGACCAAAATCTGGAATTTAGACCTTCCTGGGTTTTGGTCCCTATCCCCAGGGCATCCCCATTTAGAATGCCCTGCTGTGTGAAAACCCCATAGGAATAGCAGTACACTCATGGTTAAGTTAGGCTTTTTTATTGTACTCAAGGTAATCTTTTTGAATGTGCAGCAAAAGATACATCACAAAACCTCCAATAATACAGATGTAGCAATGGTTATCTGACACATCCCAGCTCAACCCATTGGGATTTCTCACAACAAAGCCATTGAAAAGCATAAAACTGGACTAACAGCCTGGCACAGTTGGAAAAGCCATTTTGGAGCTTCCTCTTCCAGCATCTCAATCATGCTGCTGCCTGCATTCAAGTGACATAACTGACAATGCACAATAATAGGAAGCCCATCAGCACTTCCTATATGCAGGCGGAATGCAGATGTATGAGCCACCATTTTGTTTTTAAAATTTACCACAGCAATAGTTAGAAAAAGGTAAATGAATTGTTATGTGGAGCAATCTAAGTTGCCCTGGGGAGGGATGCATATGAGCACTGCTTGTTGTATTGGTCTGGTTTAAGTCATTTTTGCCTGTTGGTGATGCGAGAGATGCGGGAGATCTGAGAGGTTTCACATTCCCGATCAAGGGAGTGGATCGAAACCCAGGATAGTCAAAATCCTGGGTTTTGGTCCACTTTAATAAAGGCAAAAGGAAACAAAGATCTTAGATTCAGATACAAAACAAAGGGAAAAGAAACAAAGCTAACTAACAAGATTACAACTACTAAGGAGAACAAAGGAAACCCAAAGGTGCTGGTGCCCAACGGCCCAGGACAGGGGCCAGCAGCCTCCAGAAGCTGATAGGAGGTCTGCTGCAAGGATTGCAAATGGCCAAGCAGCCACAGGGAAGCCAGGGAGAGATGTGCTTGCCACTAGACTCCATAGAGATACAGGTTCAGGTACAGACTCAGGTTCAATGCACCAAAATGCACAAATGGGTAACCACAGCAAACAAAATCCTGCTGCACCCGGTGAACAGCGGAACCACTTATATAGGCCTCACACCAGGTGCAGCAGTAGAGGGGGAGAGAGAGCAGCCTGGGCTTTGTCGACACCTGCTGGTGGCTGACGAAACTGCAGGCAGGGTGATAAATGACGCCAGCCACCAACCCGGGCATCAGCCGAACCCGGGGATCTTACAAATACCCAACATACATAAGTACTTTTAACCCTTTTAATTGCCAGCTTACCTTCTGTTGACAGATTATTAATCACCATTTTGCGCTATGTTTAACTGTGATTGTTGCAGAAATTTCCACGAACAATATATATTATTATTTGTGGCAGAGTTTAGGCTTTAACATGAAATGTCCTGTTTGCAATCTTTCTGTTTTTAAAAATATTTTTAAATAAAAAAAAAAAATAAATAAATAAAAATCTTGTCCTAAGGAAGTGACGCCAGTAACGTCACGCAACGCGTAGACGTGGGGGCAGTGGGCGGGCGGTCACAGGCACATGTAAGTTCACCTTCTTTGTTTACTCTGGATTGTTTCTTTCGGTCCCTCCCTGGCTTTGTCCTCACATTGTATATTTTGGAGTTGTCAGTTTTATGAAATTCAGGTATTTTTTGTATATTAGTTATTAGTATTAAGATGCACGGTGTTTGTGTTTCATGGTTATATTTAAAGTTATGAAATAAGTTTGATCAGAGTGTTAGGTATTAATTGGCACATTGCACTTTAATTAGCACAGCCAGGTTTTTGATATAATGAATTGTGACTATAGTATTTAGAAACGCCATTCCCATTGCCCCCCTAAGGTTTGGTTCCCCTCCCGACAGTGTGTTTTGTCTTATATGTTTTTTAATCATGTCTAAAGTTTGTGAATATGTGATTTTTCTAATAATAAAATAATACTTTTAATATAGCAGTGGTGCTGTGGTTTGGTGGGTGACTGGGGAGGAGTAGGACCTTCCTTATTGTGTTTGCATAAATAAATAAAAAGTTAACTTTTAGAAAATTGTCTCCTTTATTTAAAAAAAAAACATTAATTTTATTAAAGAAAACCATATTGCATGTGAAATCCCCATTTCTCCTGATTACAATGGTACCACATATGTATCGGTAGACCCCCAAACTGAAACGAGAACTTTATAACATTTACAAATAAAATACAACTACTATCCACACTATAAAGGGTTAAACAAAAAAAACGGCTTTTTAAATATCCACAAAAGTTGACATGGAGCCCCCCCTACCCAGCATAACCAGCCAGGGACCAACTATGCAGCGCCTGTAGGAAGAGTGCGCAGGGGCCAGCTTTGGTGGCCCCCACCCACCGTGCCGGATTCAAGCCCGCACAGTCAAATGGCCCAGACCCTTCTGCTCCCCCCTGGTCTCCCCTTTGGGGAGAAAGTTAATTTGGGGGGCTGGGGGTGAAAGGCAAGTCACCCGCTAGCCGCAGGTGACTTATAAGGTTCAGGAGGGAAGTGTTTTTAAAAAGAAACTTAATGATAGAACAAGGGGGCACAACCTGAAGCTAGTCGGGGGGAAGATCAGCAGCAATGTTAGAAAATATTATTTTACAGAAAGAGTAGTAGATGCTTGGAACAAACTTCTAGCAGAGGTAGTTGAAAAATCAACAGTCACTGAATTTAAACATGTCTGGGATAAGCACACATCTATCCTAAGATAAAGAGTACATACAGTTACATGAGGGCAGACTAGATGGACCGTATGGTCTCCTTCTGCCGTCAACCTTCTATGTTTCTATGTTGCCAGCCCCTGCAGCATTGTGTCTCATGCTGATCACTTTGGCTTCTGCTCTCCTGCTGCTGGAAGCCTTTTATAGCTGCTGGGTAACAGGTAACAAAGAGTTAATAAAAAAAATAGACAAAAGCCCCTCCTCCTGGGGTGGGGGCCCCATTTCTTTGGGGAATTTTAAGGGTTAAAACCCTTCAAAATAAAAAAAATGCCATGAGGTCCCCCCTACCCAGCATAACCAGTCCGGGGACCAGCTATGGGGCTTGTAGAACAGGGCGCAGGGGCCCTTTGGTGGCCCTCCGCCCCGCTGGCTACAAGCTCCAAAGCCTAATATCCCCCGGGCTCTGGGGAGGCAGGTAATGGGGGGCCGGGGGTTAATGGCAAGTCACTCGCTAGCCGCAGGTGACTTGCTAGCCCCCTAAGCCTTGTGAACTGGTATAGGGGTCTCATGGACCCCTTACCAGTTCACAAAAGGTTAAGTGTAAATACCACACAGACCCAGGAAAAAAAAATACAATTCTGTGAAATACTAACCTGTAGAATTGGTATTATGAGTATACAGTACGTCCTGCTCCAGATAGATTACTTACACTTGGGTTATCCTCCGCCAGATGGCGCTGCACTGCAGAGACATGTAAAACAGGCTCCTCCCGGCCCCTCAAATACCCGGGGACCTCCCACAAATCCCCAGCATTGAAAAGCAGTGAAAAAGAAGCCGGGAGAATTTAACAACCAAAAACTGGTAACTATAACAATGGTAACAATCACCATACAGGGGATCCATAATAATGCAAAACCAAGGGTGGGGTGGAGCAGGACGTACTGTATACTCATAATACCAATTCTACAGGTGAGTATTTCACAGAATTGTATTATTCTTAGTATACAGTACGTCCTGCTCCAGATAGATTACTTACACTTGGGACATCCAATAGCAGTGTCCATAAAGTAGGGTGGGATCCCCAATAAAAAGGAAATAGCAGACAGTTTAAACCACTGCCGCCTGCAAAACCTTGCGGCCAAAAACAGCAACAGCTGAGGCCTTAACATCAACCTTGTAAAACTTTGAAAAGGTATGAACAGAAGACCAAGTAGCGGCCTTGCAAACTTGTTCAACAGAAGCCTGGTGCTGGAAGGTCCAAAAGGCACCAATAGCACGAGTAGAATGAGCAGTAAGGCGAAGGGGGGATTCTTCCCCTTAGCAGAGTAGGCCTGAATCACAGCCTGACGAATCCACTTGCTGATAGAAGACTTGGCAGGAGCCAAACCCTTCCTTGGACCAGAAGGGACCACAAAAAAAGCATCAATTTTCCTGAAAGGTGCAGTAGCCACCAGATAGTGCTTAAGACACCTAACCACATCCAAAGAGTGCAAAAACTCTCTCCTTAGCATTGCTAGGGTTAGGGCACAAAGAAGGAAGAACCATATCCTGATTCAAAAGAAAGGCAGACACTAGCTATAGGCAGAAATCAGGTTTGAAACGAAACAACACCTTGTCCTAGTGCCTCTCAAAGTAGGGGGGCTGAATGGACAGCACCGCCAACTCAGACACACGCCTGACAGAAGTGATAGCCACCAGAAACACAACCTTGAGCGTAAGAATGGCCAAGGCAGCATCCTGCACAGGTACAAAGGGAGCACCCTGCAAGGCAGGAAAGACCAATTCCAAATCCCAAAACAGGGACCATAGGTTGTCATGGGGAACGCACGTGAGTAACCCCCTAAAAGCAGTCTTAATCAAGGAATGCTGAACAAAAGACTCCTGAAAGAAGACAGACAGGATAGAACCTGACCCTTCCAGGTACTGAGTTAGAGACCCGACTCCAACCCATGCATTAAAATTCCAGAACCCTGGGAACTGAGAACAGCCAACAGGGAAGAGATCAAGACTCACACCAATTGAAGTGAAGTCAATGTAGGTACGCCACACCTTATAACAAATGGAAGAAGAAGAAGTCATCTTCCTAGCCTTCACCATGGACTCAACCATCGAGGCAGACAAACCTTTCTCCATCAAGATGGAGGTTTCAGCAGCCAGACCGTCAAAGCCAGAGTTTGTAACTGGGATGGTGTAAGGGGCCCTAAGTGAGCAGAACTGGCACTCCAGGCAGAAAGCCCTGATCTGCTGCCACCTGCACGACGTCAACCGTGGTCACGGCCAGAGGATCCTGGGACAGGGAGACAAAGGCCTGGAACTTGTGATTGTGACGGAACGCAAACAGACCCACATCCGGTTGGCCCCAACGGTGATACAGAGATTGGACCACCCTGTTGCAGAGGCCCCCCCCCCCCCCCCGGAATGAATACCACTGAAATGCAGGGAACATTGGCCTCCACCCAGATCAGGATCAGAGACACTTCCTGGAGGGCCCTCTTGCTCCAGGTCCCTCCCTGATGATTGATGTAGGCAACCTGCCATCAGAGTGACCGTGCGCCCCTGAACAGGAAGGCCCTGAATATGAGTAGTCAAGCAAGTCAGAACTAACCTGATCGCTCACAGCTTCAAGACATTCCCCTCGATTCAAAGAGCAAAAGTTAATTGATTTCGTATCGAGAATCGTAAGTTTGGGTGGGTGTTAGTCATTTTTTCCTGTTTTTTTGGCCATTTCCGACTCGCACGAGCCTACGTACGAATGCGTATATGCTCTTACGATCAGCGGAAGGTCGTTCCTAAATTTTAGGATCAAAACGTAAAACTTAGGATCAAAACGTAAAACTTAGGATCAAAACGTAAAACTTAGGTTAATTGGATGTGTTTAGGTGTGATTCAGAGAAACCTCTAAACGCGTTTTAAAAGAAAGCCACAGCCGACACCTTTTAGCAGTCGGATTGCTGTTCGTGAACAGGTTTTTTGGCTATGTGGAGGAGTCTGCGCGTCTTGAGCTCCAATGAACTGCATGTATCAGCATGGCCGAGGCCATAAATTGTATGGCAATGTATACCTGATTCATGTATGCCTTATAAAAGCATTTTAATGTGGACCTTAATTAGTCCTTTGCATGTAAACCTTTATTTTGCAATATATTTGCGTTAATTAAAGAAACTTATGTCCTTTGTTAGTTATTTTAAAATTGAGGTACTAGAATGATATTTTTAGATTGCATTTATTGGTGTAGTTGTTTACCTTTGCTTTGTTTAATTATTTAAGCACATCTTTGGTCAGATGCATCACACTTACTGAGGAGAGGAGAGCGGGATAAAGTGCAGGATGTGGGTTACTGCTGTATTTTGCACAGACACAGCAGAGCTGGGGGCATGGAAAGGTCAGAAATCAAAGAATCCAGAGCAACACAGTCACAAGGCCCTTTCTGTTTGCAGGCTGCCCGATAATACCTGAGCCGCCATCTTGGCTGTTTCTAGGCTCATAACATGCAGAAGTTGCTGGGTGTTTTTTAATATTTGTGAGCAATCTGTATGTAGAGGGTGTGGGTAACCACACAAAAAATCTAAAGTTGTACCATTTGAAGCCAAAATATTAAAAATAAATCCACAAGTAAAAAATGCAAGTTAACTAAAAATTAAACAAAGTAAGATTTACTTATGCAAATGCATTCATTAATGGTTGGTTACTACAAAATGAATGAAATAAAGAAAAATAAAAGACCAAATATTTAGAATGCACTTTAATGAGGTAAGTTTGTAGTGCGGAGCCGCAAGATCAGAAGGATTTACGTCCAGACAAAAAAGGAAAAAGGGCAAAACCAATGTTGCAACCTGAGAAATGAAACGGAAAATTCAGGATGGAAACTGACATAGGTCTGATTCCCGAACTGCCATACGAACGGACGTATATTTTAGGATAGAAACGTATTTGCTTATTGAATCACTCGCAAGTTCATACGAACGCACGAGCGGACGTGAAAAATAGGATGATCGTGAGCCAAATCCAAGCTGTTACATGTTTCTTTGAATCAACCCAATTGATAGGTGAATGGGCCTCCTAAGGGCCCCACCTCCCCTGGAACCGCAGGGACTTCCAGAAGAACCCCCCCCCCCAACCTGACAGACTGGCATCCGTGGTGACCGTCTCCCAGGAAGGAGCAAGAAGGTTCCGCCCCCCAATAGATTCCCTGAGTCCATCCACTACAAGAGGGACCTCCTCACCAGGGGGGAAGACACACAGACCCTGTCCAGGGATGCTGGGTCCTTGTCCCATTTAGACAATAGGAGAAGTTGCAGAAGCCCCGAGAGGGACTGAGCACATGGGCCGTTTTGAAGCACGCCACCATCAGGCCCTCCAGCTGCGTCCCCTGCCTGGTGAAGGGACGGGGACAGCTAGGAGGAACTAAACTTGTGCAAGCAGATTGTCCACCTTCTTCCGAAGAAGGAATATCCTTGCCTGAACTGTGTCCAGATTCATTCCTAGGAATGAAGTTATCAAGGAAGGGGACAGTGAGGACTTGGGGTGGCTGATCACCCATCCAGATGACTCCAGAATGGACACCACCAACTGAGTATCCAACTTGCCAGATGTAGAGACTGGGAAGTGATGAGAACGTCCAGGTAGTGACAGCACGCGGACGCCCCTTGGCCTCATCAGAGACATCACCCCCGCCAGCACCTTGGTGAGCACTCTGGGAGCTGAGGAGAGGCCAGATGGCAAGGCCACAAATTGGCAGTGTAGATCTTCCAACGTGAATCTGAGGAATCTTGGCATCCTGAAAACACAAGGAAAGTAAGCATCATTGATATCCACAGACGGCATGAAGCCCCTGGGGTGCAAGGAGCTAATGGCCGAGCGCAGTTTCCATGAGGAAAACGCCTGTACTTGACAAATTGCTGAAGATCTGTAAATCCAGAATGGGCCAGACTGACCCATCTTTTTTGGGAACAATGAAAGGGCTGGTGTAGGGTCCCTTGCCTCTGTCTGTTAAGGGAAATCTGCGAATGACCCCCCAGACTCAGCAGACCTTGCACGGCCTGCGCCAGCACCTGAGAAGAAGCAGAGACCAGGAGTACCCGGACCCAGATAATCTTAGGGGAGGCCACACAGCAAACACCATCTTGTAGCCGGAGGACACTACCTCCTAAATCCACCGGTCTGAGGCGTGATGCCTCCAGACTTAAGTAAGGTGCCGCAGCCGTCCCCTCACCCAGACGGGTGAGGGCGCCCCATCATGCTTGAGGGGACTTGGTAGAGGATTTGGGCATAGCCCCCCCAGAAGAGCCAGGGTGTAGTTGTAGTGACCTGGACTAATCCAGTCGGTATCTGGAAGTCTGTCACTATATGTTTGGTCACTTACATACCGTAAACCCATGATCTTTCATATTTGTGTTTTTGTGTATTCCCTGAGCACATGTGCAGATATAGGCCATAAGCCTAATGTGGTCTTATCACATTCTCCATTTTATTTCCATGTGTATGCATATTGTCTAGCATAACACCATCTTGTGGTCAGAAAGCTAATTACTTGTTTCATTCACACTAATGTTAACATTTTTCCCTGTGTATGACTGTACATGTCATCAGCATTCACATGGTTAAGCTGTGGGAGTGAGTCTAATGAATCAGGTGACCTCCTAGAGCCACTCAAGCCCCCTGGATTGTTCTGGAAAGGGGGCAGACACACTTCGGTGTGTGGAGGGAGAAGACACACTTCGAGGTCTGTCCAGTCAGTCAGTCACAGGCCTTATCCTTTATTGGAAAACCCTAAACAAGGTATGCAGCATATCTTCCAGCCTGTTTATCACCTGTTCACCCAGGTTAGCAGGGATTATATACGTGCCTTCTCACTACAGTCTGTGGGACAATACTGATATATAAAATAGCCCATAGCGAGCTGCCTTGGAAATTGAGGGTCATCCCGCCAGCAGCGCAAAAGTTTTCTACGTATCCTCTACAAGCACGTACCCTGTCTGATAGGGACTCCAGTCACTGGGTGCAGACATTCAAGTCAAGCAAGTATATTCATTACAACCCTGTCATTCGAGGCCTCTGAAAAACTCCATCCATCTGCTTCAGAAGACCACTCACCACCAGCTACACCATTTACCACCACTGTCATCTGGATTTCCTGTGTCCTGCCAATAAAGAGCAACGGTTACCCCCGAGACTGGGCGTCTGGAGTACTCATTGCTACAGGTACCTACGTGGGGGCGGGTAATCGGGACACACACTTCTGTGGATGCCACCTGGGATTGGGCCCATTACATCCCTCGGCCAGAGTGAAATGCCACCGCGTGACACCTTAAAGGGCTAGTAACACCTAACAACCCCAGGTCACCACATAAGGTTGGCGTCACGAACAGGATGAGTCTATGTGCCGTCTAAAGAGACTTTCCTTATATTGCTGTGGAACTACATGTCCCATAAAGTCATAAATAGTACTTCTGACGAAGTGAGGGTGCTGTCCTCTTTGAATGAGAGACTATCGCTTTGAATCTGTGTGGTGTGGATTCAAGTTGCCATTGTTATGGATTACAGTTATTGCTGCTGCTATGCATCTTCTATTGTGGACTGCAAACGTTACCTATACTTGTGTGGAGCAAAGGATTGTGCTATTTTGTTAGTGTGTAATCATCTACTGCCATTTTACATTGTGCTGCTACCAGAAGAGCATACAAGAGGTTAATTGTGTCCATCCAGCTTCTCTGCACTGTAGCTCCGCCTATTGCAGTGTGTTCAGGTCCTCCTCTCTGCATCTCTACAAAGTGGAACCTTTTTGTGTTGTCCTTGTGCTAGAGGAGAAGGATTTCTTAGTTGCACCTGATAGAGTTGCTGGGCACTGCCATCTTGAACAGAGTACCAGACCCTCAGCACTATCACCATTGCAGTGCTCATCTCTACTGTTCTCCTATCATGCAGTCTGCAGCTCCAGTTATTCTCTTCAGCCTGTTTATTCCTGCATTTTCTACTGATTGCTGCAGTAAGCGCCTGTCATCCCAGCTATACAGATAAGTGCAACTCTTCATTTTCATCAGTGTTACATAAAGGAAAGGAAGTTGTATATTCAGAGGCTGTGTTTTTGCATAAAATAATTTTTCTTAATGCAACAGTAGTCATATTTTTCTTAAAGAGACAGTACACTCATTTTTTTTTTGAAAAACAAAAATGTCTACATCTTCTCAAAGTGACCAGGCTGGCCCTAGCAGCCCTGCATCATCATCTGCTAGCGTCCCTGCACCTCAGATTACAGCTGCTGCACCAGTTCCAGCCCCTGTTATAGCAACAGGAGTGCCTTTTTTCATAGGAACCTCCAATCTACCAAGTTACAGAGGGGATCCTCATACCCTTGGTGCATTTAAAGAAAAGATATTGCGTACTCTTGAACTTGTGTCACTTTCTCCCAATCAGCAGGTCCAGCTTCTCCTAGGTCAACTTGATGGTCCTGCTGCAGAGGAAGTCCGTTCCTGGCCATCTACAGAAAAGACCAGCGTTGACCAGATTCTTAGTCATCTCAGGAGAGAATTTGAAGTCCAATCACCAACTGAGGTTCGTCTTAAATTTTATGACAGACGTCAGAGACCTGGGGAAAACCTGAGAGAATATGCCCTAGCTCTGCAGTCTGCATACAGATCTTTGTGCCAAGTAGACACCCTCGACCCTGTTGCTGCCGAGAGCATGATTACTGATAGATTTATAGAAGGTGTTGATTCCAGGATAATGCAGAGCCAACTCCGCATGCTAGCAGCCCAGAACCCAAATATGACCTTTCTAGACTTTAAGACTTTGGCCCTGCGTGTAGTGGGAACTGACTCACCCTGTTATACTTCTGCCACTTATCCTCCAGACCTGGCTGGTGGAGCTTATATTGCATCCCCACTACCTCCTGTTTTGCCTATGCAGGCCACTCAGACTGTCCAGCCTACCCCTGTTACTACACCTACTACTACTGAGGTACTTGCCCAGGTTGTTGACTCTCTGTGTCAAGCTTTAAAAGAGTTAAAGGGTCAGCCCTCATCCCGTGAGTCATCTTCTTCCAGGACATTGTCTCCAGAACCTGGTTCTAACCGCCCAAGACCTGATAGGCCCCCTCCTGAAAGGTCTCCACGACATGAACCTCCTTATTGTACTTACTGTGAACGTCCTGGGCATTACAAATACCAATGCTACCAGTTAAACGGGCCACTCCCGAGGCCAAGGCTCGCCCCTCGGGTAGTGAATCCAAGGGCCCAGAGGGACAATCGCAATGGATTTCCAAGTTCATCTCAAAATGCCCGTACATAACTATTTGTATCGATGGTGTACCATTAGAAGCCTTAGTGGACACTGGCTCACAAGTTACCACCATTGAGCGACAAGCCTTTGAAAAGTATTGGGACACTGACATACTAAGCCCTGTGGGTAAAGCCAAGTTACATCTAATAGCAAGTAATGGTCAACCTATTTCCCAGCTAGGCTACTGGGAACCCACCATCCGTATTGGTGATCGTCAGTTACCAGGTCAAGGTGTAGTTGTTACTGAGGCTCAGGGAGGTACAATAGCAGTAGTGCTAGGCATGAATGTTATCCGTCACGTATTTACTGAATTGCTAGCTGCCTTGCATGTCTCTCTCCCTTCTGCTTCTTCCCATTACAGACAAGCTGTTCAGCGGACCATTAAAGTGCTCTGTGCCCAGCAGAAGTTCTCAAACTATAAAGGTAAAATTTGCCGAGTCCGTATCCAGGATGTAAGACCAGTTACCTTAAGTCCAAACAGCGAAACCCTAGTCTGGTGTCGAGCTCGTCCAGGTATAGATAATTCAGATTATGAAGCTCTTCTTGACCCCATCCAGATTGAAGGACAGCCACTGGTAAAAGCTGCCAGAAGTATTGTCACCGTCTCAAACGGTAGAGTACCAGTACGACTAGTCAACCTGAGTGATGCACCTGTAGACTTGTACAAATTCAATTCAGTTGCCCAATTGTATCACCTGGACCCAGAGGACATCCTGGATGAAGAAACGCTTGCTTACCAAAAGTCTGTTAAAGCCACTCCCAAAGGCAACCACAAACCAACTACCTTCTGGTGGAATGAACTCAATGTTGGAGATGCCAACACTCCAATTGAAGATGTCAATGGTGTCATTAAAGTTGCTAAGCGACACAGTGAAGCTTTCAGCAAGCACGCTCTAGACTTTGGGAAGACTAATTTGATCCAACACAAGATCAACACAGGTGATCATCCTCCTATCAAGGAAAGACACCGGCCCATACCCCCTGCGAACTACCAGCAAGTAAAGAAGCTGATTAAGGAGATGAAAGACACCAAAGTCATTCAAGAAAGCCAAAGTCCTTGGGCTGCACCCATCGTCTTAGTGAAGAAGAAGGATGGTAACATCAGATTCTGCGTTGACTACAGAAAACTGAACAATGTCACCCACAAAGATGCCTATCCTCTTCCAAGGATTGAAGAATCCATCACTGCTCTTGGCTCAGCTGCATACTTCTCCACTCTCGACCTAACCAGCGGTTACTGGCAAGTACCCATGGCTCCTGAGGATAGAGAGAAGACAGCTTTCACTACTCCAATGGGACTCTACGAGTTCAATGGCATGCCGTTCGGGTTGTGCAACGCCCTCGCAACATTCCAGAGACTAATGGAAAGATGTCTTGGCCACATTAATTTCCAGAGCGTCCTGTTGTATCTTGACGATGTCATTGTGTACTCTCGTACATATGAAGATCACTTAAACCATCTTGCAGAAGTATTCCAAGTGCTCATTGAGCATGGTCTGAAGATCAAGCCATCAAAATGTTACCTTCTGAAGCCAAAGGTCAGTTACTTGGGTCATGTCGTCAGTGCGGAAGGAATCCAGCCTGATCCAGAAAAGATTTCTGCCGTTAAAAATTGGGACACCCCAAGAACTGTGAAGGAAGTCAGAAGTTTCCTAGGATTTGCGGGCTACTACCGCCGTTTTATACCTAACTTTGCCAAGGTAGCAGAACCACTGACAGAACTTCTACGTGGTTGTCCTAGAGAAAACTATAACAGAAGATTTCCCATTGATTGGTCTGAGAGACAAGAGACTGCATTCCAGAAATTGAAAGACCTGTTGACTTCTCCTCCAATTCTAGCGTATCCTGACTACAGTCATCCTTTCCGTCTTTACACGGATGCCAGCTATCAAGGCTTAGGAGCTGTATTGTCACAAGTCCAAAACAACAAAGAGAGAGTCGTTGCCTATGCCAGCCGAAGTTTGAGAGGTGCCGAGAAGAACGATAGCAATTACAGTTCCTTCAAGTTAGAGCTACTAGCTCTTGTGTGGGCCGTTACCGAGAAGTTCAAGGATTACCTTGCAGCCACGCCATTCACCGTATATACGGACAACAATCCTCTCGCTCACCTTAATACTGCACGGCTAGGTGCACTTGAACAGAGGTGGGCTTCCAGATTGGCAAATTACTGCTTTGACATCAAGTACCGCAGCGGCAAAACCAACGTCAATGCAGATGTATTATCCCGGTTGCCCATAGGGGAAGAACCTCCTGAGGAAGAAGACATGTGGGAAGATGTTGAGATGCCGCCCTTCTATCAAAGGTTTGCTACGCAGAATGTCATTGCTGCTACCCAGACTGATAAAGGTCCCCAACAGCAATTTGACCCAATTCAAGATCCATCTAGGTGGCAAACTCTCCAGAATGAATCTCGAGTTTTAGGTGAGATCTATGATTTCCTAACTTCTGGAAGAACACCTGTCAGACTCAGAAGACAGTATCCAGATACTGAACTCAAACGCCTATGGAGACAGCGGAAAAGGCTCTTCATACAAAAAGGCCTCATCATACGTAATACCTTGGATCCTGCTTCAGGAGAGAGAATACACCAAATCCTCATCCCCCGAAGAGATGCAAAAATTGTGCTTGACGCTTACCATGACCAATCAGGACATTTTGGCGTACATAAAACCGAAGCTACCATACGCCAGCGCTTTTACTGGATCGGAATGCGAGCAGATATTGAAAATTGGTGCAACGAATGCCCAGCTTGCAACTTGACAAAAGCCGGAAGGAAAGAGGCTAGAGCGCCATTGCATCCAATCAACTCTCACCGACCAAATGAGCTAGTTGCTCTAGACCATGTAAAGCTGGCACCTACTCATTCAGGGTATACCTATGCCCTCACTATGGTGGATCACTACTCTAAGTGGGTCGTAGTCGTTCCAGTGAAGGATATTACCGCTCGTACTACGGCTGCCATCTTTTACCGTGAGTACATGAGACATTATGGTTGTCCTGAAGCAGTCCTAACAGATCGTGGACCTGCCTTTGAGTCACAGCTCTTCCAAGAGCTCTGCCAATTCCATGAGTGTAAGAAGCTACGTACAACAGCTTATCACCCACAAGGGAATGGACTTTGTGAGAGGATAAATCAAGTGTTTATTAACATGCTGAGAACGGCATCAGTAACCAAACAGGCAGAATGGCCACAACTACTGGATGAACTAGTGAAGATTTACAACAACACCCCTCATTGTTCGACAGGCTACTCCCCATACTATCTTATGTTTGGTCGCCCAGGTCAACTCCCTAAGGATCGTACTTTAGGAATTCAAGTTCCTGATGTAATTAATCCCTTGCCAAAGACCGATTGGGTCTCTGAACATCAACGGCGCATCCAGGAGGCGAAAGAGATAGTTGATCACAGAATGAACGAAGCTCATCGTAGGCAAGAAGAGTGTTATAACCAGAGAGCAAATGCCACACCACTGCATGTGGGAGATAAAGTATGGTTACGTAAATACCACCGTTCTGACAAACTCGATTCACTCTGGGAACAGGAACCCTACACTGTTACAAGTATCCCATACCCTGATTCAGATGTCTATGAGGTCAAGAAGCCGGGAATGGCTCCTCAAACAGTTCACAGGAATCGCATGAAACTTTGTACTAAGGAAGACCTTATGGTTATGTCTTTTCCTTCACAACCAGTCATGCCAGTCTACACACCAACTCCTGTAATTGAGACACCACCCAGACAGTCCTCTGTGGAAGAATCAATTCAGAATTCTCCATTCATAATTCCAGGCTGTTACCAATGGGTACCAGTTCCGGTTCAAGTTCCAGCTCGAGTTCCTGCTTCAATTGCTACTCCAGTTCCTGTACCAGCATCAGAAGAACTACCTCATTACCAAGTTCCAGATTCTGAAGAAACTCAAGTGCTGAGGCGTTCAGAGCGAAGCACCAAAGGAACTCCACCACTATATCCATTCCATGTGTATATACTGCTTTGCCTGTATACATATATGTCTGACTTTATTTAGTTAGCTAGTTAGCCAGTTTGCAACAGTTTAAGCCTCTAGTACCTGGTAACTACCATGCACACTGTTCCTGGTTTACTTGCTTATTTATACAGCCTATGGACTACTAAGGACTGTGCCTTTACTCAAAAGTGCCTTTTCCCGGAGCCTTTCCATGGACAATGCCTTATTGCTGAAAGAGACTCTACAAAATTGCACAATATCTACTGTTCATATTGTTTTACACACTTTCATTGTTATTTTCAGGTGTTATTGCATTGCTTTTTATGGTATATTCTCCATGTCAGTTCACTTTTTCATTGTCATTATCTTACAGGTGCTACCCCACATATACATGTGCATTTCTAAGTTTCCTCCTCATATAGACGCCGAGGACGGCTTATTTTTAGTGAGGGTGTTTGTAGTGACCTGGACTAATCCAGTCGGTATCTGGAAGTCTGTCACTATATGTTTGGTCACTTACAATACCGTAAACCCATGATCTTTCATATTTGTGTTTTTGTGTATTCCCTGAGCACATGTGCAGATATAGGCCATAAGCCTAATGTGGTCTTATCACATTCTCCATTTTATTTCCATGTGTATGCATATTGTCTAGCATAACACCATCTTGTGGTCAGAAAGCTAATTACTTGTTTCATTCACACTAATGTTAACATTTTTCCCTGTGTATGACTGTACATGTCATCAGCATTCACATGGTTAAGCTGTGGGAGTGAGTCTAATGAATCAGGTGACCTCCTAGAGCCACTCAAGCCCCCTGGATTGTTCTGGAAAGGGGGCAGACACACTTCGGTGTGTGGAGGGAGAAGACACACTTCGAGGTCTGTCCAGTCAGTCAGTCACAGGCCTTATCCTTTATTGGAAAACCCTAAACAAGGTATGCAGCATATCTTCCAGCCTGTTTATCACCTGTTCACCCAGGTTAGCAGGGATTATATACGTGCCTTCTCACTACAGTCTGTGGGACAATACTGATATATAAAATAGCCCATAGCGAGCTGCCTTGGAAATTGAGGGTCATCCCGCCAGCAGCGCAAAAGTTTTCTACGTATCCTCTACAAGCACGTACCCTGTCTGATAGGGACTCCAGTCACTGGGTGCAGACATTCAAGTCAAGCAAGTATATTCATTACAACCCTGTCATTCGAGGCCTCTGAAAAACTCCATCCATCTGCTTCAGAAGACCACTCACCACCAGCTACACCATTTACCACCACTGTCATCTGGATTTCCTGTGTCCTGCCAATAAAGAGCAACGGTTACCCCCGAGACTGGGCGTCTGGAGTACTCATTGCTACAGGTACCTACGTGGGGGCGGGTAATCGGGACACACACTTCTGTGGATGCCACCTGGGATTGGGCCCATTACATCCCGCGGCCAGAGTGAAATGCCACCGCGTGACACCTTAAAGGGCTAGTAACACCTAACAACCCCAGGTCATCACATAGTCTTCTGCTCCTGGGACAGGGAGCTGAGCGAGCCCCCGCGAAGGACACCCCTGGTTCCTGTTTAACACCATGGTGGGGGGTGGAAGGGGGGCCCTGGCCCCGAAGGGCCCGAGACAGCCGTCTGCGCTGGGGTAACTTACCTCTCTTACCAAACAGGTCTAGGCGGGCCCCAAACAGACGTAGCCCCTTAAAGGGGAGCCCAGTAAGGGCCTTCTTCGCAGCATTGTCAGCACCCCACTGTCGCAGCCAGACCAAGCGACGTATAGCCACCACAAGGGCAGAAGTTCTTGCACACATGTCATCCAATGCTACTAGAACAAATGTTATAAACACATCACAACTGGAGAGTGCATTAAACACCTCACAAGGAAGATCATCAGAGGCACTATCAAGCATATTTCTGATGAGGGTTCTAGTGGCCACAGCAGTAATGGCAGAGGCACAGACCGGGCGCAGCGCCGTCCCCGCACATGCAAAGGCGTGGGAGGCCAGCAGGTCAATGAGCCGGTCTTCAGCATCCCACAGGGTAGTAGAATCAGGGGGATGTATGACAGGGGTGTTAGATAGCCCAATTATCGGGACATCCACCTCAGGGGGGGAATGACCAACATTTAACCACCTCAGGTGGAAAGGGATACTTCCTATCCCAATCCCTTGGGACCCCGGGAAGTTTACTAGGGCACTCCCATTCCTTGAGCACCAGGGAATGGAAGTGAGCCTGCTCTAGGAATTCCAAACGTGATGTTGCTGTATGGAAGCGCTCCCCTCTTTGTCTGGGAGCCTCACCAGGGAGAGAGATAGACAGAACCTCAAAGATCTGGGTCAATAATCTGTCAGTGTCATCCGGGGCCCAGGGGTCAGAGCCAGAATCGTCATGACCCCTTGGTCTCTCATCAGATGAGCCTGAGTCAGAAAAGAGCTCTCCTTCATCAGAAGGGGTATAGCCACACAGATTCATAAACTCCTGAGATCCCATAAGGAAAACAGTATCATAAGGCGTCAGGTGCCGCTTCTTACCCGGGCCCTTACGCGCTAAGGACCTCGCAATAATCTGCTCAGCAGTAGGTAGTCCAGAAGACACATCAGGCTGAGAATCCCCACTTGTATGCAACTCAGCAGGAGTGAGATTTAAGCTTGGGGGAGAAGGTGAAGTGAAATGAGGTGCAGCCACTGGCAGGCCAGATTGCAAAGCCAGCGCTTGCTCACGCAGGGGTAAGCAGACCCATGCCTTGTCAGCATCAGCATGAGGTTGTCCACACGCCATACACCGCCGGTCTTGTCCCAAAGGGACCCCGGTCACATTATCCTTAGATGCCTCCATATGGTGATTATTAGGCACAATATGCCAGTAGGGATTGACGCAATAAAGCAACCCTGGATGCTCCAATGACCCGCTAGGGAGTGGGAGTAATTTTACAAGGCCCGCTATCAATTACACCGGGCCGGGAGAAGCCAATGGATTCACCCTCTGAAAGACACAATGATAAGAAGGGTGTCAGAACCGAAACACACTATAGTGAATTATAAAGCCGCCCGCGAGGGCACTTATGGACCACGGTAAGTAAGAACGTCACACGCGCGCGCGCGACCAGACAATATGACGCCGAGTATCTCGAAGGCACCAGAGCGAGCCGTGACGCGGGGCGCGCCATGCCAGGCCCCGCCCCCCTGAAGAGCGCGAAGTCCAACCGACAAGCAGCCAATGAGGACGCAGAAGCGCCTGAGGTAACGCCGCCGCCCGGCGCGGAACATCCAAATGAAGGAAAAGGCACGCGGCATTTACAGTGTAAAAAGACAAGTCAGCGCGGCGGTTGACACCACATATAACAGTCCAAGCAGACATTACAAAGAGGACCATATGCATGTAATCACAATACACTGACATGCACACACCCCCCCCCTTCTTTTCCTCCCGAGGGCTACGGGGAGAATGAGGGATGATGGCGGCCCTTTGTACAGGGCCCACCGCTACCGGGGCATGGGACAATAATGCGGGAGGGGCATCCCATAAAGGCTCACCATCAGCCTATACCGCCTACCCTTTGGTGGGGACTGCGGTGGAGCAGCGCTCCTTAAGCACACATGGTGCTGCCTACCTTCACCCGACCAGCGCATCCCAGGCTGGGAGGCACATCACATCAAGGACGGGTGGGAGTAGTCCAACAGGGCCGCAGGCTTTAATAGCCCCGCTCACCTGCGACAGAGTGATAATTTCATGTCTTCGCAGTGGCTCCTTTAAGACTTTTGTATCCTAATTGCCCTGCTAACGTGCACCTCCCAGGTTAGTTATAAAATGGTCTGAGCGGCTGCCACCCCTCCTTTGTTTCTTTTGAATTTGTGCAAGCACATGGGCTGTGGGGTCTAGGCTGTATTGCAAGGTCTTTGACCCTTCCACCCCATGGCTTGCACTTGAGGTCTAGGGCAACCTCAGGTAAGCCTGCTCCCAATTTATCTATTGCATTGTATGCCCCAAATGGGGCTCTCATAGATTAGAGTTAGGACTGCACCTCACAGGGGCACCTTGGCGCTGGTGGTGCAGCTTAAGCATACTTCTGCAGATGTGTGTGACCGAGCCCTCTGTTTTTAACCAAGTTTAGAGACAGATTGTAGGTTGGTCAGCAAGCTAACTGGTTTGAGTACTGTGGCTCCTTTAAGACTTTTGTAACGACAGGAGAAGCAAACCGGTAGGGCCCACAGGCTTGGCAGTTAAAAAGTTAAACCAGTTTGTGGGCGATGGGCATGGTAGAGCTGTGGCTTTGCGTGTTGCTTAATTTCGGGTTACATGCTCTAAGAATATTTTGTCCATAAAAGATGTTGCTGAGCCAATGGTCATAAGTCCATGCATTACACTACCATCATTCAACCAAAAAAGTCAGAGCTGTTGTAAACCTCCCAGACATCCAACAATCTGCATTTGGTAAGACAGTTTCCCCATGTCGGCAAAGGGAAATGTAGGTGTTTCCAGAGTTTTCGGAGGGACAGTTGGCCTCAAAGTGGGACTGTCCCGCCGAAAGTGGTACATCTGGTCAATTTACTGTTAAACCACTATTTTGCGTGGTTACATTTATAAGAAGGCAAACACTGGAGTTCTGCTACTGCTTCTACCCAATGCAGCAGGAAATGGAGGAGAGCCACATGGGACATACATCATGTAAACTGCTTGCTGCCTTATTATTGCCCCTGAGTGTACGATCCCTTTAAAACCACACAATTACATGCCTAAACTGACAATAAAAGCTGTGCCAACAGATTATAAAAGAAAGAAACATTATACTCACCCTTTGCCCCCACAGATGTTCCCTCCTACCCCAGTGCTCTAAATTGTACCTGACTGGCAGATCGAAGTCCCGCGTCGAATGGCATGATTGTCCACCTCTGCCTTCTTGACGCCTCCTCACCATCACTCAATTACTCCAGCCCCTCCTCTCCATTCCCTGCAATGGAGGGGGTTTGTCAGGTCTTAACACAACCCCTTCATGTTAGTGAATAAAGGCAGTGTACTGACATCCAGAACTTTCTTTTCAGTTAGAGTAGATTCTTTAAAATCAGTTGAACAATTGTAATGCATGTCTAGCATTCCCCCCACCTTTGTATGTTCAAGTTGTGTAACATGTAAACTATACATGTTATGAGGATGTTTAAACGCGAAGGGCTTTATTTAAGAAACGCTACAGGTATTTTTAGTGAGTGCCACCAGCAAGTACGCTCTGGCTATGGAAAGGGTGCAGAGGAGAGCCACCAACTAAGAGGAATGAAAGTTATGAGGAAAGATTATGAGAAATAAATCTGTTTAGTCTTAAGAGGAGACAACTGAGTACATGATTAACTTGTATAAATATAAAAAATGGCCAATACAAAAAAATGGGGAAACACTATTTCACGTTATATCCTGTCAAAAGATAAGGGTCCACTCCCTTCAACTGAAAAAAAATAATATCAATCTCTGAAGGTGACAATCATTGTTTACCATAAGAACTATAAATCTGTGGAATAGCCTCCCACAGAAGCTTGCAACAGCATCAACAGCTGACAGCTTCAAAAAAGAATTAGATGCTTATTTAGAAGGAAAAAACATTAACAGTTACTATTAGCTGTTATCAGTAAAAAATAAATAAATAAATAGCTTCCCCTAACCCAACAGCCTTGGTTGAACTTGATGGACCGGCGCCGTGTCCCCTACACTGCCACATCAGATGCTCAGTGTCATTCTCCCATAGAATTCAGTTAGCCATTCCAGTCCCGGTTCTTTTTTGGTGACTTCTGGTTAGCGTTTTTTATTTTTTTGTGCTTAATCAAGTGACATCTTTGCCTGTTCTGAATGTTTTTTCATTCATTATTGTAGTGTGAATTATAGGTTACCTGCTGCTAACTTGCATTTTCATGCCTGCCAATCACGTGTCATGTAATTTGTATGTCTCAAATGTCATTCCATGTGTTTTCGCTTGGTCACTGTGCTGCTATCCCCAATTAAAGCCTTTTTTGTATTGCACATATTGCTGTATGCCTGAGTATCGTGGTTTCACAGCGCCCACACTGGCGCTGTTCATTTACATGTCAAGTGATTTCTAGTCCTCCCCACCGGCGCCACTTGTCTCTATCTCCATTGGAAAAAAAGCAAACAAGACAGTAGCCTACAGTGCCGAACCCTCACAGCGCTGTTTGTCTGTGTCCGGCGTTGTGGCTGAGACGCTAATAGCATCTCGCTACAAGGCGCTAGTGATAAACTGGCCTCATTATTGGCCTCAGTGTAATCATTAAGGTATATCTGATATTAATCAGCCATTCCTGGATCTGAAAATGGCAACCCTATATTTTACATTCAGCAATTAAAACACATAAATAAAATATCCCACCTTGTAATATAATGTGTCTCCGCCATTCAGTGTTCAGTAAAGTCCATAGTTTTCAACCTTCTTGCTGCTGTGTCTTTCACTTTCTATCTGTAAATTCTCTAATATCAGGCTCATCTATTGGTCAAACTTCCTTTTTTTAAAGTTCCTCTTTACCACTTGCTTACTGAAACTGGAATATTCAGTTATTAACTCATCATTTTCCTCCAAAAAGAAGTATGAAATTTAAAGGTGACTGACATCCATTTGATCACTAGGCTCATTTTTATAGCCGTTAACTTTTTCTGCAAATTGTAGCCTCTCTTAAGATTTTTTATGCCCCCCCCCCCTATTCATAATTGATCTGAGTGGCCCATTCGATTGATCCTTTTTATACGGCCCATGAGGTCATGGGACTCCATATTTGTTGCTAGATGTAAATTAAAAAAAAGTTTGGGATGCCCCCCACTTTAAAGACAGTAAATGGACTAGATTACTTACATTACTAATTATCAGATTGCAGACCCAGGGCGGGCATTTTATACATAATGAATGAGGATCCAGCACCATGAGGATTGAACAGCATTAGGTTCAATTCCCGAAGCTGGGTCATGATATGATCTGGCAATCACTGATCCAGCCATTTAAACTGTTTTAGGAAAGCACTCTTTACCTTGCAAACTTATATAAGGGTCTCTTTGCTCCCATTTAGCCCACTATGTCAAGCTTAACTTGAGTCTCTCCATGAAGTGGCTTGTTCCTCTGTTAGCTGGCCCAAGTCTTACCCCTCCCACCCTCATACATCTGTCACCTACAGCTGACAAAGGCCAATGGCCGAAACATGAGTCCATATGTAGGAAGCAATGGTTGTATAAGTATTAGAAGATATAATTGCACACCCATCTGGCTCCTTCTGAATGCGTGAAAAAGGATGATTTGCTTGGTCCTGCCTACTTACTAAGACTAATAGATAAAGCCGGTTGTTTTTGTCTGTATGCACCATGTAAATACTTTCTGTTTTAATCTTGCACCCTTGATTATGGAGTATTGGTCCCTTTTATCCCACTATATTAGGCCTAACACCCCTAACTCTCCCTAAATCTGTGTGTCTCCTCTTTTAAGGATTCCCCAAATAAATGTAGACATTGTTTCGACATGTGTTAGCTTCATAATTTAATAAGCTGTAAACACAATAACTGGAACTTGTTTCATAAATCAGGGAAAGAATAAGATGTGTATAATTAGGAATGTTAAACCAGACCAACACCCAGAAGAAACAGTTCCCATATGCATGCTTCTCCAGGGCAATGCAGATTCAGATTTAACTTTTTCACCTGCTGTGGTCAATTTTACAAACAAAATGGTGTCTCATGGAGCTTCAGGCTGCCTGCAAAGAGGAAGCGCTGATATAACTGCCGCTGTGCATTGTGGGGTAATGTCAGTTGAATCCAGGCAGCAGCTCAGTTGGGATGCTGGGAAATGAGGCTCCAAAATGGACACTACCAAGAGAAAATTCACCTTTGAGTGAGAGCAGGAGCAAATGTAGGTGCTGACAATGAATCAATATCCTGCATGCAGATGGGGCAAGTGAGTTATGGGGAGTTTTTTTTTCCAACTGTCCAACATTTTAAACTAGCATCCCCTGAATTGCTCCCCATATGAGAACCTTTTGCCAATTTTCACTGCTCCTGCTTCACTCTAATCCCAGATAATGCCACCTGTTTTAGCTATAAAGCTCCACCTCCTTCATTCATTGTCACTGTTGTGTGTGGCAATGATGTCATTGCAACACCTTACTGGACCCCTTACCAGTTCACTCCAAGTAAGTAAATAAACCACAACATGCAAAATACATGTTATTGTTCTAAATTTGACTACTTCTATCCCACACTGTGCAGTGTTCACTTCTTCTTCTACATTCCGCCGGTTGGCCCTTTGCTGGGTCTCCGCTGATCCTCAGCCCCTCTCTGCCGTCGGGTGTCGGCAGGCATCAGTATTGACCCTGGGCAGCGCTGCAGCCCCTATCTTTCATCCTCAGTCCCAGCGAGAGGAATGAGCACTGGGTGGGACAAGCCACCTTTTATACTAAGAGGTGGTGCCTCTCTGGGATTTCCGCCACATGACCACAATCACAGGAGGAAAGGGGAATGGAAAAGGTTTCCCCACCATGCCCCTCTCTGCCTGTGACATGTAAGTCACGTGGGGGAAATCACAGAGAGGCCAAGCTTTTCAATATAAAAAGCCTCTTCCCACGGGTGTGCCCTGCTGTGTGAAACCCCCCAGGTCGCCTGAAAACACATGCGCAAGCAGCACATGAGCAAGCAGCACATGCTCAAGAAGCACATGCGCAAGCAGCGGCTGCATCCCCGCTGTTGTAAAATCTTAGATGGAAGTGAAAATTCTTGCCATGAATTCTCATTTCCTTCTGCATGGACAAAATCACCTCAGAATGAGCTTTGAACTAGGTGCGATTGCCAAAACTCACGCTGGCGAGTTGTCTGTCGCACCAAAACAAGACTTTTGTTTGCGACTCTGAATCAAGCTTTATGTGTTAATTAAAATTTAAAGGCACCCCTTAGCCAAATACTCTATTTTATAAAGCTAATGTTTTTTAGGTAAAAAAACTAGGTAAAAAAATACAATTCTGTGAAATACTCACCTGTAGAATTGGTATTATATGCATACAGCACGTCCTGCTCCAGATGTAGTAATTACATGTGGGTATTCCTCCGCCTGTTCACTGCAGACATGTAGAAAACAGGCTCCTCCCAGCCCTACATATACCGAGGGACCTCCCACAAATCCCCAGCATTGAAAAGCAGTGAAAGGAGAAGCCAGGAGAAACCAACCACCCAAAAACTGGCAATAATAGTAATGATAACAATCACCAAACAGGGGATCCAGAACAACGTGAAACCAGGGTGGGTTGGAGCAGGACGTGCTGTATGCATATAATACCAATTCTACAGGTGAGTATTTCACAGAATTGTATTATTCTAAGCATACAGCACGTCCTGCTCCAGATGTAGTAATTAGATGTGGGACATCCAATAGCAGTGTCCGTAAAGTAGGGTGGGATCCCCAACAGAAAAGGCAACAGCAAGCAGTTTAAACTACTGCCGCCTGCAAAACCTTGCGGCCAAACACAGCATCAGCTGAGGCCCTAACATCAACCTTGTAAAACTTAGTAAAGGTATGAACAGAAGACCAAGTAGCGGCCTTGCAAACTTGTTCCACAGAGGCCTGGTGCTGAAAAGCCCAAGAAGCCCCAACAGCTCGAGTAGAATGAGCAGTAAGACGGAAGGGGGGAGACTTCCCCTTAGTAGTATAGGCTTGAACCACAGCCTGACGAATCCATTTACTGATGGTAGACTTGGCGGGAGCCAAACCCTTCCTAGGCCCGTGAGGCACAACGAAGAGAGCATCAGTCTTCCTGAAGGCCTTAGTGATAACTAGGTAATACTTGACGCACTAAACCACGTCCAAGGAATGCAAAGGGTTACTAGGATTAGGGCACAGAGAAGGAAGCACAACATCTTGATTCAAATGAAAAGCAGACACCACTTTAGGTAGAAAGTCTGGCTTGAAGAGGAACACCACCTTATCCTGGTGTCTCTCATAGTAGGGAGGCTGAATAGATAAGGCAGCCAACTCAGACACACGCCTAACAGAGGTGATAGCTACTAAGAAGACAACCTTGAGCGTGAGAACAGCGAGAGCAGCCTCCTGAATAGGCTCAAAAGGAGCACCCTGCAGGGCCGATAAAATCAAGTTTAAATCCCAAACAGGTACCATAGGCTTGCGAGGGGGACGCACATGAGTGACCCCTTGAAAGAAGGTCCTGATAAGAGGATGCTGGGCAAAGGTCTTCTGAAAGAAGATAGACAGGGCCGAAACCTGGCCCTTCAGAGTACTAAGCTTAAGACCTAAGTCCAGACCATGTTGTAAAAACTCCAGCACCCTAGAGACTAAAAATTCCCGGCAGGGAAGAGACCTGGACTCACACCAGTCAATGTAAGAACGCCAGACTCTATAATAGATAGCAGAGGAAGTCTTTTTCCTGGCTTGCACCATAGTAGCCACTACAGATGCAGACAAACCCTTTTCCATCAGGATGGAGGTTTCAACAGCCAAGCCGTCAAAGCCAGAGTTAGTAAATTGGGATGGTGTAGAGACCCCTGAGTTAGAAGATCTGGCAACCTTGGCAGATCGTACTGATCTACTGCCATTTGAACCACGTCTGCGAATCACACTCTTCTTGGCCACCTTGGGGCCACCAGAATCGCGGGTACCCCTTCCAGAGTGATCTTGCGCAGAACTCTGCCCAGAAGGGGAATTGGTGGAAACACATACAGGAGCCGAAACTCCCTCCAAGACATGGACAGGGCATCCGTGGCCAGAGCCAGAGGATCCTGAGACAGGGATACAAAGCTCGGGAGCTTGTGATTGTGACGGGACGCAAACAGATCCACACCTGGCACACCCCAACGGTGACACAGGGACTGAAATACCCTGTTGCAGAGGGACCATTCCCCCTGACGGGACGACCCCCTGCTCAGAGCATCTGCCAGCAGGTTCTCCGCCCCGGAATGTAGACAACCGAGATGCATTGGACATTGGCCTCCGCCCATGTTAGAATCAGAGAAACTTCCTGAAGAGCCCCCTTGCTCCGGGTCCCTCCCTGATGGTTGATGTAGGCAACCGCCGTTCTGTTGTCTGAGCGTATCTGAACCGCCAGACCCCTCAGGTGATGGGTCAATTGTTTCAGCACCAATCTGACCGCCCTGAGTTCCAAGACATTGATAGGTAGATGGGCCTCCTGAGGGCCCCACCTTCCCTGGAAGCGCAGGGACTTCCAGAATCCCCCCCAACCCGACAGACTGGCATCCGTTGTGACCGTCTCCCAGGAGGAAGCCGGGAAGGATCTGCCCCTTGTCAAGTTCCTGTGGTCCAACCACCACGCAAGGGATTGTCTGACCGAGGGGGGAACCACCCATATCCCGTCCAAGGACGCTGGGTTCTTGTTCTAAACTGACAGAAGGTGAAGCTGTAGGATTCTCAAATGAAACTGGGCAAAGGGCACCGCCTCGAAGCTTGCCACCATCGAGCCCACCAACTGCATTCCCTGCCGGATGGAGGGATGAGGGCTCGAAAGCAGGGACATCACCTGCGTTGTCAGAGCTTCCACCTTCTGCTGAGGAAGGAATATCCTTGACTGAACTGTATCCAGAATCATCCCCAGGAACAGGGTCACTGAGGAGGGGGACAGAGAGGACTTGGGGTAATTGATCACCCAGTCGAATGACTCCAGGGTGGATACTACTAACTGAGTGTCCAGCTCTGCCTGCCGCAGAGACCGAGAGGTGATGAGTATGTCGTCCAGGTAGGGCAACACGTATGTCGTCCAGGTAGGGCAAAAAAAAAAAAAAAAAATTAACAGGGACATCACCCCTGCCAGCACCTTGGTGAACACCCTGGGAGCCGACTTGAGGCCGAATGGCAGGGCCACGAACTGGTAATGCTGATCCAGCAGCGCAAATCTGAGAAACCTTTGGTGTCCTGGAAACACCGGAACGTGCAGGTAAGCATCCTTGATGTCCACAGATGTCATGAAGTCCCCTGGGCGAAGCGAGGCGACAGCCGAGCGCAAAGTTTCCAATACGAAAGTGCCTGTTTCTGACAAATCTGTTGAGGATTTTTAAATCCAGAATGGGTCTGACTGACCCGTCCTTTTTGGGTCCCTTGAAAAGGTTGGAATAGAATCTCTTAAGGGGACCTTGCAAATGACCCCTAGATCCAGAAGGTCTGCACAGCCAGCATCAAGACCCGTGCTGAATTAGGGTCTTGAGGGATCCAAGACCCAACGAACCTGGTAGGGGGCAGTACAGCAAATTCTATCTTGTAACCGGAGGACACTACCTCCTGGATCCACAGGTCTGAGACGTGTCGACTCCAGACATGTTTGAAGTGCTGTAGACGTCCCCCCACCCTGACGGGCGAGGGCGCCCCTTCATGCTTGAGGGGTCTTGGGAGGGGCCTTGGGCCCCCAGGAGGCACCGGGACAGCGTCCCTTATTCTTGTTCCAGGGCTCTGCCCGAAACCCAGCGAAGGACACTCCTCTGCCTTGCTTAGCCACCCTTGGCAAAGATATCTAACCTTTCTCGAAACAGGCGCAATCCCTTAAATGGAAGCCCTGTAAGGGCCTTCTTGGCGGCGTTATCAGCGGCCCACTGGCGCAACCAGACCGCTTGGCGTTTAGCTACCACCAGAGCAGAAGCCCTAGCACTCAACTTAACCCTTTAAATGCCAAGCACGTAGTTTCTACGTGGTTGCTTCTCCTACCCTTAAGTGCCAAGCACGTAGAAACTACGTGCCTGGCATTTCCCCCAAACAGTTAAAAAATAGAAAAAAAAAAAACACTTACCTCCGGTATCCCCGTGAAGCTTGGGGTCCCCTCTTCCTGCGGGGGGCATCCGATCGCCCCCCCGTCGTCCTCCGTCTTCAGGAGGGGGCCCGAAACCAGCAGCCCCCCCCCCCCCCGTTTCCAGCGCTGACATCGGCGCTGTAAAAAAAAAAAAAAAAAACTGTCATTTACTCACCTCCGCGCCCGAGCCTTCTGTCGGGTCTCCTCTTCACCAGGGGGGGGGGGTCCGATCCCCCCCCTGGGCTGCGCAGTCTTCAGGTGAGGACCCTCTTCCGGGTCCTCACCTCTAGTAATGGCGGCGATGGCCGCCGCCTCCTAGCCCCGCCCATTGTGGGAGGAGCGGGATGACGTCATCCCGCTCCTCCTATACCCCCTCCGAGCTCCGGCATCTGTCAGATGCCGGTGGTGATCGGAGCAGGGCGGGTGTCAGGTGAGGAGGCTCCGATCGGAGCCCCCTCACCTGTCACCCGCCCTGCGCTGATCACCACCGGCATCTGTCAGTGAGATGATCGGCGCGGGACAGCGGCGAGGGACGTAGGATCGGAGGTGAGTACAGTGTAAAAAAAAATAATAAAGATTTTTTTTTCTTATGTGTGTGTGTCATTTTTTACTTTTAACCCCTTGTGAACTGGTAAGGGGTCCATGACCCCTATACCAGTTCACAAGGATGGGGGGATGGCAAGCCACCTGCGCTAGCGGGTGACTTGCCATTAACCCCTGGCACCCCCATTACCTGCCTCCCCAAAGGCCGGGGGGGGGCAGAAGAGCCCGGGCCCACATAGGCTATGTGGGCTCGTAGGCTGCAGGGTGGGGGGGGCCACAAAAGCTGGCCCCCCCACTCTGTGCCTACAAGCCCCCATAGCTGGTCCCGGGCTGGTTACTTTGGGTAAGGGGGACCCCACGTCAATTTTTTTTTTTATTTTTAAGGGTTTTTAACCCTTAAAAATAAAAAAAAATGGGGTCCCCCTCCCCTGGGAGGGGGGGACCCTATGTCATTTTTTTTTTGATTAACCCTTTGTGTTCTGTCATCCAGCAGCTATAAAAGGCTTCTAGCAAGTGAGCAGAAGCCAGTGATCGCCGAGGGACAGAGTGCTCCAGGATGGATGGGAGGTGAGTACAGGGTAAAAAAAAAAAAAAAATTAATAAAATATTTTTTTCTCTGCTTGTGTCTGTGTGATTATTTACTTTTAACCCCTTGTGAACTGGTAAGGGGTCCATGACC
Source organism: Gastrophryne carolinensis (assembly GCA_027917425.1). Lineage (NCBI taxonomy): Eukaryota > Metazoa > Chordata > Amphibia > Anura > Microhylidae > Gastrophryne > Gastrophryne carolinensis. Next base: position 304,689,954 of record CM051236.1, on the reverse strand, counting down.
CCTATACCAGTTCACAAGGCTGGGGGGATGGCAAGGATCCTGCGCTAGCGGGTGGCTTGCCATTAACCCCCGGCACCCCCATTACCTGCCTCCCCAAAGGCCAGGGGGGGGGGCAGAAGAGCCCGGGCCCACATAGGCTATGTGGGCTCGTAGGCTGCAGGGTGGGGGGGCCACAAAAGCTGGCCCCCCCACTCTGTGCCTACAAGCCCCCATAGCTGGTCCCGGGCTGGTTACTTTGGGTAAGGGGGACCCCACGTCAATTTTTTTTTTTTATTTTTAAGGGTTTTTAACCCTTAAAAATCAAAAAAAAATGGGGTCTCCCTCCCCTGGGAGGGGGGACCCTATGTCATTTTTTTCTCTCGATTTAACCCTTTGTAGTGTGGATGGTATTTGTATTTTTTTTGTGAATGTTATAAAATACTTGTTTCAGTTAGAGGGGTCTCCTGGGCAGGAACAGGGGGCTACCGATAAATATGTGGTACCGTTCTAATCGGTAGAAATGGGGCTTTCACATGCAATATGATTTTCCTTAATAAAATACATTTTTTATTTAAAATAAAGGAGTCAATTTTCTAAAAAAAATTTTTATTCATTTATTTATTTTTTTACTTAATAATATGACAAACAAGACATTTCATGTTAAAGCCCAGACTCTGCTGAAAAAAACAATATATCATTTTCCTGGGAAATCCCTGGAAATCCCTTCAAAAATCACATTTGAACATGGGGAGCGCAAAATAGTGCAAAATGGTCTGGCAACAGAGTGTGACAAAAACTCCAGGTAGGCTGGCACTTAAAGGGTTAATAGCATCGTCCGATGCAGATAGGATATAGTTCACAAAAGTTTCACAGGTGGCCAGAGCATTGGCAGCATCAGAGGGCAAGTCATCCGCCCCTTCAAGAGCAGTCTTAACCACGGTCCTGAGGCTAAGGCGCACACTGGGCGGAGCGACGCTCCCCCAAATGCAAAGGCATGACATGCCAGTTGGTCAACACGCCGATCCTCCGAATCCCGCAGCGTAGTAGTGTCGGGGGAGTGCATAATAGAGGTGTTGGACAGGCTTAGGATTGGGGCATCAACCTCTGGTGGTGATATCCAACACTTGACCAGGTCAGCAGGAAAGGGATATTTCTTATCCACACTTTTAGGGACCCCATGAAGTTTGCTGGGGTGTTCCCATTCTTTCAGCACGAAGCTATTAAAATGGGTTTGTTTGGGAAACTCCAACCGCGCTCTAGCGGTGTGGAACAGATCCCCCCTTTGCCGGGGAGAGAGGGACAATACGTCAAAGATCTGGGTCAACAGTCTATCCATGTCGTCCGAGGACCAATGATCAGAACCCGAATCTTCCTGTCCCCTGGACTCGTCATCGTATGACCCTGAGTCAGAGAGCAATTACCCTTCGTCTGAGGGGGAATGAGCGTAGGAAAGAAGTAAATCATCAGATTCTATAGGAAATATAGTAGATCCAGGATTCAAATGTCGCCTCTTGGCGGTGGCCTTGCGCGCCAAGGAGCCAGCAATTAAGTTTTCCACACTAGCCAGCCTAGTGGCCAAATCGGAATGAGAATCCCCACTGGTATTGGGGGTTAGGCTCAGACTTGGGGGAGTAGGTGAAGCGAGGCGAGGTGCGGGCCCAGCCTCAGAAGAGGTGGGAAGACCGGCTAGCGCCTGCTGTGCACAAGGGACGCATTGTCACCGCTGCTAGGTAAGACCCCACAAGCTACACACAGACGGGCTTGTCCCGAAGGAACCCCGTTCACAATATCCTGAGATGCCTCCATATGGTGATTATTATGTGCAATATGCCAGTAGGGATTGACGCTATAAAGCAACCCTGGATGCCCCAATGACCCGCTGGGAAGTGGGAGTGATTTTTTAGAAGTCAGGGCCGGGCGTTACGCCGGGCCGGGAGAAGCCACCGAAGCTCACGGTCGAGGAACGAGGAGAAGCGAAAGCTAAAGAAAGGTCGCCCGTGAGGGCACTTACAGAACAGCGAGGGGAGGACAGTCTTCACCACACGCACGTGAAAGGAATGGCGCCAGCGAACCTCGAAGGGCAGGCCAGAGCTGAACATGACGTGGAACGCGCCACATCAGACCACGCCCCCCCGGAGAGCGCGAAGCTCGGAGCGCGTAACTAATAGAAAAACGAGTAGTTAGAAACTGAGCCCCTACCGAGTGATTCACCTCAGGGACTGACATGACAGGAAAGAAAAGAGAGAATTAACCCATAGCGTCCGCAAGTAAACTACATTAAGGGCGCTGCGGCTAAGGTTAAGATAAGTGTTGAAAAGCGGCTCTGACACCCAGTAACCGTCAAGGGCTTCAACTCACAGTGTAATGGGGCAATGTTAAGCCGTCTGCACACACAACCCCCCCCTTTTCCCCCCAATAGCGGGGGAAACTAGGAAGGAAGGTAACCCAATACTCGGGGTTCACCGCTACACGGGGTATGGGGCGCTGATGCGGGAGGGGCATCCTCTGAAGGCTCACCATTAGCCTTAACCGCCTACCCTATGGTGGGGGATTGCGGTGGAGTCTAGCTCCGTAAGCACCTAAGGTGCTGCCTACCTTCACCCGACCGACGCAGCCCAGGCTGGGAGGCATTCTTTCATAAAGAGGATGGGTGGAAATAGTCCCGCAGGGCCTCGGGCTGTAAAGCCCCCGATCGCCTGCGAGAGCGTGATACTTCATGTCTTCGCAGTGGGCACTGCAGAGAAATCTGGGGATTTGTGGGAGGTCCCTCGGTATATGTAGGGCCAGGAGGAGCCTGTTTTCTACATGTCTGCAGTGAACAGCGCCTCAGGCGGAGGATTACCCACATGTAATTACTACATCTGGAGCAGGACGTGCTGTATGCTTAGAATACTTACATCTGAGTGAGATTAAGGTACATCATTTTTCCACTAGGGTAACAGCACCCTATGGGCTATGCTAATGTCATGAATGACTTGCCTTCTACCCGTGCCCGTGAGGTCCCTAGGCAACGGGTTCGGGTTCCTCCTGCCCAGCAGCCGCTTCTGCCTCGGGTGCCATCCCCAGCGGCGCGTGTGCCGCCGAGTAAGTCCTCCCCCCTTGCCCATTGTCACTCAGCTTGTGCTTGCTGGCCTATACAATCAGCTCATGTCCTCCGGTGGTGCAATACTCAGAATGGCCACCGGAGGCTGTTTAAAAGAACGAAGTCTAGAAGGTGCAGCTCTGAGCAGTTTGCCTGGGAAGCTCAGCTGGAGCAATCAGCCCAGAGCTCACCAATCAGACCACAGGGCCAGTGCTCCAATCTGCTGCCAGATCCTAAGTGCACCAATCCCAGCCACTGTCTCCCTGTCCAATCCTGCCGGTTTTCCCACTATAAAGGGATTTCCACTGCAGTGTGTCATTGCCTGTTATAGCGCCTACTACCAAGCTTGTCTTGTGCATTGAAGCTCGATTGATTTCCAGTTGCCAACCTCTGCCTTGCTGACGCCTCTCGAACTGAAACCCTGTTGCCGACCTCTGCCTGAACCGACTATTCTGATCTCCGTTGCCGACCTCTGCCTGAACCGACCAATCTTAATCTGATCTCCTGTTGCCGACCTCTGCTTTGATCCTCGACCACGATTTGTCCAACCCTATTGTACCGCTGCCATCTCAGAACTTCCGTTGCTGACCCTAAGCCTGTTTGGACTTCCGTTATACGCTCCTGCTATTGGGCCCACTCAATACCGCTCCCAGCCACGGGTTCTCCAGACCTCCGAACAGTAAGCCTACATCCTTTGAGCCATTGAAGTCCTGGGGGCAACCGATCCCGGGCAGGCGTTTTCTGCGTCCCGGCAAGCGGGGGCTCCTATAGGTGAAGCTGGCTGCGGAGATTGGGGGTTGAGGGCTTACTTGGAGGGCTGGAGTTACCTGAGCGGATCATTGAAGTACCCAGAGCGTGACAGCTAAGAAGTGTGTCAAATCATTCTGCACAGTCTATAGTTGGGTCATGCTAAAGATCTGTGAAGCAAGTTTACCTTTGGGTGTACTTTAGGGTATGAACTGAAGTTTACATCTGAGTGAGCTATTTTACTTGGAACACACAAAAAGTTCTCATAATCCTTTTCTGTTCTAATATTTCCTGATAAATCACCTACCCCTGTGATGGGGGTATCCGTATCTCATTGGAAAATTGATGCACCTAACCTGTAAAAATGACTCATTGTATTTGCGGGTGATTTTTGGGGAAAAATTAGAACTAAAACATGTATTGCACATGTGTGTTGAAGTTAAAGGGACTGTGCGGCAAAAATAATAAACGATACATACTCACCAATAGTCCAAGCTGATCGGCTCTGCTCACGACCATAGCTTATGGTCACTTTGCTGCCTCCTCTCACCACTCACAGTGCACAGCCACCCCTGCTGCAGTAATTTCAAGTGTATGCCTCCTTTATTGTAGTGACGGACATGAGCGGACAGCCGCTTGGCTCTGGAATGCAGGGATAACGGGGGCAATATCACAGACGATGGTAAGTTTTACACGACTGGTATTATGGGACTGTAGGTGACTATCTGTTTATTGTTTTTCAGAGACCAGGACTTTACTGAAATGCAGATTGCAATTCACCCTTAACTGTGCACAAAGGGTTACATTTTGTCCATAAAATAGGAGGATAGTGAAGATTCCTCAAGCATAACTATGCCAAAACAACCCATAAGGCCCAGGTTATTTGGACCTGACTCTTTCCCCTCCCTCCCACCCCACCTCTTTTTTCTCTTTTCTCTTTTTTGTTCATTCTCTCTCTTTCTTCATTTTATCCTTTCCGTAATATTACAGTTGTCTGTCTTGTGTAATGTGCAATGTCAATAAACTGGACTAAATACCCTGTAGGGTTATTCAAAGTTTAATCTTTTTTTATGTTTAAGCAAGATATTCAAACATATACAGTACCATCACATAGGGCCATTGTGCCCATGTTTGATGCTCACCTGTAAAAATGAAAAAGACAATTCTGTGAGTACTCATCTGTAGAATTGCTTTTACTATGCATGACACGGCCTGCTTCAATAAGTCTTGACGTATGGGATATTCCGCCACAAGGTGGCGCAGTGTACTGCAGAAGAGTTGTGGCTCCTCCTGGTACCATATAAAAACAGGATCACCAATAGACCTCTCCAGCGTTGACAAGCAGTTATACAAGAAGCCGGGAGATAATAAAGGTAAAAAAGGTAACAAAACCCCAACTAACTTGGAACAATCACCTTAAAGAGGCAACCAAGAATAACGATAACAAGGGTGGGGTGAAGCAGGCCGTGCCATGCATAGTAAAAGCAAATCTACAGGTGAGTATTCACAGAATTGTCTTTTTCCTATTGCATGGCACGGCCTGCTTTAAGAAGTCCTTACGTATGGGACGTCCAACAGCAGTGTGCGTAAGGTAGGGTGGGATCCCCAAAAAAAAGTAGCAGCAGGCAGTTCAAACCACCCCTGCCTGAAGTACTTTGCGACCAAAGACAGTATCAGCTGAGGCCTTAACATCAACCTTGTAAAACTTGGAAAAGGTATGAACAGAAGACCAAGTCGCTGCCTTACAAACTTGTTCAACAGAAGCTTGGTGCTGAAAAGCCCATGAAGCACCAATAGCATGAGTGGAATGAGCAGTAACCCTAAAAGGAGGAACCTTCCCCCTAGAAGAATAGGCCTGCTCCACCGCCTGACGGATCCACTTGCTGATAGTGGATTTAGCCGGAGGTAAACCCTTCCTAGGTCCAGCAGGAAGAACAAAAAGAGCATCAGATTTCCTAAAAGACTCAGTAGCAACCAAATAAAACTTCAGAGTCCTGACAACATTCAGAGAATGAAAGGTCCGCTCCTTGGAATTAGCATGGTTAGGACACAAAGAAGGCAAAACAATAGCCTCGATTCAGAGAGACATTCGTCCGGACTTCCGTAGCTGTCTGTGAAAGTTTTGGTGGGTGTTTGTCATTTTTTTGCTTTTTTTCGTCCATTTTCTACTCGCACGAACGTTCGGGAATGCGCTTCCGATGAACGGAAGCAAATCGGAACATTTCCGTTAGTTCGGATCATTTTCCAAACAAAATTTTCAGTTCGTTCAGAAAACTTCCGTTGCTGGGATGGGTTTCTGTCTGATTCAGAGAGCTGATTTCCGATGGATCACCACCCTATAAATCCATTTCATTTCCGATCCACTTACGAGACCTTTGAGGGCTCGGATTGCTATTGTTGAACATGTTTTGCGGCTATGTGGAGGAGTCTGCGCGCCTTTAGCACCAAGGCATTGCATGTATCAGCATGGCCGAGGCCATAAATTGTATAGCAATGCATACCTGAATTAATACATTTCATGTATGCCTTATAGATGCATTGTAATGCTGACCTTAATTGGTCCTTAGCATGTAAACATTTATTTTCCCACACATCCATATAATTGCTATTTTTTTTAGACTTATGTCCTTTGTGAATTATATTTGGATTGCTGAACTTGAATCTTAATTTGTTGTAGGAGTTATTGTTTTAGTTGGTTACCTTTGCTTTGTGTAATTATTTTATATTTGGTTGCAGGAACTGCAAGATGTGACACTCACCCTTGCTCCTGATGCCCGTTCTTTGCCTGCAGAATGCCCGGGCCGTGGTGGTGTGGGCCCTCTGGCTTTTGAAGGCCAGATTTAGGTGTTTGGACCATACGGGAGGGGGCACTGCAGTATGACCCCAACAAGGTTATACCAAAATATTAATTTACGTTTTTTAACAGGGACCACACGTGCCAGAGTGGCACAACTGAGTGTCAGGGTCCTTCAGTTGGTGGGCGAGATGCAGGAGCTGCGCAACTCGTTGGGGACCACAGATGAAGAATAATGTTCAGTGGCCTGCCATTGCTATGTATTTTGTTTTTTATAGTTGTAAAAATTTGAAATTTTCAAACATTTTTAAAATTTGATATTTTATGATGGTATAAAAAAAATGTTACATTGTCATTTCATTTACAAAATACATTAACACAAAACTAATGGGCCCAGAAATATTTAAAGATGAATATTCACATGACCGAGAAGTGATTTGGGTAAGTTTTAGGGGGCTAAAATGGAAGAAGAACCTAACCAAGAAGGGTGAGCTTTAAGGGTCCAAAAGGGAAGATGGTGGATAGTGCTAAGTGGTTTGGGTGAGCTTTAAGGGTCCAAAAGGGAAGATGGAGGACAGTGCTAAGTGGTTTGGGTGAGCTTTAAGGGTCCAAAAGGGAAGATGGAGGATAGTGCTAAGTGGTTTGGGTGAGCTTTATGGGTCCAAAAGGCAAGATGGAGGACAGTGCTAAGTGGTTTGGGTGAGCTTTAAGGGTCCAAAAGGGATGATGGAGGATAGTGCTAAGTGGTTTGGGTGAGCTTTAAGGGTCCAAAAGGGAAGATGGAGGACAGTGCTAAGTGATTTAGCTAAACATTGAAGTAGAAGTGAGGGTGGCAAATATGTAGGCGAGCACTTTAATGAGTTAAGTTTGTAGTGCGCAGGCGCAAGATCGTAAGGATTTCCATCTGGACGAATATTTATTGAAAAAGGGAAACAGAATCGAACGGGAAACGTAAAGGATTCGTTGGAGGATACAATGGGAAAAGGGCAAATACGAAAGCCTATGCTGTAACATGTGTAAAAGAAACGGAAAAGTCTGGATGGAAAATGACATCCTCGTATTCGTAATCTGCCGTACGAACGGACGGAAACTTTACAGAAGGTTTTCAATGCATGCATAGAATCGCTTGTACGCTCATACGAGAACGGAAACATTTCACAAAAAAAAACAGATCGAAACTAAAACTGACGTTTTTTTTGACTCTCTGAATCGAGGCTAATGTCCTGATTTAAATGAAAGGCAGACACAACCTTGGGCAAGAAATCCGGCTTAAGCCGAAACACCACCTTATCATGATGCCGCTCAAAATAAGGAGGTTTGATGGAAAGCGCCGCCAGCCCAGAAACTCGCCTGGCCGAAGTAATAGCCACCAAAAAGGCCACCTTAAGAGTCAGAATGGGCAACGCAGCCCCACGGATAGGCTCAAAGGGAGGACCCAGCAGAGCAGACAACACTAGATTCAAGTCCCAACCCAGTAGCATAGGCTTATGTGGCGGACACACATGAGTAACTCCCTGGAAAAAAGTCTTAACCAACCGGTGATTGACAAAGGATCTTTGGAAAAAAATTGCCAGAGCTGACACCTGTCCCTTGAGGGTACTAAGTTGAAGGCCCGAATCCAAACCATGTTGCAAAAATTCCAGAATCCTGGGAATAGAAAACACCCGACAAGGAAGAGACCTGGACTCACACCATGCAAGCATGCCAGACCCTGTAGTAGATAAAGGACGAGGACGTATTCCTAGCCTGAATCATAGTATCAACAACAGAAGCCGGCAACCCCTTATCCACCAAAATGGAGGTTTCAGCAGCCAAGCCGTTAAAGACAGCGTTTGTAAATTGGGATAGCGCAGTTGTCCCTGAGTGAGAAGATCTGGATCCTTGGGCAAGACATACCGATCTACTGCCAACTGCACGACGTCTGCGAACCACACCCTCCTTGGCCAACAGGGGGCCACCAGGACGGCTGGTACCCCCTTCTGGGCTATCTTGCGCAGCACCCTGCCCAGCAGAGGAAAAGGAGGGAACACATAGAGAGTGAAATACCTCATTGCTGAGGGACCATTCCCCCAACCGAGACGTCCCCCTGCTCAGGAAGACTGCCTCCTGGTTCTCCACCCCCGGAATGTAGACCGCCGAGATGCAAGGGACATTCTCTTCCGCCCAAGACAGTATCAGGGACACTTCCTTGAGGGCTCGCTTGCTCCGAGTCTCTCCCTGATGATTGATGTAGGCAACTGCCGTCTGGTTGTCCGAGTGGATCTGAACAGCCCGACCCCGAAGGTGCGTGGTCAGCTGAGAAATAACCAACCTGATCGCCCTCAGTTTCGGGACATTGATGGGAGCATGGGCCTCCTGGGGCCCCACCGACCCTGGAACTTCAGAGACTTCCAAAAGCCCCCCCAACCGGTCAGACTGGCATCTGTGGTGACAGTCTCCCAGCACGGAGGCAGAAAGGTCCTGCCCACTAGAAGGTTCCTCGAGTTCAGCCACCACTAGAGGGACCGTCTGGCCAGTGGGGACAGAGCAAATTCCTGATCCAGGGACACAGGGTCCCGATCCCAAACTGACAAGAGATGCAACTGAAGAGGTCTCATGTGAAACTGAGCAAAGGAGACCGCCTCGAAGCAGGACACCATCAGGCCCACTAACTGCACCCATTGCCGGATGGAGGGATGGGGACACAAGAGCGAAGCCCGTGCCTGCTTCTGAAGGCCCCCCACTTTCTGCTGAGGCAGGAATACCTTGACCTGAGAGTTATCCAGAGTCATGCCCAGAAAGGACCTCACCAAAGACGGAGACAGTGAAGACTGATCACCCAGCCGAAGGACTTGAGAGTGGAGGTCACCACCTGAGTGTCCTTCTCGGCCTGATGAATAGACTGAGCAACAATCAGAATGTCGTCCAGGTAAGGGAGGATGCGAATGCCCTGATTCCGCAGCAGAGCCATCACGCCCGCAGCACCTTGGTGAACACCAAAGGCTCCGCACCAAAGGATACCGAACGGTAAAGCCACAAACTGGTAATGTTGATCCTCTATAGCGGACCTCAGGAATCTCTGATGGCCCGGAAAGATTGGCATGTGAAGATAGGCATCCTTGATGTCCACGGAGGTCATGAAGTCGCCCGGGCGAAGGGAACTGACAGCCGAGCGTAGCTTCTCCATGCGAAAGTGTTTGAACCTGACAAACTTGTTGAGATCCTTCAAGTCCAGAATGGGCCTCAAAGACCCGTCCTTTTTGGGAACCGTGAAAAGATTGGAGTAGAACCCCTGACCCAGATGTTGAACTGCTAAGCACAAACCCTGAGCTGACAGAGGGTTTTGAGACATCTGGGATCTGAGGAATCTTGGGGGCGGCCAGGCTGCAAACTCTATCTTGTAACCGGAGGACACCACTTCCTGAATCCACCGGTCTGAGACGCGGAGCCTCCAGACGTGAGCAAAGAGCCGAAGCCGTCCCCCCACCTGGATGGGTGAGGGCGCCTCCTCATGCCTGAGGGGGCTTGGGAGGGAGTTTGGGCTTGGAACCCCATGAGAGACCGGGACGACCACAGGATCTGCCATGGTCCCAAGAATCCCTGCGGTTACCCGAGAAAAGGGAGCCACGACCTCCTCTGGGAACACGAAAGGAGGGGAGGGAAGCGGAGGGCCCTCGAAAAGGCCGAGGCTGCTTCCTACGTTGAGGTAGCCTACCATCCTTGGCTAGAGCATCCAGACGCTCACCAAAGAGCCGCAGCCCCACAAAGGGGAGCCCAGTGAGAGCCTTCTTAGCAGCACCGTCAGCTGCCCACTGACGCAACCAAACAGAGGAGCGCATAGCCACAAAGAGGGCAGAGGCCCTACCACCCAGCTGTACCGCATCATCCATGGCAGTAAGGATAAAGGCAACGAAATCAGAGCAAAGCAAGAGGGCCCTATAATCCTCCCTCCTCCTACCAGCCATAGCGCCATCAGTGAGACGCTTGAGCTTTTTCTTAAGGGCAATAGCTGTAATGGCAGTGGCGCAGACCAGACGCAGCCCAGCCCCCCACAAATGTAAAAGCATGGCAGGCCAGCTGATCCATACGCCAGTCCTCGCTGTCCCGCAGTGTAGTAGTGTCAGGGGAAGGCATGACCAAGTTGTTGGACAGCCCTAGAACGGGAGCGTCCACCTCAGGGCACACGACCATCGCTTGACCAGGTCAGCAGGGAAGGGATACCTCTTATCCAACCCTTTGGGCACCACGGGCAATCTATTAGGAGGTTCCCACTCCTTGAGCACCATATTAGAGAAATAGCCCTGCTCAGGGAACTCCAGACGCTGTTTATCAGGATGAAAGAGCTCACCCTGCTTCCTCTTAGCCACCTCGGGGGGGGCAATGTGCAAGATTTCAAAAATGTCAGACAACAGTCTATCAGTGTCATCAGGGAACCATGAGTCCTCCCCGGACGCAGACCCAGGGTCACTGTCGTACCCCTCCTGCTGATCCCCAGAGGAGTCAGAGTCCTGGAAAATCTCCCCCTCCTCCAGGGAGTAACGGCCACCAAAGGCATCAGTTCCCTCATCCTCCTCATCAAAGAGGGAGGGCGTGGGAGCCAGGTGCCGCTTCTTGCCAGAGGCCTTACCTGGAACAGGCCTGGCAAGCTGCCTTTCAATGCTGGCCACATGAAGTGCCAGATCAGATTGTGACCCCCTGCTAGTATCCCCCTCACTGGGGGCTAAATGCAGGTGCCGGGGGGTAGGCGATGCCGAAGGGGGCGCAGAACTGGGAACAGAAGTGGGCACGCACACCGCGGCACTGTTACTCAAAGGGGATACCCCGCACATGGCACACAGCCGGGATTGCCCCAAAGGACCCCCGAGCACGCTGTCCCCAGAAGCCTCCATATGGTGATTAACACAGGCGCAATAGGCCAGCACAGGGTAAGGGCTAATAAAAAAGCCACCCAGGATGCCCCCCCAAGGGATGCCCCTAGAAGCCAGTAAGGGGGAGATAAGGGGGGGTAAGGAGCAGAACCGGGAGAAACCACAACTTCCAGTTGTCCCGCCTGAAAGACATAAGTAAAAAACACATAAACATCCCGCACCCCATGCCCCAAGGAAACAAAGCCCCCCAAAGGGGACTCAAGGACCAAGTAGACCGAAGGATCACTAAGCCGCGAAACCACAGGAGGAAGCGACACGGTAAGAGATCACCGCCGCAGCCCAGGGAGGAAGAGGGCCCCCGGACGCGCGGCAGACTCAAAATGGCACCGGCAGAAGAACCTCGAGGGGTGGGCCGTGGGGGGACGGCGCGATACGCATCATCCCCCAGCCCCGCCCCCCCCAAAGAGCATGAAAACGGTGCTCACGTGACCGCGCCGGTGCCACCGCAGTACAACAAACTCCTCAAGTTATAGTGCCGCTCGCCGCGAGCGGCGTACAAAGCTGCAACGGCGACGATAAACACAGTTAAAACACTCGCCGCTACCAACAACGTCGGGGAGAGGGGGGAGGAGAGCAGCGAGAGCCAGGCCAGGGATGGGGGCACACAGTCTCCAAAACACTCACCCCCTCAGAAGCTAGGACAGGAACTACGCATCCCTCAGTAGGCTCACCATAAAGCCTATGGCCGGCTACCCTTTGTGGGACAGGGTCTGCGGCTTGGAGCAGCGCTCCCTGAGCACCTGACCCTAGTGCTCCTCTACCTTCACCCGATCCATCAGCCGAGGCTGGGAGGCACAGAGGGTCCAGAAACGGGTGGAAATAGACATGCATGGCCGCAGGCTTGGTTGCCCCGCTCACCTGTGCAATATAAAGAGACATCTTCTATCTTCGCAGAATCACTGCAGAGGAAACACTGGGAGAAGTCTATTGGTGATCCAGTTTTTATATGGTTCCGGGTGGAGCCACAACTCTTCTGCAGTACACTGTGCCATCTTGTGGCAGAATATCCCATACGTAAGGACTTCTTGAAGCAGGCCGTGCCATGCAATAGGAAAATCCTGCATTTAACCCCCACCCCACCTTTATATCTCAATAATAAAATGCTTACCTATTCATTTTGTTTTTCAGTTTGTGCCCAACCCCCCTCTACCCCAAAGAGTAATTTGAGGTGTCATGAAATGATGTTCCCCTGTGTTGCAAAGATATCTGATGTTTTTTCTAAGCTTTTATTAATTTGCATTGAGTTAATTAGTTCCATAGACTTCCATTGTAGATACAGCCATCTAGTGACTGTTTACTAAATTGCAGCCTTTTTGTGGTCATTTAGTTTGTATACTTTATCTATGTATCTATTGTCAGTTGTTCATTGCTACAGTCCTAGCGGCTTTAGCTAGAAGCAGCATTTCTGGCCTTATTACCCAGTGTGCTCTGTGTGTTAGTCCAATTCTTCTTCTCACCAGTAGTCATATTAGTTGCCACCTTTGTCTGATTCTCACACTCAGCCCTTCAACACAGCCCAGTGCCCTCTTTATTTCATCACTCACTATTTAGAGTGTATTTGTTGCTGCACATAGCTGTGTAGCACACTATCTCATGCTAGCATGACTCCCCCGTGCTGCATCCATTCACCATTGCTGTTCATTATTACTGTATATGCAGCCTCACTGTATTTTGCTATGCTAATATGTTGTTACTGTGCATTATTAGGTAGTGTACTTATTATGTCCACAGTTTTACCATACCCCTTGAATAAAAGGTTAAGAGGCCCAGTATCAAGTTACTAAATTTGAGCATCAAGTTACTCCCACTGGCGACGGAACATGTCAATTAAAATAAACTAAAAGTACTCAATAAAACCCTACAGTAGGAATAATGACAGTAATAAATAAACCACTCACTACAATCCTAGAGTAGGCAAAGATATAGTAAGTATTAAGCTAATTCCCTATAATAATAATAATAATATACTAGACATAAAGTGGCATGTGATGTGAGGTGTGAATAGATGCTTTTGAACCATTACAGGTCTGATACATGCAGCAGGCCGCTGTAAACGGTGATCTAATTTTGGCCACTTGGGGAACACTAACCTAGATTAGCTAAGATTATCTGAAAAAAATACCATTTTGTGAATACTCACCTGTAAAATGGGTATTATAAGTATGTCACACACCCCGCTTCAAGACATTCATTACACTTGGGTATACTGACCTGTAGATGGCGATCTTGCAGAGATGTCAATAAAAAAAGGTAAGACCCTCCCGGCCCATAAATACCTGGGACCTCCCACTCATTCCCCAGTATAAAGATAGCAGTAAGAGAAAGGGACCAGGAAGGCCAATTAAAACTAACAGAGGTTCACCATATAAAGGATCCAAAATACAAAAGGGCAGGGTGAAGCGGGTGTGTGACATACTTATAATACCCATTTTACAGGTGAGTATTCACAAAATGTATTATTCTAAGTATGTCACACACCCCGCTTCAAGACATTCATTACACTTGGGACATCCAATAGCAGTGTCCATAAAGGGCGGGGATCCAAAAAACAAGCCACAAACTTAAAACACTGCAGCTTGCAGAACTTTGCGTCCAAAAACAACATCCGCTGAGGCCCAAACATCAACCTTGTAAAACTTGGAAAAAGTGTGAACCGAAGACCAAGTAGCAGCCTTACAAACCTGCTCAACAGAAGCCTGGTGCTGGAAGGCCCAGGACGCCCCAACAGCACGAGTAGAATGAGCAGTAACACGAAAGGGGGAATCTTCCCCTTAGCAGAATAGGCCCCAACAATTGCCTGGCGAATCCATTTACTAATGGAAGACTTGGCAGGAGCCAAACCCTTCCTAGGCCCAGAGGGCACCACAAAAAGGGCATCAGTCCTACGAAAAGGAGAAGTAGCCACCAAATAGTACTTCACACAGCGAACCACATCCAAAGAATGCAAAACCCTCTCCTTGTCATTGCTAGGCTTAGGACACAAGGAGGGTAGAACAATATCCTGATTAAGATGAAAAGCCGAGACCACCTTAGGAAGGAAATCTGGCTTGAAGCGGAAAACAACCTTGTCCTGATGCCTCTCAAAGTAAGGGGCCTTAATGGACAAGGCTGCCAACTCCGAAACACGCCAAACAGAAGTGATGGCAACCAGAAAAACAACCTTCTGAGTAAGCATAGAAAGTGCAATATCCTGCAAAGGTTCAAAAGGAGGACCCTGCAAGGCAGACAAAACCAAATTCAAATCCCAAACTGGGAGCAAAGGCTTCCTAAGAGGCGGCACATGCGTAACCCCCTGGAAAAAGGTCTTAACCAGAGGATGAAGAGCAAAAGACTTTTGAAAGAAAACCGCCAGGGCCGAAACATGCCCTTTCAGCGTACTAAGCTTCAAACCTAGGTGCAGACCATGTTGCAAAAATTCCAAGGAAAAACGCCCTGCAAGGCAAGGCCCTGATCTCACACCAATCAATATAAGACCTCCAAATCCTATAGTAGATGGCAGAGGAAGACTTCTTTCTAGCCCTAACCAGAGTGACCGCATCAGAAAGACCTTCCTCCATCAAGATGGAGGTTTCAGCAGCCACGCCATCAAAGCCAGCGTTGGTAAATTGGGCTAGAGCAGGGGACCCTGAGTGAGTAGATCCGGCAGAAAGAGCAGAACTAACTGATCCTCTGCCAACCTTACCACGTCTGCGAACCAAACCTGTCTTGGCCACCTTGGAGCCACCAGGATTACTGACGCACCCTCTAGGGCCAGCTTGCGCACCACTTTGCCCACCATGGGAAACGAAGGGAACAGGTATAGAAACCCCATATCCCTCCAGTTCAGAGACATGGCATCCGCTGCCAGAGCCAGCGGATCCCGCGAGAGAGACACAAATGCCGGAAGCTTGTGATTGTGACGAGAGGCAATAAGGTCCACCTCCGGAGTCCTCCACCGGAGGCAAAGCGACCAAAAAACCTTGGGGCTGAGCGACCATTCACCCCGGCGAGATGACCCCCTGCTCAGGGAGTCCGCCTCCGTGCTCCCGGGATGTACACTGCATGGGACATTGCCCTCTGCCCAATCCAGAATCAAAGACACTTCCCTGAGGGCACGCCTGCTGCGAGTCCCTCCCTGGTGATTGATGTAGGCGACCGCCGTCTGATTGTCCGACCGAACTTGAACCGGTAGTCCCCATAACTGATGAGTCAAGCGAACCAGAACCAACCTGATGGCTCTCAGCTCCAGAACATTGATGGGATCGTGAGCCTCCTGAGGCCCCCACAGCCCCTGAAACCGAAGATCCTTCCAAAATCCCCCCCAACCTGACCGGCTGGCATCCGTGGTGACCGTCTCCCAACGAGGGGTCAGAAAAGACCTGCCCCTCGTCAGATTGCTCGGTTTCAGCCACCACCGAAGGGAACGCAGCACCCGGGGGGCAATATAAAGAACTGATCCAATGACAACGGGGACCCGTCCCAGGCCGCCAAGAGATGGAGCTGGAGCGT
The DNA here is from genome assembly GCA_027917425.1 of Gastrophryne carolinensis. Classification (NCBI taxonomy): domain Eukaryota; kingdom Metazoa; phylum Chordata; class Amphibia; order Anura; family Microhylidae; genus Gastrophryne; species Gastrophryne carolinensis. The sequence continues at coordinate 304,673,957 of CM051236.1, read as the reverse complement.
CCTTGTGTGAAACTGGGCAAAGGGAACTGCCTCGAACGATGCCACCATCAATCCCACCAGTCGCATCCCTAGCCGGATGGACGGGCGGGGAATAGATAGGAGACGCTGAGTCAATTCCTGAACCTTGGCTTGGGGGAGGAACACCCTGGCCTGAGAAGTATCCAGAGACATTCCCAGGAACTCAACCACCCTGGAGGGAGTGAGGCAGGACTTGGGATAGTTGATCACCCAACCGAAACTCTCCAGAGTGGACACCACTGTCCTGGTATCCAGCTGCGCCTGACTGAGAGAAGACGCCATGATGAAAAGATCGTCCAGATAGGGCACGATGCGGATACCCCTGGCTCTGAGGATGGCCATCACTCCTGCCAACACCTTGGTAAAAACCCTTGGAGCCGAGGTAAGGCCAAACGGAAGAGCCACAAACTGAAAATGTCGATTGTCCACGACAAACCTGAGGAATCTCTGGTGTGCCGGAAATATTGGAATATGCAGGTAAGCATCCTTGATGTCTATGGACGTCATGAAGTCCCCCTGACGAAGTGAGTGGATGGCTGAGCGCAGAGTTTCCATACGGAACTTCCGGGGACGAACGAACCTGTTGAGCAACTTCAGATCCAGAATGGGACGAACGGATCCGTCCTTCTTGGGCACCGTGAACAAATTGGAATAGAAGCCCAGGCCCTGGTCTGAGTGGGGCACCAGACAGATGACAGCCATGTCCAAAAGACTTGCTAGTGCCGCCCGAACCGACGGCACCCGAGAACTGAAGAATCTGGGAGGGGGCCGGAACTCGAACTCCAGCTTGTAACCGGAAGACACCACTTCCTGAATCCACCTGTCCGAGACCTCTTGGACCCAAACCTGGGAGAAGAGTAGCAACCGTCCCCCCACCCGCAAGGGTGAGGGCGCCCCCTCATTGCTGAGCCGGCTTGGCAGCGGCTCTAGGCTTGGAGCCCCAACTGTGTCCTGGACGGGCCCGACCCCTGCCCCTGGTCCAGGAATCACCTCTGGACGAGGGGAAAGCCGAACCCCTGCCGACTCTAGCCCCACGAAAGGACTGAGAGAAGAAAGCCACCCCCCCGAAAGGGGCGACGCTGCTTTTTACGCTGAGGTAACTTACCTCCCTTTGCCACCGAATCCAATCTCTCTCCAAAGAGCCGCAACCCCACAAAGGGAAGGGCCGTAAGCGACTTTTTGGACACAAAATCAGCCGCCCACTGGCGTAGCCAAACCGACCGCCGGATAGCCACAAGCAGGGCCGCAGCTCTGCTACACATCACCAATGTGTCGTCCAAGGCGGACAGCACAAAGGACAAAAATAACTCACAACGCTTAAGGTCGGCAAACTCCTCACTAGCCGGGTCAAGCCCGGAAGAGGCCAACAGTCCTCTAACAACCGACCTGGCAGCTACCAATAAAAGCGCAGAAGCACAAACCGGCCGCAAGGCCGATCCAACACTGGCAAAATCATGACAAGCCATCTGGTCAATGCGTTTATCCTCACCATCCTTGAGAGTAGCGCACTCCGGAGAATGGAGGACTGATGAGCTGGACAACCCCAAAACAGGAGCATCCACCTCGGGGGGGGGGGGGGGACGACCAGTGCTTCACCGCGTCCGCAGGAAAGAGATATTTCCTGTCCCAACCCGGTGGGACACCCAGAAGCCGAGTCGGCCTCTCCCATTCCTTAAGAATGATACCATCAAAATGCTTTTGATAAGGAAATTCCAAGCGCGGCTTGGTCACTTCAAAGAACTCCCCCTGCAGCGGAGGAGCCGCCTCAGGGGGAGAAATAGCCAAGACCTCAAACATATGAGCCAGGACCCTAGAGGTATCCAAGGAGTCCCCCTGGCCCTGCTCTGTATCAGCGCCCACAAACTGCTGATCATCGGAGCCCTCAGACTACAGCTCCCCTTCCTCACGCGGGGAACAGACAAATCAGACAAATCCAGGAAGTCAAAATCCTCCCTATCAAGGCCCTGCGCGGCCGTATACAAATGTTCTCTCTTTGCCGTGGCCTTTTTAGCAACGGCACTGGAAAACAATTTTTCAAGATTGGCCAATCTGGCACACACCTCAGATTGCGACTCCCCGCCAATGACAACGTCACACGGGGTACGTGTCAAGTGAGGGGGAGACGGAGAGGAGACTGGTGGAGCAGAACCGGATGCCTGAGATCGGGTCTGCCACGTAATAGACCGCTGCGCACAGGGTACACATAGAAATACATCATCCCCCAAAAGGGATACCCCACACCCCAAACACAGCCTGGATTGCCCCGAGGGGGGCACACGCCCAGTATCCGGGGAAGCCTCCATATGGTGATTTTTTTTTTAATAATATATATATAAATAAATATATGTGTACAATGCTCCGAGGGAATTACGCAATAATGCAACCCGGGATGCCCCTTTAAGTCCCGAGTGGGAGGAGCCAGCTAAAATTTTAACCAGGGACCCTGGACCGGGAGAATCCCCCTTTAATATGATCAATGGTCCACCTGGAACACAAAACACAAGCACACGCTCAGACCATGCTAGAATATATAAAGAGTTAAAGACAGATGAATCTGATGGCCATCCGGCCACTCACCCGACCTTCAGTACCGCACGACAGGCACAGAGAAGATGCGCAGTGTGCAGTAGGAGGAGGGAGGGCGGGCCGGCGCGGTGCGCGCGTTGCACCCGGTCCCGCCCCTCCCCCGTCTCTCCAGGCCAGAAGCCGGGACATGAAAACGCACCCGCAGCACGGGGGCGGGCCATAGGCGTGCGTGAGCGCCCAGCCCCGCCCAGAGGAGAAGCCCTCATGGGCGCTCACCGCCGCCATTGCAGCACACCGGAGGCCGGCGCCGCGGGAGCGCCGGCGCCAGTCAAATAATAAAAGCACACACAGTTAAGCACACACATACACAATAAATGAGAGGAATCCATAAGGGACCCGGCCCCCACCCCCCCCTCTAAGGGTATCCGGGAGAGGGGGAATCCATGCCAGGGGAGGGCCAAGGGACGGGGCATCCCAAACCGGGATCACCAACCCGGATATCCGTCTACCCCTTGTTATGGGGTCTCACGGCTCCTAAGCACCAGGGGTGCCAACTACCTTTGCCCGGACCAGCAGGGGATCCGGGCAGGAATAGAAGAATAGAAGGCCGGGAGTCATCCCGGCTACCTGCAAGGAGGAGACGTCATCTTATGACTTGCTCGCCACTGCAGAGATGGAAGACTGGGGAATGAGTGGGAGGTCCCAGGTATTTATGGGCCGGGAGGGTCTTACCATTTTTTATTGACATCTCTGCAAGATCGCCATCTACAGGTCAGTATACCCAAGTGTAATGAATGTCTTGAAGCGGGGTGTGTGACATACTTAGAATACAAAGCCCAAGTCATTAAATGACATTTTGCTACCAGCACATAATTTGAGAGGGCTTTTAGAACTAAAGGCTAATAACTTTATTTTTAGTTTTCATATAATTATTGCCAAAGAAAATAAAATATAATCTGGAAAAACACACACCTATATTTAGGTGTTTGGCCTGAAAGCAGGACAAATGATGAAAAGAGAAGAAATTTGGTTAAATTAAGCTGTTTATGAGAGTATCACTGTCACGCTCTGGTAACTCCAGCCCTCTAGGTAAGCCCTCAACCCCCAATCTCCGCAGCCAGCTTCAACTGTAGGAGCCCCCGCTTGCCGGGACGCAGAATACGCCTGCCCGGGATCGGTTGCCCCCAGGACTTCAATGGCTCAAAGGATGAGAGCTTACAGGTATAGAGGTCTGAAGAACCAATGGCTAAGAGCGAGTGTAGCGGAAGTCCAGAGACAGGCCTGAGGTTAACACGGGGAGTCAGAGTTCACAGCGGTACAGAGGGGTGAGACAGCTCGAGGTCTAGGTACAAGGCAGAGGTCGGCAACGGAGATCAGATCGAGATTGGTCGGTTCAGGCAGAGGTCGGCAACAGGGTTTCAGATCGAGAGGCGTCAGCAAGGCAGAGGTTGGCAACTGGAAATCAATCGAGCTTCAATGCACAAGACAAGCTTGGTGCTAGGCGCTATAACAGGCACTGACACACTGCAGTGGCAATCCCTTTATAGGGGTAGACCCAGCTGGACTGGACAGGGAGGCAGTGGCTGTGATTGGTGCACTTTGGATCTGTGAGCTGATTTGTGCATTTCGGCCCTGTGGTCTGATTGGTGCACTCAGAGAGCTCTGGGCTGATTGCCCCAGCTGAACTCCACAGGCATACTGCTGAGAGCTGCACCTCCTAGGTTTCGCTCTTTTAAACAGCCTCCAGTGGCCATTCTGTGTATTGCACCACCGGAGGACATGAGCTGACTGGACACGCGTGCAAGCACGAGTTGAATGACAGTGGGCAAGGGAGGAGGGCTTGCTTGGAGACACATGCGCCGCTGGGGATGGCATCCGAGGCAGAAGCGGCTGCTGGGCAGGAGGATCCTCAGCCAGTTGCCTAGGGACACCACGGGCACGGGCTGAAGGCAAGTCATTCATGACATTACCCCCCCCCCTTCACGAGGGGCCTTCGGACCCTCACCAGAAACCACAGGACAAACACACTCTGAGACCTGGGTTGCCCCAACAGTAATGCTAGAGCAGTGTTCTACACAGTGTGGGCCCCATCCTGTCAATTCCCCAGTTTTCCAATTAAGGGTAGGGTTGTGCACCTTCAACCAAGGGAACCCTAAGACAACCGGGGTTTCAGGGCAGTCAAATACAAAAAATTCAAGATTCTCAGAATGGGAGGGTCCCACAACTAGGCTGATAAAAGGGGTTTTGGAGGTTACAGTTCCTCCACGAACAGGAGTATTATTAACAGCCAAAATCTGAAGGGGCTTCCCAAGGGGAATAACTGGAATGCCTAAGGCGGCCACTATGGATTTATCCAAGAAGTTGCCCACTGCTCCGCTATCGACAAAAGCGGGGATGGATTTCCTGGACAACTCCCAACCCACAGTAGCAGGTAACAACATTTTATTTCTATGAAGGGAAGTTACCTGACCGTCCTGACAAACTTTCTCTATCTTGTCAGGACGTTGCAATCCCGCCAAAGGTCTTTTATTGGGGCAGGTCCTAACCAGGTGACCAGAAGCCCCACAGTACATGCACAGGCCTAAGGTGCGACGTCTACTCTTTTCATCTGGGGAAAGGTGAGTAGCACCGAGTTGCATAGGCCCTTCAGGGAGCGAAGATGAGATAACACCCACAGGGGATGACTCCTGGTGGGAAGATTCTCGGAAGTGAAAGTGATTCTTCTCTATATGTCTCTCCCGTAGCCGTCTGTCAATTTTAATGGCCATAGGCATGAGTTCATCCAGACTTCTGGGGTAAGGAAAATTTGTAAGAACATCCTTAACACCCTCTGAAAGACCAATTCTATACTGACTACAGAGAGCAGGATCATTCCAATGGGATTCAATCGCCCAGCGGCGGAATTCGGCACTATATTCCTCTGCTGAACGCTTCCCCTGTTTCAGGCTTTGAAGCCTGGCATCGGCGGTCGAGGTCTTGTCAGGGTCCGAATACAGGATCTCCATAGTGGAGAAAAAGGCTGAGACAGTTTGCAAAGCCTCATCTGTGGGCGCTAAGCCAAACGCCCAGGACTGTGGATCACCCTGGAGCAGAGAGATAACCAGGCCCACCCTCTGCAATTCGGTGCCCGAGGAGTAGGGCCGTAGTCTGAAATAAAGTTCACAGGAGTTCCTGAAGTTGGAAAATCTTGTACGGTCCCCATCAAATTTCTCAGGAAGGGGAACCTTCGGCTCGACAGGAGGTGAGGATGAAGGTGGTGCAGCCGGCTGGTGATTTTCTTGATTTGCCAGACGTTGGGTCAGGTGGTTTATGGCGGAAGCCATTCAATGCACTTGTTGTACAAGTCCTTTCATATCAAAATGTTCCTGAGTGGCCACTCTTTGAGTGAGTTGGTTTATCGCTGTGGCCATAGCTTGCACCTGCTGTACCAGGTCATCCATGTTGTGGCCTGTTATAATGTCACGCTCTGGTAACTCCAGCCCTCTAGGTAAGCCCTCAACCCCCAATCTCCGCAGCCAGCTTCACCTGTAGGAGCCCCCGCTTGCCGGGACGCAGAATACGCCTGCCCGGGATCGGTTGCCCCCAGGACTTCAATGGCTCAAAGGATGAGAGCTTACAGGTATAGAGGGAAACGTCGATATCCCTGTGCTGCAGGGATCATGGGCAGTGGAAGAGGGTTACTGCATACCAGCACCCTGTCTAGTACACAGTTGCCATGAAGAGTTTAGGTGCACTTTAAAAGCGTTGGCAGAAAAAAAAACAGTGTTTGTGCCTGAAGGTGAAATGACGATGAATGCCTTATAACTGTGCAACTGAGATGCCGTCATGTGATAAGATCAGTGTGATGCCAATGCCAAATGGACTGGGTGCAAGCATTTTGTAAAAAGGTAAATCAGTTGCCTTTACATCATGCCTGCTGTTTCCAAAAGAACTTACAAGACTGAAAATATGTTGGAAATGAAATGAAGGAAATACATCAGGCTTCTTAAACTGTGTGCAATATTTTTAATCTCTATTCCAGCTATACCAACCCAGGCGCAACCTCCACTCTGCCTCTGACAGTCTCCTACCCTCCTGCAAGGTCACACTCCCGCCTTCAAGACTCTCCAAGACTTCTCTTGTGTCTCTCCACTTCTCTGGTGTGCCCTCTCCCACTCAATCCTTGACTCCCCAACGCTCGAAGCTTTAAAAAGTACCCTCACCCTGTTAGGACAAGCATATAACCTGGCTTAAGCCTAACCTTCAATTCTAGCTCCACTACTTGTGATCCCGCCCCTTTTTGTCTCCACCTCAACCTGGGAAGGTCAAATTGCTAAGTTTTCTTCCACTTTAATGGTTTGTTTCTTTTGTAATAAAAAAAAAAACAAAGGCACAAGATGGCATCCCACGGCACCGAGCTTGCATCCGCTGGGCATTCCCAGGGGCAGGCTACTGGTGACTCTAGACTGCCTTTTGTGCCGCTTTAAAGAAGTGGAAAGCCCACTTGTCATGGCCCTGGAATCTAAAAGACTCCAGGGCTGGCTGCTAGCCGGTCCCGGGACATCCTATACCAGGTTGCCCTGCTGTGTGGCACCCCCTGGGTCACCGGTAAACTCACATTTTCCGGCGGGTCCTGCGATGCTGTGATCGCCATCCGGCGTATCCCCGGCTTCCCTGCAGCCGTGTGTGCCCCACGCCCAGCCTTTCTGAAAGGCTGGATGCAGGAGTGCATGCGCCCGAGCAGATGTGGGCAGTCGGCTGGCGCGTGTTGCTGAACCACTCTGGAGATCAGCCAGTGCCACTGGGTGTGTCTTAGGCGGTGGAACCGCTGAGCCAATAGCAGCGGCCAGATGCTGGGGCAGGCTGGGCACCGGGGGATTAGTGGAGGATGCTCAAATGGATATACACTTTTATATACACTTTTAAAAATGCAAGCCCAAAAATACAATTCTGTGATTACTCACCTGTAGAATTGGTATTATGAGTATACAGTACGTCCTGCTCCAAATAGAATACTTACACTTGGGTATTACTCCGCCAGATGGTGCTGGACTGCAGAGACATCGAAAACAGGCTCCTCCCAGCCCCTCAAATACCCAGGGACCTCCCACAAATCCCCAGCATTGAAAAGCAGTTAACGAGAAGCCGGGAGAATTAAACAACCCAAACTAGTAACTATAACAATGATAACAATCACCATACAGAGGATCCAAGATAATGCAAAACCAAGGGTGGGATGAAGCAGGACGTACTGTATACTCATAATACCAATTCTACAGGTGAGTAATCACAGAATTGTATTATTCTTAGCATACAGTACGTCCTGCTCCAAATAGAATACTTACACTTGGGACATCCAATAGCAATGTCCATAAAGTAGGGTGGGATCCCCAAAGCTAACAGTAGACAGTTTAGACCACTGCCACCTGCAAAACCTTCCGGCCAAAAGCAGCATCAGCTGAGGCCCTAACATCAACCTTGTAAAACTTAGAAAAGGTATGAACAGAAGACCAAGTAGCGGCCTTGCAAACTTGTTCAACAGAAGCCTGGTGCTGAAAGGCCCAAGAAGCACCAATAGCACGAGTAGAATGAGCAGTAAGGCGGAAGGGAGGATTCTTCCCCTTAACAGAATAGGCCTGAATCACAGCCTGACGGATCCATTTGCTGATAGTAGACTTGGCAGGAGCCAAACCCTTCCTAGGACCAGAAGGGACCACAAAAAGAGCATCAGTTTTTCTGAAAGGTGCAGTAGCCACCAGATAGTACTTCAGACACCTAACTACATCCAAAGAATGCAAGACCCTCTCCTTAGCATTACTAGGATTAGGGCACAATGAAGGGAGAACAATGTCCTGATTCAAATGAAAGGCAGACACTACCTTAGGCAGAAAATCTGGCTTGAAACGAAACACCACCTTGTCCTTGTGCCTCTCATAGTAGGGGGGCTGAATGGAGAGCGCCGCCAACTCAGACACATGCCTAACGGAAGTGATAGCCACCAGAAAAACAACCTTGAGAGTAAGGATGGCCAGGGGCGCATCCAGCACAGGTTCAAAAGGAGCACCCTGCAAGGCTGACAAAACCAGGTTCAAATCCCAAACAGGCACCATAGTCTTACGTGGGGGACGGACATGAGTCAACCCCTGGAAAAAAGTCCTAATCAGAGAATGCTGAGCAAAGGACTTCTGGAAGAAAACAGACAGGGCAGAAACCTGACCTTTTAGAGTACTAAGTTGGAGCACCATCTCCAACCCATGCTGTAGGAACTCCAGAATCCTGGGGATAGAGAAGACACGACAGGGAAGAGACTTAGACTCACACCAGTCAATGTAGGCACTCCAAACCCTGTAATAAATGGAAGAAGAAGACTTCTTCCTAGCCTTAATCATGGTATCAACAACAGAAGTAGACAGCCCTATCTCCATCAAGATGGAGGTTTCAGCAGCCAGGCCGTCAAAGCCAGAGTTTGTAAATTGGGATGGCGTAGAGAGCCCTGGGTGAGCAGATCTGGCACCAGAGGCAGAGCATACTGATCTACTGCCAGCTGCACCACGTCTGCGAACCACACTCTTCTGGGGGCCACCAGAATTGCTGGCACCCCTTCCAGAGCAATTTTGCGTAGCACCCTGCCCAGCAAGGGGAATGGAGGGAAGACATACAGAAGCTGAATGTCCTGCCATGACAATGCTAGAGCATCCGTGGTCAAGGCCAGGGGATCCTGGGACAGGGAGACAAAGGTCGGTAGCTTGTGATTGTGAAGGGACGCAAACAGATCCACATCTGGTAGGCCCCAACGGCGACACAAAAATTGGAACACCCTGCTGCATAGGGATCATTCTCCCTGGCGAGAGATCCCCCTGCTCAGGGAGTCTGCCAGGAGGCTTTCCACCCCCGGGATGTACACAGCTGATATGCAGGGAACATTGGTCTCCGCCCAGGTCAGGATCAGAGACACTTCCTGGAGGGCCCCCTTGCTCCGGGTCCCTCCCTGATGATTGATGTAGGCAACCGCCGTCTGGTTGTCCGAGCGCACCTGAACAGGCAGTCCCCGAAGGTGAGTAGTCAACTGGGCCAGAACTAACCTGATCGGCCGCAGTTCCAGAATGTTGATAGGTGTGTGGGCCTCCTGAGGGCTCCACCTCCCTTGGAACTGCAGGGACTTCCAGAAACCCCATCCGTGGTGACCGTCTCTCCCAGCAGGGGGCCAGAAAGGATCTGCCCCCCAACAGGTTCCTGGAGTCCAGCCACCACGAGAGGGACCGCCTGACTAGGGGAGAAAGCAAAAGGACCTGGTCCAGGGACGCAGGATCCTTGTCCCATACTGACAAGAGGTGGAGTTGCAAAGGTCTCATGTTGAACTGAGCATAAGGGACCGCCTCGAAGCACGCCACCATCAGGCCCACCAGCTGCATCCCCTGCCTGATGGAGAGATGAGGACAAGATAGCAGGGACTGGACCTGTGCAATCAGACTATCCACCTTCTGTTGAGGAAGGAAAATCCTTGCCTGAACTGTATCCAGATTCATTCCTAGGAATGGAGTCACCAAGGAGGGGGACAGTGAAGACTTGGGGTGGTTGATCACTCATCCAAATGACTCCAGGGTGGACACCACCAGCCGAGTATCCACTTCTGCCTGATGTAGAGATTGGGAGGTGATGAGAATGTCGTCCAGATAAGGCAGCACGCGGACACCCTGATACCTGAGCAGAGACATCACGCCAGCCAGCACCTTGGTGAACACCCTGGGAGCTGAGGTGAGACCGAATGGCAATGCCACAAATTGGTAGTGTTGATCCTCCAGAGCGAACCTGAGGAACCTTCGATGACCTGGAAATACAGGAATATGAAGGTAAGCATCCTTGATGTCCACAGACGTCATGAAATCCCCTGGGTGCAGGGAACTAATGGCAGAGCGCAGAGTTTCCATGCGAAAACGCCTGCTCCTGACAAATTTGTTGAGGATCTTTAAGTCCAGGATGGGCCTGACTGAACCATCTTTTTGGGAACTGTGAATAGATTGGAATAGAAGCCCTTGCCCTTTTCTCTTAAAGGGACCTTGCAGATGACTCCCAGCTCCAGGAGGCCTTGCACTGCCTGCAATAGCTCCTGAGCTGACACAGGGTCCTGGGGAATCCGGGATCTGATGAATCTTGGGGGCGGCCAGGCAGCAAACTCTATCTTGTAACCCGGAGGACACTACCTCCTGAATCCACCGGTCTGAGACATGGAGCCTCCAGACATGAGCGAAGTGCTGAAGCCGTCCCCCGACCCGGATGGGTGAGGGCGCCCCATCATGCCTGAGGGGACTTGGGAGAGGATTTTGCCTTGGGGCCCCAGGAGGAGCCAGGACGTCCACGTCCTCTGCCCCTACCCCAGAAATCTCCCCGGGCTCCCGTGAAGGAAACCCCCCTCTCTTGTCTAGCACCACGGTAGGGGAGGAGAAGGAGCCCTGACCCCGAAAGGGCTGAGATTGCCGCCTGCGCTGGGGTAACCTGCCTCCCTTAGCAAAAATATCCAGGCGGTCCCCAAACAGGCGTAGTCCTTTGAAGGGAAACCCAGTGAGGGCCTTCTTGGCAGCATTGTCAGCAGCCCACTGGCGTAGCCAAACCGAGCGGAGTATAGCCACCACAAGGGCAGATGTCCTGGTACACATTCTGATGGTGTCATCCAAGGCAGAGAGGACAAAATTTACAAAAACATCACAACTGGAGAGTGCATTGAACACTTCACAAGGCAAATCATCAGGGGCACCATCAAGTATATTTCTGATAGGGGTTTTAGTGGCCACAGCGGTAATGGCATAAGCACAGACCGGGCGCAGCGCTGTCCTCGCACATGCAAAGGCATGGGATGCCAGCTGGTCAATGCGCCGTCCTCAGCATCCCACAGGGTAGTAGAGTCAGGGGAATGCATGACAGAGGTGTTAGGTAACCCTAGGACCGGGGCATCCACCTCGGGAGGGGTTGACCAACATTTTACAACATCAGCAGGAAAGGGATACTTCCTATCCCAACTTTTAGGTACCCCGGGAGATCTACTGGGGCGCTCCCATTCCTTGAGCACAAGGTTATTGAAATGTGCTTGCTCGGGAAATTCCAAACGTGATTTAGCTGTATAGAAGAGTTCCCCCCTTTGCCTGGGAGCCGCAACAGGGGGAGAATGGACAGAACCTCAAAAATCTGGGTCAGCAATTTGTCAGTGTCATCTGGGGTCCAGGGGTCAGAGCCAGCCTCATTATGACCCTTGGTCCTCTCATCAGAGGACCCTGTGTCAGAGAACAGCTCCCCTTCATCCGAAGGGGTATAGCCACAAAGATCAAAAAACTCCTCAGCTTCCATAGGAAAAAGAGTGACATTGGGCGTTAAATGCCGCTTTTTTGCAGGGGCTTCACGCGCCAAGCCAGTCTAGCAGACACATCAGGCTGAGAATCCCCACTTGTATGCAACTCAGTAGGAGTGAGATTTAAGCTTGGGGGGGTAGGTGAAGTGATACAAAGTGCAGACCCAGCCACGAGAAGGCCAGATTGAAGTGCAAGCACTTGCTCAGCGCAGGGTACGCGGACCAGCGCCTTGTCGGCGTCAGCATGTGGCTACCCACACGCTACACACAGCCGGGCTTGTCCCGAAGGAACCCCGGTCACATTATCCTGAGATGCCTCCATATGGTGAGTATAGTGGCGCTATAGGCCGATAGGGATTAACGGTATAAAGCAACCCTGGATGCCCCAATAGCCCGCTAGGGAGTGGGAGTAAATACAACTAGGCCTATAAAAATTAGCAAACTAAGAGGGCCGGGAGAAGCCAATGGATTCGCCCGCCTGAAAGACATAATAAAAAGGGGGCCGTAAGCAGACAGTATTAAAAAAATTAGATAATAAAACCGCCCGCGAGGGCACTTACAGACCGCGGTGGGTAGGGGACCGTTGCGCATAAGCCAGTTAAGCAGACAAGATGGCGTCGGTATACCTCGAGGGGCGGGCCAGTAACAGCAATGACGCGGAACGCGCCATAGGCGGGCCCCGCCCCCCCCCCCCCGAAGAGCGCGAAGCCAGTACATGACAAGCAGCCAATGACGGCGCACGGCGCCTGAGGTAACGCCGCCGCCAAGCGCGGGCATAGTGACAGAAAAGGCGCACCTTACCGCACTTTACCGCAAGGCGGTAACTTTAAATACAATGTAATAAAAAATAAATGTCTAAAACACGTAAATCCCCCGAAGGCTACCAGGAGAATGAGGGGGGACAGCGGCCACTTAAATAGGGCCCACCGATGGGCAGGGGCAATATTGCGGGAGGGGCATCCCATAGAGGCTCACCATAAGCCTGAACCGCCTACCCTTTGGTGGGGGATTGCGGTGGAGCAGCGCTCCTAAGCACCTGCTAGCGGTGCTGCCTACCATCACCCGACCAGCACAGCCAAGGCTGGGAGGCATATAATTAATGGAACGGGTGGGAATAGTCCTACAGGGCTGCAGGCTAATAGCCCGCTCACCTGCGAGTAGAGAGAGCCATTTCTCGTCCTTAGCAGTCCAGACTGCAGAGAAAATCTGGGGATTTGTGGGAGGTCCCTGGGTATTTGAGGGGCTGGGAGGAGCCTATTTTCGATGTCTCTGCAGTCCAGCGCCATCTGGTGGAGTAATACCCAAGTGTAAGTATTTGGAGCAGGACGTACTGTATACTAAGAATAATACATTGCTAACCGGCACAAACTGGTAAAAGGGGAACTTTTTTTTTTCAGAAAACACGATTTGTTACAAGCACAGGCCCTTTGTAAGACAGAACAGGAGGCGTTGCTGCCATCTAGTGTTTTTCTATTAATAGTGCATTTACTAATGTGTTTGTATAGGTTGCCCTTACATAATGACAGCATATTTATGTCAATGCATGCACACAGTGGCGTAACTAAATGTGACCGAGCCCTTGTGCGAATTTTGAATGGGGCCCCCTCATGGTTCATATAGTAAGCTTGTTCCTCATCCCCAGTTTCCCTTTAGATATGGGTGTGCTTTTTTTTCCTGTACATGATACCATGAGAGGACAAATCTAATAAATAAGGCAGAGGAACAACAATGATGGGGCCCTAGTGCTGATACAAACTCTGCCCTCCCTAGTTTACACCACACACACAGCATCCCACCCCCCACCCCCAATTATTATGGTAATCCCCACCCTACATACCCAGCATTACACAGCTTCAGTACTTTTGATAAAGGCACCTAACCCCCAACTGTTCCCCAGACGCCATAATTAGGGCAGCCCACAGCTCTGGGACAAGACCTCCCAATGTGTTTCCCTTATGGTGAATTCTCCTGGGTCCCCCTATGGTCAGCCATCTCCTGTCCTTATTCACTCATACAGCAACAAATGGCAGCCAATCACATGAATACTAGCGGGCTGTCAAGTTCAATGTATTCAGCTTGCAAGCCCATTTGGCGCCCTCGATTGGTCACTAGTGTTGCACATTGGTTGACTTGACTTTAGTTCTCTTTTACTAGATATAAACAATAGTGTATCTGTGTAATGAGTCATCTGTGTATTTTGAACATTAAAGGTCTATAAACACATTGGCTAATGAGAGGTGGGGCCACTTATACACCCGAAATGAATATAACTCCCGCCAAGCTTGTGGTTTCTTCACCTAGTAGGAAGAAAATCCAGGGGTAACAGGCTTAACGTATCAGGTGTGACAGAACCCATCCCCCTGTTTTCCTCCTACTTCCATTAAAAGAAAAAAGCCTGGCTGGATATTTCTTGATGCTGGGTGTATAAGTGACCCCGCCCCCCACCATCCAGCATATTTATATAGAATATTGCTATGGAGTCAGAATAAAATCTTCCCCCAAGTTTTCTCACGTGCGCTAATATATGTCAGTCCATTCACCATTTTCCTGAAGATCCCCTATATACAAAACACTATTACAATCTGTGTCTCAGGGAAACAGTGAATGGACGGACATATATTAGCAAACCTAAGAAAACTTGGCGAAAAATTAATTCTGACCCCATGGCAATCTAGCAATCTTGTTCTGTGTTTGTACTTGTGGTGGTGAAGGTGTAACCCCTTAACAAAAGGTGCTGCTAGTGTTTTTGCACTTCCTATTTCATCATTCCTCAGATATACCGTATATATATATGGATCATCAGACAATTTCTTCGCAATAGTCTTCCTTTAACCCTTTCACTGCCAGCCTACCTGGAGTTTTTGTCACCCTTTGTTGCCAGACTATTTTGCACTATTTTGCGCTAAGCATGTTCAAATGTGATTTTTGAAAGGATTTCCAGGGATTTCCCAGGAAAATTATATATTGTTTTTCCAGCATAGTCTGGGCGTTAACATGAAATGTCTTGTTTGTCATTCTTTAGGTGTATTCTCAATATTTTTGTGTGAAATATGTGCAAAATAATAAAAAAAAAATCTATTTTTTACAATTTGTAGTGTTTTTTTGTAATAAAAAATGTGAGTTTGTCAATAAAATCTTATTGCGTATGAAATTCCAATTTCTCCTGGTTACAGCGGTACCACATATGTATTGGTAGATGCCCTTTCCTGCCCAGGAGACTTCCCCAAACTGAAACAGCGCTTTAGGGGATTTTCAGATAAAATACAACTGTGATATGCGCTAAGCGCACCTTGCAGTTTTTCCAGAAAAACAACCCTTTACATTTGAAATACCCCCAACAAACTATATATTCTCTGGAAGTACACACCTTAAGCTTTCTAGGTGTACCAGGCTTGTTGATGTGGCCACAGTTTTCTGGAAGTAATCCCTAAATGTGTTCTTTGGTTGCAAAGAGTTTCCATAAAAAAAGGATAAAAAAGGAGAATCAAATCCATATTTTCCTAAAAAAACTATATACAAACAAGAAAAAACAAGTTTAATCTGAAAAAGCAACATCCCCCGAACAGAACGATACCCAGCATGCATAGCTACTGTCTAGAGTTGCCAAACACCCCAAAGTAAAGCATGTGCGTAACGGTAATTTTACTTGAAAATTTCAGCTCTGCAGACAAAGTGCGCACCTTGCGATTTTTCAATCAAAACAACCCTTTACATTTGGAATATCCCCCATAAACCATATATTCCCTGAAAGTACACATGTTAAGCTTTCTAAGCGTACCCAGCTTGTTGTAGTGGGCTCATCTTTCTGGAATTAATCCCTCAAAGAATTATTTGGTTCCGCAGGGTTTCCCTAAAAAATGTATAAGAAAGCTGAATAAAAAACACCTTTACCTAAAATATAAATATGCAAACAAGAAAAAACAAGCTAAGTCTGAAAGTGCAAGGTCCCCCGAACAGAACAATACCCAACATGCATAGCTACTTTTAACCCTTTTAATTGACAGCCTACTTGAGATTTTGTCACCCTCTGTTGACAGGTCATTTTTCCCCATTTTGCGCCATGTTTTGCTGGAAATTTTAGGAAAATTATATATATATTTTTTTTTGCAGCAGAGTTTAGGCTTTAACATGAAATGAAAATTGTTTGTAAATTTTATTCTGTTTTTTACAATATTATTAAGTAAAAAAAAAATAAATAAAATTTTTATTTAGAAAATTGCCTCCTTTATTTTATATAAAAAATGCATTCTATTAAAGAAAACCATGTGAAAGCCCCATTAATACCGATTAGAACGGTACCACATATTTACCCAGGAGACCCCCCATTTTTTGGGGATTTTTAAGGGTTAAAAACCCTTAAAAATCCCCCCCCCCCAAAAAATGACATGGGGTCCCCCTTACCTGAAGTAACCAGCCCGGGACCAGCTATGCAGCGCTTGTAGGAACAGGGTGCAGGGGCCAGCTTTTGTGGCCCCTGGCCCTGCAGGCTACAAGCCCGCATAGCCCGTGGCCACGGGCTCTTCTGCCCCCCCCCCCTGGGCTTTGGGGAGGCAGGTAATGGGGGTGCCGGGGGTTAATGGCAAGTCACCCGCTAGCAGCAGGTGACTTGCCATCCCCCAGCCTTGTGAACTAGTATAGGGGTCCCATGGACCCCTTACCAGTTCACAAGGGGTTAAATGTAAAAAAATAAAGACACAGACACAAACACAGAGAAAAAAAATGATTTTTTTTTTTTTTACTGTACTCACCTCCGATCCTGGGTCCCTCGCCGCTGTCATCTGATGACAGATGCCGGTGGTGATCGGTGCAGGGCGGGTGAGAGGCGAGGAGGCTCCGATCGGAACCTCCTCGCCTCTCACTCGCCCTTCTCCGATCACCACCGGCATCTGACAGATGTCAGAGCTCGGAGGGGGTATAGGAGGAGCAGGATGACGTCATCCCGCTCCTCCCACAAAGGGCAGGGCTAGGGGGCCACCATTAGAAGAGGTTAGTGCCACTCTGCCTTGAAAAAGAGACCTACGTCTCGGAACGCGTGGGCTCGTGGAAGGGGGGGGAAGCACATTGCTGATTCGGACACATTTGATTGGGATAAGTAGCATTTGCTTTGCACTGTTTTTTCTATTGTTTTGTGCTTCACTCTATTATTATTGTGTATTGTGAGACAAAAACCTCTTTAAATGAGTTTCTACTGTGTGATGTATTGTTTGCATAGGCACTTGGCACTTTATTAAGGATATGGGTTATTTTTAAGAGTTTTATGAATTACATTTATAGTAGTCCGTATGGCAGCTAAGTATATCAGCGTCCCCTCCTGGCAGAATATGTTTTAGTTTGTTCTATATGTTTTTTAATAATATGTCTTGGATGTAATGTTTTAGATTCTAATGAATTAATAAATACATATATTTTTTTTTACTAATCTTGGTGTGTGCAGTAATAAGACTCTGTCAAAAACCCGGGTGGGGGTTTTTGGGGCATCCCCAATTTCTAGTCATTGTACATTTTGGGTTATGGACAGAGCATTGCACCACGTGTGATGATAAAATTGTTTTGCTGGTGCCACCCACACTTTTTTCCTACAGCTGGGAGTAGAGCGATAGATGGGACAGAGCTGGGAAAAGAGAGATACATGGGACAGAGCTGGAAAAGAGAGATGCATGGGACAGAGCTGGGAAAAGAGAGATGCATGGGACAGAGCTGGGAAAGGAGAGATGGGATGGGACAGAGCTGGGAAAAGAGAGATGCATGGGACAGAGCTGGGAAAGGAGAGATGGGATGAGACAGAGCTGGAAAAAGAGAGATGGGATGGGACAGAGCTGGGAAAAGAGAGATGCATGGGACAGAACTGGGAAAAGAGAGATGGGGTGGGACAGAGCTGGGAAAAGAGAGATTGATGGGACAGAGCTGGGAAAAGAGAGATGCATGGGACAGAGCTGGGAAAAGAGAGATGCATGGGACAGAGCTGGGAAAGGAGAGATGCATGGGACAGAGCTGGGAAAGGAGAGATGGGATGGGACAGAGCTGGAAAAAGAGAGATGGGATGGGACAGAGCTGGGTAAAGAGAGATGGGATGAGACAGAGCTGGGAAAAGAGAGATTGATGGGACAGAGCTGGAAAAAGAGAGATGGGATGGGACAGAGCTGGGAAAAATACAATTCTGTGATTACTCAACTGTAGAATTGGTATTATGAGTATACAGTATGTCCTGCTCCAGATAAGGTTCTTTACGTCTGGGTATTACTCCGCCAGATGGCGCTGGACTGCAGAGACACCGAAATTGGCTCCTCCCGGCCCAACAAATACCCGGGACCTCCCACAAATTCCCAGTATTGAAAAGCAGTTAACAAGAAGCCGGGAGAATGATAACATAACCAACCATTAACTAAACCAACAATGATAACAATCACCATACAGGGGATCCAAGAATAATGAAAACCAAGGGTGGGGTGGAGCAGGACGTACTGTATACTCATAATACCAATTCTACAGGTGAGTAATCACAGAATTGTATTATTCTTAGTATACAGCACGTCCTGCTCCAGATGACATTCTTTACGTCTGGGACATCCAATAGCAGTGTCCGTAAAGTAGGGTGGGATCCCCAAAAGGCAGCAACGAGCAGTTTAGATCACTGCCGCCTGCAGAACCAAAAACAGCATCAGCTGAGGCCCGAACATCAACCCTGTAAAACTTGGAAAAGGTATGAACAGAAGACCAAGTAGCGGCCTTGCAAACTTGTTCAACAGAAGCCTGTTGAACTATTCTATTCTGCATTAAAGAAAGCTACTATTGCCCATACAATCTATATATTTGTTATTCTTCACCATACATGGAATACTATCATTGTTCATACAAGTTATATAATTGTTATATAATTGTTATTCTTCACTACACACACTTTGACATTTGGAGTTTAGATTCTAACCCTGTTCCATCTGTGTCCCATTCAGACGTACGCAATCTTACATATAATAATACTTATCACACCTTTTAAAATTCCTTATATACATGCATAATAATAAAACCATGTCATTTTTATTAATGTTCATCCATTTACTTTCTCCTTCCACCTGAGACACGCGAGGAAATTCAATGACATAACTGACAAACAAGCTGAATGGAGCCGGAACTAGACATTACAAACGAGAAATAAAAGACTACATGTCCCACAATTCCCTGAGAGTATGACGTCATTCCAAGCATAAAAAAAGAAGGCCAGGGCGCAAGCTCAACAGCACCCGGAAGACGGCATCAGCCGAAACGCGCGTCGGTGAAAGAAATCATTGAGAAGGAAAGCCAGCGTAGAAGCCGCCTCAGTGCGCCTCTGCTCCCAGCTACTCGTCAGACCTGAAGAAGTACCCCTTCGTCCTCCCCCGCCTCCGGACTTAAGTCTCACAGCGGACCAGCAGACCAGCAGACGGCAGAGCATAAAAGCACAACAGAATCCCACAATCCCACAAGAATCAACGCTGCTCAGCCAAATACACCGGCACTCTGCGAAAGCTCGCCCGACGAGAGGCATCTCCTTCCCCCCCTTCCCCATACCACCTAACCCAGTGACTGCTGTTTTGTCAGCCTTCCCCCCTATTCTACAATAAATTTTTATCATCTATTAAGAAGATTCCTGGTAATTCTTATACAGCAGCCTGGAGACACTTGAAGAAGGAATCCAAGTGCAACTATTTAATTGATTGAATAAAACGGAAGATCCTCAAGGGACCTGGGCAGGTTGTGTACCCCCGGGCCGCGGCGGTGAGTTTTTCATATATCTCTCCATGCCTTTAATTTTAATTTGAATTTAATCCATATCACTTATTAATGATCTGCGTGTTCATTAAGTGTTTACAAATAGCTGTTTAATGTGTAATAATTTTTAACACACATTGAGCAGCTCATAGTAACTATCAGAGGTTACTCATCAGTCCTGGCTATAAAATTTCAAATATATCTGGGTCATTCACCTCTGACACATATATACCCAATGTGATGATTCTAGATTCACAACTACATTTCTAAAGCGCACCTAAAAACAGTTTGCTTCCCAGTATACCAGCCATAGTATACAAAGAACAACCGTTTTCCTTTTCCAGAAGCCTGGTGCTGAAAAGCCCAAGAGGCACCAATAGCACGAGTGGAATGAGCAGTAAGGTGGAAGGGAGGATTCTTCCCCTTAGCAGTGTAGGCCTGAATCACAGCCTGACAGATCAATTTGCTGATAGAAGATTTAGCCGGAGCCAAACCCTTCCTAGGACCAGAAGGGACCACAAAAAGAGCATCAGTCTTCCTGAAAAGTTCAGTAGCCACCAGATAGAACTTCAGATTCCTGACCACATCCAAGGAATGCAAAACCCTCTCCTTAGTGTTACTAGGATTAGGGAACAAGGAAGGAAGAACAATGTCCTGATTAAGATGAAAGGCAGACACGACCTTAGGCAGAAAATCTGGCTTGAAGCGAAACACCACCTTGTCCTGGTGTCTCTCAAAGTAGGGGGGGCTGGATGGAAAGCGCCGCCAACTCAGAAACACGCCTAACAGAAGTGATAGCCACCAAAAAGACAACTTTGAGAGTAAGAATGGCCAAGGCAGCCTCCTGCACAGGTTCAAAGGGAGCACCCTGCAAGGCAGACAGGACCAAGTTCAAATCCCAGACAGGCAACATAGGCTTACGTGGAGGACGCACATGAGTAACCCCCTGGAAAAAGGTCTTGACCAGAGAATGCTGAGCAAAAGATCTTTGGAAGAAAACAGCCAGGGCAGAAACATGACCCTTCAGAGTACTGAGTTGAAGCCCCAGATACAAACCATGTTGAAGGAACTCCAGAATCCTGGGGATAGAGAACACACGACAGGGAAGAGACCTAGACTCACATCACTCAATGTAGGCACGCCAAACCCTATAGTAAATGGAAGAAGAAGAAGTAGCCCTAATCACGGTGTTAACAACAGAGGCAGACAGCCCCCTTTCCATCAAGATGGAGGTTTCAGCAGCCAGGCCGTCAAAGCCAAGGTTTGTAAATTGGGATGGCGTAAATGCCCTGAGTGAGTAGGTCTGGAACCCTGGGCAGAGCGTACTGATCTACTGCCAGCTGCACTATGTCTGTGAACAACACTCTTCTTGGCCAACGGGGAGCCACCAGGATTGCTGGCACCCCTTCCTGAGCTATCTTGCGCAGAACCCTGCCCAACAGGGGGAATGGGGGAAAGGCATACAGAAGCTGAAAGTCCTGCCATGACATTGCTAGAGCATCTGTGGCCAGGACCAGAGGATCCTGGGACAGGGAGACAAAGGCTGGGAGCTTGTGATTGTGACGGGACGCAAACAGATCCACTTCTGGCTGACCCCAACAGTGACACAGAGAGTGAAACACCATCGCTGAGGGACCATTCTCCCAGGCGAGAGGTCCCCCTGCTCAGAGAGTCTGCCTGCAGATTCTCCACCCCCGGAATGTACACAGCTGAGATGCAGGGAACATTGTCCTCCGCCCAGGACAGGATCAGAGACACTTCCTTGAAGGCCCCCTTGCTCCGGGTCCCTCCCTGATGATTGATGTAGGCAACCGCCATCTGGAGGTCCGAGCGTACCTGAACAGGCCGGCCCCGAAGGTGTTGGGTCAAGTGAGCCAGAACCAACCTGATCGCCCTCAGTTCCAGAATGTTGATAGGGGTGTGGGCCTCCTGAGGGCCCCACCACCCTTGGAATTGTAGGGACTTCCAGAACCCCCCCCCAAACCTGTCAGACTGGCATCCGTGGTGACCGTCTCCCAGCAGGAGGCCAGAAAGGATCTGCCCGCCAACAGGTTCCTGGAGTCCAGCCACCACGAGAGGGACCGCCTGGCTAGGGGGGACAGAACATAGACCTGGTCCAGGGACGCAGGATCCTTGTCCCATTCTGACAAAAGGTGGAGTTGCAGAGGCCTCATGTGAAATTGGGCATAAGGAACCGCCTCGAAGCACGACACCATCAGGCCCACCAGCTGCATTCCCTGCCTGATGGAGGGATGAGGGCAAAATAGAAGGAACTGAACCTGCGCTAGCAGACTGTCCACCTTCTGCTGAGGAAGAAAGATCCTTGCTTGAACTGTATCCAGATTCATTCCCAGAAATGGCGTCACCAAGGAGGGAGACAGGGAAGATTTGAGATGGTTGATCACCCAGCCGAATGACTCCAGTGGGGACACTACTCGCTGAATATCCAGCTCTGCCTGTTGGAGGGATTGAGAAGTGATGAGAATGTCGTCCAAATAGGGCAGAATGCGAATGCCCTGAGACCTGAGCAGAGCCATCACTCCTGCCAGCACCTTGGTGAACACTCTGGGAGCTGAAGTGAGACCGAAGGGCAATTCAACAAATTGGTAGTGCTGATCCTCCAGAGCGAACCTGAGGAATCTTTGATGACCTGGAAAGATGGGAAAATGAAGGTAAGCATCCTTGATGTCCACAGAGGTCATGAAGTCCCCTGGACGCAGGGAACTGATAGCAGAGCGCAGAGTTTCCATGCGAAAGCGCCTGAATCTGACAAATTTGTTAAGGATCTTCAAGTCCAGGATGGGCCTGACTGACCCATCTCTTTTGGGCACGGTGAAAAGGTTGGAATAAAAACCCTTACCTCTTTCTCGTAAGGGGACCTGACAGATGACCCCCAGCTCCAGAAGGCTTTGCACCGCCAGAATCAGAGCCTGAGCTGACATGGGGTCCTGAGACATCCGGGATCTGATGAATCTTGGGGGCGGCCAGGCAGCAAACTCTTGTAACTGGAGGACACTATCTCCTGAATCCACCGGTCTGAGACATGATGCCTCCAGACGTGAGCAAAGAGCTGAAGCCGTCCCCCCACCCGGATGGGTGAGGGCGCCCCTTCATGCCTGAGGGGGCTTGGGGGAAGGCTTAGGTTTGAGCCCCAGGATGGGCCAGGGTGTCCACATCCTCTGCCCCTACCCCAGCAATCTCCTCGGGCCCCAGTAAAGGAGACCCCTCTCCCTGTTCTGGATCCACGGTAGGGGGAAGGAAAGGAGCCCGGCCCTGAAAGGGCCGAGACTGTCTTCTGCGCTGGGGTAACCTGCCTCCCTTAGCAAACAGGTCCAGGCGGTCCCCAAATAGGCGTAGTCCTTTGAAGGGAAAACCAGTGAGAGCCTTCTTGGCAGCATTGTCAGCTGCCCACTGGCGCATCCAAACCGAGCGGCATGTAGCCACCACCAAGGCAGAGGCTCTGCCACACATCCTAATGGTATCATCCAAGGCAGAGAGTACATAAGCAACAAATACCTCACAACGCGAGAGGGCATTATACTCTTCACCAGAAACATCATCAGGAGCTCCATCTAGGACACTTTTAATCAGAGTCCTAATAGCCAAAGCTGTAATGGCAGAGGCACAAACCGGGCGCAGTGCCGTCCCCACACAGGCAAAGGCATGGGAAGCCAGTTGATCAATACGCCAGTCCTCACTATCCTTCAGGGTAGTAGAGTCAGGGGAATGCATGACAGAGGTGTTAAACAAACCCAGAATTGGGGCATCCACTTCTGGAGGGGATGACCAACGTTTAACCACATCAGCAGAAAAGGGGTATCACTTATACCAACTCTTAGGGACTCCGGGGAGCCTGCTAGGACGCTCCCATTCTTTGAGCACGAGATTATTAAAATGAGATTGTTCAGGGAACTCTAAACGTGGCTTAGCAATATGAAACAATTCCCCCTGCTGCTTAGGAGCCGTGGCTGGGGAGAGATAGAAAGCACTTCAAAGATCTGAGCCAAAAGCCTATCAGTATCATCTGGGGCCCAGGGATCAGAGCCAGAATCAGCATAACCCTTGGGCCGTTCATCAGATGAGTCAGAGAACAATTCCCCTTCTTCCAGTGGGGTATAACCAGACAGATCAAAGAACTCTTCAGCCTCCATAGGGAAAAAAGTGACATCAGTCGCCAAATGCCACCTCTTAGCAGAGGCCTTACGCGCCATAGTATTAGCAAGCAACTTTTCAACACTAGCCAGTCTAGTAGACACATCAGGCTGAGACTCCCCACTGGTATGCAACTCACTGGGAGTCAGATGTAAGCTTGGGGGAGTAGGCGAAGCCATACGTGGCGCAGGCCCAGCTGCTGGTAAACCAGGCTGCAGCGCAAGCACCTGCTGGGCACAAGGTACACAAACCCGCACATTGTCAACACTTGTAGGGGACACCCCACACGCCACAAACAGCCGGGCTTGTCCCGAAGGAACCCCGAGCACATTATCCTGAGACACCTCCATATGGTGATTATAGCGGAACAATAGGCCGATAGGGATTCACGCTATAAAAGCAACCCGGGATGCCCCAATAGCCCGCTAGGGAAGTGGGAGGAATTAGCACACTAGGCCTCAATAAGTTTAATAAACTAATAGAGGGGGTAGGGCCAGGAGAAACCGACTGAGTTTGACCCGCCTGTAAGACATAAGCAAAAAACCCTGTAAGCGACATGCATACATAACATTAAAACTATGAACAAACAGCCCGTGAGGGCACTCACGAACCGCGGTAGGTGCCAGCCACGCAGCACGAGGAAGCAAAATGGCGCTGAGTATACCTTGAGGGGCAGGCCGCAGAGACAGTGCTGCGGAACGCGCCATCCGCAGGGCCCGCCCCCCCCCCCCCCGAAGAGTGCCACACGTGGCAAAATCAACCAATGATGGCGCAGCAGCGCCTGAGGTAATGTCGCCGCCGACCGCGGAACGCCGTAGAAGCGCCACGGCGGCATATTCAAAAAGCAACCAGTGCAACCAAAGCTGTGGAGTGACAGGATTAAAGGCAAACCAAGCACACCATACAAAGAGTGAATGTACAAAAACACACACTCCCCCCCCCCCCCCGAGAACTACAAGGGAGAGCGAGGGAGGGCAGCGGCCACCTAACGTAGGGCCCACCAATAGACAGGAGCAAGGGGCAATAGTGCGGGAGGGGCATCCCATAAAGGCTCACCATGTGCCTATACCGCCTACCCTTTGGTGGGGGATTGTGGTGGAGCAGCGCTCCTAAGCACCTGACAGCGGTGCTGCCTACCCTCACCCGAACCAGCGCAGCCAAGGCTGGGAGGCAAATTAACAATGGAATGGGTGGGAATAGTCCTACAGGGCCGCAGGCTAATAGCCCCGCTCACCTGCGAGTAGAGAGAGCCATCTTCTTGTCCTTCTCAGTCCAAACTGCAGAGAAGATCTGGGAATTTGTGAGAGGTTCGGGGATTTGTGGGGCCGGGAGGAGCCAATTTCGCTGTCTCTGCAGTCCAGCGCCATCTGGCGGAGTAATACCCAGACGTAAAGATTCTTATCTGGAGCAGGACGAACTGTATACTAAGAATAGAGAGATGGGATGGGGCAGAGCTGGGAAGAGAAAGATTGATGGGACAGAGCTGGGGAAAGAGAGATGCATGGGACAGAGCTGGGAAAGGAGAGATGGGATGGGACAGAGCTGGGAAAAGAGAGATGCATGGGACAGAGCTGGGAAAGGAGAGATGGGATGAGACAGAGCTGGAAAAAGAGAGATGGGATGGGACAGAGCTGGGAAAAGAGAGATGCATGGGACAGAACTGGGAAAAGAGAGATGGGATGGGACAGAGCTGGGAAAAGAGACATTGATGGGACAGAGCTGGGAAAAGAGAGGTGCATGGGACAGAGCTGGGAAAAGAGAGATGCATGGGACAGAGCTGGGAAAGGAGAGATGGGATGGGACAGAGCTGGGAAAGGAGAGATGGGATGGGACAGAACTGGGAAAAGAGAGATGGGATGGGACAGAGCTGGGAAAAGAGAGATGGGATGGGACAGAGCTGGGAAAAGAGAGATGAATGGGACAGAGCTGGGAAAAGAGAGATGGGATGGGGCAGAGCTGGGAAAAGAGAGATGCATGGGACAGAGCTGGGAGAAGAGAGATGGTATGGGGCAGAGCTGGGAAAAGAGAGATGGGATGGGACAGAGCTAGGAAAAAAGAGATGCATGGGACAGAGCTGGGAAAGCAGAGATTGATGGGACAGAGCTGGAAAAAGAGAGATGGAATGGGACAGAGCGGGAAAAAGAGAGATGGGATGGGACAGAGCTGGGAGAAGAGAGATAGGATGGGGCCGAGCTGGGAGAAGAGAGATGGGATGGGGCAGAGCTGGGAAAAGAGAGATGCATGGGACAGAGCTGGGAAAAGAGAGAGATGGGATGGGACAGAGCGGGAAAAGAGAGAGATGCATTGGACAGAGCTGGGAAAGGAGAGATTGATGAGACAGAGCTGGAAAAAGAGAGATGGGATAGGACAGAGCTGGGAAAAGAGAGATGCATGGGACAGAGCTGGGAAAGGAGAGATGGGATGAGACAGAGCTGGGAAAAGAGAGATGCATGGGACAGAGCTGGGAAAGGAGAGATGGGATGGGACAGAGCTGGAAAAAGAGAGATGCATGGGACAGAGCTGGGAAGGGAGAGATGGGATGGGACAGAGCTGGAAAAGGAGAGATGGGATGGGGCAGAGCTAGGAAAAGAGAGATGCATGGGGCAGAGCTGGGAGAAGAGAGATGGGATGGGGCAGAGCTGGGAAAAGAGAGATGGGATGGGACAGAGCTAGGAAAAGAGAGATGCATGGGACAGAGCTGGGAAAGCAGAGATTGATGGGACAGAGCTGGAAAAAGAGAGATGGGATGGGACAGAGCTGGGAAAAGAGAGATGGGATGGGACAGAGCTGGGAAAAGAGAGATGGGATGGGGCAGAGCTGGGAAAAGAGAGATGGGATGGGGCAGAGCTGGAAAAATACAATTCTGTGATTACTCACCTTGTAGAATTGGTATTATAAGTATGCAGCACGTCCTGCTCCAGATAATGATTCATAACATCTGGGATATACCTCCACAAGAGGACGCTTTACTGCAGAGTTGGCAAAAAGAGGCCCTCCCGGTCCATATATACCCGGGACCTCCCACTAATTCCCCAGCCAATAACAAATTCAACAACGTTAACAAGGAAAACAATCACCATATAGAGGATCCAAGAATAAAGCAATCAGGGTGGGATAGAGCAGGATGTGCTGCATACTTATAATACCAATTCTACAAGGTGAGTAATCACAGAACTGTATTATTCTAAGTATGCAGCACATCCTGCTCCAGATAATGATTCATAACATCTGGGACATCCAATAGCAGTGTCCATAAACGGGTGGGGCTCCCAAAAAGGCAACAACGCGCAGTTCAAACCACTGCCGCCTGCAGAACCTTACGGCCAAAAACAGCATCCACTGAAGCCCGAACATCAACCTTGTAAAACTTGGAAAAGTTATGAACAGAAGACCACGTAGCAGCCTTACAAACTTGTTCAATAGAAGCCTGGTGCTGGAAGGCCCAACAGCACGGGTAGAATGAGCAGTAACGCGGAAAGGAGGATCCTTCCCCCTATTAGAATAGGCCCTAACAATAGCCTGACGAATCCATTTGCTAATAGTAGACTTAGCAGGAGCCAAACTCTTCTTGGGACCCGAGGGAACCACAAACAAGGCATCCGTCTTTCTGAAAGGCGCAGTAGCCACCAGGTAGTATTTCACATTCCTGACAACATCCAGAGAATGCAAGGCCCTCTCCTTGGAATTACCAGGATTCGGGCACAAAGAAAGAAGCACAATGTCCTGATTGAGATGGAAGGCAGAGACAACCTTAGGCAAAAAGTCTGGTTTAAAGCGGAAAACCAACTTGTCCTAGTGTCTCTCAAAGTAGGGGGCCTGAATAGACAGAGCCGCCAACTCAGAAACACGCCAGACAGAGGTGATAGCCACCAAAAAGGAAACCTTCAGGGTAAGGATAGACAAGGCAGCCTCATGCACAGGTTCAAATGGAGGACCCTGAAGGACAGACAATACCAAATTCAAATCCCAGACCAGTAACATGGGTTTGCGGGGAGGGCGCACATGAGCGACCCCCTGGAAGAAGGTCTTGACCAGAGGATGTAGAGCGAAGGACCTCTGGAAGAAAACAGCCAAGGCGGACACGTGACCCTTCAAAGTGCTGAGCTGAAAACCCATATTCAAACCATGTTGAAGGAACTCCAGGATCCTAGTAATGGAAAACACAATAAAGGGAAAGGCCCTAGACTCACACCAGTCAATATAGGTCCACCAGGTCCTATAGTAGATGAGGATTTCTTCCTAGCCCTGACAAGAGTATGAACAACCGAATCAGACAGTCCTTTCTCCTTTAGGATGGAGGTTTCAGCAGCCAGGCCGTCAAAGCCAGCGTTGGTAAATTGGGATAACAGAGCCGTCCTTGAGTGAGAAAGTCCGGAACCAAGGGTAGAGTGTACTGATCCACTGCCAGCAGCACGACGTCTGCGAACCACACCTGTCTTGGCCTGAGGGGCCACCAGAATGGCTGCCACCCTCTCCTGTACCAACTTGCGCAGAACCTTGCTCAGAAGAGGAAACGGGGGGAAGAGGTACATGAGACCGAGTCCCTGCCAGGGCAGACAGAGCATCCACCGCCAGAGCCAGAGGATCCTGGAACAGGGAGACAAATGCTGGCAGCTTGTGATTGTGGCGAGAAGCAAACAGATCCCCATCCGGCATCCCCCAAAGGTGACAAAGGGATAGGAAGACCTCTCTGTTGAGGGACCATTCCCCCCAGCGAGAGGTCCCCCTGCTCAGGGAATCCGCCTCCAGATTCTCCGCTCCCGGAATGTAAACTGCTGAGATGCACGGGACATTGTCCTCGGCCCAGGACAGAATCAACGACACCTCATTGAGGGCACTCTTGCTCCGAGTCCCTCCCTGATGATTGATATAGGCGACCGCCATCTGGTTGTCGGAGCGAACCTGTACCGGCAGGCCCAGAAGGTGAGGAGTCAACTGCGCCAGCACCAACTGAACCACCCTCAGCTCCAGGACGTTGATAGGAGCGTGAGCCTCCTGAGGGCCCCACAGCCCCTGGAATTGGAGGGCTCTCCAGTAGCCCCCCCCCCCCAACCTGACAGACTGGACTTCCGTAGTGACCGTCTCCCAACATGGTGTCAGAAATGATTTGCCCCGCAGAAGATTCCTCGAGTCCAGCCACCACAGGAGGGACCGCCGGACCAGAGGAGACAGAACAAAGGCCTGATCCAGAGACAGGGGACTCTTGTCCCAGACTGAAAGGAGATGGAGCTGAAGGGGTCTCATGTGAAATTGAGCGTAAGGGACTGCCTCGAAGCAGGCCACCATCTGTCCCACCAATTGCATTCCTTGCCGGATGGAAGGACGAGGACTGGACAGCATGAAATGAACCAGAGCTTGAAGAGAATCCACCTTCTGCTGAGGAAGAAAAATCCTGGCCTGAATGGTATCCAGACTCATGCCCAGGAAGGGGGTCACCCGGGACGGGGAGAGGGAGGACTTCTGATAATTGATCACCCATCCGAACGTTTCCAGGGCAGTTACCACCGTCTGGGTATCCAATTCTGCCTGCTGGAGAGAATGAGATGTAATGAGAAGGTCGTCCAGATAAGGGAGAATGCGAATGCCCCCGGCTCTGAGGAGGGCCATCACCCCCGCCAGCACCTTGGTGAACACTCTGGGGGCTGAGGTGAGACCGAAGGGAAGTGCCACAAATTGGTAGTGCTGGTCCTCCACGGCGAACCTGAGGAACCGCTGATGCCCTGGGAAGACTGGCACATGAAGGTAAGCATCCTTGATGTCTATGGAGGTCATGAAGTCCCCCGGGCGCAAAGAGCTGATCGCGGAGCGCAGGGTCTACTTGTGAAAGCGTCTGGTTCTGATGAACTTGTTGAGAAGCTTTAAGTCCAGGATGGGCCTGATGGAACCATCCTTTTGGGTACTGTGAAGAGATTGGAATAATAACCCTGACCTCTCTCCCCCGGAGGAACCGGACAGATGACCCCCATATCCAATAGGTTCTTTACAGCCAGAAACAGACCCTGAGCTGCCAGGGGGTCTAGAGGAATCCGAGACCTGAGGAATCTTGGAGGGGGCCATGCAGCAAACTCTAGCTTGTAGCCGGAGGACACAATCTCCAGAATCCACCTGTCTGAGACCTCTTGCCCCCAGACATGAGCGAAGAGCCGCAGCTGTCCCCCCCACCCGTAAGGGTGAGGGCGCCCCCTTCATGGCTGAGCGGGCTTGATGACAGATTTTGGCTTGGAGCCCCAGGAGGATCCGGGACGGGCACGGCCTCTGCCCTTGCCCCAGAAGTCTCCCCTGTGCCCCACAAAGGATACCCCCCTCCCTGACCTGGATCCACGAAAGGAGGGAGTAAAGGACCCTGAACCCCGAAAGGGCCGCGGCTGTCTTTTGCGTTGGGGCAACTTACCTCCCCAAAAAGGCGCAGAGTCCGAATGGCCACTGCAGTAATAGCAGAAGCACAGACCGGGCGCAGGGCCGATACTGCACAGGCAAAGGCATGGTAAGCCAGCTGGTCAATACGCCGGTCCTCACTATCCTTCAAGGTAGTGGAATCAGGGGAATGCACCACAGAAGCGTTGGACAACCCCAGCACGGGGGCATCCACTTCTGGGGGAGTTGACCAACATTTGATCACATCCGAGGGGAAAGGATACCTCTTATCCCATCCCTTAGGGATACTAGGGAGCCAGCTAGGCCGCTCCCATTCCTTGAGAACCAGATTATTGAAATGTGCCTGTTTCCAGACGTGGTTTTGCGGTACCGAACAATTCCCCCTGTTGCTTACGCGCAGCAGCAAGAAGGGAAATGGAAAGTACTTCAAAGATTTGAGTCAAAAGTCTATGGGTGTCATCAGCATCCCAATGCTCTGAGCCGGCATCAGCGCCAAGGTAATGCTGATCATCAGAAAATTCTGAATCTGAGAACAATTCCCCTTCCTCAAGTGGGGTAAAGTCAGATAAATCGAGAAATTCTTCAGACTCCATAGGAAAAGCTGACGCAGCAGGCGCCACATGCCATCTTTTAGCTGGGGCCTTACGAGCCGCAGAGCTAGCAATCAATCTCTCAATGTTGTCCAGCCTGGAAGACACGTCAGGCTGAGACTTCCCACTAGTATTGATCTCACTGGGAGTCATAATCAAGCGAGGGGGTGTGGGAGAAGACATGGTGGGCACAGACCCAGACACAGGCAGCCCAGAGTGCCGCACAAGCGCCTGCTGGGCGCAGTGTACACAGACCCGCACATCATCGCTCACAGGGGATGCCCCACACACCACACACAACCGGTCTTGTCCCGATGGGACCCCGAGCACAATATCCTGTGAAGCCTCCATATGGTGATTTTTGGTGGCACAACTGGCCAATAGGAATTACGCTGTAGAGCTACCCCAATCAGTTATACAGAGAATAAAAGTATAATAAAAGTATAATAAAGGCCCGCTGGGGCACTCACGGACCGCCGAAGAGCTCGCAATCGATCCGGCAGCAGAGGCAAGATGGCGCTGGAGGGCTCTGAAGGGGCTGGCTGCATGAGGTGAAAACGTGGAGCGCGCCCAGCGTTAAGCCACGCCCCCTCCAGGAAGCGTGGGGACAGGCTGAAAGTCAGCCACCCCGCAGCCAATCAGCGTACATCAGGCCCTGGAGTGACGTTGCCGCTGACCGCGGTCGGCGCAGGGCGCGCGAGTCAGCGGCGGGAGATTCAAATATGTGAAGGGGAAAGGAGCAGCGCTGGTGAGAGTGCCAGCGCGAGCATGTAAAAGCACGCAGCCACATCATTGCAAAGCGGTGTAAGGCAAAGCACTTACACTCACAGCCACTCACACCCCCCCACCCCGACGAACAGGATAGTGGGAGAAGTAGGATGCCCATAAATACATTAAATATGTAAAGTAGGGCAATAGCGGATGGGGCATCCCAATTCAGGTTCACCAAAAAGCCTGGGCCGCCTACCCTTTGGTGGGGGATTTGCGGTGGAGCAAGCTCCTAATGAAGCACCTCTAATAGGTGCTGCCTACAATCACCCGTCCACGCAGCCAAGGCTGGGAGGCAGAATAAAGGGTGGAACGGGTGGGAATAGTACTACAGGGCCAGGGGCTGTGAAGCCCGGCTCACCTGCGAGAAGAGAAGCCATCATCTTGTCCTTCGCAGCCCACTGCAGAGAAGAAAATTGGGGAATTAGTGGGAGGTCCCGGGTATATATGGACTGGGAGGGGCCTATTTTTGCCATCTCTGCAGTAAAGCGCCCTCTTGTGGAGGTATATCCCAGATGTTATGAATCATTATCTGGAGCAGGACGTGCTGCATACTTAGAATAAGAGAGATGCATGGGACAGAGCTGGGAGAAGAGAGATGGGATGGGACAGAGCTGGGAGAAGAGAGATGGGATGGGGCAGAGCTGGGAAAAGAGAGAGATGGGATGGGACAGAGCGGGAAAAGAGAGAGATGCATGGGACAGAGCTGGGAAAGGAGAGATTGATGGGACAGAGCTGGAAAAAGAGAGATGGGATGGGAAAGAGCTGGGAAAAATACAATTCTGTGAAATACC
Source organism: Gastrophryne carolinensis (assembly GCA_027917425.1). Taxonomy (NCBI): domain Eukaryota; kingdom Metazoa; phylum Chordata; class Amphibia; order Anura; family Microhylidae; genus Gastrophryne; species Gastrophryne carolinensis. The sequence goes on along the minus strand of CM051236.1, from coordinate 304,641,669 downwards.
GTATATACTCGAGTATAGGTCAACCCGAATATAAGCCGAGGCACCTAATTTTACCACAAAAAAACTGGAAAAGTTATTGACTCGAGTATAAGCCTAGGGTGGGAAATGCAGCAGCTACCGGTAAATTAAAAAAAAAAAATAGATACCAATAATCAGGATGCCCAAGCAGAAGGCCAGCAGCCAGCCCTGTAATCTTTTAGATTCCAGGGCCGGCCTCTTATGGTTTTGTTCCACTTAAAAAAAACATTGAATTAGTGAGCTTGCTCCCTGCCCTGCTCCTCTAATCTTAAATTCAATGTGCACACACAAACACACAATCTGTACAAACCCCCATCAACATAATCTAATTTTTCTTTTTAAACCCCCAAGTGACAGTCCACCCTCCCCCCGAATCCCTGCCCGCTCCTCCATTACCTGTTACCAGGCGCTCCTAGGTTGCCGGTGTACTGAGCAGGCCGGCAGCCCCCGCGCGCCTTCTTCTCTGATGATGTCACGGCAGGAGGGCGGAGCTGGCCAGGCCGCTCTCCTATTCACTGACGCGGCCACAGCATAACACGGTGACCAGGGGCGGACAATGCAGACAGGGAGGGAGCAAGGATGGCTGGGTGCGTGATCGCCGGGCACGCGCGCTGGACGGTGACATGCGCGAAGCCCGCTAGGAACTTGTACTTAAAAAAAAAAAGACAGCTGAGTCCTTCTGACTCGAGTATAAGCCGAGGCGGCTTTTTTCAGCCCAAAAAGTGGGCTGAAAAACTCGGCTTATACTCGAGTATATACGGTACTCACCTGTAGAATTGGTATTATACGCATACAGTACGTCCTGCTCCAGATATAATACTTACACTTGGGTATTCTCCGCCAGATGACGCTGTGCACTGCAGACATGCAAAAACAGGCTCCTCCCGGCCCTTCAAATACCCAGGGACCTCCCACAAATCCCCAGCATTGAAAAGCAGTGAAAAAGAAGCCGGGAGAAACTAACCACCAAAAACTGGTAATAACAACAATGATAGCAATCACCATACAGGGGATCCAGAATAATGCAAAAACCAGGGTGGGGTGGAGCAGGACGTACTGTATACGTATAATACCAATTCTACAGGTGAGTATTTCACAGAATTGTATTATTCTAAGTATACAGTACGTCCTGCTCCAGATATAATACTTACACTTGGGACATCCAATAGCAGTGTCCATAAAGTAGGGTGGGATCCCCAACAAAAAGGCACAGCAGACAGATAAAAGCGCTGTCACCTGCAAACCTTGCTACCAAGAGTGACATGAGCAAGGCTCTAACGTCAACCTCATAAAAACCTTGAAAAGGTATGAACAGAGAACAAGTAGCAGTCTAGCAAACTTGTTCCACAGAAACCTGGTGCAGAAAGCCCCAAAGATACCAAAGCACAAGTAGAATCAGAAATAAGGCGAGAAGAAGATTCTTCCCCTTAAAAGAACAGGCCCGAGTAACAGCCTGACAAGTCCAAAAGCCAACAGCAGCCTTGGCAGAAGCCGAAACCTTTTTCTAGGACCAGAAGGGACAACCCATCCAAGTAAAGACCAGGCCAAAGGCCGCATAATCACTGGAATCAGACGAAATCAGGCACATACAGGATGGAGACGCCCGCAAACCCCAAGGGGCAACAGTCCCCCTAAGGGACGAGAGACAATCCAGGAAAACACTTCCAACACCTGTAGGAGGAGTGTAGACCCCCTTTTCTCGGCGATACTAGGGATAAGGCCCAGAAGAAAGACAAAGTCTTGAATACATGAGCATAAGACACCACCTTAGGCAGAAGGTCCAGCGTAAAGCGGAACACCACCTCATCTTGGTGTATATATCTATGAACGAGGGCTAGCTAAACAGAGCCGCCCGCTCAGGCACACGGCTGACTGAAGTAACAGTCCCTAGAAGGACAACTTGAGGGTAAGAACAGTCAGACAGCATCCGGAACAGGTCCAAAGGGAACACCCCGCAAGGCAAGCAGAATAAATTCGAATCCCAACAGGGAACATAGAATTACGTGGGGGACGCACATGAGTAACCCCCTGAAAGAAGCCTTAACCAAGGAAACTTGAGCAAAAGACTTCTACAGGAAGTCGGACAGGGCAGAACCTGACCCTTCTGAGTACTGAGTTGGAGAATTCCAACTCCAACCCATGCTGTAATAACTCTAGAACCCTGGGAACAGAGAACGCCCGACAGGGAAGAGACCTAGACTCACACCAATCAATATGGGTATGTATACTCTATAATAGATGGAAGAAGAAGAAGAAGCTTGCTCCTAGTCTTCCCATAGTCTCAATCACCAAGACAGATAAGCCTGTCTCCATCAAGATGGATGTTTCAGCAGTCAGGCCATCTAGGCCAGAGTCTGTAGATCGGGGTGATGTAAAGGGGCCCTGAGTGAGCAGAGCTGGCACTCCTGGCAGAACGCACAGATCTACTGTCCTCAGTACCACGTCTGCGAACCACACTCCACTAGGCCACCCGGGGGCCACCAGAACCACTGGTCCCCCCTTCCAGAGCAATTTTGCGCAGAACCCTGCCTAGCAGGAGGCATGGAGAAAGACATACAGAACAGAATGTCCTGCCATAAAATTACTAAATCATCATGACCACGGCCAGAGAATCCTGGGACAGGGAAACAAGGGCCGAGAGCTTGTGATAGTGATGGGGCACATCCAGTCGCAGAGGGACTTCCACCGGAGCGAATACCACTGATATGCAGGGAACATTGTCCACCACCCAGATCAGGATCGGAGACCCTTCCCGGAGGACCCTCCTGCACCGGGTCCCTCCCTGAATATTCAATGTAGGCCAAGGCCGTCAGCTAGGCCTAGCTCCCCCGAACAGGCAGGCCCTGAAGAGGAGTAGACAAGCAAGTTAGAACTAACTTGAACGCTCAGAGATTCAAACATTGATAGGTGTATAGGCCTCCTAAGGACTCTACCTCCCCTGGAACCGTAGGGACTTCCAGAAGAAGACCCCCCTCAACCTGATAGATTGGCATCCATGGTGACTGTCTACCCAGGAAAGGGCAAGAAGGGACTGCCCTCAGGCAGGTTCCTTGAGTTCATCCACTACAAGAGGGACCTCCACACCAGGGAGGAAGGCACACACACCCTGCTCCAGGGATGCCGGGACCTTGTCCCGTAGGACAAATAGGAGAAGTTGCAGAAGGCCCCAGGGGGGACTGAGCATAAGGGGCCTCATCAGAGTACGCCACCAGCGGGACCACCAGCTGCATCCCCTGCCTGGTGAAGGGACGGGGACAGCTAAGAGGGACTGAGCCCATACAACCAGATTGTCCACTTTATTGATGAGGAAGGAAGATCCTTGCTTGAACTGTATAAAAATCATTCATAGGAATGGAGTTACCAATGAAGGAGACAATAAGGACTTGGGGTGTTTGATCACCCCTCCAAATAACTCCCAAATGCACACCCTCCCGCCGAGTATCCAACGTAGCCAGACGTAGAGACTGGGAAGAGATGAGGACGTCCAGGTAGGTCATCGCGCGGACGCCCCTTGGTCTCATTAGAAACCACACCCCTGTCAGCACCCTGGTGAGCACTCTGGGAGCTGAAGAGACGCCAGATGACAAGGTCACGTTTATCGGTGTTGGTCAACCAACGCGAATCTGAAGAACCTCGGTGTCCAGAAGACACAGGGAAGTAAAAATAAGCAGCATTGAGCTCCACAGACGGCAAGAAGCCCCCGACGCGCAAGGACCCGATGGCCGAGCACAGTGTTTCCATTGCAGAAACAGCCTGTAATTGACGATTTGCTGAAAATCTGTGAGACCAGATTGGGCCAGACTGACCCATCCCTTTTTTGGGGAACTGTGGAAAGGTTAGTGTATCGGCCCCTGCCTCAGCCTAATAAAGGCAATCTGCAAGAGACCCCCAGACCCTGTAGGCCTTGCATGGCCTGCACCAGCATCTGAACAGAGGCCGGGACCAGGAGCACCCAGGACCCGATAATCTTGGGGGAGGCCACGCAGCAAACTCTATCTTGTATCCGGAGGGCACTACCTCCTGAATCCACCAGTCTGAGGTGTGATACCTCCTGGCATGAGCAAGGTGCCGCAGCCGTCCCCTCACCCAGACGGGCAAGGGCGCCCCAACATGCTTGAAGGGATGTTGGTGGAAGACTTAGGCTTAGCCCCGCCAGAGGGGCCAGAGCATTATATGCCGCTCCTGGGGCAGGAGTCTGCACGAGCCCCCATGAAGGACACCCCTGGTTCTTGTTTTACACTATGGTAGGGAGGGGTTAACCTGCCCCGAGGGGCCGGGACGGCCGCCTACGTTGGGGTGAATTACCCTTATTTACCAACAGGTCCAGACGGCCCCAAACAGGCGTTGCCCTCTAAAGGGAAGCCCAGTAAGAGTCTTCATAGCATAAAGGGAAGCCCAGTAAGAGTCTTCATAGCATCATCGTCAGTACCCCACTGTCACAGCCAAAACAAGCGACGTATAGCCACCACAAGGACAGGAGTCCTTGCACACATTCTAATGGTGTCATCCAGTGCTAATAGGATAAATTTTTCTAGCGGCCACTGCAGTAATGACCGCGGCACAGACCGGGCGCAGCGCCGTCCCTGTACAAGAAAAGGCTTGGGAGGCCACAGGTCAATGCGCCGGTCCTCAGCATCCCGAAGGGTACTATAAGCAGGGGCTGTAATAAAGGGGGGGTTAGAAACCCCTACGATCTGCGCATCCACCACGGGGGGTGATGACTAACAATTGACCACCTCAGGGGGAAAAGGGGTATTTCCTATCCCAGTCCCCTGGGACCCCTGGAATTTACTGGGGAATCCCATTCCTTGAGTACAAGAGCATGGAAACGAGCCTGCTCTAGAAATTCCAAGAGCGCTGTCGCTGTATGGAAACGCTCCCCTCTCGGCTTGGAGGCCTCACCAGGGAGAGAGATAGACAGGACCTTAAAGACCTTAATCAACAATTCTCACACTGGCCCCAGTATTCAGGGCCAGAATCGCCATGACTCCTCGGCCTCTCAGCAGATGAGCCTGAGTCAGAGACCAGCTCTCCTTCACCAGAAGGGTATAGTCACACAGAGTAGTCAACTCCTCAGTTCCCATAGGACAACAGAAAACGGGAGGCGTCAAGGGCCACTTCATACCAGGGCCCCTGCGCCCTGACAACCTCGCCATAATCTGATCAGCCGTAGGCAGGCTGGAAGACACAGCAGGCTGCAAATCCCCACTTGTATGCGACTCAGCAGGAGTGAGAATTAAGCATGGGGAAATAAGTGTATTGAAACGAGGTGCAGCCACTGGCAAGCCTGATTGCAGGGCCAGGGCTTGCTCGGCACATGGTGCGCAGACCCGTGCCCTGTCATCATCAGCATGGGGTTGACCACACGCTATACACAGCCGGTCTTGTCCCAGAGGGACCCCGGTCACAATTCTGAGATGCCTCCATATGGTGATTATCTAGGCACAATATGCCAGCAGGGATTTACGCAATAGGCAACCCTGGATGCCCCAAAGACCCGCTAGGAAGGTGGGAAAATTTTACAAGGCCCGCTATAATTTAACCCAGGCCGGGGAAGCCACTGGATTCAACTGTCTGAAAGACATAATGGGAATAAAGTGGTGTCAGAGCCATGCGCAGAAATAGGAATAACCCGTGAGGGCACTTACAGACCAAGGTAGGAGGAGGGCCGTTACCACGCGCGCGCGACTAGCATCAAAATGGCGCCAAGCGAACCTCGAAGGGTGGGCCAGAGCGGGCCGTGACGCGGAGCGCGCCAAACCAGGCCCCCGCCCCCTCGGAGAGCGCGAAGCTCTAAGGCAGTAGAAAATATTGTAAAAAGAAGCAGAGTGTATGACACACATAGCATAGATGATTTTTGCCAATAGAGACGTCGCAGCGTCTGGGGTCAATATTGTAAAGCGAAGCAGAGTGTATGACACACATAGAATAGATGATTTTTGCCAATGGAGACGCCGCAGCGTCTGGGGCGCCGCCGCCGCCCGGCGCAGCACATCCAATAAGGAAAGAGACGAGCGCGGCGGCGCCAGATAACAATAAAAAAAGCAAACAGTGCGGCTGTGACACCAAGTTACAAGTCAAGGACAATACTAAGGCCATAATCGTGTAATCGCATACACTTGAGACTGCCACACCCCCCCCCCTTTCTTTCCCCCCAAGCTACGGGGGGAAACGAGGGAGGATGGCGACCCTTTGGATAGGGCCCACCGCTACACGGGGCACGGGGCAATAATGCGGGAGGGGCATCCACTATGAGGCTCACCATCAGCCTAACCGCCTACCCTATGGTGGGGGACTGCGGTGGAGCATGGCTCCGTTAAGCACACATGGTGCTGCCTACATTCACCCGACCAGCGCAGCCCAGGCTGGGAGGCACATCACAAGGAGGACGGGTGGGAGTAGTCCAACAGGGCCGCAGGCTGTAAAAGCCCCGCTCACCTGCAAGAGAGTGATACTTCATGTCTTCGCAGTCGGCACTGCAGAGAAATCTGGGGATTTGTGGGAGGTCCCTGGGTATTTGAAGGGCCGGGAGGAGCCTGTTTTTGCATGTCTGCAGTGCACAGCGCCATCTGTCGGAGAATACCCAAATGTAAGTATTATATCTTGAGCAGGACGTACTGTATACTTAGAATAGAGAGATGCATGGGACAGAGCTGGGGAAAGAGAGATGGGATGGGACAGAGCTGGAAAAAAAAAAGATGGGATGGGACAGAGCTGGGAAAGGAGAGATGGGATGGGACAGAGCTGGAAAAAGAGAGATGGGATGGGACAGAGCTGGGAAAGGAGAGATGGGATGGGACAGAGATGGGAAAGGAGAGATGGGATGGGACAGAGCTGGAAAAAGAGAGATGGGATGGGACAGAGCTGGGAGAAGAGAGATGCATGGGACAGAGCTGGGAAAAGAGAGATGGGATGGGACAGAGCTGGGAAAAGAGAGATGGGATGGGACAGAGCTGGGAGAAGAGAGATGGGATGGGACAGAGCTGGGAAAAAAAGTGATGCATGGGACAGAGCTGGGAAAAGAGAGATGCATGGGACAGAGCTGGGAAAAGAGAGATGCATGGGACAGAGCTGGGAAAGGAGAGATGGAATGGGACAGAGCTGGGAAAAGCGAGATGCATGGGACAGAGCTGGGAAAGGAGAGATGGGACGAGACAGAGCTGGAAAAAGAGAGATGGGATGGGACAGAGCTGGGAAAAGAGAGATGCATGGGACAGAGCTGGGAAAAGAGAGATGCATGGGACAGAGCTGGGAAAAGAGAGATGGGATGGGACAGAGCTGGGAAAAGAGAAATGCATGGGACAGAGCTGGAAAAAGAGAGATGCATGGGACAGAGCTGGGAAAGGAGAGATTGATGGGGCAGAGCTGGGAGAAGAGAGTTGGAGCAGGGAAAGGTGAGTTTTTCCAGGTGCCCTGGAGAGGGGCAGTTGACACAGCAGGGGATTCAGTCCGCGAGTTGAATAACCCTGACTTAGAGCAATCGTCTGTAGGGGAGTTTTTTTATTTTCATGCCTAGACAGTAACTATAATTGAAGCAACAGAGCATGTGGTTTACTAAGAATACCCCCTTAAGAAGGTCCTTGGATTATTGTACCCATCTACATCTCTATTAACTTAGAAGTGTGACAGAACAGGGAGAGACAGTGGGTCGATTCAGTAAGAGTTTAAAAAATCTCTTGGCAGTAAAAAAAATCACTTTAGGTGAAAAAAGCCTGAGAATTTTACTGTTGCTGAATCACCACCTAGGAAGCAAATGAAAGGCGATGACACTCTAGTAAAAAGTTCACTACTTTCCTTAAACTGGAGCTTCACCTTGATTTATTGAAAAGCTCAAACTCTTAGAAAATGATTCCCCAGCATCTAAAATTCATATATTTTAAGTTTTTAGTCACTTACTTATGATTCTCTCCCCCACTGGGCTGCAACTCTGTTCAGGACTTTAGGATACGGGCGCCGCCATCTTGACTCGGAAGCATCACACATAGCATCACAAGAGAGTGGGATAAAGTACAGGGGGGCTGGTTATAGCTGTGCTTTGCTCAGACTGAGCAGAGCTGGGGTCAGGAAAAGGTCAGCAGTCCCAGAATGCAGAGCGACACAGTCAGAAGGCACTTCCTGTTTGCAGGCTGCCTGACGACCCATGAGCCGCCATCTTGGATGTTTAAAGGCTCATAACATGCAGTAGATGCAGGTAGGATGATTTTTAATGTGAGCAATCTGTATGTGCAGGGTGTGGGAAATATATAAGATTATTCTCTTATTCAGAGTGAAGGACCACTTTAAGAGTAAAATGTGCAATTAACCTCCTAACATTTAGCAACTTTCTAGCAAATTTTTTTTACTAACAAGAGGATTTTTTCCAACTCTTACTGGATCAACCCGGGTGCTGCTAAATAGCATAATTTACACAGTACAGAAAAAATATTCTGTGATTACTCACCTGTAGAATTGGTATTATACGTATACAGCACGTCCTGTTCAAGAAAATTCCTTACTCTTGGGTAATACATCCACAAGATGGTGCTGGACTGCAGAAAACAGCTTGTGGCTCCTCCCGGCCCTATATAAGTCAGGGACCTCCCACAAATTCCCCAGCATTGACAAGCAGTTAAAGTGGACCAACAACCAGGATTTTGACTATCCTGGGTCTTGGTCCACTTCGGTGGGGCACCCCCGATCGGGGTGCCCCGCTGTGTGAAACCCCCCCGAACCCCAAGAAAAACTCACCTCTCCCCGCGCCGACGGACAAGCGGCTCCTCCGCCGCCGCCTCCCGCGCGTCACTCTTGATGCGCGCGTGCCCGCGCCGGCCATTCACAGACGGCCGGCGCGGGCGCGCGCACGTCTAGAGGGAAGATAAGGTAAGGAGTTTGGGGGGGGGGGTTTCACCCCGCGGGACATCCCGATCTCGGATGTCCCGCGGGGAGGGAGGTGATCGGCCCGGGAATCTTATAGATTCCCGGGCCGATCACCTGTGGGTGTTGGTCCACTTTAACAAGAAGCCGGCAGAACCATAATAACAAGAATTCAAAAATGAACATATGAACAATCACCATACAGAGGTAACTAAGAATAATGATAACAAGGGTGGGATGGAACAGGACGTGCTGTATACATATAATACCAATTCTACAGGTGAGTAATCACAGAATTGTATTATTCTAAGTATACAGCACGTCCTAACATCAACCTTGTAAAAAGTATGAACAGAAGACCAAGTAGCGGCCTTGCAAACTTGTTCAACAGAAGCTTGGTGCTAAAAAGCCCAAGAGGCACCAATAGCACGAGTAGAATGAGCAGTAAGGCGGAAGGGAGGCTCCTTCCCCTTAGCAGAATACGCCTGTACAAGAGCCTGACGGATCCACTTGCTGATAGTGGAGCTGAGCTGGAGCCAGACCCTTCTTAGGTCCAGACGGGAGCACAAAAAGAGCATCAGTCTTTCTGAAGGATTCAGTAGCCACCAAATAGAACTTCAGATAAGACCAAGTTCAAATCCCAGACTGGTAACATAGGCTTAAGTGGAGGACGCACGTGAGTAACCCCCTGGAAGAAAGTCTGATGAGCAAAGGATCTTTGGAAGAAAATGGCCAAAGCAGATGTCAGGCCCGTGGGACACCCGCCTTCAGAGTAAGCCCACAACCCCCAATCTCCGCTGCTAGCTTCACCTTTAGACAAGCCCCCCGTTTGCCGGGACGCTTTATATGCCTCGCCGGACACGGTTGCCCCCAGGACTTGATAGCACAAAGGATGTGAGCTTACAGGGGTTGAAGGCAGATGAACCAGAGGCCAGACAATGTCGGGTAAGTACCGGAAACAGTTCGGGTGCTTCGGAAACAGGTAATACTGGAAGCAATTCGGGTGCTCAGGAGAATTCAAGCGAAGTCAGACATCAAGCCAGGGGTCACAACGGGAGGTCAGAGAGCTGCGCAGTACAAAGGGATGAGACGAAGACGTGGTCGAGATTCAAGCAGATGGTCAATAACGATATAAACAGGCAATCACAGGAACAATAACAAGCCAGCTAAACGCTATCACAGGCACTGACACAATGAAGAGGTAATCCCTTTATAGGACTGAACCTGGCTGGATTGGACAGGGAGGCAGTGACTGTGATTGGTGCACTTTGGATCTGTGTGCTGATTGGTGCACTTCGGATCTATGGTTTGATTGGTACACTTAGAGAGCTCTGGGCTGATTGCCCCAGCTGAACTCCAAAGGCATACTGCCCAGAACTGCACCTCCTAGGTTTAGCTCTTTAAAACAGCCTCCAGTGGCCACTCTGTATATAGCACCACCGGAGGACATAAGCTGACTGTACTCGCGCGCAAGCACGAGTAGAATGACAGTGGACGAGGGAGGAGGGCGCGCTCGGCGACACACGAGCCGCTGGAGCTGGCATCTGAGGCAGAAGCGGCTGCTGGGCAGGAGAAACCCTGGCCAGTTGCCTAGGGACACCACGGGCACGGGCTGAAGGCAAGTCATTCATGACAGCAGAAACATGATCTTTGAGGGTGCTAAGTTGAAGACCCAAATCCAAACCATGTTGCAGAAATTCCAGAATCCTAGGGATAGAAAACACCCAACAGGGAAGTGACTTATACTCACACCAGTCAATGTAAGCATGCCATACCCTATAGTAGATGGATGACGAGGCCTTCTTCCTAGCCCGAATCATGGTATTAACAACAGAGGCAGGCAGCCCCTTTTCCATCAAGATGGAGGTTTCAGCAGCCAAGCCGTTAAACCCAGCGTTTGTAAATTGGGATGGCGTAGCTGCCCCTGAGTGAGCAGGTCTGGATCCTTAGGCAGGGCATACTGATCTACTGTCAACTGCACGACGTCTGCAAACCACACCCTTCTTGGCCAACAGGGGGCCACCAGAATGGTTGCCACCCCTTCCTGGGAAATCTTGTGCAGCACCCTGCCCAGCAGAGGAAAAGGAGGGAACACAGAGGAGCTGAAAGCTCTTCCAAGACATTGCTAGTGCATCCATGGCCAAGGACAGAGGGTCCTGGGACAGAGAGACAAAGACTGGAAGCTTGTGATTGTGACGGGATGCAAACAGATCCACATCTGGCTGACCCCAGCACCCTGCTGCTGAGGGACCATTCTCCCAGATGAGAAGTCCCCCTGCTGAGGGAGTCTGCCTCCAGATTCTCCACCCCCGAGATGTACACAGCTGAGATGCAGGGAACATTCTCCTCCGCCCAAGACAGTATCAGGGACACTTCCTTGAGGGCCCTCTTGCTCCAGGTCCCTCCGTGATGATTGATGTAGGTAATCACCGTCTGGTTGTCCGAGCGGACCTGAACCGCCCGACCCCGAAGGTGTGGCGTCAATTGGGCGAGAACCAACCTTTTCGCCCTCAGTTCCAGAATGTTGATAGGGGTGTGGGCCTCCTGAGGGCCCCACTGACCCTGGAATTTCAGGGATTTCCAGAAGCCCCCCAACCTGCCAGACTGACATCTGTGGTGACTGTCTCCCAGCACGGGGCCAGAAAGGATGTGCCCACCAACAGGTTTCTTGAGTCCGGCCACCACGAGAGAGACCGTCTGGCCAGAGGGGACAGAACCAACACCTGATCCAGGGACCGAGGGTCCCCATCCCAACGACAAGAGGTGAAGTTGAAGAGGTCTCATGTGAAACTGAGCGTATGGAACTGCCTCGAAGCAAGACACCATCAGGCCGACCAGCTGCATTCCCTGCCAGATGGAGGGATGAGGGCAAGACATGAGCTTGGCTTGGGCTTGAAGACTCTCCACCTTCTGCTGAGGGAGAAAAATCTTGACCTGAGATGTATCCAGAGTCATGCCCAGAAAGGACCTCACCATTGACAGTGACAGGAAAGACTTGGTGTGGTTGATCACCCAGCCAAAGGACTCCAGTGTGGACACCACCAGCTGGGTATCCAGCTCGGCCTGCTGGAAGGACTGAGACGTGATGAGAATGTCGTCCAAGTAAGGAAGGATGCGAATGCCCTGAGATCTCAGCAGAGCTATTACGCCCGCCAGCACCTTGGTGAATACCCTGGGAGCCGAGGTGATACCGAAAGCCAAGGCCACAAATTGGTAGTGCTGATCCTCCAGAGCGAACCTGAGGAATCTCTGGTGACGTGGAAAGATTGGTACATGAAGGTAAGCGTCCTTGATGTCTACAGAGGTCATGAAGTCGCCTGGGTGTAGTGAATTGACAGCTGAGCGCAGAGTCTCCATGCAAAAGTGTTTGAATCTGACAAATTTGTTGAGGTGCTTTAAATCCAGGATGGGTCTGATGGACCCGTCTTTTTTGGGAACAGTGAAAAGATTGGAATAGTAGCCTCTGCCCCTTTCCCTCAAAGGCACCTGGCAGATGACCCCCAACTCCAGAAGGTTTAGGACAGCAAGGCACAGACCCTGAGCTGACAGGGGGTTTTAAGCCATCCGGGATTTGATAAATCTTGGGGGCAGCCAGGCTGCAAACTCTATCTTGTAACTGGAGGACACTACCTCCTGAATCCACCGGTCTGAGACGTGAAGCCTCCAGACGTGAGCAAAGAGCCAAAGCCGTCCCCCCACCCGGATGGGCGAGGGCGCCCCTTCATGCCTGAGGGGGCTTGGGTGAGGATTTTGGCTTGGGACCCCAGGACGGCCCCGTCCTCTGCCCCTTCCCCAGTGATCTCCGCGGGCCCCAGTAAAGGAGACTCCTCGGCCAGTTCTGGAACCACGAAAGGATGGGAGAAAGGCACCCATCCCCCGAAAGGATCGAGACGGCCTCCTACATTGAGGTAACCTACCGCCCCTGGCAAACAAATTCAAGCGTTCACCAAAGAGGCGCAGGCCCTTCAAAGAGAAACCAGTGAAAGCCTTCTTAGCAGCATTTTCAGCTACCCACTGATGTAGCCAGAGAGAGAGGCGTATAGCCACCAACAGGGCAGACGTCCTACCACACATTCTAATGGCATCATCCATGGCAGAAAAAATATATGCAATAAATTCCTCACAAAGCAGGAGAGATCTATAATCTTCTCTACCCGCATCCTCAGATGCCCCGTCCAAGAGACACTTAAGCACCCCTTTAATGGCAATAGCCGTAATAGCAGAGGCACAAACCGGGCGCAGTGCCGTCCCCACACAAGCAAAGGCATGACGGGCCAGTTGGTCCAAGCGCTGGTCCTCACCATCCCGCAGGGTAGTAGTATCAGGAGAATGCATGACAGATGTATTGGACAACCCGAGAACGGGCGCATCCACCTCGGGAGGACCAACGCTTAACAACATCAGCAGGAAAGGGATACCTCCTGTCCCAACTCTTAGGCACCCCTGGCAGCTTGCTAGGCCGTTCCCATTCCTTGAGCACTAGATTATTAAAGTGAGACTGTTCAGGGAACTCCCAGCGTGGCTTAACCATATGAAAAAGCTCATACTGCTGCTGCGGAGCCACTGCCGGGGGAGAAATACAAAGCACTTCAAAAATGTGACTCAGCAATCTGTCAGTGTCATCAGGGGACCACGGGTCTTCCACAAAGGGAGTCCCAGTACCACCGTAAATCTTAGGTTTTTCCTCAGAGGATTCAGAATCAGAAAATAATTCCCCCTCCTCAAGGGGGTAGGGACCTGAGAGTGAGTAAGGGCCCTCATCTTCTACAGGGAAGAGGGAAACTGCAGGTGATAAATGCTGCTGCTTAGCAGAAGCCTCACGCGGGGCAGACCCAGCAAGATGTTTTTCAATGCTGGCCTGTGCAGCTAAATCAGGTTGAGACGTCCCGCTAGTATGCCCCTCGGTGGGGGTCAGATGTAAGCGTGGGGGGGTAGGTGAGGCCAGAGGGGGTGCACCGCCAGGCCCAGTAACAGCCCAGAGTGCAGCCCAAGTACCTGCTGGGCACAGGATACACATACCCTGACATCATCACTTATGGGGGATACCTCACACACAATACATAGCCGGGCTTGTCCCGAAGGAACCCCAGGCCCATTATCCCCAGAAGCCTCCATATGGTGATTGGAATGGCACAACAGGCCAGTAAGCGTTAACGCTAAAGAGCTACCCGGGATGCCCCAATAGACCACTAGGGAAGTGGGAGATAGTGAGGGGAGATGGCCAGGAGAAACCACAGTGCGAAGTTTTAACCCGCCTGAAAGACATAACAAAACATTCCCATAAGAATACAGCAGAAAGGAACATCCTGAGAAAAACCACCCCACCGGGGTTACTTACGGACTGCAGGGAGCCAGCAGCACACGCAGCTAAGGACAGGCAAAATGGCGCCCGCAGACCTCGAGGGGCGGGCCGTGGAGACGTGATGTGAAAATCGTCATCCACAGAGCCCTCCCCCCCATGATCTGGCCGGCCAATAATAGCCCGGCAGCTCTGAGGTAAATTACAGCGCCGTCCGCGGAGCGCTGTACAAGCGTGCGGCAGCGGCGTACAAGGCGACAGTAACACAGTACAAAGTTAAAACATAAAATACAGTTTTTTACCACTAGTCACCCCCCCCCCCACGGAGATCTCTCAGAGGGAGAGCGAGGCAGGAATATAAAGGATTTCCAGGGAGACAACGGCACCCAGAAGACAATGGGAGGAGTGAGGGTGGAGGGGAACACCTATGGGAATAAGGGTTAACTGCACAGGTTGAGCCTGGCAAAAACCCATGGAGCAGGGGGGGCATTCCAATAGTCTCACCATCAGCCTAAACCGCCTACCCTGTCAGAGCAGGGACTGCGGTAGGAGCATAGCTCCTCAGCACCTAACTGGTGCTTACTGACCTACCTTCACCCAAACCTTGTCAGCCGAAGCTGGGAGGCAGTAATATGGAACGGAGCGGGTGGGAATAGTCCTGCAGGGCCGCAGGCATATAAGCCCCGCTCACCTGCGCCACATAGAGAGATATCTTCTATGTTCGCAGCCTAGACTGCAGAAAAGAACTGGGGAATTTGTGGGAGGTCCCTGACTTATATAGGGCCGGGAGGAGCCACAAGCTGTTTTCTGCAGTCCAGCGCCATCTTGTGGATGTATTACCCAAGAGTAAGGAATATTCTGGAACAGGACGTGCTGTATACTTAGAATACAGCCATTTCTGCAGATTCTCTAGTTGCCAGCTGAACTAAATGTATCAATCTAGCACACTTGTACACAATGCTAGATAAAAGTATGGAGGTCAACAAATATCATACTGGCACAAGGCCCGACCCAGGAGGATATCAGCTGACAATCATCATATCTCTTTTAACACATTTCTCCCAACCTTAATGCCTTCTGTGCCCTTACCGCAGAGGTCCTGAGTGGGGCTGGGAGGAGGAGTGGATGAGAGGAACTAGGAGTGGTAGAGGTGAATGCAGCCTGTACCAAGCTGTATGATTAATCTGAAGCTACCAGGTGCCAGGGCACCATGCAGTAGTCCTGTGCAAATAATTTCAAAAATACAATTCTGTGATTACTCACCTGTAGAATTGGTATTCTATGTATACAGCATGTCCTGTTCCAGAAGATATTCCTTACACTTGGGATATACTCCAGTAGATGGCGCTGGACTGCAGAGACAGAAAAGTGGCTCCTTCCGGCCCCATATATACCCGGGACCTCCCACAAAATCCCCAGTATTGAAAATTAGTTAGCAAGAGACTGGGAGAACAATAACCATTATATGAAAATTTGAACATAAGAACAACCACCATACAGAGGTAACTAACGATAATGATAACAACAGTGGGGTGGAACAGGACGTGCTGTATACATATAATACCAATTCTACAGGTGAGTAATCACAGAATTGTATTATTCTAAGTATACAGCACGTCCTGTTCCAGAAGATATTCCTTACAGTTGGGACATCCAATAGCAGTGTCCGTAAGGTAGAGCGGGATCCCCAAAAGTAACAGCAGACAGTTTAAACCACTGCCGCCTGCAGAACCTTGTGGCCAAAAGCAGCATCAGCTGAGGCCCTAATATCAACCTTGTAAAACTTTGAAAAAGTATGAACAGAAGACCAAGTAGCGGCCTTGCAAACTTGTTCAACAGAAGCTTGGAGCTGAAAAGCCCAAGAGGCACCAATAGCACGAGTAGAATGAGCAGTAAGGCGGAAGGGAGGTTCCTTTCCCTTAGCAGAGTAGGCCTGTACCACAGCCTGACGGATCCACTTGCTGATAGTGGACTTAGCCGGAGCCAGGCCTTTCTTAGGTCCAGACGGAAGCACAAAAAGAGCATCAGTCTTCCTGAAGGATTCAGTAGCCACCAAATAGAACTTCAGAGTTCTGACTACGTCCAAAGAAAGCAAAACCCTTTCCTTAGGGTTACTAGGATTGGGACACAGAGAAGGCAAAACAATAGGTTCGATTCAGAGACACATTCGTCTGCACTTCCGTAGCTGTCTGTGAAAGTTTTAGTGGGTGTTTGTAATTTTTTTGCTTTTTTCGTTAATTTTTCATTTGTACGAACGTTCGGGAAAATGCGTGTATGCGCTTTCGATGAACGAAAGCAAATCGGAACATTTACGCTAGTTCGGATCATTTTCCAAACAAAATCTGATATTTTTCGTTCGTTCAGATAACTTCCGTTGTTGGGATGGGCTTGCGTCTGATTCAGAGAGCTGATTTCCGACGGACCATCACCCTATAAATCCATTTCATTTCTGATCCACTTACGGGACCTTTGAGGGCTTGGATTGCTATTGTTGAACATGTTTTGTGGCTTTGTGGAGGAGTCTGCGCGCCTTTAGCTCCAAGGCAATGCATGTATCAGCATGGCCGAGGCCATAAATTGTATAGCAATGCACACCTAAATCAATACATTTCATGTATGCCTTATAGAAGCATTTAAATGCTGACCTTAATTAGTCCTTAGCATGTAAACCTTTATTTTCCCACACATCCATATAATTGCTATTTTTTTTAGACTTATGTCCTTTGTGAATTATATTTGGATTGTTGAACTTGAATCTTAATTTGTTGTAGGAGTTCTTGTTTTAGTCGGTTACCTTTGCTTTGTGTAATTATTTTATATTTGGTTGCAGGAACCGCAAGATGTGCCAACATACAAGCAGTGTTTGGTCCAGCTATGCGATTCCTCAGTGTTCTTGTTGGGCATCCAGGGTCGTCCCATGATGCTTATATATTGTGGAGCTCCGGCTCATTTTGTCAGTTTGAGTCAGGAGAATTATCTGGTGGATGGCTCCTGGGTAAGTTTGCTCACATTCCATCAATCCATTTTCACTGTATGGCAATGAATATAGTTGATGACTCATGTCTTAACCTATGGCTGTTTTTAGCCCTTGATGACATGTTAAACAATATTGTAGCTTAGAATGTGTATTTTATGTTAGTATTTTTAAATTCTTTCAGGGGATTCTGGATATCCACTCCTGCCCTTGCTCCTGATGCCCGTTCTTTGCCTGCAGAATGCGGGCCAGGGGTTCTCTAATCGGGCACTATGCAAAACCCGGGCCGTGGTGGCGAGGGCCCTCTGGCTTTTGAAGTCCAGATTTAGGTGTTTGGACCATACAGGGGGGGGGGGCACTGCAGTATGACCTCAACAAGGTTATACCAATATTTTAATTTACGTTTTTTAACAGGGACCACACGTGCCAGAGTGGCACAACTGGGTGTTAGGGTCCTTCAGTTGGTGGGCGAGATGCAGGAGCTGCGCAACTCGTTGGGGACCACAGATGAAGAATAATGTTCTGTGGCCTGCCATTGCTATGTATTTTGTTTTTATAGTTGTAAAAATTTGAAATTTTCAAAATATTTTAAAATTTTATATTTTATGATGGAATAAAAAAAATGTTACAGTGTCATTTCATTTAAAAATACATTAAAACAAAACTAATGGGCCCAGAAATATTTAAAGATGAATATTCACATGACCGAGAAGTGATTTGGGTAAGTTTTAGGGGACTAAAATGGAAGAAGAACCTAACCGCAAAGTGGTTTGGGTGAGCTTTAAGTGTCCAAAAGAGAAGATGGAGGATAGTGCTAAGTGATTTAGCTAAACATTGTAGTAGAAGTGAGGGTGGCAAATATGTAGGCGAGCACTTTAATGAGTTAAGTTCGTAGTGCGCAGGCGCAAGATCGTAAGGATTTCCGTCTGGACGATTATTTATTGAAAAAGGGAAACAGAAACTAACGGGAAACGTAAAGGATTCGTGGGAGGATACGATGGGAAAAGGGCAAAAACGAAAGCCTACGTCCAAGACATTGCCAGGGCATCCCTGGCCAAGGCCAGAGGATCCTGGGACAGAGAGACAAAGACTGGAAGCTTATGATTGTGACGGGACGCAAACAGATCCACATCCGGCTGACCCCAGCGGTGGCACAGGGAGCGAAACACCCTGCTGCTGAGGGACCATTCTCCCAGACCAGAGGTGCCCCTGCTCAGAGAGTCTGCCTCCAGATTCTCCACCCTCAGGATGTACACAGCTTAGATGCAGGGAACATTCTCCTCCGCCCAGGACAGTATCAGGGACACTTCCTTGAGGGCCCTCTTGCTCCGGGTCCCACCCTGATGATTGATGTAGGCAACCGCCGTCTGGTTGTCTGAGCGGACCTGAACAGCCCGACCCCGCAGGTGTGGGGTTAAGTGGGCGAGAACCAACCTTATCGCCCTTAATTCCAGAACGTTGATAGGGGCATGGGCCTCCTGAGGGCCCCACTGACCCTGGAATTTCAGGGACTTCCGAAATCCCCCCCAACCTGTCAGACTGGCATTTGTGGGGACAGTCTCCCAGCAGGGGGCCAGAAAGGACCTGCCCCCCAGCAGGTTCCCTAAGACCAGCCACCACACTAGAGACCGCCTGACCTGAGGGGACAAGACAAACACCTGATCCAGGGACGCAGAGTCCCGATCCCATATTGACAAGAGGTGAATCTGAAGAGGCCTCATGTGGAACTGAGCATATGGAACCGCCTCGAAGCAGGACACCATCAGGCCCACCAGCTGCATTCCCTGCCTGATGGACGGATGGGGACAAGACAGCAGGAGCTGAACTTTCTCTTGAAGGACCTCCACTTTCTGCTGAGGAAGAAAGATCTTGACCTGACCTGAATCCAGAATCATGCCCAGAAAAGACTTCACCATGGAAGGAGACAGGGAAGATTTGGGGTGATTGATCACCCAGCCGAATGATTCCAGTGTGGATACTACCCTCTGAGTGTCCAGCTCTGCCTGATGGAAGGACTGAGAAGCGATAAGCATGTCGTCCAGGTAGGGAAGAATGCGAATGCCCTGAGATCTCTGCAGGGCCATCACTCCTGCCAGCACCTTGGTGAATACCTTGGGGGCCGAGGTGAGGCCAAAGGGCAAGGCTACAAATTGGTAGTACTGATCCTCCAGAGCGAACCTGAAGAACCTCTGATGAGATAGATAGGGACGTGAAGGTAAGCATCCTTGATGTCTACAGAGGTCATGAAGTCCCCTGGGCGTAGGAAAGTCACAGCTGAGTCTCCATGCGAAAGTGTCTGAATCTGACAAACTTGTTGAGAAGCTTTAAATCCAGTATAGGTCTGATGGACCCCTCCTTTTTGGGCACAATGAAAAGATTGGAATAATAGCCTTTGCCCCTTTCCATCAAGGGCACCCGGCAGATGACACCTAGGTCTAGAAGGCCTTGGACAGCCAGGGAGAGACACTGAGCTGACAAGGGGTTTTGAGCTAAACGAGATTTGATGAATCTTGGGGGCGGCCAGGCTGCAAACTCTATTTTGTAACCAGAGGAAACTACCTCCTGAATCCACCGGTCTGAGACATGACGCCTCTAGACGTGAGCCAAGAGCCAAAGCCGTCCCCCCACCCAGATGGGTGAGGGCGCCCCTTCATGCCTGAGGGGGCTTGGGGAGGACTTAGTCTTGGGGCCCCAGGTGGGGCCAGGGCGGCCACGCCCTCTGCCCCTGCCCCAGAAATCGCCCCTGCAAATGAAGCTCCCCTTCCCATTCTGGACCCACGGTAGGAGGGAAGAAAGGAACCTGAACCCCGAAAGGGCCGAGACTGTCTCTTGCGCTGGGGTAACCTGCCTTCCTTAGCAAACAGGTCCAGGCAATCCCCAAATAGACGCAGTCCTTTAAAGGGGAACCCAGTAAGAGCCTTCTTGGCAGCGTTGTCAGCTGCCCACTGGCGCAGCCAAACTGAGCGGCGTATAGCCACCGCCAAGGCAGAAGCCCTGCCACACATTCTAATGGTATCATCCAAGGCAGAGAGGACATATGCAACAAATTCTTCACAACGCAGAAGGGTTCTATACTCTTCACTAGCCCCATCTAAAATACTCTTGAGCAGAGTCTTGAGTCTTGAGCAGAGTCACAGCCTAATAGCCACAGCTGTAATGGCAAAGGCACAAACCGGACGCAGCGCGGACCCCACACAGGCAAAGGCATGGGAAGCCTGCTGATCAATGCGCCGGTCCTCACCATCCCTCAGTGTAGTAGAGTCAGGGGAATGCATGACAGAAGTGTTGGACAACCCCAGAATTGGTGCATCCACTTTGGGAGGGGACGACCAACGCTTAACCACTTCAGCAGGAAAGGGATACCTCCTATCCCAACTCTTAGGCACCCCAGGGAGCCTGCTCGGTCGCTCCCACTCTTTGAGCACTAGATTATTAAAGTGAGTTTGCTCAGGAAACTCCAAACGTGATTTAACAGTGTGAAACAACTCCCCCTGCTGCCGAGGAGCCGCGGCAGGAGGAGAGATAGAAAGTAGAGCCAGAATCAGCATAACCCTTAGGCTGCTCATCAGATGACGCTGAGTCAGAAAACAATTCCCCCTCTTCCAGGGGGGTATAGCTGGCCAGGTCAAAAAATTCCTAAGCCTCCATAGGAGAAAGGTTAACGCCAGGCGCCAGATGCCGCCTTTTAGCAGAGGCCTTACGCGCCGTAGAGCCAGCAATCAGCTTCTCAATGCTAGCCACCCTGGTAGACAAATCAGGCTGAGACTCCCCACTGGTATGTACCTCACTGGGAGTCAGATGTAAGTAGGCAAAGCCACACGGGGCGCAGGCCCAGCCACACGGGGCGCAGGCCCAGCCACAGGTAACCCAGATTGCAGCGCAATCGCCCGCTGGGCACAGGGTACACAAACCCGCACATTGTCATCACTTGTAGGGGACACCCCACACACAGCCGGGCTTGTCCCGAAGGAACCCCAAGCACATTATCCTGAGAAGCCTCCACATGGTGATTATCGCGGCCCACCGGCCAATAGGGATTTACGCTATAAGGCCACCCGGGATGCCCGAATAGCCCGCTAGGGAAGTGGGAGGTAAGGCAGAATAGGCCTCTGATAGCAAACTAAATAGAGGGGATATGCCGGGAGAAACCACAATTAAGTTTGACCCGCCTGCAAGACATAAATACAAAGGTCCCGTAAGCGTTATGCATACATAATATATAACAAATAAGCCAGCCCGCAGGGGCACTTACGGACCGCGGTAGGTAGACGCCAGCCACACAGCACAAGGAGAGCAAAATGGCGCCCGCAGATACCTTGAGGGGCGGGCCGCGGAGACAGTGATGCGGAACGCGCCATCCGCAAGGCGCCCACGTGACCATGTCAGCCAATGATTGCGCAGCAGCGTTTGAGGTAAAGTCGCCACTGATCATGGAACGCTGTACAAGCGCGCATGGCGGCGGTGGCATTTTCAAAAAAGCAACCAGTGCAACCAACACACGCGGCAACACAAGCCAAAGCATACCATGGAATACAATCCCAAGGAGTGAAGAATACACATCCACCCCCCCCCACCCCCCCGAGAAATACCAGGGAGAGCGAGGGAGAGCAGCGGCCAACCTAACAGGAGCCCACCGATGGACAGGGGGCGAGGGGCGATAGCGCGGGAGGGGCATCCCATAAGGCTCATCATGGGCCTATACCATCTACCCTTTGGTGGGGGATTGTGGTCGGAACAGCGCTCCTTAAGCACCTGACAGCGGTGCTGCCTACCGTCACCCGACCAGTGCAGCCAAAGCTGGGAGGCAGAAAAAATACAATTCTGTAAAATACTCACCTGTAGAATTGGTATTATAAGTATACAGTACGTCCTGCTCCAAATATAATACTTACACTCGGGGTTATCCTCCGCCAGATGGCGCTGTACTGCAGAAGCATGCGAAAACAGGCTCCTCCCGACCCTTCAAATACCCAGGGACCTCCCACAAATCCCCAGCATTGACAAGCAGTGAACAAGAAGCAGGGAGAACTCAAAAACCACCCAGAACAACTGGTAATGATAACAAGACAACAATCACCATACAGGGGGATCCAGAATAATGCAACAACAGGGTGGGGTGGAGCAGGACGTACTGTATACTTATAATACCAATTCTGCAGGTGAGTTTTTCACAGAATTGTATTACTCTTAGTATACAGTACGTCCTGCTCCAAATATAATACTTACACTCGGGACATCCAAAAGCAGTGTCCGTAAGTAGGGTGGGATCCCCAACAACAATACGACCACAGCAGACAGTTAAAGCACTGTCACCTGCAGAACCAGACGGCCAATACAGCATGAGCTGAGGCCCTAACAACAACATTGTAAAAGAAGAACCTTGCAAAAGGGATGGAAACAGAAGGCCAATGTTAGTGGCCTAACCAAGCCTAATCAACAGCAAAACCGGAGCTAAAGCCCAAGAGGCATCAAACCCGCATATAAGGAATCAAGGCGACAAGGGAGGTTCTCCCCCTTGCCTGAATAGGCCTGAGTAATAGCCTGACAATCCGATTAGCAATGAATTTGGCAGAAGCCAAGGCCAAAAACAAGGTACTATGAGTAACATCCATTAAGGTAACAACCAGGACCAAACCGCCCGACTCCGAGAGCGGGCGAGAATGAACACATTCAGGATGTAATGACCCCAAGCCCCAAGGAACCTCAGTTCTCCTAAGGCAGTGGTCCCCAACCCTGTCCTCAAGGCCCACCAACAGGCCAGGTTTTGCAGATCTCCACAAAGATGCACAGGTGGAGTAATTAGTGCAGCTGCAGAGCAATAGAGCTGGCTATTTGGAGATACAAAAAACATGACATGTTGGTGGGCCTTGAGGACAGGGTTGAGGACCACTGCCCTAAGGGACACAGTGACTTCTAAGAAAAAAACTGCCAACCCCTGCTTGAGGAATGCAGAACCACCTCCTTGACGTTGCAAGAAAGGGGAAAACAATATCTCAGATAATTGAACATACGACACCAACAGATGTAGAGAATCCGGCTTCAGGCGGAACTCCACCTTATCAAGGGCCGATAGCCTGTGAAGATGACGGGACCCAACAGGTCCCTGACTGATTGGACTCCATAACGACACGGGGATTAGCACATCCTGTCACAGAGGGGCTTCGCCGGAGCTAATATCACTAACATGCATGGAGCATTGTCTCGCCAGCTCCAGGCCCCTTCAATGTAGAATGTCTGTCGTCAGACGGAGCGAGCACCCCCAGCCTGGCAATTCCGGAGGGGGAATGGCCAAGCGAGAAGAGCCAACTGAAAATGCTTTTTGCTTAGACTTCCATAGACGTCAGGACACTCTAAGGCCGTGCCAACACCAAACTCGCCGGGAGTTTTTGGAAGAACCATCCCCTCAACCTGAAAGGTTGGCGTCCATGATGGCCGCTTCCAGGAGGGCAAGAGGGAACTGCCCTCAGACAGGTCCCACGAGTTCATCCACTTCCAAGAGAAGAACGTTATACAGGAGGGAAGGCCCACAGGCCGAGCTCCCGGAGTGCTGGATCCCTGTCCTATGCTTACCACTAGAGGTCGCAGACGGCCCAAGGGAACTAAGCATAAGGGGCCTCTTAGCTGCTCGGGCTCCTGCCGAGCCAATTAAACACGGCCCAGCAGTTGCATCCCTACCTGGTTAAGAAACCGGGACAGTAGTGAGGGACTGGGCTCATGAGACCAGAATGCCCACCTAATTGCTGAAAGGGGGAAATTCTGGTTTGAACCTGATCCAGAATCATTCCTAGTAATGGAGTCACCACTTTAGGGAACATCGTGGACTCGAGGTGATTGAACACCCATCCAATGACTCCCAATGGCCCGCCAGCCGGGTATCCAACTATCCTGACTCAGAGACAGGGAAGTGAGGAAGGGCATCCTGGTAAACATCGGGCAGACGTCTCTTGGTCTCATCAGAGACATCACCATCGACAGCACCTGAGTGACACTCTAGGAATTGAAGAGAGGCCAGATAGCAGGGCGACAAGGAAACAGAGTTGGAATTCCAACACGAACCTGGAGAGCCTCAGAATCTGAGGGCGCAGGAATGTAAACCTAAGCATTGAAGAGTGCCCCAGGCGGCAAGACGCCCCTGGGCGCAAGGTGCTGATGGCCTAACGCAAGAGAATCCATGCAGGAAACTGCCTGTAATTAGAGAATTGCTGTGAATCCAGAATGGGCCACCTGACCCATCCTTTGGGGGCTGTGGGAGGTGGTATATCGGCCCTTGCCTCTGCCTATTACGGGCAATCTGCAAGAGACCCTCAGACCTTGCAGGCCTAACATGGCCTGAGCCAGCAACCAAACAGGGGCAGAGACCAGGAGTACCTGGGGTCTGATAAAGAACTGGGGAAGGCAATGCAGCAAACTCTATCCTGTATCTGGAGGACACAACCTCCTGATCCGCCAGAGTGAGGCGAAATGCCTCCTGATAAGAGCAAGGTGCTGCAGTCATCCCCTCACCCAGCCGGGTGAGGGCACCCCATCATGCTTGAGGGGGTTTGGTGGAAGATTTGGGCTTAGCCCCGCCAGAGGGGCCAGAGCGTTGCCTGCTGCTCATGGGAAAGGAGTCTTCCCCAAAAATCTGGAAAGACACCCCTGGTTCCTGTTTAACACTAAGGTAGGGGGGAGGGGGGGTGCTCCTGCCTCGAGGGGGCCGGGACGGCCGTCTGCGAAGGGGTGATTTGCCCTTTTTTCCGAACAGGTCTAGACGGGCCCCAAATAGGCGTCGCCCTCTGAAGGGGAGCCCATTAAGAGTCTTTTTTATAGCATCAGCAGCACCCCACTGTCGCAGCCAGAGCAGGCGACGAATAGCCACCACAAGGGTGGAAGTTCTTGCACACATTCTAATCGCGTCCTCTAGCGCCAATAGAATAAACTTCACAAATACATCACAATTGGAGAGTGCACTGAACACCTCCCAAGGGAGATCTTCAGGGTGATGATCGAGCAATTTCTTGATGAGGGTCCTAGCGGCCACCGCAGTAATGGCTGCGGCACAGGCCGGACGCAGCGCCGTCCCGGCACAGGAAAAGGCATGGGAGGCCAGCAGCTCAATGCGTCGGTCCTCAGCATCCCGAAGGGCGCTATAGGCAGGGGTTGTAATAAAGGGGGGGTTATGATCGGCGCATCCACCACGAGGGGTGACGACCAACAATTAACCATCTCAGGGGGAAATGGGTATTTCCTATCCCAGTCCCTTGGAACCCCTGGAAGTTTACTGGGGCATTTCCATTCTTTGAGGACAAGAGCATTGAAATGAGCCTGCTCTAAAAATTCCAAACGTGCAGTCGCAGTATGGAAACCCTCTAGGCTTGGGGACTTGACCGGGGGGAGAGATAGACAGTGCCTTAAAGACCTTAAGCAACAGGTCGTCAGTGTCACACTGGCTCCAGTATTCCGGGCCAGAATCATCGTGAGTCCTCGTCATCTCATCAGAAGAGCTGGAGTCAGAGAACAATTCCCCTTCTTCAGAAGGGGTATAGTCACAGGGAGTAGCAAACCCCTCAGTTCTCATAGAGCATACAGAAACATGGGGCGACAGGTGCCGCTTCCTACCAGGGCCCATACGCTCTGACAACCGAGCAATAATCTGTTCAACCGTAGGCCGCCTGGAAGGGCCGGCAGGCTGCAATTCCCCACTTGTAGGCGACTCAGCAGGAGAGAGATTTATGCCTGGGGAGGGGTGAATTGAAGCTAGGTGTAGCCACTGGCCGACCTGATTGCAGGGCCAGTGCTTGCTCAGCACAGGGTACGCAGACCCGTGCCCTGCCAGCATCAGCATGGGGTTGTCCACACGCTATACACCGCCGGTCTTGTCCAGGAGGGACCCCGGTCGCGTAATTCTGAGATGCCTCCATATGGTGATTAATCAAGGCACAATATGCCGGTAGGGATTTACACTCTAAGTAACCCTGGATGCCCCAAGACCTGGAAGTGGGAGAATTTAACAAGGCCCGCTATAATTTAACACTGGGCCGGGAGAAGCCAATGTCTGAAAGACATAATGGGAATAAAGGGAGTCAGAACCATGCGCAGTAAGAAGGATCATGAAAATCGCCCGCTAGGGCACTTACAGACCAAGGGAGGAGGAGGATCGCCACCACGCGTGCGTGCAACCAGCATCAAAATGGCGCCAAAGCGAACCTCGAAGGGCGGGCCAGATCGCCCCGTGACGCGGAGCGCGCCAACCTATGTCCCCGCCCCCCCCCCCCGAAGAGCGCGAAGCTCTGAGGTGGATACAAACTGTAATAGGAGCGGAGTGAATGGAACACTAGAGGAGATGATCTGCCACTGAAGACGCCGCAGCGTCTGAGGCGAAGTCGCCGCCCGGCGCCGCACATCCAGCAAGGAAGTTACACTGTAGGAACTAACTGCGCGGTTCTGTCCCCTGAGATACTAGTCCGGTCAGATTAAGGCCATAACGCGTAAAACATACACCAGACCTTACTACACACACACACACCCCTTTCTTTCCCCCCGGACTACGGGGGGAAACGAGGGAGGATGGCGACCCTTTGTATAGGGCCCCCCGCTACACGAGGCATGGGTTAATAGCGCGGGAGGAGCATCCTCTAGAGGCTCACCATCAGCCTAAACCGCCTACCCTTTGGTGGGGGACTGCGGTGGAGCATGGCTCCATAAGCACACAAGGTGCTGCCTACCTTCACCCGACCGACGCAGCCCAAGCTGGGAGGCACATCACAGGGAGGACGGGTGGGAATAGTCCAACAGGGCCGCAGGCTTGATAGCCCCGCTCACCTGCGAGAGAGTGATACTTCATGTCTTCGCAGTCAGCACTGCAGAGAAATCTGGGGATTCGTGGAAGGTCCCTGGGTATTTGAAGGGCCGGGAGGAGCCTGTTTTCGCATGCTTCTGCAGTACAGCGCCATCTGGCGGAGGATAACCCCGAGTGTAAGTATTATATTTGGAGCAGGACGTACTGTATACTAAGAATAAAGAGGAACAGGTGGGAATAGTCCTACAGGGCTGCAGGCTAATAGCCCCCGCTCACCTGCGATAGGCTCAAAGGGAGGCCCTTGCAGAGCAGACAACACCAGATTCAAATCCCAGACTGGTAGCAAAGGCTTACGGGGTGGACGCACATGTGAAAAAGCCTGGAAAAAGGTTTTAACCAACCGGTGATTGGCAACAGATCTTTGGAAAAAAATTCCAGAAGCCTCCCCAGCCGGTCAGACTGGCATCCGTGGTGACCGTTTTCCAGCACGGGGGCGTCCAGCCACCACGAGAGAGACTGTCTGGCCAGGGGAGACAGAACAAATTCCTGATCCAGGGACACAGGGTCCAGATCCCAAACTGACAAGAGGTGCAACTGAAGAGGTCTCATGTGAAACTGAGCAAAGGGGACTGCCTCGAAGCAGGACACCATCAGGCCCACCAACTGCATCCCCTGACAGATGGAGGGATGAGGACATGACAGCAGAGCCCAAGCCTGCAGCTGAAGACCCTCCACCTTCTGCTGAGGAAGGAACACCTTGACCTGAGGTATCCAGAGTCATGCCTAGAAAGGACCTCACCAAGGACGGAGACAGAGAAGACTTAAGATAGTTGATCACCCAGCCGAAAGACTCCAGAGTGTATGTCACCATTTGAGTGTCCCGCTCGGCCTGAGGAAAAGACTTGGCCACAATCAGGATGTCGTCCAGGTAAGGAATGATGCAGATGCCCTGGTTCCTTAGCAGAGCCATCACTCCCACCAGCACCTTGGTGAACACCTGAGGTGCCGAGGTGATACCGAAGGGTAGAGCTGCAAACTGGTAATGCTGATCCTGCAGCTCGAACCTTAGAAATCTCTGATGACCTGGGAAGTTGATGTCCACAGTGGTCATGAAGTCGCCCGGGCTAAAGGTACTGACAGCGGAGCGCAGCATCTCCATGCAAAAATGCTTGAATCTGACAAATTTGTTGAGGCCCTTCAGATCCAGAATGGGCCTCAGAGAGCCGTCCTTTTTGGGAACCGTGAAAAGATTTGAATAGTACCCCTGACCCCTTTCTTGATGAGGCACTAAACAAATGACTCCGGACTCTAACGGGCAATGAACCGCCAGAAGCAACCCTTGAGCAGACAAGTGGTTTAAAGATATCCGGCATCTGATGAATCTTGGGGGGGGGGGGGCCAGGCTGCAAACTCTATCTTGTAACTGGAGGACACTACCTCCTGACTCCACCGGTCTGAAACATGAAGCCTCCAGATTTGAGCAAAGAGTCGAAGCTGTCCCCCCACCCGGATGGGTGAGGGCGCCCCTTCATGCCTGAGGAGGCTTGGGAGAGGGTTTGGGCTTAGGAGTCCAGGAGAGACCGGGACGACCACGGGGTCTACCATGGCCCCCAGAATCTCTGCGACCACTGGAGAGGAGGGAGCCACAGCCCCCTCTGGGAATGCGGAAGGAAGGGAGGGGGGCAGAAGACCCCCGAAAGGGCCGAGACTGCCTCCTACGCTGAGGCAGCCTTCCATCCTTGGCTAGAACATCAAGACGCTCCCCAAATAGCCGCAGCCCCACGAAGGGGAGGCCAGTGAGAGCTTTCTTAGCCGCAGCATCAGCTGCCCACTGGCGCAACCAGATAGAGCGGCACATAGCCACCAAGAGCGCAGTAGCCCTACCACACAGCCGCACAGCATCATCCATAGCAAGTAAGAGAGTTCTATATTCCTCACCCACACTACCAGCTGTTGCGCCATCAATGAGACGCCTGAGCAGCTTCTTAAGGGCAATAGCAGTAATGGCGGCAGCACATACTGGGCGCAAGCCAGCCCCCACACAGGTGAAAGCATGGCAGGCCAATTGATCCATGCGCCGGTCCTCACCGTCCCTCAGAGTGGTAGTGTCAGGGGAAGGCATGACCGAAGTAATTGACAAGCCTAGCACGGGAGCGTCCACTTCAGGGGGAAATGACCACCTCTTAACAAGATCAGCAGGAAAGGGATACCTTTTATCCAAACCCTTGGGCACAGCAGGCCTCTTGTTAGGACGTTCCCATTCTTTAAGCACCAAGGTGGTAAAATGTTCCTGCTCAGGGAACTCTAGACGCTGTTTACCAGGGCGAAAAAGCTCCCCCTGCTTTCTCTTAGCTACCTCAGGGGCAGCAATGTGCAAAATTTCAAAAATATGTGACAGCAGATTATCAGTGTCCTCAGGGTACCATGATTCCTCTCCGGACACAGACCCAGGGTCACTATCGCAACACTCCTGCTGGTTCCCAGAGGAGTCAGAATCCTGGGAGAGCTCCCCCACGCACACAGTGACACTGTTACTCACAGGGGATACCCCACACATGAAACACAGCCGGGCTTGCCCCGAAGGGCCCCCAAGCACGCTATCCCCAGAAGCCTCCATATGGTGCAATAGGCCAGCAGTGAGTACAGGCTTAAGACAGAAGTCACCCGGGATGCCCTCCCACGGGATGCCCCCAGAAGTCAATAAAGTGGGAATGAGGGGGAGGAAGGAGTGGAGCCGGGAGAAACCGCAACCCAATAGTATCCCGCCGGAAAGACATAAGTAAAAACACACATGAGCATCCCACAGCAAATACACCCCAATTCAATAGAAAAAAACCCCAAGGGGGACTCACGGACCAAAGACACCGCGGGGTCACACAGGCACAGACCGCTGGATAAGGCGACCCACCGGAGGAAGCAGCGCTGCAGCCAGGAAGGGGAAAAATCCAGATGCGCAGCTTGTCCAAAATGGCGCCGGCAGAGGTACCTCGAGGGGCGGGCCGCGGGGGGAACGCCCCCCGAAGAGCGCAAAAAAACGCGCTCACGTGACCCAGCCGGCGCCATGACAAAGCAAAATCACCTCAGGTTATAGCGCCCACAGCCACGGAACGCAGTACAAAGCAGCGCGGCAGCTAAAAACACCACAAAATACACAAAAAACTTTAAAACACCACAGATATCACCACTCACCGCTACCACCCCCCAACAAAGTCAGAGAGGGGGGGGGAAGAGAGAGAGACGAGAAGGCAGCGGCGAGCAGCCATGGCCAGGGAGGGGGGGACCCAAAAAGGAAAATAAGGGGACACAGTCCCCAAACTACTCACCCCCTCAGAAGCCAGGACAGAAACTCCGCATCCCTATTAGGCTCACCATAAAGCCTATGGCCGGCTACCCTGCGCTCCAGGAGAACTTGACCCTAGTGCTCTTCTACCTTCACCCGATCTGTCAGCCGAGGCTGGAAAGCAGTGAGGGTCCAGAAACGGATGGAAATAGACATGCAGGGCCGCAGGCTTGGTTGCCCCGCTCACCTGCGCAAGAGAGAGCGCCATCTTCTAACTTCCCAGTATCACTGCAGAGGAAACACTGGGAACTCTATGGTTAATCCCGTTTCTATAGGGAGCAGGGAGATGCCACAGCTTTCTGCAGTACCATTGCGCCACCTTGTGGCGGAATAACCCAACTGTTATGAATACCGAAGCGGGCAGTGCCATGCAATAAAAGAAAACAGAAGCTTGCCCCCCACTAGGATTAGATTCCCCAGGTTTGTCAGGTGTGCAGCATCACCCTACTGCACCTCATTTATCAGTATCTGTATATACATGCATGCAAGGTATTCTTTGCGGCAGGAGGGGAGATCTGAACCCCAAATTAATCTTAGGCCAATTCTGTTTCCTCATCCCATGGGCATCCACATGCTAATAAAAGCAGTTATATAATGTAGGAGTTAGGTAGTGTGCAGTACACTTCGTTTTACCTGCATTACATTAGTGTTGTCATAGACCCGTGCTAGTGAGTTAGTGCATGCAACATTTCCCAACACACAATGCAATGCATATATCAATTCTTTTTCCTTGCCTTGTGCAGTGTCTGTGCTCCACAACACAGTGCAATTGAAAGATGTGAGTAGAACTGTGCAGTTTTCCCTACATGGCACGGTGTTGTTCGAGGGGGAAAAGCAAGAAAACAAGTGCTATGTGCACATCCAAAACAACGGTCACAACTCGAGGAGCCATCACAGTACACTGGCAGGATAATATAAAGGTGAATAAAATGTGCCTTTCTGGCTACTTTGTTAATTATTTGTATACTATCATTTTTTAGTACTAACTTATTTTTTAAAAGAGCAGATCTATGCTCAAATTGTTATTCAGTGCGTGTGCATGAGGGAGCACTGGTGTGCATTGCTGATTCACTGCTAGCTGTGCAGTGGTCGTCAGGGGCAGGGCTGCCATTGGGGCAGTATAGGCAGGACTTCTGTATGGGGTCACATCACCAGTGGGTTGGGGGGAAGGACAGCTGCACTCTGTGACTTCCCACCTGCTCCCTACCTACTGCCGCCCTCCATTGATCAGCCTTTGTTCGCTTTCTCAATTAAAATTAAAGGAGCACTATTACGAATTATATCACCCATATAAACACTGGCTAATGAGAGAAAAGGTCACTTATTAACTTGAACTCAATAAGATCCTGTCAAGCTTGTGTTTTTTTTCTACTGGTAGGAATAAAATTCAGGTTTAGTGTATCAGGGGTGACAGAATCTGTCACCCGATTTCCTCTTCCTTTCATTAATGAAAATAAAAAACAAGCCTGGCTGGGTATTTCTTGATGCCGAGTGTATAAGTGACCTGTCCTCCTGCCGTCCAACATATTTATATGCATTTTTATTATTGGCCCATTTTTTCACGATAGTGCTCCACAGGCTAAGTGTAGGTCTGTGTTTAAGACAAGCTTTTAAAGAGCCATGCTTTATCATACCACAGCATTACTCATATATGTCCTCACATGACAAGCTTGTCCTCAAATGAACTGAATAAGAAGTAATACACATGCAGTATACTCTGTTGCTACATATTCATAAGCAATTTTTCCAGTGGCCTTTTTTTAGTTTAGTCACAGGTGATTGCTACCACAAAAAGAACTTATGGAGAGGAGCAATATGGAGCAAAGGCAAAATTGCTGCCTGCAGCAGAGGGGGGAAGAATGCTGCAGTGGGCACTGGCAACAAAGCAACCAGATACATGTATGTTAGATGTCTCAGTGCCTGGCCTCAAAAGGACACTTGTAATTAATAAATAAAACAATATAATATGCAATAAAAGATTACCTGACCATTTCTGCCTATTTGGGGTGCCCTGTAATGCTAGACTTGAAAAGCAGATCTAAAAGCAAGGAGATGTTTTTAATACCACCTTCCACGTTGTGTCTGGCACAGCCTACATGTCCCTTTCTCCACCTCATTGAATCCTAGGACATGCCAATTTGGGAGCAGGTCTTCTTTTTATAGTTTTAGGTCTACTAAGGTTTGCCAGCTGCATCATGTAGGCCAGTATTTTATCCCAATCATCCATCTGCACAGCACTTCTCTGAACCGGTCTAGTCACTAGTGAGTCTGTAGGGCCTGCTCACCCAATCTACACGAGGAGACGTTTTTCTCTTATCATCTTTATTCAGCAGCCATAGCTGCATCATTACATAGGATGATGGCTGACATTTTTCTAGTGAGTGCCACTCATGATCCCAGAAGCACCGCATCTCAGTTCAGTCTGATCTGCAGACATGCAGACTTCTCATCCGCCAGCATTTCCCAACAACATGAACTGGCTTCTCCATATCACCCTGTCTGTTGAGTCTGTGATACTACACACATATCTTATCCAAAAAGCAGAGAAGCAATGGCTTCTGACAGCAAAGCACAACTGGATTAGCTGCACAGAAGTATACACACCCATAGTTGAATCCACATGCCACAGCATCCTGCTCCCATGATGCAAAGCTTTTTTGAAATGCAGAGCACTTGCGATAAAGGACAACTTCAGGGGCAAATGTAAGCACTGTGGCCTCTTAGTTGTTTCTGCTAGAGCCCAACTAGCAAGAAGCACTGAACATACTAGACTCACAAGGTCCCCGGGATCTACAAAATGCTCCAGTCATCACTAGTCTAGACACTGAATAGACAGCTGTGGAAACACCTCAGGTCATCCACCTGGAAGAACTAGGTGTCAGGATCTGGGCACAACAGCACAATTATCAGAGCCAGACACAAGCAGGTGGGGAAGGCAGAGTAGGTTGGTAGCCACTAAGACAGGCCAAGATTGTGGACAAGCAGCATAGGTTCAGGAACGGCCAGACAGGCTGAAGTGAGAGGTAGGCAGTGAAGTTTTAGATGTCACAGGGAAAGCGAAGGTTTTATCAAGAAATCAGTCCAACGGGATATTCAAAGACATGGCTGAGAAGAACAAGCTGGGTTTTAAAAATAAAAACAGTAGGATCAAGGAAATGGGAGTATCAAGAGACAAACCAGCACTTGTATATGCATATGGATCCTTTGAAACAGGCAATAGGTGGGACCCTTAATGCATTAGAAGGCTACATATCAAGATGTGTTACAAAGAACTGTTGTGTGCGCATTGGATCTGATACGCGCATGCATGTTGAATACAATATACACAAGCACCTGTGGACCTCACTAAAAGATTCCAGGACGCTAGCCTTCCCCCGGGGCATCCTATAGTAGAATGCCCTGCTGTGTGAACCCCCTGGAGTCACCAATAAACTCACCTTTACCGCGTGCTCCCGCACCCAGCCTTCCTGAATGAGAGAGACAATTGGCATTCTCCAAAGCACCGCAGGGCAGTGGAAAAGCCCGGTTTTATTTGAAAGTGGTTGCACTTCCATGACTGATGGGGGTGCAAACCTAAGAAGGAAGCATCGCCAACTGCTATTTGGGCCATGGGTTGCTCGGACTGCGATCCAGAGATCAAGTGAGCTGCTGAAGACATAGACTTCCATTCTGGGTACAGGATCACTTTAAAGGGACATTCCAGGGGGAAAGAGTCACATTAGCCTGGTTTCTGCTCTTGCTATGCTGGCTGTCAGGGGCTGCACCTTACATTCATTCTGCTTTTTATTACTCAGAATCTTAGGGGGTGTGAAAGCACGGGGCCCACAATGTTAGGGGGCCCTGTCACCATATTTATCATATTTGTGCTCACTTGGCATAATTTAGATAAAGGAAGCACCATTTGACACTTATTTTTCAGTCTTTAGATGTCTAGCTGCATCCAATTGAGTAAAAAAAAAAACAGCACGTCCTGTTCCAGAATATTCCTTACCCATGGGTAATACATCCACAAGATTGCGCTGGACTGCAGAAAAACAGCTTGTGGCCTCTCCCGGCCCTATATAAGTCAGGGACCTCCCACAAAATCCCCAGTATTGACAAGCAGTTAACAAAAGGCCGGGAGAACAAAACCAGAATTCAACAATGAACATATGAACAATCACCATACAGAGGTAACTAGGAATAATGATAACAAAGGTGGGTTGGAACAGGACGTGCTGTATACGTATAATACCAATTCTACAGGTGAGTAATCACAGAATTGTATTAATCTAAGTATACAGCACGTCCTGTTCCAGAATATTCCTTACCCATGGGACATCCAATAGCAGTGTCCGTAAGGTAGGGTGGGATCCCCAAAAAGTATCAGCGGCAGTTTAAACCACTGCCGCCTGCAGAACTTTGTGACCAAAAGCAGCATCAGCTGAGGCCTTAACATCAACCTTGTAAAAGGTATGAACAGAAGACCAAGTATCGGCCTTGCAAACTTGTTCAACAGAAGCTTGGTGCTGAAAGGCCCAAGAGGCACCAATAGCATGAGTAGAATAAACAGTAAGGCGGAAGGGAGGCTCCTTCCCCTTAGCAGAATAGGCCTGAATCACAGCCTGGCGAATCCACTTGCTGATAGTGGACTTAGCTGGAGCCAGACCCTTCCTACGCCCAGATGGAAGCACAAATAGAGCATCAGTCTTCCTGAAAGATTCAGTAGCCACCAAATAGAACTTCAGAGTCCTGACCACATCCAGAGAGTGTAAAACCCGTTCCTTAGGGTTACTAGGATTAGGGCATAGAGAAGGCAAAAAAAGGTCCTGATTGAGATGAAAGGCAGGCACAACCTTAGGCAGAAAATCTGGCTTGAAACGAAACACCACTTTGTCCTGGTGTCTCTCAAAGTAAGGGGGTTTGATGGAAAGCGCCGCCAACTCAGAAACACGCCTAACAGAAGTGACAGCCACCAAAAAGACTACTTTAAGAGTCAAAATAGACAAAGGGGCCTCACGCAGAGGCTCAAAGGGAGACCCCTGCAGGGCAGATAAGACCAAGTTCAAGTCCCATACTGGCAACATAGGCTTACGTGGAGGACGCACGTGAGAAACCCCTTGGAAGAAAGTCTTGACCATACGATGGTGAGCAAACGACCTTTGAAGAAAATGGCCAGAGCAGAAACATGACCTTTGAGGGTACTAAGCTGAAGACCCAAATCCAAACCATGTTGCAGGAATTCCAGAATCCTAGGGACAGAAAACACTCTACAGGGAAGCGACTTATACTTACACCAGTCAATGTAAGCATGCCAGACCCTATAGTAGATGGATGATGAGGACTTCTTCCTAGCCTGAATCATGGTATTAACAACAGAGGCAGGCAGCCCCTTCTCCATCAAGATGGAGGTTTCAGCAGCCAGGCCAACAAAGCCAGCGTTTGTAAATTGGGATGGCGTAGCTGCCCCTGAGTGAGCAGGTCTGGATCCTTGGGCAGAACATACTGATCTACTGGCAACTGCACGACGTCTGCGAACCACACCCTTCTTGGCCAACGGGGGGCCACCAGAATGGTTGGCACCCCTTCCTGAGCAGTCTTGTAGCACCATGCCCAACAGAGGAAAAGGAGGGAACACATAGAGAAGCTGAAAGCTCTTCCAAGACATTGCTAGTGCATCCATGGCCAAGGCCAGAGGGTCCTGGGACAGAGAGGCAAAGACTGGAAGCTTGTGACGGGACGCAAACAGATCCACATCTGGCTGACCCCAGCGGTGGCACATGGAGCGAAACACCCTGCTGCTAAGGGACCATTCTCCCAGACGAGAGATCCCCCTGCTGAGGGAGTCTGCCTCCAGATTCTCCACCCCCGGGATGTACACAGCTGAGATGCAGGGAACATTCTCCTTCACCCAAGACAGTTTAGGGACACTTCCTTGAGGGCCCTCTTGCTCCGGGTCCCTCCCTGATGATTGATGTAGGCAATTGCCGTCTGGTTGTCCGAGGGGACCTGAACCGCCCGTCCCCGAAGGTGTGGAGTCAATTAGGCAAGAACCAACCTTATCGCCCACAAATCCAGAATGTTGATAGGGGTGTGGGCCTCCTGAGGGCCCCACTGACCCTGGAATTTCAGGGATTTCCAGAAGCCCCCCCAACCTGTCAGACTGGCATCTGTGGTGACTGTCTCCCAGCACGGGGCCAGAAAGGATCTGCCCACCAACAGGTTTCTTGAGTCCAGCCACCACGAGAGAGACCGTCTGGCCAGAGGGGACAGAACCAACACCTGATCCAGGGACCGAGGGTCCCGATCCCAAACTGATAAGAGGTGAAGTTGAAGAGGTCTTATGTGAAACTGAGCGTATGGAACCGCCTCGAAGCAAGACACCATCAGGCCCACCAGCTGCATCCCCTGCCGGATGAAGGGATGAGGGCAAGACATAAGGAACCTGGCTTGGGCCTGAAGACTCTCCACCTTCTGCTGAGGCAGAAAAATCTTGACCTGAGACGTATCCAGAGTCATGCTGATCGTGCTGATTCTCCAGAGCCAACCTGAGGATTCTCTGATGACCTGGAAAGACTGGTACATGAAGGTAAGCGTCCTTGAGGTCAAGAAGTCCCCTGGACTCCATGCGAAAGTGTTTGAATCTGACAAATTTGTTGAGGCACTTTAAATCTAGGATAGGTCTGATGGACCCGTCTTTTTTGGGAACGGTGAAAAGATTGGAATAGTAGCCTCTGCCCCTTTCCCTCAAAGGCACCTGGCAGATAACCCCCAACTCCATAAGGTTTTGGACAGCAAGGCACAGACCCTGAGCTGACAGGGGGTTCTGAGCCATCCGAGATGTGAAGAATCTTGGGGACGGCCAGGCTGCAAACTCTATCTTGTAACCGGAGGACACTACCTCCTGAATCCACCGGTCTGAGACAAAGCCTCCAGACGTGAGTAAAGAGCCGAAGCCGTCCCCCCACCCGGTTGGGTGAGGGTGCCCCTTCATGCCTGAGGGGGCTTAGGTGAGAATTTTGGCTTGGGACCCCTGGAGAGGCCAGGACGGCCACGTCCTCTGCCCCTTCCCCTGTGATCTCCGCGGGCCCCAGTAAAGGAGACTCCTCGACCAGGTCTGGAACCACGGAAGGATGGAAGAAGGGCACCCATCCCCTGAAAGGACAGAGACGGCCTCCTACGTTGAGGTAACCTACCGCCCTTGGCAAACAAATCCAAGCGTTCACCAAAACGACGCAGGCCCTTGAAAGGGAAAACCAGTGACAGCCTTCTTAGCAGCATTATCAGCTACCCACTGACGTAGCCAGACAGAGCGGCGTATAGCTACCAACAGGGCAGAAGTTCTACCACACATTCTAATGGCATCATCCATAGCAGACAGGACATATGCAACAAATTCATAGCAAAGCAGGAGAGATCTATACTCCTCTCCTCCAGCGTCATCAGAGGCCCCTTCTAAGAGGCTCTTAAGCAAACCCTTAATAGCCATAGCTGTAATGGCAGAGGCACAAACCGGGCGTAGCGCGGTCCCCACACAGGCAAAGGCATGGCAAGCCAGTTGGTCCATACGCCGGTCCTCACCATCCCTCAGGGTAGTAGTGTCAGGGGAATGCATGACAGATGTATTGGACAGCCCCAGAACGGGCGCGTCCACCTCAGAAGGACATGACCAACGCTTAATCACATCAGCAGGAAAGGGATACATTTTGTACCAACATTTTGGCACCCCTGGCAGCTTGCTAGGCCGCTCCCATTCTTTGAGCACCAGATTATTAAAGTGCGACTGCTCAGGGAATTCCAAACATGGTTTAACCGTATGAAAGCGCTCACCCTGCTGCTGCGGAGCCACGGCAGGAGGGGAGATACAGAGCACTTCAAATATATGAGCCAAGAGCCTGTCAGTGTCATCTGAGGACCATAGATCTTCCCCAAAGGGAGACCCTGTACCACCATAAACCCTGGTTTGCTCCTCAGATGATTCTGAATCAGAGAACAATTCCCCCTCCAGGGGGGAATAACTAGTAGTGTCAAAAACTTCCACACAGGAAAGAGGAAGATGGTGGGAGACAAATGCCGCTTCTTAGCAGAAGCCTTACGCGATGCAGACCCAGCAATATGTTTCTCAATGCTGGCCGTGCAGCCAAATCAGGCTGGTATGCTCCTCATAGGGGGTCAGATGCAGACGTGGGGGGTAGGCGAAGCCCTAGGGGGCGCAGGCGCAGCAACAGGTAACCTAGACTGCAGTGCAAGTACCTGCTGGGTGCAGGATACACATACCCTGACATCATCACCGATTGGGGACACCCCACACGCAACACATAGCCGGGCTTGTCCCGAATGAACCCCAGGCTCATTATCCCCAGAAGCCTCCATATGGTGATTTAAACAGGCACAGTAGGCCAGTAAGGGTTAAATGCTAAAGAGCTACCCGGGATGCCCCAATAGACCGCTAGGGAAGTGGGAGATAATGAGGGGAGAGAGCCGGGAGAACCACAGGACCGAAGCTTTATCCCGCCTGAAAGACACAACAATATATTCCCATAAGAATAAAGCATAAGAACAAATAGAGAAAAATTCACCCCACTGGGGTTACTCACAGACCGCAAGGAGCCAGCAGCGCAGGAGGAAGACAAAATGGGGTCCGCAACCTCGAGGGGTGGGCCGTGGAGATATGAGGTAAATTGAATCATCCACAGAGCCCGCCCCCCTCAAAGAGCGCAAAGCGCGCCCACGTGATCTGGCCGGCCAGTAGCGGCCCGGCAGCTCTGAGGTGAATGGGGCTGCCAGCCGCGGAGCGCAGTACAAACGCGCGACAACGTGTTTTAATAAAGTAACAGGCACACATATGTCTTAAGTCACAAAACACCAGACAACCCCCCCCCCCCCCCGAGTGAGGGAGGATAACAACGGAATACCCTGGGGGGAATGGCGCCCGGGGCCAATATGAAGAGAGGAGGTGAAAGGGGAATGGGAATAGGGTTTACCGCACAGGATAACCTGGCCAAACCCATGAGGCAGTGGGGGCATCCCAAAAAGGCTCACCATTAGCCTAAACCGCCTACCCTGTTAGAGCAGGGACTGCGGTAGGAGCCTAGTTCCTCAGCACAAAGTGCTTCTATCGCCTACCTTCACCCGAATCTTATCAGCCGAGGCTGGGAGGCAGTCAATGGGAAGGAATAGGTGGGAATAGTCCTGCAGGGCCGCAGGCAATAAGCCCCGCTCACCTGCGCCACGAGAGAGCAGTCTTCTATCTTCTCAGCGCAGACTGCAGAAATAAACTGGGGATTTTGTAGGAGGTCCCTGACTTATATAGGGCCGGGAAAGGCCACAAGCTGTTTTTCTGCAGTCCAGCGCCATCTTGTGGATGTATTACCCATGGGTAAGGAATATTCTGGAACAGGACGTGCTGTATACTTAGAATAAGTTTACTGTATAAGCCATGTTGGGCCCCCATTTAATGTTTGTGCCAGGGGCCCGTCACATTTAGTTATGCCACTGTAAAGCAGGCTAATTTAACCCTTTGTCTGTCCCTTTAATATATGCAGTGTGATGTAAACTCTGCTGAATCAGGGGATAACAGTTGACATCACTACATTCCATAGGCTACAGCAGATAGCTAGAGGTTAGGTGAGTTAATTACTTAAAAGGTCTCTGATCTTGCAGCTAACAGAGATATGGGACTGCTCTGATACAGGCAATAGAATGACCTTCACACTATGAAAAAAAAGGTTGCAAAGACAAGGAGTTGAACATTTACGAATAGGTGGGACAATGGTGCATGCTACAGTTGGCAGGGTGCCACGTATGAAAGCTTTGCCCAGCAGTGCTTTGCAGTTGAGTTTGTGACTGAGCTAGCTCTTGAGGCTAAAAATACTTGAAACTCCAAATATTATAGTGCCAAATTTGATTTTTGTCTTTTCTCTAAGTGAATCATTTACACAGGTTTAACGTTCTTTAAGTCATCAACATCAGTATTATTATGCTCTTCATGTTTTTTGCTGTTCACCTGGCTTTGAGTATATGAGCTGAAAAGACAAACAGGCTGATTCATTACTAGCGGCAGGTAGCGACAGATGAGCATCTGTACAGCGGCGCTATGAGCGGCCGCTAGTGTGCGCCCCCCGAACAGCCGTCAGTCGCTATTACAGAGCTCCTCAGTCGCTATATTAACCTGGCCGCCAATGTTGAATATGATGTGTCTCAGTCGCTATAAAGCCACTGTACAATCGCTCACCCAAATCTTGGAGTTTTAATGTTGTTGGAATGCTGAAATTTAGAATAATGTTATATTGTCTATGCTCACATAGGCAATATAAGATTATTTTTTGAATGGTTTTGCGCGCGTGTGTGTTGATGTAATGAAACTCTGACAAAAAAATGTAGGAAAAATACAAAAAGTTTTAATTTTTTTAAAAAAACTGGACCAACATGGGCAGAACCCAAGGCCGCAACTAATACCCCCCACCCTATTGCTTTTTCTTCTTCCCCGGCAGCATAAATCTGGTCCTTCCGACACACTGCCACAGTCTGCGATGCTCAATATTTCAAGCTGTAGGGTGAAAGAAATGTCATTAATATTTGAACTTCACAAGAACTTTAAACAACCTATAAGAGGTCCCAAATTTTAAGGATTAATTAATGTTGATTCTAAATATTTTATCAATTAAACATAATGTTAGTATAGTGATATTTTATATCAATAGTTTAGTTTCTAGCCTACCATTTGCATTTTTCCTCCCTAGGCTCACTTTATAAATTACCTTAAATAACCAAATAAGGGGTACTTAAGCATTGGAAGACTGTACATTCTGTTTTGCTAAATTACTCATGTCCATTTTTCTAGAAAAATCCTTCATCTATTACAAGTATAGTTATAGAATATACTATCGAAGGATTATTTTAATTACCCCACAGAATCACAGGCTGCCTGTTTAATGTATTTTAGACTAACCTAAGCCGAGCCAACAAACTAGCATGCATACATGCAATTATGAATGTGGCTTGCAAATATATCATCTACATGTCTCATAATTAACCCCAGACTGACATTAACCTTTATCCCTGGTCACGTATACAGACATATGTTTTTTAGGTATGTGTATTGTAAATGTAATTGTACTCACCATCGCAGCTGTGGCTAGGACCATGCTGCTGGGGATTCCTGGAGCTGGGGTGGGGAGTATGATGACCGGGTCCGTCTGTGTGGAAACATCTGTTTTGGCAAAAACACAACAGAAACATTCATAAGATTTTATGAATTGAAGGAAAAAACTGCCAACACCTGTATAAGGAATGCAGAACCACTTCCTCAGCATCACTAGGGAAAAGGGAATAGCCATGGATAACAATATATCGAATAGATGAATATAAGACACCTCCAGATGTGGAGAGTCCGGCTTCAGGCGGAACTCCACCTTATCCTGGTGTATCTCAAGGAAAGAGGGCTAGGTAGACCGAGCCGCCCACTAACTCACGCCTGACCAAGGTAACAGTCACTAGAAGGACAACCTTGAGGGTAAGGACATCCAGACAGCGTCCTGAATAGTACCAAGGGACAATCCTGCAAGCAGACGGAATGAATTTAATTTCAATCCCAACAGGGACCATAGGAGCACATGGAGGATGCACATGAGCACCCCCTGAAGGAAGTCTTAACCAAGGAAGACTGAACCAGAGACTGCTAAGGCAAGGTGGACAGGGCAGAGCCTGAACCATCAGAGAACTGAGCCGGGGAACCAGCTCCAATTCATGCTGAAAGCCCCACTGGGAACCTGGGACCCGAGAACGCCCCACAGGTAAGAGAACTAAACTCGCCCCAATCAATGTGGGTATGCCATACCCTACAACAATAGAAGAATACGAGGAAGAGGCTTACTCCTAGCCTTCCCATAGTCACAAACACCGAGACAGCTAAACTTGTCTCCATCAAGATGTATGTTTCAGCAGTCAGATCGACTAGGCCAGGGACCATGAATTATAATGACGTAAAGGGGGCCCTGAGTGATCAACTGGCACTCCTGGCAAGGTGCAGAATTACTGACCACAGTAGCATGTCTACAACCACACTGTACTAGGTCAACTGGGGGCCACCAGAATCACTGGTCCCCTTACCAGAGTAATCTTCCTCATAACCCTGCCTAGCAGAGGGAATGGAGAAGGACATACAGAACCAAAAGTCCTGTCAAGACGGTACTAAAGGCATCCGGACCACTGACATAGGATCCTGGGACAGGGAAACAAGGCCGATAGCCTGTGAAGGTGACGGAACCCAAGATCCACGACTGGTTGGACTCCATAGTGACACGGGGATTAGCACATCCTGTCGCAGAGGGGCTTCGCGGGATCTAATATCACTAACATACAGGGAGCATTGTCTCCGCCCTGAAGGGAATATAGACACTCCCTGGAAGGTCCGCCAGCTCCAGGCCCCTTCCAATGGTTAATGTAGCCGTCTGTTATCAGACGGACCGAGCACCCCCAGCCTGGCAAATCCAGAAGGGGAGCGGTCAAGCAAGGTAGAGCCAACTGAAAAACGCTCCCTGTTTAGACCTCAATAGGCGTAAGGACCCTCTAAGTGCCCCACCAATACCAGAATTGCAGGGGGTTTCAGAAGAAACCAACCCCTTCAACCTGAAAGGTTGGCATCCATGGTAGCCGTTTCCAGAAAGGGGCAAGGAGGAACTGCCCCCAGACAGGTCCCTCGAGTTCATCCACTTTCAAGAGAAAACCATCATACAGGTGGGGAGGGCCACAGGCCCTGCTCCAGGGGTGCTGGATCCCTGCCCAATATTACCAATAGAAGTCGCAGACGGGCTTCAAGGGAAACTGAGCATAAGGGACCTCTTTAGCTACTCGGGCTCCTGCCGAGCAAGTTAACAACGGCCCACCAGTCGCAGCCCTGCCTAGTGTTAAGACTCCGGGACCGTAGTGAGGGACTGGGCCCATGAGACCAGAATGCCCACCTAATTGCTGAGAGGGGGAGAATCTGGTTTGAACCTGACCCAGAATCATTCCAATTAATGGAGTTACCACGTTAGGGAACAGCGAGGACTCAAGGTGATTGAACACCCATCCAAATGACTCCCAATGGGCCCGCCAGCCGGGTATCCAAACTATCCTGACGCAGAGACAGGGGAGTGAGGAAGGCGTCCGGGTAGACATCGCGCGGACGGCCCTTGGTCTCAGCAGAGACATCACCATCGACAGCACTTGAGTGAACCCTCTGGGAGTTGAAGAGAGGCCAGATAACAGGGCCACAATTAACAGTGTTGGACTTCCAACACGAACCTGGAGAGCCTCAGAGATCTGAGGGAACAGGAATGTAAACATAAGCGTAGAAGAGTTCCCCAGATGGCAAGACGCCTACAGGGCGCAAGGTGTTGATTGCCCAACTCAAGAGTTTCCATGCAGGAAACTGACTGTAAATAGAGAGTTGCTGTGAATCCGGAATGGGCCACCTGACCCATCCCTTGGGGGGCTGTGGAAGGTGGTATAACGGTCCTTGCCTCTGCCTATTACGGGCAATCTGCAAGAGACCCTTAGACCTTGCAGGCCTAGCATGGCCTGTGCCAGCAACTGAACAGGGGCAGGGACCAGGAGTACCCGAGGGCCTGATAAAAACTGGGGAAGGCCGTGCAGCAAACTCTATCCTGTATCTGGAGGACACAACCTCCTGAATCCACCAGAGGGAGACGAAATGCCTCCTGACAAGAGCAAGGTGCTGCAGCCATCCCCTCACCCAGCCGGGTGCCGAGGGCGCCCC
Organism: Gastrophryne carolinensis; assembly: GCA_027917425.1. Classification (NCBI taxonomy): domain Eukaryota; kingdom Metazoa; phylum Chordata; class Amphibia; order Anura; family Microhylidae; genus Gastrophryne; species Gastrophryne carolinensis. The sequence continues at coordinate 304,597,666 of CM051236.1, read as the reverse complement.
ATCTTGCTTGAGGGGGTTTGATGGAAGATTTGGGCTTAGCCCCGCCGGAGGGGCCGGAGCGTTGCCTGCTGCTCGTGGGGCAGGATTCTGCCCCAAAAATCCGGAAAGACACCCCTGGTTCCTGTTTAACACTAAGATAGGGGGGAGGAGCGGTGCTCCTGCCTCAAGGGGGCCGGGACGGCCGTCTGCGAAGGGGTGATTTGCCCTTTTTACCGAACAGGTCTAGACGGGCCCCAAATAGGCGTTGCCCTCTGAAGGGGAGCCCAGTAAGAGTCTTTTTTGTAGCATCATCAGCACCCCACTGTCGCAGCCAGAGCAAGTGACGAATAGCCACCGCAAGAACGGAAGTTCTTGCACACATTCTAATCGCCATCGTCATCTAGCGCCAATAGAATAAACTTCACAAATACATCACAATTGGAGAGTGCACTGAACACCTCCCAGGGGAGATCCTCGCGGTGATGATCGAGCAATCTTTTGATGAGGGTTCTAGCGGCCACCGCAGTAATGGCTGTGGCACAGGCCGGACGCAGCGCCGTCCCGGCACAAGAAAAGGCATGGGAGGCCAGTAGCTCAATGCGCCGGTCCTTAGCATCCCGAAGGGTGCTATAGGCAGGGGTTGTAATAAAGGGGGGGTTAGGGACCCCTATGATCGGCGCATCCACCACAGGGGGTTATGACCAGCAATTAACCACCTCAGGGGGAAAAGGGTATTTCCTATCCCAGTCCCCTGGAACCCCTGGAAGTTTACTGGGGCATTCCCATTCTTTGAGCACAAGAGCATGGAAATGAGCCTGCTCTAAAAATTCCAAACGTGCAGTTGCAGTATGGAAACGCTCCCCTCTAGGCTTGGGGACCTGACCGGGGGGAGAGATAGACAGTGTAAACAATATGATAATATTAATATTATATTATCTCCTGGCTGGCGCAAGCCAAATGTAAACAAGAGAATATAATAATAATATTAATATCTCCTGAATGGCTCTTAGCCAAATGTAAACAATTATGTATCTCCTGCCTGCCGCTCGGCAAATGTAAACAATCCAACCTCTCCTGAGTGGCTGGCCAAATGTAAACAATTGAATATTAATAACTACAATATTATATCAATATCTAGATATTAATTTATAACTCTAAATCTCCTGCCTGGGTCTCCACTTGTAAACAATATTATAACCAGATATTAATAATATTGTGTATATATTTATCCTGCCCGGCTCGACTAAAATAGGCAACACATATACCAATATTATCAATATCTCGCCAATGATCACGCAATGGATACACGCATAAGACTATAAGACTAGGTTCTTTTGACTTCTGGTAAATGCAAGAGACACTGAGACGCGTAGTAAATAGAGAGATATATTGTAGTACAAGAAAAACAAAATGGCAAAAGACAATACAATTTACTTTACATGCATCCACAGATATATTAACCCCTAATGGGTGGATTTACAGCACCAATACCATACTGACAGACAATTCACACAAGGAACTTACAATGAATCATGCAGAAAAGAAAAGAGCCACACAAGTTAAATGGACACCCCAATACAGCAATGTTCCCTGATAGCACTGACCAGTGTTAGCTATGGCTAAGTTACCTGCCTCAGTGAATCGTTTCCCCCAGCGCTATTCCAGGGCCCTTCTCCTGTACAAGCAGTCTCCGGTCCAAGCCTTCTCCTTCCTTCTGCCTCCCTCTCCTGTCTGCACTCACCTCAATTATACTTCCCTGCCCTTTGATCTCCAGTCCTGCTGATCTCCCCCCCCTTGGGCTTGACCCACCGGTTATGCAAAAGAGGGTGCATCCCGGAAATTCCCAGAAGCCATTTGTATATTTTGTGGTGCCAGAGTCTATTCTCTGTCTAACCCTTTGATGTCCAGTCGTTTTGCTAAGAGGGTGCATCTGCTATTTCAGGTCTATATGTCTATTTACAACATATTGATGGTATGGTCACAGAATGTTGATATTATCTAGTGCCCTCTCAGATGTCTTTTGTTCTATTTTCTCTGGTTTCGGAATGCAGATATTATCTAGCTTGGAAAACCTGCCTTAGGCCTTCCCACTTCATGTCATGCCATGCTGTATATTCCTATATTATATATATATATATATGCACCATTATTGACAATATTGGTTTTCCATAAAGGCCCCTTATTTACATATCGCCCACTAGAGACAGAGATATATATATTATATTTATATGTATATATATATATCGAGGTCTCTCAAATATACAAAATGTAAGTCTTAAAAGTGATTCAAATTTGCTGAGACTGATGGGACCCGATACATTACAGCACAATGCTATCACAACCTCCAGTATCTCAAGTTACAGTCCGAATCCTTCAGCCACCACACACTGTTTTAATGCCACACCTTCTTCAACAGATCATCAAACATATTTCATATTTTTACACCATCCATAACTGCTTATGTGATTTTGGGTGACCAATCTGGTGACATCCGGATTTATTCACTGCTGCTGGTATTGACAGACATCAGTCGACTTCCATTGTATGTTGCAGACAATGCTTTATCAGCTGTCACTGAGTCTCCAAGGCCTGTATTATAAACGAAGTGGGTGCACAAGGTGACAGTCCATAATATACTGATTGCACCGCGTGACAGTCCATATTGTTATGAGTGCACTGCATAGTCCATCATGTTATGGGTGCACATCATCAGAACTGCCCATATTGTCATGGGTGCATATCATTAGAACAGTCCATATTGTTATGGGTGCACATGTACTTTGACAGTTCACACAGACCATAAGGAGTTACAGCAACAGTACATCTGCAATATTAGAAGCAATCGGTGATATACTCTCCAACACAGTGATACACAGCAGACTCCAAGAAATAGAACTTTGGTCACAGAGCAGTTACATCATGCAAAACAGCAAACAGCGTATTATGGCGAAATGTCTGTAAGAAAACCTTGAACAAAAGAAAGTGTGACTCTGTAGATGTGGCTTTGAGGATTCAAGCTATAACCAAAGAACAATAAGGTTGCCACTATGCTATATCAATAATCCCCTCCGTCTCCGCAAACTCAAATCAAGGGCATATCTGGGCTATCTATGGAAAAATACTGTTTAAAGGTTATTTTACAACAATATACAACATATTAAAACACACATCCATAAGATAAGAGGTCCACCTAATGCAGACCTGGTATGTTGACCCTATTGTACAATCCTAAACTCTAAACCTCGCCCACTTCATACCATTTCAAAAGTAATGCATGAGCAGGAACTGGGTAGAAAAAGCTGCTCGCCCACTTCATACCATTCAGAGTAAGAAAACATAAACAAACAGATAGTTTCAAATTGTGTGCCTGTGTACCAACTACAAAAAAAAGAGTTACTTAGCAAAAAAGTAATGGTTCCCCCTCCAATAACATAACAACAGGAGAAAAACTTTAATAAACAAAATACAATACAAATTTTGGTATAACAACTATAATTAAAAACAGACATTTAAAACCAAACAAAACACTCACTTTCACGACCTGCCCATTGACACCCTCTTCCTGGTTTTCTTCTGGCCTTCTGGGGGAGCAGGGGAGGCTGAAGGGGCAGGGGGGGGCCGGGGGTGTCAGAATCTGAGGAGGAGCTGAGGAGACGACAAGCTGGGCGTCTGGGCCTCATGGTGGATCCTCGTAGGTGTAAAACCGGAAGTACACAAATCAAAAGTGTAAACAAAATCTTTGACACTCCTAGCAATATAAAAACGCTAAGAAACGCCAATGATACCGCTAGGAAACGCAATTTAACAATGCGTACACATACCAATGTTCGCCGCTATAGCCACACACGCAAAATCCATATTTAACAACTGTGGAGCGCTGCATGCTGCGAACAAAAGCGACTGCTCAGTGCGACCGGATCTCTGCGAATCCTGCCGTATTCAACAAAATTTGACAGTGAACGAACGCAGTTATTCTAGATTGTGTGGCTGGAGGACATAACGCCAGTCGTTGTGTGATTAAAGGGATTTTTATAACACATGAACAACATTAAGCAAGCAAAATACACTGGAATTACATTGTTGGAGGGGTGTGACATTAACACTTTACTGCCAGACAAGTAAATACATTTTTGGTTAAAAAAAAAAAACCTTCTAAAACATACATACAGGTCAGGATAAATGTCTAAAGCATTTGTATTATTGAAAAAAAAATACAATTTTGTGATTACTCACCTGTAAAATGGGTATTTGTAATATTTTAAAGCGCGCCAAAATTGACATCCTTTCGGAAGACTATCCCTTTAAGATAGTTCTGCAGTTAGGATTTCATTCTTTCCTTCGCCCAAAATCTTAAGGTGTGACCCCTTATTTCAAGGCAGCCGCTCATCCTAATCCTTAGCGCTCTTAACTACCTTTTCTGCAGAGTCCTGGTTATACCTGGGGTATAGATGGCATCCCACATCGGTAATTCTGCCCACTCAGGGCAACACTAGACACCTTTGAGTACTTGATATTCACACTGGGCCATCTGGGGCTTGTAGTTACCTAGGCCATAGAGAGGAAGATCCTCTACATCATAGAGAACAAAAATACAATTCTGTGATTACTCACCTGTAGAATTGGTATTATGAGTATACAGTACGTCCTGCTCCAGATATAGTACTTACTATTGGGTATTACTCCACCAGATGGCTCTGGACTGCAGAGACATCGAAAATAGGCTCCTCCCGGCCCCTCAAATACCCATGGACCTCCCACAAATCCCCAGCATTGAAAAGCAGTTAACAAGGAGCCGGGAGAATTAAAACAACCCAAACTAGAAACTGTAACAATGATAACAATCACCATACAGGGGATCCAAGATAATGCAAAACCAAGGGTGGGGTGGAGCAGGACGTACTGTATACTCATAATACCAATTCTACAGGTGAGTAATCACAGAATTGTATTATTCTTAGTATACAGTACGTCCTGCTCCAGATATAGTACTAACTATCGGGACATCCAATAGCAGTGTCCATAAAGTAGGGTGGGATCCCCAAAGTTAACAGCAGACAGTTTAAACCACTGCCGCCGGCAGAACCTTTCGGCCAAAAGCAGCATCAGCTGAGGCCCTAACATCAACCTTGTAAAACTTAGAAAAGGTATGAACAGAAGACCAAGTAGCGGCCTTGCAAACTTGTTCAACAGAAGCCTGGTGCTGAAAGGCCCAAGAAGCACCAATAGCACGAGTAGAATGAGCAGTAAGGCGGAAGGGAGGATCCTTCCCCTTAGCAGAATAGGCCTGAATCACAGCCTGACGGATCCATTTGCTGATAGTAGACTTGGCAGGAGCCAAACCCTTCCTAGGACCAGAAGGGACCACAAAAAGAGCATCAGTCTTTCTGAAAGGTGTAGTAGCCACCAGATAGTACTTCAGACACCTAACCACATCCAAAGAATGCAAGACCCTCTCCTTAGCATTACTAGGATTAGGGCACAATGAAGGGAGAACAATGTCCTGATTCAAATGAAAAGCAGACACTACCTTAGGCAGAAAATCTGGCTTGAAGCGAAACACCACCTTGTCCTGGTGTCTCTCATAGTAGGGTGGCTGAATGGAAAGCGCCGCCAACTCAAGACACATGCCTAACAGAGGTGATAGCCACCAGAAAAACAACCTTGAAAGTAAGAATGGCCAGGGAAGCATCATGCACAGGTTCAAAAGGAGCACCCTGCAAGGCTGACAAAACCAAGTTCAAATCCCAAACAGGCACCATAGTCTTACGTGGGGGATGCACATGATTCACGCCCTGGAAAAAAGTCCTAATCAGAGAATTCTGAGCAAAGGACTTCTGGAAGAAAACAGCTAGGGCAGAAACCTGAACTTTTAGAGTACTAAGTTGGAGCCCCATCTCCAACCCATGCTGTAGGAACTCCAGAATCCTGGGAATAGAGAGCACACGACAGGGATGAGACTTAGACTCACACCAATCAATGTAAGCACGCCAAACCCTGTAATAAATAGAAGAAGACTTCTTGTCAAGGTATCCACAACCAAGTAAGACAGCCCTTTCTCCATCAAGATGGAGGTTTCAGCAGCCAGGCCGTCAAAGCCAGAGTTTGTAAATTGGGATGGCGTAGAGAGCCCTGAGTGAGCAGATCTGGCACCAAGGGCAGAGTGTACTAATCTACTGCCAGCTGCACCACGTCTGCGAACCACACTCTTCTTGGCCACCTGGGGGCCACCAGAATTGCTGGCACCCCTTCCAGAGCAATTTTGCGCAGAACCCTGCCCAGCAGGGGGAATGGAGGGAAGACATACAGAAACTGAAAGTCCTGCCATGACATTGCTAGAGCATCCGTGGTCAAGGCCAGAGGATCCTGGGATAGGGAGACAAAGGCCGGTAGTTTGTGATTGTGACGGGACGCAAACAGATCCACATCTGGTTGGCCCCAACGGTGACCCTGCTGCATAGGGACCATTCTCCCTGGCGAGAGGTCCCCCTGCTCAGAGAGTCTGCCAGGAGATTTTCCACCCCCGGGATGTACACAGCTGATATGCAGGGAACATTGGTCTCCACCCAGGTCAGGATCAGAGACACTTCCTGGAGGGCCCCCTTGTCCGGGTCCCTCCCTGATGATTGATGTAGGCAACTGCCGTCTGGTTGTCCGAGCGCACCTGAACAGGAAGGCCCCGAATGTGAGTAGTCAACTGAGCCTGAACTAATCTGATCGCCCCGCAGTTCCAAGACATTGATAGGTGTGTGGGAGGCCCCCACCTCCCCTGGAACCGCAGGGACTTCCAGAAACCCCCCCAACCTGACAGACTGGCATCCGTAGTGACCGTCTCCCAGTAAGGGGTAAGAAAGGATCTGCCCCCCAGTAGGTTCCTTGAGTCCATCCACCATGAGAGGGACCTCCTGACCAGGGGGGAGAGCACACAGATGCTCCTGTCCAGGGACGCTGGGTCCTTGTCCCACACTGACAAGAGGTGGAGCTGCAGAGGCCTCAAGTAGAATTGAGCATAAGGGACCGCCTCGAAGCACACCACCATCAGGCCCACCGGCTGCATTCCCTGCCTGATGGAGGGATGATGACAAGATAGCAGGAACTGGACCTGTGCAATCAGACCGTCCACCTTCTGTTGAGGAAGGAAAATCCTTGCTTGAACTGTATCTAGATTCATTCCTAGGAATGGAGTCACCAAGGAGGGGGACAGTGAAGACTTGGGGTGGTTGATCACCCATCCAAATGACTCCAGGGTGGACACCACCAGCTGAGTATCCAATTCTGCCTGATGTAGAGATTGGGAGGTGATGAGAATGTCGTCCAGATAAGGCAGCACGCGGACGCCCTGATACCTGAGCATCACGCCAGCCAGCACCTTGGTGAACACCCTGGGAGCTGAGGTGAGACCAAAGGGCAATGCCACAAACTGGTAGTGTTGATCCTCCAGACCGAACCTGAGGAACCTTTGATGACCTGGAAATACAGGAATATGAAGGTAAGCATCCTTGATGTCCACAGAAGTCATGAAATCCCCTGGGCGCAGGGAACTTATGGCAGAGCGCAGAGTTTCCATGCGAAAGCGTCTGCTCCTGACAAATTTGTTGAGGATCTTTAAGTCCAGGACGTGCCTGACTGAACCATCTTTTTTGGGAACTGTGAATAGGTTGGAATAGAAGCCCTTGTCCATTTCTCTTAAAGGGACCTTGCAGATGACCCCCAGCTCCAGGAGGCCTTGCACTGCCTGCACAAGCTCCTGAGCTGACACAGGGTCCTGGGGAATCCGGGATCTGATGAATCTTGGGGGCGGCCAGGCAGCAAACTCTATCTTGTAACCGGAGGACACTACCTCCTGAATCCACGGGTCTGAGACATGAAGCCTCCAGACGTGAGCGAAGTGCTGAAGCCGTCCCCCACCCGGATGGGTGAGGGCGCCCCATCATGACTGAGGGGGCTTGGGAGAGGATTTTGCTTTGGGACCCGAGGAGGAGCCAGGACATCCACGTCCTCTGCCTCTACCCCAGAAATCTCCCCGGGCCCCATTAAATGAAACCCCCCTCCCTTGTCTAACACCACGGTAGGGGGAGGAGAATGAGCCCTGACCCCGAAAGGGCCGAGACTGCCGCCTGCGCTGGGGTAACCTGCCTCCCTTAGCAAAAAGGTCCAGGCGGTCCCCAAACAGGCGTAGTCCTTTGAAAGGAAAACCAGTGAGGGCCTTCTTGGTAGCGTTGTCAGCAGCCCACTGGCGTAACCAAACCGAGCGACGTATAGCCATCACACATTCTGATGGTGTCATCCAAGGCAGAGAGGACGAAATTTACAAAAACATCACAACTGGAGAGTGCATTAAACACCTCACAAGGCAAATCATCAGGGGCACTATCAAGTATACTTCTGATCAGGGTCCTAGTGGCCACAGCGGTAATGGCAGAGGCACAGACCGGGCGCAGCGCCGTCCCCCCTCATGCAAAAGCATGGGACGCCAGCTGGTCAATGCGCCGATCCTCAGCATCCCGCAGGGTAGTAGAGTCAGGGGAATGCATGACAGAGGTGTTAGATAGCCCTAGGACCGGGGCATCCACCTCGGGAGGGGATGACCAACACTTTACCACATCAGCAGGAAAGGGATACTTCCTATCCCAACTTTTAGGTACACCGGGAAGTCTACTGGGGCGCTCCCATTCCTTGAGCACAAGGTTATTGAAATGTGCTTGCTCAGGAAATTCCAAACGTGACTTAGCGGTATGGAATAGCTCCCCCCTTTGCCTGGGAGCCGCAACAAGGGGTGAAATGGACAGAACCTCAAAAATCTGGATCCGCAATCTGTCAGTGTCATCCGGGGTCCAGGGGTCAGAGCCAGAATCATCATGACCCCTTGGCCTCTCATCAGATGAACCTCAGTCAGAGAAAAGATCCCCTTCATCCGAAGGGGTATAGCCACAAAGATTCCAAAACTCATCAGTTTCCATAGGGAAAAGAGTGACATTAGGCGTTAAGTGCCGCTTTTTAGCAGGGGCCTTACGCGCCAAGGTATTAGCAATCAACTTCTCAACAGTAGCCAGTCTAGAAGACACATCAGGCTGAGAATCCCCACTTGTATGCAACTCAGTAGGAGTGAGATTTAAGCTTGGGGGGGTAGGTGAAGTGAAACGAGGTGCAGGCCCAGCCACTGGAAGGCCAGATTGCAGTGCAAGCACCTGCTCAGCATATGGTACACAGACCCGCGCCTTGTCCGCGTCAACATGAGACTCCCCACACGCTACACACAGCCGGGCTTGTCCCGAAGGAACCCCGGTCACATTATCCTGAGATGCCTCCATATGGTGATTATAGCGGCACTATAGGCCGATAGGGATTAATGCTATACAGCTACCCTGGATGCCCCAATAACCCGCTAGGGAAGTGGGAGTAATTACACTAGGCCTCACAAGTTTACCAACTAATAGAGGGCCGGGAGAAGCCAATAGATTCGCCCGCCTGAAAGACATAATAAAAGGAGCCGTAAGCAAACAGTAATAAAAAAGGTGGTAATAAAGCCCGCTAGGGCACTTACGGACTGCGCTAGGTAGAGGTCTGTCACGCAGAAGCCGACCAAGCACACAAAATGGCGTCGGTATACCTCGAGGGGTGGGCCGGCAGCAGCAATGACGGCAGCAGCAATGACGCGGAACGCGCCAGAGACGGGCCCCGCCCCTCCCCCATAGTAAAGCATAGTAACATAGTAAAGCAAGTCAGCGCAGCGGCTGACACAAAGCAGAATAAAATAAAGCATAAGGCCAATACACGTAATACATTGCATAAAAACAGACACAACAACCCCCCTCTTTCCCCCCGAAGGCTACATGGAGAATGAGGGAGGACAGCGGCAACTTAAAATAGGGCAAACCGATAGGCAGGGGTAAGGGGCAATAGTGCGGGAGGGGCATGCCATAGAGGCTCTACCCTTTGGTGGGGGATTGCGGTGGAGCAGCACTCCTAAGCACCTAACGGCGGTGCTGCCTACTATCACCGACCAGCGCAGCCAAGGCTGGGAGGCATATTACTAATGGAACGTGTGGGAATAGTCCTACAGGGCCGCAGGCTAATAGCTTCGCTCACCTGCGAGTAGAGAGCCATTTCTCGTCCTTCGCAGTCTCTGCAGTCTAGCGCCATCTGGCGGAGTAAGGCCCAGCTGCTTTCCCATGCAGTGGCCTGGAGGAACTACATGACCCAGCTGACCCTGGAGGAACTACAAGGCCCAGTTGCCCCTGGAAGAAATACAAGGCCAAGCTGTCCTTGGAGGTACTACAAAGAACCATCTGCCCCAGGAAAAACTAAAAGGCCCAGCTGCCCCCGGAGGAACTACAAGGCCCAGCTGCCCCCGGAGGAACTACAAGGCCCAGCTGCCACCAGAGAAACTACAAGGCCCAGCTGCCACCGGAGAAACTACAAGGCCCAGCTGCCACCGGAGAAACTACAAGGCCCAGCTGATACTGGAGGAACTACAAGGCCCAGGTGACCCTGGAAGAACTAAAAGGCCCAGCTGACTCTGGAGGAACTAAAAAGGCCCAGCTGACCCTGGAGGGACTAAAAGGCCCAACTGACCCTGGAGGGACTAAAAGGCCCAGCTGCCCCTGGAGGAACTAAAAGACCCAGTTGCCCCTGGAGGAACTACAAGGCCCAGTTGTGCTTGGAGGACCTACAAGGCCCAGCTGTCCTTGGGGGGACTACAAGGCCAAGCTGTCCTTGGGGGGACTACATGCCAAGCTGTTCTTGGGGGGACTACATGCCAAGCTGTCCTTGGGGGGACTACATGCCAAGCTGTCCTTGGGGGGACTACATGCCAAGCTGTCCTTGGGGGGAATACATGCCAAGCTGTCCTTGGGGGGACTACAGGGCCAAGCTGTCCTTGGGGGGGGGGGGGGGGGGGACTACATGGCCCAGCTGACCCTAGAGGAACTACAAGGCCCAGTTGCCCCTCGAGGTACTACAAAGAACCATATGCCCCTGGAAAAAATGAAAAGGCCCAGCTGCCCCCGGAGGAACTACATGCCCAACTGACCCTGGAGAAACTACAAGGCCCAGTTGATCCTAGAGGAACTACAAGGTCCAAGATTACCCTGGGGGAACTAAAAGGCCCAGCTGACCCTGAATGAACTAAAAGGCCCAGCTGACCCTGAATGAACTAAAAGGCACAGTTGCCCCTGGAGGAACTACAAGGCCCAGTTGTGCTTGGAGGGACTACAAGGCCCAGTTGTCCCTCTTTCCTATCCTGAAAAGTTGGGAGGTTCCTGTCTTGGTTGACCAAGAAGCAGTTTTAAGATTTTGGGGCCACAAAGTCATGAACCATTATATATATATATATATATATATATATACACACCATATTTTTCGCCCTATAGGACGCACCTGCCCATAACACGCACCTAGGATTTGGGGGAGGAAAATAAGAAAAAACGTTTTTTTTTTAAAACAAAAACGCACCATTACAGACAGTGTGGCATTCCCCTATCCCATTCCCATAGGCCATGTGGGATGCCCCCATTCCATAGACAGTGTAGCATGCCCCCATCCCATTCCCCGTATACCCAGTGTGGCATTCCCTCCTCCCATTCCCCATATAGGCAGTGTGGCATTCCCCTCCCATTCCCCATATACCCAGTGTGGCATCCCCCCTCCCATTCCCCGTATACCCAGTGTGGCATCCCCCCTCCCATTCCCATATAGGCAGTGTGCAGCCCATTTTCATAAGCAGTGTGGCATTCCCCCCCTCCTATTTCCCATATAGGCAGTGTGCCCTCCCCCATTCCCATAGGCAGTGTGGCATTCCCCTCCTCCCATTATCCTAGGCTGTGTGGCATCCCCCTCCCCCCATTATCATAGGCTGTGTGGCATCCCCCCATTCCCATTGGCAGTGTGGCATCCCCCTCCCCCATTATCATAGGCTGTGTGGCATCCCCCTCCCCCCATTCCTATTGGCAGTGTGGCATCCCCCTCCCTCCATTATCATAGGCTGTGTGGCATCCCCCCCCCCCCCATTATAATAGCTGTGTGGCATCCCTCTCCCCCCCCATTCCCATTGGCAGTGTGGCATCCCCCTCCCCCCATTCCCATTGGCTGTGTGGCATCCCTCTCCCCCCATTCCCATTGGCTGTGTGGCATCCCTCTCCCCCCATTCCCAATAGCTGCGTGGCATCCCACTCTCCCCCCATTTCCATAGGCAGTCGGCTAAAGTAAAACAAAAAAAAAAGTAAAACTCACCTGTCCGCTGTTACTGCTCCGCTGCGCGGCCGGCTCCGTGAGTCGGGTGGGCGTGGCCTGTGCCGCGTCAGCCACGCCCACCTGATTCACGGAGCTGACCGTAAGAAGCAGCGGCGGGCTCTGTCCCAGCCCCGCTGCTGCTATCGCTGTCTTTTCAGGCAGCAATAGCAGCGGCGGGGCCAGAGACAGTGCCGCCGCTCCTCCATCTGCTGCCTCTTCCTGGGCATGGACGAACACCCAGGTCAGGGCAGCAGGTGGGCGTGGCCTGCACTGACTGACCTGCTGCACGGACCTGGGTGCTCGCATGTGCCCCAGGCGGAAGAGGCAGCGGCGGGCGCTGTCTCTGGCCCTGCTATTGCTGCCTGAAAAGACAGCAACAGTAGCGGCAGGGCAGCTCCTCTGTCTTCATCTGGCCTCTCGCATAGTGACAGGCCACGCGGGAGCGTCGGGAACGGGCAAGTTTTTTTTTTTTTTTTTACATTCGCCCAATAAGGCGCACGGACATTTTCCCCCACTTTTGGGGAAAAATAAGTGCGCCTTATAGGGTGAAAAATACGGTATATATATATATATATATATATATATATATATATATATATATATACACACACTCAGAGATGAAAAGTAGAAAGTGAAGAAATCAGGCTAACTTTTCAGGCTAACTGGATGAATAGCAAAGCTCTAGCAGCACTGAGGCCTGTAAGCCAGTATGTCCTGACAATGCCCCCTCAGCTCATCTCTGGCAGTCCCTAGGAACAGATTTATCTTGCATTTGCAGCCTCTGTTGTGACTTAAATCCTAGTGTCAACAAAACTGATTTGTAAAATTAGAGCTACTAATTTGTAGTCAAGTGCTATATTGATGCAGTGTTATCACTATAGAGCCAGGATTTTATAATGCCGACTGAAATCCCATAGCAAATCTGTCTTGCTCCACCTCTTTATCAAAACCTAGCTATACAACGAAATTGATAAATAGCTCTTAGGAAATTTTAGGAAGGATTTCCTTTCCCAGAGAAAACTCACTGCTTCTGAAGTTCTTTTTACAATTTGCCACTCGGTCTTTTTTCATGGAACTGTATCGAAAAGAAGTACAACCCTGTACAAAGAGCAGATTTTTTAGCAGACAGGCACTTTTGAGATAAGACAGGCACTTGTAGGCTAAATGATTGGCAGGTTCTGCAAGACAAAACACAGCAATGCATAGTTGCCCCCTCGCCCTGCATACAACATTTTCAGGGGTGGCTACAAAATATCAGCTCCAAGATCAGAGCTTTGAGCTATTTTGATTTTGGTTCTGCTTCAGTTTCAGAAACATAGTTTCAGCTTAGATCTGGGACCAAAGTTTATCTAAAGAAATAACAAAATTACAAGCTCTGATCCAACTCCAGTGGCTTATAACTTTAGTGTATGTATCATCTAAAGCGGGGGGGTGCTCAACCTTTTGATAAGTGCGGGCCACTTAAAGCGATCCTTCACTCTGAATAAGAGTCTATCTGATATGTTTCCCACACCCTGTACATACAGCTTGCTCCCATGAAAAATCATCCTACCTGCATCTACTGCATGTTATGAGCCTTTAAACATCCAAGATAGCGGCTCATGGAACATCAGGCAGCCTGCAAACAGGAAGTGGCTTCTGACTGTGCTGCTCTGCATTCTGGGATTGCTGACCTTTTCCTGACCCCAGCTCTGCTCTGTCTGAGCAAAGCACAGCTATAACCCGCCCCCCTGTATTTTATCCCACTCTCCTCTCCTCAGTAAGTGTGATGCTGCTGAGTCAAGATGGCGGCGCCCGTATCCTAAAGTCCAAAACAGAGTTGCAGCCCAGTGTAATTTTAGATGCTGGGGAATAGTTTTTTAAGGGTTTAGGCTTTTCATTAAATCATGCTGAAGGTCCGGTTTAAATGATTTGTAAGCTGGTCGCAGCCCACAATGAAGATTTTTTCCATTTGAAATAGCATAATGAAGATATTCTACAACAATCCGGATACCCGCTGTCTCCACAAACTACACTTGTATGACCTTCCACCACACCATATATTAATATGCAACAATCCTTGATAGCAATGCATATATATGGACCCATATATTCATATTGGTATATGAATATATGGGTCCCTTATTTATAGCCCTCCCACATCAGTCCCACGTAATAACCATGTTCCCAATACTAAACCCATCTAAGCTACAACCAGTGCTAAGCATACAATTATTATAGAAAAAAGATTTCACTCATGGGTGGTGTTGTACAATGAATGTCAATGCATTCCTTCAAGCCACAGCTACCACCTCCAATGTTTGTCAATGTGCCCCTCCTCCATGGAATTGCCCATCCTTACTGTACCACTATTAACTACCTTTACCTGTCAGTTCTATTTACCCCTCCCACATTTCATGGCAGGTCATCACATCAGATGGCTTTGAGGGCCAAAAGTGTCCCCTGGGCCGCAGGTTGAGCACACGTGATCTAAAGTCTCAAACAATAGCTTATGTATGTATTCTAGATCGCTAAATTGCATCTTACAGGGTACATAAGGGTACAAAACAATACAAAGTTGGCAGCATTAATCTAAGCCAGGGGTGGGCAATTCTTTTTTCCATGAGGCCACATGAGAAACTAAAAATATTGTGGAGGGCGGGCCAAAAGGCTGAACTCAATTCTGCATAATATAATTGTATTTCTTTATAAAGAGCAGTAAATAGCATTGTTTGACAAGCTGGTACAAGTATATGTTATAGTTATAGGAGCACTATCGCGAAAAAATGGCCCAATGATAAAAATCAATAAACATATGCTGGATGGCGGGAGGAGGGGTCCCTTATACTCTCAACATCAACAAATATCCAGCCAGGCAAGTTTCTTTTATTTTAATAGATGGAAAAGGGCATCCGCTCATAGACTAAACCTGTAACCCCTGGATATTGTTCCTACCATGTGAGAATAAACCACAAGCTTGGCGGGAGTTTTATTCTGTTCGGATTTATCACTGACCTCTCTTCTCAATAGCAGACATGTTTATATGGATTTTTAACATTACTCAATTTCGCGATAGTGCTCCTTTAAACAATGAAAAAGTGAGGTTGCCTTTCAAAAAATGTCATTTATTAAATAAACCACATTTTGTGTGTCGTGAGGTCTCACGCAGCAGGGCATCCCAAATTGGGATGCCCCAGAGGCATGATGCCTGTAATCCAGCCCTGGATTCCTTCACACTCCAAAGGGCTGGGTTACATGAGTTTTGGTCTGCTTTAAAACATCATGACCAAATCAGGTTAGGATGGAATAACCCCCCTCCTTTACATTATTATTAATTAATTAAGTAACACAGCGCTGCTCACACTTTTTACTCAGTAGCAATGTGAAAAATTGTGGATTCCCTCACATAAAGCAGAACAAAACCCAGACTGGTCTTCCCCCTGGAAATCCTAGATCGAGATGCCCCACTGTGTGAAACCCTTTTTACTCAGTAGCAACATGAAAAATGGCAGACTCCCTCCCTTAAAGCGGGAAACAAAGCCCTAATCTGGGATGCCCAGGTGGAAGACCAGTGGCCGCTCTGGGTTCATTTCCACTTTAAGGGAGTCCACCATTTGTCAAGTTGCTACCAAGTAACAAGGGTTTCACACAGTGGGGAATCCTGATCTGGGATTTCCAGGGGGAAGACCAGTGGCCGCTCTGGGTTTTGTTCTTCTTTCAGAGGAGTCCCCCTTTTTTCATGTTGCAACTGAGTAAAAAGGGTTTCAAAAAGTGGAGCATCCCGATTTGTGATGCCCGGGGGGGGGGGGGAACCAGTGGCCGGCCTTGGAAAAAAGGCTGTGTGAAACCCTTCCCACCTTGCAGCATGGTCCCCCCCCCCCCCCCCGCACTCCCAAAGGCATTGTTGGTCTGGCCAGAAATGGACTACAAGAGCCAGTGCACCATCAGGCGCTGCATACGGCATGTAACACATCTGGTGTGGACTACAAGTGCCAGCAGCCTGCGATGTGAGGCACAGACAAGTGGCTGGAGTACCTCTATCTCCGGCGTCAGCTCCGCAGCGACTGACACATGCCACACTGCACAGGCCAAGGGCGGGAAGAGAAACTCCGCCCACAGCCAAACCTGCAGGAGGGAGCTGTCCAATAGGAGAGCAGACTCTAATCCACACACGCCCCCGCTACATTAGACTCACTACAGAGGGGCAAAAGTGCTGTTAGAACCCGGCGATATCTTTTCTGGCAAGACTGCGCGGACAGTGGGTGGGACTGAGCGGTGGGGGCATCGGAAGCATGCGGCCGCGCACCTTAGCGGGCCAGTCAGAGCCAATCAAAGGGCCGTATGTGGCACTGGGGCCTTACAATGCCCAGGTCTGTTATAGACGCTAGGTCCAGTTTTGGTCCACTGTACTGGTAGCTTAGTGCAAAGGTAAACGTGTTTCGTCTAGATCAGGGGTTTCCCACCTTTTCCATCAAATACCACTTTCCATTTTATAATTATCTCAAGTATCACCTGGATAGTACATATTGGCCTTGATTCAATAAGCATTAAAAAGAATTCTCATGGTAATAAAAATTGTACTTTATGAGGAAAAAGCCTGAGAATTTCACCAGCTAGGAAAAGTCAATGGCACTTTTTTACCCTTAAAAAAAGTTGTTTTACTCCTTTTTACACTGTAGTTAAAAGTACAATTGTCTTTCATCATCTTCTTATCTGGTGATTCAGCAAATTACATTCTCGTGAATTTTTTCAACTCTTACTGAATCATGGCTATAGGATGTCACTCAACTAAAAAACATGGTAAAACAACACACAAAACAGCCATGTAAAGTCCATGAAACATACACCTACATATTTTTAGCAACCTTTGGAGCAGTTTTGTACAGGCAGGGGCTGCCTGGCCATGGGGAGAACTGGGACAATGCCCGGTGGGCCGCACTGCTTTGGGGCCAGTTGGGCTGCTGCTTTAAACAACCACATTCAATCCTTGCCCCCTTAGTCTCCCCTTCAGCCCCTGCACACAGCCCCACTGTACCCACAAGCCAAGGAACCCCAGCCCACCAATGCTATAGCCCAGCATCATGGTAAGGGGGCCAGATTTTTGGCCCAAGTCCACCACTATGTACAGCTATAGTTAAGGTATAGATGGCAGCACATCAGGTTGGGGGCCAGTCCGCAGCCTTGTCAAGTACACCTAATAGATGTCGAGTACCACTGATCTAGATAAAGGGGTTGATTCAGAGCCAGGTGAGAGTTCTCATCTCCTTTTTAGGCAAGAAAATTCCATTGACTTTCATTGTCTACCTTGGGGCTGATTTCAGAGCCAGGTGAAAATTTACACCCGGTAGACAATGAAAGTAAATGGCAGTTTTATCTCCTAAAAAGGAGTGAGAATTCTCACTTTGCTCTGAATCGACCCCATAGAATCACTTGAAGTGGCCTTGCTAGTGTTACATACATTTAACTCCCTATGTGATTTAGGCACATTAGTAATAAGTAACCTACTACTTGTAGTGCAATACAATGAAAGAGTACAAATGCATTGATAAGGTATGCTTCAACAAGCAGGGCAAACAGGTGTAACAATAGAAGGAGGGGTGTCATGAACAACAATGGAATACAGAGTTCACTTCAAAGTCTCATATTTACAGGTGCACTTTAGCAGTAAGGAAATGGAGTATATTGAGGGTATGCCTATATTTTCTGGCATTTGGGGGCATAGATGGAAGATAGGATAGAATTCTTCATCTGCATTTAACTCAACCGTGCAGCAAGTGTACACATGCCCAAAGCGGTGGGCTGCCCAACCTCAAGAGCACTTCAGTCATGTCTCTTGTAAGATACACTGGCACTCAAAGGGTTTTACTGGAGGAGTGGCTCACATATTATGCATACCTCCCAACTTCTGAAAACTTGAAAGCGGGACAAGCCATGCCCCCGGCCACACCCCCGTCACGCCCCGGCCACGCCCCCGTCACGCCCCGGCCACGCCCCCGTCACGCCCCGGCCACGCTCTCCAGCTCCAGCAATGACGGCTGCCTTCACCCCTGCATGCGGTACGTATCCCCAAACCAGCATACCGCCCGCCCCCCCACCCCCGTGCGCCTGCCCCCCCACCCCCGTGCGCCTGCCCACCCACCCCCGTGCGCCCGCCCCACTCTCTCACCCCACGCGCCAGGAAGTTATCTTCCCGCCGGCGTCATTGCGGCCCTGGGCTGTCACAGTGCAGGGGGTCCCGGGACATTTGGTAATGTTCTGGGACCGCGGGATCCTTCTCAAAAATCGGGACAATCCCGGGAAAATCGGGACAGTTGGGAGGCATGTATTATGCCTTGCTATGGGCCTACCCTGTTTCCCCAAAAATAAGACAGGTCTTATATTAATTTATTGCTAGGAAAAAGGCGGTAGGGCTTATTTTCCTGGATATCTTTTTTCCATAAATAGACAGTAGATAGGCAGATGGATGGATAGATAGATGGGATGGATACATAGATAGTTGGGTAGATAGATAGATACCCCAATCCCTCCGCAGCAAGTGTCCCTGATGGGGGGGCAAGGGGTTATTTCGGGGGTAGGGCTTATTTTTCAGTGAAATACAGTACCTACTATTAATTAAAATAGGACATTCCTTATTATTACTCACCTTTAATACCTCCGTTTATAAATATACCCATCTTGAAATTCAGTTCCCGCAACTTGCTTGCATGAGCATGCCGAAGGCGTGCTTTATTGGCTGTGATGGGGGGGGGGGGGGTCCAGTCCACTTGTTTCATTACACAAGGTGGACAGCATTTAAAAGAATGTATGTGCATGGACCCCATCTGCAAGAGCAGGACACCAAAGCAATTGCTGTGTGAACACCAGCAGGCAGTCTGTTTGTGATTGTGGTGGGAGCAGAAGGGAGGGCAAGGGGAGCTAAGCCTGATTTGGGGTGATATCTAAGACCTTGTTGCCTCTATCCACCACTCACTGTGTACTCTGCTTCCAGTTAAACCGGACCTTCACCATAATTTATTGAAAAGCCCAAACCCTTAAAAAATGATTCCCCAGCATCTAAAATTAATATATTTTACTTTTTTTTAGCCACTTACTTATTATTCTTTCCCCCCACATGGCTCCAACTCTGTTCAGGATACAGGCGCCGCCATCTTGACTCAGAAGCATCACACTTACTGAGAAGAGTGGAGTGGGATAATATACAGGGGGGTAGGTTATAGCTGTGCTTTGCTCAGGCAGAGCAGAGCTGGGGTCAGGAAAAGCTCAGCAATCCCAGAATGCAGAGCAGCACAGTCAGAAGGCACTTCCTGTTTGCAGGCTGCCTGATGTTCCATGAGCCGCCATCTTGGATGTTTAAAGGCTCATAACATGCAGTAGATGCAGGTAGGATGATTATTAATGTGACCAATCTGCATGTACAGGGTGTGGGAAACATATAAGATAGACTCTTATTCAGAGTGAAGGACTGCTTTAAAGCTTTGGGCCTTGAGTGACATGTCAGTCATCCAATCCTTGTGCAGTTGTGGTGTATCTGCTGTTGTTGCAGGAATTGAGTAACTGACATATGACTCAACCTGCAAACTGCTCAGCAGCCATGGAGCAGGGTCATTCTTCTGTAGTGACTTGCCGGGGATCCGCTGCAATTGGGAGAGTATCTTTTATGTTGGTGTATCTGGGGGGTGGTGAGGGGGATATCAATAAAAACAAATTAATACTTACCTTTCTCTCACACAGCTGCTTCGCCAAGGTTCTGCATACTCACCTGTTCCTGCAGCATATATGTGCTTTGTGTATTTCCATCCAAATTGGAGGCCTTCGCACCATGCTCTTTTTACTGCAACAGGAGAGTACTGCCCCTGGTAC
Source organism: Gastrophryne carolinensis (assembly GCA_027917425.1). Lineage (NCBI taxonomy): Eukaryota > Metazoa > Chordata > Amphibia > Anura > Microhylidae > Gastrophryne > Gastrophryne carolinensis. The sequence goes on along the minus strand of CM051236.1, from coordinate 304,577,620 downwards.
AAAGCAAGAGGGGAATGGGAACAGAGATGTACCAGACCACTGTATTGTAGTGAAACAGCCATGAGGAAGGAGAGTTGAATATTTATTGATTTATACGTTTTCCAGCCAGGGCCTTTAAAGGTCGGTATTTTAATAACATGCACATATTAGACAACGGGAAGAGATTGCTGACATGTGCCCCCTAACATATTAAAATAACTCCCATTTGTTACTATTTCCGCTTTGGAGGAGAGAAAAATCTTTACATTTTGGGCTGGGTCAAATTTTAAAAAGCACTATTCACAGCAGCAAATAACTGTTGCACCTGTCAGGTAAGCATCCACCTGAAAACACTAAACTTGCTGAGTTTGCCTTCTCATTGTATTTCATCCCCTCTATGCAAATATAATTACCTTCAATAGATAAAAGAAGCGGCTAAGTAAACAGTCACTAAGTGCAATCGATTTAGGCAGCCCCCTTCGTGTGGTATAATGGAGGGGGGTTGGGATCACACCTAGGTGTCTCTGAAGAGCACACATACTCGCTACAAAATTCTCTGCCACACACAACTTTGATATATATATATATATATATATATATATATATATATATATATATACTGTATGTTATAATAGAATTAAAAAATAAAATTACAATTATGCATATAAGCAGGGCCGGATTATGAGAGGGGCGCAAGGGGCTCCACCACCACTTGCCCTGCAAAGGGGGCCTCCACCAACCTTTGGGTTATGGTCTAGTCCAGGAGGCTTTTCAGTCTTTGGTTTCATGGGCTGCATGGCCAGCAACAAAGCTATCAACGGTAGTGGGGGCCCCCCACATTTGGGCAGCCAAAGCGACCACAAGGCAAGACGGAGAGTCTAGAGCAGCAAAGCCACCATCAGAAACGCTACAGTGTGGTTGGGTGCAGAGTAGTCAATCAATGGCTACTCACTGTACATAAGCCTTCTGCTGGATCAGCTGGGTGACTACACTACCCCCCCCCCCCCCCCCCCCATCCAGAATGGCAAAGCAGGAGTTCCAGAGCAGCACGCACCCGCACAAGAGACTCGATCTGAAGTTCCAGTAAGTAGATGGGGGCAAGACAACCATCAGTTAATTGGCTGGACTATTATTTTAAAAGGAAAAAAATACTGTCTCTGGAGCCTCCACCAGACCTTGTGCCCAGGGGCCTCCACCACACTTAATCCTGATGCTGACAAAAATCAATAAAATGTCACATGCTAATTGGTCACTTATGTACATTTCACAGTATGAGGTTAGGTTGTTTTGACGATTGACTTTCACTCTCCCAGGTTTAGGGCTGATTCAGCACTGTGAGAATTTATTTTTCTCAAGTTTTTTTTTTGAGAGAAAAAAATTTTCTATAATGATTTTTTTTTCTCAGTGCATGTCAGCAACCTTTTTAGCCGTGCGCATTGTTTTAAATTTTGCACAGCTAAAAATGGTGCTGACATGCACTAAGGAACAAAAATACAATTCTGTGATTACTCACCTGTAGAATTGGTATTATGAGTATACAGTACGTCCTGCTCCAAATCTAATACTTACAGTTGGGATATACTCCGCCAGATGGCGCTGGACTGCAGAGACATCGAAAATAGGCTCCTCCCGGCCCCTCAAACACCCGGGGACCTCCCACAAATCCCCAGCATTGAAAAAGCAGTTAAGGAGAAGCCGGGAGCATTAAACAATCCAAACTATCAACTATAACAATGATAACAATCACCATACAGGGGATCCAAGAAAATGCAAACCAAGGGTGGGTTGGAGCAGGACGTACTGTATACTCATAATACCAATTCTACAGGTGAGTAATCACAGAATTGTATTATTCTTAGTATACAGTACGTCCTGCTCCAAATCTAATACTTACAGTTGGGACATCCAATAGCAGTGGTAGAAGTAGGGTGGGATCCCCAAGAAAAATCAGCAGCAGGCAGTTTAAACCACTGCCGCCTGCAGAAACTTGTGGCCAAACATCAACCTTGTAAAACTTTGAAAAGGTATGAACAGAAGACCAAGTAGCGGCCTTGCAAACTTGTCCAACAGAAGCCTGGTGCTGAAAAGCCCAAGAGGCACCAATAGCACGAGTGGAATGAGTAGTAAGGCGGAAGGGAGGATTCTTCCCCTTAGCAGAATAGGCCTGAATCACAGCCTGACGAATCCACTTGCTGATAGTAGACTTGGCAGGAGCCAAACCCTTCGTGGGACCAGAAGGGACCACAAAAAGGAGCATCAGTCTTCCTGAAAGGTGCAGTAGCCACCAGATAGTACTTCAGACACCTGACCACATCCAAAGAGTGCAAAACCCTCTCCTTAGCATTACTAGGATTAGGGCACAAAGAAGGAAGAACAATATCCTGATTCAAATGAACGGCAGACACTACCTTAGGCAGAAAGTCAGGTTTGAAACGAAACACATATCAACACTGAATAAAAGGATGGGGAGATCCACTGTGTAATAGCAGGTGCACTGCCACTCTCGTGGCGTCCCGCTGACCAATCTAAATACTACACACAAACACTTACACAGTGTCACTTGCTGGACTGGCACAAAGCCTCATAGCCATTTCTACACAAAATTTAATCGGTATCAAAAATGTGGCACATCTAGATATACAAACATTTCAAAATTGATAAAAAAACATACATTTGTGATTACAGCCGTCACTGCCACACATACGTCACACTCACTCCCCACCTCCTCAGCCTGTATTTTGCATTAATGAAAACTGTAGTTCACCAATCCTACATGGAGGATATTAAAAGATGATGAAAAAAATGCAATCCCAGCGTTGTCAATTCATAGTGTGGTGATAGTCTCACTTCAAATGGCAAATTGCAAAGAGACTCCCATATGACACTGTGTAATAGGGGCACAGCTACTGAGGCTGCTTCTAAGGTTGTCTTAAGGGTTCAAGTCCTTCTGCCATGAACTGGAAACCAGTAAAATGTGGCTCTTTTCAGTGATATCCCATATAGCGCACTCTCAAATCAGAGCTTATTCTAGTTCATGAAGGGTTAATCTCCTGCTGCCACAAGGACTACTTATGTTCATAAATCAGCTCGCCGCTTTTAACACACTTTTAACGCCTATAGTTGCTGTACTTAGCTCTGTCCTGCAGATTTTATGATGACTATCCGTCTTAATTCAAGGGAGACTTGTCATTCAAATATCCCGCTGGACATACCGAGGCTCTAATGTCAGCCCCTTCTCCATCAAGATGGAGGTTTCAGCAGCCAAGCCGTCAAAGCCAGAGTTTGTAAATTGGGATGGCGTAGTGAGCCCTGAGTGAGCAGATCTGGCACCAAGGGCAGAGCGTACTGATCTACTGCCAGCTGTACCACGTCTGCGAACCACCCTCTTCTTGGCCACCTGGGGGCCACCAGAATTGCTGGCACCTCCTCCAGAGCAATCTTGCGCAGAACCCTGCCCAGCAGGGGGATTGGAGGGAAGACATACAGGAACTGAAAGTCCTGCCATGACATTGCTAGTGCATCCGAGGTCAGGGCCAGAGGATCCCTGGACAGTGAGACAAAAGCTGGGAGCTTGTGATTGTGGAGGGACGCAAACAGATCCACATCTGGTTGGCCCCAACGGTGACACAGAGATTGAAACACCCTGCTGCATAGGGACCATTCTCCCTGGCGAGAGGTCCCCCTGCTCATAGAGTGATTTTCCACCCCCGGGATGTACACAGATGAAATGCAGGGGACATTGTCAGGATCAGAGACGCTTCCTGGAGGGCCCTCTTGCTCCGGGTCCCTCCCTGATGATTGATGTAGGCAACTGCCGTCTGGTTGTCCGAGCGCACCTGAACAGGCAGGATCTGAAGATGAGTAGTCAAGCGAGCCAGAACTAACCTGATCGCCCGCAGCTCCAATACATTGATAGGTGTGTGGGCCTCCTGAGGGCCCCACCTCCCCTGAAACCGCAGGGACTTCCAGAAACCCCCCCAACCTGACAGACTGGCATCCGTGGTGACCGTCTCCCAGGAAGGGGCAAGAAAGGATCTGCCCCCAACAGGTTCCTTGAGTCCATCCACCACAAGAGGGACCTCCAGACCCGGGGGGGAGAGCACACAGACCCTGTCCAGGGACGCTGGGTCCTTGTTCCATACAAACAATAGGTGAAGTTGCAGAGGCCTCAAGTGGAACTGAGCATAAGGGACCGCTTCGAAGCACGCCACCATCAGGCCCACCAGCTGCATCCCCTGCCTGATGGAGGGATGGGGACAAGCTAGGAGGGACTGAGCCTGTGCAATCAGACTGTCCACCTTCTGCTGAGAAAGGAAGATCCTTGCCTGAACTGTATCCAGATTCATTCCTAGGAATGGAGTTACCCCCTCAGAAGAGAATCCATGCCTGAGGGGGAGAAGCTCCCCCGCAGAACCGAGCATGCAACCAAATTCATGAGGGATAACAGCCAGCATGCCCTCAACAGTGCGCACCAAGCACCACACTCTCACACACACACACACACACACACACACAACAATGAAAATAAAACAATAAAGGGACAAGAGGTAGGGACAGCGCCCCCCAAGGGACAAGGGACCAGGGGGGGAATCCGCACCACCAAGTGGAGGGAATAATGGCCAGGTACAGGGCATCCCAAACCGGGATCACCAACCCGGAACCGCCTACCCCAAATGAGGTCTCACGGGGGAGCATGGCTCCCTAACACACCACGGAGGTGTATCCTACCTTCGCCCGTAAGTACCTTCGTACCTTCAAGCGTAATCTCGTGAGTGTAATTAGGTGGGTGTCCTCCTTGGATCTGACCCCCCCCCTCTGTTACAGAGGTCTCAACCACCCTGGGAATTCTGGAAATGTTTTGGTCTTGTGGATGAGTGGATGTGAATGTGAATGGAAGTCTTTGTTAGGATGCAGTTGGTATGTTTGGTGCCTGCGGCACCATGTTTTGCTTGTTCTTAAAATGCATAAATAAAAACGTAAAAAAAAATGTATAGGACATTCGAGCAATGACAGAATTTTTATTCATCACTCTATTGCAGTGGGCATTTCCACAGATCTATTCTTGTCTGTGTGTGGTCGTATATATGCATAGCATATATATGAAAGTCAATCTGGTCAGCGCCTCTAATAGCATCATGTAGCGTCACATGTATCACTAGCGGTGGCTCAGTGTAAAGCGCCGGTACTGTGTTCAGCAGTGCCATGTAGCACCTGACGCTCAGTAGCGCTCTCCCATACATTTCAATGGTGTTTTATTTGGTTGTGTATAAATAGCTTTTTCCTAAAGTAATGTTCTAAATTTTTGGTTCAGATCATTATGTGGCCTCTCCTGCCCAGCAACACTTTTATTAAGATTTTTTTCTTGATTTTTTTTTTTTATGCGGATCTGCCATTGCAGTGTTATTGTCACAGTGTTAAAACAATGTAATTCCATGCGTTTTGCGCTCTGGTACTGGTGTATGTGTTTAGAAACAGACTTCTATCACATAGCTTCTGGTGCTCGACACTAGAAGCACCCAGTTTTAGAGTGCCAACACTGGTTGTGTGTAGTTTTTGCCGGGCACACTTAACTTGCGCTACCTGTCGTTCGCTGCAGCCTTGGCCTGTTGTTAGATGTAGCATCGTCTTGGGCGCTTTGACCTCGGGGCACCACCTAGTGTTTGCGATTGGCTCTGCAGAATCAGAGAGAGCGCTTCTACAGCACCCTCCAGACATCACATTTATCAATGCTGGACAGGATAGTACAGCGTCACTTTTCCGGCCGCTAAGCTAGGTTATAGCGCCAGACACCCTCTTGCAGCGACCACTTGCGGATGCTCTAGGCACCGCTAACATAGACACTCATATGGCTATACCTGGCGTTAGTCTTAAATTACCGTATATACTCGAGTATAAGCCGAGTTTTTCAGCCCACTTTTTGGGCTGAAAAAAGCCGCCTCGGCTTATACTCGAGTCAGGACTCAGCTGTCTTTTTTTTTTAAGTACCTAGCAGGCTTCGCACATGTCACCGTCCAGCGCGCGTGCCCGGCGATCACACACCCAGCCATCCTTGCTCCCTCCCTGTCTGCATTGTCCGCCTCCGGTCACCGTGTTATGCTGTGGCCACGTCAGTGAATAGGAGAGCGGCCTGGCTAGCTCTGCCCTCCTGCCGTGACATCAGAGAAGAAGGCGCGCGGGGGCTGCCGGCCTGCTCAGTACACCGGGAACCTAGGAGCGCCTGGTAACAGGTAATGGAGGAGCGGGCAGGGATTCGGGGGGAGGGTGGACTGTCACTTGGGGGTTGAAAAAGAAAAATTAGATTACGGTATGTTGATGGGGGTTTGTACAGATTGTGTGTGCACATTGAATTTAAGATTAGAGGAGCAGGGCAGGGAGCAAGCTCACTAATGCAATGTTTTATTTTAAGTGGAACAAAACCATAAGAGGCCGGCCCTGGAATCTAAAAGATTACAGGGCTGGCTGCTGGCCTTCAGCTTGGGCATCCTGATTTGGGATGCCCTTGGGGAAGGCAAGCAGCCAGCCCTGGAATCTTTGAGATTCCAGGGCTGTGAAATCCCCCAGGTCATCCATAATCACTTACCTCTCCGGTCCAACGGCGCATGCACAGGCTCTGGTCCAGTGAGAGCCACCCACCAACAATATGTACCCAATTCAGTAGACGGCTCTCAATTACATGAATGGCATTCCTGCCTGCCAAATTATGAAGTAATGGCCTGTGGCTTTCATTGGATCAGAGCCCGCGCATGCTCCGTTGGAGCCAGGGAAGGTAAATGCTCACTGGCCTTTCTGGGATGCCCCAGGACAAAGCCAGCAGCCAGCCTTGGAATCTTTCAGATTCCAAGCCAGACTCCACTGGGTTTTGTTCTGCTTTAATTGTGTCTGTGCAGGCCAGGCGGTGGCAGCTGGTGTATTGGGGTGTATGTGTGCTGCATTTCCCACCCTAGGCTTATACTTGAGTCAATAACTTTTCCAGTTTTTTTGTGGTAAAATTAGGTGCCTCGGCTTATATTCGGGTCGGCCTATACTCGAGTATATACGGTAGCCTCCCCATTAAAGTATAAATCTATTCGGCAGCAGTTCCAGCCTAAAGGAGCACTATTGTGAAAAATAGCTCAATGCTAAAAATCCATATAAATATGCTCAATTGCGGGAGGAGAGGCACTTATACATCCAGCATCAATAAATATACAGCCAGGCTTGTTTTTTTTTTTTTTTTTTATTTTAACGGAGGAAAAAGTAAATCCAGGGTGACAGGCTCTGTCACCCCTGATAGACTAAACCTGTCACCTCTGTATTTTATACCTACCAGGAGAGAATAAACCACAAGCTTGGCGGTAGTTTTATTCAGTTTGTGACCCCTCCTCTCATTAGCTGACATGTTTATATGGATTTTTAATATTACACAATTTCACAATAGTGCTCCTTTAAGTACAAATCCACTTGACAGCAGATAATGTTGCAGTACAAACTTTTCAGCCAGGAGAATGGGTGGAAATACAAAGAGATAAGAAGAACATCAAGGGGGCTTGAGACACATGCATTTCATCACTCTTCAAACAACCACTAGCCACTTAACTTAATACAGCATGAGGCAGGTGTTTTTCCTTCAGGGGTCACAGCATGGGGCCAGACAGAGCCAAGGGGGCAGGGCAGCAGCTGGCACTTTGTGTAGAGGCCATATTTGCATCCTGCTACTTATAGGTGATATATTGGAAGTAGTAGCATGCTCTTGGTGCCTGGTCAACCTGACTCCAGGTCTCTGGATGTTTTTTGTAAAGTACAATAAACAGTGGGTGATGGGCAGGGTATAACTATGAGAGTCTGAATGTGCGCAGTGTGCATCCACTACTAGCAGGTATTGCAACCAGATGGAGAATAGGCATTGAAGCAGAACAAAACCCAGCAGTGACTGGCCCGGAATCCTATGGCTTTTCCTCTGTGTGAAACCCCCCAGGGCACCCATAAAAACGCACCTTTCCCCGCTCCAATGGCGCATGCGCGGGCTCTCATCTAATGAGAGCTGCCTGCTATGACTATGTCATTCGGCAGGTGTCTCTCATTGTTTGCAATGAAGAGTGCACACTGCCGCATCCCCCATATCCCTGGCCGTGTACATGTTCCCCATTATACTAAAAGAGAGCCGCCTGCTAAATGACCTAATTTTAGGCTGCTCTCATTGGATGAGAGTCCATGCATGCGCCATTGAAGCCTGGACAGGTGAGTTTTTTCTGGCTTCCTGGGCAGTTTCACACAGTGAGACGTCAAACATAACTGGGGAAAGTCAAATTCCTGGGTTTCAGAAAATAACTAAGCTTTGTACTAAATCCTCACTGGACACCAAATAACCAACCGTGTATTCATAGGAGATATTTTACAGGTATATTGTAGAATGTTGGCCTTGGCTAAAGTGAAGTATTATGGTAAAGGGTAGGAAATAATTAAAGATAAGTTAACAAAAAAAGGCCTGCATTAAAATGTTCTATTTAAATACGGGACTGATTTTTTCTTTTGTAAGTAGCTGCTGTGCTACCATCGCCACACCCAGGGGGGGGCAGGCATTGTTAGTAAGTGTCCTACAGTCATTTTGAATTTATCTGAATACAGATGCACATGTCCTTTCTTTGTATATTTGAAGGTGGAGAATAACCCTATTTATACAGACTGCAGTCCTTTCCTATATTAGCTTTAAAATATGATAGTAATTATATCTGACAATTGCAACCTGAGTGTGCACACACGTTCATAATTGTTCATAATTGTCTAGGCAATAGAGAAAAAGTCTATACTTGTTTATTCCCCACAGATGCTAGTCTGGCACTGTGTCTCTTACCTGATCATCAGATTGAGTGTCTGAGACTTGAGATCCTGATTGCAAGTCACTGGCACCTCCAAAATGGCAGCCCACTCCTGCACAGTGTTTAGAGTACGCCCACTCTTTGACTGCAATATAGAGGGTGTGCCAAGACCTGACATGCCCCTCCCATTGCAGTAAATAGAAGGGGCATGCAAGCATCACTGTGGAAGAGTAGGGCTCGAGGTGCCACACTGCGCAATGATGCCTAGCAAGCCCAGGAACCAGGCTGCTGATAATGACCTCTTCTGGGTTTGTTTTCTGGCATGTGACTGGCAGCAGTCTATTGAGTTCCAATAAGCTGAACAATTAAGGTGAAAGTCAAGTCTAAGGGTTACACACCTTACCCTGCCCAGAAGCCAGCACTGCCATCTGTGCTTTGGGCACCATGACTCTGTGTGCACACCCACTCCCCATTAATGTACCACTCAGTGCAGCCTCCCCAAGATAGCTGCGCCCAGGGCCAGAAAATGCTGTGGAGACACTGATGGATTCTGGGCAAGATAAGGTTTTTTTTGCAACAATGATGGGGGTTACAATGAGCCTGGGCATCTACTTTGAAGATCAACCACCTTAGTTACTAGCAGGCCTTTCAAGTCCCCCTTGAGGCATTCTAAATTGGGATGCCCCACTGTGTGAACTCCTGTGATCGCCCCAGCAATCACTTACCTTTTTGGTATTCCCACCACGGATCCGCAGGCCACATCCCCAGCCTTTTTGTAGCTGGGGTGGGCTTCTATGTACAGCCATTCAGATAGCCACAGGAAGACAGGCATGTGGCCACTCCCACTACTAATGCCAGAGCTCTGTTTAGAACAAGGCCATATACCAAGAATTAATATTGTATGCACGGCATAAGGCACCGATTGGACAGAGCCCGCGCATGCGTGGTAGGAATGGCGGAAAGTTCAAAGCAGAACAAAACCCAATGGACCCAGTACTGGAATCTAAAATATTCCAGGTCACAGGTAACTCACCTTCTTCCTGGCTCCCTCGCTGATGTAAAAATCTGGTGACTGCATCCCCATCATCTTTAGGCTGTGAACGTATTTCACCCCAGCTATTCAGATGAGTGGACAGAAGTGCACTCACTGCTGGAGATGCGCCCACTTCCAATCCCAATTGCCATAAACAGAGCAGTTTGCCAAACATTACATATGTATGGCAAACGTCTCTGATTGGAAAGAGCCATAGAAGCAGAGAAAGGAGAGTTTATCCTAGGTGTTTGGAGAAGGGGGGATTAAGGGAACAAAACTCATAAAGTCAATATCCTGGGTATTGTTCAGCTATGTTATCAAATATAATGTCATTCAACTATGTAATGCCTTGACTTTTTTCCTGGCTAATTTGTGTTTCATCCTTTACTTCTGATAGCCTGACACTTTCACAAGTCTGACACTTTCACTCATCAGACCTTTTTGAATAATTCATGCCTGCAAGGTAACAAAAAACTGTAAATTTGAAAGTGTTTGCATTTTGCTTCCCTTATTTAACGGCATTCACATGCAAGGCAGTGTAAACACACCCAGCTAATTGTCTAATCAACACAAGGCCATTCAAAGTCTTCTAAACGTATGATAATATTAAACCAAAATCTAATCCACATGAAAGTAAATAAAACTAACTGAGCCCCCCAAGTGCCACTATGCATCATTTTAATGTATTGGGAGATATGAGCTTTGCAATGCCGTCCAAGTTGCAATTTCAGATTCAAAGTTATTTCTTGTTAAGAATAAACATTTCATACATACAAGGAGTTCCTGTGGCATTGAGACTAGATACAATGGGTAGGTAAAGTAAGTGTAAACTCGTCTTCCTGTATCAGGCAGCCATTCCAATGCCCAGCTTGGTGGAGTTCCTGACATGGAAGACGGCTAATTTGGGTACCTACAAACGGTTAGGATTAAGAGAGCTAAGGGAGATGTACCAGCAGGGGCTTGCTACAGAGGCTGCAAATCCAGGGCATCATTTAGTGGAGAGGCTGTCAAGGAAGAGAAAAGAGTCAGTCAAGTAGAGATCAGTCCGTGCAATCACATATGTTTAATAGTTCTGTGGTAGCATTGTATAGGGTTTTATGTGATGTGATGAGCTGTGCTGAGGGTCGTGCTGTCTTTTGTATATACGTTGCAGTGTGTTTATACAAGGAAATTTCATAATGTAATACATTAGGATTGCATTGCAGGCAAAATGCTGTGTATAATGCTTAGACATAATACAACACAAATATGTGATGGCTGGATTTTTGGGCAGAGTGTGGTCAAGTACTGCACCATAATGAAGTGTAATCAATGGTTAGATATTAATTTAGCCTATGGCTGGGTTCACAACATTGTGCTTTGAAAATCATGTATTTTAAAGCACAAAGGTATACACTTCCGCTTGGATCGCAACGGCCGTCATTCATGGCACTGGATTGCAATGAATGGACAGCGTTGTGTGATTGACGCAAGGGATGGGGCAGCACATGAGGGACCGGGAGCGACATTCTATGAAACTGGGAGGTTTCAGAGCATCGGACCGGCCCGGGGGAGAGCAGGAGTTAAAGTGGACCGTCACCCATGGGTGATCGGGCCGATCACCCCCCTCACCGCGGGACATCCGAGATCGGGATGTCCCGCGGTGAGGGACCCCCCCCAAAACCCCAAAAGAACTCACCTGACCGGCGGCGGCAGCGGGCGCCGCCGCCTCCCGCGCACTCCTCTAGCCGTGCGCGCGCACTGTCAGAGGGGCGCGCAGGAGGCGGCGGCGGACGCGCTGCCTTGTCCGCCGCTTGTCCGTGGGAGCGTGGTGAGGTGAGTTTGGGGGTTTCTGGGGGGTTTTACACAGCGGGGCACCCCTAATCGGGGTGCCCCCCTGAAGTGGACCAAAACCCAGGATAGTCAAAATCCTGGGTGTTGGTCCACTTTAAGGTGAGTGCCTGTTTTTTTTTGGCTTTAGTAACCCATTAACCACCACACATACCATTCAAATGCATGGGGCCCCACATGCCAGGGGGCCCTCAAAGGCAGGGTCCAATCAGTGGCAACTTTTTGTTAAAAAAAAAAATATACGCCACTCGACAGGCAGCCTATGGTAAGTGAGGGGTGCCATTTAACACAATGCAGAGTATGCAACAGATAGGTAAACATACAGGAACCAGCTGCTGCACTCAGTTATGTAAAGATGCTGTAACGTCACAGCAGCTAGCAAGTTAATGGCCGGCTCACTGGTTGCATACCCGCTCACCTTTAGCTGAGGGCATGCCCGCGCCGGCAATTCACAAATGGCTGCCCCAGGTATGCGTCTAAAGGTAAAGGTATTGCGTACCAGCAAGGCTTATTCAGTAAAAGTCGAGCACGGGCATGGCTAGAGGCGAGCGGGGATGCGGCCGCAGCACAGAGATGTGGCGAGGGCTCGGGAGAAGGTGAGTGGATCTGGGCATCTGGTGGATTTCGCACTGTAGGGCATACCAAGGACAGGAACTCAGACGGCCTAGGAGTCTTTTAGACTTGAGGGCCTCAAAACACCAAAACACAAATACGTACTTAAACAGCACAGCCTGTGCCATCAGAGAACCCTGGAAATAGCAGAAGACAGGACGCACCAATCAAAGGTATGACAACTACACACCTGCTTAAGGGGGGGGCACAAATATTGGTTGTATGGGTGACTTCAGTATTTGTTAGAAACACCATAATATGCCTCTCTGGTAGTGTCAAATACCACCTCTACTGCTGAATAATAATTCTTAGATACTCCTCACTATTAAAATTATGTGCTTTTTACTGTTCCCAATTTTTCATTCCAAAAAGATCATGACATCCTCTGTAAAATTCATTTAAAATGCACAAATGACAAATAGCTGGTTTAAATCTGCACAAAACCTGGGATTTTGACTATACCGGGTTTTGTTCTGTGCTTTCGCTGTGTGAAACCCCCAATTTGCCCAGTAAAAAAACATCCATGGTCCCATGGTGCATGCTCTGGCTCTAGTCAAATCAGAGTTCTTTGCTGTGTTTATATCATTTGGCAAAGGGCTCTTAAAAGCAAGATCGGGCGCATCCCCAGTGGTGCACTCACGCCCGTCCTAGCCTATCTGAGTGGCTGGGGCGGGATGCAGGGAATGCAGGGAAAACAAATGGCTCTGTAACATGATCCCCTGCATGCACCGTTGGTCCAGGGAAAGGTGATTACTGTCACCCTGGGGATGCCCCAGGGAGCAGAGTTTTGTTAAACTTTAAATACAAACTGGCCTTAAAATATCTAATGAAAATTGATATTGATTTATTGTAAAATAAGGCATTAGTTAAAGAGAAACAACCACCTATTTGGCCAGGCGATTAAAGGGCAACTCCAGCCCCTTCCTGAAAAATAACCCCTGTCCTGCTCCCTCCATAGGGAGGCCGGGATTTCAGAGAGATGCACCACCGACTTCGGGGTGAAGGTGAGTGTCTTTTTTTTTTTTCATCAATATTTTTATTGAGAATATAGGAGAAGTACAGTACAATGCATCATACTTTACATTTTGTGCATTTTGTGGGGCAAATAATTACATCCAAAGGGATGTCGACACATACACAAGCTGGAAACAATATCTCCAAAAGCAAGGTATGAGGTGCGTGTGGCAAACTACCACGTACCTAAGAAAGGAGAATGGAAGGTTAGGAGCGGGGGGCTAGAGTGAGGAAGATAGGGTGACAAAGCGAGGGAAAGGGGAAGGTTTGGGGGTGGGTGTCCAGCAACCGTCTGACGCGAGATGTGTAAAACACATCACATAGTTGTGAGGAGGGAGCGGTCGAAGCTTTTAGGTTGGAAGTGTGTGATCCAACCCTCCCATGTGGTCAGGAAGGGGGCAAGGTCGCCTTGCATCGAGGCTGCCATCTTCTCAAAGAACATAACTTCATTAATGCGAGGTACCAGGCTACCCTTAGGGATCGTCTTCTTCTTCCAAGAGTGTGCTATGATAAGTTTAGCGGCTGTAAGAATGTGTCTAATTAGCTCAAATTGAGACCTTGTACATCCGGAGAGTTTCAAATTAAGTAGGGCGAGTTGAGGTGAGGGGGACAAGTGTAATCCTGTAGCTTTCCTTAAAAGATAATAAACCTTAGCCCAGAAATGGCGGACCACCCTACACTCCCACCACATATGAATATATGATCCCTGTAGGCGGCAACCTCTAAAACACTCCGGTGGATAGGAGGGGCAAAATCTGTGGATCTTATCCGGTACTAAGTACCATCGGAGTAAGACTTTAGTATTGACCTCCTGGGCGCCCGAGTGATCAGCTGCGGCTCGCACATGCGCCATTGGACCAGGAAACAGGTAAGTGTATGGGGCAACCTGGGGAGTTTCACACAGCGAGGCATCCTGATTTTGGATGCCCCGGTGGGAGAGAATCTATAAGACCCCCCCACACACACAATCTCCCTGCAAATACTCATCCTTTTATTGATCCTACAATGTATTCGCAGGCCGCATTCCTGGCCTCTCTGTGGCTCACTCCTGCGCTCAGCCAATGACGTCGTTCCTACTTCACTATGTTGGAGATCTCCAGGCTTCCTCCTCAGTCTAGTAGGTTTAACTTTTCCCTTGAGGATACTCCTGACCTGATTAGTGGCATTCTATCCTCCCTTAAGGATTTTGTTGTAACAGAGCTGTATCTTGTACATTAATATGCACAGCATACTGCGCGGTCTGGACGAGAGCCTGCACACGAGCCTTGGGATCGGAGAAAAGGTAGATTTTAAAGCGATGGTGGGGGGGGGGTTATCACACAGCAGGACTTTTAAAATTGGGATGCCCCAGGAAAGTGGACCAAAACCCAGGATTTTTTTTGTGTATTTCAGTACATGTGAGAACCTATTTATTTTCTTTTTAAACTACATCCAAAAAAATTACTTTTTCAGTTGCAGGATTCTTATTCCACAGTGAATATTTTAGCTGGTAATGACCAGAACATGTGCCCTTATAAACATTTATTAACTCCTGTAATGTTTAATAAAGTGGGCCAAAACCGGACCTAGCATCTATAAGTCACTAAGTCCTCTAATATACTATGGGCTTTAAAAATCTTAGCTATACTTACCTAGTCCATAGACACCCCCCCCCCCCCCCTCCCCACAGCAGGCTTGACCCCACATAGTGCAGCCAGGTGAAACGCCACTGGTCTATCTTCTACTGCGTACTCCCCCATGGTTTCCTGCACACTCCACTTTGACAGCCCGGTGAGTGATCAATGAGGTGGGGTGCTAGGTGACCACAGATGGCCTTTTAATAAACTCCCTTTTTCTGGTGACTGATCGGGAAGTAAGGTTGTATCTCAACAACAGGTGTAACCTTTCCCCTCACTATCTTAAAAATAAAGTTTTACCTTTAGTTGAGCAGTGAAGCAGAATGATTCGCTTTTAAAGTGGACAGTCTTGTTTTTCTTACAACAGTTTGTTTTCTAAAATGCAGGAATGCAATAATTATATATTCCCAGTTTCGCAGCTTTGAAACAAGTCAGGATACTTAGTTGCACAATTATTGTACATCATTACAAAGTCATAATACCAGAGATGTTCCTAGGCTAAATAGCATTGGGGCATTCTGATTAAACCGGACCTTCACCATGATTTATTGAAAAGCCCAAACCCTTAAAAAACTATTCCCAAGCATCTAAAGTTAATATATTTTAAGTTTTAGTTAATTACTTATTGTTCTTTCCCCCACTGGGCTGCAGCTCTGTTCAGGACTTTAGGATACAGGCGCCGCCATCTTGACTCAGAAGCATCCCACTTACTGAAGAGAGTGGGATAAAGTACAGGGGGGGCGGGTTATTATAGCTGTGCTTTGCTCAGACAGATCAGAGCTGGGGTCAGGAAAAGGTCAGCAATCCCAGAATGCAGAGCAGCACAGTCAGAAGGCACTTCCTGTTTGCAGGCTGCCTGATGTTCTATGAGCCGCCATCTTGGATGTTTAAAGGCTCATAACATGCAGTAGATGCAGGTAGGATGATTTTTAATGTGAGCAATCTGTATGTACAGGGTGTGGGAAACATATAAGATAAGAGCCCATGGCACAGGCACACCTGTTCGTCCAATCAGCTTCTCCCGCCGCACATTAATGGAATCCTAGCCACACTTATGAGTGGTGCGCAGCATCACTCCGCACCCTTCGGCAGTGCGTGGCCACGCACAGTCATTCAGTTGCGATCGGAGGGGCCACGTACAGTCAAGAAGGGAGGTGAGTGGTGCCGGACGTGCATGTGCCCTGGGCTTGGGGGATAGGTAAGATTATCAGACACCCGGGGGGGGGGGGGTTACAGCGTGGGCATCTCAGTTTGAGTTGCCCCCTTAAACCAGCCCAGCAGCAACATTTAATAAACAATTCCTACTCCCAAGCCCACAACAATGAAGAGGACCAAAACCAGTGCAACCTGGTCTTTTAGACTCCAAAGAAGGCTGCATGCCTGTCCCTGGAGCATCTCAATCTCAAAAACTCACCTTTCCCCGGACTGCCATGGCGCATTTGCAGCCCGCAGCTGCATTCCTGGCAGCTCTGGGGCTCATTCAGAATGGGGCGGGACAGCACACCTCAGACTACAGGAAGCCTGGGCATGCGCCCAGAGGGGTTGTCATGTCAACTTGCAAATTTGAGATCAGCCAATCAGAGATCTGAAATTTGCTGGGTGAATGTGCAGTCACATAATGCAGTCAGCTGCATTGCTCCAGAAACATGAGTATGGAGAGAGGGCTTTTGTCTACTTTAATGAAGAGCTCAAGCGTGTTACAACCCCCAGCCATCCAAACCAATAGAGTAAATGACCAAATGGCTGCAATCCTTCGATGATGCACCTGTCAATGACTTGACCGCTGGACTTGAATTACAGGCCAGTCACTCAATCCCAAGAGCACCCTTGATCTGCCCTGTCACTCAAGGTCACAAGCTACTGTGCCGCTCCCAGACTCTATATTATCTTTTTATGTTTTTGCTCAAATCAGGTGTAGCACATGGAAAGAGAGGGGTGGGTAGCATGTTACATAATGCTTAGACCTCTGCTTTAAACTGGACAAAAAAGGAAATTCGGGTACTCACCGGTAAATAGCAACGCGTGGGTTAATCTGCAAAATAAAAAAAAAATAGCTCCTCCCAGCCTATATAAGGCAGCCCGTGTCAGGATAGCCTCAGTTAATTAAAAAGCAGTTCAGCTACAGCCCCGGGAGGGGAGACGCTAACCTGCGCATAATGCGCCCAACTAGAGACAGTGAAACAAAAACAAAACCGTGTAGAAGGCATCAGCCACGAACGACTCAACAGTAGGGTGGGTGTGGTGCCCCAGGATGGAAGCAGAAGAGAAAAGAAATTTACTGGTGAGTACACAATTTTCCTTTTTCTCATCTCTTTCATAAGTAGCAATGCGCAAGACGTCCCAAAGCAGTATCCTCATTAAGGGTGGGACAGTGCCAGAAAAGCCAACCACCGACTGCGTCAACAACGGCACTGACACCTCAAGCTTAGACCCCTGGAGAGGGGTTCACCACCTTCTGCAACATCTTATGCCCCAGAGCAGCATCGGCAGATGCCCTGACAACAAGTCTGTAAAACTTGATAAAGGTGTGGAGAGACGACCTGTAGCCACCTTAAAGTGGACCAACACCCAGGATTTTGACTATCCTGGGTCTTGGTCCACTTCGGTGGGGCACCCCCGATCGGGGTGCCCCGCTGTGTGAAACCCCCCCTAACCCCCCGAAAAACTCACCTCTCCCCGCTCCCAGCGCCGACGTACAAGGGGAGAACTGGAACGTCTAAGCGGCGGCGGCCGCCGCCGCCGCCTCCCTCGCGTCACTTTTGACGCGCGCGCCCCCGCGCCGGCCATTCGCAGACGGCCGGCGCGGAGGCGCGCACGCCTACAGGGGCGCGAGGGAGGCGGCGGCGGCCGGCCGCCGCCGAAGATAAGGTAGGTGAGTTGGGGTGTTTGGGGGGGGTTTCACCCCGCGGGACATCCCGATCTCGGATGTCCCGCGGGGTGGGGGGTGATCGGCCCGGGAATCTTATAGATTCCCGGGCCGATCACCCGTGGGTGTTGGTCCACTTTAAAGACCTGTTCCACCAACGCCTGATGTTTCGTGCTCAAACCAAGGTCTGAATTGCCCGGCGGACAAACGCCTCTCTTCCAATATTGACCTTCTTTAACACACGACCCAGCAGTGGCGTAAATATGAAGAGCAAGCTGTACCCTCACAAGGGAATGGCCAGCGTGTCGACCGTCACGGCCAGGGGGTCTCGCACCCTGGACATGAGCTTCTGGACCATCCGATTGTGCCGAGATGCAAAGAGAGCCACCTCCAGCACTCCCCACTGGTGGCTGAGGGCTTGAAATATGTCCTGGTGAAGGGACTATTCCCCCTGGTCCACCATCTCCCTGCAGATTCTCCACCCCCGGAATGTGAACCACCGAGATGCAAAGAGAGCCACCTCCAGCACTCCCCACTGGTGGCTGAGGGCTTGAAATATGTCCTGGTGAAGGGACTATTCCCCCTGGTCCACCGTCTCCCTGCAGATTCTCCACCCCCGGAATGGTGGAGAACATGAAATTCCACCCTTGATACGACTCACTTCCTGGTACTCCCCTGATGGTTTATGTAGGCTACAACTGTGGAATTTTCCGACTGTAACCTGACTGGAAGGCCCTGGATCTGGGCAGACCAATGCCTGAGAACCAGCAGAATCACCCTCAGTTTCAACACATTGATTGGAAGACTGCGCTCCCGCTAATCCTAGAGACCCTGAGCTGTCTGATTCTCTAGAATGTCACCCCAACCTGCCAGACTGACGTCTTGGTCATAAGCCACAGGGACGTGGGCGTGGTGAGGGGTTTCTGGGCCACTTCAGGGGGTTCACACAGTGGGACATCCCAAATTAGGATATCTCAGTTGGCTGGCTTTGTTCCAGTTCCCCGGGGGAATGGCGCATGTTTGGGCTCTCGCCCAATGAGAGCCATCTACCGTGACTATGTCATTCGGCAAACGGCTCTAATTAGAAACTAGAATGGGAGCGTTGAAGGTGGAAAGGTGAGTGTTTATGGGCCTGGGGGGTTACACATCAAGTCAACCCGTTCCAGCAACTGTCCTTGAAGCCTTTTAGATTACAGGGCTGTGTCAGGTGAGTTTGATTTCTAGCTAGACAACTAAAACCTGAAACAGCAGAGATAAAATGGTGCTATATATAGTTACGCCCCTAGCTGCCACCGAGACCGTAGGTCCACTTTAAAGCCGTTTAACCGTATAGTGCCTTGGAGGAGAAGCATTTATAAGAAACGTTCAGGCACCACTGTTGTTTTATAGTAAATTGGCGATAGCTCGCTTGGCCCGACCCTGAGTGATACAAACCGAGGCTGCGCTGTGTGGAAAAATACCCGAATCCGCCTACTAACTTGTTTTTCAGGGAATTGCAACAGCAGCGCAACGACTACAACTCCCGAGCGCCCTTGCGAAGGCTACGGAGCGCTGATTGGTGGAGCGGCGAGCTAGGGAACGCCAGCTGGCGAAGCTATATATATAGGGCAGCAGGAGGGGCTGGCGGGGGCTCCAAGTTGGAAGAGACCGGGAGAGAGATGGGTGTTGGAGGTTTGTAGAGAACACTGACCTCCCCGGACTGTGATCAGCCCATGCCGTGCCCCCGCCGCCATGGAGGCCATCTGTTCTGTTGCCCCCATTAGAGTGTCAAGCAATCACTGTGCGCCGCCGACCGGAAGAGAGGACCGTTACCCCAATTGTCAGCCTTGCTGTGCCCCAAGGATCTTTCAGGTGAGGAATGATGATCCCTAACCAACCGGCCGAACTTTTCTGGAGAGGACTCCGCTAAAGCTGCCATCTGATTGGCTGCTGCGGCTTCCATATTTAAAGTCCCCTTTGTATTGTCTGAAGCCTGCCTTCTGAGCTTACACATCTCTTACAGGGGAAGCCGAGCGACCCATAGCAAAGCTTAGCAGCGATCAGGCCAGTGACTGGGACTTGGAAGTCCCCAGTAACCGCTTTTCTTGTGGTGTTTCACCAGTTGCTGATGTACTGCGTGTTTTCTTAAAGTGGACCAAAACCCGGAATTTGGGGTTTTGGTTCTTTCCTCTGGGGCACCCCATTCTGGAATCCTCACTGTGTGAAACACTCCAGGTCAGCCCTGTAAATTCACCTTTCCCTGATCCAATGGCACATGTGTGGGCTCTTGTCCAATCGGCACACTTGGCTGTGTTTGTCTAAATTGGCTAAGGGGAGCATCTAGCTGAGAAGTGGAGTGCAGTGGCATCCCTGGTGGCTAGCTTATAACAGGATGTGCCTGCACTGGCCATTCACAAATGCCTGGTGTGGCCAAGCTGAAGGTAAATCAGATGCTGGCCACGGCTTGGGCATGTGCTGTTGGATTGGGGAGAAGGTAAGTTTTACATGAGACTCTGGGAGGCATCAGGCTGCTTTTGGTCCACTTTAATGTATGATTCATACAGTTTGCCACCCAAAATTGCTTAAAGTGGACCAGAATCCTCCCTTTTAGCTATGTGCCAGGGTGGGTTCTGGTTCACATGGCTACTAAACTAATTTAACCCACAACCTCACTTCATCTGTGAGCTTATCCTTAGAGGCTTACACATGGGGGTTTAATAGCTACACATGTATGGAATCCACAGCTCATCCAATAGGAGACATGCTTCTCTAAAGTGCAGGTGTTTTCTCCCCCCCCCCCCCCCCCCCCATCATAAAAGGCCTAAATGCCAAATTTTTGCTTCCTAAGCTTATTTAATTGTAGAGATGTGGGGCATTGGGCAGGCCAAGTGTTAAAAGGAACATTTTGACTTTTTGGTCTGATTTAAAATTCTTTTTAGCAATGATGCTATTTGGGGGTCCCTTCAGTCGGGGAGCTTTTGTATCTTTTCAGCCCTCCAGCAAAGGGGAGACCCTGCTCTGTAATAGGTGAGAGCCCAATGTTGGCCTGGAGGGGGATTTAGGGAAGGAAAGCCTGTCCTTGTCTGTAGAGTGCAGGCTGCTGTAATGCCAAACAGGGGTGCATTCAGGGGCTTGTCCTTTATGGGTATACATCTTGTAATACAGCAGTTTCCAAAAGTATTTTATATTTTACTAAAGCACCAGCTGGGCACTATGTATGGTATGTCAATCACCCAAAACTAACCAACAATATTTTTACTAAATTGTGATTACCTTGGTCCCTCGGTTACATCATGCCTGCGCATTGTGGGGCACTTGGTCCGCAGGCCTCATATAGGTATCCGCCTCAATTTTGTCAGGGTGGTAATGTGAAAGGGTATATTTTTCACTTTACCGGGGGGCATCCTGTGCAGAGCAAAATGGGTGTTCAGGTTTAAAAATTCATAAATGCTAATTAAATTGCATGTAACCCAGAAAAAGGCACATGTCTTGTAGTTATAGAGCAGAATGCTTGGGGTACTGATCCTTCTGCCATGCCATCCAACAGAGGTGCATGTACCACTAGTAGGTAAATGCCGCCCTAATTGAATTCCACTGTAACAGATCATACGTTAATTAGGATTGATCTATCAGTAGCTCTGTTGGAAATATGCAGCTCTGTAGAAAATCTTCTGCACCATAAGCGTTCCCTATGCCAAGAACTGCTGTTCGACAGAAAGAAATGGGTGACTTTTTTGAAAACTGTAGTGCTGCAATATCCTACCTGTGTTTTGAAATAAAATACAGTATCAATTTTTGATCATAGTAAAGGGTGATTTCATAGCCCTAAATGTCTTGACTTTATTGGTTTCTATGGCACCCTACACTGAAAGCTACCTATTCCATAAAGGTGAGCCCTATAGAAGCGAGCTCTAATGGCTTACTTATTTTCTGCTGGCTGGTAGATCGCGTATGTCAGTAACCTTTAGACCGTCCAGCCAACTGAGAGGAAATCTTGAGCACATACAGTACTTCTATGTAATATGAGCCTGGGCTACTGCTCTGTTTAGGGAAAGAACGGGATGTCGCTTGTTTTTTGGCTTCCTTATAATCCAGAGCCCTGCAGCTTTCACGTTTGAATTGTGCTGTTCTGTCTTCCTGCTGCTGTCTAGTGATGTAACATTTCATCAGCATTACATCAGCAGGGCTTTTTTTATGCAGATTACATGGATAATGGATCAAGTCCCGGATTGTCTTTCCTCCCAGCAGCACTTTTGTCTAGTCCCTCTAATGCGGACTGTGTGATAACAAGCCTTTGCTTGTAGCCATAGGGGATTAAACAGAAGATAACTATTTAAAAAGAATTTATGTACAGTTACCAAATGGCTAAAAAGTGTGTAAACATTTAAAGGAATGCTATGATGTTTTAAACTTTATTTAGAAGTATCTGTTTTAGTAGTGTTGGTATATAAAGTAGACCTAAAGCCATAATAGGTCTACCATCTTGAGAAAGATGGCCACACGTAGTGAGCCCAAAGGAAATTGCTTAAAATCATACCAAACCTTTTATGTTAATGAGGCAGAGCAGACGTAGCGACAGCGTCTGAACCCCATCATTTTCCCATTGCATGGCACGGACTGCTTCACGAAGTCATTACATCTAGGTATTCCGCCACAAGGTAGCGCAGTGCACTGCAGAAGAGTTGTCTCCTCCCGGTACCATATAAAAACGGAATCACCATAGACTTACCCAGTTTTCCTCTGCAGTGATTCTGCAAAGATAAAAGATGTCTCTCTATATTGCGCAGGTGAGTGGGGCAAACAAGCCTGCAGCCCTGCATGGCTATTTCCACCCGTTTCCGGACCCTCTGTGCCTCCCAGCCTCGGATGACGGATCGGGTGAAGGTAGAGGAGCACTAGGGTCAAGTGCTCAAGGAGCGCTGCTCCAAGCCGCAGACCCTGTACCACAAAAGGTAGCCGACCATAGGCTTTATGGTGAGCCTGTTAGGGCGTAGTGTGCTCGGGGGAGGGGGGGGGGCAAGTAGTAGCGGCAAGGGTGCTTTGGCTGTGTATTCACATGTTTAACTGTGCTTTAACTGTTTTTCGCCGCTTTGTACTGCGCTCTGCGGCGGGCGGCGCTATATTTGTGAGGCATTTTTTCTCTACTGTTTAAACAGATGGGCATCCCCCCAAAAGTTGCCTGGGTTTGGGGGAATACAGTGTACCCAAGGGATGGCTGCAGGTATGCAGGCTGGGGGTTGGCATAGTATGTAAAATATTGTCCTTTTCAGACAGATATGTTTACTTTTTGCATAACTAAGTGATCACAGCATAAGGACTTTGAGGGCCTAGATAATTTACCGGGCAAAGATAGTGCTTTGTACAGATACTGCAATGTGTAGTTGCGTAATTTCACTCCATTCGTGTCTGGATAGAGGTCTGACAGAGGATAGTCTAGGGATTTTTCTGTGATGCTGAGACAAAACGGTAGTATATGTAGATTTGAGGGCAGCATGGCCCTGGAATCAAAATATAATTAGATCGGGGGCGAAGGTACGTTTATTCCAGGGCTGTCGGGCATGGGTTTTTGTCCATTATTTATGATGGACCCTGGCACATATTTGCAAGGTAGATTATCTCTCCGCTATAAATTGGACCAAAACTTATCTTGCCCAGCCCTGGAGTCTAAAAGTCTCGAACTGGGCCGATTCACTTTCAATGGGACATCCAGAGTTTAGATGACCCGCTGTGTAAGAAGTGGCTGCCCGTCAGCATGGGCCGCTGACCAATTTTACCTTTAGCTAGGGTGCATATACCAAGCATTTGTAAATGGCACCCCCCCAACTTAAGGCAAGCAGGAATGGTGGTGCACTCACTCAATTTAGTTAATTTGTTGCAGTGATGTCAAGAGGTGGAATGGAGGCAGACTGCCTGCTTGTCTGCGCTCTAGAACCTCCGGATCGGTGAGTATTGGCAATTCGTGGGGATACACACAGCAGTGGCGAGGTGAGTAAAAATTGCCCAAAGGTAAAACTGGAGGTGTTTCTCTCCCCGCAACACCCATCCCCCCCGATGTTTCTCTTTAAAAAAAATTAATGCCATAGATGCTGCCATGTACGTTTATGGAAAACTTCAGGGGCACCTTTGGTGACAAAGAAACTTGACATTCTGAATCTCTTGTACTTATGTTCTTAAAGACGTCACAGGCAGGCCTTTGCTCCGTGTGCTCACATCGGCCAGGTTGGGAGTGTGGAACAGCATGTTCCACTGCATTCCATTTCTATAGCGTTTCCATTGCTCAGGGAAATGTTTGAGCACAGAAACAAGTGATGTAATTGACAATTGAAGTTGCATGAAGCATGCTTTCACACGTGCTGCCGGGTTGTGATCAATTTCTGATTCCTGTTCTCATGTGCCTTTCATTTCTTCAGGATCAAGGAGAGCAGATGAGACGTCGTGAGCCCAGGGGACCCAGTGCTTTCATACCTGTGACACAACTACCAGGACCACCTCTGAGTGACAACATTGCTGCAGTAATGAGCCTTCATCCAGAGTATTTGCGGATCTTTTGGAAGACTCAACATCAGCTTTTACGTATGGATGGAGCATTGTCTCTTCCAGAGAGACACTATGTGGCCATAATGGTGAGTCAAAAAGGAATATTAATATATTGCTCTTCCAATGAATTGCTACGTTTTAACAAAATGGGTATTCCCTGTGCCGTGGATATCCCAACTGCCTATGCCCCCATGCGGTAACACAGTAAAACACAAAATCCTATCTTACCTAATTGCTTCTCTGTGAAAACAAACCCTGCAAATAGTAGCCAGTGGTTGCATAAGCAGGGGAGTCTTGTGTGCCATGTGACTGTGGCGGCCAATGGCTCAATTTTGTTTTTAAGATTTTTACCGGGCATTCCAGCACGTGCGGAACAGGCAAGTTACCAAAAGTTGGTATTTTGTAAAATGTGAAGATAACGAGAGTGACTTAATTTTGAAATCTCAGTCAGATTTTATTCACAATAGGACACCTATTAGAAGTTGAACGTTAGACATTTTTCTATTCCTCCTTTAAATAAAATAATTCATGGCATCAACAAATCTTAAATAGAGCGTGTCTATCATTGTATAGTATCCCTAGTTGATACAATGTCTATAACCATCTTGGAAGCGGGGAAGACCATTGCTTGGAATAATGTCCTAATCCTGTCTGTTGTAGGATTCTAGCTGCATACTAGTACTGGTTTGCCAGATTTTTCATTTTGTAATGCGCCAAATGTTTTTTACTGGTGAAAGATCTGGACCTGCCACATGCAGGGGCCAGTTCAGGGCCCAAACTCTTCTGTAAAACCATGCTGTTCGGATGGATGCAGTATGTGGTTTTGCATGGTCTTGCTGGAAAAAGGTCTGTATAGGAGCATGTGTACTAAAACTGCTCACTATTGATGTCTTTGAAGATGTGTAAGCTGCCCACGCCATGGGCACTGCTGCACTAGTGCAACTCTATACTTTCAGAGTTGCAGCATTTTGAACTGTTGTACACGGATAAGCTGGATGCTACCTTCATGGGAGTGTGCAGGACTAGGCATCCATGCTTTCCATAATTTCAATTCATCCGACCATTTTAAAATCCGCTTTGAGCTAAAGAAGGCAGCAGCATTAACGGATTGTGTTAAAATAAAGCTGATTGTTTGCATAAGATGTTTTTAACTTGCATCTGTGGATTACATGGCGACCAGTGTTGAGACAATGATTTCTGTCAGTATTTCTGAGCCAGTGCAGTGATTTGCATTTCTGATTCATGCCTATGTTTAATACATTGCAGCCTGAGGGCCTGTAGATAGGATACTGAAAGTCTTTAGAATTTGCATGTAAAAATTGACCATGCAGCTGGTTTTCATTAGTATCGCTTAACTAGTCTTAGTATACAGAACGTCCTGCTCCAGATAAGATTCTTTACTCATGGGGCATTACTCCACCAGATGGCGCTGGACTGCAGAGACCGCGAAATTGGCTCCTCCCGGCCCCTCAAATACCTGGGACCTCCCACAAATCACCAGAATTTCTCTGCAGTCTGGACTGCGAAGGACAAGATAGCTCTCTTCTCACAGGTGAGCGGGGCTATTAGCCTATTGTGCCGCTATAATCACCATATGGAGGCGTCTCAGGATAATGTGCTCGGGGTTCCTTCGGGACAAGCCTGGCTGTGTGTAGCTTGTGGAGTCTCCCCTACTAGTGCTGACAATGTGCGGGTCTGTATAACTTGTGCCCAGCAGGTGCTTGCACTGCAGCCTAGTTTACCAGCGGCTGGGCCTGCGCCACGTATGGCTTCACCAACTCCCCCAAGCTTGAATTTGACTCCCATTGAGTTACATACCAGTGGGGATTCTCAGCCTGATGTGTCTGCTAGACTGGCTAGTGTTGAAAAGTTGCTTGCTAATACCATGGTGCGTAAGGCCTCTGCTAAAAAGCGGCACTTGACGCCTGATGTCACTCTTTTCCCTATGGAGGCGGAAGAGTTCTTTGATCTGTCTGGTTATACCCCCTTGGAAGAAGGGGAGTTGTTCTCTGACTCGGAGTCATCTGAGAGGCCCAGGGGTCATGATGATTCTGGCTCTGACCCCTGGGCCCCAGATCATACTGATAGGCTGTTGGCTCAGATTTTTGAGGTACTGTCTCTCTCCCCCGGTTGCTGCCCCTAGGCAGCAGGGGGAATTATTTAATACTGCTAAGCCACGTTTAGGGTTTCCTGAGCAAGCCCGTTTTAATAATCTCGTGCTCAAGGAATGAGAGCGTCCTAGCAGGCTCCCCGGAGTCCCTAAGAGTTGAAATAAGAGGTATCCCTTTCCTGCTGAGGTGAAGCATTGGTCATCCCCTCCAGAGGTGGATGCCCCAGTCCTAGGGTTGTCTAACACCTCTGTCATGCATTCCCCTGACTCTACTACGCTGCGGGATAGTGAGGACCGGCGTATTGATCAGCTGGTGTCCCATGCCTTTGCCTGTGTGGGGACGGTTTGTGCGCGCGGTTTGTGCCTCTGCCATTACAGCGGTGGCTATTAGGACCCTGCTTAAGTGTCCTAGATGGTGCTCCTGATGTGTCTAGTAAAGAGTTTAATGCTCTCGTGCTGAGGTTTTTGTGACTTATGTCCTCTCTGCCTCAGATAATACCATTGGGATGTGTGGCAGAGCCTCTGCCCTGGCGGTTGCTATACACCGCTCTGTTTGGCTGCGCCAGTGGGCAGCTGACACCGCTGCCAAGAAGGCTCACTGGTTTTCCCTTCAAAGGACTACGCCTATTTGGGGACCGCCTGGATCTGTTTGCTAAGGGAGGCAGGTCTCGGCCCTTTCGGGAATCGGGCTCGTTTTTCTTCCCCCTACCGTGGATCCAGACAGGGGAGCGGGGTCTCCTTTACTGAGGCCCGAGGAGATTTCTAGGGTAGGGGCAGAGGACGTGGATGCCCTGTCTCATTCTGGGGCTCCAAGCCTAAGCCTTCTCCCAAGCCCCCTCAGGCATGAAGGGGTGCCCTCACCCATCCGGCTTCAGCATTTTGCTCACGTCTGGAGGCTTTGTCTCAGACCGGTGGATTCAGGAGGTAGTGTCCGGTTACAAGATGGTTTGCTCCCTGGCCGCCCCAAGATTCCTCAGATCCCGGATGTCTCGGGACCCCATGTCAGCTCGGGCTTTCTGGTGGTGCAAAGCCTTCTGGAGCTGGGGGTCATCTGTCAGGTCCCCTTACGAGAAAGGGGCAAGGGGTTCTATTCCAACCTTTTCACCGTGCCCAAAAGAGATGGGTCAGTCAGGCCCATCCTGGACTTGAAGATCCTCATCAAATTTGTCAGGTGCAGGCGCTTTTGCATGGAAACTTTTCAGTTGCCTGCGTCCAGGTGACTTCATGACCTCTGGACATCAAGGATACTTAGCTTCATATTCCTGTTTATCTAGGTCATCAAAGATTCCTCAGGTTCGCTCTGGAGGATCAGCACTACCAATTTGTAGCTTTGCCCTTCGGTCTCGCTTCAGCTCCCAGAGTGTTCACCAAGGTGCTGGCAGGGGTGATGGCTCGGCTCAGGGCATTTGCACGCTGCCCTACCTGGACGACATTCTCATCACTTCCCAGTCCCTCCAACAGGCAGAGCTGGATACTCAGCTAGTAGTGTCCACTCTGGAGTCATTTGGCTGGGTGATCAACCATCCCAACTCTTCTCTGTCTCCCTCCTTGGTGACACCCTTCCTGTGAATTAATCTGGATACAGTTCAGGCAAGGATTTTTCTTCCTCAGCAGAAGGTGGACAGTCTGCTAGCGCAGGTTCAGTTCCTGCTATCTTGCCCTCATCCCTCCATCAGGCAGGGAATGCAGCTCGTGGGCCTGATGGTGTCGTGCTTGGAGGCGCCCAGTTTCACATGAGGCCTCTGCAACTCCATCTCTTGTCAGTATGGGACAAGGATCCTGCGTCTCTGGACCAGGTCCTTGTTCTGTCCACCCTAGCCAGGAGGTCTCTCTCGTGGTGGCTGGACTCCAGGAACCTGTTGGCAGGCAGATCATTTCCGGCCCCCTGCTGGGAAACGGTCACCACGGATGCCAGTCTGACAGGTTGGGGGGGCTTCTGGAAGTCCCTACAGTTCCAAGGGCGCTGGGGCCCTCGGGAGGCCAACACGCCCATCAACATTCTGGAATTGGGGGCGATCAGGTTGGTTCTGGCTCACTTGACCCAACACCTTCGGGGTCGGGCTGTTCAGGTACGCTCGGACAACCAGACGGCGGTTGCCTACATCAATCAGGGAGGGACCCGGGGCAAGGGGGTCCTCAAGGAAGCGTCTCTGATCCTGTCCTGGGCGGAGGACAATGTTCCCTGCATCTCAGCTGTGTACATTCCGGGGGTGGAGAATCTGCAGGGGGACCTCTCGCCTGGGAGAGTGGTCCCTCTGCGACAGGGTGTTTCACTATCTGTCAGCCGTTGGGGTCAACCAGATGTGGATCTGTTTGCGTCCCGTCACAATCACAAGCTCCCAGCCTTCATCTCCCTGTCCCAGGATCCTCTGGCCTTCGCCACAGATGCTCTAGCAATGTCATGGCAGGATTTTCAACTTCTGTATGTCTTTCCACCATTCCCCCTGTTGGGCAGGGTTCTGCGCAAGATAGCTCAGGAAGGGGTGACCGCTATCCTGGTGGCTCCCAGGTGGCCAAGAAGAGTGTGGTTTGCAGACGTGGTGCAGCTGGCAGTAGATCAGTATGCTCTGCCCAGGGTTCCAGACCTGCTCACTCATCTACGCCATCCCAATTTACAAACGTTGGCTTTGACGGCCTGGCTGTTGAAAGCTCCATCTTGAGGGAAAAGGGGCTGTCTGCCTCTGTTAACACCGTGATTAGGGCTAGGAAGACGTCTTCTTCTTCCATTTACTATAGGGTTTGGCGTGCCTACATTGACTGGTGTGAGTCTAGGTCTCTTCTCTGTTGTGTGTTCTCTATTCCCAGGATCCTGGAGTACCTCCAAGATGGTTTGGATCTGGGGCTTCAACTCAGTACTCTGAAGGGTCATGTCTCTGCCCTGGCTGTTTTCTTCCAGAAATCCGTTGCTCGGCATTCTCTGATCAGGACCTTTTTCCAGGGGGTTACTCATGTGCGTCCTCCACGTAAGCCTATGATGCCTGTCTGGGATTTGAACTTGGTCCTGTCTGCCTTGCAGGGTGCTCCCTTTGAACCTGTGCAGGAGGCTGCCTTGGCCATTCTTACTCTTTTTGGTGGCTATCACTTCTGTTAGGCGTGTTTCTGAGTTGGCGGGGCTTTCTATCCAGCCCCCCTACTTTGAGAGACACCAGGACAAGGTGGTGTTTCGTTTCAAGCCAGATTTTCTGCCTAAGGTTGTTTCTGCCTTTCATCTGAATCAGGACATTGTTCTACCTTCCTTGTGCCCTAATCCTAGTAATGCTAAGGAGAGGGTCTTGCATTCTTTGGATGTAGTTAGTACTTCAGACACCTATCTGGTGGCTACTGCACCTTTCAGAAAAACTGATGCTTTTTTTGTGGTCCCTTCTGGTCCTAGGAAGGGTCTGGCTCCTGCTAAATCTACTATCAGCAAATGGATCCGTCAGGCTGTGATTCAGGCCTACTCTAAGGGGAAGAATCCTCCCTTCCGCCTTACTGCTCATTCTACTCGTGCTTTTGGTGCCTCTTGGGCTTTTCAGCACCAAGCTTCTGTTGAACAAGTTTGCAAGGCCGCTACTTGGTCTTTTCATACTTTTTCAAAGCTTTACAAGGTTGATGTTAGGGCCTCAGCTGATGCTACTTTTGGCCGCAAGGTTCTGCAGGCAGCAGTGGTTTGACCTGTCTGCTGTTACCTTTTGGGGATCCCACCCTTTACAGACACTGCTATTGGATGTCCCAAGAGTAAAGAATCTTATCTGGAGCCGGACGTACTGTATACTAAGAATACAATTCTGTGATCTCACTCACCTGTAGAATTGAGTATACAGTACGTCCTGCTCCGCCCCACCCTTTGTTCATTATCCTTGGATCCCCTATATGGTGATTGTTGTTCTGATAGTTGCTAGTTGGTTCTGTTATCATTCTCCCGGCTTCTTGTTTAACTGCTTTTCAATACTGGGGTTTTGTGGGATGTCCCGGGTATTTGAGGGGCCGGGAGGAGCCAATTTCGCGGTCTCTGCAGTCCAGCGCCATCTGGCAGAGTAATACCCCCAAGAGTAAAGAATCTTATCTGGAGCAGGACGTACTGTATACTCATAACAATTCTACAGGTAATCACAGAATAGTATTTTTATTGTACTTGGTAACTCCTTTTTGAGAGATTTCAGGCCTCCAAATGATTTTTAATTTGGGTTGTTTACAGTTCATGTGAAAAAAAATGTAGTGGACTTGCCCACCACAAGTAGACCCACAGCCCTGTTGCACTTGCAGATCTGGTCATAGTTATATTTTCACATAACTTTGTATGGATTAGACCTAGTTAAATGTTCAGTCTGTGACTGCACTGGGGTAAATTAGACCACTTCCTGTTTTGCTGTAGATCCATGAACATCCAGGCCCAAATGTTAGGGGAAAACCCCTGTATGGAGAAAACATGTTTTTCTTCCAATCCAAGCAGGATGCTTAAACGTGAAAAACATGTTTATGTCAAACTGTGCGAGCCAGTCACTGATTCAAGATGGGTGATAATGTTTAATTTATGTAGCTTTATAGAAGGAACACTGGTCCATTCAGGAGCTCAATGCAACCACTGTTTTAACTTCATAAAGTGCTGCCTGGACAGTGTGACAGGAGGAAAAAAATATTGGACAACATACGATCTTGTCTAGTGTATATATATCACACAGTTGGGTGGAAGATGAGCATGCAACCCTGAATGCTTAAGCTGATGCGTGTTTGTGACAGTTTTATGGGATGTGTTTAACCTATAAGGTACTGATTGTGTAGCCATGGCACCCCTCTTTCACTTGGACTTAATACACCTACATATAGATGACATTGAACTTTCTTGGACCCCATACAGTCTCAAAGCCCCCCATTTATAATTGTCAGGTCTTTTACAAAATAATGCTTACGCTCCAGTAGTCAGAGGTTAGACTAACTCATGGGTACCATGGAGCCCAGCCTATTAGGCGTTGGTTAAGGAGGGGCCCCATACCCATACAACTGTTAACACGTATGGACTGGCCTTCATGGCAGCTATGTAATCCCTATGCTCCTTTATTCAGCGTCCTTCTATGGCCAAATCATGCAAGAAGGCTCCATAACTGTCAAAACATATGAGAACCAAGAAATGGTTAGTGGTCACTACCCGCAGAACCACTTTTTATAGGGCTTGCTTTGGTAACTGTTTCTGCCTGTTGTCTTCTGTTTGCACAGCAGCAGGAGAAATTAGTTCACAATCATTATTGCTTCATAAATGGACATCTTGATTTCACAGAAGTGTGACTTGGAATTGAATGGTTTCCTTTATTTTATTGAGCAGTGTAGATCCAGCTATTGATGAATGTTAATCATTTCATATGTTGATACTTTCCAATAACAGCATTTATATTCTATTCCCTTACAGGCTGCTGCTCGCCATCATTGTGTATACTTGGTTTCACTCCACTCAACTTGCTTCCTTCAAGTTGGTGGGGACCCTAAATGGTTGGAAGGTCTTCATTCCGCACCTCTTAAATTGCAAAGACTGAATGATTTAAACAAGATTCTTGCTCACAGACCTTGGCTTATTACCAAAGAACATTTTGAGGTTTGTTCACGTTGTCTGACATATTGAAAAACAGGCACTCTCAAAATATTTTATAGATTTTATTTTAAGTCTGCCTCACCCCCCCCAAGCCCTAAAAGGGTTGTCACTGGCAGAGAAGCATTAATGACAGAAGTATGATACTCAGTGCAAGTCCTAGATCTGGGCACTAAAAACCCTTTTACCCCACTGATTGCAACTATAATTAAAGCGGAATTGCAGTCATGGGGTAACCTCCCTGCCATGCTCCCCTGGCATAGGCAGATGGTTAAAAAGAAAACCCTTACCTCGCCTGCAGTTCAGCGCTGTTCCCCCAGCGTGACAGTCTATGCAAGTGAATGGGCAGGTAGGAGCGTGTACATTGCGGTACATGCTGCTTTGTAGCTTATGCGGCTGAACCGAGGGAGAGTTAAAGTGGACCAAAACCCAGTACGTCCTGCTCCAGATAGATTACTTACACTTGGGTTATCCTCTGCCAGATGGCGCGGCACTGCAGAGACATGTAAAACAGGCTCCTCCCGGCCCCTCAAATACCCAGGGACCTCCCACAAATCCCCAGATTTCTCTGCAGTGCTGACTGCGAAGACATGAAGTATCACTCTCGCAGGTGAGCGGAGCTATTAAAGCCTGCGGCCCTGTTGGACTATTCCCACCCGTCCTCCCTGTGATGTGCCTCCCAGCCTGGGCTGCGCTGGTCGGGTGAAGGTAGGCAGCACCA
The DNA here is from genome assembly GCA_027917425.1 of Gastrophryne carolinensis. NCBI lineage: Eukaryota > Metazoa > Chordata > Amphibia > Anura > Microhylidae > Gastrophryne > Gastrophryne carolinensis. The sequence goes on along the minus strand of CM051236.1, from coordinate 304,544,968 downwards.
GGCGTGCTTATGGAGCGCTGCTCCACCGCAGTCCCCCACCAAAGGGTAGGCGGTATAGGCTGATGGTGAGCCTTCATGGGATGCCCCTCCCGCATTATTGCCCTATGCCCCATGTAGCGGTGGGCCCTGTACAAAGGGCCGCCATCCTCCCTTGTTCCCCCCGTAACTTTGGGGGAAAGAAAGGGGGGGGTGTGTGTGTTGGGTGTCAGTGTATTGTGATTACATGCATATGGCCTTTGTGATGTCCTTTGGACTTGTATATGTGGTGTCAGCCGCCGCGCTGATTTGTATTTTTACTAGTGTAACTGCCGCCACGCGCGCTTTTTCCTTCATTGGATGTTCTGCGGCGGCGTCGCCTCAGATGCTGTGGCGTCGCCTCAGATGCTGTGGCGTCGCCTCAGATGCTGTGGCGTCGCCTCAGATGCTGTGGCGTCGCCTCAGATGCTGTGGCGTCGCCTCAGATGCTGTGGCGTCGCCTCAGATGCTGTGGCGTCGCCTCAGATGCTGTGGCGTCGCCTCAGATGCTGTGGCGTCGCCTCAGATGCTGTGGCGTCGCCTCAGATGCTGTGGCGTCGCCTCAGATGCTGTGGCGTCGCCTCAGATGCTGTGGCGTCGCCTCAGATGCTGTGGCGTCGCCTCAGATGCTGTGGCGTCGCCTCAGATGCTGTGGCGTCGCCTCAGATGCTGTGGCGTCGCCTCAGATGCTGTGGCGTCGCCTCAGATGCTGTGGCGTCGCCTCAGATGCTGTGGCGTCGCCTCAGATGCTGTGGCGTCGCCTCAGATGCTGTGGCGTCGCCTCAGATGCTGTGGCGTCGCCTCAGATGCTGTGGCGTCGCCTCAGATGCTGTGGCGTCGCCTCAGATGCTGTGGCGTCGCCTCAGATGCTGTGGCGTCGCCTCAGATGCTGTGGCGTCGCCTCAGATGCTGTGGCGTCGCCTCAGATGCTGTGGCGTCGCCTCAGATGCTGTGGCGTCGCCTCAGATGCTGTGGCGTCGCCTCAGATGCTGTGGCGTCGCCTCAGATGCTGTGGCGTCGCCTCAGATGCTGTGGCGTCGCCTCAGATGCTGTGGCGTCGCCTCAGATGCTGTGGCGTCGCCTCAGATGCTGTGGCGTCGCCTCAGATGCTGTGGCGTCGCCTCAGATGCTGTGGCGTCGCCTCAGATGCTGTGGCGTCGCCTCAGATGCTGTGGCGTCGCCTCAGATGCTGTGGCGTCGCCTCAGATGCTGTGGCGTCGCCTCAGATGCTGTGGCGTCGCCTCAGATGCTGTGGCGTCGCCTCAGATGCTGTGGCGTCGCCTCAGATGCTGTGGCGTCGCCTCAGATGCTGTGGCGTCGCCTCAGATGCTGTGGCGTCGCCTCAGATGCTGTGGCGTCGCCTCAGATGCTGTGGCGTCGCCTCAGATGCTGTGGCGTCGCCTCAGATGCTGTGGCGTCGCCTCAGATGCTGTGGCGTCGCCTCAGATGCTGTGGCGTCGCCTCAGATGCTGTGGCGTCGCCTCAGATGCTGTGGCGTCGCCTCAGATGCTGTGGCGTCGCCTCAGATGCTGTGGCGTCGCCTCAGATGCTGTGGCGTCGCCTCAGATGCTGTGGCGTCGCCTCAGATGCTGTGGCGTCGCCTCAGATGCTGTGGCGTCGCCTCAGATGCTGTGGCGTCGCCTCAGATGCTGTGGCGTCGCCTCAGATGCTGTGGCGTCGCCTCAGATGCTGTGGCGTCGCCTCAGATGCTGTGGCGTCGCCTCAGATGCTGTGGCGTCGCCTCAGATGCTGTGGCGTCGCCTCAGATGCTGTGGCGTCGCCTCAGATGCTGTGGCGTCGCCTCAGATGCTGTGGCGTCGCCTCAGATGCTGTGGCGTCGCCTCAGATGCTGTGGCGTCGCCTCAGATGCTGTGGCGTCGCCTCAGATGCTGTGGCGTCGCCTCAGATGCTGTGGCGTCGCCTCAGATGCTGTGGCGTCGCCTCAGATGCTGTGGCGTCGCCTCAGATGCTGTGGCGTCGCCTCAGATGCTGTGGCGTCGCCTCAGATGCTGTGGCGTCGCCTCAGATGCTGTGGCGTCGCCTCAGATGCTGTGGCGTCGCCTCAGATGCTGTGGCGTCGCCTCAGATGCTGTGGCGTCGCCTCAGATGCTGTGGCGTCGCCTCAGATGCTGTGGCGTCGCCTCAGATGCTGTGGCGTCGCCTCAGATGCTGTGGCGTCGCCTCAGATGCTGTGGCGTCGCCTCAGATGCTGTGGCGTCGCCTCAGATGCTGTGGCGTCGCCTCAGATGCTGTGGCGTCGCCTCAGATGCTGTGGCGTCGCCTCAGATGCTGTGGCGTCGCCTCAGATGCTGTGGCGTCGCCTCAGATGCTGTGGCGTCGCCTCAGATGCTGTGGCGTCGCCTCAGATGCTGTGGCGTCGCCTCAGATGCTGTGGCGTCGCCTCAGATGCTGTGGCGTCGCCTCAGATGCTGTGGCGTCGCCTCAGATGCTGTGGCGTCGCCTCAGATGCTGTGGCGTCGCCTCAGATGCTGTGGCGTCGCCTCAGATGCTGTGGCGTCGCCTCAGATGCTGTGGCGTCGCCTCAGATGCTGTGGCGTCGCCTCAGATGCTGTGGCGTCGCCTCAGATGCTGTGGCGTCGCCTCAGATGCTGTGGCGTCGCCTCAGATGCTGTGGCGTCGCCTCAGATGCTGTGGCGTCGCCTCAGATGCTGTGGCGTCGCCTCAGATGCTGTGGCGTCGCCTCAGATGCTGTGGCGTCGCCTCAGATGCTGTGGCGTCGCCTCAGATGCTGTGGCGTCGCCTCAGATGCTGTGGCGTCGCCTCAGATGCTGTGGCGTCGCCTCAGATGCTGTGGCGTCGCCTCAGATGCTGTGGCGTCGCCTCAGATGCTGTGGCGTCGCCTCAGATGCTGTGGCGTCGCCTCAGATGCTGTGGCGTCGCCTCAGATGCTGTGGCGTCGCCTCAGATGCTGTGGCGTCGCCTCAGATGCTGTGGCGTCGCCTCAGATGCTGTGGCGTCGCCTCAGATGCTGTGGCGTCGCCTCAGATGCTGTGGCGTCGCCTCAGATGCTGTGGCGTCGCCTCAGATGCTGTGGCGTCGCCTCAGATGCTGTGGCGTCGCCTCAGATGCTGTGGCGTCGCCTCAGATGCTGTGGCGTCGCCTCAGATGCTGTGGCGTCGCCTCAGATGCTGTGGCGTCGCCTCAGATGCTGTGGCGTCGCCTCAGATGCTGTGGCGTCGCCTCAGATGCTGTGGCGTCGCCTCAGATGCTGTGGCGTCGCCTCAGATGCTGTGGCGTCGCCTCAGATGCTGTGGCGTCGCCTCAGATGCTGTGGCGTCGCCTCAGATGCTGTGGCGTCGCCTCAGATGCTGTGGCGTCGCCTCAGATGCTGTGGCGTCGCCTCAGATGCTGTGGCGTCGCCTCAGATGCTGTGGCGTCGCCTCAGATGCTGTGGCGTCGCCTCAGATGCTGTGGCGTCGCCTCAGATGCTGTGGCGTCGCCTCAGATGCTGTGGCGTCGCCTCAGATGCTGTGGCGTCGCCTCAGATGCTGTGGCGTCGCCTCAGATGCTGTGGCGTCGCCTCAGATGCTGTGGCGTCGCCTCAGATGCTGTGGCGTCGCCTCAGATGCTGTGGCGTCGCCTCAGATGCTGTGGCGTCGCCTCAGATGCTGTGGCGTCGCCTCAGATGCTGTGGCGTCGCCTCAGATGCTGTGGCGTCGCCTCAGATGCTGTGGCGTCGCCTCAGATGCTGTGGCGTCGCCTCAGATGCTGTGGCGTCGCCTCAGATGCTGTGGCGTCGCCTCAGATGCTGTGGCGTCGCCTCAGATGCTGTGGCGTCGCCTCAGATGCTGTGGCGTCGCCTCAGATGCTGTGGCGTCGCCTCAGATGCTGTGGCGTCGCCTCAGATGCTGTGGCGTCGCCTCAGATGCTGTGGCGTCGCCTCAGATGCTGTGGCGTCGCCTCAGATGCTGTGGCGTCGCCTCAGATGCTGTGGCGTCGCCTCAGATGCTGTGGCGTCGCCTCAGATGCTGTGGCGTCGCCTCAGATGCTGTGGCGTCGCCTCAGATGCTGTGGCGTCGCCTCAGATGCTGTGGCGTCGCCTCAGATGCTGTGGCGTCGCCTCAGATGCTGTGGCGTCGCCTCAGATGCTGTGGCGTCGCCTCAGATGCTGTGGCGTCGCCTCAGATGCTGTGGCGTCGCCTCAGATGCTGTGGCGTCGCCTCAGATGCTGTGGCGTCGCCTCAGATGCTGTGGCGTCGCCTCAGATGCTGTGGCGTCGCCTCAGATGCTGTGGCGTCGCCTCAGATGCTGTGGCGTCGCCTCAGATGCTGTGGCGTCGCCTCAGATGCTGTGGCGTCGCCTCAGATGCTGTGGCGTCGCCTCAGATGCTGTGGCGTCGCCTCAGATGCTGTGGCGTCGCCTCAGATGCTGTGGCGTCGCCTCAGATGCTGTGGCGTCGCCTCAGATGCTGTGGCGTCGCCTCAGATGCTGTGGCGTCGCCTCAGATGCTGTGGCGTCGCCTCAGATGCTGTGGCGTCGCCTCAGATGCTGTGGCGTCGCCTCAGATGCTGTGGCGTCGCCTCAGATGCTGTGGCGTCGCCTCAGATGCTGTGGCGTCGCCTCAGATGCTGTGGCGTCGCCTCAGATGCTGTGGCGTCGCCTCAGATGCTGTGGCGTCGCCTCAGATGCTGTGGCGTCGCCTCAGATGCTGTGGCGTCGCCTCAGATGCTGTGGCGTCGCCTCAGATGCTGTGGCGTCGCCTCAGATGCTGTGGCGTCGCCTCAGATGCTGTGGCGTCGCCTCAGATGCTGTGGCGTCGCCTCAGATGCTGTGGCGTCGCCTCAGATGCTGTGGCGTCGCCTCAGATGCTGTGGCGTCGCCTCAGATGCTGTGGCGTCGCCTCAGATGCTGTGGCGTCGCCTCAGATGCTGTGGCGTCGCCTCAGATGCTGTGGCGTCGCCTCAGATGCTGTGGCGTCGCCTCAGATGCTGTGGCGTCGCCTCAGATGCTGTGGCGTCGCCTCAGATGCTGTGGCGTCGCCTCAGATGCTGTGGCGTCGCCTCAGATGCTGTGGCGTCGCCTCAGATGCTGTGGCGTCATCATTGGCTGCTGTCTTAGAGCTTTGCGCTCTTCGGGGGGGGGCGGGGGCCTGGCTTGGCGCGCTCCGCGTCGCGGCCCGCTCTGGCCCGCCCTTAGAGGTTCGCTTGGCGCCATTTTGATGTGTAGTCGCGCACGCGTGTGTAACGGCCCCCCCTTCCGCGGTCTGTAAGTATCTTTATGCTCATGCTTACTGTGCATGGTTCTGACACCCCTTATTCTCATTGTCTTTCAGACGGGTGAATCCAGTGGCTTCTCCCGGCCCGGTGTGATTGTCAGTTGGGCTTAGTATAATTACTCTCACTTCCCTGCGGGTCATTGGGGCATCCAGGGTTGATTTACAGCGTCAATCCCTACTGGCCTATTGTGCCTATTAATCACCATTTGGAGGCATCCCAGGATAATGTGACCGGGGTTCCTTCGGGACAAGCCTGGCTGTGTGTAGCTTGTGTGGTCTCGCCTATCAGCGGTGACAATGCACGGGTCTGTGTTCCTTGCGCACAGCAGGCGCTAATGGTACAACCCGCCCCTCCGGTGGCTGGGCCTGCACCTCGCCTCACTTCACCTACTCCCCCAAGCCTGAGTCTAACCCCCAATACAAGCGGGAATTCTCATCCTGATGTGGCTGCTAGACTGGCCAGTGTTGAAAAATTGATTGCTAATACCTTAGCACGTAAGACCACTGCAAAAAAGCGGCACTTAACCCCTGATGCTACTCTTTTCTCTACGGAGTCTGACGAGTTGTTGCATCTATATGGCTATACCCCCTAGGACGAAGGGGAGCTGTTCTCTGACTTGGGGTCATCTGACAAGAGGTCCAGGGGTCGTGACGATTCTGGCTCTGACCCCTGGACTCTGGATGATACTGACAGGCTGCTGGTTCAGATTTGAGGTTTTGTCCATCTCTCCCCCTGTTGCGGCTCCCAGGCAAAGGGGTGAGCTCTCATACTGCTAAGGCTCGATTGGAATTTCCTGAGCAAACCCATTTCAATAACCTCGTGCTTAAGGAGTGGGAACATCCCAGTAGACTTCCCGGGATACCTAAGAGTTTGTTCCTATTCTACGTCTGTCTAACACCTCTATTATGCACTCCCCCGACACTACTACGCTGCGGGACTCTGAGGACCCGCGCATTGACTAATTGGCATGCCATGCCTTTGCATTTGTGGGGGTGGCGCTGTGCCTGGCTTGCGCCTTGGCCATTACTTCTGTGGCGCTCAGGGCCCTGGTCAGAAATGCACTCGAAGGCCCAGATGAATTGCCACCTGATACGGTTAATGCACTGTCTAACTGTGATGTGTTTGTAAACTTTATCCTGTCTGCATCGGATGATGCCATTAGGATGTGTGCCAGATCTTCTGCCTTGGCGGTAGCTATACGCCGCGTGATGTGGCTGAGCCAGTGGGCTGCTGACAATGCTGCAAAGAAGGTCCTTACTGGGCTTCCATTTAAGGGGCTACGCCTGTTTGGGGACCGCCTAGACCTCTTTGCTAAAGGAGGTAAGTTACCCCAGCGCAGTCGGCAGTCTCGGCCCTTTCGAGGCCAGGGTCCCCTTTCAGTCCCCTACCAAGGTGCTAAGCAGGGAAAAGGGGTGTCCTTTGCGGGGGCTCGCGCAGATTCCTGGCATAGGAGCAGAGGATGACGTCCTGGCTCCTCCTGGGGTTCCAAGCCCAAAGCCCCTCCCAAGACCCCTCGGGCATGATGGGGCGCCCTCGCCCGTCAGGGTGGGGGACGGCTACAGCACTTCGCGCACGTCTGGAGGCGCCACGTCTCAGACCGGTGGATTCAGGAGGTAGTGTCCTCTGGTTACAAGATAGTTTGCTGTGCGGCCCCCCGCAAGATTCATCAGGTCCCGGATCCCCCAGGACCCTGTCTCAGCTCAGGTCTTGATGCAGGCCGTGCAAGGACTCCTGGATCTGGGGGTCATTTGCAGGGTCCCCTTAAAGTGGACTGTCACCCTCCTGTGATCGGCCCGGGAATCTATAAGATTCCCGGGCCGATCACCTCCCTCCCCGCGGGACATCCGAGATCGGGATGTCCCGCGGCGTGAAACCCCCCAAACACCCCAAATCCCCTTACCTTGTCGTCGTCGGCGGCCGGCCGCTCCCTCGCGCCCCTCTAGACGTGCCCGCGCCGGCCGTCTGTGAATGGGAGGCGGCGGCAGAGGAGCCGCTTGTCCGTGGCTGTCAAATTGCTTGTCTGTCGGCGCGGGGAGAGGTGAGTTTTTCGGGTGATCGGGGGGGTTTCACACAGCGGGACACCCCGATCGGGGGTGCCCCACCGAAGTGGACCAAGACCCAGGATAGTCAAAATCCTGGGTGTTGGTCCACTTTAAGAGAAAGGGGCAAAGGGTTCTATTCCAACCTTTTCACAGTGCCCAAAAAAGATGGGTCAGTCAGGCCCATTCTGGATTTAAAGATCCTCAACAAGTTTGTCAAGAACAGGCGCTTTCGCATGGAAACTGCGATCAGCTTTCTGCGCCCAAGGGAATTTTATGACGTCTGTGGACATCAAAGATGCTTACCTTCACATCCCTGTGTTCCCGGGACACCAAAGGTTTCTCAGATTTGCGTTGAAAGATCAACATTACCAATTTGTGGCCTTGCCATTTGGCCTCACTTCAGCTCCCAGAGTGTTCACCAAGGTGCTGGCGGGGGTGATGTCTCTGATAAGGTCAAGGGGCATACGCGTGCTGCCCTACCTGGACGACATTCTCATCACCTCTCGGTCTCTACAGCAGGCAGAGCTGGACACTCAGCTGGTGGTGTCCACCTTGGAGTCCTTCGGCTGGGTGATCAATCACCCCAAGTCCTCTGTCCCCTTCTTCGGTGACCCCATTCCTGGGAATGATACTGGATACGGTTCAGTCAAGGATATTCCTTCCTCAACAGAAGGTGGAAGCTCTGACTGCGCAGGTGAGTTTCTTGCTCTCGTGCCCCCAGCCCTCCCTCAGGCAGGGAATGCAGCTGGTGTGCCTGATGGTGGCGAGCTTCGAGGCGGTGCCCTTTGCCCAGTTCCATTTGAGACCTCTGCAACTTCACCTTCTGTCAGTATGGGACAAGGACCCAACGTCCTTGGACAGGGTCTGTGTGCTTCCCCCCCCCCCCCCTTGGTCAGAAGGTCCCTTTCGTGGTGGCTGGACCACAGGAACTTGCTAGGGGGCATGTCCTTTTTGGCCCCCTCCTGGGAGACGTTCACCACGGATGCCAGTCTGTCAGGTTGGGGGGGGATTCTGGAAGTCCCTGCGCTTCCAGGTTAGGTGGGGCCCTCAGGAGGCCCACTTACCCATCAACATTCTGGAACTACGGGCAATCAGGTTGGTACTGGAGCAGTTGACTGATCCCCTGAAGGGTCTGTCTGTGCAGGTGCGCTCAGACAACAGGACGGTGGTTGCCTACATCAACCATCAGGGAGGGACCCGGAGCAGGGGTGCCCTCCAGGAGGTGTCACGAATTCTGACATGGGCGGAGGCCAATGTTCAATGCATTTCGGCTGTGTATATCCCGGGGGCAGAGAATCTACTGGCAGACTCTGAGCAGGGGGACTTCCCGTCAGGGGGAGTGGTCCCTCTGCAACAGGGTATTCCAGTCCCTGTGTCACCGTTGGGGGTCTACCGGATGTGGATCTGTTCGCATCCCGTCACAATCACAAGCTCCAGGCCTTTGTCTCCCTGTCTCAGGATCCTCTGGCCTTGGCCACGGATGCTCTGTCCATGTCATGGAAGGAATTTCGGCTCCTGTATGTCTTTCCTCCGTTCCCCTTGCTGGGCAGGGTCCTGCGCAAGATTGCTCTGGAAGGGGTGCCAGTGATTCTGGTGGCCCCCAGGTGGCCAAGAAGAGTGTGGTTAGCAGACGTGGTACAAATGGCAGTAGACCAGTGCCAGAGGCGCCAGATCTGCTCACTCAGGGCCCCTTACGCCATCCCAATTTACAAACTCTGGCTTGACGGCCTGGCTGCTGAAACCTCCATCTTGATGGAGAAAGGCTTGTCTGCCTCGGTGGTGGATACCATGGTGCAGGCTAGGAAGAAAACATCTTCTGCCATCTATTATAGGGTATGGCGTACCTACATTGATTGGTGTGAGTCTAGGTCTCTTCCCTGTAGGGAGTTCTTAGTCCCTAGGGTTCTGTAGTTTTTACAGCATGGGTTGGAGTTGGGTCTAAAACTCAGTACTCTGAAGGGTCAGGTTTCTGCCCTGTCTGTCTTCTTTCAGAAGTCTCTTGCTCAGCATTCCTTGGTTAAGACCACCTTTCAGGGGGTCACTCATGTGCGTCCCCCACGTAAACCTATGGTCCCTGTTTGGGATTTGAACTTGGTTTTGTCTGCCTTGCAGGGGGCTCCCTTTGAGCCTATTCAGGATGCTGTTCTGGCTGTACTTACCCTCAAGGTTGTCTTTCTGGTGGCTATTACTTCGGTCAGGCGTGTGTCTGAGCTGGCGGCTCTGTCTATTTAGCCCCCATACTATGAGACACCAGGACAAGGTGGTGTTCCGTTTAAGCCAGACTTTCTGCCTAAGGTGGTGTCTGCCTTTCATTTGAATCAGGATATTGTTCTTCCTTCATTGTGTCCTAATCCTAGCAAAGGAAAGGGTTCTGCATTCCTTGGATGTGGTCAGGTGTCTGAAGTATTACCTGGTAGTCACTGCGGCCTTCAGGAAGACTGATGCTCTTTGTGGTCCCTTCTGGTCCTAGGAAGGGTTTGGCTCCTGCCAAGTCTACGATTAGCAAATGGATTTGTCAGGCTGTGATTCAGGCCTATTCTGCTAAGGGGAAGAGTCCTCCCTTCCGCCTTACTGCTCATTCTACTCGGGCTATTGGTGCCTCTTGGGCCTTCCAGCACCAGGCTTCTGTTGAACAAGTTTGCAAGGCTGCTACTTGGTCTTCTGTTCATACCTTTTCAAAGTTTTACAAGGTTGATGTTAGGGCCTCAGCTGATGCTGTTTGGCTGCAAGGTTTTGCAGGCGGCAGTGGTTTAAACTGTCTGCTATTACCTTTTTGTTGGGCATCCCACCCTGCTTATGGACACTGCTATTGGATGTCCCAAGTGTAAGTAATCTGGAGCAGGACGTACTGTATACTAAGAATAATACAATTCTGTGAAATACTCACCTGTAGAATTGATATTATAAGTATACAGTACGTCCTGCTCCACCCCACCCTGTTTTTTTTGCATTTTCTGGATCCCCTGTATGGTGGTTATCATTTTTATAGTTACCAGTTGGTGGTTAAATTCTCCCGGCTTCTTGTTCACTGCTTTTCAATGCTCGGGATATGTGGGAGGTCCCTGGGTATTTGAGGGGCGGGGAGGAGCCTGTTTTACATGTCTCTGCAGTGCAGCGCCATCTGGCGGAGGATAACCCAAGTGTAAGTAATCTATCTGGAGCAAGACGTACTGTATACTTATAATATCAATTCTACAGGTGAGTATTTCACAGAATTGTATTTTTACTCTGCTTCGTTGGCTCCTGTAACAGTGTTACTTTGTATTTGTGCTCTTGAGAAGTCCATATCGAGGCCTAAATTCAATTTCTTTTCTCTACAGTCCCTTCTGAGCTCACAAGGAGAACACATTTGGTCTCTTGCGGAGTTGATCCACGCCCTTGTCCTGCTTACGCACTTCCATGCACTTTCTTCTTTTATATTGGGATGTGGTATTTATACACCAGAAGGACAAAATGACACTGAGCGTCCTCCTTCTCCAGAGGTACCTTTTGAGGTAAAGTCTTTGTCATGTTCCCAACTTATCCTATCAGGTGCAGTTTAAAATGTTTTGTGCTTTTTTGCATGAGTTCAGGTGATTCACAACCCACGTGAGACTTGGGATAGTTAGAAAAAAAAAAGGTGTAGAAACCACTAGACCTGTGTTCTCCCTTGTTTTCTGGCTTTCCACTCTGATGAACATCTCTAATTAGGGCTTTAACTCTGTCTGAGCTCTTCCCTGTGCATCAGTGTGGGGAGCTGCAAAACCTGACCTGTTGGTGGCTCTCAAGGAGAGGTTTGGGGAACACTGCCCTAGACTTTGCTTTAATTTAGACTGTTAATTGTTTCTAGCTTTGTGTTCAAATTTTAGCGATTATAGGGCTTTTGGAGATGAGATGTGCATTGAAAAGTTCTGCTTAAACTGTCCTTTACCCTGAATAAGAGCCTATCTTGTATGTTTCCCCCACCCTGTACATACAGATTGCCCACATTGAAAATCATCCTACCTACACCTATTGCTTTTTGAGCCTTTAAAAATCCAAGATGGAGGCCCGTGGAGTCTCAGGCTGTGTCTTCTGACTATGCCACTCTGCATTCTGGGATTGCTGTCCTTTTCCTGACCACAGCTATAACCCAACCACCCCTGCACTTTTTTGCCTCGCCTTAATATGCAAAGGTTCTGCTAGAGTGCTGCTCAAAGCCAGCGGGGGAAAGAATAGATGACTATAAAAACTTATTAAAAATATATTTTTAGATGCTGGGGAATATTTAAGGGTTTGGGCTTTTCATTAAATGATGCTGAAGGTTTGTTTTAAGCAGCACATTATCTAATGTGAGGTGGGACTGTAACTCTGTAGTGAATAGACTCTGGCTAATTAAGTCCTCACATCCACAAAGCTGCCAGGATGACTATGGGTATGGAGCACACTTTTGCTTTAACTTAAAGGTTACTAAACCCAGATAACAAAACAGGCGCTCACCTTCATTCCCGCGCAGCAGCTGCAGCCCTGGCACTCGGAAGCCTCCTGGTGTCTGAGAACGGTTGCCAGGTTCAGTGGTGGAGGCAGCTCCCTGCACTCAGACTAATAGCAAGCACTGCTCGCTGTTTGGAGCCCCGCACTTCTGCCGAATCGTGACCGCCATCCATTCATTGAAATTGAGTTTTCTGAGCGTCAGACCGGCCCGTGTGAGCTGCTTGGGAGTTCTAGTGACCCTTTAACACATTGCTTTTGTTGCATAAGCAGACTGTCGGCATATCTGCATGATCTGCAAATTCTGCATAATTTAGAGTAAACTATTTTAAGTAAAATATGGAGTCAGCAACTAAACTTTTATACACAATTATTGGCCTGTAGAAAGTTTTTTTTTTTTATTCAGATATTTGAGATCAGTTGAGGACACTAGGATTATCATACCTTACTCACTTTGATTTAGCCATTAATCCAACCAGTATAGACGTCAGAACTACAACTTAAATGCAATAAAGCTGGGCAAAAGGTTTCCAAACAGAGTCCCACAGACACCAAAATTGATGTACTGAGGAGCAGTGGTTGTGTTTAGGTGCGCTTTAAAATATGATTAAAAAATCACTTATTTGTTATCAATATATACCAAAACAATTGTTAGTGTGGAACTTTGAGCTTGGTAGAAACTGGTTATCCACTCAGCTGGGCTTACTTTAGTAAGCAAAAATATTCAAATTCCACGTGCAGTTCTCTATGCTAGCACAGTTATCAAAAGTAAGCTAAATCAGGTTAGTATAGAGATGAATAAATTCTGCAGATATTGTTTACGAAATTAATGAGGAGGTAGTAGAAGTTGAGCAAGTGGTTTGAATAATACAAATGATTTGAGTAATAAAATAAAAAAAATAAATAATTGGTTGAGATAAAAAAATTATTAAACGGTAAGGAACAGTGAAGGTGACTTACCGCCGAGGCCCGGGGGTACACAACCTGCCCAGGGCCTTTGAGGGTACGACTTGTAGTATATTGGATTGTTGAATCAGTTGCACCTGGGTTCTCCTTTAGGGTCCTTCCAGGCTGTATTTCAATGATTGCCCATATCCTTCTTAATGATAAGGCATTTATTAATCACACAAAGTCTTTTAAAAAGTGCGGGGGAGGGGGATGAGGGACAGGGAGGTGGCTGCAGTGAAGAGATGTAAGGCGGAGTGTGACTTTTTCTTCCAGCTGGAGACCCGCTCTGAGCTGCAGATGAAGTAAACAGCAGCGTACGTGAGGCAATGTCTTCTTATGCTGATGCACTCGTACTGCAGACGTTCTCAGTGGTGGGAGGTAGAGGGGGCAGGGAAGGGTTGGTGAAGTCCAAGGGGATAGTTGATTAAGTCTTCTGCGGGGGCGCGTGAGGAGCGTCTTCCCCGCTGTCTTACTTCTCAGGTTCTGTTGCAAAAGTTCACCAACGCGCGTTTCGGCTGATGCCTTCTCCCGGAAGAGAGAACTGCACGTGGAATTTGAATATTTTTGCTTACTAAAGTAAGCCCAGTGGATAACCAGTTTCTACCAAGCTCAAAGTTCCACACTGTAACAATTGTTTTGGTATATATTGATAACAAATAAGTGATTTTTTAATCATATTTTAAAGCGCACCTAAACATAACCACTGCTCCTCAGTACATCAATTTTGGTGTCTGTGGGACTGTTTGGAAACCTTTTGCCCAGCTTAAGTAAGGAGGGGTCTCTTACTTAATAGGTGAAGCTCACAACCAATCCCTATCTCCAGCGCTCTACACTACATTTTTCAGCTGTAACTTAATGCAATGTCCAGGCATTAAAACAGAAAAGCCTAGGGGCACTAGAGGATGTGATTGCTCGATCTCCCTCATTGGTAAGACATGGGCAATGCATAGAGGAGTTGCACAGAATAAAAGGGAGTGTACTTTGTTGCCTGGACAGGGACTTTCTGCTGTCAAACTTAGAATATTAATAGTTAATACCAAGGCTGTGGAGTCTGAGTCTCGGAGTCGGAGGAAATTTTGGGTACCTGGAGTCGGAGTCGGCAAACAATGCACCGACTCCTACTAAATTTTGATTTAGCAAGTTTAATGTCCCAATTCACAAAAAGTTATAATTAATGACTTCTCTATTGTAAGAATAAAGACCAATGCATGCAGTGCCTCACGTAACCGCAAAACAAACACGTTAAGTGACCGTGAAGAAGCATGCTTTTCATGTGCTTCACTATATGGCACGCAACGCACAATTAGATGCGGCAATACTTATACTTTGCATAGTGTTGTGTTCTGCTGTTACAGGGAACCCATGGGTAACCTGTCACGCTCAGGGTTCTCTAATGACACGCTCTGGTAACTCCAGCCCTCTAGGTAAGCCCTCAACCCCCAATCTCCGCAGCCAGCTTCACCTGTAGGAGCCCCCGCTTGCCAGGACGCAGTATATGCCTGCCCGGGATCGGTTGCCCCCAGGACTTCAATGGCTCAAAGGATGGGAGCTTACTGTTTGGAGGTCTGAAGAACCAGTAGCTGGGAGCGGTATAGAGCGAGTCCAATAGCTAGAGCGAGTAGTGGAAGTCCAGACAGGCTAGAGGTCGGCACCGGGTGTTCAGAGATAGCAGCGGTACAGCGGGATGAGGCAGCTTGAGGTCAGGGTACAAGGCAGAGGTCGGCAACAAGGATCAGACGGAGAGTGGTCCATTCAGGCAGGGGTCGGCAACGGAGATCAGACAAAGAATGGTCGGTTCAGGCAGTGGTCAGCAACGGAGATCAGACAAAGAATGGTCGGTTCAGGCAGTGGTCAGCAACGGAGATCAGACAAAGAATGGTCGGTTCAGGCAGTGGTCAGCAACGGAGATCAGACAAAGAAGTTCAGGCAGTGGTTGGCAACAGGGATCAGAGAATGGTTGGTTCAGGCAGTGGTTGGCAACGGGGATCAGACAGAGAATGGTTGGTTCAGGCAGGGGTCGGCAACGAAGATCAATCACAGAATAACACAAAGCTAGGTTCAAGGCGCTATCACAGGCACTGAACATTGTAACAATGACGCTTATATAGGGTAAAACCAGGATGGGAAAACAGGAAGGTGTGCGATTACGATTCACTGGCTGATAGGTTCAGCGGGGCGAATAGCCCACAAGTCTCCTTCGGGCTCATTGGCCCCTTAACTGCAGGGGGGCGTTCCTGCCCCTGCTGGGCTCAGAGGCCCTTAAACTGAAAGGGGCGTTCCCCTTCACGCTGAGCCTGGTTAACTCCTCCGGCGGCCGTGCTGAGAGCAGCGCCGCCGAAGGGCATAGAGAGAACGTGCTCGCGTGCGACAGTGCCGGAGACGCCGGCAGCAGAGGAGGGGGGCGCGCTCGCCGAGGAGCGAGCAGCCGCCCGGCGCCCGATCGAGCAGACGGCGGGGACACCGCTGGAACGCGGCACAGGTAGGCTGATCGTGACTTAACCTAGCCTCTCACTGATAAGGGATTAAGTAAATGTTTTTTGCAGGACTAGAGACACTTGTATAAGTGAAGGGAATGGAGGATCAATAGTTCAAGACTGAAGCTGTACCATTGGAAAAACTGCTGTCATTCAGCAAAAGGCTATAAAAACTTGTAAACTTCGATTGTTAGCTTAAACTTTAAACATGACTATGGGATTCTACTAGGGAAATCATGTTTTATAATAAAGGCCCCTTTCTGGATCCTCCCACTGCCCTATCTTCAGCAGAAGATCAGCACACAAAGGAGAAGGCAGCTTCTGCCCATCTACCTCTCTCTGCTAGAAGTAATGACATGTATGTTGCCTTTCTTTTCTTCAAAGAATGTATAAAATACATTCACATATTAATAGTCGGGGAGTCTGAGTCGGAGGTACAAAAAACTGGAGTCGGAACATTTATCTACCGACTCCACAGCCCTGGTTAATACATGAATGTTAAACTGGCAATCGTGTATAGCACTTCTACTTCTTCTGCATGTGTAGGGCGCAGCAGCTGGACTTTATTTTTAGTGTCCACATTCTCCTATGAACTCCTCATCAAAGTTGTTTTCACTACCAAGCAAGACAAACACTCCCCCTGGCAATGGTTTCCAGGTTTAAACTGTGTCCGAGAACTGATGCAAGTATCCCCATTTTTATTGCTTCCAGAATGTCTGTCAAGGTCCACTCAGTGCTGTGACTCTTGTTTCTGAGGTAGCAGTTGGTGAATATTTGTAATTGAGTCAATTTCCATGTTATCTAATATGATTGTTTTTTTTTTTGGGGGGGGGGGGGGCAGAATTTTTAGAGCGGATCTAGACTTTAGGAAAATGCCATTTCCTTCAAAGATTTTCTCCTATAGCTGAAAGACCAGCCCTCATTTTAGGGGGTAAGCAAGCCTGTAAACCCAAGCTTAAGGGTTGCTCCCAAGTCTACAGTGCATGAACCGGGAGAAGCCTCACAGGAGACCACCAGCTTGACAGGCAGGAGTATCTGCCTAGACCTAGAGAAAATGGGCCGCAAAGGAAAAGTTATTTATGGATCCATGTTTGGGACTGTTGCCAGCTGGTGGGGATTTGAGTACTTGGGGTATTTCTTTTTTGTCTGACGAATTGTGGGGCATGCATCACACAGTTCAGCATTCAATTAGGTGCTGCTTGCAAATTTTTTATTCTGTCGGACTGTATTTGCACCAGGCAATGTAACCACTGGCATACCTAAATCACCAGGATGATACACACAGCAGGGCAGCAATGGCATCCCTTATTCTGCGATGGGGAGAGGTGACATACCTAAATCACACTTCCCATCATTCACAATCCAGGTGTAGAAAATGACTGATATTCTTAGTATACAGTACGTCCTGCTCCAGAGATAGTACTTACACTTGGGTTATCCTCCGCCAGATGGCGCTGCACTGCAGAGACATGCAAAACAGGCTCCTCCCGGCCCCTCAAATACCTGGGGACCTCCCACAAATCCCCAGATTTCTCTGCAGTGCTGACTGCGAAGACATGAAGTATCACTCTCTCGCAGGTGAGCGGGGCTATTAAGCCTGCGGCCCTGTTGGACTATTCCCACCCGTCCTCCTTGTGTGATGTGCCTCCCAGCCTGGGCTGCGCTGGTCGGGTGAAGGTAGGCAGCACCACGCGTGCTTATGGAGCCATGCTCCACCGCAGTCCCCCACCAAAGGGTAGGCAGTTTAGGCTGATGGTGAGCCTCTAGGGGATGCCCCTTCCGCATTATTGCCCCATACCCGTGTAGCGGCGGGCCCTGTACAAAAGGTCGCCCTCCTCCCTCGATCCCCCCCGTAGCTCGGGGGGGGGGGGGAAGAAAGGGGGGGTGGTCTCAGTGTATTGGTTACACGCTTATGGCCTTAGTATTGTCCTTTGACTTATATACCTGGTGTCAGAGCCGCGCTGTTTGCATTTTTATTGTGTGCCGGGTGGCGGCGCCTCAGACGCTGCGGCGTCTTCATTGGCAAATCATCTATTCTAAGTGTGTCATACACTTCGCTCCTCATGACAAGTTGACTACTGTCTTAGAGTTCGCGCTCCTCGAGGGGGCGGGGACCTGGCTTGGCGCGCTCCGCGTCACGGGACGCTCTGGCCCGCCCTTCGAGGTTCGCTTGGCGCCATTTTGATGGTAGTCGCGCGCATGGTAATGGTCCTCCTCCTTCCTTGGTCTGTAAGTGCCCTCGCGGGCGATTTTCATACTTCTTGCTTACTGCGCATGTTCTGACACCCCTTATTCTCATTGTGTCTTTCAGACTGGTGAACACCATTGGCTTCTCCCGGCCCGGTGTAATTTATAGCGGGCCTTGTAAAATTCTCCCACTTCACTAGCGGGTCTTTGGGGCATCCAGGGTGGCCTATAGCGTAAATCCCTACTGGCATATTGTGCCTAAGTAATCACCATATGGAGGCATCTCAGAATTATGTGACCGGGGTCCCTCTGGGACATGACCAGCTGTGTGTAGCGTGTAGAGAACCCCATGCTGATGCTGACAGGGCACGGGTCTGCGGACTATGTGCCGAGCAAGCACTGGCCCTGCCTTGCCAGTGGCTGCACCTCGTTTCAATTCACCTATTTCCCCATGCTTAAATCTCACTCCTGAGTCGCATACAAGTGGGGATTTGCAGCCTGTTGGGTCTTCCAGGCTGAACAGATTATTGCAAGGTTGTCCGAGCGTAAGGGCCCTGGTAAGAAGCGGCACTTGACGCCTCATGTTACTGTTTTTCCTATGGGAACTGAGGAGTTTACTACTCCGGATGACTATACCCCTTCTGATGGAGAGCTGTTCTGACTCAGGCTCATCTGATGAGGCCGAGGAGTCATGACGGTTCTGGCCCTGAATACTGGGGACAGTGTGACACTGACGATCTGTTGATTAAAGTCTTTAAGGTTCTGTCTATCTCTCTCCCTGGTGAGGCCCCCAAGCCGAGCGGGGAGCGTTTCCATACGGCGACAGCGCGCTTGGAATTTCTAGAGCAGGCTCATTTCCATGCTCTCGTGCTCAAGGAATGGGAATGCCCAAGTAAACTTCCAGGGGTCCCAGGGGACTGGGATAGGAAATACCCTTTTCCCCCTGAGGTGGTTAATTGCTGGTCATCACCCCTCGTGGTGGATGCCCCGATCATAGGGGTTCCTAACCCCCCTTTATTACAACCCCTGCTTATAGTAACCTTCGGGATGCTGAGGACCGGCGCATTGATCTGCTGGCCTCCCACGCCTTTTCTTGTGCAGGGATGGCGCTGCGCCCGGTCTGTGCCGTGGCTATTACTGCAGTGGCTGCTAGAACCCTCATCAGAAAGATGCTTGAGCATCACCCTGAGGATCTCCCCTGGGAAGTGTTAAATGCACTCTCCAGTTGTGATGTGTTTGTAAAATTTATCCTATTAGTGCTGGATGACACCATTAGAATGTGTGCAAGAACCTCTGCCCTTGTGGCAAATATACGTCGCTTGGTTTGGCTGCGACAGTGGGGTGCTGACGATGCTACTAAAAAGACTTACTGGGCTTCCCTTTAGAGGGCAACGCTTGTTTGGGGCCCGTCTGGACCTGTTTGGTAAAAAGGGCAAATCACCCCAACGCAGGCGGCAGTCTCGGCCCCCTCGGGGCAGGGGCACCCCTCCCCCTCCCTACCATAGTGTTAAACAAGAACCAGGGGTGTCCTTCGTGGGGGCTCGCGCAGGCTCCTGCCCCGGGAGCAGCAGACAACACTCTGGCCCCTCCGGCGGGGCTAAGCCTAAATCTTCCACCAAACCCCCTCAAGCATGATGGGGCGCCCTCGCCCGTCTGGGTGAGGGGATGGCTGCGGCACTTTGCTCTTGTCAGGAGGCATTATGCCTCCATACTGGTGGATTCAGGAGGTAGTGTCCTCCGGATACAAGATAGTTTGCCTTCCCCAAGATTATCAGGTCCTGGGTACTCCTGGTCCCTGGCGCTGTTCAGGTGCTGGCACAGGCCATGCAAGGTCTGAGGGTCACTTGCAGATTGCCCTTAACAGGCAGAGGCAGGGGCCGCTACTCCAACCTTTCCACAGTCCCCCAAAAGGATGGGTCAGTCTGGCCCATTCTGGATTCACAGGTTCTTGGCAATTCTCCAATTACAGGCAGTTTTCTGCATGGAAACTGAGATGGGCCATCAGCGCCTTGCGCCCAGGGGGCTTCTTGCCGTCCGTGGCGCTCAAAGATGCTTATGTTCATCCCTGTGTCTTCTGGACACCGAGGCTCTTCAGGTTTGTGTTGGAAGTCCAACACTGCCAATTGGTGCCTTGTTATCTGGCCTCGCTTCAGCTCCCAGAGTGCACACCATGGTGCTGCCGAGGGTGATGTCGAGGGTGATGTCTCTGAGACCAAGGGGCGTCCGCGCAAGACCTACCTGGACTTCCTTCTCACTTCCCAGTCTCTGGCTAAGTTGTATACTTGGCTGGTGGTGTCCATTGGGAGTCATTTGGATGTGTGTTCAATCACCCCAAGTCCTCATTGTCTCCTTTATTGGTATTCCATTTCTAGGAATGAATCTGGATTCTGTTCAGGCGAGAATCTTCCTTCCTCAACAATAAGGTGGACAATCCGGTTGCATGGGCTCAGTCCCTCATTGCTGTCCCCATCCCTTCACCAGGCAGGGATGCTGCTGGTGGGCCCGTTCGTGGCTTGCTCAGAAGAGGTCCCTTATGCTCAGTCCCCCTTGGGCCCTTCTGCAATTTCTATTGTTAGTACAGGACAGGGATCCAGCATCCCTGGAGCAGGGTCTGTGTGCCTTCCCCCTCTGGTATAGAGGTCCCTCTTGGAGTGGAACCTGTCTGGGGGCAGTTTCCTACTTGCCACTTCCTGGAGACGGTCACCATGGATGCCAATCTATCAGGTTGAAGGGGAGGGGTTTCTTCTGAAACCCCTGTGGTTCTGGGGGAGGTGGGGCCCTTAGAAGGTCCATACACCTATCGATGTTTGAAACAGTGAGCGTTCAGGTTGATTCTATCTTGTTTGACTACTCCTCTCAGGGCCTGCCTGTTCGGGTGCGCTCTGTCTGGTGACAGTGGCCTACATTAATCCTCTGAAAGGGACCTGGAGCAGGAGGGTCCTCCAGGAAGTGTCTGATACTAATCTGGGTGGAGGACAATGTTCCCTGCATATCAGTGGTATTCGCTCCGGTGGGGGTCCCTCTGCGACAGGATGTGCTAATCCCTGTATCACTATGGGGTCCAACCAGTTGTGGATCTGTTTGTGTCCCGTCACTTTCACAAGCTCTTGGCCCTTGTTTCCCTGTCCCAGGATCCTCTGGCCGTGGTCAGGATGCCTTGGTAACATTATGTCTGGACATTCTGTTCTGTATGTCCTTTCTCCATTCCCCCTGCTAGGCAGGGTTCTGCGCAAGATTGCTCTGGAGGGGGGACCAGTGACTCTGGTGGTCCCCGGGTGGCCCAGTAGAGTGTGGTTCGCAGATGTGGTACTGAGGACAGTAGTTCTGTACGTTCTGCCAGGAGTGCCAGCTCTACTCACTCAGGGCCCCTTTACGTCGCCCCAATCTACAGACTCTGGCCTAGATGGCCTGACTGCTGAAACATCCATCTTGCTGGAGACAGGCTTATCTGTCTCAGTGATTGAGACTATGGGAAGACTAGATACAAGCTTCTTCTCCTTCTTCCATCTGTATGGTTTACCCATGTTGATTGGTGTGAGTCTAGGTCTCTTCCCTGTCAGGTGTTCTCGGTTCCCAGGGTTCTAGAGTGTTACAGCATGAGTTGGAGTTTGTTCTCCAACTCAGTACTCTGATGGGTCAGGTTCTGCCCTGTCCGCCTTGCTTAGAAGTCTTGTTCAGTCTTCCTTGGTTAAGACTTCTTTCAGGGGGTGCTCATGTGCGTCCCCCTTGTAATCCTATGGTCCCTGTTGGGATTTGAATTTGATTCTGTCTGCTTTGCTGGGTTTTCCCTTTGGTCCTATTCAGGATGCTGTCTGGCTGTTCTTACCCTCAAGGTTGTCCTTCTGGTGACCGTTACTTCGGTCAGACGTGTTTTTGGCGGGCGGCTCTGTCTACCTAGCCCCCATTCTTTGAGATACACCAGGATAAGGTGGTGTTCCGGCTGAAGCCGGACTCTCTGCCTCAGGTGGTGTCTTATGTTCATTGATTCAAGATATTGTTCTTCCTTCTGTGCCTTATTCCTAGCAACGCTGAGGAAAGGGTTCTGCATTCCTTGAACAGGTTACTTGAATGGGATGTCCCTTCTGGTCCTAGGAAAGGTTTTTTTGGCTTCCGCCAAGTCTACTGTTAGCGGTTGGATTCGTCAGACCGTTACTCAGGCCTATTCCAACAAGGGGAAGAATATTCCTTTCGCTTTGCTTCTTATTTTACTCGTGCTTTTGGTGCCTCTTGGGCTTTTCAGCACCAGGCTTCTGTTGAACTGGTTTGCTAGGCCGCTGTTTGGTCTTCTGTTCATACCTTTTCCAAGTTTTACAAGGTTGATGTTTGGGTCTCAGCTCATGCTGTCTCGGCCGCATGGTTATGCAGGTGACAGTGGTTTTAACGGTCTGCTGTTGCCTTTTTTATTGGGGATCCCACCCTACTTTATGGACACTGCTATTGGATGTCCTAAGTGTAAGTACTATATCTGGAGCAGGACGTACTGTATACTAAGAATACAATTCTGTGAAATACTAACCTGTAGAATTGATATTATTTGTATACAGTACGTCCTGCTCCACCCCACCCTGGTTTTTGCATTTTTCTGGATCCCCTGTATGGTGATTACCATTGTTATAGTTACCATTGTTATAGTTACCAGTTTCGGTGGTTAATTCTCCCGGCTTCTTGTTCACTGCTTTTCAATGCTGGGGATTTGTGGGAGGTCCCCGGGTATTTGAGGGGCCGGGAGGAGCCTGTTTTGCATGTCTCTGCAGTGCAGCGCCATCTGGCGGAGGATAACCCAAGTGTAAGTACTATATCTGGAGCAGGACGTACTGTATACAAATATCAATTCTACAGGTGAGTATTTCACAGAAATGTATTTTTCAAAGCAGACTACAGCTGAGCCAAAGGGAGTGAGAACTGAAAACCTTCTGGTTCAAATCTTTGGATGCAAAACCACCACATCTGGTGTGCCAGCAGTCGACCCGGCTTCTTTTGTAACTGCTTGTCAATACTGGGAATTTGTGGGAGGTTCCTGGCTTTATATAGGGCCGGGAGGAGCCACAAGTCTTTTATTCTAAGTATACAGCACGTCCTGTTCCAGAAGATATTCCTTACACTTGGGTTATACATCCAGTAGATGGTGCTGGACTGCAGAGACAGAAAAGTGGCTCCTCCCGGCCCCATATATACCAGGGACCTCCCACAAAATCCCCAGTTCTTCTCTGCAGTCCTGGCTGCGATGACTAGAAGATGGCTCTCTACTCGCAGGTGAGTGGGGCTATTAGCCTGCGGCCCTGTAGGACTATTCCCACCCGTTTCCTTTTACTGCCTCCCAGCTTAGGCTGCTCTGGTTCTGGTGAAGGTAGGCAGCACCACTGTCGGGTGCTAAGGAGTGCTGCTCCAACCGCAGTCCCCCACCAAAGGGTAGGCGGTTTAGGCCCATGGTGAGCCTTATGGGAATGCCCCTCGGCCCCGCAGTTGGCTCCCTTTAGGCTGGCTGTCGCTTCCCCTTTTCTCTCCCTGGTAGTTCTCGGGGGGGGGGCATGTCTTTCGTTATATGGTTGAGTTTTGACCCCTTTTGATTTGATTGCACTGGTTTCTTTTGCTGTCGCCGCGCACACTTGTACTACACTACGCGGTCGGCGGCGACATCGCCTCAGGTGCTCCTGCGCCATCATTGGCTGGCCTTGTCAGGGGGGCGCGTCTTTCGGGCCTTGTGGCTGACGCGTTCTGCATCACTGTCTCCGCGGCCCGTCCCTCGAGGTATATGCGGACGCCGTTTTAGTTCTCTGCTGCGTGTCTGTCTCCCTATCGCGGTCCATAAGTGCCGCTGCGGGCTGATTTATTTTTTATTTCTCTGTATTGTATATCGCTTATGGGATCTTTTTGCTTATGTCTTGCAGGCGCGTCAAACTTTCCCGGTCCTAACCCCTATATTTAGTGTTAACTCTTATTGCAGGGCTATTATATTCCCTTACTCCCACTTCCCTAGCGAGTTATTGGGGCATCCTGGGTTGCTATTTTTAGCGTCAATCCCTATTGGCCTGTTGTGCCGTAATAATCACCATATGGAGGCTTCTCAGGATAATGTGCTCGGGGTTTCTTCGGGACAAGCCCGGCTGTGTGTGGGGTATCCCCTGTCAGTGACTAAGTTAGGGTTTGTGTACCCTGCGCCCAGCAGACGCTTGCGCTGCAGTCTGGGTTACCTGCGGCTGGGCCTAGTGCTGCGCCCCCTCTGGCTTCGCATACCCCCCCACGCTAACATCTGACTCCCACGCTAACATCTGACTCCCAGTGAGGTGCATACCAGTGGGAAGTCTCAACCTGATTTGGCTGCCTGGGTAGCCAGCATTGAAAGGCCGGGTCTGGTCCGCGTAAGGTTCCTGCTAAGCTGCGGCATCTGGCCGGGCCTGGTCCGCGCAAGGCTCCTGCTAAGCTGTGGCATCTAGCACCCGGTGTTACTCTTTCCTGTGAAAGCAGAGGAGTTATTCCAAGTATGTCTCACACCCTGCTTCAGAAGATTAATTACACCTGGGTTATGGTCCAGTAGAGGGCAAACTTCTGCAGAGATGACTAGAAAAAGAAGCCCCTCCCGGTCCATAAATACCTGGGACCTCCCACACATTCCCCAGTTAAGTCTCTGCAGAAGGCGATGCAAGTCAAGATGATGGCTGTCTCTTTCCTTTGCAGGTAAGCCGGGTTTACACCCGGCCATTTCTTATTCCTATTGCCGCCCGGACTCCTTTAATTCCCCTTGCCTCCCAGCCTTGGCTGTAGGGTGAGGGTAGGGTACACCTCCTAGAGGTATCCTGTTGCCTGAAGCTATGCTCCACCGCAAATCCCCCACCAAAGGGTAGGCAGTCGTCGGGTTGGTGATCCTGACTTGGGATGCCCCGTCCGAGTAGCCCTCACTACATATTAAAATGTAGCTATCGGCTTCCGCCTTTACTCCCTTCCCGGATAGTGGGGGGGGCTTCTCTCCCTCAGCTCCCATTAGCTTTTATTTCGTGGCTGGCCGCGCCAGCGCGGGTTTTGTGAGTGTGTGCGTTTTATCCCCTTGGCCGGCTCCGCAGCTTTGCTAGGGAGCGCGGCCTTGGGACTCGGTCAGGGGAGGGGGCGGGGCCTGGCGTTTGTCGTGCCTTGTGCGGCCTGCCCCCTACCGTTGGCGCGCGTTATCCTCTGCTCCAGTTGGTGGGGGCGCTTCACTTCCTGGTCGGGAGGGAGCGGGCCAGGCGCGGCGCGAAAAGACAATCCGCGCTGGCCCGCCCCTCTTCCTCCTTCCCCAGACCAGCGCCACCATTTCAGCTGCTCTGTCACGCGTGAGTGCCTCCCCCCTTCTCCTTATGGTATTATATTGGCCTTGTTATTGCTACATTAGCCTTTTCAGCTGTGTTTGTTTGTGTATGTCTATATATCTATATATCTCTTATTTCTTTTACACATGCTTACTGTCTGCATATTTTAATTGCATGAATCTGTGTGCCTGTCAATGTATTTAAGGGGTACCCTCATGTCTTTCAGGTCTGAATGCTTCCTTATTAAGAGGGGTTTTTCTCCCAGTCCTAGTCCCTTGCTCAAATTGGGGTTTTCCCTGTGTGATTATAAATCCTCCCACTAAGGGGCATCCCGGGTAGCTTCATAGCGTAATTCCCATTTATCATTGCGACTATCAATAAATACCATATGGAGGCTCCCCAGGATACTGGACTTGGGGGTCCCTTCAGGACAACCCCTTTTGGGAAATTTGTATACCATGTGCACAACAGGCGCTTGTGCGGCAAGCCGGGCCCCATGCAGACAGTTCAGCTCTGCTGGCCTCATCACCTACACCCCCACGCCTGGTTATGACCCCAAGTGACGTTGTCACCAGTGGGGAATCTGATGTTTGCGCAAGATTGGCCAACATTGAGAGGCTGATTGCTAGCTCTGCGGCCAGGAAGGCCCCAGCTAAGAGACGGCACTTGGCGCCCGCTATGCTGATTTTGAACCATTTGACCGGTCTGATTGTTCCCCGCTCGAGGAAGGGGAACTGTTCCCAGACTGACTCATCTGAGGATCGGCAGTACCCTGGCGCTGATGCCGGCTCAGAGCGCAGGGATACTGTTGACGCCCATAGGCTTCTTACTCAAATTTTTGAGGTACTTGCCATTTCCCATTTCCAGAGGCCCCTCCAACAGGGGGGAATTTTTTGGGACCGCCAAACCTCGTTTGGAGTTCCCGGATCAGAAGCACTTTAACAATCTGATCCTTAAGGAATGGGAAAAGCCTAGTCAGCTCCCTGGTATCCCTCACGGGTGGGATAGGAAGTATCCCTTTCCTGCTGATGTGGTGAAACTTTAGTCGACAACCCCAGAGGTTGACGCGCCCGTCCTGGGATTGTCCAAAACGTGCAGTCGTGCATACCCCGGATTCCACTACCTTGAAGGAGGACCGACGTCTTGATCAATTGGCTTCACATGCCTTTGCTTGTGTGGGTTCGGCCTTGCGCCCGGTTTGTGCTTCTGTGATCATGGCCGTGGCTACTAGAGCTCTAATTGGGGGGCCTTTTGGATGGTTCCCAATTGGATCCTTGCAGTGAGGAGTTTACAGCCTTGACTCATTGTGAGATGTTCATTGCTTTTGTCTTGTCAGCCTTGGATGATACTATCCATATGTGTAGCAGGATCTTGGCATTGCAGGTTGCTATACGCCAGTCGGTCTGGTTGCGCCAGTGGCCGGCCGATAACGCTGCTAAGAAGGCGCTCACAGGTCTTCCCTTCGTGGCTCTGCACCTGTTTGGTGATCGTTTAGACTCGGTTGCCAGAGGGGGTAACTTACTTCAACGCAAGAAGCAGCACCGGCCCTTTCGGGGTTCGGGTTCATTCAACCCTTCCTTTCGTGGCTCTCGGTCAAGCAGGGGAACGTTTTTCACTGCATTCCGAGGAGATGCCTGGGGTAGGGGCAGAGGACGTGCCTGACCCGGGACTTCCTGGGGTACTAAACCCAAGTCGGTTGTCAAGCCCGGTCAGCAATGAAGGGGCGCCCTCACCCTTGCGGGTGGGGGGACGGCTGCGGCTCTTTGCTCAGGTCTGGACCCTAGAGGTCACAGACGTCTGGATCCGGGAGGTAATTTCCTCTGGGTACAAGCTGGAGTTTGCATGCCGGCCTCCTCCCAGATTCCTCAGGTCCCGGGTTCCGTCGGACCCACGGGCGGCACAGGGCCTTTCTCTGGCGGTGCAAAACCTTTGGGATATGGGGGTAGTTTGTCTGGTTTCCCCCACAGAGAGAGGTCTGGGTTACTATTCCAACCTCTTTACGGTCCCCAAAAAAGATGGTTCCATAAGACCCATTTTGGACTTGAAAACACTCAACCGGTTCATCAGGCCCAAAAAATTTCGCATGGAGACTCTGCGCTCTGCTGTCGACTCACTGCGTCCGGGGGACTTGATGGCCTCAATAGATATCAAGGATGCTTACCTTCATGTGCCGG
This sequence comes from Gastrophryne carolinensis, assembly GCA_027917425.1. Classification (NCBI taxonomy): domain Eukaryota; kingdom Metazoa; phylum Chordata; class Amphibia; order Anura; family Microhylidae; genus Gastrophryne; species Gastrophryne carolinensis. The sequence goes on along the minus strand of CM051236.1, from coordinate 304,518,162 downwards.
TCTTTCCAGGGCACCAAGGGTTCCTCAGGTTCATGGTAGACGACCAGCACTTCCAGTTTGTGGCTCTTCCCTTCTGGCTGACTTCGGCACCCAGGGTGTTCACCAAGGTTTTGACGGGTGTGATGGCTCTTCTCAGAGTCCGGGGCATTCGTATCTTGCTTTACCTGGACGGCCTTCTCATTACGTCATCCTCTCTCCACCAGGCGGAGCTGGACACCAGAACGGTGGTGACGACGCTGGAGAGGTTCGGGTGGATAATCAATTACCCCAAGTCCTCTCTATCTCCGTCAAGGGTGGCTTCGTTCCTGGGCATGACTCTGGATACTATTCAGATCAGGGTGTTCCTACCCCAGCCGAAGGTGAATGTTCTTCAGGCTCTTATTCGTTTTCTTCTGTCCAGCCCTCGTCCGTCCATCAGGCAATGCATGAGGTTGGTAGGTTTGATGGTGGCTTGCTTCGTGGCAGTGCCATTTGCTCAGTTTCACATGAGACCCCTTCAGCTCCATCTTCTATCGGTTTGGGACAAATGTCCTCTGTCTCTGGATCAGACTTGTGTTCTGTCCCCTCTTGTCCGGCGGTCCTTCCAGTGGTGGATGGACCAGAGGAATCTCCTGGGGGGCAGGTCCTTTCTTGCGCCCTGATGGGCCTCCTCACCAAGGAGGGACTTGCAGCCGGAGTGCCCTTCAGGAGGTATCTGATTCTTGCTTGGGCCGAGAGCAATGTTCCGTGCATATCGGCAGTCTACATTCCAGGGGTGGAGAACCTGGAAGCGGACTCCCTGAGCAGAGGGACCTCTCGCCAGGGGGAATGGTCCATCAGCAACAAGGTATTTCTATCCCTCTGTCGCAGGTGGGGGGAGTCCGGAGGTGGATCTGTTTGCCTCTTGTCACAATCACAAGCTTCCAGCATTTGTCTGTCCCAGGACCCTCTGGCTCTGGCAGTGGATGCCATGTCTGTCCTGGCAGGAGCTCGGTCTCCTGTATCTGTTTCCTCCCTTTCCCATGGTGGGCAAGGTGGTACTCAAGCTGGCTCAAGAGGGTGTGCCAGCAATCCTGGTGGCCCCAAGGTGGCCAAGACAGGTGTGGTTAGCAGACGTCGTGTGGCTGGCGGTCGATCAATTCAGGCTGCCTCTGGTTCCGGATCTGATCACACAAGGTCAGCCTTGTTACCCCAATTTACAAACGCTGGCTTTGACGGCGTGCCTGCTGAAACCTTAATCCTAAAGGAAAAGGGTTTGTCCTTTCCTCGAATATCTACTACAGGACCTGGCGGACCTACATTGATTGGGGTGAGGCTAGGGCCTTTCCTTGTCGGGTGTTTTCCATTCCTCGGATTTTGGAGTTTCTTCAGCATGGTCTGGACATGGGTTTTCAGCTTAGCACTCTTAAGGGGCATGTGTCTGCTCTGGCGGTTTTCTTTCATGGTCTGGACATGGGTTTTCAGCTTAGCACTCTTAAGGGGCATGTGTCTGCTCTGGCGGTTTTCTTTCAGAGATCTTTCGCTCTTCATCCATTAAGACCTTTTTTCAGGGGGTCACTCATGTGCGCCCTCCTCGCAAACCCATGTTACCTGTTTGGGATTTAAATTTGGTGTCTGCCCTTCAGGGTCCTCCTTTTGAACCGGTGCAGGATTCTGCACTATCCATTTTCACCTTCAAGGTTGCATTTTGGTGGCTATCACCTCTGTGTTTCTGAGTTGGCAGCTCTGTCCATTCAGGCCCCCTACGTTGAGACATCAGGACAAGGTGGTTTTACGTTTTAAACCAGACTTCTTGACAAAGGTTATCTCTGCCTTTCACCTCAATCAGGACATTGTGCTTCCTTCATTTGTGTCCTAAACCTAGCAATGACAAGGAGAGGGCCTTGCACTCTCTGGACGTCGTTAGATGTGTAAAGTACTATCTGGTGGCTACTTTTGGAAGACGGACGCCTTTTTTGTGGTGCCCTCTGGGCCCAAGAAGGGTTTGGCGCCCGTCAAGTCTACCATTAGTAAATGGATTCGTCAGGCCGTTATTAGGGCCTATTCTGCTAAGGGGAGGGATCCCCTTTTCCAGACCACTGCTCATTCTACTCGTGCTGTTGAGGCTTCCTGGGCGTTTCAGCACCAGGCCTCTGTTGAACAAGTTTGTAAGGCTGCTACTTGGTCTTCTGTTCATACTTTTTCCAAGTTTTATAAGGTTGATGTGCGGGTCTCATCAGATGCTGTTTTTGGCCGCAAAGTTCTGCAAGCTGCAGACATACTTGGAATAATACCATTTTGTGATTACTCACCTGTAAAATGGGTATTATAAGTATGTCTCACACCCTGCTTCGTCCCACCCTGAGTTGCATCTTGGATCCTCTATATGGTGAAACTTTTTCTCATGGATTTTATTGGCTCTTCCTGGTCTCCTTACTGCTTTCTTATACTGGGGAATGTGTGGGAGGTCCCAGGTATTTATGGACTGGGAGGGGCTTCTTTTTCTAGTCTCTGCAAAAGTTCGCCCTCTACTAGACCATAACCCACGTGTAATCAATCTTTCCGAAGCAGGGTGTGAGACATACTTATAATACCCATTTTACAGGTGAGTACAAAATGGTATTTTTTGATATTACTGGATATACCCCCCTGGAAGAAGGGGAATTCTCTGATTCGGAATCATCTGAGGATCAGCCTAGGGGTTATGCGGAGTCTGGGTCTGACCCATGGGCTTCAGATACTGACAGACTTTTGGCTCACATTTTTGAAGTGCTCTGTATCTCTCCTCCTGCCGTGGCCCAGGGGCAGCAGGGGGAGCTGTTTCATACTGTTAAACCACGCTTGGAGTTTCCTGAACAAACTCACTTTAATAATCTGGTGCTCATAGAGTGGGAATGACCTAGCCGGCTTCCCGGGGTACCAAAAAGTTGGGATAAGAGGTATCCCTTTCCTGCTGAGATGGATGCACCAGTTCTGGGGTTGTCTTAACATCCGTCATGCATTCCCCTGACTCTACTACACTGAGGGATGGGGAGGACAGGCGCATGGATCAGCTGGCTTGCCATGCCTTTTCCTGTGGGGACCGCGCTCTGTCCGGTCTGTGCCTCTGCCATTACGGCTGTTGCTATTAAAAGCCTGCTCAGGGGTCTCTTAGACGGGGCTCCTGATGATGCAGGTAGTGAAGAGTATAGAGCTTCACAAAGGAATTTGTTGCATATGTTCTCTATGCCTTGGATGATACCATTAGAACGTGTGGCAGGGCATCTACCTTGTTGGTGGCGATACGCCGCTCGGTCTGGCTGCGCCAGTGGGCAGCTGATAACGCTGCTAAGGCTCTCACTGGGTTTCCCTTCAAGGGGCTGCGCCTCTTTGGGGAACGTCTGGACTTGTTTGCTAAGGGAGGCAAGTTGCCTCAGCGCAGAAGGCAGTCCCGGTCCTTTTGGGGTTCAGGTGCCTTTTCTCCCTTCAGGGGCTCCAGAATTGGACGGGGAGCTTCTTTTGCTGGAGCCTGTGAAGATTTTTGGGGCAGGGGCGTGGCCGCCCTGGTCCCCCTTGGGGTCCCAAGCCTAAGTCCTCCCCCAAGCCCCCTCAGGCATGAAGAGGCGCCCTCACCCATCCGGGTGGGGGGACTGCTTCGGCTCTTGGCTCATGTCTGGAGGCGTCATGTCTCAGACCGGTGGATTCAGGAGGTAGTATCCTCCAGTTACAAGATAATTTGCAGCCTGGCCTCCCCCAAGATTCATCAAATCTCGGTTAGCTCAAAACCCCTTGTTAGCTTAGTGTCTGTCCCTGGCTGTCCAAGGCCTTCTAGATCTAGGTGTCATCTGCCGGATGCCCTTGAAGGAAAGGGGCAAAGGCTATTATTACAATCTTTTCATTGTTCCCAAAAAGGATGGGTCCATCAGACCTATCCTGGGTTTAAAGATTCTCTACAAAGGTCAGATTCAGACACTTTCGCATGGAGACTCCAGGTCTTCAGATTCCTCAGGTTCGCTCTGGAGGATCAGCACTACCAATTTGTGGCCTTGCCCTTCGGTCTCACCTCGGCTCCCAGGGTATTCACCAAGGTGCTGGCAGGAGTGATGGCTCTGCTGAGATCTCAGGGCATTCATTCTTCCCTACCTGGATGACATGCTTATCGCTTCTCAGTCTTTCCATCAGGCATAGCTGGACACTCAGTGGGTGGTGTCCACACTGGAGTCCTTCGGCTGGGTGATCAACCACCCCAAATCTTCCCTGTCTCATTCCATGGTGAAGTCTTTTCTGGGCATGATTCTGGATTCAGCTCAGGTCAAGATCGATCTTCCTCAGCAGAAGGTGGAGGTCCTTCAAGAGAAAGCTCAGCTCCTGCTGTCTTGTCCATCCATCAGGCAGGGAATGCAGCTGGTGGGCCTGATGGTGTCCTGCTTCGAGGCGGTGCCATATGCTCAGTTCCACATGAGGCCTCTTCAGCTTCACCTCTTGTCACTATGTGATCGGGACCCTGTGTCCCTGGACGGTCTCTAGTGTGGTGGCTGGACTCAAGGAACCTGCTGGGGGGCAGGTACTTTCTGGCCCCCTGCTGGGAGACTGTCACCACGGATGCCAGTCTGACAGGTTGGGGGGGATTCTGGAAGTTACTGAAGTTCCAGCGTCAGTGGGGCGCTCGGGAGGCCCATGCCCCGATCAACATTCTGGAATTGAGGGCGATAAGGATGGTTCTCGCCCACTTAACCCCACACCTGAGGGGTCGGGCTGTTCTGGCCCGCTCGGACAACCAGATGGCGGTTGCCTACATCAATCATCAGGGCGGGACCCAGAGCAAGAGGGCCCTCAAGGAAGTGTCCCTGAATACTGTCTTGGGAGGAGGAAAATGTTCCCTGCATCTCAGCTGTGTACATCCCGCGGGTGGAGAATCTGGAGGCAGACTCTCTGAGCAGGGGGGCCTCTCGTCTGGGAGAATGGTCCCTCAGCAGCAGGATGTTTCGCTCCCTGTGCCACCGCTGGGGTCAGCCGGATGTGGATCTGTTTGCGTCCTGTCACAAGCTTCCAGTCTCTCTGTCTCAGGATCCTCTGGCCTTTGCCACGGATGCCCTGGCAATGTCTTGGACGAGGTTCCACCTCCTGTATGTTTCCCCTGTTTCCACTGCTGGGCAGGGTGCTCCGCAAGATAGTTCAGGAAGGGGTGCCAGCCATCCTGGTGGCCCCTTGTTGGCCCAGAGGAGTGGTTTGCAGACATCGTGCAGTTGGCAGTAGATTAGTACGCCCTGCCACAGGTTCCAGATTTGCTCACTCAGGGACACCTACGCCACCCCAATTTACAAACCCTGGCTTTTATGGCCTGGCTGTTGAAACCTCCATCTTGAGGGAAAAAGGACTGCCTGCCTCAGTGGTGAATACCATGATCAGGGCTAGGAAGAGGTCCTCTTCTTCCATCTATTACAGGGTTTGGCATACTTGCATTGACTGGTGCGAGTTCCACTTGCTTCCCTGTCGTGTGTTTTCTAATCCTAGGATTCTGGAGTTTCTGCAACATGGTTTGGATTTGGGTCTTCAGCTCAGTACTCTGAAAGGCCATGTTTCTGCTTTGCTATTTTTTTCCAAAGATCCTTTGCTCAGCATCCCCTGGTCAAGACCTTTTTCCAGGGGGTTACTCACGTGCGTCCCCCACGTAAACCTATGTTACCAGTCTGGGACTTGAACTTGGTCTTATCTGCCCTGCAGGGGTCTCCCTTTGAGCCCTTGCAAGGGGCTCCTTTGTCCATTCTCACGCTTAAGGTGGTCTTTTTGGTGGCTATCACTTCTATTAGGCGTGTTTCTGAGTTGGCAGCGCTTTCCATCAAGCCTCCTTATTTTGAGACCCACCAGGACAAGGTGGTGTTTCGTTTTAAAGTGGACCAACACCCAGGGGGGGGGGGGGGGTCGGCCTGGGAATCTTAGATTAGATCCCTCCCCGTGGGGCATCCGAAATCGGGATGTCCTGCGGGGTGAAACCCCCCAGGAAGCCCACAATCCTACCTTCTCCCCGTTCCAGCGGCGCATGCGCGTCCACCGCCGCAGCCTCCCGCGCGTCCCCTCTAGCAGGGTGCGCTGCCCGTTTGTGAATGGCCGGCGTGGGTGCGCTCCCTGTAAGAGGGATGCGCGGGAGGCGGCGGACGCGCTCTGCTTGTCCGTCGCTGCCTCCCGCTTGTACGTCGGCAGGGATTGGATGCAGCTGTCACGTGGGAGCGGGGTGAGGTGAGTTTTCGGGGCTTTCTGGGGGGTTTCACACAGCGGGGCACCACCGTTCGGGGTGCCCCACCAAAGTGGACCAAAACCCAGGATATTCAAAATCCTGGGTGTTGGTCCACTTTAAGCCAGATTTTCTGCCTAAGGTTGTGTCTGCTTTTCATCTCGATCAGGACATTGTTTTGCCTTCTCTGTGTCCTAATCCCAGTAACCCTAAGGACAGGGTTTTACACTCTCTGGATGTGGTCAGGACCCTGAAGTTCTATTTGGTGGCTACTGAATCCTTCAGGAAGACTGATGCTCTTTTTGTGCTTCCGTCTGGACCTAAGAAAGGTCTGGCTCCGGCTAAGTCCACTATCAGCAAGTGGATACGTCAGGCTGTGATACAGGCCTACTCTGCTAAGGGGAAGGAGCCTCCCTTCCGCCTTACTGCTCATTCTACTCGTGCTATTGGTGCCTTTTGGGCTTTTCAGCACAGCTTCTGTTGAACAAGTTTGCAAGGCCGCTACTCAATCTTTGCAGATACTAAGCTGTGTAAAGTAATTAAAACAAAGACAGCAGGCAGCTACAAACTGATTTAGATAAATTGGAAGCATGGACAAATGAAGTTTAACACAGATAAATGTAAGGTTATGCACATGTGAAGGAGAAATCTGTATCATGATTACACACTAAATAAACAAACACTTGGTAAAACAACAATGGAAAAGGACCTAGGGGTTTTAGTTGACAATAAGCTCAACTGTAGTAATCAATGCCAGGCAGCTGGATCATGGGGTGCATCAGGAGGGGCATAGGTGCTCATGACCAGAGCATCATTTTACCCCTGTACAAGTCACTGGTCAGACCCCATATGGAATACTGTGTACAGTTCTGGGCACCTTTGCTTAAGAAGGACATATCAGAACTGGAGCACGTTCAAAGAAGGGCAACAAAGTTAATAAAAGGAGTGCAGGGACTAGAGTACCCTGAAAGACTGTCAAAGTTAGGTTTATTTAGTTTAGAAAAAAGACGATTGAGGGGTGATCTAATAACTATGTAAATATATTCGGGGTCAATACAAAGATCTGTCCCACAATCTATTTATACCTCGGAGTGTAACTATAACCCGAGGGCATCCACTAAGGTTAGAGGAAAGGTGCTTTCTCCACCGACATAGGAGGGGATTCTTCTCTGTAAGAGCAGTGAAACTGTGGAACTTGCTGCCAGAGGAGGTAGTTATGAAGGATACAGTAAAAACATTCAAAAGTGGCCTTGATGCCTTCCTGGCATGTAATAACATTTCCAGCTATGGCTACTGGACCACTGGAAGAAGATCTATAGTGGCCGGGATGCCCTCCTTGCATGTAATGTTTCCAGCTATGGCTACTAGACCACTGGAAGGGAGTTAAACAGGCTGAAGTGGATGGACTAAAGTCTTTATTCAGCCTTACATACTATGTTACTTGGTCTTCTGTTAATACTTTTTCCAAGTTTTACAAGGTTGATGTTAGGGCCTCAGCTGATGCTGCTTTTGGCCGCAAGGTTCTGCAGGTGGCAGTGGTTTGAACTGTCTGCTGTTACGTTTGGGGATCCCACCCTACCTTACGGACACTGCTATTGGATGTCCCAAGTGTAAGGAATATCTTCTGGAACAGGACGTGCTGTATACTTAGAATACAATTCTGTGATTATTTGCCTGTAGAATTGGTATTATATGTATACAGCATGTCCTGTTCCACCCCACCCTTGTTGTTATCTTTAGTTACCTCCTTTATGGTGATTTTTCTTATGTTCAATTTTCATATAATGGTTATAGTTCTCCTGGTCTCATTTTAACTGCTTTTCAATACTGGGAATTTTGTGGGAGGTCCCTGGTATATATGGGACCGGGAGGGGCCACTTTTCTCTCTGCAGTCCAGCGCCATCTACTGGATGTATAGTCGGCTCCTATTAAGACCAATAGCAAATGGATTAGAATGGCTGTTGGTGGGTTCATAGTTGATTAAAGTAAATGACCCTTCCATGAAGGTCCCTGTTCATTCTACAAGATCTGTGGTCCTAACCCCTGTTCAGCTACCAATGAACAGGCGTGCAGGTCATACATTTTAATGTATGGTGGTGAATCCAGCAATTCACCCTGAATAGTTCACAAAACACCACACCTCCTCCACAGTAGTAAATAATACAACTAAATTTGTATCATAAATTCATAGGTACATTTTATTTTTGATTATTTACCCACATAAATCAAATTACAGACAATTAAAAAACATAAGACAGGACCATACACTCCCAGGGGCATCCCTATTTCACCCATATCCCATCCCATAATATCAATGTTGCCAGTGCCAATGTTAAAATAAACCAAAGTGCATAAGTGCTACTGTGCAATAATCTAATTAAAAACACAATGTGGCAAGAAGAAAAAGGAAAACAAACTCCATTGAGAAATACAGCAATAAATTTGAAAAACCAAACACATCACCTGAAAGTATGACCCCAAGTAGCCCCTAGGGTTGTACAGGTCAAGTAGCGATCCCCAACGCGTTTCGTGGTCCCCCCGCTCAGACCACTTTATCAAGGTATGAAGAGATACCCCATCCCATTGCTCCTATAAATAGAGACTAACCTGCGGTAATTGGAGCACGCATCCGGGCGCGCAGCACGGCCCCGGCCGGAAGCCGCCTGCACGCTCTCACACAGCTGTGCCCCATGCTCAATTCAGAGCAGTTCGGCCGTCCGGCAGCGTCATAGCCCCGCCCCCCAGACCATCCCCCCAAACAGCCGCACACACCAACGCCGCTAATTGCGTGCATGTCACGGCCGCAGGGGGAATGGAGGGGACCGGACACATCACGCGGCCAGCACGGGTCTCCATATATATGACAATAACACAGAAGCAATGGGATGTAGCAATAAGCCACCATATACAGCAGTTAGAAGAAATACATGAAATACATGACCCCCACATATTAAAAATAAAGAGTTCTTGCCACATTGTGTTTTTAATTAATTATTGCACAGTAGCACTTATGCACTTTGGTTTATTTTAACATTGGCACTGGCAACATTGTTATTATGGGATGGGATATGGGTGAAATAGGGATGCCCCTGGGAGTGTACGGTCCTGTCTTTTTATGTTTTTTAATTGTCTGTAATGTGATTTATGTGGGTAAATAATCACAACTAAATTTGTATCATAAATTCATAGGTACATTTTATTTTTATTTACTACTGTGGAGGAGGTGCGGTGTTTTGTGAACTATTCAGGGTGAATTGCCTGATTCACCACCATACATTAGAATACCATTTAAGGATTGAGATAGTTCCATACCACTGCACGGCCACAGATATTTGATTTAAATATATTAAATTTGTGGTGCGGAATTTATACATATAGTTCTCAGGTCATACATTTTAGTAGTTTTTTCCTTTTTTGTACATGTATACTTTGTAACAGCCTTGGGATATCCCATCAGTAATATTGGAGTCTTGTGGTTCTTTGCACTTGGACTCCCCCCTTCATGTTTGGCTTCTTGGTGCCCCCATTGGATACAGATTTTAAAGTGGACCAACACCCAGGATTTTGACTATCCTGGGTTTTGGTCCACTTCAGGGGGGCACCCCGGTTAGAGGTGCCCCGCTGTGTAAAACCCCCCAGAAAGCCCCCAAAACTCACCTCACCACGCTCCCACGGACAAGCGGGTGACAGCGGCGGACAAGACAGCGCGTCCGCCGCCGCCTCCCGCGCGCCCCTCTGACAGTGCGCGCGCCTCCATTCACAAACGGCTGGCGCGGGTGCGCGCACGCCTAGAGGGGCGCGCGGGAGGCGGCGGCGGATGAGGTAAGTTTTTCGGGGGTTTTGGGGGAGGTCCCTCACCGCGGGACATCCCGATCTCGGATGTCCCGCGGTGAGGGAGGTGATCGGCCCGGGAATCTTATAGATTCCCGGGCCGATCACCCCTGGGTGACAGTCCACTTTAACTTCAAAGAATCTCAATCTCCAATTATATGTAGAAAGTTTGTGTATTTTAGGCAGTGGTTCTTTTTTTGCTTCAATTTCTGGGTTAAGGCTGACCTGGGAATGTCATGTCACCTCTTTGAGTCATGCATGCTCTCTGCTGCGTTCTGAGACAGCTGTGTTGGAGCCTTGCTACAGCTTATGCAGGAAATGGAGGAAATGCACCTAGGACAGACCTCAGGCGAGCTGATTGCTGCCTATTGCCGTTTGGTTCATTTGAAACACATGCACAAAAAACATTTATGGTGAGTGCTAACTTTTTCCCATCAAGCATCTTACAAGACTCTAGTAAAATACAGCTTCTAAATATAACAGCATAGGGGGATCTAGAGAGGAGTTAGACAGTTGACGAGCAGCCTCTGATGTCTGTGCACATAGGGCCAAGCTGTTCTGGGGCAAGCGAATATCAATATGGTAGTAGAGGGAGCTTTTTAAGCATGAATATTTCAACATGGCATCTAAGTCAGTGTGATGTCTAATAAATGTAGATCTCATCCTATAAAAGGAGTTTTGTTGTATTCATGTTTTCACCTACTTCCGCCCTTACTAGGGGTCAAGTGAGCCACAGGAAGCGGAGCGTGTTTTGGCTGAAATGAAAAAGCTAGATGAAGAAGAGCATGAGGCCAGTCAAGAGGAAATGGAAACCAGATTTGAACGTGAAAAGAGAGAATGTGTCATGGTGATATCTAATGGTAAGCTCTATAGTTTTGTTACAGAGCTACAAGAAACATGGTTGCGAAATTTCAAATCTATTCTGGATTTGGTGATCTTTTATTGCCTTTTACCATATCTTATTACAATCAAGAGTAATGCACTGCACATTCAAGGGATAATCCAAATTCTCAGATGAAATATGTGCATTCGTTTATAAAGCTCAATCCTCTTCCATAGTGCTGTACAAAGTAGTGACAGGGTAGATATGGGGAATTAATCTTTATTTTGTCATTTTGACAGGTGATATGACGCAGACTGTCTACTCTCCTGGCATTCTGTGCTTCCTGGAGGACCCAGATTTTGGCTACATTGATTTCACCCGAAGAGGCGAGCAGACCCCACCCACATTTCGTGCTCATGTAAGTTAATAGCTGCTAGAAGAGACTAGAGAACTGATTGTAGTATTTTCTATTAAATAAGCTACTTCTCCTGGTGACCTAACAAAGACTAAAACCGTAGGAGGCCCCCCGGTGCTGTGAGGAGCTTTAGTCCGTTTTGACAGACAGTCCTCTAAGTTAAATATTGATAGCTGTTGGACATATAATAACATGTAAAGGTGGGTTAGGATTTGTATTTAAAGAGGAACATTGGGATTTTTATTTAAAGTGGACTAACACCCAGGATTTTGACTATCCTGGGTTTTGGTCCACTTCGGCGGGGCACCCCGATCGGGGGTGTCCCGCTCTCTGAAACCCCAAAAAACTCACCTCTCCCCGCTTCCACGTGACCGCGCCGTCCAATCCCCGCCGACGTCCAAGCGGGTGACGGGAACGTCCAAGCCGCTTCCGCCGCCTCCCGCGCGTCACTCTCGGCCCGCACCGGCCGTTCACAGACGGCCGGCGCGGGCGCGCAGCGGCGGATCAGGTAAGGTCTTTTTGGGGTGTTTCACCCCGCGGGACATCCCGATCTCGGATGTCCCGCGGTGAGGGAGGTGATCGGCCCGGGTATCTTATAGATTTCCGGGCCAATCACCCCTGGGTGTTGGTCCTCTTTAAAGAGGAACATTGGGCCCCCAAGCCTCGCCGATCTACCCACCTCCAATTTTAATTTTGGGCATTGTTTACTCACATCGACAAGGAAATCATTTTCTAGGTCCCTCAGTTTCCGGGCGACCTTCCGATGGGCAGCACCATCTTGCATCCCATCAGGCACTGCCCCGATCTTGCTCCTGCACAGTACCCATGAGTGGGATGCAATGGGGCCGCCCGAAATCCTGCGAGTTTTTGCTGAGCTGCAAGATCACCATGGGACATTGAGTAGGCTAAGGCCGTTCTTGTCATTAACAGACGGCTAAGTAGATGGCAGAGTGCTTCAGGGCCAGATCCTCAATCGGATGACATCCAAAAGGTGGGGGGATTGTCCCCTTTTTTTATTGTTCCGATGTTCCTCTTAGAGCAGGGGAGGTGACGTCTCTAGAATCACATGCAGGTTTCTGAATGTGAGCTAGTCATACTGATTTGCATCAGTTGAATTTTAGTTCTATATTTGCAAGAAACTAAATAGGGCAGTGGTGCTCAACCTTTTGAGTGTGGGCCACTTAATTCTGAACTTGATCGCTGGGTCACAATTGGTTCAGAATGTTATTCCAAATGAAAAAACGTTTACTACAACAATCAAGATACCCTGTCTCCACAAACTCCACTTGTATGTATTTGCACCACACCGCTACATTCATGCTAGTAATACACATGCTGATTGGCTTATCACTCTGAATATATGGGTCTGATTATATATATATATATATATATATATATATATATATATATATATATATATATATCCCTCCCCCATCAGCCACACATTTTAACCACGTTCCCAATACAGTAAAAACTTTTATCAAATTATTCTGTCAGATTTCACTCAGGGGTGGTGTACAATCCATGTGACCATGTTCCTCCAAGCAACAGCTGTCACCTCTATTTGCCAATTTCTACATTACTGTGCCATCACCTATCCTTACTGTACCCCTATTTAACTACATTGACATATCAGCTCTTTACCCCCCCACTTCACAGCAGGTCAGGGGCCACATCAGATGGCTCTAAGGGCCACATGTGGTCCTTGGGCCGCAGGTTGGGCACATGTGCAATGGGGTCGTCCTTTATATAGATGCTCATTTAGACTGCTGGATCTGGGTGTTCTGTAGTTTACCACAGTGTGTAGCCTGGTTTTAAAATGGTGGTCACAGAATGCCTTATTGAGACAGGATGCACTATCAAAGGTACAACAAAGATGGATACATTCTGGTCTGAAAATTTTATCAAATTTCTGTGCCCATTCGAGATTTCATAACGTTTAGGATGTCACCTTGACACCCATAGCTTAATGGGAAGCTGGGAGTTCCTATGAGGACGGAGGGTCGATACAAAATTGAAGGCAAGTTTTCCCAAGCCTCTTGGAGACCAGTTTTATACTCTAGACACTGACTGTTATTTTTTGCTTCCAGTTATGAGCATCTGCAAACATTTTAACCCTTACTCTATTCTAACCTTTACCAAAAGTCAAACCCCTTTCTCATGGCTGTATTTTGCTTGTTATCATTTTAGGACTACACATGGGAAGATCATGGTTATTCACTGCTACACAAGTTGTACCCTGAGGTTGGGCAGCTCCTGGATGACAAGTTCCAAATAGCTTACAACTTAACCTATCACACAATCGCTTCACATCAAAGTGTTGATACGTTTAAGCTGAGAAGAGCTATATGGAACTATATACAGTGCATTTATGGAATCCGGTAAGGAGCACTGAAAGCTGCTGATTTTGGGCAAATTTGGTCATTTACATGTGATTACCCTTCATTTTATTCTGTTTTAATTTAAAGATATGATGACTATGATTATGGTGAGGTTAACCAGCTGCTTGAAAGAAGCCTAAAAGTGTATATGAAGACTGTGACCTGTCATCCTGAGAGGTTAACCCGGCAACTGTATAATGACTTCTGGAGGCAATTCAAGCACTCTGAGAAGGTGAATAAGTAAAGCTCTTTAAGAAAAAAAGGGAAGCTTACAGTGTAGCAGCCTAATCAACAGTTGTAGTAAAAATTTCCATGTGGCAAGGTGCATATTCATGTGTTTATCCTTCTCCATCACAAAGGAGTATGTTCCTGCACCACATCTTTACTGTCCCAAATTCTCATTAAAGTGATAATTACCCGATAAAAAATAACTCGCACAGCTGACCTGTCCTAATCTAGCGATCAACAACTCACCCGATTGCATCCTGTGCAGAACAGGCCTGAACTCCATTCCCTATTGCTTCCTTGTCTAGCTCACACCCCCTGCCATCAGTCACAGGAGCCCTACTACACCCTCTCCGTTCACTACAATGGGGGGGTGCATGTTGGGTTGTGTCATGCCCTCTTTTGCAATAAATGAACAGAGCATGGCAGTGCTCCTGTGACTAATGGTGGGCCCAGCATGTCCTCAATTCCGACCCCTGTTGGGGTGTGGTATGTGGTCAAGAATCTGGTGAGTTGCTGCACTGGACAGTACTGGAAATTGACCAGGCTACTACCATGGAGCAAATCTATTTTGAAGGTAGTTTTGGGATGGGGTCTTCTGCAGCGCTGGCCACCCTGTTGGCCCGCTTTAAGTGCAGCTTGTGTTCAGATATCTTATACACCCTTTTTATTAATGTATAACATATAATTGGATCAAGTCATTACTATGCTTACCATATGCCTGTTTTTGTTCTAGGTGCATTTGAACTTGCTGCTGTTAGAAGCCAGGCTACAAGCTGCTCTGCTGTATGGGCTTCGGGCAATCACCCGCTACATGACGTGAGACTGAGGGCAAGGAGTCATGCCAGTGGGCCTGATCATCCCGGACTTTGCTGCATTACTGTTGCACATTTGCACACTTTGAGGAGCTGCTTAAGATTTCTCTGTAAGGAGTTCTAGATCTACTGCAGAAGCTCAGACTTGGAAAAGGCACTCCTGTGTACCCTGTGATGTGGGTACAATCGCTTGTAGTAAAAACACTTTTTCGCAATGGTCCTTTGAACCTTCACAGGGGTCCTCCTTGCAGTTTACATAGTGCAGTTTTTCTTTTGTCCTAATTTTACAAATCAAGCAAGTACTTTACTGGTGCATTGTAGTTACAGGTTGTTATATGAACTCAGCTGACAGACATTGAGCAACGTTGAGTGCAGCTTGGCCGCAGGAAGTGTGTAAAGCTATTTAGATTCTGCATTGATTAACCAAGCTTAAGCAGGGTCACAGCACAGATGCCTGAATATGCTGAAGAGACTCTCATTCCAGAGGAGCTTATTTATTCCCTCTATACAAGATAATTGTATGTCTTATGTATGTGTTTGTAACTCTACCCGTTTATGGTCCATGTGGCTCTAATTGCAGTAAATTCTGAAAAGTATGTGTGCCTTTTTGGAAAAGAAGTTTACCATTTCAGTTGATGTTGTAATGTATCTACATTGCTTTGCCCTTAAAGTGGACCAAAACCCAGGATTTTGACTATCCTGTGTTTTGGTCATTGGCACCAGGTCACCCCGATTGGGGATGCCCCGCTGTGTGAAACCCCCAGGAACTGAGCAAAGGTGTAGCAGGGAAGGTGAGTTTACTGGGCAACCTGGTGGGTTTTACACAACAGGGCATCCAGATTCGGGGAAGGAGAGTATGCCTGCCCTGGAGTCTCATAGATTCCAGGGTGGGTTTTGGTCCACTCAAAGATTTGCTGTTTGCACAAAGCATAATCTAGGACTCTTTAAACAGTGTGTGGTTTCCCAGCACCTGCTGATTTATTTTCTTTGTGCTCCTATGATATAAAAATGATAATCATTACATGCAAGTTGCACTGCTATACATGTGTCCAAAACTACCTGCCCTTAGACTTGGTGATCTGAGTACTATATTTAAAGAACTGGTATGCAGTAACTCAGAACCAACATTACACAATTTACATTACAATTGGTACAGCCCACCTCAACCAGTGGCAAGCATTTAGCACTGCTGGGGGGTTAATAGGAAGGGGTTGAGTTGTGGTCTGTGACCAGAGCCCTCCCTGGCACGGGGTTACATCCTTAAACATAACTTGCTTAGGTTAGGACCATATTGTATTAAACGTGGCAATATCACAAGCTGATATTTTCCCAGACATTTGCTGTTTGCATGCAGCAAGTGATTGCCCCTGCCCTAAAGTGCATTACCATTAGAATAGAAACAGAGGCCAGTTGATCGCCCAAATAAAATGAATACCAGTATTAAAGCCCCTTTTCTAGGCTGGCGCTGAAAGATAAATGGGCTAGAAAGCAAATGTATTGGTCTTTAAACCAAATCTGCCCCTCTGATGCAGCACATGCATATCAAGATGTTTCTGCAGTTTTAAGGCAGTATAAAATGGGGGGGGGGGGGGGTGGCTGCAATCTAAAAGTATTGGTATCGGTCAGGGGTATCTCAATATGGGTTGCCCAGGACATGGAATTAAACCTGGGGATAGTAAAAATCAAGTTTTGTTCCGCCTTGAGCCTGGTCCTACCTAATTGATACCATATTTGGCATGCAATACAGTTAACAGTCCACTATTTTCCCTGAATTGACCATCATTTTGCCATCACTTAATTGGCTGCTGCTTAACAATTTAAAAGTGGACCAAAACACTATGGAACTGTCAAAATAAACCTCCATTTTCTGACCCGCTGCTTATTCTCCTCCCTACCTGCCCTACAAGATATATATATAACAAACCTGTGGTGCTCCGGTGCAGCATTGCATCTGAAAAAAAAAATCTGGCTCTATATTGGATTTGGACGCTATATCTTCTTGAAAGTCCCCTTTCACCGTTTCTCTAATCCATGATTTGCGAAGTGCAGGGACACAGGCGGCAACCTCTACAAAACGTAATCTCTGGGTGCAGGGTTTTGTATTACCACTGGGTTGATTTGATGGGCTTTGGTCCACTTTAAACTACATTTTGGCTTACCGGTACTTTGTTTCCCGTTTACAGTCTGTAACCTAAATAAGAATATATTTCCTCTTGTTTTTACCTTGCCTCTGGTGACCTAGATAGGAAGTGAAGATGCCTCTCCAACACCAAATGTCGAGACACCTGTTCAGTAGAGCTAGAAAGATTGAATGGCTTTTCTATTTTTGAGACACTGAATCGTGTAAGGCAGAAGAAATCTTTTCAATAGGCTAACAGAGCCGTAAAGGACAGGTTTAAAAGGAAAGGCCTTTTCAATGGCATTTTTGAAAGTGTATTTTTGTTGTGCCAAAAGGATGTCCTCAAGGTGCTGAGCTGATTTTTTTATCTTAATTAGGAAGCAATTTCACTGCTATTGGATTTACAGCTGTACACCAAGATCTACGAGATGTGTGCTGAGGTGAAGGAGCTCACTTGTACCTGCCCGTCAGTAGTGTTCTGTGTATACTGGGATCACTTCTCTTATGTCTTGATGTGTATGGTTGCTAATTGCAACAGACTGCAGGTAGTGCAACTGCTTTCATAAAACTGACATTTGCCAACACAAAACTAGATAAGCTCAACACCTTGACCTCATTTGGGCACACAAAATATACACATACTGGACTTTCCTATTCCAATTTGAGCAATTTGTGCTTTCACTAAAGGGTATTAAACCTCCATTTTTTTTGGGGGGGGGGGGTGGAGTATAATTGCATGTTATGTTTTCTTGGTTGACTAATTCACTTATGAAGTCCACGCTCTTGTGCAGTATTTCATAGATTCTACCTCCTAACTGAAAGGCACCTTTTCAGCTCATAGATCTTTTATACTGTGAATGCTTTTCTCAGGTATATAGAACGGTTTGTATCTATTTACTAGGGTAAATGTTGAGATTACCCATTTTTGTGTTTTTTTTAATCTTTATTTCTGATGTGTTACAGGCTAATTGTGTCTAAATATGTGAAATAAAGATTTTCACCTTATTTCTGTTTTATTTTTATTTGCATTGTAGAGCCAAATAGTTTGTTCACTATGGGTATTTAGATATGCCCTATTTAGATGCTAGGCGAAAGTCTGCAGAAATCAAAGCTTAGATTCCTCTTAAAGCCCCCCCCTTTGGCAGTTGGTAATGTAAGCTATTAGAGATGGCATAACCAATGCAAATGTTGTGAAATTGCGTGGAGATGCTGTACTACTGAACTGTGTGGGAGCAGCCATCTTTCTACACACTTGTCTGCCCTGCCTCTGAAAGACCCAGTACCACAAAGTTGCCTTAAATCTCTGCAATTATCCCTTATAACTAGCCAGAAGTAGAAAGTCTACTGTAATGACAGTTGTTGGGTGTGTACAGCATGATAGATGCTGCTCCGTGTTTATAAGGCATATATTGTGTGTGCTGTTCTTGGCACAGGTCCCGTTTTATGACTATGCGTAAGTAGCATGGTCAGGTGTGTAGCAAGATGGACTCTCCATGCAGTCCAGGAGCACATCGGGGGTTGGGAGGAATTTACTAAACGTCCTTTCTCGCCTCTTCCATTCCGGGGCACCACCAGTAGCAACGTAGATGACTGCAAGGTAGATACAACTAGCTCCTCCCAGCCTTTATAGAGCAGGATGTGGCAGGATCTCCTCAGTTCTTTTCTTGGTGGCAGTTCTATTCTAAGTATGTCACACACCCCACTTCAATCAAATATTACACTTGGGATATACTCACCGCTAGGTGGCAGTGTTGCAGAGAATCTCCAAAAAGGCAACAGGCCCCTCCCGGTCTATACATACCTGGTACCTCCCAACAATTCCCCAGTGTTCTCTGCAAGGTGGCGACAAGACAGAAGAAAGAAGTCTCCTGCTTGCAGGGGTATCACCCCCCCCCCCCATGGTCTATTTCTGTCCGGCTCTGTTTATTCAGTTTCCCTCATATAACTGGCAGCCTCCCAGCTTAGGCTGTAGGCCGGACGAGGGTAGTCGGCACCCTTGGTGCCTAGGAGATTAGCTCCTCCGTTCGACCTCATATTATGGGGCATAACGGTATCCCGGAGTGGTGATCCAGACGTGGGATGCCCCCATTTACCTAGCAGTCAGATAGCCTTTTACATGAGGTGATCTGGGCATGGGACAGTGGTCTACTATCTTGCACCGGGTGTCATGAGTGACTGTGTGTTTGCGGCTGAACTGGATGGTCTATGTGGGGCTCCTGCGTTTTTTGTTTTATTGCGCTTTTCCGGCGGACGTTTGGTGTGTGTGTCAGGATTCGTCAGGCGATCCGGCCCGCTGCGGGTGTTTTTGTACTTGGGTGCATGATGGCGCCGTTTTGCGCGGGATTCCTCTCAGGAGCCGAGGGGCGGGGTTGTGAAGCGCTGAGTTCGGCGCTTGCTGCTCTGCGTTATTGTCAGCGGGTGTTTTGTGTATGTTTTATGGCGTGTTCACTATTGGGGACCGACCGGTAGCTCCGCCGGTCCTGTTAGGCGGGGATGTGAGCACTGTTCTCGCAGGGCCAGACGCTCGGTGATGCTGGAGAGGGGCGGGACCGCGTCGTGCACGGTGCTTGGTCGCGTTAGGGAGGGGCGGGGCTAATACGGCTCCCGCGCTTCCAGGGGCACGCCCTCCTCTCCTGAGCAGCGCTGTGTTCTGGCCGCCATCTCGCTGCGGTGTCGGTCGCGCTGAGGCAGTGCTCTCCTTCAGGTAGGCTCGTTTGTTTCCCTTGTCAGGACGGGGGTAGCCTACGGAGATTGTCTAGTTAGATATGCTTCTCTTTCTCCCCCGCTTGATTTTTCCCCTCCCCCCCCCCCCCCCCCTTTAACCACCATCTTCTTAGATTTGTGGTTAAAGGGGGGGGGGGAGACGTTTTCAGTGGGTATAATTTGTATGATTATTGTATTTACATGTGTATTGTTGTGCCCGGAATGATTGTTGTCCCTGTTTTTTTGTGTCTTTCAGATCCTGGGACCCCATCTTACAGGGCTCTCCCGGTCTTATATACCTGGCTAGTTTGGGAAATTTGGTGGTATAGAATTATAGCTAGCTAGGTAATTAAAGGGGCATCCCGGGTCGCTTACTGCGTAAATCCCTGGGTTCTGCGAATACCATAAATTTCACCATATGGAGGACCGGAAACGGTCCTTCGGGACAATCCAGGCTGTGTGGGGGTTGTGGGACTCCACTGCCGGGGGATGATGTCATTATATGTATTCCATGTGCGCAGCGGAACATTGAGCGCCAGTCCGGCACCCCGGTGCCTGGTACTTCATCGGCCGCGCCATCTTCCTCTCCTCCTCGCCTGTTCCGGACCCCGTGTGACGTTGTCATGGGTGGGGATTCGCAATCTGAGGTGTGCGCCCGCTTGGCCAACCTCGAGAAAATGTTTTCCGCTATGTCCGCTCAGAAGGCTCCGACTAAGCGTAAACACCTATCTCCGCCTCCGCCGGACTCTGACGAGGAGGTTGTTGAGGATCTGGATTGGTCAGATCGTCCCCTTGAAGAGGGTGAGCTTGTGGAGGATTTGGATGATTCAGAGGGCCAGCAGGTGCTGGGTGCTGAAGGGGATCAGGTTGAAGGTCCCGCTCCTGATACGTCTTCCATTTTGGCCCAAATGTTTGAGGTTTTGGATTTGGACCCTCCCGAGGCTGCTCCTCGGCCTAAGGGCCAGCTTTTTGGGGGATCCAAGCAGCGCTTGGAGTTTCCCAGTCAACAGCATTTCGAGGACGTTGTCCTTAAGCAATGGGAGCAACCTACACGGCTCGTCGGGGTACCGCTTAGCTGGGATAAAAATATCCTTTTCCGGAGGACTTGATGAAGCGTTGGTCTGTCCCTCCCGAGGTGGATGCTCCGGTTTTGGGACTGTCTAATACGGCGGTTGTTCATTCTCCTGACACTACTTCTCTCAAGGACGGCGAGGATCGCCGGATTGATCAGCTGGCCCGCCATGGTTTAGTCTGTGCGGGTTCGGTTTTGAGGCCGGTTTGTGCTTCGGCTCTTTTGACTTTGGCGGTTAGGTCTATTGTCAGGGATTTATGTGTGGATCTTGATCCCTCTGGTGATTCTTGCGCTTAAGCGTTGTGACTCCTTGTCATTTATTCTGACCGCTCAGGATGATGCCATGTTGATGTGTGGCAGGGCTTCTGCTCTGTTGGTGGCTATTCGCCGCTCTGTGTGGTTGAGACAGTGGACAGCTGACTTTAATTCTAAAAGATCGCTCACGGCTCTTCCCTTTTTGGGTTTGAGGCTTTTCGGTGAAAAGCTGGATTCTGTTGCCAAGGGAGGTAAGTTACCTCAGCGCAAGAAATTTCGCCGTTCCTTTCGGGGGGCGGCCCCCTTCAATCCGTCCTTTCGGGGAGCCAGAGCCGGCAGGGGTGCGGGCTTCTCGGCCTCCAGGGGCGCAGGTTGGAATAGGGGTAGAGGCCGTGGCCGTCCCGTTCACGCCTGGGGCTCGAAGTCAGCTGCCAAGCCTGCTCAGCAATGAGGGGGCGCCCTCACCCGTACGGGTGGGGGGGACTGTTGCGACTCTTCTCCCGGGTTTGGGACCAGGAGGTCTCGGACAGGTGGATCCGGGAGGTGGTGTCGGCTGGTTACAAGCTGGAGTTCGAGTCCCGCCCTCCAAGGTTTTTCAGGTCTCGGGTACCTTCAGATCCGTTGGCCGCGCAGGGGCTCCTGGCGGCGGTAGGGAATCTTCTGGAATTGGCAGTCATCTGCCCGGTCCCTCATTCGGAGGTGGGAAGCGGGTATTATTCCAATCTCTTCACTGTACCCAAAAAGGATGGGTCGTTCCGTCCCATTTTGGATTTGAAGTTTCTCAACCGGTTTATTCGTCCCCGGAAGTTCCGCATGGAAACCCTGCGGTCTGCGATCGGTTCGCTTCGGCAGGGGGACTTTATGACGTCCATAGACATCAAGGATGCTTACCTTCACATTCCGATTTTTCCGGCTCATCAGAGGTTTCTTCGCTTTGTGGTGGAGGATCGGCATTTCCAGTTTGTAGCTCTTCCATTTGGCCTCACCTCGGCTCCGAGAGTGTTCACCAAGGTGTTGGCGGGAGTGATGGCCTTGCTCAGAGTTTAGGGGATTCGCATTGTGCCTTACCTGGACGATCTTCTCATCATGGCACCTTCCTTCAGTCAAGCGGAAGGGGACACCAGCATGGTGGTGTCTATGCTGGAGAGGTTCGGCTGGGTGATCAATTACCCCAAGTCCTCTCTGGTTCCGGCCAGGGTGGTGACCTTTCTGGGGATGTCGTTGGACTCTTGCCTCTCCCTCAGGCCAAGGTTCTTTTGATTCAGGAATTGGCTCAGCTTCTTTCCAATCCTCGCCCGTCCATTCGGCTAGGGATGAGACTGGTGGGGTTGATGGTGGCCTCGTTCGAGGCAGTTCCCTTCGCGCAGTTTCACACGAGGACGCTTCAGCTTCATCTTTTGGCGTCTTGGGACCGGCGACCGCGGTCATTGGATCGGTCCTTCCGGATGTCCCCTCGGGTTCGGCAGTCCCTTCTGTGGTGGTTGGTCTCGGACAATCTTCTGAAGGGTAGGTCATTTCTGACCCCGCTTTGGGAAACTGTCACCACGGATGCCAGTTTGTCAGGATGGGGAGGTTTCTGGAAGGATCTTCAGTTTCAGGGGCAGTGGGACCCTCAGGAAGCCCACTTGCCCATCAATGTTCTGGAGTTGCGAGCCATCAGGTTGGTTCTGTCTCACTTGACGCATCATTTACAGGGCCTGCCGGTTCAGGTTCGATCGGACAATCAGACGGCGGTTGCTTACATCAATCACCAAGGAGGGACTCGCAGTCTGGGTGCCCACAGAGAGGTGTCTCTGATTCTAGTTTGGGCAGAGACTCATGTCCCTTGCATTTCGGCAGTTTACATTCCAGGAGTGGAGAACACAGAGGCGGACTTTCTGAGCCGGTGTTCGTCCCGCCGGGGGGAATGGTCTCTCCATCCCCAGGTGTTCCGGTCAATGTGTCTTCGGTGGGGGACGCCGGAGGTGGATCTGTTTGCCTCTCGTCAGAATCACAAGCTTCCGACATTCGTGTCACTGTCTCGGGATCCTCTGGCTCTGGCGGCGGATGCCATGGCCCTGAGCTGGAGGGACCTGGGGTTTCTTTCTGTTTCCTCCGATTCCCATGCTAGGCAGGGTGCTGCGAAAGCTGGTTCAGGAAGGAGTTCCCGCCATTCTCGTGGCTCCAAGTTGGCCAAGGCGGGTGTGGTTCGCAGACATCGTTCGTCTGGCAGTGGATCAGTTCGATCTGCCTCTTCGGCCACATCTTCTCACTCAGGGTCAACTGTGTTACCCCAGTTTACCAACGCTGGCTTTGACGGCTTGGCTGCTGAAACCTCCATCTTGAGGGAGGAGGGTCTTTCCGATTCGGTCATTCGGACTCTTGTTAGTGCTAGGAAGAGGTCTTCCTCTTCCATCTATTATAGGGTCTGGAGATCTTATATTGATTGCTGTGAGGCTAGATCTTTGCCCTGCCGGGTCTTTTCTATTTCTCGGATTTTGGAATTTCTTCAATCGGGGCTGGATTCTGGTCTTCAGCTGAGTACCTTGAAGGGGCAGGTTTCTGCCTTGTCTATTTTTTTTTTTTTTCAGAGGTCTTTTGCAAGCCATTCTTTGGTCAAGACTTTTTTCCAGGGGGTTTTCGCATCTGCGGCCTCCTAGGAAGCCTTTGCTCCCAGTTTGGGATTTGAATTTGGTGCTCTCTGCGTTACAGGCTCCTCCTTTTGAGCCTTTGCAGGATATTGCTCTGTCCACTCTGACTCAGAAGGTTGCTTTTCTGGTGGCCATCACTTCGGTTCGGCGTGTTTCAGAGTTGGCAGCTTTGTCGATTCAGGCTCCTTATTTTGAGAAGCATCAGGACAAAGTGGTTTTTCATTTCAAGTCAGATTTTCTCCCTAAAGTGGTCTCTGCTTTTCATCTTAATCAGGACATTGTTCTTCCTTCTTTGTGTCCTAAGCCTAGGAATGACAAGGAGAGTGCGTTGCACTGCTTGGATGTTGTGCGTTGTCGGATACTATTTGCGTGCTACGTCTTCCTTTCGTAAGACTGATGCCTTTTTCGTGGTGCCCTTTGGGCCTAGGAAGGGCTTGGCTCCGGCTAAGTCTTCCATTAGCAAATGGATTCGTCAGGCGATTGTTGGAGCCTATGCTGCCAAGGGGAAGGATCCCCCTTTTCGTGTTACTGCTCATTCTACTCGTGCGGTTGGTGCGTCCTGGGCTTTTCAGCACCAGGCTTCTGTTGAACAAGTTTGTAAGGCTGCTACCTGGTCTTCGGTTCACACTTTTCTAAGTTTTATAAGGTTGATGTGCGGGCCTCAGCGGATGCTGTTTTTGGCCGCAAGGTTCTGCAGGCTGCAGTGGTTTAAGTTTTTTCTGCGTTATTGCCTGGTTGGATACCCGCCCTTTTTTCTGGACACTGCTGTTGGATGTCCCAAGTGTAATATTTAATGATTGAAGTGGGGTGTGTGACATACTTAGAATAATACCATTTTGTGAATACTCACCTGTAAAATGGGTATTATAAGTATGTCACACACCCCACTTCACCCGCCCTTTTTGGTATCCTGGTTCTTTATATGGTGAAGTTTTGTTCTTTACAGTTGAGGGTTACATTTGTTTGTTCCTGGTACCTTGTCTTACTGCTGTTTTGATACTGGGGAATTGTTGGGAGGTACCAGGTATGTATAGACCGGGAGGGGCCTGTTGCCTTTTTGGAGATTCTCTGCAACACTGCCACCTAGCGGTGAGTATATCCCAAGTGTAATATTTAATGATTGAAGTGGGGTGTGTGACATACTTATAATACCCATTTTACAGGTGAGTATTCACAAAATGGTATTTTTCTGGATTTTCTTTTTTTAGTTAGTGCCGAGTGGCGGCTTAGACTTAGCTGATAGCGTGGGGTCATGCAGAGTGAGGAGCGCACATGGGTCCAGGTAAGCGCCGGGGCTCTTCTGACTGGTTCTAAGCCCCAAGGATCAAGACTCTGCTGCAGAAGGGGGGTGCCTGATCTCTGGGCCTTGCATGGGGACCCCGCTGTGTCTCCCACTGAGCCCTAGTTACTCAAACCCCTGGGTCATCTACCTCCATGACACCCTGCAAGAAACTGTCTGCCTTCCCCATGGCTGCTGGGTGAGGCCTGAGCTAGGTGGCTGGGCTCCTTTGTGTTGGTGTGTTTGATTACTACTGCTGGCAACCAAAATTTGGAGGGGGACGTGGATCACCAGGAGGGGGTGTGACCACCGGCCATGTGGCCTGCCTATCGGCTAAGTTGGAGGGGGCTGGCAACACCTGCAATGCCGGTGGGGGGGCGTGGCTTACAGTGGAGAATGGAGGGGATGGGACAGCTGTATTAGCAAGCTCCACCCTCATTAACCGCATGAGGGAGCTCCATCTTGTGCGGTGCCTGGAGGTCCCTGCTGCATCCCCAGTGCAGGAGCTGCCAAAGCCTGTTCTCCTGAGTAACGGATCTAGCGTGGCTGCTGCCCCATGGTTATTCTTAATATACAAGACGTCCTGCTCCAATATATTACAAGTGGATTATACTCTGCTAGATGGCGCTGGACTGCAGAGACATCGAAAATAGGCTCCTCCCGGCCCCTCAAATACCCGGGGACCTCCCACAAATCCCCAGAATTTCTCTGCAGTCTGGCTGCGAAGGACGAGAAATGGCTCTCTACTCGCAGGTGAGCAGGGCTATTAGCCTGTGGCCCTGTAGGACTATTCCCACCCTTTCCACTAGTAATATGCCTCCCAGCCTTGGCTGCGCTGGTCGGGTGAAGGTAGGCGGCACCGCTGTTAGGTGCTTAGGAGGGCTGCTCCACCGCAATCCCCCACCAAAGGGTAGGCGGTTCAGGATTATGGTGAGCCTCTATAGGATGCCCCTCCCGCACTAGTGCCCCTGCCTATCGGTGGGCCCTGTTTAAGTGGGGTGTGTGTGTAAATGTATATGCATTCTGTGTTTTACATTTTTATTTTTATTCTGTTTAGTCTTGTCAGCTGCCGCGCTGACTTGCCTTTACTGTTTTTTTTTTTTTAAATTGCTACCGCTGTGCGCTAACTTTGTTCCGCACTTGGCGGCAGCATTACCTCAGGCGCTGTTGTACAGTCATTGGCTGCTTGCACGTCCTGGCTTTGCGCTCTTCGGGGGGGCGGGACCAGTGTATGGCACGCTCCGCATCATCGCTGGCCCCTCGAGGTATACAGACGCCATCTTTAACCTGCTTGGTTGGCCCATGCGCGACGGAACCCTACCTACCGTGGTCCGTAAGTGCCCTCGCGGGCGGCTTTATATTCACTTTTGTTACTGTGTGCTTACTGGTCTTGTATGCTTGTCTTTCAGGCGGGGCGAACCCTTTTGGCTTCTCCCGGCCCTGTATTAGTATATAACTTGTAGGCCTTGTTAATACTCCCACTTCCTTAGAGGGTTATTGGGGCATCCGGGGTTGCTATATAGCGTTATTCCCTATCGGCATATAGCGCCGCTATAATCACCATATGGAGGCATCCCAGGATAATGTGACCGGGGTCCCTTCGGGACAAGACCGGCCGTGTGTAGCGTGTGGGCAGCCTCATGCTGACGCTGACAAGGCGCGGGTCTGTGTACCCTGTGCTGAGCAGGTGCTTGCATTGCAATCTGGCCTGCCAGTGGCTGCACCTTGTTTCACTTCACCTACTCCCCCAAGCTTAAATCTCACTCCTGCTGAGTTGCATACAAGTGGGGATTCTCGGCCTGATGGGTCTTCTAGACTGGCTATTGTTGAGCAGTTGATTGCTAAGTCCTTAGCGCGTAAGGCCCCTGCTAAAAAGCGGCACTTAACGCCTAATGTCACTGTTTTCCCTATGGAAACTGAGGAGTTTTTGAATCTTTGTGGCTATACCCCGTCTGATGAAGGGGAGCTGTTTTCTGACTCGGGCTCATCTGATGAGAGACCAAGGGGTCATGACGATTCTGGCTCTGACCCCTGGGCCCCGGATGACACTGACAGATTGACCCAGGTTTTTGAGGTTCTGTCCATCTCTCTCCCTGTTGCGGCTCCCAGGCACAGAGGGGAGCTTTTCCATACAGCAAAATCACATTTGGAGTTTCCCGAGCAGGCACATTTCCATAACCTTGTGCTCAAGGAATGGGAGCGCCCCAGTAAACTTCCCGGGGTTCCCAAAAGTTGGGATAGGAAGTATCCCTTTCCTGCTGAGGTGGTAAAGTGTTGGTCGTCCCCCCCCCCCCCCCCCCCCCCCGAGGTGGATGCTCCGATCCTAGGGCTATCTAACACCTCTGTCATGCATTTCCCTGACTCTACTACCCTGCGGGATTCTGAGGACCGGCACCTTGACCAGCTGGCATCCCACGCCTTTGCATGTGCAGGGACGGCGCTGCACCCGGTATGTGCCTCTGCCATTACTGCTGTGGCCACTAGAACCCTTATCAGAAATATACTTGATAGTGCCCCTGATTTGCCTTGTGAGGTGTTCAATGCACTCTCCAGTTGTGATGTTTTTGTAAATTTTGTCCTTTCAGCCATGGATGACACAATCAGAATGTGTGCCAGAACTTCTGCCCTTGTGGTGGCTATACACCGCTCGGTTTGGCTGCGCCAGTGGGCTGCTGACAACGCTGCCAAGAAGGCCCTCACTGGTTTTCCCTTTAAAAGACTGCGCCTGTTTGGGGACCGCCTGGACCTTTTTGCTAAGGGAGGCAGGTTACCCCAGCACAGGAGTCAATCTCGGCCCTTTCGGGGTCAGGGTTTCTTCTCCTCCCCTTACCGTGGTGCCAGACAGGGGAGGGGGGTTTCATTTCCTGGGTCCCGGGGAGATTTCTGGGGCAGGGGCAGAGGATGTGGACGTCCTGGCCCCTCCTGGGGTCCCAAAGCACAATCATCCCCCAAGCCCCCTCAGGCATGATGGGGCGCCCCCACCCATTCGGGTGGGGGGACGGCTGCAGCACTTTTCTCACGTCTGGAGGCTTCATGTCTCAGACCGGTGGATTCAGGAGGTAGTGTCCTCCGGTTACAAGATAGTTTGCTGCCTGTCCCCCTCCAAGATTCATCAGATCCCGGATTCCTCAGGACCCTGTGTCAGCTCAGGAGCTAGTGCAAGGCCTCCTGGAGCTGGGGGTCATCTGCCTTTCTCTTAAGAGAAAAAGGCAAGGGCTTTTATTCCAACCTATTCACAGTACCCAAAAAAGATAGTTCAGTCAGGCCCATCCTGGACTTGAAGATCCTCAACAAATTTGTCAAAGGCAGGCGCGTTCGCATGGAAACTCTGCGCTCTGCCATCAGTTCCTTGCGCCAAGGGGATTTCGTGACTTCTGTGGACATCAAAGATGCTTACCTTCATATTCCTGTGTTCCCAGGTCATCAAAGGTTCCTCAGGTTCGCTCTGATGGATCAACACTACCAGTTTGTGGCCTTGCCCTTCGGCCTCACTTCAGCCCCCAGGGTGTTCACCAAGCTGCTGGCTGGCGTGATGTCCCTGCTCAGATGTCAGGGCGTCCGCGTGCTTCCCTATCTGGACGACATTCTCATCACTTCCCAGTCGCTACATCAGGCAGAGTTGGATACTCAGCTGGTGGTGTCCACCCTGGAGTCATTTGGATGGGTGATCAACCACCCCAAGTCCTCACTGTCCCCTTCCTTGGTAACTCCATTACTAGGAATGAATCTGGATACAGTTCAGGCAAGGATTTTCCTTCCTCAGCAGAAGGTGGACAGTCTGATTGCACAGGCTCAGTCCCTTCTAGCTTGTCCTCATCTCTCCATCAGGCAGGGGATGCAGCTGGTGGGCCTGATGGTGGCATGCTTCGAAGCGGTGCCTTATGCTCAGTTCCACTTGAGGCCTCTGCAACTTCACCTATTGTCAGTATGGGACAAGGACCCAGCGTCCCTGGACGGGGTCTGTGTGCTCTCCCCTCGGGTCAGGAGGTCCCTCTTGTGGTGGATGGACTCAAGGAACCTGTTGGGGGGCAGATCCTTTCTTACCCCTCCCTGGGAGACGGTCACTACGGATGCCAGTCTGTCAGGTTGGGGGGGTTTCTGGAAGTCCCTGCGGTTCCAGGGGAGGTGGGGTCCTCAGGAGGCCCACACACCTATCAATGTCCTGGAATTACGGGCGATCAGGTTAGTTCTGGCTCACTTGACTACTCACCTTCAGGGCCTGCCTGTTCAGGTGCGCTCGGACAACCAGACGGCAGTTGCCTACATCAATCATCAGGGACCCGGAGAAAGGGGGCCCTCCAGGAAGCGTCTTTGATCCTGACTTGGGCGGAGGCCAATGTCCCCTGCATATCAGCTGTGTACAACCTGGGGGGTGGAAAATCGCCTGGCTGACTCTGAGCAGGGGGACTTCTCGCCAGGGAGAATGTTCCCTATGCAGCAGGGTGTTTCCATCCCTGTGTCACCGTTGAGGCCAACCAGATGTGGATCTGTTTGCGTCCCGCCACAATCGCAAGCTCCCAGCTTTTGTCTCAGTCCCAGGATCCTCTGGCCTTGACCTCGGATGCTCTAGCTTGTCATGGCAGGATGTTCAGTTCCTGTATGTCTTCCCTCCAATTCCCCTGCTGGGCAGGGTTCTGCGCAAGATTGCTCTGGAGGGGGTGCCAGCAATTTTGGTGGCTCCCAGGAGGCCAAGAAGAGTGTGGTTCGCAGATGTGGTGCAGCTGGCAGTAGATCAGTACGCTCTGCCCTTGGTGCCAGATCTGCTCAATCAGGGCTCTCTACACCATCCCAATTTACAAACTCTGGCTTTGACGGCCTGGCTGCTGAAACCTCCATCTTGATGGAGAAGGGGCTGTCTTCCTCGGTTGTGGATACTTTGATTAAAGCTAGGAAGAAGTCTTCCTCTTCCATTTATTACAGGGTTTGGCGTGCCTCCATTTGACTGGTGTGAGTCTAAGTCTCTTCCCTGTCGTGTGTTCTCTATTCCCAGGATTCTGGAGTTCCTGCAGCATGGGTTGGAGATGGGGCTCCAACTCAGTACTCTGAAGGGTCAGGTTTCTTCCCTGGCTATTTTCTTCCAGAAGTCCTTTGCTCAGCACCCTCTGATCAGGACTTTTTTCCAGGGGGTCGCTCATGTGCGCCCCCCACGTAAGCCTATGGTGCCTGTTTGGGACTTTGAACCTGTGCAGGATGCTGCCTTGGCCATTCTTACGCTCAAGGTTGTATTTCTGGCTATCACCTCTGTCAGACGTGTGTCTGAATTGGCGGCGCTTTCCATTCAGCCCCCCTACTATGAGAAGCACCAGGACAAGGTGGTGTTTCGTTTCAAACCTGACTTTCTGCCTAAGGTAGTGTCTGCCTTTCATTTGAATCAGGATATTGTTCCTTCTTTGTGCCCTAATCCTAGCAATGCTAAGGAGAGGGTTGTGCACTCTTTGGATGTGGTTAGGTGTCTGATGTACTATCTGGTGGCTACTGCACCTTTCAGGAAAACTGATGCTCTTTTTGTGGTCCCTTCTGGTCCTAGGAAGGGTTTGGCTCCTGCCAAGTCTACTATCAGCAAGTGGATTCGTCAGGCTGTTATTCAGGCCTAATCTGCTCTGGGGAAGAATCCTCCCTTCCGCCTTACTGCTCATTCCACTCGTGCTATTGGTGACTCTTGGCCTTTTCAGCACCAGGCTTCTGTTGAACAAGTTTGCAAGGCTGCTACTTGGTCTTCTGTTGATGTTAGGGCCTCAGCTTATGCTGTTTTTGGCCGAAAGGTTCTGCAGGCGGCAGTGGTTTAAACTGTCTGTTGTTACTTTTGGGGATCCCAACCTACCTTACGGACACTGCTATTGGATGTCCTAAGTTCAAGGAATATTCTGGAACAGGACGTGCTGTATACTTAGAATAATACAATTCTGTGATTACTCACATGTAGAATTTGTGTTATACTGTATGTATACAGCACGTCCTGTTCCATCCCACCCTTGTTATCATTATTCTTACCTCTGTATGGTGATTGTTCATATGTTCATTTTTGAATGTGGGAGGTCTCTGACTTTTATATAGGGCTGGAAGGAGCCACAAGCTGTTTTCTGCAGTCCAGTGCCCTCTTGTGGATGTATTACCCCAAGTGTAAGGAATATTCTGGAACAGGATGTGCTGTATACGTATAATACCAATTCTACAGGTGAGTAATCACAGAATTGTATTTTTGTTGGTTACCTCCCTAAACTATCAAGGAGGAAAAAGATCTCCGGTACGCTCCAGGCTGGCCATGTCCATGTTGACGAAAGGAAGGGTCCGGTCTATCCCAGCTAACCACATAAAGGGGGGCCTGAACATAGAGGCAGATTTCCTGAGCAGAGAAAGGATAGATCAAGCTGAATGGTTAATGCATCAGCAAGTGTCTGGTCAAATAGTTGCTTGTTGGGGGCAACCAGACATAGACCTGTTTGCCAATAACAAGTGCTGGATGTACTTCTCTCTCTCTCTCTCAAGAGGGTGGGGGAGTTCGGCCTTTGTTACACATTCCCTCCAAGGAAGACGTTCCCATTTGATTTTTCTTAAAACCCAAAAGGTAACAGGCCAGGGTTCCCCTGATTGCACCACATTGGCCCCGGAGACTTTGGTTCTCTCCTCAGTCCTGTAGGTCTGTGGAGCCCCCATGGCTTCTACCAGCACTTCCAGATGTCATTCACCCAGGATCCCATTGTCCTTCTGCAAATCCAGTCCCTAAATCTGGCAGTCTGAATAGGACATGTTGAGAAAAGTAACAAGTTCTTTTTGCAATATATATTTGAGTTTTCAAACGAACAAGGAATCAAAAAGTAGAGTACAGAAGAATACATACAGGGCAGACATGAAAGCACAATGATCATTGAGGGCCTAAGATTCAACCCTATACTGACTGACACCAGGAATAGATCCACCCCAATACCTGGGACACAAACCACAAGATAACCACAACCGACCTTAAATTCCCCTCAGGGCGCTGAGGAATCTTAGACCACCAGATCCACCTGCCATATATATGCCCCTCCCGAGAAGAAAAAAACAAACCGGGAGGGCAGCCAAGAGGAAGAGGGAATAAAGAGCAAAGTAAAAGGAACAGAAGAAATTAAGGAGCCGAGGGACCCGGACCCCCAACCACAAACCCTACTACTTCCAGAAATACCCCACATAGACCGCCCTCCCAAGCGAATTGCCCTACGTCCACTTAATTATTTTCCAAAAGAGCCTGGAAACCCCCCAGAAACCTCCCACACTGCCCGAGTTCTGGAGTACTTTTGAGCCCCCCTCGACCCCATCTAGTGCCAATTCCTCCATCGTTCTTATGTTCTCCACTTCCCCACACCACTCCAACAAGGAGGGAGTGACATTAGTACACCAGTGATGGGAATCACTGACCTGGCCCCAGTGAGCAGGTGCCTTGACAAGCCCCTCCCACCCGCTGACACTGATCCTGGGATCATTGAAAGAAGGGTCACCTGTGGCAAGTTAGGGAGGCCCTCCAGCGTCAAGAATTCAAAAATTCCCAACACCACCTCCCAAAAAGTAGAGTCCCACGAGCCTTCTTGCATCTCCAGAAATCCCCTGTTTCGGAGCCCCCAAACCTCACCAGGTCTGCCAGGCATTTGTACCACCTGGCCAAGATATAGTTATAGTTTCTCTCCTGAGCTTTCTATGCCATAGAGAATTTGCGTCAGAATTAAGGACTTTCCCACTCTTTCACATTGAATGTCTGACCCAGCTCCTCTTCCCATCTCCTGTAAAATTGAGGGAGCCCCCCCACCCCAGAGGATCTTATATAGAGTGGTAATTGTGCACATAGGAGGGGTTGTCTCCAGAGCCATTAGGGGTCGGGACAGAACTGATCTAGGTGTATGTGAATTTATAAAAGCAACCAGTTGGGCATACAGGAGCCAAGAAAATTTCCCCCCCCCACCCTGTGCCCGAAGATCCAGGTGTTAGGGTGGGGCAGAACTGGAGACTACATCTTGTATCTTGGGAAGGGTTCCAAATGAGAAATATTTTAGTGCCCACCCCAGTGGGAAATGCCGGATTATCTAATAGTGTAGAGAAAGGACCAGGTCTATGCGATAAATCCTTCCGCTTCAAGGATCTGTCCCAGAGGGTCAACAGGGGACCTGCCAAATAAGGGAGCTTATGTCTGTTCGGATGGTGGGAAGGGTCCTCCCAAGGCAAGGCTGTCAAGCTGAGTGGGGAATATCATTTTCAAGAGTAACCCTACACTTATTCTCTTTGTGGTGAAACCAATCTGTAAGCCACACCAGGACCGCTGCTGTGTGGTATTCCTTAAGGTCAGGGACTCCCAATCCTCCCTCATTCTTAGGTCTACATAACATCGCCTTCCGCACCCTAGGTTTCTTGTTATCCCAAATTAAATTGAAAAAGGCCTCCTGCAGAAAATTTTAAAAACCCTGATCCGGGATAAGCAGGAGAGTTTGAAACACGTATAAAAGTCGGAGTAGTACATCCATTTTTAAAATATTGATTCGTCCCAGCCATGGAATATTGTTTATTACTGTAAGATTTTAAATTGTTTATTGTACTGTTGAGGAGTGGGACATAGTTCAATTTATAAAGCTTCCCTAGATATGTGGACAACTGTACCCCTAGGTATTTTATTGATTTCTCTTGCCACTTAAAAGTAAAATTTGCCCGTAATAGCTGCCGTGTCTGCACGTCCAGGGAGACATTTAAAATCTCCATTTTGGACAGGTTAACCTTAAAGTTACTAAGCCTACTGAAGCGATCAAACTCCGCAACAATAGAGTGCAGGGGCATGTGCGGAGAGTTTATATACAAGATAAGGTCATCGGCAAGAAAGCTTATATTCCCCCCCCCCCACAGGCGACTCCCTTAATAGAGGTTAGCCCTCAATTCATTGACGAGGTGCTCCATGACTAGAACATAGAGTAGAGGGGATAAGGGACACCCCTGCCGAGTACCGTTTCTGATGTTTAATGATCCTGCGAGAGTACCGTTAATTTTGAACCTTTGGGTTGGGGTCGTAGTATAAGGCCATAATTCTCTCCAACATGACTGGTCCTATCCCTCCCTGGATCAGTGTGGCCCTTAGGAACCCCCAGTGCACTCTATCGAAGGCTTTCTCAGCGTCCACGGCCAGTAGGCAGGCGGGAATCTCGCAGGTCTGGGCGAAGTGCATCAAGGAGATGGTTTTAATAACATTATCCCTAGCTTCCCTTCCCTTGACAAACCCCACCTGGTCATTATTAACTGACGAGGGAAGCAGAAGTTGGATCCTATTAGCAATAATTTTGGCATACAATTTGACGTCTATATTAATCAATGAGATTGGTCTGTAGTTGCCCGGCAAGGTTCCATCCCTACCATGCTTTAGGATAACCACAATGTGTACTTCTAAGGCATGTCTCGGGAAGGGGCAACGACTAGATATTGAATTAAACACCTTAG
This sequence comes from Gastrophryne carolinensis, assembly GCA_027917425.1. Taxonomy (NCBI): domain Eukaryota; kingdom Metazoa; phylum Chordata; class Amphibia; order Anura; family Microhylidae; genus Gastrophryne; species Gastrophryne carolinensis. The sequence continues at coordinate 304,483,998 of CM051236.1, read as the reverse complement.
TTGGGAAGGGGGCAATTAGGCCCTAGCGTTTTATAAAACCTGGGGGTAAACCCATCAGGTCTGGGGCTTTTTCCCGCAGGGGTCCCCCCTATAGCCATGGTCACCTCCTCCAGCTTAACAGGGGTAGAGATGGCAGGGCTGTCTCCGCTATGTAGTTATCTAACAATCCTGGTGCGGTCCCTGGATGGAGGCGCTCTTAATGTTAAAAAGTCTGGAGTAGAAGGCCTGAAACTCTTCCGCTATTAGGGGGGTCTTGTGTACAACCGTTGATTGTATCTGATTAGACAGGCTTGAGTATGTGAGAACCAATGGTGTTCTGTTATCTGTTTTTTACCTTTGAACCATAGTAAAGATTGCCTGTCAAGGCCATATGCTTTGGTTTGTGCAGTTTGCAAATGCATCAGCTTGTAACCTCTAGGGCTGAGGTTCCTTATGAGATTGGCTGATCTGTAGTTGAATTGTTTGTGTAAGTAATCTGAGGAATGCATATAAACTGGCTGTATGGAAGTGTAGGGAAGGAGGGTGAAAGCTATTAGCATGCAGAAAAATAATGCGGTCCGTGGGTTTCTTATATACATCAGTGATTATACGACCTTGTGTCAGGGAGACATGTACATCCAAAAAGCGTATTTCATGAGAATAATGAGAATAAAATGGTAAGGAGACAGTGGTTAAGGTAGGAATGGAATACAATCGGGGAATCTATAGAACCTTTCCAAATCATGAATACCTTGTCTCTGTATATTAGCCATGTGAGTATGTGGGTACTAAAGGATGCAGTACTGTAGACGTATTCAGTTTCAAAGTGAGCCATGAAACCGTTGACATAACTGGGTGCCATGTTTGGGCCCATGGCAATGCCCTGTACTTGGAAGTAGAATTGTTGGTTAAACAAGAAATAGTTTTGATGTAAGATAATATGTAATAACTGTAATAAAAAATCTTGCATATTGCTGGGTATGTCTGTGCTGGTCAGGGCTTTTCTGATGACAAAAAGTCTGGTATTGAGGCTTGAAATGCCCTTGATTACAAGAGTAATCTTTAAGTGTGCCGAAAGCGGGTTGTAATACTTGGTCTAAAAAGGGTTTGAAAGATGGATTCTGATCCCGCAACTATTGGACATACTGGTGGATTAGGTAATCTTTTATGGATTTTCAGGAGGCAATAGATTAGGGGCACTAGTGGAAAGTCAGTAGTAAGAATCTTCTTGGTCTTTTCATCGATAATGGCTGAATCAAAAGCATCAATTAACACAGAATCAATCAGTGTCTTTATGTGTGGGGTCATGTGGGATAGGAGTGCAAACTGTCATTCAGTTGTAACTGTTTTGTAACTGTTAACTGTGTGTAACAGTTGTCAGCTATCTTAATTGTAATATTAGGATTTAGAATTAGGATTAGAATATTAGGATTTTTACTCAGTGTTTCAGCTCTCAGCTTTTTTCTCTTTAGAACTAAAGTTATGAGATTTCATATTTTTGGTCATTCTCCATCAGGTTGCTGAATGTTTCTACCGCATGTGAAAAAGATGGGGGTTCCATTTGCTTTTAGCCTTACACATTGTAAGATCAATGCCAGGTAAATGTGGATTACTGTTGGGTCTATGGAAGGGATGGTAAGAGAAAAAGGACTTAATCCTAATATTGCGAAAGAAACACTGAAGGCGGATTTCTGTATCAAATAGATTACTCCTGTTGGTAGGTACAAAAGTCAGGCCTGGGACAATACCTTGAGTTCAACTGGAGATAGTGTGTGGTTAGTGATGTTAATCACAGTGCAGTTCCCGTCCTGCTGCTTGTGTTGTACTGGCTGGTCATTGGTGGCTGATTGTGCCTTATCTGGCCTCTCCTTGTTTTTTTTTTTTTTGCTTTTTTGGGCCTCTGGTCATTTGTTGTTGTTCTAAAAAAATGTTGTTTGAGGAAGAGGATGAGCTACTGGGGTCACTGTCAGTGGGGATACCTGAAGTGTTGATACAGGGGGGTCTGCATCTGCGCTGTTCCCACAGAGTAGACGTAATCCTCTTGATAATCAATAGTGTCTTGTCTGTTAAACTGAATTGTTTCTTGTTTATATTGGTCTAACGCAGCATTACATGTGTCTAGGTATGCTTTAAGAAAAATGGGACTATATCATGGAGTTATTTCGACATTGTTAGAGTAGAAAGGTGGTCACTCGAAAAATTTACTGTAACATCTTGAAAAGGTACCGATCCTTCACCTCAGCTCGGTCCTTAAGGTCAGAAGGCCTTGGTTTTAGAATTTCTTAAGGAGGGTTACAAGTTAGACCTGGCATTAAGCACCCTAAAGTCCTGGCTTCAGCTCTGTCTTTTTGGAGGATCGACTTAGAGACAATCCCTTGGAAGATTTGTCATATTCCAAAGATAGGTTTGTCATTTCCATTGCCAGGAAACAGCCTGTTAGGACTAGAATGTTTCCTAGCTGGGATCTTAAGGTTGCTTTTATCCAATTACACCAGCCAGGTCCATCAAAGAGCCTTATCTAAGAAAATTTCCGAACAAACTTCTTCTTAGGCCAGATCCCCAAAAGAACCTCAGAATTGCACAGATCATAGGAAATTTTGTTGCCTATCGAGCCGGACCAGTCAGGTCAGGAGACCAAACCCCAGTTAGTCTTACCAGTAATGGTATTTTCAATAGTCCTTCAGGACGGCATCCTACACCCCACCCTAATTTCATTTCTAAGGTTGTATAGTAACACGGGTGTATATTCTTACCCCGTCTTTATCCCCTTTCAGGTCTCTGGGTGATTCCTGTATGCTTGCCTAAAACTCTGAGGGTCAAGGGGAAGGGGCGGGGCTTTAATACTCTATCAGTTTTGTGTTTCCTGTTTAGGGAGAGGTGGTGGCTAAGCCATCCTAGAGGACTATAGGAAATACTGTTACCAGTAAAATAAACTGTTTTTTTTTAAGTAATTAAAGCAGAACTATCCTGAATTGTGTTGCATGCCCCTGGAGCATCCCAAATTAAGCCTTCATTTAGACTTTAGACTAGGTTTTCAGGGGTCGCCTATAAATGAGACAGGCTATCTATTGTCCTTTTTATGCACCTTAGAATCAGTACCATTGAGTAGACATTTTAATGGGGGTGATCATTATATAGGCTAGAGGAGGACAAGATTCTGCTCACTGCGGTGGCCTCCTCAACTCAAGCCATGTGTAAATCCACAAATCCATAAAGTCATTGTGGCTGTGGTAGCCTACATCAACAATGGAGGGACAAGGTCGGATACTTGATTACAGAGAGAACTCTTCTGTGGAACTTTTCTGTGTTTCAGAAATACTCCCAAGGGTTTGCTGAATCGGTATTCTCTAGTTACTCTCATCTTCAGGAATCTTAATGGTGCTCCTTTCAGGTAGTGTTCATTCAAATTGATCTTCCGAGGATTTTCTGAAGTAAATCGACTTGACAAAGATTTGCTGCCTGTGTACCTGCTTTATCAGATTGAATGATGGGCAGTCAGTGAGTACTGTTAGTACAAAATATTTCCTCATATCCTGTAGAATGATATACTGCTACCTGTAGTGAAGCATTGCATTCTTCAGATTTTGGATCTTCTTTTCCAGTCCAGTTCTATGCCAAGATGTATAAGCCAATTCTGTTGGAACCTGAGGTCTCCATGCTGCTGAGCAGGGGCTAACACTCATAGTCAGGCATACCTTCCTTCCATTGGTAGGTACAGAGCCAACAGAACAGTTTGAAAAGCCTGTCAGCTTCATTTATCTTAGTTGTTTTAGCTGTGATACTTTCTAAAGCAGGCATGAGCCTACTATTGGAGTTTAATTACTTTTCAGTGTAATGTGATGTGTGCATTGCACTGTGGGATCGAAAATATTCTGTAAAGATTGTCTCCTCTGTAGGGCAAGATCTACTTGATCATCTATTTGAAGGTATGAAGATCATTTTTATTTTTCTGGAAATTGAAGCCAGGGGACTACCCGAGGTTCTGGAGTTTATACAAGGGGGCTTTGCTATGATGTAGCTAAATCTGACCTTCTGGGCCTGGTGCAGTCACACCCTCTGCACCCCCTCAAGGTGTGCCCCTGGGACTTGGATATGGGCCTGCGTATCAGTACTCTAAGAGTACATATAGCCAATCCAGTGTTATACTGGCATCCTGGCTCAAGTGCTTACAGCCTTGGCCCCAGCTCTGTTCGAGCCCTTGGAAGGGTCTTATATTGAGAACCCAATTGGAAGGCTTCTTATCTGGATGAAGTTTCTTCGGCCTGCAGGATTGGTGACATTCAAGTCCTCATCCGTTTCTGTGGATTGTGTGGTGTTGTGTGTAGATCCCGGCTACTTGTCATTCAGTTAGTTCTCAAGATTTGTCATCTTCAGTTCCTATTTCCAGAACGTTGGATGTCAAGTTATGTCTTATTCAGTACCTTAGGCAGACCGAGGGCTGGAGAAAAGCAGACAGTCTATTTGTGCCCATTTTAGGGCCTAGGAAGGGTCAGCGAGTTTCCAAGAGGATCCTGACTTGTTGTATGAAAAGCATTACACAAGAAGCATTTCTACATCTTGGGCAGACAAGGTATAGAAATGCTTCTTGGGAAGACTTTTTCTAACCATTATTGGTTAGACCTATTGACTATACAAGATCAGTTGATTGGCACAAAAGTGTTAAAAGCAGCCATTCCCCCCTATAGAGGTAAGACCTTGTTTATCCTCTCAATGGTATGCTGCCCTAAGGATGTTTTGAGAAAATTCAAGTTAGTTACCTGGTAACTTTTCTAAACATCTTAAAGGGCAGCATGCTTCCCACTCTATGGCTGCTTGTAAAGAACGAGAGGATTAAATTTACTTGTCTATAGATTCTTCTCCTTTTAGTGCTATTAATGCCTTGCAGTGGGTCTGTTTCTGTTTATTTTCAGATCTCCTTGATAACTGGAGGCTGGGATGGGGGAGTTAAGCTTTTATGATGCGTTGCTGGTGGTCATGTGTTCCTACCTGTGGGCGGGGCTCATATCACTCAATGGTATGCTGCCCTTTTGGATATTTAGAAAAGAAATGACCAGGTAATCAACTTTTCTGCAGTGTTTGGGCCCTAACCTGAAATGTCTTGTTTGTAATTTTTTTATTGCTTTTGCAATTTTTTTAGGTGAAATTTTAAAAAGAAATGCAAACATTATATCACATTCTATTGCATTTTTACAGAAAATACGTTTCTGAAGAAATCCATATTGTGTGTAAAAGCCCCATTATTCTCAATTACAACGGTACCACATATGTATTGGTAGACACCCATTCCTGCCCAGGAAACCCCACAAGCCGAAAATATAGTTATGACATTTTCAAATGAAGTACAACTACTATCTGCACTATCAAGAGTTAAACCCTAAAAATGGCATGGGGTCACCTTTTTTAAGGATTAAAACCCTTAAAAATTAGGAGAACAGATCCCCACTTCTTAGTCAAACCCGGGCACGAGCTATGGGAGCTGGTAGATCAGAGCACATAGCCCTCCCGCTTTGAGGATGCAAATAATGGGGCGGGGGGGGGGGGGGTATGGCAAGTCTCATGGACCCCTTACCAGTTCACAAAGCAAAAAAAAAAAATACAGCGAATCCAGCAAGCACTCTCGGGCGATAGGCGATAGAGGCTCCTCCGGTGACCACTATGCCTGTATCAGGCGGAACCATCAATATGATGGAGTAGCTGCTTCAAGGTGAAAGCCTGTGTGACACGGGCCAGCACTGATGCTTTGCACTGTGTGCGATTAACCATTCATTGGATTGGGGATAAAAATCAGATCAGCTTTTGGCAGACTGGAAAACAGATGAGCATTCCATTCATTCAGCCACCAATCAGGTTCACTCTGCTGTGTCGCAGCTGTCATTTTGGAGCTTCCTTTCCCAGCTTTCCAGCCAAGTTGCTGCCTGGATTTAACTGACAAAACTGACACAGTAACAGGAAACGCAGCAGCACTTCCTGTTTGCAGGCAGCCTGCAGCTCCAGAAGACACCATTTTGTTTTTAAAATTGACCACAGCAGGCGCTTTAAAAAACGGTAATATAAAGTGGATCAAAACCCACAACCATCGGCCCTGGAATCTATATTCCTTTCCCCAAGGGCATCCAGAATTGGGATGTCCTACTGTGTGAAACCCCCCAGGTTGCCCGGTATTAGAGATGAGCGAACTTTTGAAAAATTCGATTCGACTGATTCGCCGAATTTTCCGACAAAAATCGTTTCGACCCGAATAAATTCGCGACGAATCGCTATTAAAAACGGCTATTTCTGAGCCTCCTAGAGCCTCAATAGGGTTGTAAACCATTCTGCCTTGCTGTAACACGCACAGGATGCGTGCTGGGTTAGTTAAATAATACTTTGAAGAAATATCACATGCAGATCAGAGGCATCGCTAATAGAATCACAGAGTGGCACAATTGAATTCAAGAGAGTTGAAGTGGCATCACTATGAGGGGCAGGAGCCCAAACATTGCTTTAAAGAGACACTGGAGTTGGCAGCAGCAGGAGCCCAAAAATTGGATGAATCACACCCTGGAGTTGGCAGCAGCAGCAGGAGCCCAAACATTAATTTAAAGAGACACTGGGGTTGGCTTCAGGAGCCCAAAAATTGGATGAATCACACCCTGGAGTTGGCAGCAGCAGGAGCCCAAATATACACTGGAGTTGGCTTCAGGAGCCCAAAAATTGGATGAATCACACCCTGGAGTTGGCAGCAGCAGCAGGAGCCCAAACATTACTTTAAAGAGACCCTGGGGTTGGCTTCAGGAGCCCAACAATTGGATGAATCACACCCTGGAGTTGGCAGCAGCAGCAGCAGCAGGAGCCCAAATATACACTGGAGTTGGCTTCAGGAGCCCAAAAATTGGATGAATCACACCCTGGAGTTGGCAGCAGCAGCAGGAGCCCAAACATTAATTTAAAGAGACACTGGGGTTGGCTTCAGGAGCCCAACAATTGGATGAATCACACCCTGGAGTTGGCAGCAGCAGCAGCAGGAGCCCAAATATACACTGGAGTTGGCTTCAGGAGCCCAAAAATTGGATGAATCACACCCTGGAGTTGGCAGCAGCAGCAGGAGCCCAAACATTACTTTAAAGAGACCCTGGGGTTGGCTTCAGGAGCCCAACAAATGGATGAATCACACCCTGGAGTTGGCAGCAGCAGCAGCAGGAGCCCAAATATACACTGGAGTTGGCTTCAGGAGCCCAAAAATTGGATGAATCACACCCTGGAGTTGGCAGCAGCAGCAGGAGCCCAAACATTACTTTAAAGAGACCCTGGGGTTGGCTTCAGGAGCCCAACAATTGGATGAATCACACCCTGGAGTTGGCAGCAGCAGCAGCAGGAGCCCAAATATACACTGGAGTTGGCTTCAGGAGCCCAAAAATTGGATGAATCACACCCTGGAGTTGGCAGCAGCAGCAGGAGCCCAAACATTACTTTAAAGAGACCCTGGGGTTGGCTTCAGGAGCCCAAAAATTGGATGAATCACACCCTGGAGTTGGCAGCAGCAGCAGCAGGAGCCCAAATATACACTGGAGTTGGCTTCAGGAGCCCAAAAATTGGATGAATCACACCCTGGAGTTGGCAGCAGCAGCAGCAGGTGCCCAAATATTACTTTAAAGAGACACTGGGGTTGGCTTCAGGAGCCCAAAAATTGGATGAATCACACCCTGGAGTTGGCAGCAGCAGGAGCCCAAATATACACTGGAGTTGGCTTCAGGAGCCCAAAAATTGGATGAATCACACCCTGGAGTTGGCAGCAGCAGCAGCAGGAGCCCAAACATTACTTTAAAGAGGCACTGGGGTTGGCTTCAGGAGCCCAAAAATTGGATGAATCACACCCTGGAGTTGGCAGCAGCAGGAGCCCAAATATACACTGGAGTTGGCTTCAGGAGCCCAAAAATTGGATGAATCACACCCTGGAGTTGGCAGCAGCAGGAGCCCAAATATTACTTTAAAGAGACCCTGGGGTTGGCTTCAGGAGCCCAAAAATTGGATGAATCACACCCTGGAGTTGGCAGAAGTTGGCAGCAGCAGCAGCAGGAGCCCAAATATTACTTTAAAGAGACCCTGGGGTTGGCTTCAGGAGCCCAAAAATTGGATGAATCACACCCTGGAGTTGGCAGCAGCAGCAGGAGCCCAAATATACACTGGAGTTGGCTTCAGGAGCCCAAAAATTGGATGAATCACACCCTGGAGTTGGCAGCAGCAGTAGGAGCCCAAACATTACTTTAAAGAGACCCTGGGGTTGGCTTCAGGAGCCCAAAAATTGGATGATTCACACCCTGGAGTTGGCAGCAGCAGCAGCAGCCCAAATATACACTGGAGTTGGCTTCAGGAGCCCAAAAATTGGATGAATCACACCCTGGAGTTGGCAGCAGCAGCAGCAGGAGCCCAAATATACACTGGAGTTGGCTTCAGGAGCCCAAAAATTGGATGAATCACACCCTGGAGTTGGCAGAAGTTGGCAGCAGCAGGAGCCCAAACATTACTTTAAAGAGACCCTGGGGTTGGCTTCAGGAGCCCAACAATTGGATGAATCACACCCTGGAGTTGGCAGCAGCAGCAGCAGGAGCCCAAATATACACTGGAGTTGGCTTCAGGAGCCCAAAAATTGGATGATTCACACCCTGGAGTTGGCAGCAGCAGCAGCAGGAGCCCAAATATACACTGGAGTTGGCTTCAGGAGCCCAAAAATTGGATGAATCACACCCTGGAGTTGGCAGAAGTTGGCAGCAGCAGCAGGAGCCCAAAAAATGTCCTAAAGACATAAATATGTTTTGCACCATTTGGAAAGTGTAAAACGTGGCACCATGCTGAATCTAGTCGCATGCATCAGGCATTGGTGGGTGGAAATCCTGGCTGATCCATCCCTGATTCATTTTGACAAAGGTGAGTCTCTCCACATTTTTAGTTGACAGACGAGTTCTCCTCGCCGTAACTATGGCCCCCGCCGCACTAAACACCCGCTCAGATGGCACGCTACTTGCCGGGCAGGACAGCTTTTCCAGGGCAAACTCTGCTAGTTGCGGCCACAAATCAAGTTTGGCTGCCCAGAAGTCCAGCGGATCCTCAAGGTGTGTTGGCATGGTCATGTCAAAGTATGACATGACCTGCTGGTTGAGGTCCTGCTCCAGGTCTTCCTGCTGCTCATGAGTAGCCTCACTATGCGGGTGTAGAAAGCTACTCATTAGCGACTGAAGACTGAGGCTGCTGCTGCTGATGGAGCTGCTGCTGCTGCTCCTGCCAACCCCCCCAGCGGCCATGGCAGTGGAAGGTGAGCGCAGAGGTCCCCTCGAGTCAGACCTGCGAGAGTATGGACCATGGCGCAGATAGGCATCGGCCAACTGCCTACGTAGAATGTCTTTGTAGTAGTTGAGTTTGTCCTCCCTCTCGGTGGGTTTAAAAAATGCCCCCATTTTGTGCCGGAAGCGAGGGTCCAATAAAGTGGACAGCCAGAAGTCATCCCGCCGACAGATGGAAACAATTCTGGGGTCACTACGCAAGCACGTGAGCATGCTTCGTGCCATTTGCGCAAGTGACTCGGATGGACTACCTGTCTCCATCTCCACTGCATACTGCCACGGTGTGCCCGGGTCCTCTGTCTCGCCTTCCTCAAAAACCTCTAGCTCCTCTGGCTGCTCCTGCTCCTCCTCTCCTGTCCGCTGACTAGATAAACCAGCCATTTCGCCAAGCCTAAACTGTGTTTCGCTGGGCAACTCCTCCTCCTCCTCTTCCTCCTCCTCCTCCAGTTCAGCTCCAACGGGGTTCATGTGGCCGTAAGATGTAAACGCCATGTCTCCAGTGCCCTGACCAGCCATGGTTTCCAACATGTGCTGTAGTACATGAAGCAGTGGAATCACGTCGTTCATCCCGTAATCCTGCCGACTGACAAATAAAGTGGCATCCTCAAAGGGCCTGAGCAAACGGCAGGTGTTACGTATGAGCTGCCACTGGTTGACATTGAAGTTACACAGGGGAGTCCCCCTATCTGCTTGGATCATCAGGAAATCCGTGATGGCTTTTCTCTGTTCATATAATCGGTCCAACATGTGAAGGGTGGAATTCCAACGGGTGGAAACATCGCAAATCAGACTATGTTGGGGGATACCATTCTGACGCTGTAGCTCAAGAAGGGTGTGTTTGGCGGTGTAGGAGTGGCTGAAGTGCATGCAAAGTTTCCTTGAAGTTGTTAGGATGTCTTGCAGATGGGGGGAACACTTCAGAAACCGCTTGACAACCAGATTGAAGACGTGAGCCATGCAGGGGGCATGGGTCAGGCTTCCTTGGCGCAGCGCAGACAAAATGTTCTTCCCATTGTCGGTAACCATGATTCCCATTTTAAGTTTTCTTGGAGTAAGCCATGTTTGGATTTCCTGATGAATACATTTAAGCAGTTCCTCCCCTGTGTGACTCCGTTCGCCAAGACAAACCATGTGAAGCACTGCGTGACACCTCCGTGCCCTGCACACATGGTAGACTGGAGGGGCACTGAGACTTGATCCTACAGTGGAGGGTGAGGAGATGGCGGAGGATGAGGAGGCCGAGTCGCACGGTGTCACAGGCCCAACGGGAAGGGAGCGCGGAGGCCGAAGCGGCGTGACCTGTCCAAGTTGCTGCTGCTGCTGCTGCTGCAAAGGGACCACATTCACCCAGTGGGCCGTAAACGACATGTACTGTCCCTGACCGTAGTTACAGCTCCAGATGTCGGCGCTGCCATGCACTTTGCTACACACCGACAGGCTCAAGGACTGGCCCACCTTCTGTTCAACAAAAGTGTGCAGCGCTGGTACTGCCTTCTTGGCAAAGAAATGACGGCTTGGGACTCTCCACCTCGGCTCGGCACAAGCCATCAGTTCTCTGAAAGGTGCAGATTCCACCACCTGAAAAGGGAGCGACTGCAGCACCAGCAACTTGGACAGGAGCACATTCAGCTTCTGCGCCGTAGGATGAGTGGGCGCATACTGCTGTCTCTTGGACATGGCTTCGCTGATGGATTGCTGGCGGGATGCATGACTTGGAGGAGGAGGAGCGACAGAGGATGGGTATGACGCACAGCTGCCTTCGGCTGAGGTGCTGGAGCCTTGGCTGGCAGAAATTGGGAGCTCACTTGGTGAGGAAGCAGACTAGACCACCCCTTGGGAGCCTCGGTTCTCCCAGGTAGCTTTATGGTGACGCATCATATGTTGACGCAGGGCCGTGGTGCCAACATTTGGACCCTGGCCACGCTTCACCTTCTGCCTACATATCTTGCATGTGGCCATGTTACCCTCCTGCGGATGCTTCAGGAAAAACTGCCACACTGCCGAGTAGCTACTTTTCCCACCCCCTGGCCTCACTGATTCACTGCTGCTGTTGCCAACTCCAGGAACCCCTGCTCCACTACCTCCCGATACGGTAGACTGCCGCACAGCAGGTGCTCTACCCCGGCCCCGGCCCCGGCCAGCTCCAGCCTTTGGAATTGTGCCCCCATGCTGACTGCTACCACCTTGCTGCCTCAGCTGCTGACTCCGGGGCAACCTGCGCCCCTCTTCTCCTGATGATGACGATGAAGCCCCTTCATCACCCGGCTCCCAAGTGCGATCGGCTTCATCGTCATCATCATCATCACAGAGTTGTGGCTGTACGTCACTGATGTTCGTGGATTCGTCAACAGTGTCTGGCGCAGGAGCTGGAACGCTCGCAGCACCCACGACACTGTCCACATCACTATTTGTCTGCCTAGCTAGAGAAGCCACCTCCATTTCTTGGCTGGGCAGTAGCTGCTGACTGTCCTCTATCTGATGGTCCTCCTCACTAAAGAGTGGAGCTGAACCCAAAGCATAGGATACGTCGCTGGGGGAGGGAACGGCGTAGGACAGAGGCAATGGGAGGACAGGGACTGCTCTCGGGGCATGCCAACTCAGGGTTGTGTCAGAGGAACCTACCGACCCTAGACTGGGGGTCTCAGACGTAAGTTGTGATGATGTTGTTGATGAGCGCGTCAACCAATCTACCACGGCAGATGCGTTACTGGTGGAGACCCGACCGCTAGCAGATACTGGCAGATTAGGTCTCTCAGCGTGACTCTTGCTGCTACTGGCCCCCAGTCTGATGCGAGCTCTGCCTGCGGAATCTTGGCCTCTGCCACTCCTCTTTTCACTTCCAGGCACTTGTCTGCCCGACATAGTCTAACTGGCGTGGTAGTAGGTGATATTTAAAGAACCCCCGGGCAGCGGTGGGTCTATATGAAACAGAATATAATGCACACCAAAAGTGAGCAGTAACACTCAACCTCCAACAGGCCTGCTTAGTGTAAATAAGAGAGCTGCTTAGTGTAAATAAAGAGGGGTATGCTATGTTACAGAATGGGATGCCCCAACGGAAGTGCACCTGGCAGGCAGCAGTAAGTCTATGCACAGCAAAAGTGTCTTTATCAGGCCTAATTTCAATTATAATAAGTGCAAATGGTTATATGGTCTTAAACAGAGGCTGCTGTAGTCACAGAATGGGATGCCCCAAAAAAGAAGTGGACCTGGCAGGGTCGAGAAGTGCTATGCCCAGCAAAAGTGTCTTTATCAGGCTAATTTCAATTATAATAAGTGCAAATGGTTATATGGTGTTAAACAGAGGCTGGTGTAGTCACAGAATGGGATGCCCCAAAAAAGAAGTGGACCTGGCAGGGTCGAGAAGTGCTATGCCCAGCAAAAGTGTCTTTATCAGGCTAATTTCAATTATAATAAGTGCAAATGGTTATATGGTGTTAAACAGAGGCTGCTGTTGTCACAGAATGGGATGCCCCAAAAAAGAAGTGGACCTGGCAGGGTCGAGAAGTGCTATGCCCAGCAAAAGTGTCTTTATCAGGCTAATTTCAATTATAATAAGTGCAAATGGTTATATGGTCTTAAATAGAGGCTGCTGTAGTCACAGAATGGGATGCCCTAAAAAAGAAGTGGGCCTGGCAGGGTCCAGAAGTGCTATGCCCAGCAAAAGTGTCTTTATCAGGCTAATTTCAATTATAATAAGTGCAAATGGTTATATGGTGTTAAACAGAGGCTGCTGTAGTCACAGAATGGGATGCCCCAAAAAAGAAGTGGACCTGGCAGGGTCCAGAATTGCTATGCCCAGCAAAAGTGTCTTTATCAGGCTAATTTCAATTATAATAAGTGCAAATGGTTATATGGTGTTAAACAGAGGCTGCTGTAGTCACAGAATGGGATGCCCCAAAAAAGAAGTGGACCTGGCAGGGACAAGTAGTGCTATGCCCAGCAAAAGTGTCTTTATCAGGCCTAATTTCAATTATAATAAGTGCAAATGGTTATATGGTGTTAAACAGAGGCTGCTGTAGTCACAGAATGGGATGCCCCAAAAAAGAAGTGGACCTGGCAGGGTCGAGAAGTGCTATGCCCAGCAAAAGTGTCTTTATCAGGCTAATTTCAATTATAATAAGTGCAAATGGTTATATGGTGTTAAACAGAGGCTGGTGTAGTCACAGAATGGGATGCCCCAAAAAAGAAGTGGACCTGGCAGGGTCCAGAAGTGCTATGCCCAGCAAAAGTGTCTTTATCAGGCTAATTTCAATTATAATAAGTGCAAATGGTTATATGGTGTTAAACAGAGGCTGCTGTAGTCACAGAATGGGATGCCCCAAAAAAGAAGTGGACCTGGCAGGGTCCAGAAGTGCTATGCCCAGCAAAAGTGTCTTTATCAGGCTAATTTCAATTATAATAAGTGCAAATGGTTATATGGTGTTAAACAGAGGCTGCTGTAGTCACAGAATGGGATGCCCCAAAAAAGAAGTGGACCTGGCAGGGTCCAGAAGTGCTATGCCCAGCAAAAGTGTCTTTATCAGGCTAATTTCAATTATAATAAGTGCAAATGGTTATATGGTCTTAAACAGAGGCTGCTGTAGTCACAGAATGGGATGCCCTAAAAAAGAAGTGGGCCTGGCAGGGTCGAGAAGTGCTATGCCCAGCAAAAGTGTCTTTATCAGGCTAATTTCAATTATAATAAGTGCAAATGGTTATATAGTGTTAAACAGAGGCTGGTGTAGTCACAGAATGGGATGCCCCAAAAAAGAAGTGGACCTGGCAGGGTCCAGAATTGCTATACCCAGCAAAAGTGTCTTTATCAGGCTAATTTCAATTATAATAAGTGCAAATGGTTATATGGTCTTAAACAGAGGCTGCTGTAGTCACAGAATGGGATGCCCCAAAAAAGAAGTGGACCTGGCAGGGTCGAGAAGTGCTATGCCCAGCAAAAGTGTCTTTATCAGGCTAATTTCAATTATAATAAGTGCAAATGGTTATATGGTGTTAAACAGAGGCTGCTGTAGTCACAGAATGGGATGCCCCAAAAAAGAAGTGGACCTGGCAGGGTCCAGAAGTGCTATGCCCAGCAAAAGTGTCTTTATCAGGCTAATTTCAATTATAATAAGTGCAAATGGTTATATGGTGTTAAACAGAGGCTGCTGTAGTCACAGAATGGGATGCCCCAAAAAAGAAGTGGACCTGGCAGGGTCCAGAAGTGCTATGCCCAGCAAAAGTGTCTTTATCAGGCTAATTTCAATTATAATAAGTGCAAATGGTTATATGGTCTTAAACAGAGGCTGGTGTAGTCACAGAATGGGATGCCCTAAAAACCAGCAGTAAGTACACCTGGCAGGGACAAGTAGTGCTATGCCCAGCAAAAGTGTCTTTATCAGGCCTAATTTCAATTATAATAAGTGCAAATGGTTATATGGTGTTAAACAGAGGCTGCTGTAGTCACAGAATGGGATGCCCCAAAAAAGAAGTGGACCTGGCAGGGTCGAGAAGTGCTATGCCCAGCAAAAGTGTCTTTATCAGGCTAATTTCAATTATAATAAGTGCAAATGGTTATATGGTCTTAAACAGAGGCTGGTGTAGTCACAGAATGGGATGCCCTAAAAACCAGCAGTAAGTACACCTGGCAGGGACAAGTAGTGCTATGCCCAGCAAAAGTGTCTTTATCAGGCCTAATTTCAATTATAATAAGTGCAAATGGTTATATGGTGTTAAACAGAGGCTGCTGTAGTCACAGAATGGGATGCCCCAAAAAAGAAGTGGACCTGGCAGGGTCGAGAAGTGCTATGCCCAGCAAAAGTGTCTTTATCAGGCTAATTTCAATTATAATAAGTGCAAATGGTTATATGGTCTTAAACAGAGGCTGGTGTAGTCACAGAATGGGATGCCCTAAAAACCAGCAGTAAGTACACCTGGCAGGGACAAGTAGTGCTATGCCCAGCAAAAGTGTCTTTATCAGGCTAATTTCAATTATAATAAGTGCAAATGGTTATATGGTGTTAAACAGAGGCTGCTGTAGTCACAGAATGGGATGCCCCAAAAAAGAAGTGGACCTGGCAGGGTCGAGAAGTGCTATGCCCAGCAAAAGTGTCTTTATCAGGCTAATTTCAATTATAATAAGTGCAAATGGTTATATGGTCTTAAACAGAGGCTGGTGTAGTCACAGAATGGGATGCCCTAAAAACCAGCAGTAAGTACACCTGGCAGGGACAAGTAGTGCTATGCCCAGCAAAAGTGTCTTTATCAGGCCTAATTTCAATTATAATAAGTGCAAATGGTTATATGGTGTTAAACAGAGGCTGCTGTAGTCACAGAATGGGATGCCCCAAAAAAGAAGTGGACCTGGCAGGGTCGAGAAGTGCTATGCCCAGCAAAAGTGTCTTTATCAGGCTAATTTCAATTATAATAAGTGCAAATGGTTATATGGTCTTAAACAGAGGCTGGTGTAGTCACAGAATGGGATGCCCTAAAAACCAGCAGTAAGTACACCTGGCAGGGACAAGTAGTGCTATGCCCAGCAAAAGTGTCTTTATCAGGCTAATTTCAATTATAATAAGTGCAAATGGTTATATGGTCTTAAACAGAGGCTGGTGTAGTCACAGAATGGGATGCCCTAAAAACCAGCAGTAAGTACACCTGGCAGGGACAAGTAGTGCTATGCCCAGCAAAAGTGTCTTTATCAGGCCTAATTTCAATTATAATAAGTGCAAATGGTTATATGGTGTTAAACAGAGGCTGCTGTAGTCACAGAATGGGATGCCCCAAAAAAGAAGTGGACCTGACAGGGTCGAGAAGTGCTATGCCCAGCAAAAGTGTCTTTATCAGGCTAATTTCAATTATAATAAGTGCAAATGGTTATATGGTGTTAAACAGAGGCTGCTGTAGTCACAGAATGGGATGCCCCAAAAAAGAAGTGGACCTGGCAGGGTCGAGAAGTGCTATGCCCAGCAAAAGTGTCTTTATCAGGCTAATTTCAATTATAATAAGTGCAAATGGTTATATGGTGTTAAACAGAGGCTGCTGTAGTCACAGAATGGGATGCCCCAAATAAGAAGTGGGCCTGGCAGGGTCCAGAAGTGCTATGCCCAGCAAAAGTGTCTTTATCAGGCTAATTTCAATTATAATAAGTGCAAATGGTTATATGGTGTTAAACAGAGGCTGCTGTAGTCACAGAATGGGATGCCCCAAAAAAGAAGTGGACCTGGCAGGGTCGAGAAGTGCTATGCCCAGCAAAAGTGTCTTTATCAGGCTAATTTCAATTATAATAAGTGCAAATGGTTATATGGTGTTAAACAGAGGCTGCTGTAGTCACAGAATGGGATGCCCCAAAAAAGAAGTGGACCTGGCAGGGTCCAGAATTGCTATGCCCAGCAAAAGTGTCTTTATCAGGCTAATTTCAATTATAATAAGTGCAAATGGTTATATGGTCTTAAACAGAGGCTGCTGTAGTCACAGAATGGGATGCCTCACAGCAGACTTAAGATCAGTTCAGTATATATGCACAGTTAGTTAGTATAAGCAGCCTGAAAACGCTAACAAAGCCTGTCAGCCAGCTAGTAACACTCAGGCTGGATGAAAAAAAAAAAAAAAACTCCCTGTGACAGCCTCCGATTTTTCTACCTTTCCCTGTTTTTCGCTGACTTTCTGTCTGTCTCCTGTCTGTCTCCTGCCTGTCTCCAGCCTGTCCCTGTCTGTCCCTGCCTGTCTAACTGCCTCTCTCCCTCAGCTACACAGCGTTCTGTCTCTCACGAATGCAATAGAGAAATGAGGAAGGAAAAGCAAGATGGCCGGCCTTAAATAGCGCTGTGACGTCACCGGGCTTGCTGGCTGCTGATAGGCTGCATGTGACTGTCCCAGCATACACTGCCCCAGCTTACATGTCTGGACATGTCCCGTCCGCCATCTTAGAATGCCTGTAAATGTAAATGAATGGATGTTAAAGGAAAACTTCGAGCGATCGAATCGCGGGGAAATTCGGATTCGATCCGAATCGAATTTTTCCTGAAATTCGGATCGAATCCGGGTTCGTCCGGATCGATTTGCTCATCCCTACCCGGTATATTCACCTTCTGACTGGACGGGAGGGTGCGCATGCGCCATAGGACCAGGGAAAGGTTAGTTGAAGTGGGCGACCTGGGGGGCAGGGACCAAAACCCAGGACAGTCAAATATCCTGGGTTTTGGTCCACTTTAGCTTTATGTGCATCAATTTGAATTGCTCTGGGGAGGGATGCATATGAGAACTGTTTGTTGCAAGGCTGTTGGTCCAGCTTAAAGTGGACCAACACCCACTGCTGATCATTCCCGGGCCGATCAGCTCCCCCCCCCGCGGGGCATCTGAAATCGGGATGCCCCGCTGTCTGAAACCCCCTGGATGCCTACAAACCTTACCTTCTCCCCGTTCCAACGGCGCATGCGCGGGCCGCCGCCTCTCGCGCGTCCCTCTAGCAGGGCGTGCACCCGCGCCGGCCGTTTGTGAATGGTTGGCGCGGGCGCGCTCCCTGTAAGAGGGACGCGCGAGAGGCGGCGGCGGCGGCCTCAGCTTGTCTGTCGGCGGTGACGTTTTTGGGGGCTTTCTGGGGGGTTTCACACAGCGAGGCACCCCCGATCTGGGTGCCCCGTGGAAGTGGACCAACACCCAGGATAGAGAAAATCCTGGGTGTTGATCCACTTTAAAGCGGAAACAAACCCAGAACTTTGGGAAAACCTGGGGTTTGGTATGCTTTAGTAAAAGTAGGAACATTCCATCATGTATTAGGCATTCTTTAGAAGTCCCTGGAAGTCTCACTGTGTAAGTTTGCACAGTGAGGCCTATAACATATAGACCAGGCAAGTCAGGGCTGCAGCATGGCCTGGGAAGGCCACTGTCTGGATATGTTTGTGTGGGCGACTGGCTCGGGGAAATAAGCTCCTATAGCAGTTGAGTGAGTTCTTCTGTCAGGCCTACATACCTAGCAACTTTTCAGGGTGGAAAAGAGGGACACTTGTTAAATTAGGCCACGCCCCCCTTAAGGATGGATAGAACATAGCATCTAACAGTTACAACAATACAAACACTTTAAATAGGCAAATGAAAGATTTATTGATGGAGATGTATGTTAAATCTCAACGAGGGACTGTCCCTCCAAATCAGGGACACTTGGGAGATATGATAATGAGAGCAATTGATGTAAATGTATGGTGACAAGCCGCCAGAAAATGATAGAGCAGCACAATTATGAAACAAACCACTGCAGGGTACGGGCATTGGGCGCGGTTATATCTCTGGATAAACTGTTTACGAGCGCGAGCTGGGCATGCGCAGTACTGGAATCAGCGTTGTGCAGGCGAATCAGTTCATAGAATGTTATGAGGTCGGTTTTCCCTGCGCCCGCCTCTAGAGTTACAGAGCACGTGACCAGTAGAGTCTAAATCCTAGCCAGCTAAGGGACCGTCCCTCTGCTGGCTAGGAAATAGCCTGTTCAATGTAAGATTGCTAAATCCTAGCCAGCTAAGGGACCTGCTCCCCCTGCTGGCCAGCTAAGGTACCTGGTCCCTCTGCTGGCTAGGAAATAGCCTGTTCAATGTAAGATTGCTAAATCCTAGCCAGCTAAGGGACCTGCTCCCCCTGCTGGCCAGCTAAGGTACCTGGTACCTCTGCTGGCTAGGAAATAGCCTGTTCAATGTAAGATTGCTAAATCCTAGCCAGCTAAGGGACCTGCTCCCCCTGCTGGCCAGCTAAGGTACCTGGTCCCTCTGCTGGCTAGGAAATAGCCTGTTCAATATAGGATTGCTAAATCCTAGCCAGCTAAGGGACCAAGTCCCTCCACTGCCTAGGAAATAGCATATGCTATATAGGGAGGCTGGTCCTTCTGCTGGCTAGGAAATAGCATATGCTATACAGGGAGGTTGGTCCCTCTGCTGGCTAGGAAATAGCCTGTTCAATGTGAGATTGCTAAATCCTAGCCAGCTAAAGGACCAAGTCCCTCCACTGACCGGGAAATAGCATATGCTATATAGGGAGGCTGGTCCCTCTGCTGGCTAGGAAATAGCATATGCTATATAGGGAGGCTGGTCCCTCTGCTGGCTAGGAAATAGCCTGTTCAATGTAAGATTGCTAAATCCTAGCCAGCTAAAGGACATGGTCCCTCTACTGACTAGGAAATAGCATATGCTATATAGGGAGGCTGGTCCTTCTGCTGGCTAGGAAATAGCATATGCTATACAGGGAGGTTGGTCCCTCTGCTGGCTAGGAAATAGCCTGTTCAATGTGAGATTGCTAAATCCTAGCCAGCTAAAGGACCAAGTCCCTCCACTGACTAGGAAATAGCGTATGCTATATAGGAATGCTGGTCCTTCTGCTGGCTAGGAAATAGCCTGTTCAATATAAGATTGCTAAGTCCTAGCCAGCTAAAGGACCAAGTCCCTCCACTGACTGGGAAATAGCGTATGCTATATAGGGAGGCTGGTCCCTCTGCTGGCTAGGAAATAGCCTGTTCAATGTGAGATTGCTAAATCCTAGCCAGCTAAAGGACCAAGTCCCTCCACTGACTAGGAAATAGTGTATGCTATATAGGGAGGCTGGTCCTTTCGCTGGCTAGGAAATAGCCTGTTCAATGTGAGATTGCTAAATCCTAGCCAGCTAAAGGACCAAGTCCCTCCACTGACCGGGAAATAGCATATGCTATATAGGAAGGCTGGTCCTTCTGCTGGCTAGGAAATAGCCTGTTCAATGTAAGATTGCTAAATCCTAGCCAGCTAAAGGACCAAGTCCCTCTACTGACTGGGAAATAGCGTATGCTATATAGGTAGGCTGGTCCTTCTGCTGGCTAGGAAATAGCCTGTTCAATGTAAGATTGCTAAATCCTAGCCAGCTAAAGGACATGGTCCCTCTACTGACTAGGAAATAGCATATGCTATATAGGGAGGCTGGTCCTTCTGCTGGCTAGGAAATAGCCTGTTCAATGTAAGATTGCTAAATCCTAGCCAGCTAAAGGACCAAGTCCCTCTACTGACTAGGAAATAGCGTATGCTATATAGGGAGGCTGGTCCCTCTGCTGGCTAGGAAATAGCCTGTTCAATATAAGATTGCTAAATCCTAGCCAGCTAAAGGACCAAGTCCCTCCACTGACTGGGAAATAGCGTATGCTATATAGGGAGGCTGGTCCCTCTGCTGGCTAGGAAATAGCCTGTTCAATGTGAGATTGCTAAATCCTAGCCAGCTAAAGGACCAAGTCCCTCCACTGACTAGGAAATAGCGTATGCTATATAGGGAGGCTGGTCCCTCTGCTGGCTAGGAAATAGCCTGTTCAATGTAAGATTGCTAAATCCTAGCCAGCTAAAGGACCAAGTCCCTCCACTGACTAGGAAATAGTGTATGCTATATAGGGAGGCTGGTCCTTTCGCTGGCTAGGAAATAGCCTGTTCAATGTAAGATTGCTAAATCCTAGCCAGCTAAAGGACCAAGTCCCTCTACTGACTAGGAAATAGCGTATGCTATATAGGGAGGCTGGTCCCTCTGCTGGCTAGGAAATAGCCTGTTCAATATAAGATTGCTAAATCCTAGCCAGCTAAAGGACCAAGTCCCTCTACTGACTGGGAAATAGCGTATGCTATATAGGGAGGCTGGTCCCTCTGCTGGCTAGGAAATAGCCTGTTCAATGTGAGATTGCTAAATCCTAGCCAGCTAAAGGACCAAGTCCCTCCACTGACTAGGAAATAGTGTATGCTATATAGGGAGGCTGGTCCTTTCGCTGGCTAGGAAATAGCCTGTTCAATGTGAGATTGCTAAATCCTAGCCAGCTAAAGGACCAAGTCCCTCCACTGACCGGGAAATAGCATATGCTATATAGGAAGGCTGGTCCTTCTGCTGGATAGGAAATAGCATATGCTATATAGGAAGGCTGGTCCTTCTGCTGGCTAGGAAATAGCATATGCTATATAGGAAGGCTGGTCCCTCTAATGGCTAGGAAATAGCATATGCTATATAGGAAGACTGGTCCCTCTGCTGGCTAGGAAATAGCATATGCTATATAGGAAGGCTGGTCCTTCTGCTGGCTAGGAAATAGCATATGCTATATAGGAAGGCTGGTCCCTCTAATGGCTAGGAAATAGCATATGCTATATAGGAAGACTGGTCCCTCTGCTGGCTAGGAAATAGCATATGCTATATAGGGAGGCTGGTCCCTCTAATGGCTAGGAAATAGCCTGTTCAATATAAGATTGCTAAATCCTAGCCAGCTAAAGGACCAAGTCCCTCCACTGACTGGGAAATAGCGTATGCTATATAGGGAGGCTGGTCCCTCTGCTGGCTAGGAAATAGCCTGTTCAATGTGAGATTGCTAAATCCTAGCCAGCTAAAGGACCAAGTCCCTCTACTGACTAGGAAATAGCGTATGCTATATAGGGAGGCTGGTCCCTCTGCTGGCTAGGAAATAGCCTGTTCAATATAAGATTGCTAAATCCTAGCCAGCTAAAGGACCAAGTCCCTCCACTGACTGGGAAATAGCGTATGCTATATAGGGAGGCTGGTCCCTCTGCTGGCTAGGAAATAGCCTGTTCAATGTGAGATTGCTAAATCCTAGCCAGCTAAAGGACCAAGTCCCTCCACTGACTAGGAAATAGCGTATGCTATATAGGGAGGCTGGTCCCTCTGCTGGCTAGGAAATAGCCTGTTCAATGTAAGATTGCTAAATCCTAGCCAGCTAAAGGACCAAGTCCCTCCACTGACTAGGAAATAGTGTATGCTATATAGGGAGGCTGGTCCTTTCGCTGGCTAGGAAATAGCCTGTTCAATGTAAGATTGCTAAATCCTAGCCAGCTAAAGGACCAAGTCCCTCTACTGACTAGGAAATAGCGTATGCTATATAGGGAGGCTGGTCCCTCTGCTGGCTAGGAAATAGCCTGTTCAATATAAGATTGCTAAATCCTAGCCAGCTAAAGGACCAAGTCCCTCTACTGACTGGGAAATAGCGTATGCTATATAGGGAGGCTGGTCCCTCTGCTGGCTAGGAAATAGCCTGTTCAATGTGAGATTGCTAAATCCTAGCCAGCTAAAGGACCAAGTCCCTCCACTGACTAGGAAATAGTGTATGCTATATAGGGAGGCTGGTCCTTTCGCTGGCTAGGAAATAGCCTGTTCAATGTGAGATTGCTAAATCCTAGCCAGCTAAAGGACCAAGTCCCTCCACTGACCGGGAAATAGCATATGCTATATAGGAAGGCTGGTCCTTCTGCTGGATAGGAAATAGCATATGCTATATAGGAAGGCTGGTCCTTCTGCTGGCTAGGAAATAGCATATGCTATATAGGAAGGCTGGTCCCTCTAATGGCTAGGAAATAGCATATGCTATATAGGAAGACTGGTCCCTCTGCTGGCTAGGAAATAGCATATGCTATATAGGAAGGCTGGTCCTTCTGCTGGCTAGGAAATAGCATATGCTATATAGGAAGGCTGGTCCCTCTAATGGCTAGGAAATAGCATATGCTATATAGGAAGACTGGTCCCTCTGCTGGCTAGGAAATAGCATATGCTATATAGGGAGGCTGGTCCCTCTAATGGCTAGGAAATAGCATATGCTATATAGGGAGGCTGGTCCCTCTGCTGCCTATGAAATAGCCTGCTGAATGTGAAACTGATAGGATAAATTACCTGGTCCTATTGCCCCTTAGGAAATAACCTTAAGTATATAAGAATGCTAGCAGCCAAAAATCTGTTCCATTAACCCCTGTCGAATAAAGCTTGTTTGACCCTTTAGAGAGATTTGATGACAAATTAAATGATAATGAAAGTAAAGAAGTATAGGGGGTGCTCACTCGATGACCCTCTGCTAACAGTAGGGATCTGAGCTGGCTCTGATCACCGCTTTATAACCCCGTCACCACGGTGTCTAAATGAATCTTCCTGATCAGTCACACCACTAAAATATTGTAGGGGGCCGAGCAGTTGCCATGCCAGCAAGTAGCTTGATGAAGGCTCCTATATATAGAATGGATTAGGGCAGAGATACTCAACTGGCAGCCCAGGGTCCGAATGCAGACCTCGGCACCAGATTGCTGGACCCCTGCCCTCAGCTGCTTCTGTGTTTGTGTTCAGAGCTGGCTCCTTGATGTAGTGCTTAGTCTCCTGCCAGTGTCATGGCTCCCTTGCACCCAGCATTTCAATACGAAGTACTGTACGGACGGGAAGTGGCTTTGCAAGGTGCACGCAAACTTTTCTGTCTCTTTGCCCCATCCATCCCTGTCCCCTCGGCTCTGCCCCATCCATCCCTGTTCTCCCAGCTTTATCCCATCCATCCCTGCTCTCCCAGCTTTGCCCCATCCATCCCTGTCCCCTCAGCTTTGCCCCATCCATCCCTGTCCCCTCAGCTTTGCCCCATCCATCTCTGAACCCCTCAGCTTTGCCCCATCCATCCCTGTCCTCCCAGCTTTGCCCCATCCATCCCTGTCCCCTCAGCTTTGCCCCATCCATCCCTGTCCCCTCAGCTCTGCCCCATCCATCCCTGTTCTCCCAGCTTTATCACATCCATCCCTGTTCTCCCAGCTTTATCACATCCATCCCTGTTCTCCCAGCTTTATCACATCCATCCCTGTTCTCCCAGCTTTGCCCCATCCATCCCTGTCCCCTCAGCTTTGCCCCATCCATCCCTGTCCCTTCAGCTTTGCCCCATCCATCCCTGTCCCCTCAGCTCTGACCCATCCATCCCTGTTCTCCCAGCTCTGCCCCATCCATCCCTGTCCACCCAGCTTTGGCCCATCCATCCCTGTCCACCCAGCTTTGGCCCATCCATCCCTGTCCACCCAGCTTTGGCCCATCCATCCCAGTTCTCCCAACTTTGCCCCATCCATCCCTGTCCCCTCAGCTCTGACCCATCCATCCCTGTTCTCCCAGCTCTGCCCCATCCATCACTGTTCTCCCAGCTTTGCCCCATCCATCCCGGTCCCCTCAGCTCTGCCCCATCCATCCCTGTTCTCCCAGCTCTGCCCCATCCATCCCTGTTCTCCCAGCTCTGCCCCATCCATCCCTGTTCTCCCAGCTCTGCCCCATCCATCCCTGTCCACCCAGCTTTGGCCCATCCATCCCTGTCCACCCAGCTTTGGCCCATCCATCCCTGTCCACCCAGCTTTGGCCCATCCATCCCTGTCCACCCAGCTTTGGCCCATCCATCCCTGTCCACCCAGCTTTGCCCTATCCATCAGTGTCCCCTCAGCTTTGCCCTATCCATCAGTGTCCCCTCAGCTTTGCCCTATCCATCAGTGTCCCCTCAGCTTTGCCCTATCCATCAGTGTCCCCTCAGCTTTGCCCCATCCATCAGTGTCCTCCCAGCTTTCCCAGATCCATCCCTGTCCCCTCAGCTCTGCCTATCCAATCACTGTCCTCCAAGCTCTGCCCCATCCATCCCTAACTCCCCCCAAAAGGCTGTCGTGGGTAACTTAATATAGGAATATATTTCATTGTCGCCTCTACTTCTATCCCCAATCTTGAATCTTTTTCAACCCTTAAAAGATGAACTATAGGCAGGTCACTACTTCCTCATTAATGGTGTATAGCACACAATGGCAGTTAATCATGTGGCCAACAGAAACTCTTCAGGATGATGTGCAGCCCACTTTGAAATTCAGATTAGTCACCACAAGTCAGATGATTAATGGCCATTTTGTGCCATACACCATAAATGAGGAAGTGGTGACTTGCTATAGTTACTATAGTTCCCTTTTTCACTACACGAGGTGTCATTTTCCTACCTATTCTATGCAGGTATTCTCAATTCCCAATGGATGTTATTAGGGATGAGTGAATCGACTTCATATGCTTCTTCGGAGATCGATTTGCATAAAATGTAATACTGTACGAAGTGGGAGCTCCGTACAGTATTAGAATGTATTGGCTCAGATGAGCCAAAGTTATTACTTTGTGAGATAACGTGACTTGGTGAATTACTGTAAAAACATTGATACCGAAGTCTGGTGCTAAGATAACGGCAGATACACAGGAAGTCTAAAAATAATTTTGACTCCGACGTTGACCAAAGAGCAAAGTCGGATATCAAAGCCAAACATTTTAATTTGTCTCCTAGCTAGGGTTTTAAAATATCATTTCGCATTTTTTTTTAGGTTTGTATTGGGTCTTGAACATTAAAGCCTTTTGACTTACACACAGAAACCTTATCATTGAGGTATAGGCCCAGCCCAAAGTGATCATGTTTCTACTCTATGTTTTTCATACAAATGCAGAGTTAAAAATGTATTTTGACTCTGACCAGTAAGTAAAGTCAGACATCAAATTCAAACATTTCCCATTAGCTAGGGTTTAAAATATTTTTTTTGTTATTTACGGTATTTTTTGCCCTATAAGACACACCTGCATATAAGATGCACCCTGGATTTGGAAGATGAAAATGAGAAAAAAATATTCTGAACCAAATGATGTGCTAAAATACCTCCTACCAATCACTGCATTATAGACAGTGTGCAGAATTCCCCC
Source organism: Gastrophryne carolinensis (assembly GCA_027917425.1). Lineage (NCBI taxonomy): Eukaryota > Metazoa > Chordata > Amphibia > Anura > Microhylidae > Gastrophryne > Gastrophryne carolinensis. The sequence continues at coordinate 304,458,244 of CM051236.1, read as the reverse complement.
AATCACACCATTACAGACCCCACATTACAGGCAGAAAGGGGCATCCCACATTACAGGAAGTGAGAGTTATCCCACATTACAGGCAGTGAGAGTAGCATCCCAAATAGTGTGCAGGTCCAATAGTGTGCAGCATCCCCCAATGTGCAGCATTAAAAAAAAAAAAAAAAAAAAGTGTACTCCCCATTCTTGTTGCTCCCCGCCGCAGGTTCACAGCGGGCACTTTCCGGTCGGGGGTGGGTGTGGCCTGTGACTCCTGCCAGCATCCAATGACGCTGGCAGGAGTCACAGGCCACACCCACCCCCGACCGGAAAGTGCCCACTGTGAACTCTCGGCTGACTGCCACTTCCCATAGCCGTTCCCCACCGCCTCTGTAAGAGTGTAAGAGGCGGCGGCAGTCAGCCGCAAGTTAACAGTGAGCTGATATCGGGCGTGGCCTGTGTCTCCTACCAGTGTCACGCTGGTAGGAGACACAGGCCACGCCCCCCCCTGCCCGATATCAGCTCACTGTTAACTTGCGGCTGACTGCCGCTCTCCGCCCCCACCGCCTCTTACACTCAGAGGCGTTGGGAAGCGGCAGTCAGCCGCAAGTTCACAGCGGGCCGGCTCCAGCTTCTGGGTGGGTGTGGCCTGTGACGCCTGTCAGCATCACAGGCCACGCCCTACCCAGGGGCCAGAGCAGATGAAGGAGGAGGCAGACAGGCAGCGGCAACTACCAAGACTGCGGGAGATCCACGGAATGTCATTTTTTTTTTTTTAATTTACATTCGCCTGTTAAGACGCATGGATATCCCCCCCCCCCCCACTTTTGGGGAAAAAGAAGTGCGTCTTATATGCCGAAAAAATATGGTAGTTTTCTATTGGGGTTTGAACCATAAAACCTTTGGTTTGCAATGCTGCATGTTTTACTCTGACTTATAGTCCCTTCTACAGCTCTATTTGCTCTCACAAATAATAAATCTATAACTCACTGTGATTTTGACCCCGACCTGGGAAGAAAGTCAGGTGTCAGAAACCGTATTTTGTCTCACACCGACATTATTCTGATACTTGACTATGATATCTGTCCTAAAATGAACACGGTACACTTGGAGCTGCCAGTGTTTACTGGTCTAACTTTAAATAAACACTTCAAAACAATATTTCTCAGAAAAAAAATGTATTGACAAGAAAATACAGCATAAACAATGTTCCTTTATTGTACTGGACATAATAATTTACTTTTTAAACAATAAAGAATTAAATGCGTTTGTCATTTAATTTAATTATGAACTGTAATGTCGGAGCCGAAAGCCAGAGCGGGGACAAACCATGTCCCCCACCCTGCCATTGTATCTCGTTCAGCGTGCTCTGACACAGTTGGCTGACGGCGCGCACAGAGCCAGGAAGGGTTGGCGGCACAGGAAGCAAGAGTTAGGACGGGGTTCATGTAAGTATACTTTTTTCTTTTTCTGGGGGATTGGGGCGCATGCCACACCTATTAAGGGTATTGGAGATGCCACACTGCCTATATGGAATAGGAGGGGGGTGCCTTACTACCTATATAGGGAATGGATTGAGGGCATGCCACTCTGCCTATAAGGGTAATGGGAGGGGGAATGCCATAGGATGGGGCATCCCACACTGCCTATAAGGGTAATGGGAGGGGGAATGCCACATTGCCTCTAAGGGGAATGGGATGAGAACATTTTTTGTTCTTATCTTTCTCCTATTTTTTTAACCACTAGGTGGTTTAGTGGACACCAATTCTTTGAGTATCACCAATGTTGTTGCAATGCAGAATACGATTCAAATACACCACTTAGGCACACATGTGTTTATGTCATAAGCCACCGGAGGCATGATCACGGTCTATGACTCGCTACCGTGTTCAGGGATTGCAGAGAGTCTTTGAGAACTTCTAAAGATGCATACTCCACCATTTACAGGGGTAGAGTAGTGACTGTTATTTACATCTGTAGCCAAAAACAGGAGGGTTGAAATTACTGGTTTATTTGCTATTGTAAATTGTTTGGCATTAGCAAATAAGCTTAAGCCATGTACAATTTGCTTTTTACAAGACAAGACGAGGCAACATTTAGTTTGTCTAGATGGAAAAAGTTGGAACTCCTCCCATTCTTGCCTTCGGAACAAAAAACTAAAATAAACAAGTTTGTTTGACAATGTTCTGCAGTTGTCATCTGTATTCTAAGGAAGCAATGATATTGTGTGACAAATGCCAGATGTGGCTACACTTTTCATGTGCAGGCATAGCCGTAACAAACAACATTAACCGCAAACATTTTTTTTTGAACATCAGCCTTAAATATTTGTGCTTCAGGTTGTTTTAGCTTCCCATACTTTTTGGGTGTGGTTTAAGCTCTAGTTTTTTTTCTAGTTTCTGTAGGCGATGGAATAACGGGTATTCCATGGTCTTTTGGCACATATGAATTTGCCTTTAGTATTTCTTCTGCAGTGGATTGTATTGCAGTGAGACAGTCAAGGTCTTGAATCAAACACACTATTCTATAACATGTTATTTAATATCTGGACACATTTTCCTACCATCTGCGTTCTTCGATTTCTTTGACGTGGTGGTAAGGAGGTTTCTGTAACAGGACAATGGACGACTTCCTGTTTGTATTTCAACCAGCAATTTGTACACTGAAACATTCACAAATGACATTGTCCAAACTAAACAAAGCATGTTTTGTGTAGTTTAGATTTTTTTCCACTGCCATAGGGCGCAGCGCAAAATTGCACGTGTGTGCATTGAAAAAGGAATTTCCTCTAGTCTACACATGTACAAGATGGCGATTTACCTGCTAAAATTACAGTGTAAATTTTTGCTCCATCAGATTCACTGTTACCAGTGAAAATGCCACTACACTCATTTACACAGGAAACATCTTTATAATCATGTGCTTGTCCACCTTTTCAAAACATGAACTACAAAATCACAAGGTCTGTTTCTTAAGAGAGATGGAATTTCGTGTAGAAATTTTCAAATAATTTTCTGATCCATGAATATACCTATAATGGAAAAACATTTAAATAATGTTATAGTACAGAAAGTTTCCAAAACTATATAATACTTTTTTTTTTTATATCTTAGCACAGTACTTTGTAAACAAAAGGACTATGGGGCAAATTGTCTAACATTGTTTCTGCCTTTCATTGGAGGACAAAGAAAAACATGGGTTATACACTGCCAGTAGGAATCGAACATTGACACATAACGTATTCATTTTAAATCAGGGTCAGTATGGGGCAGACAGATTCTCGCTCAATGACTGGAATGAGGTATCCAAGCTCTTCCCATGAGCTCCCTTTAATAAACTGGGAATGCTAAACTGTGCCCAGTTCTTAACCCTTGGGTGCAATAGAGGGAGCCCAGAAAGAACAGATATAGGTAGCACACGTGGAGTCCCCTTTCATTGGGAGCACGTGTGCCTAGCAGGGAACCCAGCAGCACATAGGAATGATGCCACCGTGCCCGGGGTGGAGCCATAAGGTCTCAAGAGTATGCTGCCCTGAGAATGTTTTGAGAAAAAATATATTCCAACTAAGTATAAAAATAAACTGTAGAAGTTATATTTAAAATTCACAAACAAGGCAAATCAAATCATTTCTAAATTCCCCCATATTTTTGTAAAGGAAAATCACAGCATTAGCTACTATTTTAAACATGAAAACAAGCAGACAAAAACAAAAAGGTAGAAACCCAATTTTGGGGCCACCACTATTTGCCCCCCTCAACCCAAGCTAGCCCGGGTCTAGTTTTCAAAGAAAAAGACAATTCTGTGAAACTCACCTGTAGAATTGTTTTTGATTATATCCAGTCCAGGTCGTCCCAGTGAGGACATGTGGGTATTCTGCCCCCAGGGGGCGCTCGACTGCAAGATCAAAAGCTGCAGCTCCTCCCGACCCCCTATAAAGGCAGGCGTCCTTCTATCTTTCTCCAGTGGTTAAAACGCAGTAAATAAAAAGTAGGACAGGCTGGGAGGCCAAGAAACCATGTTACTTCACATAGCTTCAGCTTGTACTCCAACAAGACTTAAACCGGACCAACACCCATTATTACATTAACGGGTGTTGGTCCTGCTGCAAAGAAGAAGCTCGAGGGGGGCATCCAGAACGCTGAAGCCCCCTCGAACCTAACTTCACATAACGCTTAAAAAAAACTCACCTTCCTTACGAGCCAGCACCGGGAAAGGAGTCCCGCGATTGACCGCCCGCCAGCACAAAGGACGCGACTATAGCCCACGTGACCGGTCGGCAGCCAATCGCGGGACTCCTTTCACGGCGCTGGCTCGTAAGGAAGGTGAGTTTTTTTAAGCGTTATGTGAAGTTAGGTGCGAGGGGGCTCCAGCGTTCTGGATGCCCCCCTTGAGCTTCTTATTTGCAGCAAAAGACGGGACCAACACCCGTTTGTATTCTTAAACCGGACCAACACCTGTTATTACACTAAGTCCAATTAAAAAAAAATTGTATCATTATTTCCTGTTTGCTTGTTATGGTGAACAAAATGGTGGGGGGTGGGACAACCTGGACTGGATATAATCAAAAACAAATTCTACAGGCGAGTATCACAGAATTGTGTCCTTCTGGGCGGGATCCCCAGTGCGGAACAGCATGTAGTTCATCTCACTACTGCCTGAAGCACCTTTGGGACAAAAACAGTGTCAGCTGAGGCCCTGACATCAACCTTGTAAAACTTCGTAAAAGTATGAACTGAAGACCAATTGGCGGCCTTACAAACTTGTTCAACAGATGCCTGGTGCTGAAAAGTCCAAGAAGCTCCAACAGCACGAGTAGAATGAGCAGTAACACGAAAAGGGGGAACCTTCCCCTTTGCAGAATAGGCTCCAACAATAGCCTGGCAAATCCATTTACTAATGGAAGACTTAGCCGGAGCCAAACCTTTCCTAGGCCCACAAGGAACCACGAAAAAAGCATCAGTCTTACGAAAAGGAGAAGTAGTAAGCAAATAGTACTTCACGCAGCGTACCACATCCAAAGAATGCAAAACCCTCCTAGGCCATTCCTAGGCTTAGGACACAAGGAAGGAAGAACAATGTCCTGGTTAAGGTGAAAGGAAGAAACCACCCTGAAGAGCAGAGAGAACCAAATTCAAATCCCAAACAGGGAGCATAGGTTTCCTAGGAGGTCGCACATGAGTAACCCCCTGGAAGAAGGTCGTAACCAAGACAGACAGGGCAGAAACCTGCCCTTTCAAGGTACTCAGCTGGAGACCAGAGTCCAGCCCATGTTGCAGAAAATCCAAAATCCTAGAAATAGAAAACACCCTGCAGGGCAAGGCCCTGACCTCACACCAAACGATATAAGACCTCCAAGTCCTATAGTAGCTGGTAGAAGAAGAACTATTTCTAGCACTAACAAGAGTCAGAATCACAGAATCGGAGAGGCCTTCCTCCTTCAAGATGGAGGTTTCAGCAACCAAGCTGTCAAAGCCAGCGTTGGTAAATTGGGGTAAAGTAGTTGACCCCGAGTGAGCAGGTCCGGCCGAAGGGGCAGAACAAACTGATCCACTGCCAGCCGGACGATGTCTGCGAACCACACCCGCCTTGGCCACCTTGGAGCCACCAGAATGGCGGGAACCCCTTCTAGGGCCAACTTTCCCAACACCTTGCCCACCATGGGAATCGGAGGAAACAGATAAAGGAACCCAAGGTCCCTCCAGCTCAGGGACATGGCATCCACTGCCAGAGGATCCTGAGAGAGAGACACGAATGCCAGAAGTTTGTGATTGTGACGAGACGCAAACAGGTCCACCTCTGGTGTCCCCCACCGGAGGCAAAGAGACCGAAAAACTTTGCGATTGAGAGACCATCCCCCCCCCCCCCGCGGGATAACACCTGTTCAGGGAGTCCGCCTCCATGTTCTCCACCTCCGGGATGTACACCGCCGAGATGCATGGGACATGGCTCTCCGCCCAGGCCAGAATCAGAGACACCTCTCTGAGGGCACTCCAGCTGCGAGTCCCTCCCTGGTGATGATGTAGGCAACCGCCGTCCCATTGTCCGACCGAACTTGAACCGGCAAACCCTGTAAATGCTGTGTCAAGTGAGACAGAACCAACCTGATGGCTCTCAGCTCCAGAACATCGATAGGCAAATGGGCCTCCTGAGGCCCCCACAGCCCCTGAAACTGAAGATCCTTCCAGAAGCCTCCCCACCCCGACAGACTGGCATCCGTGGTGACTGTCTCCCAAAGAGCTGCCCCTCAAGAGATTGGCTGGGACCAACCACCACTGAAGAGACTGCTGAACCCGGGAGGACATCTAAAAAGACAGATTCAACGACCTTGGACACCGGCCCCAAGAGGCCAACAGATGAAGCGTCCTTGTGTGAAACTGAGCAAAGGGAACCGCCTCGAAGGAGGCCACCATCAATCCCACCAGTCGCATTCCCTGCCGGATAGACGGGATAGAGGGTTGGACAGAAGAAGCTGAGACAATTCCTGAATCAAAAAGGACCTTTGAGTGAGAAAAACACTCGGTGATGGAAGGAATCCAGAGACATTCCCAGGAAGGACACCACCCTGGAAGGAGAGAGGGAGGACTTGGGATAGTTGATCACCCAGCCGAAACTCTCCAGAGTGGACACCACGGTCCTGGTGTCTGTCTCCGATTGACTGAACGAGGAAGCCAGGATGAGAAGGTAGTCCAAATAAGGCACAACGCGAATTCCCTGGGCTCTGAGGAGGGCCATCACCCCTGCCAGCACCTTGGTGAACACCCTTGGAGCCGAGGAGGGGCCGAACGGAAGTGCCACAAATTGAAAATGCTGATCTTCCACCACGAACCTGAGGAATCTCTGGTGTGCCGGGAAGATAGGGACATGAAGATAAGCGTTCTTGATGTCCATGGACGTCATGAAGTCCCCGTGAGAAAGAGAATTGATGGCTGAGCGCAGAGTTTCCATGTGGAACTTCCGGGGGCGGATTAACCTGTTGAGGAACTTCAGATCCAGAATGGGACGAACGGATCCATCCTTTTTGGGCACCGTAAACAGATTGGAATAATAGCCCAGGCCCGCGTCCGAGGGAGACACCGGACAAATAACTGCCATGTCCAGAAGATTCCTTACGGCCGCCCGGAGCCCCTGCGCGGCCAAAGGATCCGAAGGCACTCGAGACCTGAAAAACCTGGAAGAAGGCCGGGACTCGAACTCCCAACTTGTAACCGGACGACACCACTTCCCGGATCCATCTGTCCAAGACCACCTGATCCCAGACCTGGGAGAAGTGTCGCAACCGTCCCCCCCACCCGCAAGGGTGAGGGCACCCCCTCATTGCTGAGCGGGCTTGGCAGCGGGTTTGGACTTGGAGCCCCAGGAGTGACCAGGACGGGCACGACCTCTGCCCCTGTTCCAAGCGGCACCTCTGGTGGCGGAGAAAGCCGAACCCCTGCCAGTTCTGGTACCCTGAAAAGACGGGTTAAAGGCAGCCGTCCCCCGAAAGGAACGGCGTTGTTTCTTGCACTGAGGTTATTTACCTCCCTTGGCAACAGAATCCAATTTTTCTCCAAACAGGCGCAGACCCACAAAAGGGAGAGCCGTAAGAGACTTCTTTGAAACAAAATCAGCAGCCCATTGGCGCAACCAAACGGACTGCCGGATAGCCACCAACAGGGCCGTGGTCCGACTGCACATTACCATGGTGTCATCCAGAGCGGCAAGCACAAAGGACAAAAATGACTCACAATGTTTGAGAGCAACGAACTCCTCACAAGCCGGGTCAAGGCCGGAAGAAGTCAACAAATCCCTGACAAATGACCTGGAAGCCAACAACAACAGCAGCGCCGAAGCACAAACGGGCCGCAAGGCTGACCCAACACTGGCAAAACCATGGCAAGCCAACTGGTCAAAACGTCTATCTTCACCATCCTTGATGGTAGTACTGTCAGGAGAATGCAACACAGCTGTGCTAGACAACCCCAAAACCGGAGAATCAACCTCAGGAGGGGAAGACCATCGCTTAACCAGGTCAGCCGGAAAAGGATATTTCTTATCCCAACCCGGAGGAACACCAGGAAGGCGAGTAGGCTTTTCCCATTCCTTAAGAATGACATTGTCAAAATGCCTTTGATGGGGAAACTCCAAGCGCTGCTTGGATACCTCAAACAACTCCCCTTTTGGCAGAGGAGCCACCTCAGGAGGAGCGATAGCCAAAACTTCAAACATCTGAGCCAGGATCGAAGGGGTGTCAAAAGTATCATCCTGCGCCTGCTCACCAGCCGCACTAAAGAATTGCTGGTCTTCAGCCTCGTCCAATTCCTCAAAGAGCTCCCCCTCCTCAAGCGGGGAGCTATCGGACCAGTCTAAAGAGTCAAACTGTTCAACGTCACAGGCCGGCGCGGCTGGGGAAAGATGCTTCCGCTTAGCCTGGGCCTTCTGGGCAACCACAGATTGGCCAATCTAGCACACACCTCGGCTTGCGACTCCCCACCCATGACAACATCACATGGGGTATGGAACAGGCGGGGAGGGGTAGGTGATACAGGCGGCGAGGAGCCGGACGCCGGCGTACCGGACTGCTGCGCAATGTTCTGCTGTGCACATGGAATGCAGAGTATGACATCATCCCCTGGAAGGGAAGCCCCACACCCCAAACATTGCCTGGATTGCCCCGAGGGGCGATTTCCGGTATCGTTGGAAGCCTCCATATGGTGAAATTGTGGTAGTCGCAATGACCCAGGGATTTACGCAATAAGCGACCCGGGATGCCCCTTGGATGTCCCGCGTGGGAGAATTTATAGGGAAACCTAAGCCTACCCAGGTATCTAAGACCGGGGGACCACTTTAACTTGCAACCAGGGATCTGGAAACCAAGAGACAGCAGTCACTCCAGAGCAGGGTTTCTCACACAGCAAAGGTATACATAGGCATATAATATATACATACATACACAGAATATGCACAAAATGGCCCAAACTTAACTAGAAGGAACAGGATCTAAACCTGCACCTGAGCAAGCCAAAACTGCAAACACCTGGCCAATCAGCCGGCCCAAGACAAAGAAAGGGAAAAATACTCACAAGATGGCAGAGCACAAGGCTCGCGGAGGCAACAGCAGAAGGAAGGAGAAGGGGGGCGTGCTGGACCAATACGAGCGAAGCACCCCGGCGCAGCCCCTACCAGCCACACAGCACAGCGCGAGCCACGCGATGCACAGCCCCGCCCCTCCCCTCCAGCAGAGCCCAGCAACGCCGAGCCGCCAAACCGGCAAGAGAAGGCGGCCGCCTGACGCGCGATACGTCCGCCCCCCCCCTCCCCTCCCCGAGAAGAGCAAGGAGCCCAGCCACTGAGCGGGCTCCCCACAGCGGCAATTCGGGAGCGGGTGCGCCGCCGGCTCACGCGACGAGACCGGCCCCTCCCACAGCACCACGGAGGTGGCTGCGCCGCATGTCCCGCGCGGACGACTGTGAAAAGCGCACACACACTGTGTAAAAGCATAAGCACACACACACTGAGGGAAGCCCCCCCCCCCGCCCCTAGCGTAGGGAGAAATGGGGACAGAGCGGGGGAAAAGTAACAACACCCAGGGGGTGGGAACAGGGACGGGGCTTCCCAAATCTGGGATCACCAGACCGGATAACCGCTTGCCCCTTAGTATGGGGCCTTGAGGTGGAGCTAGGCTCCTAGGCACCATAAGGTGCCGTCTACCATCGCCTGGCCCCGCAGCCTAGGCTGGGAGGCTTCTCTAAAGGGGAATAAAAGAGTGCCGGGCCGTAATAGAACCGAGAGGGGGGCCGGGAGTTACCTCGGCTACCTGCAAGCAGGAGACTTCATTCTTCTGACTTGTCGCCTATCTGCAGAGAAGAAACACTGGGATATGGTGGGAGGTCCCAAGTATTTATAGACCGGGAGGGGCTCTCTTTTTTCCTGACTTCTCTGCAAGTTCGCCCTCTTCAGGTCAGTATAACCCAAGTGTAATTCTAGTATGAAGCGGGGTGTGACACACTTAGAAAAAGACACTTACCTTTTGATGACTTTTGCAGCCTTCTGTCCCTCGGAGCACCTGTATTCTTCAAAAATCTCGTCCTGAAGTCCCGCCCTCTTGTCCGTTCATTTGCATGCTGTCCGTCCATTTCTTCCTTGTCCGTCTCCTCACTCGCGCGATGTCTTCTCTTCTCAACGTCATCGGGGGGCCTGGCCTCTGTCCTCTCTATCAGGGGGCGTGCATGTCTCTATTTCCTGAAAAACAAAAAAAAAAAAACTTGAAAAATAGAATTAACTCACCTTTCACAGGAACTGCCCTGACTTTCAATCCCTCCGGCGTCCACCCGGCTGCAGAGCGCGCTCACCTAAAGAGAAAAAAAAAATGCGGGCATGCGCAGTAGTGGTGCTTAGGTAAAGTGAAGCGCTGCTACTGCGCATGCCCGTTTTTTTTCTCTTTAGGTGAGCACGTGAGCGCGCTCTGCAGCCAGGTGAACTGCTGAGGGAGCGCATGCACAGTAGCGCTGATCTCTTACATTCATTTTCAAGATGGCAACAAAAAGTGACGCGACACCACGCGGGACAATCTAAGGTACTTTTTTTTGGCTTATCTTTAACGGGTCCTGGGCCATGGCATGGCTTGTAATTTAGGGGAACCACTTTAAATGTGGAATTCCTTTCTCTCCCTACCCTCCTCTCCTACTGTCTACTACTGGTAGGAGGGACAGACCTGAATGTAAAAATACCATTTTGTGAATACTCACCTGTAAAATGGGTATTGTAAGTGTGTCACACACCCCGCTTCTAGATATCCATAACCTGTGGGTAATACCGACCTGTAGAGATGATAGGAAAAAGAAAGCCCCTCCCAGTCCATAAATACCTGGGACCTCCCACTCATTACCCAGTATAAATATAGCAGTAAGGAAAGGGACCAGGAAGAGCCAAATATAAGTCATAACAACGCAAAGTTCACAATATGAAGGATCCAGAATCCAAAAGGGCAGGGTGAAGCGGGGTGTGTGACATACTTACAATACCCATTTTACAGGTGAGTATTCACAAAATGGTATTATTCTAAGTATGTCACACACCCCGCTTCAAGAATCCATAACATGTGGGACATCCAATAGCAGTGTCCAAAAACAAGGGCGGGGATCCAAAACTAGGCAACAATGCACAACTTCAAACCACTACAGCTTGCAAAACTTTGCGTCCAAAGACAGCATCCGCGGACGCCCAAACATCAACCTTGTAAAACTTGGAAAAAGTGTGAACAGAAGACCAGGTAGCGGCCTTACAAACTTGCTCAACAGAAGCCTGGTGCTGAAAAGCCCAGGACGCACCAACTGCGCGAGTAGAATGAGCAGTAACACGAAAAGGGGGACTCCTCCCCTTGGCAGAATAGGCCCCAATGATGGCCTGACGAATCCATTTACTAATGGAAGATTTGGCAGGAGCCAAACCTTTCCTAGGCCCGGAGGGCACCACAAAAAAGGCGTCCGTCTTGCGAAAGGAAGACGTAACCTCCAGATAATATTCCACAACACGAACTACATCCAAGGAATGCAACGCCCTTTCCTTGTCGTTGCTAGGATTAGGGCATAGAGAAGGCAGAACTATGTCCTGATTCAGATGAAAAGCCGAGACCACCTTAGGAAGAAAATCCGGCTTGAAACGAAAAACAACCTTGTCCTGATGCTTCTCAAAGTATGGAGCTTTAATGGATAAAGCTGCCAACTTAGAAACACGCCTAACCGAAGTGATAGCCACCAAAAAGGCCACCTTTTGAGTAAGCGAAGACAAGGCAACCTCATTCAAGGGCTCAAACGGAGGACCCTGAAGAGCAGAAAGAACCAGGTTCAAATCCCAAACTGGAACCAAGGGCTTCCTAGGCGGACGTACATGCGTAACTCCTTGGAAAAAGGTCCTGACTAAAGGATGAAGTGCAAAGGACCTTTGGAAGAACACCGCCAGGGCAGAGACCTGCCCCTTCAAGGTACTAATTTGGAGCCCCAGATCTAAACCATGTTGAAGAAACTCCAGAATTCTAGGAATGGAGAACTCTCGACAAGAGAAGGACCTACCTTCACACCAATCAATATAGGACCTCCAGGTCCTGTAGTAAACAGAAGAGGAAGACCGCTTCCTGGTGCTGATAAGAGTCTGAATCACCGCGTCAGAAAGACCTTCTTCCCTCAAGATGGCGGTTTCAGCAGCCACGCCGTCAAAGCCAGCGATGGTAAATTGGCATAGCGTAGCCGACCCTGGGTGAGCAGGTCCGGCAGCAGAGGCAGGGCGAACTGATCTTCTGCCAGCCTTACAAGATCTGCGAACCAAACGCGCCTTGGCCACCTTGGGGCCACCAGAATCGCCGACGCGCCTTCCAAGGCCAGTTTGCGCACCACTCTGGCTAGCATTGGGAACGGAGGGAACAGATAAAGGAACCCCAGATCCCTCCAGTTCAGAGACATGGCATCCACTGCCAGAGCCAGAGGATCCTGCGAGAGAGACACAAAGACTGGAAGCTTGTGATTGTGATGAGAGGCAAAGAGGTCCACCGCTGGGACCCCCCACCTGAGACATATCGAACGAAACACCCTGGGACTGAGAGACCACTCCCCCTGACGAGAGGAGGCCCTGCTCAGCAAGTCCGCCTCCGTGTTCTCCACCCCCGGAATGTAGACTGCTGAGATACACGGGACGTGGGCCTCGGCCCAGTCCAGAATCAAAGACACTTCCCTGAGGGCACTCCTGCTGCGAGTCCCTCCTTGGTGATTGATGTAAGCAACCGCCGTCCTGTTGTCCGACCGGACCTGAACTGGCAGGCCTCTCAACTGATGAGTATGAGTCAAGCGAAACAGAACCAACCTGATGGCTCTCAACTCCAGAATATTGATGGGCTCGTGAGCCTCCTGCGGACTCCACAGACCCTGAAAATGGAGGTCCTTCCAAACACCCCCCCAACCTGACAGACTGGCATCCGTGGTCACCGTTTCCCAACGTGGAGCCAGGAAGGATCTGCCTTTCGACAGATTGACAGACCCCAGCCACCATTGTAGGGAACGACGAACTCGGGGAGTCAACCGGAAGGACCGGTCCAATGACGACTGCGACCTGTCCCAAACCGTCAGCAGATGAAGCTGAAGCGCCCTCGTATGGAACTGCGCAAAGGGAACTGCCTCGAATGAGGCCACCATTAAACCCACCAGCCTCATCCCTAGCCGGATGGTCGGATGAGGGGCCAACAAGAGAAGCTGAACTAACTCCTGAATCAAAAGAATCTTGGCCTGGGGCAGAAACACCCTGGCCTGCGAGGTGTCCAGAGACATCCCCAGAAAGGTCACAACTCTGGACGGAGAAAGAGAAGACTTGGGGTGGTTGATCACCCAACCGAACCTCTCCAGAGTGGACACCACCACTCCGGTGTCCAACTCCGCTTGGTTGAAAGAAGAGGCCATGATCAGTAGATCGTCCAGATAGGGCACAATGCGGATACCCTGAACTCTGAGCAGTGCCATCACCCCCGCTAGCACCTTGGTGAAAACCCAAGGGGCTGAGGTGAGACCGAAAGGAAGTGCCACAAACTGAAAATGCCGATCCTCCACCACAAACCTGAGAAACCTCTGGTGTGCTGGAAAAACCGGAACGTGTAGATAAGCATCCTTGATGTCTATGGACGTCAGAAAGTCTCCCTGACGAAGAGAGTGAATGGCCGAGCGCAGCGTTTCCATGCGGAATTTGCGCGGCCGAATAAACCTGTTGAGAAACTTCAGATCCAAGATAGGACGGACCGACCCGTCCTTCTTGGGAACCGTGAACAGATTGGAATAGAAGCCCCTGCCCTGCTCCGAGGGGGGCACTGGGCAAATGACAGCCATGTCCAGAAGATTCTTTACTGCCACCAGGAGCCCCTGCGCCACCAGAGGCTCCGAAAGCATCCGAGACCTGAAGAACCTGGAGGGGGGGGCGGAGCTCGAACTCTAGCTTGTAACCGGAAGACACCACTTCCCGGATCCATCTGTCCAAGACTTCTTGATCCCAGATCCGGGAGAAGTGTCTCAGCCGTCCCCCCACCCGCAAGGGTGAGGGCGCCCCCTCATTGCTGGGCCGGCTTAATAGCCGGCTTGGGCTTAGAACCCCAATGGTATCCAGAACGGGCACGTCCCCTGCCCCTGTTCCCGGAATCTCCTCTGGAAGATTGGAACGCAGATCCTCTGCCAAATCTGGCCCCACGAAAGGAAGTTGTAAAAGCAGGCGCCCCCCGAAAGGAACGGCGCTGCTTTTTACGTTGAGGCAACCTACCGCCCTTGGTGACGGAGTCCAATGTTTCTCCAAAGAGCCTCAACCCAACAAAGGGTAAAGCCGTCAGAGACTTTTTAGACATGAAGTCGGCCGCCCACTGGCGCAGCCAGACCGACCGCCGAATAGTCACCAACAAAGCCGATGTCCTACCACACATCATCAAAGTGTCATCCAAGGCAGTTAATACAAAGGACAAAAACAACTCACACCGTTTGAGGCTAAGGAACTCAGCACTACCAGGGCGAAGCCCGGAAGATGTCAACAAGTCCCTGACCACAGACCTGGCAGCCAACACCATAAGCTCAGAAGCGCACACAGGCCGTATGGCTGACCCAACGCTAGTAAAGCCATGACACGCCATTTGGTCAATACGTTTATCCTCCCCATCCTTAAGGGTGGAGCAATCCGGCCTATTTAAAACCGAGGAATTAGACAACCCCAGAACCGGAGCATCGACCTCGGGAGGGGAAGCCCAGCGCTTAACCACCTCCGAAGGGAAAGGGTATTTCTTGTCCCACCCCTGAGGGATGCCAGGGAGCCTAGCCGGCCTGTCCCATTCCTTATCAATGATCTTGTGAAAGTGCCGTTGTGAAGGAAACTCCAAGCGCGGCCTGGACTCCTCAAACAACTCACCCTCCTGCTGTGACGCCACCTCGGGAGGGGAAATCTTCAGAACCTCCAACATCAGCGCCAGCGCGTGAGGAGAATCCGAGGATCTCCCTAACTCACTAAGCTCCTCATCAGCGCCCGCAGACTGTTCATCGTCCGAAACCTCTGAGCCCTCAGAAACCTCACCTTCCTCTAGCCCAGAATAATCAGACCAATCCAGATTATTAAACTCGTCCAGGTCATCAGCCGGCAAAGCCGGGGACAAATGCTTCCTCTTGGCCGGGGCCTTACGGGCGGCCGAACTGGAAACAATTTTCTCAAGGTTGGCCAATCTGGCGCACATCTCAGCTTGCAGATCCCTGCCCATGACAACGTCACACGGAGCGCGTGTCAGGGTGGGAGGTTGAGATGACTCGGCCGGCGGAGCTGACCCAGAAGCCTGGGATCCGGACTGCCGCGCAATAGTTTGCTGTGCACAAGGTATACAAAGCAGTACATCGTCCCCTGTAATGGATGCACCACACAACATGCATTTTTTGGGATGCCCCGAAGGGGCCCCTGCCCCAGTATCCGGGGATGCCTCCATAAGGTGAACTTTATTAGTCGCAATGACCCAGGGAATTACGCCAATAAGCAACCCGGGATGCCCCTTTAATGTCCCAAGTGGGAGGATTTAAGACTAAGAGAACCCAGGAATCTAGGACCGGGAGAAAACCCCCTAATTACTAATGATGACACTCCCGATAGAACACTCCGCCTGAAAGACAGAAGGAACCCCGTAAATATATGACCAGAAGACAATAAAAAAGGCTATGATAAATAGGACCCACAGGGCCACTCACAGATCCTAGGGAACGATGGAGTCCACCACGAGCATGAGGAGACGCAGGCAAGGAATCCGGGGCGTGGCCAGGGCGCAGAGCGCGCGAAGCAAAGAGAAACGCCCCTTCCCTGAACAGCACGGAGCTGACAAAGCTCCGCATCGGCGCCAGAAGCAGAGAGGAGGGAGGGGCGGAGCCGCGCGACGCGCCGAAAACCCGGCCCCGCCCCCCCCCTCCGACAAGGACGCATCTCCCTCTGCCGCCAACGGGACTCACCCCCCTGAAAACCGCTGCCGCGGCGCCGGCCAAAATGACACGCCCGGCGGGTGCGACCGCAGAGTCCAGCGTCGCACCCGCCCGGCCTAACCGGCACAGTAAGAAACGGGGTATCGGCCGCGGCAGCGCGCCGCGGGCCGGCCCCGCCCCCAAATAACGTGAGGTAAATTCAGCAAACCACCCGGCGCCCTGGCCGACATGGCGGTCGCGGCGCCAGAATAAGTAACACAAGCACCAAAAACATGCACCCGCAGCCACACAGGTGACACAGCACCACCAAGGGCAGCGGGAAACTACTGGCCCTAGGAAGGAGACCCCCAACCCCCACTGATGAACAAGATGAGGACTGAAGAGGGACCCACCCCAGGGGCAATACCAAGGGACGGGGCATCCCAAACCGGGATCACCAACCCGGAACCACCGCCTACCCTCTTATTTTAGGGTCTCACGGGGGGAGCACTGCTCCTAAGCACCAGAGGTGCCAGTATACCCTCGCTCGGGCCCGCAGCCAAAACTGAGGAGGCATATAATATAAGGGGTTACTCAGAGAGAAGAAGGCCGAGCGGGAATATTCAACAAACAGGCCGGGAGTTACCCCGGCTACCTGAACTCCCCCAGTGCAAGGAGGAGACATCATCTTCTGACTTGCTCGCCGTCTTGCAGAGATGGAAAACTGGGTGATGAGTGGGAGGTCCCAGGTATTTATGGATCAGGGAGGGGCTTTCTTTTACTATCATCTCTGCAGGAACGCCTCTTCAGGACGATATTACCCACATGTTATGGATTCTTGAAGCGGGGTGTGTGACATACTTAGAATAGTGGCTTAGCTGGGGTTATCAGAGGGGGAGCTAAGGAGACACAAAACAGACAATGTTTATGTGAACAGGGTCATTGCATTAAAGTGGACTGTCACCCAGGGGAGATCGGCCAGGGAATCTATAAGATTCCCAGGCCGATCACCTCCCTCACCGCGGTACATCCGAGATCGGGATGTCCCGCGGTGAGGGACCCTCCCTAAACCCCCCAAAAAACTCCCCTCATCGCGCGCCCGCGCCGCCCGTTTGTGAATGGCCGGCAAGGGCGCGCCCTGTGAGCGACGTGCGGGAGGCGGCGGCGGGCGCGCTGTCTTGTCCGCCGCTGTCACCCGCTTGTCCGTGGCTACGTGGGAGCGTGGTGAGGTGAGTTTTGAAGGCTTTCTGGGGTGTTTTACACAGCGGGGCAACCCTAATCGGGGTGCCCCCCTGAAGTGGACCAAAACCCAGGATAGTCAAAATCCTGGGTGTTGGTCCACTTTAAACCTTTCCACCTCCGGCTCTCCCCCTCGCATTAACCCTTCCCCCCCATGCTCTGCCCCTCGCATTAACCCTTCCCCCCCATGCTCTGCCCCTCGCATTAACCCTTCCCCCCCATGCTCTGCCCCTCGCATTAACTCTTTCCTCCCCCTGCTCTGCCCCCCAATAGCTTAGAATGTGATAGCTGGGCCCCCCAATAGCTTATAATGTGATAGCTGGGCCCCCCAATAGCTTATAATGTGATAGCTGGGCCCCCCAATAGCTTATAATGTGATAGCTGGGCCCCCCAATAGCTTATAATGTGATAGCTGGGCCCCCCAATAGCTTATAATGTGATAGCTGGGCCCCCCAATAGCTTATAATGTGATAGCTGGGCCCCCCAATAGCTTATAATGTGATAGCTGGGCCCCCCAATAGCTTATAATGTGATAGCTGGGCCCCCCAATAGCTTAGCATGTGATAGCTGGGCCCCCCAATAGCTTAGCATGTGATAGCTGGGCCCCCCAATAGCTTAGCATGTGATAGCTGGGCCCCCCAATAGCTTAGCATGTGACAGCTGGGCCCCCCAATAGCTTAGCATGTGACAGCTGGGCCCCCCAATAGCTTAGCATGTGACAGCTGGGCCCCCCAATAGCTTAGCATGTGACAGCTGGGCCCCCCAATAGCTTAGCATGTGACAGCTGGGCCCCCCAATAGCTTAGCATGTGACAGCTGGGCCCCCCAATAGCTTAGCATGTGACAGCTGGGCCCCCCAATAGCTTAGCATGTGACAGCTGGGCCCCCCAATAGCTTAGCATGTGACAGCTGGGCCCCCCAATAGCTTAGCATGTGACAGCTGGGCCCCCCAATAGCTTAGCATGTGACAGCTGGGCCCCCCAATAGCTTAGCATGTGACAGCTGGGCCCCCCAATAGCTTAGCATGTGACAGCTGGGCCCCCCAATAGCTTAGCATGTGACAGCTGGGCCCCCCAATAGCTTAGCATGTGACAGCTGGGCCCCCCAATAGCTTAGCATGTGACAGCTGGGCCCCCCAATAGCTTAGCATGTGACAGCTGGGCCCCCCAATAGCTTAGCATGTGACAGCTGGGCCCCCCAATAGCTTAGCATGTGACAGCTGGGCCCCCCAATAGCTTAGCATGTGACAGCTGGGCCCCCCAATAGCTTAGCATGTGACAGCTGGGCCCCCCAATAGCTTAGCATGTGACAGCTGGGCCCCCCAATAGCTTAGCATGTGACAGCTGGGCCCCCCAATAGCTTAGCATGTGACAGCTGGGCCCCCCAATAGCTTAGCATGTGACAGCTGGGCCCCCCAATAGCTTAGCATGTGACAGCTGGGCCCCCCAATAGCTTAGCATGTGACAGCTGGGCCCCCCAATAGCTTAGCATGTGACAGCTGGGCCCCCCAATAGCTTAGCATGTGACAGCTGGGCCCCCCAATAGCTTAGCATGTGACAGCTGGGCCCCCAATAGCTTAGCATGTGACAGCTGGGCCCCCAATAGCTTAGAATGTGACAGATGGGCCCCAAATAGCTTAGAATGTGACAGCTGGCCCCCCAATAGCTTAGAATGTGAGAGCTGGGCCCCCCAATAGCTTAGCATGTGAGAGCTGGGCCCCCCAATAGCTTAGCATGTGAGAGCTGGGCCCCCCAATAGCTTAGCATGTGAGAGCTGGGCCCCCCAATAGCTTAGCATGTGAGAGCTGGGCCCCCCAATAGCTTAGCATGTGAGAGCTGGGCCCCCAATAGCTTAGCATGTGACAGCTGGGCCCCCAATAGCTTAGAATGTGATAGCTGGGCCCCCAATAGCTTAGCATGTGATAGCTGAGCCCCCCAATAGATTAGCATGTGATAGCTGGGCCCCCAATAGCTTAGCATGTGATAGCTGGGCCCCCAATAGCTTAGCATGTGACAGCTGGGCCCCCAATAGCTTAGCATGTGACAGCTGGGCCCCCAATAGATTAGCATGTGATAGCTGGGCCCCCAATAGATTAGCATGTGATAGCTGGGCCCCCCAATAGATTAGCATGTGATAGCTGGGCCCCCAATAGCTTAGCATGTGATAGCTGGGCCCCCAATAGCTTAGCATGTGATAGCTGGGCCCCCAATAGATTAGCATGTGACAGCTGGGTCCCCAATAGCTTAGCATGTGACAGCTGGGCCCCCAATAGATTAGCATGTGATAGCTGGGCCCCCAATAGATTAGCATGTGATAGCTGGGTCCCCAATAGGTTAGCATGTGACAGCTGGGCCCCCAATAGGTTAGCATGTGACAGCTGGGCCCCGAATAGATTAGAATGTGACAGCTGGGCCCCCAATAGATTAGCATGTGACAGCTGGGCCCCCAATAGATTAGCATGTGACAGCTGGGCCCCCAATAGATTAGCATGTGACAGCTGGGCCCCCAATAGATTAGCATGTGATAGCTGGGCCCCCAATAGCTTAGCATGTGACAGCTGGGCCCCCAATAGATTAGCATGTGACAGCTGGGCCCCCAATAGATTAGCATGTGACAGCTGGGCCCCCAATAGATTAGCATGTGACAGCTGGGCCCCCAATAGATTAGCATGTGACAGCTGGGCCCCCAATAGATTAGCATGTGACAGCTGGGCCCCCAATAGCTTAGCATGTGACAGCTGGGGCCCCCAATAGCTTAGCATGTGACAGCTGGGCCCCCAATAGCTTAGCATGTGACAGCTGGGCCCCCAATAGCTTAGCATGTGACAGCTGGGCCCCCAATAGCTTAGCATGTGACAGCTGGGCCCCCAATAGCTTAGCATGTGACAGCTGGGCCCCCAATAGCTTAGCATGTGACAGCTGGGCCCCCAATAGCTTAGCATGTGACAGCTGGGCCCCCAATAGCTTAGCATGTGACAGCTGGGCCCCCAATAGCTTAGCATGTGACAGCTGGGCCCCCCAATAGCTTAGCATGTGACAGCTGGGCCCCCAATAGCTTAGCATGTGACAGCTGGGCCCCCAATAGCTTAGCATGTGACAGCTGGGCCCCCAATAGCTTAGCATGTGACAGCTGGGCCCCCAATAGCTTAGCATGTGACAGCTGGGCCCCCAATAGCTTAGCATGTGACAGCTGGGCCCCCAATAGCTTAGCATGTGACAGCTGGGCCCCCAATAGCTTAGCATGTGACAGCTGGGCCCCCAATAGCTTAGCATGTGACAGCTGGGCCCCCAATAGCTTAGCATGTGACAGCTGGGCCCCCAATAGCTTAGCATGTGACAGCTGGGCCCCCCATAGCTTAGCATGTGACAGCTGGGCCCCCAATAGCTTAGCATGTGACAGCTGGGCCCCCAATAGCTTAGCATGTGACAGCTGGGCCCCCCAATAGCTTAGCATGTGACAGCTGGGCCCCCCAATAGCTTAGCATGTGACAGCTGGGCCCCCCAATAGCTTAGCATGTGACAGCTGGGCCCCCAATAGCTTAGCATGTGACAGCTGGGCCCCCAATAGCTTAGCATGTGACAGCTGGGCCCCCAATAGCTTAGCATGTGACAGCTGTGCCCCCAATAGATTAGCATGTGACAGCTGTGCCCCCCAATAGCTTAGCATGTGACAGCTGGGCCCCCAATAGCTTAGCATGTGATAGCTGGGTCCCCAATAGCTTAGCATGTGACAGCTGGGCCCCCAATAGCTTAGCATGTGACAGCTGGGCCCCCAATAGCTTAGCATGTGACAGCTGGGCCCCCAATAGCTTAGCATGTGACAGCTGGGCCCCCAATAGCTTAGCATGTGACAGCTGGGCCCCCAATAGATTAGCATGTGACAGCTGGGCCCCCAATAGATTAGCATGTGACAGCTGGGCCCCCAATAGCTTAGCATGTGACAGCTGGGCCCCCAATAGCTTAGCATGTGATAGCTGGGCCCCCAATAGCTTAGCATGTGATAGCTGGGCCCCCAATAGCTTAGCATGTGATAGCTGGGCCCCCAATAGCTTAGCATGTGATAGCTGGGCCCCCAATAGCTTAGCATGTGATAGCTGGGCCCCCCAATGCAGAGTATATAGCAAAAAATGTAAAACTCACCTGCTTCTGAAAGTCTTGCACCCACTGAAAAGCCCGGGAAATCACTGTTCTTCTTGCTGACTCGAGACTGACTGGCTGGCTCCTCCTACGTCCGGTCACATGGGCATGATGTCGTCAGAGGTCCTTTCACTGGCTAGGATTTAGCATCTACCCTGGAGGTACTGTTTACGAGCGCGAGCTGGGCATGCGCAGTACTGGAATCAGCGTTGTGCAGGCGAATCAGTTCATAGAATGTTATGAGGTCGGTTTTCCCTGCGCCCGCCTCTAGAGTTACAGAGCACGTGACCAGGCTGGTTTGCTAGTCGCATGGTGGTGACATCACGATCCTAGTGGAATCCCGCAAGCACTCTCGGGCGATAGGCGATGGAGGCTCCTCCGGTGACCACTATGCCTGTATCAGGCGGAACCATCAATATGATGGAGTATCTGCTTCAAGGTGAAAGCCTGTGTGACATGGAACAGCACTGATGCTGTGCACTGTGTGTGATTAATCATTCATTGGATTGGGATAAAAATCAGATCAGCTATTGGCAGACTGGATTTATTCAGCCACCAATCAGGTTCACCCTGCTGTGTGGCAGCTGTCATTTTCTCTTTCATTCTGAATTGTGATTGGTGGGCTTAGTACAGTCCAGACACATAGCGAAAGTGACTGGACTGTGGTGCGGACATGAAAGAATTAACACATAAGGAATTAGCTAGTTTTAATTAGTTTTGTTCCTCTCTGGTGGGGCAGGATTTGGGATGCCCTGCTATGTGTAAACCCAGGATCACCCAAAAACTCACCTTTCCTTTATTCCACAGTGTATGACGCATTCTTACAGACTCTTACAGACTGGGGGCATCCTGAATTGGGATGTGCTACTGAGTGAACCCCCCCAGATCCCTAAGAACCCATGGGTGGGGGGCATCCCAATTGATCATACTACCCCCCCCCCCCCCCGCTGCAAAACTAGTCTTGAGCACCCCATACTTACCACTTCCTGGTTCTGGTGGCCGCTTGGAGGGTTACACAGTAATGTAGCCAACAGGAACTGGTAAGTTTTAGCTACCTGGTATGGGGCTTTTAGGGGTACGGCATGGTGGGCCATCTGGTTTGGGATGCCCCAATGTTGCAGGCTGCTGATGTACACAGTTTAAAGAGGTCCAACATCCATTTTATGCAAAATATGTGATGATCGCAGACCACACAACCAAATAATGGGTGATAGCTGCACTCTGTGCCCTAGATTGGTCATACATTAACTTTTTTTTTCAGTCATTTAAAAGACTTATAACACTGGGGATTTTTATTATCATTTTGTGGTGCCCCACTGTGCGTTTCCCCAGAGCACCAGGCAATCAGCAGCTCACGCCCCATTCAGCTTCTGCTAAACACTCTGATCGGGTCATCAGGACGCTCTCATACTGGTCAGGATGGTGTAGTAAAACTGAATGGAGCGTGAGTCGCTCGCTGTTCCTCCGAGTCCATTCAGAAATGCCTGCACACCCATTGCATCAGCCACACCACCTCGAATAGGATACATGCTTTATTGTAGTGTGCAGTCACCCATCATATACTCGTACATGCCTGATTTTGGCTTCCTATGCATTTTTAACTGTAGAATAAGGACACCCCAGGGGTATTAGTTTAAAGGTATTGATTGTAGGGGACTCATACTGTATGGGAAGCCTGAACCTGGGGCAATTGTTTAAAGGGATCTGCTTTTAAGGAACTTCTATTGTTTAGGAATGTTGAACCTGTGACAAGGACTGCTGTTTGTTCAAATCTTCCTCTCCACTCCTCAGTGGTCCACCTGTCTTTTTAAAATGGCCATGCTGTTTCTGTTACTACACCTGACCCAACAGTGAAAGCACTCTCATCCACAATATGTTCTGCATGCTGCCCAATATCCTCCTCAAATAATATGCTATTGGTCCTCAAGCTGCGGTATTGCTGGAAGAAGAGCTTGTAGTATTGGGACACGTGAAGGACATAGAGGTCTGCTTTAGAGTGGGGCTGCACCCTCCCTGAAAATGCTTTATTGGGTGGTACTTGAGATAACTGAAAAAAATGGAAATCTGTAATAACCTATGTATTTAAGTATATTTTATTACCCTGCCTGTAATTTCCTTCTTGTATAGTGCCCCCAAAATGATGGCAATATTACTGAGTCAAAGACAACAAAAAGAGCATTAGAGGCTGTGACCCCTCCTTCTGCTACCCAAAGCTTTCACTTTTCATTGTCTACCTTGGGGCTGATTCAGTAACCAGATCTACATTTTCACCTGGCTCTGAATCAACCCCAAGGTAGACAATGAAAGTGAATGGCAGTTTTTCCCTCCTAAAAAAAGAAGTGAGATTTCTCACCTGGCTCTGAATTGACCCCATAAAGTTTGAGTTTATCACTACATTGTATAAGTAGCTGTTTCTAATCGCAATGTGCTTTTTTTTTTCTCTAGGCAGCATACTTGACCAGGGGCTTGAGAGCCTTCTTCATCGGTTACGAGGGCTATGTGACAACATGGAGCCAGAGACATTTGCTGACCTTGAGAGTGTGTACTTGCTGAAAGGACAGCAAGCCAGCCCCTTTATGCTACGTGCCCGGCGGCCCCTAGACAGGCCAGGGTCTCCATGGCATCTCCGTTATCTTGGACAACCTGAGGCCGGAGACAGAAGTCGTCACGCTTTGGTCAGAAACTGTGTGGATATTGCAACCTCAGATGTCCTACCTGAGTTTCTACAAGAGATGGGATTTAGATTGGACCATGAATTTGTGGCAAGAGGACATTTATTTCGAAAAGGAGTCATGAAGATAGCTGTGTACAAAGTGTTCCGAGTGCTGGTGCCAGGAACGGCTGAGGGAGCTGAGCCATTATCTCTTTCTTATCTGGTGGAGCTGAGTGTCGTGGCTCCAGCTGGGCAGGACAGTGTGGCTGATGATGTCAGGAGTTTTGCAGAACAGTTGAAACCATTGGTGCAGCTGGAAAAAATTGACCCAAAACGTGTAATGTGATTGTCTGTCTAAATGGTGTTCGAAGCATATTTGCTTACCTTTGAGCTGATGTTTATACATTTTTATTAAATAAGTATTTTATATTCCTCCAATCCATGGTCTAAATCAGGAGTGTCAAACTAATTTTCCCCCGAGGGCACATCAGCATTCTGGTTGCCTTTAAAGGGCTAGGTTAATAACAAACACTAAACAAAATGCAAACATAACCATTCAAACGTAGTCAATGCATGATTACAGGCAGATGCAGGCACAAAATGATTTTGCCCAGGACGGAGGCAGAGCTATTTTTGTCCAGGACAGATGTAGAGGCAGAGCTATTTTTGTCCAGGGCAGATGCAGAATTATTTGGACAGACAGACATAGACACTAAATTACTTTAGTACTTTTTTCCCAACCCCTACATCGCAATAACCCCTATAGCAGGTGTGGCAGTAAGTTGGGTGGGTTAGGTGCGTCCCACTTATGTGGTGAATTGCACAGAGACACAAAACAGTTGCAGACACTATTCTCTCCTCCCTCATAATGTTAAAAAAAGCCCACACCAGCTTCTTTTATAGGTACCTCAACTGGGGACAGAATTTAAGATGGTACTGTGATCCACAGTGGACTACAGCATACCAGCACATCACTCGCTAGCCCCACACACAGACACAAAGACGTACTGCTGTGTCAGAAAAGTGACCAGGCCAGCTTAAAGGGGTGCTACACAACTAGTTAGGGGGGGAGAGAGAAGAAGGAGGGGCCCTCTTCTTCTCTATTGGCCTTTGTTGCCCCAAATAAGTGCCCCTACTCCCTATTGTATGAGTTAGGCTTAGAAAAGAGGAGGTTGGTATGGGGGGTTCTCCCTTGGGTATCAGCCAAGCGAGAAACACCCCGGCCTCCTTTTTGGAGTCCTTAGACTATGTGTAGTAGAATTTGTTTATTTCAATGTGAAAGAAGATAATGTAATTACATCATTAAATAATAATCTGTACATTTCATTTTTTTCACATATGTTACATTCTGAACACTCATGTAACACATTTTTAACACATATTATACAGAAAACACTTATATAGCATTTTTTCACATATATTGCCTTTATAACTTTGTAACGCGTAACTCACAACAGTCTTTCCCAGATATACCAGTAATATGGTTTTGTGTCTGGTTTCAGTCACGCTTTAGGGTTTCACTTATAACCATCTTGGAACAGATGAAAAAGATAAAAGCTGTGCAGACGTTTCGCTGGCTTGCAGCTTCCTCAGTGCGCTTTTACCTTAATGGATCATAGTGATTTTATGAGTAGTTTGTTTCTGATATATATACATCAATTAAGTGTGCCACATAAAGTGTGAAAACAACATATAAAACACATCAAAATATATTTATATATGTATAAATTGGTGCACTCACTTTTCCAGATGCCTTCAGTAGTATAGACCTCTTTAAACCGGACCTTCACCATGATTTAATGAAAAGCCCAAACTCTTAAAAAACAATTCCTCAGCATCTAAAATTAATATATTTTACATGTTTAGTCACTAATTTATTATACTTTCCCCCACTGGGCTGCAACTCTGTTCGGGAATTTAGGATACGGGCGCCGCCATCTTGACTCAGAAGCATCACACTTACTGAGGAGAGGAGAGTGGGATAAGGTACAGGGGGGCGGGTTATAGCTGTGCTTTGCTCAGACAGAGCAGAGCTGGGGTCAGGGAAAGGTCAGCAGTCCCAGAATGCAGAGCAGCACAGTCACTTCCTGTTTGCAGGCACTTCCTGTTTGCAGGCTGCCTGCAAAAATGGCAGCTTCCATAAGCCACCATCTTGGATGTTTAAAGGCTTATAAAATGCAGTAGATGCAGGTAGGATGATTTTTAATGTGAGCAATCTGTATGTACAGGGTGTGGGAAACATATAAGATAGACTCTTATTTAGAGTGAAGGTCCGCTTTAATTTTGAGGAAAGGATGGGGGAGGTACGCTGTGTACAGTTCTTCCTGTTAGTAATGGTGATGGCCACCACATCCGCCAGCATGTGTCCCTGCGACATCTTATCCAATCCAGCCAGATGAGCAAATCCGGGAGCTTTGATCTTACAGCGGTAGGGGCGGCTGGAGCCATCGGACACGAGGTAGACTCCAAATTCACCCTTAGGGGCCTCGATGGCGGTATATGTGGCTCCCGGAGGCACCTGGTAGCCCTCGGTGTACAGCTTGAAGTGGTGTATCAGGGACTCCATGGAGCGCTTCATTTCAGACCTCTTTGGCGGAGACACTTTGGCATCGTCCACTTTAATCTCCCCCTCGGGCATCTTGTTGAGGCATTGGAGGATGATTCTCAGGGACTGACGCATCTCCTCTACATGACACAAATACCTGTCATAACAGTCTTTGTTACTTCCGATGGGGACATCGAATTCCACCTGGTCATACACATCGTACGGCTGCTGTTTCCTCAGGTCCCAATGAATTCCGGAGCCTCTGAGCATCACCCCGCTGAAACCATACTTTAGCGCTTCCTCGGCAGAGACCACACCAATGTCCACTGTCCTGTTCTTCCAGATGCGGTTGTTGGTCAGCATCTCCTCCAGTTCATCAAGACGAATAGAAAAATTCTTAATGAACTCGTAGATGTCATCCATCAGCCCGAGCGGCAAGTCCTGGTGCACTCCCCCTGGGCGGACGTAGGCGGCGTGCATTCTGGCACCGGACACTCGCTCATAAAACTCAAACATCTTCTCTCGCTCTTCAAACAACCAGAAAAATGGTGTCATAGCGCCGACATCCAGAGCGTGGCAGGCAACGGCCATGATGTGGTTCAGGACTCTTGTGATCTCTCCAAACAGGACTCGAATCCACTGAGCTCTGATGGGCGGTTGGATATTGAGGAGTTTCTCTACAGCCAGGGAGTAACACTGCTCATTGCACATCATGGAGACGTAGTCCAGACGATCAAAGTATGGCAAAGCCTGCAAATACTTCTTGTACTCGATCGGCTTCTCGGTGCCGCGGTGGAGGAGGCCGATGTGGGGGTCGCACTTCTTCACAGACTCTCCGCTCAGCTCCATGACTAAACGCAGCACGCCGTGAGCAGCGGGGTGCTGAGGCCCGAAGTTGATGGTCAGGGTGGACACGTTCTTATGTGCAGGCGGGTCCTTGTCATGCCAGGGGGCCGGAACCCATTTCTCCGTGACGGGACTTGGGTACATGACGGCGCGGTTGTATTGCTGCATATATTCCATATCCAGCTGCCATTGTTTTTCTCTGACAGGTTGGGCAGCCCTCACCCAGCTGCCGCTCAATAGCTGTGAAGGTGCCCGCAGTCTCCCCAGGCTCCTGAGCGCCGCCATCTTCCCACACTCACTCTTAGTGTTCTTACTGAGTAAGGTCTGTTGGTTTAAGTTAAATTAATGGTCTACCTGTATTCGCAGGCTGTTGCTTCAATAAGGTATTGTAGGTATTCAATTGTATCTGTTGTAAAATATAGTGGTTTGTTAGTCCCTTGTGGTATACAGTAGTTATTATTAAGTGCTGGTAGTTTTTTTTATTATATAAGGCGGTATACCTTCAGTTAAAGTGGGGGATCCCGTTGTCTGTTGCACCCTGTCTGTATTCAGGGTGATGTGCGTGCTCCTACCCTCATATCTGCGCTGTGTGTGCTGGCTGGTGCTGCGCTGGTGTGCGGTGTGGCTGAGCGTTTCCGGGGGCCGTCTTCAAGGTGGGTTCCGGGCGGGAGTCCCGCCCTCCAGGCCGTCTTGCTGCCAATGTATTGGCAGTGCTGGAGGGACGCCTGTGCTCTGTATGTGCGCCGCGTCGCCTCCTGCTTGTCGGCCCCCTGTTACTGGAATTCGGGCTCCTGTCTCCACTACTGGAGGGTGCCATTTTGTGTTGGTCTGGGATGGCCGTTTTTATAGTAAGCTAAAGTCCTTGCTGCTGTAGGGCGCCATATTGTGTTGGTCCCTATGCGGCCGTGTTACTCACAATTGACTAGTAGAGCCCAATTACTGTTAGGGGTCAATCAGTGAGTGTTCTAATGATGAGGTATTAGTATGCATTGTTTGTACAGGGTAGCTCCATCAAATAAAACTAAAAATTTAGGGGTCACTCATTAAGGTATTGGGAGGCACCTGGAAATAGTGTTGCAGCCTTAATTTACAGTGACATTGTACCATAGTAATACACGTGTTTTTATTAATTGTCTTTCGTGTGGTAGAAGAGGTTGTTTCTGGGATTATAGGGTAATTTGTGTAGAATTTAGTGCTGTGGGACATGGAACATTCTATTGTACAGATAATTGTATGGCCTTAGTGTAAAATAGGTTGTGGCCTACATATTTTGGCCCATGGCGAAACGAGAGTTTGTAATGGTTCTTAGGAAAGGGACAAAGCTGCAGCTGTCATTTAGACCTGGGGGGGGGGGGAGGTTGCTTTGAGGTTAGTAATCCACTTTGTTTTCTTCTGGAGAGTTTTATTCTTTATGTCTCCCCCTCTGGGGTGTTTGTGGATTCTTTCTATCACCTGAAACTGTACTCCTACAGGTGACCCCCTATGGTGTTTTGCGAAGTGTCGGCCTACCGGGGTTAGAGTGTTTTGTTTTTTGATATCTCACGATATGTTCGTACATTCGGACCTTCAGTTGTCTGTTCGTCTTACCTATGTAAAATTTTGGAGAGGTACATGTTAGGACGTATATAACGTCCGTTGTATTGCAATTTGAGAAATGTCTCTGTTTTATGTTTATACCTGTGGGGAGTGTAATGCCTTTGCCCATTTTTATGAATTGGCACATTGTACATCCCTCACATCTGTAAGTCCCTATTGTTTTGCAGCATTCTTTTTCCTTTATCGGTTCGCTGGTATAGTGACTGTTCACCAGGTGGTCCCTTATAGATCTGCCTTTCCGGTAGGTGATTTTGGGTTTGTCTGGGATTAATGGACCCAGTGTCGGATCTTTTTTAAGGATGTACCAGTGCTCCTGTAGTAGGTGTCTAATGTGTTGGTATTGTGAAGTATATGTCAGAATTAGGGGGGCAAACTCTAATTGCTTATTCTTGTTCGTTCTTGTTGTGTTTATCATGGTGTGTCTGTCTTTCTGTTGTGCCTTCTGATACGCGTTCTTAAGGACCCTATTCGAGTAGCCCCTTGCTTTCAGTCTAGTTCTAATGCCATCTGCTGCTGTTTTGAAATCTTGTTGTGTGGTGCAGTTCCTCTTGGCTCTTAGGTATTCCCCGTAGGGGATACTCTCGATCAGTGTGATTGGGTGTGAGCTACTGGCCCTTAATATATTGTTTGCCGCCGACGGCTTTCTGTAGAAGTTCGTGATAATTGAGCCTTCTGGTGTTGTTTTGATGTCCAAATCTAGAATGTGTATTTCATTCTCGTTGTGTTCTAGGGTGAATTTTAGATTAAAACTGTTTTTGTTGAGTACATTCACAAAGCTTTCCAGTGATTGTGTGGAGCCATCCCATATGATCAATATGTCATCTATGTAGCGATGCCACGTAATAACGTGGTCCATGTGCTCACTGTTCTCCCCATATGTGTCGCTCCCACCAGCCTAGATATAGATTGACAAAGGATGGGGCACATATAGTGCCCATCGCTGTGCCTTGGAGCTGGTGGAATAGTTCTTTGTTAAAAGTGAAAGTGTTGTGGGTCAGGATAAAATTTAAAAGTTCTAGGAGGAACTGATTGTGTTCTTCTTCCGTGATGTCTAATTGGTACAAATAGTGTCATGCGGTATGCTTGAATACAGTGCCTCCACATCCAACGTAACTAGCCGTGATTGTGGAGGAACTGTTAGGTCTTGTAAGATTTTGAGGTGGGGGGTATCTCTGACGTATGAAGTGAGTGCCTCTACAAATGGTCTTAGATGGGCATCTACATACTTGCTGGCCTTACTCGTAAGGGACCCTATCCCGGCTACTATGGACGGTCCCGGGGGGTTCTCGATAGACTTAGGAACCTTTGGTAGGGAGTAAAAGGTTTGGGTGGTTGGGTTATCTACTTTGAGGAATTCCCAGGTGGATTTGTTAATGATCTTGTGTTCCAGGGCCTTGTTGATAATTTTTTCGTATTCTGTTTGATCTTTCAGTAGGGTTCTTGGGGACGTTTTTTGGTACCACTCTTTGTTATTTAGAATATTGTGGCACATTTTCTCATATTGTGATTTGGTCATAATGACCGTATTGCCACCTTTATCTGCTGGTTTGATCTCTAGAGTGTCATTCTGTTCTAGTTCCCTAAGTGCTTGTACCTGTGGTGGGGTGATGTTTCTGGATCTTATGCCTTTTGTGGAAGTGTTTCCTATTTCTTGTGTGATAATGTTGACAAAGGTCTTCACACTCGACTGTTGAGAGTTACGCTTTACAAAGTTATAAAGGCAATATATGTGAAAAAATGCTATATAAGTGTTTTCTGTATAATATTTGTTACATGAGTGTTCAGAATGTAACATATGTGAAAAAAATGAAATGCTACACAACTACCACAGTCTGGCACCTGTCAGGGGGCCACATAAAGAGGGTTGGAGGGCTGCATCTGGTCCTTGAGTTTGACACACGTGGTCTAAACCATATTATGCATGTCATCATTTGGAAATGATGCATATGCTGACTTATTTCTCTTCTATTAGGATACCAGTTATCACCTCTCCCAACACCATTTTTTCCACTATTGTCCAGAAGGGCACTTTTTCATTTGCTTCTATTATTACTAGACTTACTAGAATTCTATTATTCTATTTTATCTTTTTTACAAGATGAGGTGGTGATATTAAAGTGGACCAATCACAGGTCTGACCGACTCTGGATTCTTAAAGTGGACCAACACCCAGGTGTGATCGGCCCGGAAATCTCCCGGGCCGATCACCTCCCACCCCGCGGGACATCCGAGATCGGGATGTCCCGCGGGGTGAAACCCCCCAGAAACCCCAAAAAGATCTTACCTGATCCGCCGCCACTTCTGCCGCCGCCTCCTCCCGCGCGCCCCTCCAGACGTGCCCGCGCTGGCCCTCCGTGAATGGCCGACGGGGGCGCGCGCGCGCGCGCGCCGAGAGTGACGCGCGGGAGGCGGCGGAAGCGGCTTGGACGTTCCTGTCCCCCGCCTGGACGTTGGCGGGGATTGGCTGCGGCGTTCACGTGGGAGCGGGGAGAGGTGAGTTTTTTGGGGTTTCTGGGGGCTTTCACACAGCGGGGCACCCCCGATCGGGGTGCCCCGCCGAAGTGGACCAAAACCCAGGATAGTCAAAATCCTGGGTGTTGGTCCACTTTAAAAACTCCAGACCCTTACCTTTCTGCTGGTCCCCTGCCGCAATCACGGGCCACATGCCCGAAATCTTCGCAGCCAAGTGCTCTCCTGCAACCAGCTATTCAGAATTGCTGGGCACAAGAGTGTGCACCCTGTGCAGGGAAATCGGAGATGTGGCTGCCCACGCTACCTATGCCGACGCTCTGTCCAAAACGATGGCTGAAAGCCAGTGCGTGTGCCTTGGGAAAAGCAGAAAGGTGAGCGGGTGGCCAGGGGGTTCACACAGCTGGGAATCCCAAATTGCAATATCCCAGGGACAAAGACTAATCACAAGGATAGTCAAAATCTTGGTGATCGGTCCATTTTATAGCCTCCAGGAGCCCCTTCTAGGTTTGGGGGTGGAGTAAGTGAATAATCTATGCACACATAACAAGGCTCCTAGTTGTTTTTTTATTTCTTTAGAAGCAGAACCAGAACCAATAACCAGATCAACTTAACCTCTTTGGAGCATTTTGTTTCAATGTCAAACCTCAAAGTAAGTCTGTTTGGTTGTACCATTCAGTCAGTTGACTGATAAGCAAGGTGGCTGCAAACCATCGCATGCATCTGTGTACAAGTTACCCAGTTCTAACCATTTTCTATGAATAGTTCTGCACTGCAATTATTAAAATATATATTATTAAAAAAAATTGTCCCTTGCTCATACTAATCCAGCTTTTAAAGTGATTCAGCAGGGAAAAACAAAAGGGTACTTACCTTTTGTTTTGTCCTGTGCCGCTGGTCACTGCAGGTCTTGCGCTCAACCAATCGCTTTAATGGGCCCCTCACTGCAACCAACCGCCTTCCAGGGACGAGATTGATGGCGGGCCGGAATCGTGACTCGCCATCAATCACCAGGGCTTTATAACTATTACTTATATGTT
Source organism: Gastrophryne carolinensis (assembly GCA_027917425.1). Classification (NCBI taxonomy): domain Eukaryota; kingdom Metazoa; phylum Chordata; class Amphibia; order Anura; family Microhylidae; genus Gastrophryne; species Gastrophryne carolinensis. Next base: position 304,425,822 of record CM051236.1, on the reverse strand, counting down.
AATGAACTTTTTGAGATTTATACCCCTCCCCCTACAAATAAATAAACTCGCCACGGGGAATATAATCCATTGCATTCCCAGGTACTAAAAGGCTGAAAGTATTCCTGCATCTTTACTTGCACTGCAGCCACACTTCTATGCCAAGTCACAGGGACATGCTGACGCCACCAGGGAAGCTTGTCTGCAGCCCATGTGAAAGAGCTAAATACTTCAGGTTAGGGGGCAAAGTTGTTCTAAAAGGCCAGCACCACCTGGAGACCCATCTGCCCCTCGGGTGCATTTGGTGCGACTCCTCTAAATCCCTTTTAGAGTAATTCCACTTTCAATGGCATTTTTTAAAAGTTTCCATTATTGTGTGCCAAAATGATGTCTTCAAGGTGCTAATCTTATCCGTTATTTTTTTCTATTTGTTTGCAACTCTGTTATAAAAGAAAACCGTTATCCCTAGCAACAATGTGTTTACCTTAGAAATGTACATCATCTATTGCATTTGATGTACTCAAACTCTGTACTCACTCTGCCTTGTTAATCACCTGATTGGCTAAGGCAGAGATCTGACAGGTTTAACCCATTCTGCTAAAATTCAGATTTTTCAGATAGGAGGGAACACAATCTTATGTTCCAGTAGCTAAAGGGATCCTGGCAGGGGCGGCTCCAGTTTGAGCCTCTGGGCGAAATGGTCTCAGTGGGCCCCGTTGTTGTGACACATCACACCTACACAAGGCAGCTGCCAACAGAGAGAGTGCAAAACTTCTGCACTGTGTGTGTGACCTCTACCAGTTAGTGGCGTGTGTCTTATTTTGTTTCCCCAGAAGGTGGCTGATCATGTGGTAAGTATGGCCTGTACTTGGGGGAGGGAGGGTTCAGGCTTCCCAAATTTGGGCACAGGCTGCTTTACCCATAAAAACCTGATGGATTGCTTTAATTTGAACCGAAACTCTTAAGAGGTTTGGTCCACATAGCAGAATCCATAGGGGAATCTACATTTGGGATGCCCCTCAATGTGCCCCTCTGGGATTCTATGGCAGTGACCTGTGGCAATTAACACAGAATTCTGTGTGAAGCGAGGATGGCACTGCAGCGCAGAATTCCTTGCTCACTCTCACCGGACACCACCATGGATTGCTTGGAAGTGTGAGTATGTAGTATGAGTTGGGGTATTTTAGTAAATGGGCCCACTGCAGGGCCTTTCAAATCTGCACCCTCCTAAGGAAACTGCTATGTGGACCAAAACTCTATGTAGAGTCCAGACAATAGAAAGTGAGAACATGTAAAAAGAATAATAGAGGAAAAATGAAGAAGAGAGAGATGGCGAAAATATAAAAGCAAGAGGTGAGGTAGCAAATTGAGAGAATTTGGGAAACAAAGTAGAGAGTGTGATAGATGTATTACAGGGAAAAAAAGAGAGAAGGCATGTGAAAAGAAGGGAGGAAGATTTGGAGAATGTGGAAAGAGATGGAGGGAAGTAACTAGATAGTGAGATTGTGCAAAAAGGAGATGGAAGGAGGGGAAATATATAAAAGAAAGGGAGGGACATGACAGCAGAATGGAGGAAATGTAGAAAAGAGAGAATGACAAGGAGCCAGCCAAAGCCATAGTCTTTAAAGCAGTCCAACCGTGTGATTATTGCCTGTTAAAGGCAGCCCTAAAAAAAAAAAAAAAATCCCCCCACAGTGTTCATGTCCTGTCAATAAAACACAGGGGCGTAGCTAGGGGGGAGCAGGGGGGCACTTGCCCTGGGTGCAGCAGGTCAGGGGGACCTGAGAACAGGTGGGGTCGCCATTTTGAATCTTTACCTGGGTGCCAGAAGGCCTAGCTACTCCTCTGATAAAACATAATAAATCTCATAATAAATAAAGTGTTATTACCTGTAGAGTCATAAAATCAAATGTGAGCTCCGCCATGTTTGTGCAGCTAAAGTCCCATGGCTGCGCAGTGAATCAATAGAGAGCCCCATGTAACTACACTACTCTCAATCTAATCGGTCAGTCCAATCTTGACTGACATTGAAGTTTCCTGTGATGGGGGGGGGAATGGAAAAAATGAAAACTCCCCTCTTATCAAATTTAGTGCTGATCATCAAGAAATTCCAGCGCTGGTCAGAGCCGTCCAAGCTCATGCCGCAGACCATTCACTTGACAGGGTGGACGGAGCCCCACATACAGCAAGGAACGCGCTCTGTTCCCTGCTGTATGTGCGGTCCCATTCGCCCTGTCAAGTGAATGGTCTGCGGCATGAGCTTGGACGGCTGTGACAGGCCCCTTTTTTTCATTAGAAAGTATTTTTCAAAACAAGTCTTACAATATCAAACTGTAAAACAATGATTTGTGTGTAGGTGCGCTTTAGGGTGTGCATAGTTGGCGAAAATATGTAAAAATATGAGAGGAAAATTATAGCAGAGTAATTAAACAGTATATTATCCCACAATTACTTCGCAAATGATTTCAGGTGATAAAATAGTGATAAATTAAGGGCAATTAAAAGACAAATATTAATTAATTTTTAGGATGCTCCTAATTGTGTAGGAGATCTTTAGAGTAAAGACAATAGTATGTATCCAGGTTTCTCACATTAATTCTAGCTTCTAATCTGTAGAACACAATTTGTGTTTTAGGTGCGCTTTAAGGTGCGGATAAATGGTCACAATTGTTATTAATATATGTCAATCAAACCAAAGGATATTTTTCTTTGTGTAATCCAATTAACACATTTCTATGACCAGAGCAAGTAGCTCTAAGCATAAGATTTCCGGTAAATGTAGTTAGAAGCAAAAAATAGGATTTGTAATAATGAATAAAAATAATCAGTAAAAATTCGATTGATTAAATTAATTAAATCAGATATATATAAACATAGGGAAAGGAATGTTAAAACGGAGATCCACCATGTAAATAGGCTAAAAAGATGGGCTAAAGTTTAATTATAGCGGTAAGAGACTTTGAAGGTAACTCACCGCCGAGGCCCGGGGGTACTCAACCTGCCCAGGGCCTATGAGGGTACTTCACGTGAATCAGGGATAGTGGGTTGCAACTGGGTTCTTCTTCAGGATCCTCCCAGGTTGTTTCACAATGATCACCCAAGCTTTTCTTTAATACTTCGTTGTTTATTTATTAAATAAATAAATAAAGGATAAAAGTCTTTGTGATAACTGGGGCACGGGGGGGGGGGGGGACACGGGGGAGGCCAGTGAGTCCCTCTTCTTGGCTTCAGGATCTTCCAAGGCACGGGATCCGGAATGCAATGTGGTGTGCTGGAGGCCGGTATTGGTGTTTTACTTCCTGTATGAAAATGCCGGTAATTGTTTCTGCTGATTGTGGCTCTCCAGTAGGTGATTCCAATCCTCGGCGGCCGATGAAGAGGGAGCGTGGGATAGTGGAGGGGGGGTGGAGAGGAGGTGGATTGTATCATTCAGTTTTAAAAAGACAGACAGCGGGAAAGACGCAATAACGCGCTCCCGCAGAAGACCAAGGATTTCAAAGCCCCCCTCCCCTCCATTGAACTCCCACAACCTCTCCACCCCCCCTCCACTATCCCACACTCCCTCTTCATCGGCCGCCGAGGATTGGAATCACCTACTGGAGAGCCACAATCAGCAGAAACAATTACCGGCATTTTCATACAGGAAGTAAAACACCAATACCGGCCTCCAGCACACCACATTGCATTCCGGATCCCGTGCCTTGGAAGATCCTGAAGCCAAGAAGAGGGACTCACTGGCCTCCCCCGTGCCCCCCCCCCCCCCGTGCCCCAGTTATCACAAAGACTTTTATCCTTTATTTATTTATTTAATAAATAAACAACGAAGTATTAAAGAAAAGCTTGGGTGATCATTGTGAAACAACCTGGGAGGATCCTGAAGAAGAACCCAGTTGCAACCCACTATCCCTGATTCACGTGAAGTACCCTCATAGGCCCTGGGCAGGTTGAGTACCCCCGGGCCTCGGCGGTGAGTTACCTTCAAAGTCTCTTACCGCTATAATTAAACTTTAGCCCATCTTTTTAGCCTATTTACATGGTGGATCTCCGTTTTAACATTCCTTTCCCTATGTTTATATATATCTGATTTAATTAATTTAATCAATCGAATTTTTACTGATTATTTTTATTCATTATTACAAATCCTATTTTTTGCTTCTAACTACATTTACCGGAAATCTTATGCTTAGAGCTACTTGCTCTGGTCATAGAAATGTGTTAATTGGATTACACAAAGAAAAATATCCTTTGGTTTGATTGACATATATTAATAACAATTGTGACCATTTATCCGCACCTTAAAGCGCACCTAAAACACAAATTGTGTTCTACAGATTAGAAGCTAGAATTAATGTGAGAAACCTGGATACATACTATTGTCTTTACTCTAAAGATCTCCTACACAATTAGGAGCATCCTAAAAATTAATTAATATTTGTCTTTTAATTGCCCTTAATTTATCACTATTTTATCACCTGAAATCATTTGCGAAGTAATTGTGGGATAATATACTGTTTAATTACTCTGCTATAATTTTCCTCTCATATTTTTACATATTTTCGCCAACTACGCACACCCTAAAGCGCACCTACACACAAATCATTGTTTTACAGTTTGATATTGTAAGACTTGTTTTGAAAAATACTTTCTAATTCTAAGTAAGAAGAGGTCTCTTACTCATAAGGTGCAGCTCACCCCCTTACACTATCCATAGCGCTCTATACCCCACTCTTTTTTCCAACCCTTTTTTTCATTGATGATCGACGCTGAGGTAATTTTATTACCCTCCTCACCCTGCTTCAGCTGCATGGGCGGGAGGGACACTTTAAAGGACCACTCCAGCCCCTTCCCTCAAAATAAAGCCCCGCCCTGCCCATTTCAAATAGCGATTATGCTGATCTAATAAAAGAAAGAATAAAAAGACACTCACCTTCCCCCCGAATCTAGACCCTGAAGTCGCAGCTGCGGCACAGAACGCCCACCACCATAGAAGTCCCGCCCGGCACTGGGAGCAGATGCTGAAAGCGCTACTCTAAGCTGCCAGGACGGGACTTCTGGGAAGATGGTGGCCAGGGTGGGGCTTAGGTTTGGAGTGGCCCATTAAGAAACAACTTTTTTTTGGCCAGCTTTGGAGTCTAACAAGACTCCAGGTCTGGCTGATTCCCTCTCCTGGTGTATGCTGATTTGGGATGTCCTGCTGTGTGAAACCCCAATAGTCACTGAGTAAACTCCACTGAGTGGGGATGTGGCTTGTGATGCGCTTGACTCCATTCAGCTTGCTCGCCGAACTGACGTCAGAGCAACTAGTAAAGCTAAAGGCAGCTGTCTGATTGGTTGCCCACTGCCCACATCTGTGCCAGAGGATTGCTGGAAAGGTGAATTTTCTTGTTGATCAACAGGGATCAAATTCGGATGTCTTGCCAGAGAGGAACAACACCCGACAGAGTGAAAATCCTGTGTGTTCTTCCTCTTTAAAGGGAAACAAAACCCGCTGTGGTCGGGCCTGAAATCTAAAAGATTCCAGAGCCGGCCACTGGTCTCGCCCTGGTGCATCTTGTGTTGGAATGCTCTGCTGTGTGAAACCCCCCAGGGTGCCAGTAATCAATAACCTTTCCCTGGTCCAGTGGTGCCTGTGCAGGCTCTCGTCCAATCAGAGCCGTTAGCATTTTGCCAAATTACTCTTATTGCTTTCAGGCTGTGTGCACGCCGCTGGGGGTGTGACTACTTTTGTTCCCCCATTGACGGCAATCAGAGCCCTTTGGCGAAGGATATAAACACGGCATAAGGCTCTTTTTGGACGAGAGCTTGTGCATGTGCCGTTGGACCAAAGAGAGGTGAGTTTTACTGGACGAACTAGGGACATGTAACACAGAGGGGCACGGAACAAAACCAGAGTAAGTCACAATCCCAGGTTCTCTTCTGATTTACTTTGACATGTCCCTGGCAGTGGAGAGAGTGGGTGGTGGGCCAGTAACAGGGAATATGCATTGACAATGCTGATCGCTGCCCCATTGGACAGCTCAGGAATGTGACCTGCAGGTCACAGGAGAAAGAGAGGCTGTGAGAGCAGTGATCTGCATTGTGAATGGCACAGGGGCTGTAAGGAAAAATATGCTCATCACTGCAGCCCTACTAGCCTGACAGGCTTTTATTGTGCTTCTCTATTCTTCTGCTGCAGCTGGTCCCGAGCTAGGTAGTACAGGTCCTGGGGCACGGTCCCACTGCTTTTCCTGGCAGTGCAGAAGCTCTTGTCGTGATGCGTGTGCCCCATGTCTGCCCTAAAGAACTTGCTATGTTCTGTTCAGTCCCCAAAATTGATTAACTTCTTAGGGGACTGAGAAATTGAAACATACATGGATGAGTCTTCCCCTGAGTAGGTTTGGAGTTCACTATGGCTTATTAAAAAATATATAGCGAGCTAAATGGAAAATGCTGCCCTTGACAACCAGCAAAGGGAAAGCAGATAGCAGATAGCTGACCTCTTGCTTGGAATTTCCCACAGAACTCAGAAGACATCCCAGTCACCTTTCACCCGCTCCTGCGCCCCCACACAAGAGAGATAAATGAGCATCTGTGCACAAAGAACGCGAGGTGTACATAAGCGCCCCTTGATCTCAATGGGACGTGCTGTTAAACACCTCAGGTCCCCATTAACTCTCCTCCTTCCTTGATCTCAAGGTGCATGCGCATTGTTCGGGGTCTACGTGTCTTGCAATTGCAGAAGGAGTGGGGATTCCTTGGGGTGTGCTGCAGTGCTTAGTATCGCCAATCCTTTTGCACAATTAAGTCGGCAGTGAACTGTTCTAGTGCCACAGAAATGTCCAAACGAGGAATCTTGCATTAAAGCTAATTTGTGTAACACTTGGAAGTGGAATTTTTGAGTTGGCTATTACAATTGCTGATTGAAAGGTATGCATAAGATCAGCAAAGGACAGGACTACAGAAATCTAAGACACTAGTGTGAAGATGCCTTTGGAGATAAGACTGTGCTACGTTAGGCATCAGATGTTCTTGCTTAGGATAATTAGTGAAGGGGACATCTATTGGAAAGGTAAGAAGGAGGTTCCAGGCAGCTGTTCACACAGGGGCATTGTGTGGCGGTGCGGGTTAGCAACGCTACATATAAATCTATGAGCCCTTTCAGAAGTTGCAATAACGTTTTTCAGTGATCAGAAAATGCTACACAATTGCTAATGAGGTAATGATTTCCAAGGGAAATTTGAAGTGCCCTGCTATGAACCCTCTCTAAGGCCCTTTTCTCAAAATATCCCTAGGACAGCATACCACTGAGATATTAAGGCTCCATCCCAAGGTAGGAGCACATGACCACCAGAATACACAAAAGCTTTAGCTCCTCCTCCAGACATCAGTTCTTTGTGTTCCTGCATGGGGCAGGAGCCAGACTACCAGTTCCTGAAACACAGGTTTAGTTAAGTAGACCAGGTTGTTGTGGGTCTGCTGGGGTTGACCTCTACCCCACATGAGACTTCAGAATGGCGGATCAGGCAGGTAAATCCTTGCAAATCCCTGCTCTTCTATCATCTATTATGGCAGACTTGCTGTGGATCAATATCCTTCCAACCTGATTTAATTGGAGACTCTGTCGGCCACTCAGTCTGGGAAGAAGGGGTCCAGCTCTGCTTTGGTAAATCCCCTTGTTATTTATGGGCATGCTCTTGAAGTTTTAAGGGCTACTTTGAGTTATTTTCATGTCATTGGCAGGTTATATAGGATCCTTAAGGCCCACTACTCCTTCTTTTGTATTTTAGACCATGCCCGATATGTAAAATCAAGCTACTAGATTCCTCTTTGCAAGCCCTGTACCTATAAAGTCGTGAGTAAGGAACATCAGCTCAGCATGATGGATATGATGAAAGTTCTTAGGACCCCATGGGACTCAGCAGGATGTAAGGAGTTTGTTGGGCATCCCCTAGATCCCCCTTTTTTCTAGGGCAGGAGTCAGAGGTTTTTGATACCGCCTTTCTGAACGGATGAGGGCCCTTCCTCCTCTGGGGAGAAGGGCCCTTGTTCAGGTTCTGATTCGGTTTCACCAGTGAAATTTCTTTTTCCTCCAGAGGATTTACCATATCTCCTGCATATGATTCAGCTTTCTATGGGCACTGAGGATATGCGTTTCACCCCTAAGTCTAAAGATGATGGGTTCTATCCCGATTTTGTTCCTGATTCCCCTATGACCTCGGAGCGCACTGACCACCGCATCCCCCGCTACCTCTAACAGGGAGCATGCCTGCAACGGCCATTCACAAATGCCTGGGGCGTGCACACACTCTTCTAGAGGGGTAGCGGGGACGCGGCAGCTGCTTGCACATGCCCCGTTGGACTGGGACTGGAGGTGAGTTTATAGGTGACCTGGGGGGTTTCACACAGCGGGGCCTCCTGATTCTGGATGCCCCGGGGAGAGGGAATTGATCAAACTGGAAATCCTCTAGATTCCTGGGCTGATCACCATGGGTTTTGGTCCACTTTAATGGCAAATAGCCAGCGATATTCATTTTTTTCTTCAATGTTATTTGGGTGGAAAACTTCTCCTGTATTTTGTGCATTATGCTGTTTGGTTTAAAAAAAATCAAATACTGTACTATGATTTGCTGGGGACTCCAAAGATTCTATTGCAACAATGATTAGAAGGCCATACTACAATAACAATATTGAATAGCTTCTGACTGACTTACTCTCCTGCTCTTGCCCTTACCACATATTTTGTGTAACAAGGGCGACACCTAAGGGCAGGAGTGGACTGGAATTAAAAAATGGCCCAGAATAGTATCTTTATGTAACTATATATATATATATATATCGCAACATTTAAAGGACACAAATATGAAAATAAATACAAATTCTAAACCAAATGGTGTGCCTAAATCCCCCCTCCCAATCACCCCATTACAGTGTGCGATATCCCCCATTACTTGCAGTGTGCAGCATGTCCCATTACAGGCAGTGAGAGGCTTCCCTCATTACAGCCAGTAAGTGGCATCCCCCATTACAGCTAGAAAGTGGCGTTCCTCTTTACAGCCAGTGTGTAGCATCCTCCATTACCAGCAAGGTGCAGCATCTACCATTACAGTTAAGTGCTGCAGCCCCAGACTAGGAGTGATGGCCTGCATGGGAGAAAAGGTGAGTTTAGCTTCTTTTCCTGCCTGAAGTTGTACTTTAATGTACCGTAATCGGGCATAGTTAGTGATGGAGATAATGTACAGTAGATGAAAAGACAGCCTATCCCTGCATTAGGAATTTTATATTATCCCTGCATGTTGTCTCTTATTTAACCCTGCTGGGATCAAATAGTGCAGTTGTAAATAAATGTATAGAGCAGGGATGTCTAATTTTTGCCGAGGGCCACATCACCATTCTGGTCGCCTTCAAGGGGCGGTTAACATACAAAAAACTAAACGCAAACATGACCATTCAGATGTATGGTTACTGAATAACCCAGAACAGATTTTTTCTGGGGACAGTTGTAGAATTAATTTGCTCTGGATAGGCTTAGAGTTTTTTTTCCCTGGTACAGATAATGTACAGGTGATTTTTTGAGAGAAAATGTAGGACAAATAGTTTTTTGTGTATTATCACTAAAAAGCTCACCGGGATGTAGGTTGCAATCCACACCGGAAGGCACACTGGCTTCACCAAATATTTAGCAGGCCCCCATTGTTTCCTGAAAATCTCAACATGCATACCTCCCAGCTGTCACAATTTGCCTGGGACAGTCACGGGTTGCCGTTATTGGTCCCATCATCCCAGGCCATAGGAAAATGCCCGGGATGCCCCTGAATCAGTGAGCGTGCAGGGCTGGCCGGTGGCCACACACAGCGCCATGGTGATGGAGGCCATCCCTCACACTAACTTGAAATCGGGAGACTACAAGCAGCACTTCATTCTTCCTATCATAAGCGCTAATCCTACCCAATTTGGGCAGGACTGTCCCAGGATCGCTTTAAGGGCATGACTGGAGGGGCGGCTGGGTGTGGTTTTAAGTGCATTTCTTCATGTGTCCCTCTTTTCAGTTTTCAAAAGTTGGCAGTTATGTAACTGATATCTGTTTATTTACTGGCCTGTGAACTAAGACTTTCAATCAGCTATGTCATTTGGCCATGTCAGTCTTACTTAAGCTGGGGATGCCCCACAGGACCATGAAGTGGGGAGAGCTGGGCTGTAGGGCTCTGCTATTAACTTCAGGAAAGAATCTCAAAGGTATATGTGAAATCTGTAACTCACTACAGCTGTAGTTGTAACTTAAGCAGAAAATAATTCCATTGGAAATATAAAAACAATTATCTGCAGGTTAGCTTACATCACCAGGTTATTACAATTGTTAAACCAGATGCTTACCTGCTTTTGGTGTAAAGAAATATATCACAATCCTGTGTCCAGCATGCTAGTGAAAGAACTGGCAGAGGATCAATATTCGCCTGGCAGAGAATTTGTAGACGTGCTTATTAGTACTGATTCATTAAAGTGGCGGTCCTGGCTGTGCTTAAAAGAACCTCTACTCCCTTGCAGCTGCTCCGGCTTTGTAATGCTATCAAAAGATGCTAAGATCAGGTCCCTGGTGTGCACACACCCCAAGATTGGTCAAGATCATTGGACCATGTCTTCTATTTAAAATGAATGAGTAGACACATCTTTGCCCACTCTATTGACTGCAATGGAGGGGCTTCCCAAGCCCTGCTTCAACCCCCCCACCCGCTGTATGGTGGGGCCTAGGGGGACATGCTTGTGCACTGGGGTACCTAATCTGGGCATAGGATGAGTTTAACAGACTCGAAGCAGCAGCAGGAGAGAAAAGGTAAGTATCTCTTTCTTTTCAGCCTTGCCTGGACAGGAATTTTACGGAACAACATACATGAAATGTAATATTACTTTGAAGACCATTCAAAATAGACTTTTGAAAAAATGCATCTAAGAGTACATTTTCATTTGCAACCCAGCCAGTAGCCAGTTTAAATCATATCAGAATCTTGTCAGCTAGAGTAGCTGATAGGATACAAACAATAAATAGCGTGGAGATAATTACACAGTGGTTAGGCTAATAGTATAACTTCCCACAATTATCTGTTTGGCCAGTGTCCATCATCTCTGTGGTAAATTGTCTACACTTTAGCCGCTGCTAAAATCTTTCAGGAAAAATCTGTAAATCTGTAAAATCTGTATGTGTTGTAAATAGAAATGTATATTTACATAAACTGGCCTTAAACCCATATCAAAGTCAAGTGATATATTTCCCATCTGCTCCTACACCCTTCAATGCAAGGTGCAGCCTATCCCTGCATGGCACCTCAAGGATCCTCCGAGGAGCGGTACACTTTTTTTTCAGGCTGAGGTCAGAGACTGGAAGCTACAACACACACATCAACAGCTTCTGTCTTCCACTGGAGAAGGTGTTGGCAACCACTGTTTCTGCTTTGGCATCTGGTCCCCTGAGGAGGGGCTTATTGTACCAGGGAATGTAGGATGCATTGATGCAGCAGGTAGGATGTCAGCTTTAAAATGGAACAAAGCTCACTCACTTGTTGGGTAGGAATGAGCACACCCGGACTGTAAAGTACAGGGTTTGTTCTGAATAGCGTGTCTCTGTGTCCCCAAAGTCTGTGCCAATGTTTGGAGTTCAGAGGCTGGATAAAGCTTTTAGAAACAACAAGCTTTTTGGCTGTGGGCCCTTCCACAGCCATTGCAGCCATATCAAATATTGACATGGCTGTTATTGGAAAGCGCACCACATGTGTGGCAGCCATTTGTTGACTGAATAGGGCAGGAAGAGACATGGATCCAGATTTAGGACAGTGTTAGGTCTGTGAATAAGATACAGACTAAAGGTAGGCTGACAATTATTTTTTTTAGGGACAGATTTGGAACGCTTAAATTGGGACAGCTTAACAAATCGCTAGGTTAATATTCTAAGTGTGCCATACACTCCACTTCGATCTTCATGACATGTGGGTAATCTCCAGTAGAAGGCGAACTTCTGCAGAGATGAATATGCAAAAAAGAAAGCCCCTCCCGGTCCATATATGCCTGGGACCTCCCACCAATTTCCCAGTTCCTTCTCTGCAGGGAAGGCGACAAGACAGAAGATGAAGACTTCTTTACTTACAGGTAAGCCGGGCCCGCGCCCGGCCGTCTATTGTCCCTATTACTGCCAGGACCCTTTCTAAATTGCCCCTGTTTGAGCCTCCCAGCTTAGGCTGCGGGTCCTGGTAAAGGTAGGCAGCACCATATGGGTGCGGAAGGAGCACTGCTCTACCGTGAGACCTCACTATGGGGTAGGCAGTTATCCAGGTTTTTTGGTGATCCTGGTGTGGGATGCCCCGTCCCTCTATGATTATGGCCGGTTTCTGGCAGGGTTCCCCCCCTTCTGGGTCCCTTATTCCCCTCCAGGGGAGGGGGGGGGTTGCCTGGCCTGGACGTTATTCGTTTTTCGTTCTCCCACATATGCCCCTGTGTGTGTAGTGTGTGATTCACTGTGCGTGCGTGTGTGTGTGTGGGACAGTGAGTGTTTCACTTTTGGGCCATGGCAGGTGCTGTTAATAGCCTGGGGGAGCTTCTCCCCCTCAGGCTGTGTTCGGGGAGAGGCTTCTTTGGCCCGATTCTGTGGCTCGTTTCTAGGGGATCCATGTTGCTGGGAGGGGGGCGTGGCCTGGCGAGCGCGCGTTCTGCGCTGGCCTGTCCTCCCCCTTCTCTCCCTCTTCCTGCATCAGGCACTCCTCGGGGGCCATTTTGACCTGCGCTCCGAGTGGTAAGGGCCGGATGGCCACTTCCTTAGCTTGTATGGGGGCCCCTCTCTAGCGGGGGGCCCCCACTGATTGCGGGCATGTGTGTGTGTGTGTTTTTTGTGGTGGTTACGCATGTCTGGAGGGAATACAGATATATATACATATTTATATACATATACAATTAAGTATGTGTTATTGCCTTATATATGTAGGATTGCACTTATGTTGCCTGTTTTGTGTGTTACAGATTGCATTGTACATGTGCATATTAAGGGGTTCCTCCTGGTCCTGGGGTCCCTAGTGTAAATTTGTTCACCTCAAATCCTCCCACCGGGACTTTTTGGGGGCATCCCAGGTTGCTTAGGCATAAATTCCCTGCGGTCTTGCGACTGACCACAAAAATTCACCATATGGAGACTCAGGATACTGGGCTCGGGCTCCCTCTGGGACAATCCGGGCCATGTGTGGGGTGTGGGGTATCCCTTACGGGGGAGAATGTGCTGATCTGTATACCATGCGCACAAAAGGCCATAATGCGGCAGTCTGGTACTCAGCCTTCTGGGTCAGCTCCTCCCGCTTCATCGCCTTCCCCTCCCCACCTTATCAGTACCCCAAGTGACATTGGTGCCAGCGGGGAGTCGCTCTCTGATGTTTGGGCTAGGTTGGCCAGCATCGAAAAAATTATTGCTAGCACGGTGGGCAAGAAGGCCCAGACTAAAAAGAGACATTTGTTGTCGGCCCAGCCCTTGTGGGATGTTGACTACGATTCCGCTGATTAGCGATTCCCCCCGTTAGAGGAGGGGGAATTGTATCAGGAAACAGAGGCTGACTATGTTCAGTCTGGGAATGCCGATGTCGAGCAGGCGCTGGGGGATGCCGTAGATATGGCCACTGTTTTGTCACATTTATTAGAGGTGTTGGATATTGAACCGCCTGAGGCGCCCCCTCTTAAGAAGGGGGAATTTTTTGGGGCCTGCAAGCCCCATCTGGAATTCCCTACCCAGGGTCACTTTGATGCGCTGATCCTTAGAGAATGGGAGAGGCACAGTCGGCTTCCTGGTGTTCCTCAGGGATGGGATAAGAAGTATCCGGTTAAGCGCTGGTCTTCTCCTCCCGAGGTCGACGCGCCAGTTTTAGGTTTGACCAACTCTTCTGTGCTGAACACCCCTGGCGCCACTTCCCTTAATGATGGCGAGGATAAGCGCCTTGATCAGATGGCGTGCCACGCATTTGCCAACGTGGGCTTGGCTCTGCGGCCTGTTAGTGCATCTGCCCTGGTGTCGCTTGCTACCAGGTCACTTATCAGGGACTGGCTGAATAACGCTCAGTTTGATCCAGCTGGCGCTGAGTTCGCTATCCTTAAAAAATGCAAATTGTTCATGGATTTTGTCATGGCTGCGATGGAGGATTCTATTGTCGTGTGTAGTAGGACTTCAGCCTTACTGGTGGCTATGCGCAGATTGGTCTGGCTCCGCCAGTGGACAGCGGACATTGGGGCCAAGAAGTCACTCATAGTTCTTCCCTTCTTGGGATCGCGGCTGTTTGGAGATAAATTGGATGCTGTTGCTAAAGGAGGTAAGTTGCCTCAGCGGAGGAAACAGCGCCACCCCTTTCGGGGGGCTGGCTCGTTCACTCCTTCCTTTCGAAGGGCCAGAGCGGCTAGGGGTTTGGCCTTCTCGGGTGTCAGGGGCTCGTCCTGGAACAGAGGCAGAGGTCGAGCACGTCCCGCGGCTGCCTGGGGTTCCAAGCCCAAGCCTGCCGTTAAACCGGCTCAGCAATGAAGGGGCGCCCTCACCCGCAAGGGTGGGGGGACGGCTGCGGCTCTTCTTCCAGGTCTGGGCCTGGGAGGTCACAGACAATTGGATCTTGGAAGTGGTCTCCTCCGGGTACAAACTGGAGTTCGGGTACTGGCCGCCCCCAAGATTCTTAAGGTCTCGGGTGCCCTCGGACCCTCAGGCTGCACAGGGGCTCCTGTTAGCAGTAAAAAAAACTTCTGGACATGGGGGTTATATGCCCGGTGCCTCTGTCGGAAAGAGGCAGGGGTTACTACTCCAACCTTTTCACGGTTCCCAAAAAGGAGGGTTCGGTGAGACACATTCTAGATCTCAAGGTTCTCAACAGGTTTATCACAGCCAAAAGTTCCGCATGGAGACTCTGCGCATGGCTATCTATTCCCTTCGGCAAGGGGATTTTATGACATCCATAGACATTAAGGATGCGTATCTGCATGTTCCGATTTTTCAGGCACATCAGAGATTCCTCTGGTTTGCGGTGGAGGATCAATATTATCAGTTTGTAGCTCTTCCCTTCGGTCTGACCACGGAGCCGAGGGTCTTAACCAAGGTCTTGGCGGGAATAATGGCTCTGCTCAGAGCGCAGGGCATTCACATTGTGCCTTATCTGGATGACCTGTTGATCTCAGCGTCTTCCCTCCGTCAGGCGGAGCTGGACACCCACCAGGTGGTGTCGACCCTGGAGAGGTTCGGGTGGGTGATCAACCGCACCAAGTCTTCTCTCTCCCCGTCTCGTGTGATTTCTCGAGTGTTTCTGCCCCAGACCAAGGTGCAGGGGATTCAGGGTCTGATCCACCTTCTTCTGGCCAATCCTTGTCCCTCTATCCGACAGGGGATGAAACTGGTGGGCTTGATAGTATCCTCCTTCGAGGCGGTACCGTTTGCACAGTTTCACATGAGATCTCTTCAACTTCACCTATTGACGCATTGAGACAGGTGTCCGCAGTCATTGGATCAACCTTTCAGGATGTCTCCCAGGGTTCGGCAGTCCCTTCGGTGGTGGCTGGAATCGAGCAATCTGTTGAAGGGCAGATCCTTTCTGGTCCCTTGTTGGGAGACGGTTACCACGGATGCCAGCCTGTTGGGCTGGGAAGGTTATTGGAAAAGTCATCAGTTCAGTGGGGTGTGGGGTCCTCAGGAGGCTCACCCCCATCAATGTCTTGGAGCTCAGAGCCATCCGGCTGGTTCTGGCTCGGCTGACCTCACATTTACGGGGTCTGCCGGTTCAGGTTCGCTCGGACAACCGAACGGCGGTAGCTTACATCAATCACCAGGGAGGGACTCGCAGCAGGAGTGCCCTCCGGGAAGTCTCTCTGATCCTGCACTGGGCGGAGAGCAATGTTCCTTACATTTCAGCAGTCTACATTCCGGGAGTGGAGAACACGGAGGCGGATTCCCTGAGCAGGGGATCCTCTCCCCAAGGAGAGTGGTCTCTCAACCCCGAGGTTTTTCTGGATCTTTGCCGCAAGTGGGGGACTCTGGAGGTGGATATATTTGCCTCGAGGCACAATCACAAACTTCCGGCCTTTGTGTCTCTTTCCAGGATCCTCTGTCTCTGGCAGTGGATGCCTTGTCACTGGCTTGGAAGGAGTTGGGTTTTCTGTACCTGTTTCCGCCCGTCTCCATGGTTCTAGAAGGGGCACCAGCGATCCTGGTGGCTCCAAGGTGGCCAAGAAGGGTTTGGTACGCAGACGTCGTAAGGATGGCCGTAGATCAGTACCGGCTTCCCTTGTTGCCGGATCTGCTATCTCAGGGTCATCTACTTTACCCCAATTTACAAACGCTGGCTTTGACGGCTTGGCTGCTGAAACCTTCCTCTTGAAAGAGGAAGGTTTGTCTGAGGCTGTTGTTCAGACCTTGATTAGGGCTAGGAAGCGGTCCTCTTCTGGCATTTACTATAGGACTTGGAGGTCCTATATTGATTGGTGTGAGGCTAGGGCCTTGCCTTGCAGGGTGTTTTCGATACCCAGGATTTTGGAGTTTCTTCACTGTGCGTGCGTGTGTGTGTGTGGGACAGTGAGTGTTTCACTTTTGGGCCATGGCAGGTGCTGTTAATAGCCTGGGGGAGCTTCTCCCCCTCAGGCTGTGTTCGGGGAGAGGCTTCTTTGGCCCGATTCTGTGGCTCGTTTCTAGGGGATCCATGTTGCTGGGA
Source organism: Gastrophryne carolinensis (assembly GCA_027917425.1). Taxonomy (NCBI): domain Eukaryota; kingdom Metazoa; phylum Chordata; class Amphibia; order Anura; family Microhylidae; genus Gastrophryne; species Gastrophryne carolinensis. Next base: position 304,409,167 of record CM051236.1, on the reverse strand, counting down.
GGGGGGCGTGGCCTGGCGAGCGCGCGTTCTGCGCTGGCCTGTCCTCCCCCTTCTCTCCCTCTTCCTGCATCAGGCACTCCTCGGGGGCCATTTTGACCTGCGCTCCGAGTGGTAAGGGCCGGATGGCCACTTCCTTAGCTTGTATGGGGGCCCCTCTCTAGCGGGGGGCCCCCACTGATTGCGGGCATGTGTGTGTGTGTGTTTTTTGTGGTGGTTACGCATGTCTGGAGGGAATACAGATATATATACATATATATATACATATACAATTAAGTATGTGTTATTGCCTTATATATGTAGGATTGCACTTATGTTGCCTGTTTTGTGTGTTACAGATTGCATTGTACATGTGCATATTAAGGGGTTCCTCCTGGTCCTGGGGTCCCTAGTGTAAATTTGTTCACCTCAAATCCTCCCACCGGGACTTTTTGGGGGCATCCCAGGTTGCTTAGGCATAAATTCCCTGCGGTCTTGCGACTGACCACAAAAATTCACCATATGGAGACTCAGGATACTGGGCTCGGGCTCCCTCTGGGACAATCCGGGCCATGTGTGGGGTGTGGGGTATCCCTTACGGGGGAGAATGTGCTGATCTGTATACCATGCGCACAAAAGGCCATAATGCGGCAGTCTGGTACTCAGCCTTCTGGGTCAGCTCCTCCCGCTTCATCGCCTTCCCCTCCCCACCTTATCAGTACCCCAAGTGACATTGGTGCCAGCGGGGAGTCGCTCTCTGATGTTTGGGCTAGGTTGGCCAGCATCGAAAAAATTATTGCTAGCACGGTGGGCAAGAAGGCCCAGACTAAAAAGAGACATTTGTTGTCGGCCCAGCCCTTGTGGGATGTTGACTACGATTCCGCTGATTAGCGATTCCCCCCGTTAGAGGAGGGGGAATTGTATCAGGAAACAGAGGCTGACTATGTTCAGTCTGGGAATGCCGATGTCGAGCAGGCGCTGGGGGATGCCGTAGATATGGCCACTGTTTTGTCACATTTATTAGAGGTGTTGGATATTGAACCGCCTGAGGCGCCCCCTCTTAAGAAGGGGGAATTTTTTGGGGCCTGCAAGCCCCATCTGGAATTCCCTACCCAGGGTCACTTTGATGCGCTGATCCTTAGAGAATGGGAGAGGCACAGTCGGCTTCCTGGTGTTCCTCAGGGATGGGATAAGAAGTATCCGGTTAAGCGCTGGTCTTCTCCTCCCGAGGTCGACGCGCCAGTTTTAGGTTTGACCAACTCTTCTGTGCTGAACACCCCTGGCGCCACTTCCCTTAATGATGGCGAGGATAAGCGCCTTGATCAGATGGCGTGCCACGCATTTGCCAACGTGGGCTTGGCTCTGCGGCCTGTTAGTGCATCTGCCCTGGTGTCGCTTGCTACCAGGTCACTTATCAGGGACTGGCTGAATAACGCTCAGTTTGATCCAGCTGGCGCTGAGTTCGCTATCCTTAAAAAATGCAAATTGTTCATGGATTTTGTCATGGCTGCGATGGAGGATTCTATTGTCGTGTGTAGTAGGACTTCAGCCTTACTGGTGGCTATGCGCAGATTGGTCTGGCTCCGCCAGTGGACAGCGGACATTGGGGCCAAGAAGTCACTCATAGTTCTTCCCTTCTTGGGATCGCGGCTGTTTGGAGATAAATTGGATGCTGTTGCTAAAGGAGGTAAGTTGCCTCAGCGGAGGAAACAGCGCCACCCCTTTCGGGGGGCTGGCTCGTTCACTCCTTCCTTTCGAAGGGCCAGAGCGGCTAGGGGTTTGGCCTTCTCGGGTGTCAGGGGCTCGTCCTGGAACAGAGGCAGAGGTCGAGCACGTCCCGCGGCTGCCTGGGGTTCCAAGCCCAAGCCTGCCGTTAAACCGGCTCAGCAATGAAGGGGCGCCCTCACCCGCAAGGGTGGGGGGACGGCTGCGGCTCTTCTTCCAGGTCTGGGCCTGGGAGGTCACAGACAATTGGATCTTGGAAGTGGTCTCCTCCGGGTACAAACTGGAGTTCGGGTACTGGCCGCCCCCAAGATTCTTAAGGTCTCGGGTGCCCTCGGACCCTCAGGCTGCACAGGGGCTCCTGTTAGCAGTAAAAAAAACTTCTGGACATGGGGGTTATATGCCCGGTGCCTCTGTCGGAAAGAGGCAGGGGTTACTACTCCAACCTTTTCACGGTTCCCAAAAAGGAGGGTTCGGTGAGACACATTCTAGATCTCAAGGTTCTCAACAGGTTTATCACAGCCAAAAGTTCCGCATGGAGACTCTGCGCATGGCTATCTATTCCCTTCGGCAAGGGGATTTTATGACATCCATAGACATTAAGGATGCGTATCTGCATGTTCCGATTTTTCAGGCACATCAGAGATTCCTCTGGTTTGCGGTGGAGGATCAATATTATCAGTTTGTAGCTCTTCCCTTCGGTCTGACCACGGAGCCGAGGGTCTTAACCAAGGTCTTGGCGGGAATAATGGCTCTGCTCAGAGCGCAGGGCATTCACATTGTGCCTTATCTGGATGACCTGTTGATCTCAGCGTCTTCCCTCCGTCAGGCGGAGCTGGACACCCACCAGGTGGTGTCGACCCTGGAGAGGTTCGGGTGGGTGATCAACCGCACCAAGTCTTCTCTCTCCCTGTCTCGTGTGATTTCTCAAGTGTTTCTGCCCCAGACCAAGGTGCAGGGGATTCAGGGTCTGATCCACCTTCTTCTGGCCAATCCTTGTCCCTCTATCCGACAGGGGATGAAACTGGTGGGCTTGATAGTATCCTCCTTCGAGGCGGTACCGTTTGCACAGTTTCACATGAGATCTCTTCAACTTCACCTATTGACGCATTGAGACAGGTGTCCGCAGTCATTGGATCAACCTTTCAGGATGTCTCCCAGGGTTCGGCAGTCCCTTCGGTGGTGGCTGGAATCGAGCAATCTGTTGAAGGGCAGATCCTTTCTGGTCCCTTGTTGGGAGACGGTTACCACGGATGCCAGCCTGTTGGGCTGGGAAGGTTATTGGAAAAGTCATCAGTTCAGTGGGGTGTGGGGTCCTCAGGAGGCTCACCCCCATCAATGTCTTGGAGCTCAGAGCCATCCGGCTGGTTCTGGCTCGGCTGACCTCACATTTACGGGGTCTGCCGGTTCAGGTTCGCTCGGACAACCGAACGGCGGTAGCTTACATCAATCACCAGGGAGGGACTCGCAGCAGGAGTGCCCTCCGGGAAGTCTCTCTGATCCTGCACTGGGCGGAGAGCAATGTTCCTTACATTTCAGCAGTCTACATTCCGGGAGTGGAGAACACGGAGGCGGATTCCCTGAGCAGGGGATCCTCTCCCCAAGGAGAGTGGTCTCTCAACCCCGAGGTTTTTCTGGATCTTTGCCGCAAGTGGGGGACTCTGGAGGTGGATATATTTGCCTCGAGGCACAATCACAAACTTCCGGCCTTTGTGTCTCTTTCCAGGATCCTCTGTCTCTGGCAGTGGATGCCTTGTCACTGGCTTGGAAGGAGTTGGGTTTTCTGTACCTGTTTCCGCCCGTCTCCATGGTTCTAGAAGGGGCACCAGCGATCCTGGTGGCTCCAAGGTGGCCAAGAAGGGTTTGGTACGCAGACGTCGTAAGGATGGCCGTAGATCAGTACCGGCTTCCCTTGTTGCCGGATCTGCTATCTCAGGGTCATCTACTTTACCCCAATTTACAAACGCTGGCTTTGACGGCTTGGCTGCTGAAACCTTCCTCTTGAAAGAGGAAGGTTTGTCTGAGGCTGTTGTTCAGACCTTGATTAGGGCTAGGAAGCGGTCCTCTTCTGGCATTTACTATAGGACTTGGAGGTCCTATATTGATTGGTGTGAGGCTAGGGCCTTGCCTTGCAGGGTGTTTTCGATACCCAGGATTTTGGAGTTTCTTCAGCATAATCTGGATCTTGGGTTCCAGCTTAGTACCTTGAAAGGACAGGTTTCTGCTCTGTCGGTTTTCTTCCAGAGGTCTTTTGCCATACACCCGCTGGTTAAGACCTTTTTCCAAGGGTTCGCGCATGTGCGGCCCCCTCGGAAGGCTGTAGTTCCTGTTTGGGATTTGAATTTGGTTCTTTCGGCTCTGCAGGGTCCTCCTTTTGAGCCTTTACAGGATATTGCTCTTTCGGTTCTCACTCAGAAGGTTGCTTTCTTGGTGGCTATTACCTCTGTTCGGCGTGTCTCTGAGTTGGCGGCTCTGCCGATTCAGGCCCCTTACTTTGAGAGACACCAGGATAAGGTGGTTTTTCGTTTTAAGCCGGATTTCCTTCCTAAGGTGGTGTCCTTGTGTCCTAAGCCTAGCAATGACAAGGAGAGGGTTTTGCACAATTTGGATGTGGTTAGCTGTGGTGTTAAGTACTATTTGGTGACTACTTCTTTTTTCCACAAGACGGATGCCTTTTTTGTGGTGCCCTGCGGGCCCAGGAAAGGTTTGGCACTTGCTAAGTCTACGATTAGCAAATGGATTCGTCAGGCCATTGTTGGGGCCTATTCTGCTAAGGGGAGGACTCCTCCTTTTAGGGTCACTGCGCACTCTACTCGTGCGGTTGGTGCGTCCTGAGCTTTTCAGCACCAGGCTTCTGTTGAACAAGTTTGTAAGGCTGCTACTTGGTCTTCCGTTCATACTTTTTCCAAGTCTTACAAGGTTGATGTGCGGGCTTCAGCGGATGCTGTTTTTGGCCGCAAGGTTCTGCAAGCTGCAGTGGTTTGAGTTGGTACATTCTTTACTGTTTATGGTTCCCACCCATGACGGACACTGCTATTGGATGTCCCACATGTCGTGAAGATCGAAGTGGAGTGTATGGCACACTTAGAATAATACTGTTTTGTGAGTACTCACCTTTAAAACGAGTATTATGAGTGTGCCATACACTCCACTTTGCCCCACCCCTTTTTTCAGGTATTCTGGGGCTTTTATACGGTGAACCATTGATTTTGATTGTTAGGTTATAATTGGTTCTTCCTGGTCCCCTTACTGCTTTTTTACACTGGGAAATTGGTGAGAGGTCCCAGGTATATATGGACCAGGAGGGGCTTGGTGGGAGGTCCCAGGTATATATGGACCGGGAGGGGCTTTCTTTTTTGCATATTCGTCTCTGCAGAAGTTCACCCTCTACTGGAGATTAAAAAAGAACCAAAGGGGAAATTAGGTTAGGAAGGGTCTGCACAGCTAAAATATATTTGAAATCATCAAAGGGTGCTAGTAAGATAGGGACAACAACCCATGAAACATCAAGAAATGCTGGGTCCTAGAACGACCCAAATGCTCCCTAAACAACTATACTGCACACCAAAATTGTATAGAATATAAAAATAGGAATTTATTAAATCATCCTTAGTACAACACAAAACATTACAAGACTAAGTTAAAAAACATATACACAAAATTGAGGGGGTGGGTTTATCCTGATATGAGCTATTGAACAATAAATATATACTTTAAAAATAATCAGTGCATAGTAGTATATCCTAGCCACAGCTAGCCACCGACGCGTTGCGTGGCCTTCTGCCACTTCGCCAGGGTGAGTCTGGCGAAAGTGGCAGAAGGCCACGCAACGCGTCGGTGGCTAGCTGTGGCGTTGGGTCCCTGAGCTCCTGGATGTGGTGATGTTTATATTGTCAGATTAACTGCTATTGTATTCCTTTGGCTGGTATACAGGCGTTTTCATATCTGCACAGTATCAGTCTTTGCATGTGTATACTGTGGTTCTTCCACAGCATTTATCTTTCTCACTGTGCACCATCAGCACTTAGCTATTTTGCACTATTTTCCTCACTTGGATTCTTTCACTCACTCTTCATCTCTATGCATGCTCACTTTTAATCTTTATGCATGCTCACTTTTTCACTTTAGTACGCCTGTATATCTAGCCAATGTGAAGTACACAATATTTATTTGATAGGATATACTACTATGCACTGATTATTTTTAAAGTATATATTTATTGTTCAATAGCTCATATCAGGATAAACCCACCCCCTCAATTTTGTGTATATGTTTTTTAACTTAGTCTTGTAATGTTTTGTGTTGTACTAAGGATGATTTAATAAATTCCTATTTTTATATTCTATACAATTTTGGTGTGCAGTATAGTTGTTTAGGGAGCATTTGGGTCGTTCTAGGACCCAGCATTTCTTGATGCCTCTACTGGAGATTACCCACATGTCATGAAGATCGAATTGGAGTTTATGGAACACTCATAATACCCGTTTTAAAGGTGAGTACTCACAAAACAGTATTTTTCAGTAGGGACAACATTGTGTGATGTGTGACCAATGTTGTGGCTATCAACACCCACAGAAGCCATGAAATGAAAGGAGACCAGACCTTTTTGTATACATTGCCAATGGCAAACTTTGTTTATTTTTGGGGTACAGAGGAGAGGAGGGGAATGGGTGCTGGAGAGGGGAAGTTAGGGGTAAATTGAGAACAACAGGGCCCAGAGGGGGCCTACCACTGGCCTCTGGTGAAGGTGGTGGTTTGAGAGTTTTTTTCCGGTTCTGGATCGGACAACATGATATTGGGATCCTAAATGATCAGAAGTGTAGGAAAATTAGCATCTGAGTAACATCAAAAATAAACAGAAGTTCCACATCGTCAAGGTCCCATGTATCTACCTTTCATAGGGTCTCTTGGGGAGGGGGGCTCCTGAAGATGTCTTGTGGCAGCCCCAGTACTGGGTGCAGTGGGGAGCCTGAGGGGTTTGGATTCGAACAAGGTCCTCTCCCTCGGTGAGGTCACCTAGGAAGGGGGTTAGGAAGGTACAGGTCAGGGGCCGGATTAGCATTAGGGAGGGAAGATATATTCACAAGGTGCAGAAGTTTACCCATACCAGGATGATTGGGGCCCCCAGAAACGAGGTATAGCAGGGTCCCATATAAGTGATTCTATATACAGGCATCCCAGAATGAAGTTGTGTGGTGGACCCCGCTTTGGTGGCATATCACTACCCTAAAAAAATGAGCCCAATAGCCCTTACAATGACCATTTTAAATATAGTTTACACCACAGAAGTTCGGGTCCCCATTCACTTTTATGCAGTTCGGTGTACAGGGTCAAGTCCATTTCCCCCAAACAAACGTACTAAATTTCGACAAAACTAGACGAAACCCGAACATCCGATCATGTCTATTAGGAAGTTGAACATATGGTAAAGTTTACTTTTAATCTTTATTGAGTGATACTTAATGTGCCGGGGGGGGGATTAATGCACTCCACCTACTCACACTGCCTGACGTTGATATGGGGTCCCTCAGAACATGCTACCGCCCTTCTCCCTTCCCTGTCCTCTACCTTATTATGTTCACAAATGCATTTCTGGGTATACTAGACTGTAATACCACAGCCACACTGTTAAAAAGCCAAAATGACTGCTATGTTCATTTCTGGAAACATTAATACACTGTGATGACCTACATACTTTATGCATAATTGTTAACAATGACATAAATATATTTCAATAAAAAGATTGAAAGAGAGAAAGATCATTTGGTATCATAGAGCTCCACCAGTGACTAGAAATGTAAGCAGCCTCACAGGCCTTACTGTATGTTCAAATCAATTTTTTTATTTTTAACAAATGCATTCCTCTAAACACTTTAAAGCAGAAAAATGGCACCTTTTGTTGCTTTTATATTTAGGTAAAAGACGAGTACTTGATTCTCCATGGATCCTGGACTTTAGACACATACTCTAGACAAGAACAACCATTGAAATGCAAATTTCAGCTATCTAACGCACCTGTTCTTGCAATGTCGATGGCTTTTTTGAAGGTCCAGCATTTCAGCGATCTTCACACCGGGCCCCAAACTTCTGGCTTCAGTCACAACAGATGTGAATGATGGTGTATGCGGTGAGACCTGGGCCCCCATAGAGAGTAAGTCTGGGCTTGTACTCCACACACACCCCCTTGAGGCCAAAAAACTGAATTGCTGGACCCAGTATTGAGATCACTGAAGAAACAGGCTCTTTAGAGAATGATAGTCAGTGAGGGAGGGATAAGTGTGGATAAGCAGGGTTGCCTCATGTAGTAACAGCAGTTCTGGTTTGGTCTACAAACACTTGGCAATACGCATTTGAGCTTTTGGTGCTAACCTTTTTGAAGTTCCATACTAGTATGCTAGGAGCAAGACTGCACAGTGTGACTGCAATCTTTTTTTGGTCCAGCCTAAACACTAGGCGTGTCAGAAAAAAACGATTCTGTCAAATATCGCGATATTTCATTCGACAATACTAGTATCTACTCAAAATATGTTTGAATCGGTCTTTTATAAACTATTTATAAGTTACGGTACATTTACTCCGGACCACTAATTGGCAGCGCACCGCACAAGTGCCTGTTATTTATCAGCTCTGACCCACATGCAGCTGAGAATCGACAAGATCCTGCAAGAG